>JAKOOJ010000003.1:57232500-59632500 GCA_022577455.1 Arizona elegans
TTTGACCAGATAGTTGAGTTGAGTTAAAAATATAGTAAATAAATAATAAATAAATAAAACTATATCCCAAGAAAATACTACTTCAACAGAAGTTATTTATCACACTGAAAGCATCTGAAGCAAAAATCCTCCAACTGTAGTGTGACCTACAATATTCAGTGGTGAGAAAAGTAACATTTTACACTTGGGCAAGAAAAACCAAATGCACAGGTATGGAATAGGAGGTACCTTGCTCAATAGCAGTCACTTAAATATGAGCCAGCAGTGTGCTGCAGCTGCCAAAAAAAAGGTCAATGTCCCAATAGAGGGATAATATCAAGATCACATGAGATGCTAGTACTGCTTTATACTGCACTAATAAGACTACCCTTGGAATATAGCATTCAGTTTTGGTCACCACGACACAAAAAAAGATACTGAGACCCTAGAAAAAGTGCAGAGAAGAGTAACAAAGATGATTAGAGGTCAGGAGGCTAAAATATATGAAGAACAGTTGCAGGAACTGGACTGTCTAATCAAATTAAGAGAAGGACTGGGAGTGACATGATAGCAGTCTTCCAATATTTAAGGAGCTGTCACAGTAAAGACAAGCTTGGCTGTCTCAGGAATTCTGGGAGTTGAAGTCCACAGGTTGTAAAAGAGCCACATTTGCCCACCCCTGGGTTAACTATTCTCCAAAGCAGAATGTAGCCAGGACAAGAAGTAAGAATGGAAACTTTTCAAGGAGAAATCTAATCTAGAACTAAGAAATTTCCTAACGGTGAGAACAATTGCCTCCAGAAGTTGCAGTAGGTGGGCAGTCCATCACTGGAGGCTTCTAAGAAGAGATTGGATATCCATTTGTCTGGAATGGTATTTGGTTTCCTGCTCAAGCAGGGGGTTAGACTAGAAGACCTCTAGGTTTCCTTTTAACGCCGTTATTCTGTTACACTGTAGCTGGACCATGTTCTGCCTACTCTTAAGATCTACAGCTAAAAGGCAGCTCATAAAAGCCCACATTTGTAATTTGATGATATGAAAACTGAGGGGAGGGAGGGATAGGACACCATATCTCATTAAAAGTTCATCTCTGTAGTGGATTCATACAAGAAAATTTCCGTTTAATGCAGAACTATCTAGTGATGAATGTTTATGGATAAGATAAAGGATGTCTACAGCATTTAGTTGATAACGTCTTCATTGGGTAATCTTTCTCTGTTTTGAAGCTGTAAAACAAATATTAATTCTACAAAGTGGAAAGAGTGATTGTGTGAATTTGCTCTTACAACAGCTCTATATCCATCCATCAAAGATTCTTTGGAAAAGACATTTACATAGCATGTTTTTGATCTTTTGCCTGTCTCAAGCCACTCTTTATACTAATCTTTTTTAAAGTTTCAATAGGCTGAGAGGATGACTTCTGGGAAACTTCTAGTTCAACTTGATAGCTACTTTGACTCCATTCTGCCATCACGTATAAACTACAAATATTGATATAGCAGAAGAACACAACACTGCATCCACATGTGCGTCTGTGGCGGGGGGAGGAGGAAGCATGTTGTGACCTTTCATAGAGCTAGAAACAGCACATAACATCTTTCTACAAATAAGAGAGCACCAGCAATCTGTGATAGCCCACCACTGATACCACTTTGGATTCACCTGTCTTGGGAAACCTTGAGTAGCACCTTGGTTCTCCAGCCTAATTACCACTACCATTACTTGCCTGAAATTGGACTGAGAGTTGCTCCTGCTGATCTATACCAGTGGTCGGTTGCTACTGGTTCTCCCCGGTTCAAGAGAACTGGTAGTGGAAATCTTGATAGGAGAGCAAACCGTTTCGTTCCAAACATCAGTTGAGCCCTCCCCGCCCACCCTCGCACTATACCTACCTTTATTTCCTTTGTTTTCAGCTCAGCTGTAAGGCGCGGCAGAACAGATTGCCATGCTTTAGCTGTTTTTTTACCCAATGCACTTATGCGAAGCGCAAGTTAGGCGATCGCACGCAAGGCGCGCGCGCGATGCGAACAGGTGGCAAAACCACTGATCTATACCATAAAAAATGGAACTTAAATAAATGCTTGTGCTCTGAACATAGCAGACATTAAATGGGAGAAGTCAGCCTCTTAGCTCCTTTGTTGCCATTGCTATCCCTTTGGAAACAGATATAGGCATCCTAGATCCTATGCAATACAGGTTGACTAATTCATTGGCTTACAGCAACCTTCCCCACTCTGGTGTCCTTCAGATACAGTGAATTACAACTCTGATTATGCAAGCTATAATCCAAACAACTGAAGCACAACAGATTGATGAAGACCAGAAAAAGGGAAACGCAGCATAATGATTTATACTATTTTTGACCACGTGCTTACAGAAATATCAAAGTAAGGCAAGCAAGTCACTGAGTTTGGTAAGGAGACGAAAAAATATGCCTTAGTATTTGCCAGACTTTTTAGCAGTTTTACTTTAGTGAACTCCAAATGAGAAACTTCAAAGTAAATGAACAATAGCAATGGGATTAGCAGCCAGATGCTTTACTGGCAAATTCCTCAGCTGTGAGATAACTTGCTCAAAATTAAAGTACTTCTTAAATACTCCTCAAATTGGTTCTTTCAGAACTGCATTAGAGAAACTAAATTGAGATGCTTCCAGATGGAGGATTGTATTATTTAACTTTCAGCATTAACTTTATCATTAACTCAAGTTTTCCTCTATAGAAGCTGGGTATGAAAAACTAAGTGTTCAGAAAGTACAAGAGGGTTACAAAAGAAAAGGTATATAACACCAAAAATTATCACTATAGCCACATGAAGGATCCCTACTAATCTTAAATATAACTCTTGAGGCTTTATTAATGCCTTCACTTTATTCTTGCTATACAATGTATATCAGAAGATATGTACTATACATATTTCAAACATCATAGCTCCACTTGTTCTCCAGGTTGCATAGACCCTCAGGGCCCGGGCCTTCGACTGATGTTGTGCAATGCCAGGTCTGTAGTAAATAAAGCCCCCCTCATTTGTGATCTTATTCAGGAGGGGGGAGCGGACCTGGCGGGTATTACGGAGACCTGGTTGGGCCCGGAGGGAGGGGTCCCTCTGATAGAAATGTGCCCACCAGGCTTCCACGCATTCCATCAGCCGAGGCCTCAGGGGAGGGGAGGGGGAGTAGTGGTTATTATAAGAGAAGGCCTTAGGCCGAGGGAGACCACTGTTCCTCAGACAGCCGGTTGTGAGTCCCTCCTTGTGAAGTGGGGTCACGGGGTTCAGATGGGCTTGTTGATCACGTACCTGGCTCCCTGCCACGTGGCTGCAGCCCTGCCCGAGCTACTCAATGTTATCGCCGCAGTGGCGGTTGATACCCCCAGACTTATGGTCATGGGGATTTCAACCTGCCGTCCGCGGGTGAGGCATCTGAGGTGGCTCGGGAGTTCATGGCTTCCATGACGGCCATGGACCTGACCCAGCTAATTTCTGGCCCTACGTAGAGGGGGGGAAACACACTGGACCTGGTTTTTGTCTCTGGACAGTGATTGAGTGATCTTGAGATAGGGGACATAGTCACTGAGCCCTTGTCATGGTCGGATCACTCTCTCCTTCGCCTTGACCTTCGAACCGTGATACCCCGCCGCAGGGAGGCGGAACCGGTAAGATGGTACCGCCCCAGGCGCCTGATGGAACCTGATAGGTTCCAAAGGGAGCTTGGGCCAATCCCCGAGGATCTTGCACACGCCTCGACTGGAGACCTAGTGGCCGCTTGGGATAGAGCGGCCGCTGGAGCTCTGGATCGAGTCGTGCCTTTGCGGCCTCTGACCCGGCGCCGTTCTCACCTGGCTCCTTGGTTTACTGAGGAGCTGAGGGAGATGAAGCACCGGAAAAGACGCCTAGAGAGTAGTTGGAGGGCTAGTCTTTCTGAATCGGACCAAACACTGGTAAGATCTCATATTAAGAATTACCTAGTGGTGATAAAAGCAGCAAAATGTACTCATTGTGCTGCTCTTATTGCGTCATCAAATAATCGCCCGGCCGCCCTGTTTAGGGTGACACGCTCCCTGCTCCACCAGGAAGCGCGGGAGGACCCCTTGGAGGGAAGAGCTGAGGACTTTGTACAATATCTGCATGACAAAATCACTCAGATTCGGGAAGGTCTGGACTCCGACTGGGTAGGTCCAGCGAGGGTGACGGGGGCAGGTCTTGAGAAGGTTATCTGGGACGAGTTTGATCCTGTGACCCCTGATGACGTGACCCCAGATGACAGGATTCTGGGTAGACTGAATGCAACCACATGTTTGTTGGACCCGTGTCCCTCCTGGTTAGTACTGGCTTCCCGGGAGGTGACGCGAGGCTGGCTCCAGGGGATTATAAATGCTTCATTGGGTGAGGGTGCCTTCCCCGCCGCCTTGAAGGATGCGGTGGTGAGGCCCCTCCTCAAGAAGCCTTCCCTGGACCCGGCAGTATTGGCTAATTATCGTCCAGTCTCCAACCTTTGCTTCGTTGCGAAGGTTGTCGAGAGTGTGGTTGCACGACAGCTTCCCCAGTACCTGGATGAAATGTCGTATCTAGATCCGTTCCAGTCGGGTTTCAGGCCTGGGTACAGCATGGAAACGGCATTGGTCGCGTTGGTTGATGATCTCTGGAGGGCTTGGGACAGGGGTTGCTCCTCTGTCTTGGTCCTGTTAGATCCCTCAGCGGCTTTTGATACCATCGACCATGGTATCATGCTGCACCGGTTGGAAGAGTTGGGGTGGGAGGCACCATATTACGGTGGTTCTCTTCCTTTCTCTCCGACCGGTCGCAGTCTGTGTTGACAGGGGGGCAGAGATCGACCTCGAGGCCCCTCATATGTGGGGTGCCGCAGGGGTCGGTCCTCTCGCCCCTTTTGTTCAACATTTATGTAAAGCCGCTGGGCGAGATCATCTGTGGTTTTGGGGTGAAGTACCACCAGTATGCTGACGACACCCAGCTGTACATCTCCATCCCGGACCACCCCAACGATGCCCTTGAAGTGATGTCCCGGTGCCTGGAGGCCGTACGGATCTGGATGGGGAGGAACAGGCTCAGGCTCAACCCATCCAAGGCTGAGTGGCTGTGGTTTCTGACGTCCCGATATAGTCAGCTGGCGCCATCGCTGACTATTGGGGGCGAATCATTGGCCCCCACGGAAAGGGCTCGCAACTTGGGCGTCCTCCTGGATTCACGGCTGTCTCTAGAAGAGCACTCGACGGCTGTGACCGGGAGGATTTTTCATCAGGTTCGCCTGATTTGCCAGTTGCGTCCCTTTCTAGATCGGGACTCCCTACACATGGTCACTCATGCCCTTGTCACCTCTCGTCTGGACTATTGTAACGCTCTCTACATGGGGCTCCCCTTGAGGTGCACTCGGAGGCTCCAACTGGCGCAGAGTGCGGCCGTGCGGGTGGTTATGGGAGCAACTTGGATCTCCCATGTAACACCTCTCCTGCGCGAGCTGCACTGGCTCCCGGTGGTCTTCCAAGTGCACTTCAAGGTTCTGGTTACCACCTTTAAAGCGCTCCATGGCTTAGGACCTGGTTATCTACGGGACCGCCTGCTACCACCAATAGCCTCCCACCGGCCAGTACGCTCCCACAGAGAGGGGCTCCTCCGGGTGCCGTCGGGCAAACAATGTCGACTGGCGGCCCCTAGGGGGAGAGCCTTCTCTGTGGGGGCACCTACGATCTGGAACGAGCTCCTCCTGGAGATACGGAGGATCCCGGATCTGCGCACCTTCCGCCGCGCGCTTAAAACATTTTTATTTCATCAAGCTGGCCTGGCCTAAATCTTCTCCCTTTTAAAATTTTTAGATTTAAATTTTATTCACTAATTTTAATTTGTTTAATTATGGGATATTTTTAAAATTGAGCCAAATTGTTTAATCTGTTTTAATCTATTTTAAATTTTGTATTTTCGTGTTTTATCTTTTGGCTGTTCACCGCCCTGAGTCCTTCGGGAGAAGGGCGGTATAGAAATCTAATAAAATAAATAAATAAATAAATAATCATAGGAGAAACCAACATATGATTTCAGAATGTGTTTCTCTCAGTATAAAGAAATGAAGTTGGACTGCAGATGTGATGTATTGCTTGATTATGTGGCATCAAGTTATTTCTGACTCCTAGCAATCACAAAGATGCATTTTCTCCCTGGCAACATATCCCTAATCTATTATTTCAAGTTCCCTAGCTGTGCATTCATCACTATTGTAACTGAACCCATCTACATTGATTACATATTAAGTAACTCTTTATATGGTAATGTTTTATTTCATTTAGTTATTAGTTACACCACTGCTGCAACCAAAACAACTGGCTTATTGTCTCAGTTTTGAGGAAACCGATAAAAGCTGGTCAGGGAATATTGACTAAAATATAAATACTTTTTTTTGAGATGTATATCTCTGAAAAATACATTTATCTATGTATTTGTTACATCATGTCAAATAGACGTGCACAAATTGGAAAAGGGAGCTCTTATTTGATTTTGAATGTGTTCTTTCAGTCCCTAAGCTCCTGAGTCATGTCAGACACATGCTTATCTATGTAAGGCATTCTCAATGAAGAACAAAGCTGCTCTGTACGATGATTTCACTTAAAGTACTTTGAAAATTGAAAAATGAAAACATCTGTCTCTATTTTATAGAAAACTGGATATTGGAGTTGGAAACTATCCCTCTGTTGTTTGTTTGTTTGTTTGTTTGTTCATGTTCTATGGCCGTCCATCTCAGTGAATGATTCTGTACAGCTAACAATTCAGAAAATATATTGCGATATTACTTGTTAAGATGTCACCCATAAAAGACAGAGCTAACAAACAGACACTGCATAGACCTAAAACTACTTTTATTAGAACAGAATCTTGCAAGCCTGAATGTCCTTCCCTTCCTTCCTTTCTTATCCTCATATGAAATGGAAGGGGAGGCTGTATGAGGCATTTTCATAAATCATTTTCTTGGCCTGGGCTCATGCCTCCTTTGTTTGACTGTTGCCTTGGACCTTACCTTTGTCCTTCAAGACTGTCCTCTATATTCATTACATCCTTCAAGAGTCTTGTGAAGGAGGACACTGGACAAACAGAGGTATTGCACCTGGTTGTGGTTAATAGGTACTCTCTCTCCCATTCTGAGGAGCAATTTGCAGAAATTTTTGTGGTGTTACCACTGTTTTGCTGCAAGCCGTATCACATGTTTTCTTGTGGAATCCTATTTCTCAGTTATTGTATATTAATCAGAAGAGACCTAGCTGATTGGCTGACAGAAAAGAAAGAACCTTTTAGGCAATGACTACCATTTCATTACCTTTTACTGAAAGAAATCTGTATACCCTCCATCTTTGAAAATTTATCTTTCATGCAGTATTTCATTTAGTGGTTTCTCATATTTGCTTTACGTTGTTTTAAGTATTGCTTTAATCTCATAATTAAAATATTTCTGTTTCTAAGTATTTTTAAAAACTGGTTTTGGTGTTATTTGGGGTATTATTTTTTTCTCATTAAGGTATCATTTTAATCTCATAATTAAACTATTTCATTTTTACTTTTATAGTTTTTAAGCAAAGTTTAGGTGGTATTTGTGTGGAAGATAGTATAGAAATAATATGAGCGAATTTATGAATATACATCCAGGGATGTGATTAATAAACAAACACAATGAGAAACTAGAGACCACTATCATGTGGCACCGATGTCCTATTTCTTGAATCATAATTTGTTGAACAACCAAGGATACTTGGCTACATTAGTCTTTATTCCAATTCAGCTGGATTCATAGTTTATCTGAAAATAATTATCTACAAATGAAATCATATCAGGGCATTCAAACTGGTGTCTGCTCTATGTTTTTAACTTCAACTTACATCAACCCTAGCATAGCACATGGCAAGTGATTCCTGCAGAATATTCATAAATGTTTATCGTGTTCAGATAGTGTTATCTCTAGCCGCCCTGAGTCTTTGGAGATTAAATTAAATTAAATTAATTAAATTAATTATCTCTCTAAGGAGAAGTTTCAGTTTTCCTATGGGAGAGCAAAACCCATAATAAGATCACATCCTCTTTATGTATGCAAACATTTCTATCATCTTTATTTTCTAGACACTGAAGACAGAACACAATAATTACACATCCGAGTGACTAAGAGATCCACATTTTGTGCATTTCTTCAGTCATCTTGAAGCAGAAAAGTTTATTCTTCCCCTGGTGTCTGTTTTCCAATTTCTCGAGACTTCACTCTCAGTTTGTTCACTTGCGATTCTGCAATATCAGCCCTTTCTTCAGCTTCTTCCAGCTCATGCTGAATTTTGCGGAATTTGCTGAGGTTAAAATTAGATTGCTCTTCCTGAGAATGAAAAAGGTATGGTTAAAAATAAGTCTACTTATGTGATATATAGATAGATAGATGATAGATAGATAGATAGATAGATAGATAGATAGATAGATAGATAGATAGATAGATATAGATATAGATATAGATATAGATATAGATATAGATATAGATATAGATATAGATATAGATATAGATATATAGATATGTCATGCAAAAAGGTAATAGCTTCTGTGGTGAAAATGAAAGAACTGAGTCTTCATTGTACTTTCTCTTGGGAATCAAGGACATTCTTATGCCTGGACTGTGGAAGGAGCAGTGAGGTCACCAGGCAACCAGACAGCATCTTGATTGGACCATGTGACTAATTGTTTGGAGTTGAGGAAAAAATTCTCTTTTAATTAGGTGAAAGCTGTGGGAACCTTCAGAGTTGGTTTTCACCAGGTCTGTGCCAATAAGGCTATTCTTTGAGGAATTCATCTGCCTTGGAGTTTTACTTGCTATGGGGTTATTACTTGGAACTTTGACACTCAACTCAGTTGGATCTCATTGTGTCATATTTGGACTTAGGCCTGACAGTCCCTCAATAACATGGTCCCATACCAAGTACGGTTTTAAAAGTGGAACCAGCACCTTTAATTGTACCTGGAAGCAAACTGACAACCAATGTAGCTATTGGAACAGAGGTGTAATGTGCACCATCCTAGGGGTGCACATAGCTGTCTGTTCAGCTACATTTTGCCCAGTTGAAGCTTCTGGGACACTCTTCAAGCGCAGCCCCATGTTGAGTGCATTACAGCAATCTAGAGATGACCAGGGCATGGATAACTGCAAGAGTAGAACCTCATGGTCCAGGAAGGGGCACACTTGGTATACAACACAAAGTTGTGAAAAGGGCTTCCAGGCTACAATTGCCACCTTTTACTTCAGCAGGAGTTGTGAATCTAGAAAGACTCCAAGATTATGTACTGGGTCTGCCTGGGGCAGTGACACTCCATCCAGTACCAAAGATGATAAAATCCCAGATCCAGAGGCCCAAACACCCAAAGCCACTCAAATTCATTTGAAATATAATTATTACTCCATTGCAAATGCATTACTTACAGTTTCTTCATATTGTCTCTTATATGCTTTCACTTTCATTTGCAGTTTGTCCACCAGATCCTGGAGTCTCAGAATATTCTTCCGGTCTTCCTCAGACTAAACAAAGTTATGAAACAAGTGAGTTTCTATCATTTGAATCCCTTTAAATGATTTTCCAAGTGTGTGTGTGTGTGTGTGTGTGTGTGTGTGTGTGTGTGTGTACATACCAAATTTATATTTGCTGATAAAGAAATAAAGGGAGACTAGTATAGATCTGAGTAAGGGTATGGCTAGCTGATGAGAGCTAAATAGCTTGAAATAGATCTATACTAGTCTCCCTTTATTTCTTTATCAGCAAACATAAATTTGGTATAAAATGATTTGTCATGAATGCGACTGCTTGAGGGCTCCTGGATTGGAGCTGAAAGGCAAAAGGGAAGCAGTATGCTCCCTCCCACATTGGGGTAGTCTAGGTGCTTCAACAGAAAAACACTTCATACATACATACATACATACATACATACATACATACATACTAAGGTTGCAAAAATTTTGGGCTCAATTGTGGCCATATGTTTGGTGTCATGGTTAAGGTACCCGGTTAGAAACTGGGAAACCAGGAGCTCTAGTCCTGCCTTAGGTATGAAGCCAGCTAGGTGTCCTTGGGCCAGTTACTATTTCACAGCCCTAGGAAGCAGACAATAGCAAACAATTTCTGCAAATGTTGCCAAGAAAAGTGTAAGGACTTATCTGGCAGTAGCCAGCAATCAACAATGATTTAAAGTACCTCCTCCCCAAATAAATTCCTAAGGTGATGATTAAGACTGAGTGGTTGTGGCTGCCGGCATTCCGATATAGCCAGCTGATACCATCATTGACTATTGGAGGCGAGACATTGGCCCCCATGGAGAGGGCTCGCAACTTAGGTGTCCTCCTGGACACATGGCTGTCTTTAGAAGAACATATGACGGCCGTGGCCAGGAGAGCTTTCTATCAGGTTCGCCTGATTCGCCAGTTGCGACCCTTTCTGGATCGGGACTCCTTATGCATAGTCACTCATGCCCTCGTCACTTCTCGACTGGACTACTGTAATGGGGCTCCCCTTGAGGTGCACACGGAGGCTCCAACTGGTCCAGAATGCGGCCGTGCAGGTGATATTAGGAGCGACATGGCGCTCACATGTAACACCTCTCCTACGCGAGCTGCACTGGCTCCCAGTGGCCTTCCAAATGCACTTCAAGGTGTTGATTCTTACCTTTAAAGTGCTCCATGGCTTAGGACCTGGGTACCTACGAGACCACCTTCTGCAACCTATAACCTCCCACTAACCAGTACGCTCCCACAGAGTGGGCCTCCTCAGGGTACCATCACTAAAGCAATGTCGACTGGTGGTTCCCAGGGGGAGAGCCTTCTCTGTGGGGGCACCTACCCTTTGGAACAGGATACCCCCAGGGATAAGAATAATCCCAGATCTTCATACTTTCCGTCGGGCACTTAAGACCTTCCTCTTTCACCAAGCCGGACTGGCATAATTAATTTTTTCTTTCCTTTTCCTAATTGTGTAAATTTTATTCTGAAGATCCTAACTTAACTGATAAGCCAAATTGACTTAATTATTATTTATTGTTTCTATTCACATTATATATATATATATATATATATATATATATATATATATATATATATATATATATATATATATATATATATATATATATATATATATATATATATATGTTTATTTTGACTGTTCACCGCCCTGAGTCCTTCGGGAGAAGGGCGGTATAAAAAATTAAATAAATAAATAAATAAATAAATAAATAAATAAATAAATAAATAAATAAATACATACATACATACATACATACATACATACATACAACATTACCAATCAGGTAACATCAATATGATGGACAAGGAGTTACTATTCAGTGTCTTTATGGATCTCGACATACGGCCACAATTGAGCCCAAAATTTTTGTTGCTAAGTGAGACATTTCTTAAGTGAATTTTGCAACCTTTCCTGTCACAGTTAAGTGAATCATTGCAATTGCTAAGTTAATAATACAGTTGTTAAATGATTCTGACTTTCCCATTGACTTTGTTCATCAGAAGATGATCACATGACCCTGGAACACTGCAACAGTTATAAATATGAGTCAGTTGCCAAGAGTCTGAAATTTGATCATATGACCATGTAACGGTCATAAGTGCAATGGTCATAAGTGAAAAACGATCATAAGTCACTTTTTTCAGTGCCGTTGTAGCTTTGAGCAGTCACTAAATGCACTGTTGTAAGTCAAGAACTATCAATATTATATTGTAAATGGGGATAGGATAAGGTGGCAAATTAAGTCATATATATGTCAAAATATTCAGAGATTTCAAAATTTTCAGCTAAAATTATGTACAAGTTTTGGAAAGATAAGATCACAAATAAACATACTGTATGCAAATGAAAAAGGGCCAGTACACTTTTCCCAATATTCTTTGGTTGATAAATAATGTTTGATTGATAAAAGTGGTTGATTGATAAATAACTTCATTCCATGCTTATCACACTTACCTGGTAAGTTAGTTCCTTCACTCGTCTCTCATATTTGCGTACACCCTTAATTGCCTCAACACTACGCTTCTGCTCATTCTCAACTTCAGCTTCAAGTTCACGTACCTAAGGGGAAAACAGGCTGAAAATTAGTCATCATCTCCACCCTATTGCATACAATCTTACATACAAGTGTCTATAAACATATACAGAGATGGATACATACTCTTTGTTCTAATTTCTGAAGCTGCTTCTTGCCTCCCCTCATTGCCAGTTGTTCTGCCTCATCAAGACGGTGCTGTAGATCTTTTACAGTCTGTTCTAGATTCTTCTTCATTCTCTCTAGATGGGCACTAGTGTCTTGTTCTTTCTTAAGTTCTTCTGCCATCATGGCTGCCTGTTAATGAAGATACTATGTTCAAGAGAAGACCCTGCTATAAGTATATAGAGGATCAGATTTCAAAAGAAGGGCATCAATCAACTTACATCAGTAATGGATTTTTTGGCTCTCTCCTCAGCATTGCGAGCTTCCTGAATAGTGTCCTCCATTTCACCCTGGATTTGGGTAATATCTGTTTCCAGTTTCTTCTTGGTGTTGATCAGGCTGGTGTTCTGTTTAGGCAAAAAATACTGTTAGTTTCTAGTAAACATGAAATGATTAATTTATTTTTAAAAAACCAGGAAATAATATTCTAAAAAATAAACTTGTATATTGCAAGAATAATATCTGCAACCTTATTTTATATCTGTTTATGTGGTCTTATTTTCATATTTCCCTCAGAATTTCAACAAAGACAAAAGTGTCATAGCATCTAAACTAACACAAAAGAAAAAGGAAGATCAATACTATGTTTACAAACACTTTATATAAAGATCTGCAAATATTATTTAACTATGGTTTTATTGTCTTCAAACAATAGCAAAATAACTGAAGAATATTCAAAATATTCCACTTTCCCCCTTTACAATAAATAAATGCTTACATAGACTTGTCATTCTCAACTACTGGTTACAGGAGGATAGAAATAATTAGATTCTTACTTGTGTGTGGAGGAGCTGCACACGCTCACTGGCATCCAGAAGCTCCTGTTCAGCCACTTTTCTGGCCCTCTCTGTCTGTTCCAGAGCTGCCCGGAGCTCCTCAATCTCAGCCTGCATCAAGTTTGCTCTGCGCTCAGCCATGGATACTTGTTCCTTCAAATCTTCTTGGCCTCTCAAAGAATCATCCAAATGTAGTTGTGTGTCCTGTGAAAAAAAATATTTTAAGGTATAACTCTTGAAATCTTAACAATTGTAGTGATTTCCTGATGCTTTCTTGAACCTGCCTAGAACATACCTTGAGCAATCCTTGTGTGTTCCTGAGGTTCTTTAGTGCTTCAGCACCTTGACGGTTGGCATGGCTCAGTTGGATCTCCATCTCATTCAGATCTCCCTCCATCTTCTTCTTAAGACGCAGGGCATCATTCCTGCTCCTAATCTCAGCGTCCAATGTGCTCTGCATGGACTCTATCACCCTCACATGATTCCTCTTCATTTGATCAATTTCTTCATCTTTCTCTGCAATTCTCCTGTCGATATCAGATTTCACCTGGTTGAGCTCCATTTGGACGCGCAGGAGTTTGCCTTCTTCATGTTCCAGAGAAGCCTTAAGAATATCAAGTATATCAGCTGTTATTAAAGAGTCATCTAAATAACAGCATTGTCCATACTTGTCTAACTGGTTTTCTAAAACATATTTTAGAGTGCTTTAACATGCGTTAAAAAAAATTGAGCTTTTGTTTTCTTTAAGCATAATAACACAATTACCTCAACCTCCTCCAGGGAAGCTTGGAATTCACATTTCTCCTGTTCAATCTGTTTCTTCACTTTTTCCAGTTCGTGAATGGCTTTTCCTCCCTCAGCAATCTGTTCCGTTAGGTCAGCTATCTCCTCTGTTGATTTCACACAAAATAAAGAGGGTAAGGTGGGTACCGTTTACTAACAGTTTTAGGCTGAATGTTTGAGAAAAGAATATTTCCTTGGCTCTTCCAAGCTCATCCATTTGGAACTTATCAGTTAATACTGCATGAGCAGACAACACTTCTACATATGTATATCCTAATCATGAGGAGAATGCCTATAGGGGATTATCTTATTATGCTTGTTACTTGTTGCTCCATAGAAGGTGGTAGAACCATTACATAATCAATTTTTCTCACTTTTGTATCTTCAGTGTCCTAAATAGAAGCTTATAGTAAGAAGCTTATAGACTTACGCTGAAGGTTCTTGTTTTCACGCTTCAGAGTTTCCAGGTGATCCAAGGATTCTTCATATGAGTTCTTCATCTTGAAAAGCTCTGTGCTCAGAGACCGAGACTCCTTCTGGGAAGCTTCCAGTTCAGATTGAGCTTCCTCAAATTTCTGTTTCCAGTCTGCCAGAATCTGTAAAGAGTCATTGAGTCATCAGTGTCATACAAATTTGATAAAGAAATAAGATACTAAATTTAATTGGCCCAACGTCTTGGTGCAAAGTGTTTCTTTTTAATCATCAGGAGCAAAATACCTTATCAAAGTTCTTCTGTTTCTTATCTAGAGCTGCACAAGCTGCATTGGACCTTTCCACATCAATCATCAGGTCCTCCACTTCATTCTGCAACCTCTGCTTGGTCTTCTCCAAGGAAGCACATTTGGAATTCACAGCTTCTACATGTTCCTCAGCTTCTTGCAAACGCTGAGCAAGCTTTTTCCTGAAGCAATGAATGACCAACTATTAGCAATGAATCTGCTTAGAAAATATGAAAGGAAGACAAATTCACACTCATATGATATGCATAAAAACGACACACACTTCTCTGTTATTGGCATGGAAACTATTTCATTTTCAAGCTTTTTAAGAGTTATGCAAATCATTTCTGTATTATGCAAATGATCTCATGAAGCACTAATTTGTCATGCAGGACAGATTGAAAAACTTTTGAAAATGAGAATGGTTATTGGAGAATGGTAAACTCTAAAATAGTTTAAATAATTAAGATTAATTTTTATTTTTTATATTGTCTTATTGATAACATTATTTCAGACTTAAGTATCTTATGAAGATACGCAAAATTTGAATTCCCAATGATTGATAGCAAATTATAAAATATTTGAGCTGTTTCCATGAAATGTATTATTTTAATGTGATATAAGATAATAATTGTGATTATCATTTATACTTCCATGTTCTCATTTGATGTCTCATGAATCCTCACACAAATCCCTCATCAGATTCAAATACCAAATAATATGCTGTTTAAACTTTAATTATAGGAATAAATTAAAACTAAAGACATTTCACTCTAAATGGACAATCAGCATAAAACTTGGATTTGAACTTATTAAATTTTCAAAAAGTGAATTATATTTATATGGGCTGTTGCAATGAATTACTATTTTAATTTGCAAAAGGTCATGAAATTATTGCATAAAATGTTTTACAGAGATTTGTTCACTCTATACAAATACACTTTTTGTCATTTAAATGCAATGCTTGAAAAAAGTGGGAAAGGAGATAAACTACAAATAATTTCTTTCCATAAAAAACATTATTCTGGATTAGTTATTTTGCAAGATTTGGAGTAGTTTACAATGATCCTGTAGTGTTAGCCATTATTTGTCTTGAAGTGTTGTAGTTTAAGCTAAGAGAATATCTGTAAAACTACTGGACTGTCACTTCTTGGTGCTTTCTTTTTGCTGCAAGCGGAGACTTCTGCGTAGAGAGAAAATAGTTTATGCTAGCTCATAAACTATTTTAAAAATAGTTTATGTTATCACTCTCAGAGATGTGGCTAAAATTACTTTCTCTTATGGAAATTATACCTCGTTTGTCTTTGTAATTTATTTTTTACTACAAAACTATTCCAAGTCCCACATACTTGGCCTCCTCTAACTCTTCAGTGCGCTGAATTGCATCAGTCTCGTATTTGGTTCTCCATTGGGCAACCTCGCTGTTGGCTTTGGACAGGGCACGCTGTAGCTCAGCTTTGGCTTCCTGCTCTTCCTCAAATTGTTCCCGGAGTAAATCACAATCATGACGAGCTGATTGCAAGCCATGAGCCAGTGCATTTTTAGCCTAGAAAAATGAAGATGTCTTAAATGCTTTCCCCAAATTTAATGGTGGCATTATTAACAGCTCCCACTTGTGTTACTTTTTCTTTCAGATTTGCTTTTTGGCCTTTAAATGCAAATCTTTCAATTGTTCACTTTTTTAAAATATGAGAGTTGCACATAGTATTGGCAATTCTGCTTTGTAACAGAGAAAGAGAAAAGCACCTTTAAGCACCTTTAACCTGGAAGTTGCTCAAGGATGCAAGTAAGTCATGTTTTGCACCTGTAGATCTTCACCTAAAGCATACCTTTATTTCCTCTTCAAGTTGCCTCTTCAATTCTTCAATCTGTTGGGTGAAGCCTTGTTTGCCTCTTGAGAATTGGGAAATCAGAGAGTCTTTTTCTTCCACTTGGCGGGCAAGTTCACCTGAGAAGCAGAAAAGAAGAAGACAGGAGGTTGACGTGACTGAACTAATTGTTGAAGAAAGTACGGATGAATAGCAGCAACTGGAAAATTTTAAAGCAGAGATACATGGCATTTTGATATTAGTTATGTTTTAGGTTGTTTCTAATATCTTACTGAACAACACTTGTCACTTAAAATATAAATTTGGGGAGGGGGACCTCTCATATTTCCCAGATAAATTCTGTGATACCTCTGCTATTAGTTAAATTTGCATGCCTCATCAAAGATGGAGTTGTGAAACATAACTTGCAGCAAGAAAGAAAACCAGGATCATTTTCATATAGGAGTAACTATGTTGTGGTCTACAGTACTTAATTTAGTAAAATCAATTTTTTTTTCTGGCAGCAACTTAAAAATATTTCCTAGCCAAATCACAGGTGACAAACACTTCTGTTGTTTTATATTTTGAATTTCACTAGCCAATGTTGTATTCCTTGGATGTTAGCATCTTCTGATCATCATTGTCATCATCATCAACAACAACAACAACTTTATTACGGTCACAAATCAGCAATAGATAAAATTATTACTGTTTACAATAGTGTTAAAAAGATATTACTACTAATAATAATAAGTAATATCATCCATAATAATAAAATACATGGTATCTTCTTCTGATTTTATTTTGCCTGCAAACTCAAATACTATTAGTGGCATGTAGAATAAATCATTCCTAAAATACTTCAGCATTTCTTCTTACCTGCTTCTGTCTGCAAGCGAGCTTTCTGGGCAGAAAGGTCATTAATTGTACGCTGCTGCTCTTCCGCCTTTGCTTTAATCTCACTCAGTTGATCTTCTAAGGACCGGGATAATTTCTCAAGAGTTGACTGAAATCAGCAAATAGAAAAATATTGAAATATTCTGCAAACTACTAAATGAGAACTTTGAAAATCTGGAAGGTAACATGGAACTGGATTATGCAGGTGGCATAGAATGTAGCAATTCATATTGGATGAGACCTGCATATACCGCATAGCACCTGTTTTACAAACAGTGCATTGGCTTTCAGGTACAATTCAAAGCTTGTTATGACTTGGCATCTACATTTCTGAAGGAATACATATTCTGCATGGAATAGAATGGGCATTGAGCCAGAATGATGATTTTACGAGTGACACCCTTGAATGAAGTAAGTATGGAGAAACATGAGCATGCTGCATCTCCTATATATTCCCCTATGTTATGGAATACTCTACAGCTAGAGATTTGAATGAAGGCCTTCCTGACAATTTCCCACAGGGTTCTAAAGGCAGATGTTTCTTCTACACTTGAGGAGGAATTGTTATATGGGTTTCAGCAATTATTTATTTATTTATTATTTATTATTATTATTATTTATTTAATTGGATTTATATGCCGCCCTATCTCCACAGGACTCAGGGCAGCTCACAATAAGCAATGTGAGAGATGCTTTACATGCTATGGTTTTATGTAATTCTGAAACCCACCAGGAATCTTTAGAAGTTGATAGTATAGAAAGCATAATTATAATGTTAATAAATTATAAATTAGAACAGCTCATAACTGATCATTATCATCAAAACAGAGTGATCCATCTATTCCTAGGTGAAATCCAAGAAAACTACCTGATCTGATGAAGATAGTAATTGAACAACTTAAAGCATGCCACACTTCTGAGAGGATGCAATAGTTTACAATTATCTCTCATGCAGGAAAGTATCTATACCTTGGTTTTAGAGACAGATTCCATATTGCTTGCAAGATCATCAATCTCCATTTTCAGTTCACTCTTCTCCTTCTCCAGTTTCTGCTTCACTCGCTGTAAGTTATCAATTTGCTCTGCATATTCAGCTGCACTATCTGCATGCTTCTTGCGGAGGGCAGCACCGGTGGCTTCATGCTGCAAGGTGGCCTCTTCAAGGTCCCGGCGCATTTTCTGAAATTCTGCCTCACGTTTCTTGTTCATCTCAATCTGAGCTGCAGTTGCTCCACCAGCTTCCTCCAGACGCTCGCTGATCTCTTCAAGTTCCCTGGAGAGATCACCACGCTGTTTCTCTGCTTTGGCGCGAGATGCCCGTTCTGCCTCAATCTCCTCTTCCAATTCCTCAATACGAGCCTAGAGAAGGAGAGGCAACCATGAACCCTGAAACCGGCTTCCAGATAGCATAATTCACCATTCAAGAAGGAACTACTGTATGACAGACCTGCAGCTCTTTGATCTTCTTCTGAAGCTGGGAGCCCAGGACCTGCTCATCTTCAATCCTGCTCTGGAGTTGGCTGGTTTCAAAGTCTTTCCTTATCACAACAAAATATAATGGTTAGCCACCAAATCAAAAAACTCCATTTAGCACAAAAGTCCCTCATAATAGACATTATTACTTACTTCTTCAGCTTTTCATCCAGCTGCTGCTTATCATTTTCCAAATCCATTGTGGATTCCTGAGCTAGCTTTAAATCCCCTTCTAGCTTCCTCTTAGCTCTTTCAAGGTCCATGCGAAGTTTCTTTTCTTGCTCCAGAGACCCTTCAAGCTGAAGACAAAGAGATCAGAATAATTGTGCCATCACAGCAATATCTCCACCTCAATGCAATTCTTCTTTGGGGATGATAGCATGCTTACATCATCCACTTGCTGTTCCAGCTTGGTTTTTGCTTTGGTCAGAGTGTTCACTTTGTCCTCCTCTGCCTGCAGATCATCCAAGGTCTGTTGATGGGCTTCTTGCAGGGCTTTCTTCTCCTTGGTCAGTTTGGCAATGGCCTCGTCCAAGACCGCCATCTCTTCAGTAAGGTTTTTCACCTTTAAACGTTGAACAGACAGAATTAAAATGTTCTATCTATTTTGAAATGGCAATAGTGGGTACCAATTTAATTTCAGCATATTCTTTCCAATACCTTATTTTCTGTAGCATGCTTCTCCTTTTCAACCTTGGCCAGTGTCAGCTCAAGATCATCAATGTCTTTCTTCAGTTCTGAGCATTCGTCCTCCAGTTTCCTCTTCTTGGCTGTCAATTCAGCATTTATTTCTTCTTCATCTTCAGCTCGCTCAGTGAGCTCCTTAATTTTAGCTTCCAGTTGGATTTTGGTTTTGATTAGTTGGTCACATCTCTCCTCAGCATCCGCCAAGCCATCAGCTTCCTGTAAGTACCAAAAGAAAAAGGGTTAGTAATAATATTTTATCTCCCTATTTCCTTGGTCAAAGGAACAGTTCTAGATCATGACGTATATGTCCCTCCTGACAAGGAATATGCCCTGTACCTAATACTAGCATGTTGTTACATAACCGAATGCAAGTAGTTCCTGACTTACAGCAGTTCATTTAGTGACCATTCAAAGTTACAACAGCACTGAAAAAAGTGACTTATGACCATTTTTCACATTTATGACTGTTGCAGCCTTCCTGTAATCTCATTATTAAAATTCAAATGCTTGGGAACTGACTCATATTTATGACGGTTGCAATATCCCAGGGTCACATGATACCCTTTTGCAGTCTTCTGACAAGCAAAGTCAATGGGGAAGCCAGATTCACTTAACAACCATGTCACTAACTTAACAACTACAATGATTCACTTAACAATTATGTCAAGAATGGTCATACAATGGAGCAAACTCACTTAACAAATGTTTCCCTTAGCAACAGAAATTTTGTGCTCAATTGTGGTTATAAGTTGAGAACTACCTGTACACATTTTTTTAATGAAAACATTGTGTTTTATGAGTTTTATAATGAATTATCTCAAAGTACACTCTTGAACTATTTTCAGCTCTCTTTGGGTTTTATAATGCTTATAGCCTGGAATCCCTTATCAAAAAACTATCTTCCTGATTCCTATTTTCTTTTTGAGATCAATTCTCCTGGCAAAATCTTTGTAGGATGAAAGTTCAGATTTTCATTTCCTGCACAAACATGATAAACAGGCTACAATCTTAGACATATCTAGGACACTTAAAACAGAGGATAGATTCAGTTTTCTGCATTTTTGCAGTTTTCTGATTGTACCCCATATAATCATTTGTGTTCAAATAACTGGATGCTGGGAAATACAAGAGGAAGAAATAAGATACATATATTTTATGGGCCTCAGATATGTTCTGATTATAATTGCTTTGACCCTTACTAACAAAACAATTCACAAAATAGAATGGTGGGAGTGAGCAGAAGTTCAGCACATCACTGAAGTGGAACATGATGAAGCTGGAGGGAAAAAGGCTTGAAGTATGGCTGGGGAGGAGTGGGAGAGAGATATACATGGATGCAGGAAATATTACTGAGAAGCAATGGATAGAACAATGAAATCCAAAAAGAGGGTGAGGCAAAGATTATTTAAAAATAAATAAATAAATAGTGTTTTCTTCTGGGTTTCCATTTGTAACTTAATATCCATCAGCTCAAAGCTGCATGAAAATAAATGAGCAAGCTAAAAATAATTTCATTGCAAGATTTTCTGTGGTTTTGTCTCCCACATAATCTGTACCAACAGACCTCAGAATAAGAATATGGGTACAAAAAGTTCTAATGTCATCAAAATTCTTACAGATTGGACTTGGAGCTGCAAGTCATTTTTTTCCTGCATGAGGGTCACCATTTTTTCTTCCAATTCCTTCCGCTTGGCTTCCGATTTCACAAGATCCTCCTTTGTTTTCTCAAACTCTTCCTTCATGTTGGCCATTTCCTTCTCTGACTCTGCGCTCTTCAGCAGGGGCTTGATCTTGAAGTACAATTTCATCCAAGGCCAGTGCTTCACGTTCATGAATGAACGAACATTGTACTGAATAGTGAAGATGGATTCTCTGGAAGGAGGGCAAAGAAAATTTTAACCATGATTCTACTATCAGATTGAGATAGGACTGATATATTTGTGATATATTGTCATGTTGTACTCATAGCCTCATTACATTAATGTCATTATGAGCCTTTATTATAAAAAATATCTACCTCCTTTCCATCATTTGCTTGAACTCTGTTCTCATCAGAAAACCACGGCACATAGCTTGGGTACGTGTAATAAGCATAGCCAACTTATCATCTCTCATTTCTTCTAGAAGACCAAGAAGGCCAGCTTTGAAAAACACCTTGAGGGGGAAGAAAATGCAAAGTTTGTGGTCTTTTCAAATAAATCCAATTTTCAAACTTGGGGAAAGATAGTAACTTTACCTTGGTATGACCAAACCTATATTGAGTATGGTCCACATCAATAGATCCAAGAAGTTTCTCAGAAGCCTTCTTGCTGTCAATGAATTGTCCCTCTGGGATAGCACTTGCATTTAATATTCTATATCTGTTGAAAGAAGCATAGTTTATGCTTCTTTTAATGTTTAAAAAACATTAAAAGATTCTAGCTTCAAGGATTATGAGAGTTAGAGTTACAAATATGGGAGGCACAAAACTCAAGAGGGCTAATATTTAGCAGACCGACCTCTGTTTGAAGTCACCATAAATGATCCTGCTAGGAAATCCCTTTCTGCAAATTCGGATGCCTTCCAGCACACCATTACATCTCAGCTGGTGCAAGACAAGCTCGTGTTCCATGACACCTTAAACAATGTTGGAATGTATTGGCAGTATAGAATTGAACTCAAATATACTAATTCTGCTTCATGCAAAATTAAACTATATAATTCTTACCAGGAGTTTTAGTTTCATTGGGGATGAGGCACCGCACAAAGTGAGGGTGAGTGCTCTTCAGATTGCTCATCAGCTTGTTTAAATTCTCCTGTAGGATTAGAAATATTTGCGACATTTAAAGTAGATTTCATAACTACCAATACTTTTTAAAGAACCGACTTTAAATTATCTATTAGATTGCTATGCTATCTTTCTCCTACAGCTAAACACGGCATTCATAGCAGTTTTGCCTCAGGTTTGATCACCATAATAATCCCTATGAAGTAGAATAGGTTGAGAAACTAGAGACCAGCTCCAATATACCAATGATCTGGAACCTGGTTCTTTCATAGTCCAACATCTTAACAATCATATGGGGCTCTGTGATTGAGGGACCAATGGAAGGGAAAATCTGAAACAAAATCAAGCAATATTGACTATATTTTTCATGTTTTTATATTGTGTAGTTTTGGATCTCTGAGTCAGTCTTTCAGAGGAAGGAACTCAGTAATAGATTTTTTAAAAAAATATTGAAAGTAGATTTGTATCAGATTGTACAAATAATAAAATTGTGCTTACCCTAAACAGAGCAGATACAGTCTGGAATGAAGACCCCTTCTTCTTTCCAGCTTTCTTGCCACCACTGCCACCATCTAAAGAAGAAAATATAAATACATATTATGGAATTAAAATGTTGTTGACAAAATAAATCATGTTTATTTATTTAGATTTGAAAGGTATGTTCTTTGGATAAGTTCTTACCAACATCTGCAGGGCGATCAACGTAGAGTAATGCCAAGGTCTTCATGGATGATTTCTGGTACAGCTGAATGACACTTTCATTCAATGGGTCCTTGTTTTTTTCCAGCCAGCCGCTAATGTTGTAGTCCACAGTGCCAGCATAGTGCACAAGGGAGAAATGAGCTTCTGCTTTACCTTTCCCAGGCTTAGGCTTTTCAAAGTTCTTGCATTTGCCAAGGTGCTGGTCATAGAGTTTGTTCTTGAAAGAGGTGTCTGTCGCCTTAGGGAACATGCACTCTTCTTCTAGGATGGAGAAAATGCCCATGGGCTGTAGAGAGCAAGACAGATAGATCACTGCAAGAAATACTCTTCACTGTTACAGAAATAAACTTTTCATACTCAGCATTTAGGAATTGTTAACTGTAGCAAGATGGAATTAACCATTCATTAATTTTACAGATGTGTATTCCATATCAAGTTTAGAAAACATATATAATCTTGGATGCTTAAAAACTTTATTTTTTAAAAGACCTTCTCAATGAGTTCAATGCAGGCAGCCAGGTCCATCCCAAAGTCAATGAACTCCCAGTCTATTCCTTCTTTTTTGTACTCTTCTTGCTCCAGGACAAACATGTGGTGGTTGAAAAACTGTTGCAGTTTCTCATTGGTAAAGTTGATGCAGAGCTGCTCCAAGCTGTTGAACTAGACAATGCAAAGTACTTTGAAAATAACAATTATCTTCACCAGTGTTCTTTTCTCTAGGCTTTCTTAAATATTTTACGGTTTATGTGAATGAACAAATACCTAAGCTCCTCTTGAATCAGTTCTGCTCATAATATTCTTCACCGTTAAACCATTATTTTCAATATGCTCTATCATCACTACCTTCAGTACTTTGAAAGCCTATATCTTTGCCACAGCTGACTTGAATTTATGATCCACACTCTTCCTGCCAAAATATTCTACAATTTCTTCTCTGTGCCAGATATTTCTATTTAAATCATCCTTCCAGTCAACAACTCAGAAATTATTTGTCTAGTTTAGTGCCTTTGCATTCAGAACATTGTTGAACTGTACTTCATTCATTAACTGCTTAAATATTTTACAATATAAACATCATTTCTTTGCTCTCCAACACTATGCCATCAAGGGCCAATTTCCTTACATCAAAGATCTCGAATCCAGCAATGTCCAACACTCCTATGAAGTGCTGTCTAGATTGTTTGGTGTCCAACTGCTGGTTGATACGAATAACCATCCATAGAAACATCTTTTCAAAAACAGACTTAGCCAAAGCACCAACATTATTGTATACCTGTGTAGAACAAAAGGGATTATATCAGCATATAACTGGACCAATGATCCACTCTCTATGAAACCTTTTCTTGTTAATCCTTACCTGCTGAACAGTTTGACCTTTGGTGACAAATTCATTGCCAACTTTGACTCGAGGGTAGCACAGAGCTTTCAGCAAATCTGCCGAGTTGAGATTCATGAGATAGGCAGCCTTGTCCGCAACTGAGCACAAAAATAAGAGAAAAGATTTGCAAGCAAATTGTATGTTTTCTATATTGGAAAAGCTATGTGTAAACAAACATTGTTCATATACTGTTGCATAGGTAAAGGTAAAGGTTCCCCTCGCACATATCTGCTAGTCATTCCCAACTCTAGAGTGTGATGCTCATGTCCATTTCAAAGCCGAAGAGCCAGTGCTGTCCGAAGACGTCTCTGCAATCATGTGGCCGGCATGACTAAATGCCAAAGGCACACAGAATGCTGTTACCTTCCCACCAAAGGTGGTCCCTATTTTTCTTCTTGCATTTTTTACGTGCTTTCGAACTGCTAGGTTGGCAAAAGCTGGGACAAGTAAGGGGAGCTCACTCCATTACATGACTCTAGGGATTCGAACTACTGAACTGCCGACCTTTCAATCAATAAGCTAAGCATCTTAGCCACTGAGCCACTGCATCCCTCAAGTATACTGCTGTATACTTGAACTATATATATATGAACTGTTCATATTCTTGAACTATCTACTATTGAAGAATTCTGACTGTAGTGGCATCCTGGAAGAGAGCCTTCTCTGCTGTTGCCCCTCTTCTGTGAGGAGATGGATAATTTTAAAATTTGGTGAATGAATGAATGAATGAATGACATGCTTTACAAGAAATAAATACACAAAAAAAGTAGACAATATTTTCTTAGGATGTTGCTGAATTTTTCTCTGTCCAGGAGGGAAAAAATAGTTATACCTATCTGAATATAAATTAGCTTCCTAAGGTTAAATGAAAACTATTGCTAAGTGACAACATTTGATCATCCATTATTGCATATTTAATTTCAAATTAGATATATTTTTTAAAAAATTTGATTTATATGCCGCCCTTCTCCAGAGACTCAGGGCGGCTTACAGTGCATTAAGCAATAGCCTTCATACTTTTGTATATTTTATGCAAAGTCAGCTTATTGCCCCCACAAACTGGGTCCTCAATTTACCTACCTTAGAAAGGATGGAAGGCTGAGTCAACCTTGAGCCTGGCGAGATTCGATTTTACTTTAATTGCAGACAGCTGGTGTTAAATTACAGTGCTCTGTCTGTGAGCTATCCAGGCTCTTCTGGATATTACAGTGCAGATAGTCCTTGCTTACTAACCATTTGTTCAGTGATCATCCAAGGTTATGACAGTGCTGAATAAGAAAACTTGTGACCAATCCTCAAAGTTGTGGCCATTGCAGCCTCCCTGTGTTCATGTGTTCATGATGAAGATACTTGCTAAACATCATGGATTTACAATGGTCACAGCATCTCACAGTCACATGGTCAACATTTGTGATCCTCACAGCCAGCTTCCGACAAGCAAAGTCAATGAGAAAGCTGGCAGGAAGTCACAAGTTCTAGTCACATATCATCTCACTTAGTGACTTGCAGTGGTTTACTTAATAACAACAGCCAAAATTGATAAACTGCCATTTTTAAGTCAGGCACAGTCACATGATTTTTTCATCTTATAACCACGCCATTTAGTAACAAAGTTGTTAGTCGCAATTCTGGTGAGTAAGTAAGGATTGCCTGAATATATTAGGATGTTATTAAAAACAAACAATATTTACTTTATGTGCATAGGACAATGAAAGAAAGCATTATTTTCAAATTCTAACTTATTATCTCCGCAGTACTGAAGTCAAGTCAGATTAATTTCCTACAAGGTATATCCAGGTATATCTGCAATGTTTATTTCTTAACATAAGTATTACATGTAAAAACTGCACAAAATAGCAATTAACATATTCTGTCTTTTCTGCATAATTAGGGAGCTGTCATTTACAAATTCATTATTGACTATGTATCTGTCATCTTAATATCAGAAAGATGGTGGGTGGGGCAGTCTAGAGAGGAAATTCCCTGGCTTTAGTACAACTATGAAGTTTATTTATCTTCATTCAAGTTATCAGATCATCTCCTATGAAGTTATTAGAGATGTGAAAGGATGTTTCACTTAAATGACTAACAACACAAATATACACTGCTCAGAAGTTAGCTCCTCCACACCCTTAGAAACACATTCTTATGTATTAAACTTCAGCTGTTCGAATTAAAACAGCTGAACTTCAAGATATATTTTGTGTGATTTTGTTTGGGCAGGTAATTCCATCACCAACTGTGAAAATACCTTCCGTGCCGTCTGGCTCAGCCTGTTCCTCTCTCTGCTTCTGCTTGAACTTCATGTTCCCGTAGTGCATGACGGCTCCCGTCAGCTTGTAAATGGCTATTTTTTCATCAGCGTTGAAACCCAGGATGTCAATGGCACTCTGGCAAGGGAATGAAGATAAGTAACTATTCTTCATATCACTTTGACCTAGAGTACAGTAATAGATTTTTAAATATTTATAGGTATTTGTATCATTTACATCTGTAGCTATCAGCTCTTCTTGATCATTTATGCTGGCAACTGTGATTTCTCCTTGGCTTACAAAGTGAAAGTCATATGGGTTTGTGGAGATCAGGAGTGTCTCTGAATGAAAAATAAAACTTGCTTTATTCAAGACAGAAATCATTTATGGCAACAATGAGCTCAAAGTTAGCATATTGTCATGGGAAGAGTAAAAAGATGCTTTTTACCAATCAGTTCTGGTTTCTGGTTGGACATGATCTGGTAAAAGATGTGGTAGCTCCTTTCAGCCTTGAGCTGGAAGGTAACTCTGGACTTCTCCAGCAGATCTGGCAAGAAAGGACAAACAAGCAAATAAAGAATGTGAGAAAGAAAAATGGAGAGAGAAGGAAAAAAGAATTGTGGGGAAGAAACCCCTTACAATGTAAACCCCTTACACACAAGCACGATCTCTTACATGTCTCAATGTCAGCAGAAGCCAGCTTGCCTGTGGCACCAAAATGGATTCTAATAAATTTGCCCTTTAAAGAAGAAAAGAAATATTATCACAAATCCAAGGCTGCATCTTCTGTGTATTTCTACGTCATGCCAAGTTTCAACATGAAACTTACAAAACGTGACGAATTGTCATTCCTGACAGTTTTAGCATTTCCAAAAGCCTCCAGTAAGGGGTTGGCACTGATGATTTGATCTTCAAGGGTGCCCTGAAAAGAAATATCCCTGTCAGACTCTGTATCATCAATCCTTCAAAAATGTCATGTAATCACAGGTCATTCTTTTCTGGCGGACAAGCTACCTGCATTTTGCCTTGTTGGGCTGGTTCTTCCTTTTTCTTGTCAGGAGCAGCTGCAACTGTTGCAAAGTACTGAATGACACGTTTTGTGTTCACAGTCTTTCCAGCACCAGATTCTCCACTGTTGACCAAAGGGGTAAACAGAGTGTTAAGATGCAGTTCAATCTCTCCACAACTGAAATGTGAGCTCCGTTACGGAAGAGTAAGCAAACTAGGACATCAAAAGGATATAAAACCCAAGTGACATGGTCACCCACTTTGAAACTTGTGAAGTTTCCTTATTATGTATTTACTAACAGTAAAAGTATAAAACGAGATATTTGAAGGAGCAGGTAGCCAAGATCAGATTCTATGTTCTGGAAGTCTACAAGTATGTTAAGAAATTATTATTTAACGATTTGGAGTACTCTGCCATAAAGCAAATACAGATTTTAATAAGGAAATGAACTTACGTGATCAGGATAGACTGATTCTCACGATCTGGAAAGAAACAAAAAAAAAAATCACAGATTTTAAAAAAATTATAGTTCCCTGTGAACTTCCATGAACTGAATGGGAGCTCATGCAATATTAAAACTGTCCACTTAAAGAAGAAAAAGCCCTGAAAAATCAAACATTTATTTGTCGAACATTATAAATGTGCAATGATGACAAAATATGTGAATATTATGCAATGGAATGTGTCATGAATGAAAGTTAACTATACAGATGGAATATTACTTAATCAGCCAAGTTGGGGAATTTCTATAAAGCATTCCTTTTCGCTATAACACCATTTCTCTGCACTTACAGAGAAATAGAATATGAAGCTATAGATTATAGGCTTTATTGAACATTTATAAATTGGCAGTTCCATGCATTTCTTTGTACATAATTCTCCTTACATGTACAAAGAATATCATATGTGAATGTTACTGGCAACTTGGAAGCAGTTACATTTTGGTTGCACAAGATATTATACTCAAGATTTAGCCCTATATACAAATGATTGAATCAATTAATCTTTTGGAATGATAAAATATACTAAACCACAAATTAATAAAATTGACTGTAATTTCACAATACAGAATGCTATGGGGAAAAAAAGTTTGTTAAAATTAATTAAGCATTAATATCTTGTCTGTCTGTACCCCAAGGGTATTTAACTGGCTTAGTCAATCGTGCTGGGGAAAATTTAAGAGCTGGACATATAAAGACTGCATATGTTCAGAGGCCTGGCAGAAACATCAAGTCTCAATTTCATCTTTAAGGTTTTCAGAAATTGAGGTTCCATATTTTAGGGGGGGAAATTGTTGCAGAAACTAGTGGTAAAGCAAGAAAAAGAATCCAAATCTAGAATTTGCTCTTAGTCTCAGAGGAGAAATTTGACCTATACTGTTTTCATTGGCATACACATTGAATAATTATTATCCTTTTTCCTTTTTTGCATGACACATTTGACATTTCATATTTCTGTCTCTTAAAAAATGAAGCAAGAAATTAAGCTGCAGGAAAATTATTACTATTAGTAAATGATTAATTTCTATAACTCCACAGGATTAAGCATATTAAGCATCTGACCTAAAGGCCACATTGTGTAGGAAGCCCACTGAGGTGACTCGTAAAATTATTCTCCTTCTTTCTTAATTAACCATTTACTCACCAGTTAACATGGACTGATATGCATTATCAGAGATGGAGAAGATGTGAGGAGGGGCCTCTTGACGCTTTTTGCCTCTGTAGGCAGTTACCACTTCTGGATTATACACTGGAAGCCACTTGTAGGGATTAACAGTGACACAGAAGAGACCTGAGTAAGTCTGCAAAAAATAAAACAGAATTTGCTTAATCTATTTCGTCTTTTGCTGAAAATTTCTTCAAAAAGTGTTTTCAATCAAATATTTATTTAAAAATCTATAACATAAACAAATATATAAATCAGTGGTGGAATTCAAATTTTTAAACTACCAGTTCTGTGGACGTGGCTTGGTGGGCATGGCAGGGGAAGGATACTGCAAAATCTCCATTCCCTCCCCACTCCGGGGCCAGCCAGAGGTGGCATTTGCCGGTTCTCCAAACTACTCAAAATTTCTGCTAACTGTTCTCCAGAACCTGTAGGAATAGCACCCCTGATATAAATATATAACATCTGTTTCCTTGAAACATCAGGAAAGGAAGACATAATTTAGAAACAAGCACTGTAGTTACTTTGAATTTAAAGAGCAGGGTTACTAATAAATTGATTTAACAGTAAACAGGAGAACTTAACGTAAGTTATTTGGTGTAAAGGATTCTTAGGAAGGCTTAAAAACAGTCACTGCATAAAAAGGTAGAAAAATTCCACCACAGAATATGCTTACGTAGATCATCCAGGCTGCATAACGCTCTTTGAGATTATACAGGACAGCAGGTTCATGGAGATGAGTCATCATGGCCATGTCCTCAATTTTGTCATATTTGGGAGGATTCCTGGAAAAGACTTGGTCATCTTTCACAGTTACAGTCTAGGGAGGAAAGAACAGACCTGCATGTATCAACTTAGAAAACGGAAAGAAGAAAACTGTAGTAATTGCACTTTATTGTCTCTGCTCAACCCATGAAATCTTGCATAATGAACATGCTTTAGGACCTTTCTATGAAACAATGTCACCTAGTGGGACCTTTTATCACAATGCCTGCCCTATTGAACTTCATTCCCCCTGAAATTCTGGTTTTGCTTTCAGACCTTGAAAACACAGTTTTTTCCCTTCGCTCTGGGCCAGAACTCAAGATGAACCCAACAAAAATGGAAGTGTTTTGAAGAAATTAAACACTGAACTGTATAATTTCCTTGATGGAAGTTTGCTTATAAGAGTTATAAGAGTTAGGCAACTATAACAATCAGTCAAACAAATAAACAAACGTAGATATTTTACTTACTTCTCCACTTTCAGTCTTGACAGTAACTTTCCCTCCTTCCCTACTCTCGATAGTGCCTTTCTCATAAGAGATCTTGGGATCCACCACAAAAACTGAATTCTTGGCATCAAAGGGCTTATTTTGGGCCTCAATTCTTTCCTTTTCTGTCTTTCGAAGAAAAGGGGCAGCTTCCCCAAATACGGCCATTTCAGCGTCTGAAGCCATAGCTGCAGTTTATATTGTGCAGGAAGAAAACTAAAGGAAAGAAACACACAAGCCAATTCATGAAAATGTGGAAATCCTTATTAACTTTGCTTTTGGCCTTTTTTCACAACAGGGAATTTGTCTCTGTTCTTTGATTTGAACCAAAGCATCTTATTATGTGGAAATAGAAGATTTTACTGCTTACACAAATATTGAATTTCATGTTATAAATCTTTTCATATCCATGAGATCTGTTCCATTATTCATGATATTGGATTATGTAAACCACTAAGACTGAAAGAGCAGCTAGAATTCATCCACCAAATTACCTGATAAATGTAAACTTTGCTTATAATTGTGAATTGCCCAAGTAATTGAAAGACAAAATATCAATTAATCAAATAAATATATACTTGAGATTTCAAATATACACTTGAGATATACACTTTATTCTTTGGGTAAGAATAATATGGGAAACATATTAAAATAGAGATACTAAATTTAAGAAATAAGGATACTATAATCTATCTTGACAATGCTCACTTGGACAGTATATTATATTATATTATATTATATTATATTATATTATATTATATTATATTATATTATATATATATATATATATTATATATATATATATATATATATATATATATATATATATATATATATATATATATATATATATATATATATGAAATGTCCTAATAGTTACAAAAGTTTAGTTTATCTCATTATTCTCCATATTTAGATTGTCATGAAATTATTTACTGTTTCCCATTGGTGTCATACATAAACAATTGGATTTTGAAATTTATTAAAATCTAATTCAGCAAAATTTCTTTCTCTGGAAATTTCTTTCTCTGGAAGTTCACTTAAATTTGGGAATGCAGCCTGCTTGGCTAAAGTAGAATGTCTCAACTATTGGAATTTGAAACATATTTCAATTATTATTATTGCACTATTATTTCCATTTGGTGAGTCAACAGTGGGTCAACACGAGAAGGCACTTTAAAATAATTCTGTATTTCCTCTTGAGATGTTAATTGCTTACAACCATAGTTAATTTTAAGCACAAACTGTGTCTTAAGGGAAATTTCATGTCAAAATCTTTTGTACATTCCATATTCTTCAAATGATCATGCACTCGTATGTTAAATCTTATCATGATCCAAAATTTGGACCTCCATCGTAGCAGTGCTTTTGTGGATTTGATCAATGGCTTTGTAGCAATGCAGACAATCCTTTAGAAAGTTTGGTACCAGTATCTTTGAGGTCACTATCTTAGTTGACTTATAGTGGAATGCAGCCTCAATGCAATCTATGACATATTATACACAGTACACAACCCAAAGGAAGCATTTTCCTCCCTGAACTGCATGCATATCAGTCCCTAGTATTTATCTGCCATTAATCTGGCTGTCCCCAGCGATGTAATCAATCAGGGTCTTACCTTGTGTGGTACTATGGGTTTAAATGCAGACTCGAGCTGGCCAGTTACTGCAAAGTAAAAATGATAGATCCTTTACAAAACGTCCAGTATGTAGCTTAAATGGATGAAATAGATTTTAAATCCCTAATGACATAGGCAGCCCTGCTCAGTTGTGCCAAAACCAACAGGAATGAATTGAGATGTGAAGAATTAGGGTGAGTTCCTATTCCTTTTACACCCTCTTACCTTTAAGCTGTTGGTGCAAGGACCTAAGAGGCTGGTCCCTAGGCTACTTATATATGAAGTGATTTGCATGCACAGAACCCTCCTCTTCTTTCTAAGGTCAAAACTGTTTCAGTAATCTTAGCAACTCTTAGCAAGATTCTCATACATATTTGACGCAAATAGATTTAATTAGACATATCAGCACCATGGATCAGTCTATAAATAATTTGTCAAAGGGAGCGGATTGTGTATGGGAATTTATATATTGTGCTTTGATTCTGTTAATCGGTTGAAATACTGTAATAATTCCTGATCTTTATAAAGTGTAATTTAGAGGCAAGAGACTGAATTGAGGTACCTCCAGCACTGGATTGGAAATGTATATTCCTGGAAAGGGAACAGGTGGCTAGCAAAAATATTAAAAATTAAAAAGATGGACGTAGTCATCAATACAGGTAGAAAAGAAAATGATAATAGGACAAGAAGTAAACACATGAAAGGGGACAGTAAAAGAAACACCAGCCCTAAAGCAAAGTTATAGGGACAGATTAAAGAACACCAGCACTAAAAGAGTAAGTGTGATTGGCCTACAAAAACTTGTGGAAAAAAATAAAGGGCTCACCAGAAAAAGTGTCCTGAAGTAATACAAAAACAATTTGGTTTAATTTATTGTTAAAATAAGAAAAGAAAGAAATAATGCAGACTAAGTGAAAATACTCTGAAAAAGAAGAGAGTAGATTTTGATGGAGGTTAATGTATTCCATAGGTCTGATGTTTCTCAATGAGCAGCTGTGGCTATAGTCTCAAAATTAAAGACAGCAAATTGGTACGTGTTTGAGATTATGTATTGCTTGAAAAAATTCCCCATCTTCAGAAAATAGCTTTCCTTCACGTCTGCAGTAAACATAGCAAACCATAAAAATTCTGGGTCCTAGAAAGACTTCAGAAATATATTTTCTTAACTAAGGGCCTAATATGAATTTTATAATGGGTGTATGTGTGTTTTAATTTGTGGGGCAATTTTTTTATATATTCGATTTTAATTGGTTTTAAATTTTGTAAATCTATGTGTTTTAATGTGGCTGTACACCACCCTGAGTCCTTTGGGAGAAGGGCGGTATAGAAATCTAATAAACTCTAAACTCACTCTAAACTTTTGGCCCAGCTTCATTACAAAGGACAAAAAAGAAGTCCAGGACATCTCTCTAGCTGTCATCCGAAGTAACTGCCCCTTTTGGCAGGGTGGCTATGATTTTGACTGATGTGACCTTAGGGGAAATTTGTGGAATCGCATTTCAAGTTTGGCACAAACTTAATTTACACAAGTGTTTGGCATTCCAAGAATCAATACATTCCAAGAATCTGAAAGCTGAGAGCCAGAAATTCAGCTGGTGTAGGACAATCTTTATTTTTTATACATATAGTTAAGGCCTTTAAAAAAAAAAATCTAGTGCAGGGTTTCAGCATATCAACATTTCTCTTGTTCCCTGAGTTAAAACCCTAGTCCTCAGCTAGCATGGGGTAAGCCAAGTGGATGAAGGAAATAGTAATTTTTTAAAAAAAAAAAACCAAAACAAAACATTTTTCTGGTTTTGAACCAGCAACCTGTTAGCCACAGTGCTTTTCAAAATATTAATAGGAAAAGAAAGATCTTAGGAGGTCTTAGACAAAAGAAACCATTATACTGTCTTACGTGTATTCTCCTCTCTGCAAAGAAGTCCTTGAACTTCTAACTTTAGCTTGTAAGGAAGTGATCCAGCTAAAACAGAGGGTATTCATGGTGATCTAGATCGGGGAGGGAGTAGAGAATTGATAGAAGGGAATTCTATTTGTAGCTCAATGTTAAACTGAGGGAGCCTTTGTGGTCTCTGAGCTTGGGTGTTTTCTTGCAGATGTTTCATTCATTACCTAGTTGGATAATGAAATGTTTGCAAGAAAACAACCAAGCTCAGAGAGCACCAAGGACCCCACAGATAGAGATTTGTTGGAGGGCCCCCTGAAGATGGGCTCTAGCATGAGTTCAAAAGCTCTGAAAAATAAATCTCTGGTCCCGGTGATCGAACCAGATTGGATCCTGCAGCATTATCCTGCGACATATATGTTTGCCTTCATTCATGAGAATTGTTTCCCTTATATTTGAATACATGTGAGAGAGACTTGCCACTTTTTCTGAATTTCTGAATTCATACCAAGCAAAAAAGATTTGCCACAACTGGGCTAGAGCAACAGGTGAATAAGCCAACTATTGGCAGTGTTGCCCAACCTGGTTTCAGTAGTTACTGAACTACTGTATAATGCACTTTGCATGGGACTGCCCTTGAAGAATATCCAGAAGCTTCAACTGGTATAAAAATTATTTATTTATTTTATTAATCAAATGTAGCTGCCTATCTTAGAAAAGGTGATTCCAAGCAGTGTACAATAATCAATGCAACAGAGCAGGAAGGTACCAGTTGTATGTATGATACCATTGTTCTACAAGCTCCATTGGCTTTCAGTATGCTTCTGGGTGCAATTCAAGGTCCTGGATGTCACCATTAAAGCCCTTCATGACTTAGGACTGGGTTACTTACAAGGACTGTCTCTCCCCAGTTGTTTCTACCCATCTATCCAATCTGGCAGGAACAGGATGCTGACAGCTAAGATACTGTGAGCTAAGGAGTGTCAGCTGACAGAGCCCAGCGGAATAGCCTTTTCTGCCATGGTACCCACCCTTTCATCATTCCCCCTGAGATTAGACTGGGCTCATCCCTATTGGCCTTTCATAAGAGCTTGAGAACCTGATTTAGTGCACAAGGTGAGAACTCTGGATATGGGTCAGAGCCTGGCTGAATGGATGACAGATTGATTGTACCCAGCTGCTATGTGTTTTTATTCTTGTTTTACAATGTATCCTGCATTTTTATTTGTGTTCTTGTAAGCCATCTAGAGTCAAGTAAAAGTGAGATGTGTGGCTAGATAAATAAAATTTACAGTAATACATTTATCTTCTAACCATTATTTCTCCAATCATAGAACCATGTTAGAAGACAACTTAAATCTATAGAAAATATGTGTTCAGATGAAGTGTCATTATCCACGTATCTGACTTTTGAATTTACAATTCTTTCTGGTTGGTTACTTTGGCAATGATTTTAAATACATGAAAACAATTTTAGAGAGGGAATCTTCTCTTTTTTGGGTACTAAGGTCTGCAGAAGATAACTGAGAAGTTCTATGGTATGGTTACATAGGTTTAATAAATCTAAGAAAAGAACTATATAGTAAATGCACAGCATCTAATTATTTGAATCCTATTTCCTTGTACTTCTTCTAGAGAATGACTGAGGGAATGTAACTTATACATAAAAGGACAACTATCAAAAGATGGAACAGGACAATATATTCCACAGATAATTGATTAAGCCAATTAATCTCCAGTGCTGCAGCCCACCTGTGTTAGTCCATATAAGCAAAAGTGAGGAGGAATTTGGTAGCATCTCTTCAGACTGAATTGAATTTTCATGAATTGCAGTTCACTTCATCAGATCCACGGAATGAATAAACTGATGTAAGATTTAAACTAGTGTGGGATAGAGTGGGAAGGGAGGAAAAGTTAGGGTGATTATGCAGATTATATGTGGGACATATTATAAAAACCTTATCAGTTAAGAATGTAATATTTTCCTTCTGCGCATGCCCAAGATGGCGCTCCGACGCTGAGTCTCGGCTTCTTGGGGGGTGATGCCTCGGCTTGGGGGGGCTCAGGGGGGTCATTTCGAACATCTATGACCCCCCGCCCGGGCGAAGCAACACCTAAGGAGGCCGTTGGGAGCTTTGGCAGCTCCCCGGACCATCCCAGCGCTGAGGGGGATGACGTCAGGACGGCAGTGGGCGACGGCAGTCTGCGGCCTGCAGGGGAGCGGCACCGGCGGCGGCGGTCGTGGGCGGTCACGGCGGCAGCGGTGGCAGCTCCTGGACAACATCGGCGTTGTGAGGCCCCTACGGAGGTTCCCCACGCCCCTGGATGCCTCGAGGTGGATCTTTGGAGGCAGGGGGCGGCTGGGGACGTCCGTGGGGGGGCCGATGGCGATGATGGCGGCGGGGACTGCGGAGGCCGCGGCGGTGGTTGTGATGGGGGCGCTTAAAGTTGGGGCGGCTCCCAAGGGCCTACAGACTTCCAAACAGACGGCCCAGGACTCTTCAGCAGTGGTTTTAGATCTGATTTTGGGGTGACTGGAGAGTATATGACCCTTGAGGGAAGGGTTACCTCCAGGGAGACCCTGAGACCCCCCCCCCCAGGGTGAGCTGGATGGGGGGGCGAAATAGGGGAGCTTCACCCACTAGAATGGAAGGTTGAGGGTTACTGGGGCCGGAAAATGACTACAAACTTGAATCTCCCCCCCCCTTCCTTCGGACTGAGTTTGGCCTTTTGGCGAATTACGACCATAGCTTCCCACTCATCTTGGCCTGCTGAACTACTCCTAATTTTTTCCCCACTTCCATCTGGCCTGTCTGGATTCCCTACCATGTAGAACTTCTCTGACGAACATTTACGAACTTAAACCTCCCTTGAGCTGGATATTGGATTCCCTGATGCTGCTAATCCCAGGAGGGATTCTGGTTCTATGGACATGAGGCCTGAGGAGGCGGAATATTGCTATCCTCACCCTGAGCTTTCTATCAAAGTCTCCATGGATTGGCCTGGTGAGAGACGGCCGCCCTGGAAACTTTCGGGGCTGAATGATATGTACCTCCTTAGCCACTGTCGTGAGAGGACAGTGGAGCTTGGCAGCCTGACCTTGGACTGGAATTTTCCCTACGCTTGTAACATCAGCGGTCCCCCACCCTTGGACTGTCTCCCCTGATGGCTATATGTATTCGGTGTCGGAACTCCTCGCCCTGCGAGACTCTCCCCTCTCGCAGGTTTGGCCCCCCACATTATCGAGGGCCTATCTCGATGACGGACTTTGGAGTCCGGAGAGATGGCATGGAGCAAGGAAGAATTTATGGGGCTTTTTAGGGAAATTTTTAAAGATTTTAAGGGGTTCGGGGGGGGGGTTGTAATTATTCTTTTAAAGATACCGGGAAGACGACTATGGCGGATGGGGGGGGAAATCCACCAGGGTCAGAGCCGTGCCCGGCACAGGGTAATGATCTGGGAGGCACCGGACGAGGGATTGGAAAAGGGATGGGGGGCGATATCTATGAGGGCTGTACCATCGGCACGGTGAATGGGAGGGGCAGATATGGCGGGAGCAGGGGACCACATCAGGTGTTGGGGGCTCGCACTTGCTGTTTGAGAGCAATTGCTTGCCCCGGTCCCCAAGGCTCCGCTCGGATACTAGGTGGCTTAGATATTCAGGAGCTGGGCCTTCGGCTGATGCTGTGCAATGCCAGGTCCGTGGTCAATAAGGCCCCCCTCATTCACGATCTTATACAAGAGGGAGGAGCGGACCTGGCGGGTATTACGGAGACCTGGTTGGGCCCGGAGGGTGGCGTCCCTCTGGTGGAAATGTGCCCACCAGGCTTCAGAGCATTCCATCAGCCGAGGGCCCAGGGGAGGGGCGGGGGGGGTGGCGGTTATTATTAACGAGGATCTGAGTCCGAGGGAGACCACTGTGCCTCAGATAGCCGGATGTGAGTCCCTCCTTGTGAGGTGGGGCCGTGGGGTTCAGATGGGCTTGTTGCTTACGTACCTGGCTCCCTGCCGCGTGGCAACAGCCCTACCTGAGCTACTCGACATGATAGCCACGGTGGCGGTAGATACACCCAGGCTTTTAGTCATGGGTGATTTCAACTTGCCATCCGTCGGTGAAACGTCTGAGGTGGCTCAGGAGTTCATGGCTTCCATGACGGCCATGGACCTGACCCAGTTAGTTCATGGCCCTACTCACAGGGGAGGTCACACTCTGGATTTGATTTTTGTCTCTGGCCAGTGGTTGAGTGGTCTTGTTATAGGGGATATAGACGTGGAACCCTTGTCAGGGACTGACCACTCACTCCTTCGCCTAGATCTTCGAACCGCGACCCCTCGCCGCAGGGAGGCGGACCCAATTAGATGGATCCGCCCCAGGCGCCTGATGGATCCTGATAGGTTCCAGACGGAGCTTGGGCCATTTCCTGAGGATCTAGCACATGACTCGGCCAAGGACCTGGTAGCCGCCTGGGATCGGGCGGCTGGTGGGGCCTTGGACCGAGTTGTGCCTTTGCGGCCTCTGACCCGATGCCGATCCCGTGCGGCTCCTTGGTTTACTGAGGAGCTGAGGGAAATGAAGCGCCGGAAAAGACGCCTGGAGAGCGGTTGGAGGGCCAGTCTCGCTGAATCTGATCGAACACTGGTAAGGTCGCATATTAAGGCCTACCTAGTGGCGATAAAGACGGCAAAGTCTAACTACTTTTCCGCCTCTATTGCGTCATCAGGGAATCGTCCGGCCGCCCTGTTTAGGGTGACCCGCGCCCTGCTCCATCTGGGAGTGCGGGAGGATCCCTTAGAAGGCAGGGCGGAGGATTTCGGACAATACCTGTATGACAAAATCGCTCAGATCCGGGGGGATCTGGACTCTGACTGGGTAGATCAGGGCAGGGTGACGAGGAACAGTCTTGAGAATGTTATCTGGGAGGAGTTTGATGCTGTGACTCCCAATGATGTGGACAGGATTTTGGGGAGACTTAGTGGGGCCACATGTTTACTGGACCCGTGTCCCTCCTGGTTGGTACTGGCTTCCCGGGAGGTTACACGAGGCTGGCTCCAGGGCGTCATTAATGCTTCTTTGAGTGAGGGTCACTTCCCCGCTGCCCTGAAAGAGGCGGTGGTGACGCCTCTCCTCAAGAAGCCGTCCCTGGATCCAGCAATATTGGCCAACTATCGTCCTGTCTCCAACCTTCGCTTCATTGCGAAGGTTGTTGAGAGTGTGGTCGCGCAACAGTTTCCGCAATTCCTGGAGGAAACATCCTATCTAGATCCGTTCCAGTCGGGTTTCAGGTCTGGGCACAGCACGGAAACGGCATTGGTCGCGTTGGTGGATGATCTCTGGAGGGCTCGGGACAGGGGTTATTCCTCTGTTCTGGTCCTATTAGATCTCTCAGCGGCTTTTGATACCATCGACCATGGTATCATGCTGCACCGGCTAGAAGAGTTGGGGGTGGGAGGCACTGTGTTGCGGTGGTTCTCCTCCTTTCTCTCCGACCGGTCGCAGTTTGTGTTGGCAGGGGGGCAGAGGTCGACCTCGAGGCCTCTCATCTGTGGAGTGCCGCAGGGATCGGTCCTCTCGCCCCTTCTGTTCAACATTTATGTGAAGCCGCTGGGCGAGATCATCCGTGGCTTTCGGGTGAGATACCACCAGTACGCTGATGACACCCAGCTGTACATCTCCACCCCAGGCCACCCCAACGATGCCCTTGAAGTGATGTCCCAGTGCCTGGAGGCTGTGCGGATCTGGATGGGGAGGAACAGGCTCAAGCTCAACCCTTCCAAGACTGAGTGGCTGTGGCTCCCGGCATCCCGATATAGTCAGTTGACTCCATCGCTGACTATTGGGGGCGAGTCTCTGGCCCCCTCGGAGAGGGCGCGCAATCTGGGAGTCCTCCTGGATAGGCAGCTGTCCTTGGAGGAACATCTGACGGCTGTTACCAGGGGGACCTTTTATCAGGTTCGCCTGATTCGCCAGTTGCGGCCCTTTCTTGATCGGGATTCCTTGTGCACAGTCACTCACGCCCTCGTCACCTCTCGCCTTGACTACTGCAACGCTCTCTACATGGGGCTCCCCTTGAAGAGCACCCGGAGGCTCCAGCTGGTCCAGAATGCAGCAGCGCGGGTAGTGATGGGAGCAACATGGCGCTCCCATGTAACACCGCTCCTGCGCGAGCTGCACTGGCTCCCGGTGGTCTTCCGGGTGCGCTTCAAGGTGTTGGTTATCACCTTTAAAGCGCTCCATGGCATAGGGCCTAGCTATCTCCGAGACCGCCTGCTGCTACCAACGACCTCCCATCGACCCGTGCGCTCCCACAGAGAGGGCCTCCTCAGGGTGCCATCAGCCAAACAATGTAGGCTGGTGGCCCCCAGGGGGAGGGCCTTCTCTGTGGGGGCTCCCACTCTCTGGAATCAGTTGCCCCCGGAGATAAGGAGAATCCATGACCTCAATGCCTTCCGTCGTTCCCTGAAAACCCATCTTTTCCAGCAAGCCGGGTTGGCTTAGAAGAAATTTTTAAATTTTAAATTTTTTAATTAGTTTGTTATTCTTAACTTTCGGCCCAAATCTATATATATTTTTAAATGTTTTAATATTTGTATTCTATGTTTTTTATCTTGGCTGTACACCGCCCTGAGTCCTCAGGGAGAAGGGCGGTATATAAATTGGAAATTAAATTAAAATTAAATTAAATTAAATATGTTAAACATGTATTATATTTTATTGAGATTTTCTAAGATTGCCTGAAAATTTTGGGTGTGTGAGTTCGGCTGTCTCTCATTCAATTGTACTGTTAAAGATGTTTGGGTTTTTTGTTTTTTTGTTTTTGTAAAATAACTGGAGTTTGTAATGGAGTGTCCTGGAATACTGTGATATTACTTCCTTACTTCTATCTATGTATTGACATCCCACATACAGTATTTGACATAGAATGCTGGACCAGCTGGGCTATAAATCTGATAATGTAAAATCTTTTTAGATGGGGTATTAAAAAAACAGGTAATCAATTTAAGACACCTTGAAATATTTGTATATTAAAAAACAAATCTAGTGCTTTTTTACCATTAATCTTATAGTGAAGCAACCTCTGCTTTGAAGAGCTATAGTAGTTACCTCCTATAATAAACGTATGTATGTATGTATGTATGTATGTATGTATGTATGTATGTATGCAAGGTTTGGTGTATTCAGGTCTTTTCCCATGTAAGATTGGGAGTATCTTGGTGACGTTTCAACGAGGTCCCACTTGTCATCTACAGGCTGGTGTCTTTGGCTTTGTGCTTGTGCGAGGAAAGCGTGATCGGAGCTGCCGTTTCTCTATAAATACTGGTGGGGAGGTGTGGGGTGCTGGCTTTGTTGCTGTGAGCGGGTTGGTTGCCTGTGTTGTAACATTTTGATTGGTTGATGGAGCTGATGTTTGCAGATTAGTCAGCTGTTTTGTAACATCCTGTGTGGGTGAGGTCCTTGATGTGTGTCCATTAGTCTTTTGTGTTAGGTACTTGGGTAATGGGCTGTGTGTTAACATCCTGAGTTCTAGTATTGTGATATCCTGAGTTTTTTGATGTAATGTCCTGAGCAGATAGCTGTGATGCCACATCCCAGGCTTTGGTTTGGCTCCGAGTTTGAGGTCTTGCCATGTGTTCCTGGCATGTGTCAGTTTGCTTTGTGTGGGGATCGGAGCGGGGGTGCAGCAGCTGGTGATGCTGCCGCTTTGAAACAGCTGACTAATCTGCAAACATCAACTCCATCAACCAATCAAGATGTTACAACACAGGCTACCTTTTTTCTTTTTTATTTCTACTTTCCCTCTTTTCTCCTTTGTTTTTGTTTTTCTTTCCTTCTCTTTTTCACCTTTTATTTCCATTCCTTTTAAATTGGACTATATAAACATAGGTATTTGCTTATGAAATAAGACTATAAATGAAGGAATGAGAATATGATTTTTCTAAATGTTCTAAATGCTTAAATGAATTTTTGAGATTTAAAATAAATATGAAGTAGATGATCTTAAAATATATGAGAAGATATTTGTTAAAATTTATGCTGAGCCAAATTGTGGTATCTGAAAAAGCAATTTATATAATATGTGAACTAGTTAAAATGAAATAGCTAAAACAACAGATGTAGGCATGGAGGAAAATATGCTGGTAACACCAGCCAAATAAGAGAAGGAAACTTGGAGGAGAATATGCTGGAAATCAGCCAAAACAAAACATGCTGGAAATCAGCCAAATAATAGTGGGAGGTTTGGAGCAGACTATGCTGGAATCAGCCAAAATACAATACATTGGAAACTAGCCAACAAAAGCTGGAGGTATGGAGGAAGACATGCTGTTAATCAGCCAAACAATAATATGCTGGAAATCAGCCAATAATAGGAGGAGATAGGGAGCAGGATATGGATTTTGAGATAAATTTGAGAATATGAAATATGTTTTAAGGTTTAAAGATCTGAAGAAGGGGTCAAGATATTAAGAAGTATGGACTGAATTTTGATTTATTAATTGAAATAAAAAACAGAGCGGTATCTAAGTTGAAATTACGATATGTGGTTAGGAATTGTAAGGTAAATAATTAGCCGAAGAGATTAGAATATTTTTTTTCTTTTTTTAATGTTTTAATATTGATGTTAAAAGGTGTAATGAAGAGAGCTTGGAAAAGAACCAGAGATAATTGAACTTATAAATGAGCATAATAATGAATTAAATATGTATCTGGAAATTAAATTGGTGGTGATATAATAGAATGGTTCTGATCAAGATATTAGAGTTTACGACTAAAAATGTTTCTATGTTTTGACTTTGAATTTTAAAAGATATAATGGGAAATTGTGAGTGCAGCCTTTTTAAAATGTAAGCAATTGTACCTATTCATGACCGGATCGAAACTTCGCTCTCGAAAGAGATGTATTTTATGTGTTATGTTGAAAAAAAAAATATATTTTGCAAAAAAAAAAAAAAAAAAAAGATGTTACAACACAGGCAACCAACCCGCTCACAGCAACAAAGCCAGCACCCCACACCTCCCGACCAGTATCTATAGAGAGACGGCACCTCCGATCACGCTTTCCTCGCACAAGCATAAAGCTGAAGACACCAGCCTGAAGATGATGAGCGGCACCTCATCGAAACATCGCCAAGATACTCTTAATATTACATGGGAAAAGACCCAAATACACCAAAAGTTGCATACCTCTACCCGTGAAAACTACAAAAACACACACATATACATACATATATACATACATACATATACTGTACATATATTTGTCAGGAAGGCTTCTGTAGGAAGTCCCAAACTATTACTGAGTCTGTCTATAACAGAATCTTGCAAGTTTGACTATACTGTCCTTTCTCCTTCTTACAGTTCAATGAATTTAGGGGGAAGCTGCCTAAGTCACTTTATTACCTAGTTGGATAATTGTTATCTCATTGTTCTGGATTTTAAAAAAATGCTTCAGCCTTTTTTACCTAGATAAAGGTTTCTGTATATCTCTATTAAAGCCAACTTCCTTACTGTCAATAGCAGGGGTGTCAAACTCGATTTCATTGAGGGCCGCATCAGGATTGTATTGGACCTCAGGGGGAGTGGACATAGCCAAGGTGGGCATGGCCAGCTCAACATAACTTATGGTGGGGGTGCCTGTGTTGGCCCGAGCACTCCACCAGAGAAAACAGAACTTGGGAGGATTGTGCACGGCCCCCCTGAGCTCTGATTTCACTGGCAGAGGCACCACAGGCTGGTACTATGCTGTTTCCAGGGCGGCCCCACAGGCCAGATTTAAGCATCCTTGAGTTTGACACCCCTGGTCTATAGTCTTAAAGCATATTTTTCCTTCTATGTGTTGGGAAGTTCATTTTTATTAAGAGAGGACATGAAAAAGATATATTAAAAGGCTTAATAATAATAGGAAAATAAATAACAGAATGTGGTTTTTCCAATTGCTATAATCTTTATTTTCTACAAATAGAGGCAAAATAAACAGTAATTACAGGGAGCGACAAAGAGCTTCACATTTTGCGCTTCTCTTGGGTCACTTTGCCATTTTCAGGTAAGTTTATTCTTCACTTATAACCACCTTCTTATGAACTTCTCGGGTCTTCACCCTGAGTTTATTCACCTGGGACTCAGCAATGTCAGCCCGTTCCTCAGCTTCTTCCAGCTCATGCTGAATCTTGCGGAACTTGGAAAGGTTCACGTTGGAAAGTTCCTCCTAAAAAATATTATTGAAATTAATTATTATTATTTTCCATTTATTGACAAAATCTGGCAAAAATTTCGAGATTTAGATAGTATGATTTTTTTAAACAGGAAGGAAATGTAAAGGATTATATTTGTGTCACATCCATTTTTTTTTTTCCAAATCCACAAGTGAATCTTTTTCTTCTGTTTCTGGCAAAATAGCGGCAGGAAATTGTTCCCTTGCATCCCATTTTTTCCTCATTGGACATGCTTCAGGATGAAAAGTTCATCAAGCTACCAATCCAAAAATGCAAGTTGATATTTTAATTTTTTCCTCAATAATAGACTATTTTAAAGGTAAGGAAAAAATTAAGTGTTGGAAAACATAAGAGGATTTAAAAAGATGGAAAATATTTTCCTGCTTAGCTTTATTTTTAGAATACTATTTTATGTGGGAATTAAATAAAAGTTTAAAAAATGGTTCTTCAGAATTTAGTAATCTTTGACTAATTATAGTGTTACTTGGATTTGTTAGCATTAAAGATATACTGGAATTATAAACTGGATTCTTGCTGGCTATCAGGAAGTAGCTAGTGTATATAAATGCAAGAATTAGAAGACATCCTATGTCCCTTTCAATCTTATAAGTCTATGATTACTTATTTTTTATTTTTTTTAATTGCCAAAAAAGAAGCAGCACGTGCATTGAGAGTCCTTTCTCACATACACACCAGGATTAAGGAGAAAATGCCAAATTAGGCATTCCATATAACTGGGGATTACTTCCAGTGGCATAATTTAGACATATTTCAGCTTAATGGAGCGATTTGTAATTTTTTTGTTTATGAGTCAAAGGTCCAGTTGGAGACTGGCACTGCTGAGATACTTGCTTAAGTGTAAAGTGGAATAACATTCAAAACAGGGAAGAAAAGTAATTGTGTCAGTTTAAGAACTGTTGTCGGGACTTCCGGTTGACACCGCAGGCATCGTGGACGGTCTCCTCGGACCACCAGCCCCGCGATTTCGTAAAAGCCACTTTGACAGCGCTAATCGGCTGTCTGGCGGCTGAAAAATCTCTCCATCGGGAGAAGAAGGAGAGGAGAGCCAGTGGGTGCGAGTAGAGCTCCCCAAAAGCCCTCTGGAATAATTCCAGAGGCTTGGAAGGTGAGAGCTCCTCGGTCAGCCCACTAAGAAGCTCCGGATCTGGGACAACTCTGTTTTAAACAGAGCCAGACGCCGCGACCAATCCTGCAGGCAAAAGTGAGTTTGATTAAATACAAGCGCAGGCAGAGCAGAGACAGGAGAACAAGCTTTAAAAGTAACAGTGCTTAACTCCGGATTTACATTGTTTCTAATCGAATCTTTTTGAGCTGGAGGCTGAAGATGGCACCTTTGTTATGGGTGTGAAAGTGAAAGTTAGAAGCGAAAGTGTTTATTGAGAACTTTGCACTTTGAGACTGGATTAAAGCTTCTGGGAATTGAGAGCTTGTGGAGAAAAGACTATTTTGCTTGATAAAATATAGACTATAAATTACAAGCTTTTGAAAACTGTTCAAGGGACTTGTGGCTGTGAAAGGAAAAAAATATTTTTTAAAAAAGATGGCTTCTAAACAAGTTAAGCCAGGAGCTTCTAGAGGCAGAGGAGGTTCTCCAGTAGTGTCAGTAGTGACACAGAAAGCACAACTTCTGGCTGATTCACAGAGTCAGGAGCTTCTTTTAATGAACTCAAAGAATTTATAAAAGAAGCCATGAATAATCAAGCTGCAGCTACGAATAACCTAACAGTAATTGTGGAAGGGAAATTAAAGAAATTTGAGGAGGATATAAAGTCAATTAAAGAAGTTGTTGAAGTTAAGCATGATGAAATAAGAGATGATATTGTTTTTGCAGTTTCAGGATTGTCAAAACTTATTATTCAGGTGGATGAGAGAGTGGAAGAAATCAATGAAGCTAATCTGAACCTGGAAAACAAAGTAGGAGACATTATGACTAAAACAGAGAAGGTGGATGATGAACTGGTAATGTTACAATACAGACCTATGGAATTTGCCCTGAGACTGAGAGGGCTAAAAGAAAATAACTGGGAAAACTTAAAGGATATTTGTGCAGGAGCAATTGCAGGGCTAATCAAAGAAAGTCCAGATGATGTAGCAAGTTGAATTGATAAAATCTACAGGGTTAACTCTTGGGTTGCAAGACAGGCAGTTGCCAAGAGATGTGGTGATTTATTTTACAACCAGGAGGATCAGAAATGACATTTTACAAGCTTCCTACAATAATAAGGTTCAAGTGGCTGGACAAGAAGTGGTGGTTCTGAAAGAGATCCCTCCAAAAATGTTAAGAAGCAGAAAGGACTTTGGCTTTTTGGTAAATGAACAGAGAAACCAACAAGTGCAGTACAGATGGGATGTTCCAACTGGTCTAATAGTGAATTATAGTGGAGAAAGATACCGCTTAAACACAGTTTGGAAGGCAAAAGATTTTTATGTTAACATCCTAAAAGCTGGACATCCACCCTCACTGGGGGGGCGGGGGGGGGTAGAAAGAAAATGGAGATGTTACAACAAGAAAAAGATGGAAAGCAGATACAAACTTATGCTGAAGTTGCAGCTGGAGGAACCACCATGGAAGAGGATTTGGAACTTGGGGGCCCATCCCCAACTCTGGACCATTTAAGAAGGAAGAGCTAGGAGAACAACGACTGACCCAAGCAACTTATAAACATCAAGAACAACAATTAAAAGTGCAACAACTTCAAGATTTACCTCAAGAAATTCAAAAAACAGAAGCAGTGGGGGGGGGGACTAGGGCGAAGAGTAAGGTGGAGGAGGATGTTCAGCTGATGCTCTTAAAGCTTCGAAAGGCCAAAGATGGCAACTAAGTTCTTATCCTGGAATGTTAATGGTTTAAATTCACCACAAAAAAGAAAGAAAGTATTTCATTATTTGAAACAATTTAAGAACGATATTATTTGTCTGCAAGAAACACATATTAGACTATCAGACCAAAAATATTTGGTAAATTCAAAATTAGGTACACACTTTGTGGCATCAGCGCCAGAGAAGAAAAATGGGCTAGTTATATATGTAAAGAAAGGATTATCGGCTAATTTAATTGAGGCAGATATTCAAGGAAGATATATTGCAACTGAATTATTAACTCAGACTGGAAAAATGCTTTTAATTGGAATATACGCCCCTACATAACTAAAAATATGTCCATATCTCAAAGAAAAGATATAGGGAGAATAATGGGGTTTGAAATAGTTAAAAAGGTTAAATATTTAGGAGTATATATTGCAGCCTCAGATACGAAACTATTTAAAAACAATTATGAAGTTCTTTGGCAAAAAGTACAGAAAGAAATGGAAAATTGAAAAAAGCTACAACTATCTTTACTGGGAAGGATAGCAGTAATAAAAATGAATGTATTACCTAGGTTCTTATTTTTGTTTCAAATGATATCAGTGCTTAAGAAAGACGGAAATTTGAGGGAGTGGCAGAAAGGGGTTAATATTTTTATTTGGGGCGGGAAGGAACCAAGAGTGAAACTGAAAATTATACAGGATGTACACGAGAGAGGAGGTCTAATTTAAGATTGTACTATGAAGCAGCTGTTTTATCACAAATTAGCGATTGGTTTAATTTAACTGAAGAGAGAATGTTAAATATAGAAGGTTATGATCTGTTATATGGATGGCATGCTTATTTGTTATATTTTAAAAAAGTGGATAAAACAGTGGATATACTTAGAAATGTGTTGCTGAGGTTTGGAAAAAGTATCAATATAAGCTAAACTACAAGATACCTATATGGGCAAATCCCAGACATGCAATAGAAAATATAAGTATGGAACAAAAAACGAAGGTGATTACTTATAAAGAGCTTCTTTTTATGGAAAGGGGTAAACTGCAATTGAAATCTTTAAATGTATTGAAAGAAGAAGGGATAATTTATACTTGGTTTCAGTATCATCAGCTTCAAGCTAGATGGAGGGAAGATCAAAAAATTGGTGTCATGCAAAATGAGGGAAACCTGGTAAAACAGATTAGAGATCAAAGTCAGATGCATATTAAAAGATTGTATAACGCTTTATTGGAAATAGATTCAGAAACGGAATTGGTTAAGGATTGTATGATAAAATGGGCACAAAACTTTCAGGAACCAGTGATGATGGAAACATGGGAAAAGATTTGGGTTAGAAATGTTAAGTTTATGCAAGCACAAAATTTGAGAGAGAATTTTTATAAAATGTTTTATAGATGGCACTTAGATCCTAAAAAATTATCATGTATGTATTCGAATTTGCAAGCTAAATGTTGGAGATTTGAATGTGATGATGCAACTTATTATCATATATGGTGGACTTGTAAGAAAATCAAGGAATTTTGGATAAAAATTTGGTGGGTGATGCAGAATATTCTGAAAAAAAGGTTGAAATTTACTCCTCATTTGTTTTTATTGGGTATAACGACGGATTGTACAGCATTACAGACTAAACTGATTTTGAACTTAATATCAGCAGCTAGGCTGTTGGTAGCACAATACTGGAAGAAGGACACTTTGCCTACTATTGAAGAGTGGACATTGAAAGTAGCGAATTTAGCGGAAATGGCGAAAATTTCAGCATATTTGAAGGACTATACACAAGAAAGATACATATCGGAATGGAGAAGATGGATTGATTATATTCAAAATAAGTATCAGACAAGAAAATATCAAATAGCTTATGAATGAATGTTAAACTTTAGAAGTATTATGTTATTCATAGTGGAGTTAAGGTTTCAGAGGGGGATTTGGCAGTTTAAGAATAGTTAGGCTAATTTAGTTTATGATTGTTAATTGAAATACCCTGTATTTTGCTCTGGGAAGTCTGGGGGTGAGGGTGGGATGGGAAGGGAGGAAGGGGTGGGGAGGAGGTGGGGAGGGAAAAGGATGGGGGGAACACTGGGGGGGGATTTTCTTTGTAAAACGTTTCAATAAAAAAAAAAGGAAAAAAAAAAGAACTGTTGTCCTAGGAGGAGATGGCAGTATAAACTACCAAATTGCTATCTCAACTGTCAGGAGGCAGGGTCAAGACATTTCAATCTTCAGCCTTTCCCTTACAGCTCAGCTGTATACTCCAGGAACCATGGTAGGAATGTACTCCATCCTGATCAGGATTAATATCCTTAGCATTTATCCTTAGCATGTTCATAGAAAAATTAGTACTGAAAATGTGTTATAAATAGTATGTATGTATGTTTATATCAGTGGTGGGTTGCTCCTGGTTTGGTCCGGTTCTTGCGAACTGGTAGTAACAGCAGCAGGAGGCCCCACCCACCTGCCTGGATGTCATCATGAACGATCTGCACATGTGCAGAAGCACGTGCGCACGCTCCCGTTGCAATCCAGTAGTGGAGGTGAGTAGAACCCATCCCTGGTTTATATATATATAACATTTCTATAATGTATATGAAATTAATGATGTCTTATAAAAATTAGCTATGTAATAACTTCACAATCACAACAGCTATGGTATTAGTGCAAGCTTCCACATGCAGGTGAGCACCAGGCCTTCCAGGCCTTCACACCCCTTGAGGGCCTCTCACACAACCCTTCTTGCATCAGTCACAATTAGCACTATGTTTTATGCCCCTCAACTCATTCTGCCATATGCAGGTTAATTTGGTTTGTAATAACCTATACTCTTTTCTCTAGTATTCTCTTTCACAATTCTAGTTCAAGCAACCCCAACTTCAGAAAAATACTTACAGCTTCTTCAGATTGCCTCTTGTATGCTTTCACTTTCAGCTGCAATTTGTCCACCAGATCTTGGAGTCTCAGAACATTCTTTCTGTCTTCCTCAGACTGAACAAAGTAGAAAACACATAAAATTATGAGAAGAGATAGAGAGAGATAGATAGATAGATAGATAGATAGATAGATAGATAGATAGATAGATAGATAGAGATTCAAAGGTAGATCTTGGATTCTCAGAACATTCTTCCAGTCTTCCTTAGACTGAACAAAGTTGAAAAACACATAAAATTATGAGAAAAGATAGAAATAGATAGATAGATAGATAGATAGATAGATAGATAGATAGATAGATAGATAATAGCTAGCTAAATGATAGAGAGATAGAGAGATGATAGCTAGCTAGATAGATGATAGAGAGATAGATAGGGAGAGAGAGAGAGAGAGAGAGAGAGAGAGAAGGAGAGATTCAAAGGTATCAAAAATCTTTTTCCTCACCTGGTAGGTCAGCTCCTTCACTCGTCTCTCATATTTACGAACACCTTTGATGGCATCAGCACTACGCTTCTGCTCATTATCAACCTCAGCTTCCAATTCACGCACCTGAAATACAATAAACATTTAGCCCTTCTATCAGTAAGCTTTATTATATGGTTAGAAATGCATGAAGGTGCATACAAGGGATACATACTCTATGCTCCAATTTTTGGAGCTGCTTCTTGCCACCCTTCAATGCCAGCTGTTCTGCCTCATCAAGACGGTGCTGCAGATCCTTCACACTCTGCTCTAGATTTTTTTTCATCCTCTCCAAATGGGCACTGGTGTCTTGTTCCTTCTTCAGTTCTTCTGCCATCATGGCTGCCTATTTACAGAGAAATAACTACCATTCAGAAAACCATTCAGACCAATTTTAAAAGAGTTATAAAGGAAAAGTGTTCCAACTCACATCTGTGATGGCTTTCTTGGCCTTCTCTTCTGCATTGCGTGCCTCCTGAATAGATTCCTCCATTTCAGTCTGGATTTGTGAAATATCTGTTTCCAGCTTCTTCTTGGTATTGATCAAGCTGGTATTCTGTTTGGGGGAAGAACAGGCTTTTCGTAAAGCAAGAAGGCTGACTTTGTCATTTGGACTTCTATTCTTTTGTAAAAAATATTGCCGAACGTATTCATAGTTATTAAAAATACACTATTCAAATTATGCTATTATGATGAGACCAGCCTGCTTTATTGTCCCCTCAAGCTACAGAGGAACAAGATGTGGTAGAACAGTGCCTCCACTGATTCTGCTGTGGATAGAACCAGCTACACTCAGTCTGGCAGAGGTGAGATATCTTATATAAGTATTAAGAACTGGTGCCAAATTTGCTTAATTTTTTGTTTTATCTTCACTAATTATCCTCTTTAGTTGTGCTTTTTAAAATGCAAGCTTTGAAGCGGAGACGCTCTTCTCTCTTTACTACTTTACTGGGTTTTTCAATTAAAGAGCAACATGCAAAAGTTTCAAATAAATAGCAGAACTCTCATGGGAATCTACATCATATCATTCTTTAAAAAATTGCATCAACCTCTAAAAGTTCATATTTATATTTTGCATGTTTGCCTTCTTACATTAATGCAGTCATCAATGTTATGATTGCTCACTTACCTGGGTATGGAGGAGCTGCACACGTTCACTGGCATCCAGAAGTTCCTGTTCAGCCACCTTTCTGGCCCTCTCTGTCTGTTCTAGAGCTGCTCGGAGTTCCTCAATCTCAGCCTGCATTAGGTTTGCTCTGCGCTCAATCATGGCCACTTGTTCCTTCAGATCATCCTGGCTTCTCAAAGCATCATCCAGATGTATTTGGGTATCCTAAAACAGGATATGCAATATTTGTCTTGGGAAATGGTTGCAATATAAGGGAAAAAATGCAACTCTTTCTTGAATATCATGCTGGAGGTACTTGATGGAATAAGAGATGATCTCACCTCCTTCTGCACCATGCATCCTGCTCCATCCCTCTCCATCTTTAAAATACAATTTACTTTTGTGGTTTTATTGCTTTTGATGTTGTAAGTCACCCAGTATTGCCTGGTGATAAGATGGGCGGCAAACAAAATAAATAAATAAATAAATAAAATATAGAAGTACATATGTACCTTGAGCACTCCTTGTGTGTTCCTGAGGTTCTTTAGTGCTTCAGCAGCTTGACGGTTGGCATGGCTCAGTTGGATCTCCATCTCATTCAGATCTCCCTCCATCTTCTTCTTAAGCCGTAGGGCATCATTCCTGCTCCTAATCTCAGCGTCCAATGTGCTCTGCATGGACTCTACTACCCTCAAATGATTCCTCTTCAGCTGATCAATTTCTTCATCCTTCTCTGCAATTCTTCTGTCTATGTCAGATTTCACCTGGTTGAGCTCAAGTTGGATGCGCAGGAGTTTGCCCTCTTCATGTTCCAGAGAGGCCTTAAAGCATAAAAGATAAATTTATATAGCCATACAATAGGACCTTCCAAAAGTACATGTTCTCTGGGGAAAATGAATTCGGATGGTTGTTTTTCCATGTTCATGAACAGAATCAAGATTCATCCAATTAATCGATTTTCAGATATTTTTTTAAAAAATGAAATTTAAAAAATGATTTTTTTATTCTTAGCATATGGATGCTTGCTGCTAAATACTGTGATAATAGACTGATTGCTGTCTGCTTCTCAAGTTGTCTTCAGATTGGGGGTCACTATGATACTACATAGAATTTACTGGAGGCCAAGAACTGCTAAGGCCTTTCATGATCTGATTTAGACTTCCTGCTGGTCAACAAACTATTAGGGTAAATGGGATTTTGCACTGATCTGGTAAGTGCCCACCTATTTTCTTTCAGTCTTTTAAGTAGCCTGTTTAATTATTTAAAATGTTACTTGCTTTTCTATGAATAATGACATGATTACCTCAGCCTCTTCTAAGGAAGCCTGGAGTTCACCCTTCTCCTGTTCAATCTGCTTCTTCACTTTCTCTAGTTCATGGATGGCCTTTCCTCCCTCAGCAATCTGTTCCGTTAGGTCAGATATCTCCTCTGTTGGTTTTACACAAGATAAAAAAAAAAAAGAAAATATGGACAGCATTGGCAATTTTCATCATTCATCCTTGCTCTTCAGTTTATGGATAAAAATGATTAATATTTGAATTGTTCTGCATTGTTAGATCATTGGCATCAAGCAAAGTTTATATTTGCTTTCTTATAAGAATTTATTATCAAAAAGTTTTATAAGTTAAACAAGGCAAAAAAAATTACTCTGCATTTTGCCACATCAACCAGGAACATACATAAGAATAATACATGTGCATGGTTATTCCAGCCTTGGGTTAAAGGATAGTATGAAGATGTTTCAATCATATAGGATATGTTTATTTCAATATTGTGAAACATCAGCTAGCTGCTGTTTCTACTGTCTTTTTTTTACTACTTTAGAGAAGAAAAACATTTGGAGGGATTTTCTGCATTGGGTACTAAAATAATAAGACCATCTGTGGTTACTTCAAATGTTATTTGCCTCAAACAACAAAAGAACTTAAAGGCAATTCTGCTTCATCCAATTTCTTTTCTTAGCTCTCCCAGTTAATAGATAGTTCTATCCATGACTAAAAGAAAAACAGCTTACGCTGGAGATTCTTGTTCTCGCGCCTCAGAGTTTCCAGGTGATCCAAGGATTCTTCATATGCGTTTTTCATCTTGAAGAGCTCTGTACTCAGAGACCGAGACTCCTTCTGGGAAGCTTCCAGTTCAGACTGAGTTTCCTCATATTTCTGTTTCCAGTCTGCCAGAATCTGTAAAGGGTCAATGAGTCATCAGAGTCATACAAATTTGATAAAGAAATAAGATAATAAATTTAATTGGCCCAATGTCTTGGTGCAAAGTGTTCTTCTTTAATCATCAGGAACAAAATACCTTATCAAAGTTCTTCTGCTTCTTATCTAGAGCTGCACAAGCTGCATTGGACCTTTCCACGTCAATCATCAGGTCCTCCACTTCATTCAGCAACCTCTGCTTGGTCTTCTCCAGGGAAGCACATTTGGAATTCACAGCTTCTACATGTTCTTCAGCTTCCTGCAGACGCTGAGCAAGCTTTTTCCTGATAGAATATAATTACAGACCATATTAAGGGAGGCCTGGGATCATAATACCTCAACACATTGGTATAAGAGCCTTCTTTCATGTTATCATGTGCAATAATGCCATTTGTGCCCATCACTCTGACGGCAGCACAAACCTTGTAGGATCTCAGCACTTACACATAGACACATTTTATAATCAAATATATATATATATAGACAAATTCTCATCATGCCTAGAAGATGAATTTTGATGTTTTAATGTTTGTGTTAATGATGTCACCATTTCTGTTTCACAGACACATTTGTGCCCCACACAAACACATTTTCACTTACTTGGCTTCTTCTAACTCTTCTGTGCGCTGGATAGCATCTGTTTCATATTTAGTCCTCCATTGAGCAACTTCACTATTGGCTTTAGACAATGACCGTTGAAGCTCGGCCTTGGCTTCCTGCTCCTCTTCATACTGCTCCCGGAGCAAATCACAGTCATGGCGAGCTGACTGCAAGCCATGTGCCAGGGCATTTTTGGCCTGTGATAAAAAAAATTAGTAAGAGTAATTTTCAGAATTTTGTTTTTACCTTTCTATGCTTTATCTTTACCTTAATATGTTTGTTATGTCTGTTATTTTTTTTTAATCTACTTATGTCTGAAATCTATTTACATTGTCTAGTTTGCTTTATTGCCAAATAAATTTAAAATGTAAAACAAATATATTAAACTCTCCTAGGTCCATTCCATATCTGAATTTACCTAATACCCAATTTACAGAACAGTTCCTTCTTCATTAATTCTCTTTCATTCATCCATCCATCTATCCATCCATCCATCTATCCATCTATTTATCTATCCATCCATCCATCTATCATCTATCTATCTATCTATCTATCTATCTATCTATCTATCTATCTATCATCTATTTGGCCAGCCAGCTTAAATTGATGATGCTGGATGTCTAACAAGAGTTTAAAATATAAAAACATAACTATAGAAATAATGCACACATTATTCACAACTATACTGCAGTACCAAATAATGCATAAGATCTATGCAATGCATAGACAAATTTCACACCTTCACTTCTTCCTCAAGCTGCCTCTTCAGTTCCTCAATCTGCTGTGTGAAGGCTTGTTTGCCTCTTGTGAGTTGAGAAATCAATGAATCTTTTTCCTCTACTTGGCGGGACAGTTCACCTAAATAAAAGACATTTTATTTATTTTATTTTATTTATTTATTTTGTCAATCATATATAAGATAACAGGTAAAAGTATAAACATAATTTGGATACATAAAAAGAGTAAGTAAAAAGGGATATTAGGACAGGGACGGTAGGCAGGCTGGTGCTCTTATGCACGCCTCTTACAGACCTCTTAGGAATGAGGTGAGGTCAACAGTAGACAGGCTAAGGTTAAAGTTTTGGGGGTTTGGGAAAGAAACCACAGAGTCAGGTAGTGCATTCCAGGCATTGACCTCTCTGTTTCTGAAGTCATATTTTCTGCAATCAAGTTTGGAACAGTTTACCTTGAGTTTGTATCTATTATTTGCTCATGTATTGTTGTGGTTGAAGCTGAATATATAATCAAACTAACTATTTGATTATAGTTAGTTTTATAATGGTCACAAAGAGCAAGAATAACTAATACATCATCTTGAAATTAGTAGGATTTATTTTCAAACAAAAGGGGAATTGTTTGGTGTGGTGATTAAAGACACTAGAAATTGCACAACTGTGAGTTGTAGTCCTGCCTTAGGCATGAACCCATCTGGGTGATTCTTGGCCACACTCTAAGTCCTAGAAAGAGGGTGAGACTCTAGTGAAAAACGTGGACAAGAAAATTGCACAAATTTCTCTAGGCAGAAGGAAGGAAGGAAGGAAGGAAGGAAGGAAGGAAGGAAGGAAGGAAGGAAGGAAGGAAGGAAGGAAGGAAGGATTCAAGTTATTATAAATGAACTAATGTTTATAATGGCAAAATATTACAGAATAACACAATTTGTTCCTTTGTGTTACCTGTTTCTGTCTGCAAACGTGCTCTTTGAGCATTGAGGTCATTAATTGTGCGTACATGTTCTTCCTCCTTTGTTTTAAGCTCGCTGAGCTGGTCTTCTAATGTACGGCTTATCTTCTCAAGATTTGCCTAAATGTAAAATGTCCAAAAAAAAAAAAAAAAAAGTGGCCTTTCATATATTGAGCACACAGTTCTAAGCAGAGACTTTTAATGGTTCTTTAAAAATAAAATGTTTATCTGTATAAAATAGGCAGCCCCCAATGTCTTTTGTCTTCCTCAGATGCTAGCTGTATTACACTAGAATCAAAAATGACATTTCAGACAGGGGAGGATGGAGGAAATGTATTTATCTTATAAATCACAAATAGTTCTTTCTGTTTTAGAATATATCTAGATAACATTTTGTCCTTTAGAGTTTTAACAATAACAATTCTGATACTATACAAAGGATATAGTACCAGAATTTGCTTCAGAAGGCCAGTAAATTACAAAGCAGTTTTTAAAAAATCAAGTGCCAAACTCTTACAACCAATAGATAGCGAGAGTTGTCTTCAGAGTATATAACTGAAGTGGCATGCTCCCATATCTTATATTTAGCCCATCATATATTTCAATCAGAAATCATGTCTCTCTTGCACAGTTTGTAAATTTTATACACATGGCTCAAAAATTATGCAAATGAACATATCTGTTGTAACACACATTTTATAAATAAAATCATATGTAAAAGGTTTGTGGGTATCTTTTAAAATTATTTTAGAATCTGGAAATTCAATATAAATATTAATTGCTTACTTATGGCACCATATTTTTATACATTCAAATGCTTACATGTGCATAAGAATTACTGAAAACTGCTTTGTCCACATTTTTAAATAAATCAAACGATTTGAAGTAGATCCTGACTGTGCCTAACAGAACCATTGCCTATACTGTACTTCTATAGAATACCTTAGCTTTAGAGACAGATTCCATATTGCTTGCAAGATCATCGATCTCCATCTTCAGTTCACTCTTCTCCTTCTCCAGCTTCTGCTTCACTCGCTGCAGGTTATCAATTTGTTCCCCAAGTTCAGCTGCGCTATCTGCATGCTTCTTGCGGAGGGCAGCAGCAGTGGCTTCATGCTGCAAGGTGGCCTCTTCAAGGTCCCGGCGCATTTTCTGAAATTCTGCCTCACGTTTCTTGTTCATCTCAATCTGAGCTACAGTTGCTCCACCAGCTTCCTCCAGGCGCTCGCTGATCTCTTCAAGTTCCCTGGAGAGATCGCCGCGCTGTTTCTCTGCTTTAGCGCGAGATGCCCGTTCTGCCTCAATCTCCTCTTCCAATTCCTCAATACGAGCCTAGAAAAAGAGAGGCAACCATGAACCCTGAAACCGGCTTCCAGATAGCATAATTCACCATTCATGAAGGAACTACTGTATGACAGACCTGCAGCTCCTTGATCTTCTTCTGAAGCTGGGAGCCCAGGACCTGCTCATCTTCAATCCTGCTCTGGAGTTGGCTGGTTTCAAAGTCTTTCCTTATCACAACAAAATATAATGGTTAGCCACCAAATCAAAAAACTCCATTTAGCACAAAAGTCCCTCATTAAAGACATTAATACTTACTTCTTCAGCTTTTCATCCAGCTGCTGCTTATCATTTTCCAAATCCATTGTGGATTCCTGAGCTAGTTTCAAATCCCCTTCTAGCTTCCTCTTAGCTCTTTCAAGGTCCATGCGAAGTTTCTTTTCTTGCTCCAGAGACCCTTCAAGCTGAAGACAAAGAGATCAGAGTAATTGTGTCATCACAGCAGTACCTCCACCTCAATCCAATTCTTCTCTGGAGATGATAGCATGCTTACATCATCCACTTGCTGTTCCAGCTTGGTTTTTGCTTTGGTCAGAGTGTTCACTTTGTCCTCCTCTGCCTGCAGATCATCCAAGGTCTGTTGATGGGCCTCTTGCAGGGCTTTCTTCTCCTTGGTCAGTTTGGCAATGGTCTCGTCCAAGACCGCCATCTCTTCAGTAAGGTTTTTCACCTTTAAAAGTTGAACAAACAGAGTTATAGTAATCTATGTATTCTGAAGTGACAATAGTGGATAGTAATTTAATTTTGGTATATTTTTGACCAGTACCTTATTTTCTGTAGCATGCTTCTCCTTTTCAACCTTGGCCAGTGTCAGCTCAAGATCATCAATGTCTTTCTTCAGTTCTGAGCATTCGTCCTCCAGTTTCCTCTTCTTGGCTGTCAATTCAGCATTCATTTCTTCTTCATCTTCAGCTCGCTCGGTGAGCTCCTTAATTTTAGCTTCCAGTTGGATTTTGCTTTTGATTAGCTGGTCACATCTCTCCTCAGCATCTGCCAAGCCATCAGCTTCCTATGAAAGGAAAGTATAGATCATTTAAAAAAACAGTTTCCTAATTACAATATTAACATATATAAAATTCCTATTCTAATGGAAAATCTTTTTACTAAGAAAAATGCACAGGGATCAACTCTCTTTATATTAACTGGAACAATAATCAAAGGTAAATTGTTCTTGTATGTTGAGCAAGTCAAATATATTCACTATTTATTGATTTATGATGCTGCCCAACTATAACTCTTTAATGAATATTGGTAGATAGTTAAATATGAAAACAAGAATAGTTTACCTATTACAATACAGTTCTTATATATATTTATATGTTAAGTCATTTAATTCTTAATTATAACACTGTGTAACAGTATTGCAGACATAGAGTAAGTAAATATGATTTTGAGAGTATGTAGCAATATGAGGAAATCTCTTAATAATCCCAACCAAAACCTGCAGTGAACTTTCATCTCCGAGCTTCAATTTACTGCTTGCTAAACTGTACTAGATCATTTAATCAAACAATAATATTTAATATCTAACAGGCTTACAGCTTGGACTTGAAGTTGCAAGTCATTTTTCTCCTGCATCAGGGACACCATTTTTTCTTCTAGTTCCTTCACTTTGGCCTCTGCCTTGGCAAGATTCTCCTTTGTTTTCTCAAATTCTTCCTTCATGTTGGCCATTTCCTTCTCTGACTCTGCACTCTTTAGCAGGGGCTTGATCTTGAAGTACAATTTCATCCAAGGCCAGTGCTTCACATTCATGAATGAACGAATACTGTACTGAATAGTGAAGATGGATTCTCTGGAAGGAAAGCAAAATAAAACTGATAAGTTTAGAAGAAATTTGGAATACACATATATAATACAAAATCATTTATAAAATTTTCACTAACATAAGTTAAAGAATATAATATGTAAGAAATATAGATTAATGCCACTTCACAAAGCTTTTCAAATCCATTTTTAAAAAAAGGTTTATACAGATAAATGTGAAATAAATATATTTTTAAATGCATAATTTCTGCCATGTTGTGCAACGAACTTTCCTGAGAACCTGAGATTTTTCATGGCTACTTACGTCATTCATACATGACTTCTCAAATCTACTACTGCTAAATGTTGCTAAATGTTCTATACTATATATTATAGTCTGTTGTGCATGCTACAGTCGTTTTCCAACCATCAGTATGGTCCAGGGGTGGGTTCTACTTACCTTTACTACCGGTTTGCAGCGGGGCTGCGCACATGCGCAGAAGCATTCTGGGCAGTGGGTGGAGCCTCCTGCCGGTTTTACTACCGGTTCTATAGAACCGGTGCGAACTGGGGGCAACCAACCACTGGTATGGTCATAGTTCACAAGTTGTCTGTTTGGGTATTGAAGGTGATCCTTATATGTGTCTCTTTGTGTATGTCTCATTTTATTTGTAATAGCCAAACTGTACCTTCTTTGCATCATTTTCTGGAACTCAGACCTTGCTAAGAACCCACGACACATAGCTTGGGTACGTGTAATTAATTGTGCCAGCTTATCATCTCTCATCTCCTCTAGAAGACCCAGAAGCCCAGCTTTGAAGAACACCTGGGGGTGGAAGAGAAAGTATAATAAATACTGTATATAATTGTCCCCATTAACAATGTTGCATTCAAACAGTTGAATTGTCATCTTACCTTGGTGTGGCCAAATTTATACTGGGTATGATCAACATCAATTGATCCAAGAAGTTTCTCAGAAGCCTTCTTGCTATCTATGAATTGTCCCTCTGGGATGGCACTTGCATTCAGAACTTTGTATCTATTAAAGAAAGCAGAAGCTAAAGTTTCCTAACACTGGAAGCCATGATATTAAGAAGACGTGTAGGGATGAAACTCATTTTGGTAAACATCCAAAGAAACATTTATCAACATTTGGACTACCTCCCCCTCTCTGCCCTCTACACAAACATACAGCCCGAATCCATAATATCTATGGGGAAGACCAAAACTTGTATACAACATTGAAGCACGTACAAAAGAGCATGACTTTTGCATTTTGACACATTTTTCATTTCTTGCCAATTTTGCACACATACACGCCCAGCCCCTCAGGTGACACTGTTAATAACCTAAGAGCTCTGAATAATGGTATCTATTAAGTTTAGATCATACTCAAAAACTCTACTAAGCATTGTGCTTTCAGTTCTGATGATGGCAGAACTATTTACTGTTTCTTCCTGGGTTTTCAGTTTAGAGGACTTGAAGTTTGTCTTTAGTGAAGGGAAAGTAGTTGCACCTGTTTGCTGTTTAATAACAGTCTTTCCAATCAGCATGAGAACAACCTCTCATACCTACCAGTACCAGCTATGGCTACTTCCTTAAAGCAAAGAGATTGGCCAATGTGGCTGAGTTTTCTAAAGGTTTATCAGTGTCAACTTGTCATCATGCTTCTAAACGCTTTTGTTAGCACAAAGTAATTCACACTGTATAGCTATGTCGAATCATTCAAGCTTGTACAAATAAACATCTGAAACTCCTGAACCAAATGTGTACTTCTTCTTATCCCCAATTCTATTCTGTATAATGAAGAGATATGAATGGAAGTAATAAGATTTTGTTATTTTCTCCCTTAAATTCTTAATATAAATTATATGATTTTATTTAATAAATAATATGCAGTACTCCTGACAACTATATGGACATAACCCCGAAGCTTTCCTGGCAATATTTGTCAAATAGTTTGCTGTTGCCTTTTTAGAAATGAGAATTATTGGCCCAAATTCACCCAACTGGCTTCCATGTCCAAGGTAGGATCAGAAAACCTAGGTCTCTCTGCTCCCCACTAGACCACATGGCACTACTTACATTCAACTATTCAAGTTATTAAAATGTAAATTGCTGTAAGATGGAGACATTAAAAACAGTTAGAATCCAAACAAGTCAGTAGCTGGAAATCAATCTGACCTCTGTTTGAAATCAGCATAAATAATCCTGCTGGGGAAGCCTTTCCTGCAAATTCGGATACCTTCAAGTACACCATTACATCTCAGTTGGTGCAATACAAGCTCATGTTCCATGGCACCTTAGAAAAGTCACAGGGGAAAAAAAAAAGATGTTACAATGTGTACAAAAGGTCGATTACATTTTTCATTTTAAAACCAAACACAGTCCTGTACCTTACCAGGAGTTTTAGTTTCATTGGGGATGAGGCAGCGCACAAAATGTGGATGAGTGCTCCTTAGATTGGTCATCAGCTTGTTTAAGTTTTCCTGTAGGATTTGAAAACAAAATTATTTTTTTTAAAAAAAAAAGCAAATGTATATGTTAAGAAAAAAACTTAAGAGTGAGAGCTCCACGTTTTGTCCTAGGTAGCCAGGAAAAAAAAAAAAAATATTGTGAACTTTCCCAACATTCTCACAAACAACCTTTTAATACTTTTGCCTTATTCTGTATCAGATGACATTTATATTGATATATTGGTTAACTTTTTTAGAACAGTGCATCTTTTTTACCTTCTTTACCAGATATTTTATTTAAATGCTCTTGTGATTAAGAAATATTTAACAACTCAGGACTTTAAAAACAAAACAAAACCCAGTAGAATTGTGTACTGTGTTCAGTCTCTACAATCTTGACTGTGATGTATTCTCTTTAATAGCAATAGCACTTAGACTTATATGCCACTTCATAGTGCTTTACAGCCCTCTCTAAGTGGTTTACAGAGTCAGCATTTTGGCCCCATCAATCTGGGTCCTCATTTTATCCACCTCAGAAGGATGGAAGGCTGAGTCAACTTTGAGCCAGTGAGAATCAAACTGCCAAACTACTGGCAGTCAGCAGTCAGAAGAATTACCCTGCAGTACTGCACTCTAACCACTGCGCCACCTCGGCTCATTATAAGGACCATTGGTAGACTTCTATTGTTCCAGAATACTGTCAACTAATATTCAATTGTTCTTATCTTGCTTTTCCTCCTCTGAGGGGGCTAAATATGTCTATTCCTCTATCAGCCTATGGATATTGAAAGCTGCTTTATGTGAAGTTAATCTATATAGCCAAGTCAACTGGCAATAGCTTTGCAGTTGGACTCTTGTCCTTTGTTCAACTGTGCTGGACTCTTCTCCTATCTTTTCCCTTGGAAAACCACTGCCAATCAAGAATCAGACAATGGCTCTCCCATCTTCAATTCTGCAACTGCCAAAAACTGTATTTTTTTTGTGTGGCAGTAAAGCATGTATTCTATCACAGAGGTACATCTTTCCTCATATTCTACCCCTCCCCCCAGTTTATACAGAGAGGCACATCATTCCTGCACGAGTGTCCTCAAAGGAATAAAGGATAAGAACATCTGATTTCCATACCCTGAAAAGGGCAGACACAGTCTGGAAGGAAGAGCCCTTCTTCTTGGCAGCCTTCTTGCCCTCTGGGGAAAAAAAAGAAAAGGTGGGGGAACCACAATTAGACAGTTATCTGGGGCTTAATAATTTATTCTACAGCACAAGTATCTAACAATAGGTATTAGGCAGTGGTGGGTGGATATCGGTTCGCACTGGATCGTGAGAACCGGTAACAGCGGCAGTGGCAGGAAGCTCTGCCCACCCACCCGGATGAGTGCATGTGCACCCACGAGCAAATCGGTAACGACGGGTTTTGAAACCTGCCCCTGGTATTAGGTGTATCACATTGTTTTGTTACAGTTTGTTAAACAAGATATATCAATCTTATATGTATGTGATTATAGTTATAAGAACTGCAGTTGGTGAGGCAAGAATTAAAGGCAGACAACACTGTTAGGTAAACTCTGATCAAATGCCAGCCTTAAAGGTGGGAAATAGAACAACTAAACTTTCATTGATTTGGAAAATATAGGAGGGAAAGGCTTTGTATTTGAAATATTCCTGTCATAGGCTAATCTTCTATGTAGCTGCGACTTCTTTTATAACTATAGCATGAGCTGCTTATGTACTCGCGCTACATCCAAATACGTGGGCCATGTTTCTGAAGAAAGATTTATTGTAGGGACTGATGTGAAGTCTGTCACTAAACCATACTGTCTGAGTTCACTTTATGCTAATCCAGAACACTGAAGCATAGCATGGCTTAGCATGTTTGAACCAGATCAGCTCATATATTTATTTGTATTTCTTTGGAAATTATACATTTGGAGTTTTTGTGGGAGAAAATTAAAAGAGCAAATATAGTGTAGTGGTTAAGTCCTGGACTAAAAAGATTTCAGCATGACACACAATGTTTTTAGTCAGTGTGGGTCACTTGGCTAGTCTTGGTCTGTCATCCCAATCAATCTCATAAGGTTGTCATGAGGATAAAGCTCTCAGAGAAAAGGTGAAACGTAAGTACTTTAGCTAATGTTAATGTTGGGGTTATTTATAGAACATGGGGCAAGGATGTGCCAAGGATCTTTAGGAGAAGCTAAAAACTATAAAACATTACATATATATGCAATGTTACTTATTAAGCAAGTATTAGGAAATATCTAGTTTAAACCATGTTAAGGCAGGCTGTACCTTTAGGGGCTGATGGGCACATTTGAAATATTGAGAATGTGGACATTTGCCAAATGGCTGTTAAGGGTTTACCCATTCACAAAATGGTTGCCACTGGGGACATCATCATTTACAAAACAGCCGTTTATTTTAATGGTGTCTTCAGGACACTCTGGACATCAAGTGCTACCAAGGAGCCTTGGTAGCACAGTGGTCTAAGCACCCTGTTATTAACACAGCTGCCTGCAATTACTGCTGGTTCGAATCTCTCCAAGGCTCAAGGTTAACTCAGCCTTCCATCCTTTCTAAGGTAGGTAAATTGAGGACCCAGTTTGTGGGGGCTATTGCTTAATGCATTGTAAGCCGCCCTGAGTCTCCGGAGAAGGGCGGCAAATAAATCAAATTTAAAAAAAAAAGTGCAAGTTATGTGATATTTCCATTTTTAGGTTTACAGATATGAGCTCCTATGCTGAGGGTTCCCTAACCTGTATAAACAAATATCATCTGAGGATAGCAGTGAACTATTCCTTACATGGGCAGTTGTTTTGACTCTGAATGTTTATGAATCTATTTCAAGTGTTAAGAATTACCTTCTACTGGACGGTCGGCAAACAGTAAGGCCAAGGTCTTCATGGAAGACTTCTGATATAGACCCACCACGGTTTCATTCAGGGGGTCCTTGTTCTTGTCCAGCCAGCCGCTAATGTTGTAATCAACAGTGCCAGCATAGTGCACAAGGGAGAAATGAGCTTCAGCTTTGCCTTTGGCAGGCTTGGGTTTCTGGAAGTTGTTGCTCTTGCCAAGGTGCTGATCATAGAGCTTGTTCTTGAAAGATGTGTCTGTTGCCTTGGGGAACATGCACTCTTCCTCCAAGATGGAGAAAATGCCCATGGGCTGTAAAACAATGGGTGAAAGACAGTTGGCCATGGACATGGACTAAGTTATTATATACGTACTTCAAATAATGTCATTGTTAGTAATTTTCAACCAAAAACAATGGTTTTCTTGTGATAATCTATGAAGAAATATGATTAACAGCACAACAAGCATTCAAAAAATATATTGAGTAGGGAAGCATTGTTATAAATATAGCTGCACCATAAAATATATACCTTTATAGCTATAACCAGGGGTACAGCTCACTTATTCCAAGGCAGTTAATGGTCATTAGTTGAAATTACTGCAAAATTAAATATAACTTTTGATCAAAACCTTCTCAATGAGTTCAATGCAGGCAGCCAAGTCCATCCCAAAGTCAATGAATTCCCATTCAATTCCTTCTTTCTTGTACTCTTCTTGCTCCAGGACAAACATGTGATGGTTGAAAAACTGTTGCAGTTTCTCATTGGTGAAGTTGATGCAGAGCTGCTCCAAGCTGTTGTACTTCGGAGAGGAAAAAAAGGAGAATTTGTTTTAAAAACACACAATCCATTCTTAATTTTGGTGTCCAAATATTTAATTGTAAAGTATTTTTCATCTGTTTGTCTATGTAATATCAGTATTATGCTGAGTTACCCCAAAAAATCTTCTAAGGTTCTGCATTAAGCCCATAACTATTATCTTGAAGGATAATTATAGATACTATAAACAGAATGATACTAATTTTTGATTAAATAAAATTGCTATATGTTTATTTTCTCTTTTGTGTATGGGTGGAACTGCTGATTAAATTACTTTCTTTCTTGGTCATGAGTTTGCTAATGCATTGCAGAGCTTCCCCAAACTAGCTAGCTGTTCAATTCTGAATATATGTGTGATCAATTATATGTCTGTGCATATTGACACATTTTTTCAAAGTCTGCTGCAATGTTCTTTAAGTTGAAAATTGCAAATAAAAAAAAACCTAGGTCTATGTTATGAACTAAGAAAAACATTTCAGAACAAAGATAGTAGAACAAAACTGAGATAGGAAGACTGGATAACAAAAACCATCTGCTTGGTCCCAAGATTTCATTTCCTTACATCAAAGATCTCAAAGCCGGCAATGTCCAGCACACCGATGAAATATTGTCTGGGTTGTTTGGTATCCAATTGTTGGTTGATACGAATGACCATCCACAAGAACATCTTCTCAAAGACAGCTTTAGCCAGAGCACCTACGTTATTGTAGACCTAGAAGAACAAATTGGTGACATATGCAACATGGAACATTCACATAAAGGGTGTAATTAATATTTTAGCTTTCCCTTTGATTTGAGAAAGACTTACCTGCTGGACAGTTTGGCCTTTGGTGACATATTCATTGCCGACCTTGACCCGGGGATAGCACAGAGCTTTCAACAGATCTGCTGAGTTGAGATTCATGAGGTAGGCAGCCTTGTCAGCAACTGAGCACAGTCAAGAAAGGAAGAGAAGATCAGTATGTATTAGAAAAACTATAATTTCCAACTCTTCTAGAAGACCAAAACAGATTCTAATTTTGACAAATAGGCCATCCAGATTTTTTTTTACCAACTTCTAAGTTTGTAAGCATTTTGAATTATTGATTTGGTTAACAATTGAATTATTGTATTATTTTTTGTGGGGGGAGGGGAACCCTAAAGCAGATGTGTACAATTTCAGTCAGCTTTGTATGGAGTGGAGATCATCTCACTCACTTGCAGGAGGTATATCTAGCAAATGGCAAAATAGCAATTTAAAATACATTTTCATTTTCCTATATATTTGCTTCTAAAGCTAAACTTTTAAAAAGCACAGTGTCTTTGTCTAGTAAGGAAAATACTTATAGTAAAATGCAATATCCTGGCAGTTCTGTAAATGATATGTTGTACTGCATCCTCCATATCATATTCTGGGTCTTAGCATATCATGTTTGTCATTCCGTAGCCAAATACCTTCAGTGCCGTCTGGCTCAGCCTGCTCCTCTCGCTGCTTCTGCTTGAATTTCATATTCCCATAGTGCATAACAGCTCCAGTCAGCTTGTAAATGGCTGTCTTTTCATCAGCAGTGAAGCCCAGGATGTCAATGGCACTCTGGCAATGAAATCTATAGTCAAAATACTGCCTGATATACTAGATGGAAGCACAATGCTCAAGCCTATTTGGAGTTGGAAAACTTAATATATTCTAGTAACGTGTGACTTGTGATTATTATTATTATTTTCACTGGCCTTGAAATACTGCATCAAGATAGAAGATCCTTCTGGAAAATCCTTTAGGTTCCCATGATTTCTAACATGCCCACATGGCTTCATCAATGTTTTTGAGCAGCACTAAACTATGATGACTCATTATAAAAACAGAAAAAACTGAAAGGGAGAATATCAAAACCCTTTTTTGTATCAGTGTTAGCAAGGTGTTGGTTATCACCTTTAAAGCGCTCCATGGCATAGGGCCTAGCTATCTGTGAGACCGCCTGCTGCTACCGATGACCTTCCATCAACCCGTGCACTCCCACAGAGAGGGCCTCCTCAGAGTGCCATCAGCCAAACAATGTAGGCTGGTGACCCCCAGGGGGAGGGCCTTCTCTGTGGGGGCTCCTACCCTCGGGAATCAGTTGCCCCCTGAGATAAGGAGAATCCATGACCTCAATGCCTTCCGTCGTTCCGTTAAAACCCATCTTTTCCAGCAAGCCGGGTTGGCTTAAGAAGAAATTTTTAAATTCTTTTAATCAGTCTGTGATTTCTTAACTTTCGGGCCAAAATTTATATATATTTTTAACTGTTTTTTAATATTTGTATTCTATGTTTTTATCTTGGCTGTACACCACCCTGAGTCCTCAGGGAGAAGGGCGGTATATAAATTGGAAATTAAATTAAATTAAATTAAATTAAATAAGTTTGGTTTAAAAGAAAGGTGAAAGAAGTGAATTTCCTTCCACTATTGCTATTCCCTGAAGCATTCTGACTGAAACACCAAAGTTTCTTTCTACTGGGAGATTTAAAAATATTTACACTCCTAACATAATTAGGCCAAAAATGATTTACCAAAAATGGATATGTAATCAAGTTAATATTTCATGTCCTTAATTTTGCAAATTACTTACGTCAGTTGCCATCAACTCTTCTTGATCATCAATGCTGGCAACAGTGATCTCACCCTGGCTGACAAAATGGAAGTCATATGGGTTGGTAGAAATCAGAAGCATCTCTGCATAAAAAGAAGCACAAATGTGATTTCGTTTTCAAGCATCAGCACATTTTTAATGTTTAATAGTGGAAATAGTCCTCCAAATGGATGATTCTCCTTACCAATCAATTCTGGCCTCTTGTTGGACATGATCTGATAAAAGATATGGTAGCTCCTTTCAGCCTTGAGCTGGAAGGTAACTCTGGACTTCTCCAGCAGATCTGGCAAAGCAATGAAGTTGAATTAGTTACAGAAGGAAGGAAGAAAGAAGGAAGGAAGGAAGGAAGGAAGGAAGGAAGGAAGGAAGGAAGGAAGGAAGGAAGGAAGGAAGGAAGGAAGGAAGGGTCAAATAAACACACAAAGAAATATCCCTTACATGTCTCAATGTCTGCAGAAGCCAGCTTGCCAGTGGCACCAAAATGTATTCTGATGAATTTGCCCTTTAAAGAAGAGAAGGCACAATATTAAAAATTTTGGGAGACATAATTTTACTCTGTTTTAGAGATTAACTTGCAAAGAGAGGTTGCATTCAGTTTTTCACACACGAAAGTATTTGGTTCTATTTTGCACAGGACTTACAAAGCGTGAAGAGTTGTCATTCCTCACAGTCTTGGCATTTCCAAAAGCCTCCAACAAAGGATTGGCACTGATGATTTGATCTTCAAGGGTGCCCTTCAGTGAAAATATCATGATTAATTTCAATTTGTTTCATCACAGAAAATTTCTAGGCATTCACTTTTCATCTTTTACAAAAAAAAAAAAAAAAAAACACGCACATGTATTTTGCCTTGTTGGGATTGTTGTTCTTCCTTTTTCTTGTCAGAAGAAACTGCAATTGTTGCAAAGTACTGGATGACACGTTTCGTGTTCACAGTTTTTCCAGCACCAGATTCTCCGCTGTGGATTCAAAGAAGACTTCCATTAATGTTTAGAAATAATTTCATTGAGATTCCAACTCCAGGTCACTAAGAAGTAGGGACGAGGGATAGCCTCATCTGCCCTCAGGCCTGGAAAATCAGAAAGGCCTTCTAAGCCTGACTGAACTATAGGAAATTCCACCTAATCTGCCTACCAACAAAATTTATATTAACTCTGGCTCCGCAAGACACAGTAAAAATTCAAAGTTTAAACCTGCCTGCCATGGATATGAGTTATTTCTCCTCTGAAAATCTCTCATCTGACCCATGCTGCAGTTTTGTTGGTATTGTTTTTCAAATCTAATTGCACCATAAAGTGGGGAGGCCAATTGGAAGAATCTCAATTTCAAATCTTATTGTTGTGCATATATGTGTGTATAAAAGACTTATATGACAGTGCATGCAAATTTCTGTTGTTCTACCCACTACTGGCCTTCTAGCTAAAATAATTTTTCCATCCTTGTTCTAAATACTTCTCTGCTATACTAGTTTAACTACAATGATCTCCACTTCAATTTAGTGCAGAATCCTAATAGGGGCTGCCAAATGTTGTTGAGGAATCATTATTGTTACGGTATTCAAACTGACCAGTGATACACAGTAGTCCTGCAGTTTCTTTTAGAACAATTAGGGCTAATTGTCCTAATTTTATTTCAGAGAAATCAACAGAACAAAAGTGGACCAGTTAAGAAGGCATACTTACGTGATCAAAATGGATTGATTCTCGCGATCTGAAAATATTTTTTAAAAAGTTACTTGTGACTTTTACAATTATATGGTATGTTGCAAAAAAACCCCACCCCTACATCATTCTGAATATAAATGAGCAGAAGAACATCCTCTAAATTTTTGAACTCCCTTATCCCAACACACATACACACGTGTTTAGGTGTGTGTGTGTGTGTGTGTGTGTATGTAGGTCTTTGGTTATTCGGGTTTTCTCCCGTGTCCACACTTCCAATTTTACACGGGAGAAAACCCGAATAACCAAAGACCTACATACTATATATATATATATATATATATATATATATATATATATATATATATATAGTTCTTTTTTTGTAGGTCTATATGTGCATCACTTTTCTAGCCAGGGTTTTTCCTACGTAAATCAAGATGTTTCTATAGCCATAGTTAAGTGATATCCCAAATCACTATTTTCTAGGCTTTATCAGACATTTAAGCAGCATTATGTTGTCTGCTGCAAAACTTAAGGGAGACTAAGATAGATCTATTTCGGCAGGAGGAGTCATAAAATAAGGGTGTGGCTGACTGAAGAGGCCTTATAAGGCCGAAATCTATAGATTTCGAGAAGAACGCTTGCGCGGGCACAAGGCAAATCGGTAGTAAAGGTAAGTAGAACGCACCCCTGATTCAAAGTTACAATGGACCCCTCCAAAGGTACTTACAATCCAATTCCAAACTTCCAACAGCCGCCCCCCCCTCCTGTGGTCACCTGATTGCATTTCAGGAGCTTGGCAACAGGTCCTCATTTATGGCCCTTTGTAGCATCCCACAGTCATGTGACCGCAATTTACATCATTTACTGAAAAAAGCATTTATTTCCAATTTTCAGCAGAAATGCCCCATAGCAAACAGCGGATTTGCTTAACAGCCATGGTGTTCCCTTTATGATCAAGATGTTTGCTTAATGACTCTGTATTTGCTTAATGATTGCTGCAAAAATGGTTATAAAAGCAGACCTGGTCACATATGTTTTATTTTATGACCATCATGACTTAACAACCATAATAGGCATTATAGTTGATTTGATTGCTCTATTTGCTATTTGTTTTTTGTCTGTAGTATTTATTTTGTCATTTTTTGTGGAATTTTTTGTCATTGATCATAATAAATATTTATTTATTTTAGAAAATTTATATTGCCACCTACTCGCACATGGTGACTCAAAGTTTTTATGAATATAAAAACATGATATAAAAATAATAAAAGAAAACAATAAAATAATATAAAATAATAAAATAATAAAATAATAGCCCCCCACCCCCATCCCAGTGACAATAAATATTTGTACACGCCATTTAATGAGCTCCATCCCACTCTGGGTTCCTCAGGCCCACTGGTAGAACCATGTCTTCCGAAAGAGTTTTAGAGTGGGGGCCAATCTAATCTCTGGAGGAATGATGTTCCAGAGAGAAGGAGCCACCACAGAGAAGGCCCTTTTTCTGAGTCCCGCAAGATGTATCTCCCTAGAGGATGGGATCCACATCATTCCTTGCCTTCCCACTCTAGTGGGTCAGGTAGATTTGACCAAAAGAGATGGTCTCTCAGATAACCTGGTCCCAAGTCATGGAGGGCTTTAAAGGTGACCACCAAGTCCCTTGAATTGCACCTGGAAGCAAATTGGCAACCAATGCAGTTCCTGGAGGAGAGGTGAAACATGCACATCGAGGGCTTCACAAAACCATGCAAGCCACTGCATTTTGCACCAACTGAAGCTTCTGGATGCTCTTCAGGGGGAGCATCTATTCTTAAGAGTCTGAAAGGAATTCCAAAAGCCATGTTCTTCCTGTTTTCCCTACCTTATTATTTTTTCCCCCAGAAACATTCATCTACTCACCAGTTAACATGGACTGATATGCATTGTCAGAGATGGAGAAGATGTGGGGAGGGGCTTCTTGACGCTTTTTGCCTCTGTAAGCTGACACCACTTCTGGGTTGTACACTGGCAACCACTTGTAGGGATTGACAGTGACACAGAAGAGACCTGAGTAGGTCTGCAAAAGTACAACACAAAATGTCACCATCTATTTGCTTGTTATATTTGTTATTTTCCTTAAATCCTAAGGAACTGAATTATACATAAAATAATTATATGGAAGGGAAAAAGAGTTGGAAAGGAAAATAAATAAAGAAATAATAATAAATGATAAATTTTACTGGGTAACATGAAAGGAGCAGTATCATATGTTCTATACTTTCTAAAGGTTCAGTTTTTTTAAAAAAAATGGGCACACAGCATGTTCTGTTGTGCAGAAACTGCTATTATCAGTCTATAAGAAGTGCAGAGGTTATGCCCAGAGGCCTCCCACATTATTTATGTGCATAATATAGCCCACCTTTTGTCTATATGAATGTTAATTTTGTGCAGAAATACAGTATGTGATCACCAAACTGACTTATAGATTATTTGGACAATGCAAATTTGTAGTCTGAGTGGTATTTCAACAGGCTTTTTGTTGGCTGATGCTATCAAAATTGGACACTGTTCTTTATGAACTTTGTTTGGATCAGTTCATCCTTCTCTTAATATATGATAGTTATTCTAAACATGTTCATTTCTAGACACCATGTAAAAACATGAAGTAATCAGTTGACTCTATTATCATTAAAATCTCTATTGGGTATTTGTTCAGATTTTTCATGATCCTTGCTGGCTTTAAGAGATAGCACATGCATTATTTGAGTCCACAGTATTGCACCAGCAGAAAGCTGCAAACAAAAACCATGGCTTCACTCACGTAGATCATCCAAGCTGCATAACGCTCTTTGAGGTTATACAGGACAGCAGGTTCATTGAGGTGGGTCATCATGGCCATGTCCTCAATTTTGTCATATTTGGGAGGGTTCATAGGAAAGACTTGGTCATCCTTTACAGTCACACTCTAGGAAAGAAAAGGCATTGATAAGTTGACTTGATCTAATAAATGCTAATTTTTGACAATAAGTTTCTTGTCCTTTACTCACTTCTCCTTTTTCAGTCTTGACTGTGACTTTCCCTCCTTCTCTACTTTGTACAATGCCTTTCACATAGGCTTCCTTAGGATTCACACAATAAACGGAGGTCTTGGCGTCAAAGGGCTTGTTCTGGGATTCAATTCTCTCCTTTTCTGACTTCCGGAGAAAAGAGGCAGCTTCCCCGAAAACTGCCATTTCAGCGTCTGACGACATGGCTGCAGTTTACAGGGCACACCGCAGCAGAGAAAACTACACAGAGGAAAGATGGTCTATCAGGTTATAGGTACAAGACAAGCTTTTCTAAAAGGCTAAATTATTAGTTTTTGTCCCTATTGCAACTTTCTGCCTTTTGGACTTAGCAACCTTATGTAGCATATTAATAAGGTATTAATTAATAAGGTATTAATTAATTAATAAGGTATTAATTAACAATGTACTTATTAAGTACCTTATGCCAGCAGGCTTGAAATTTTGGACCTGGACAACCTAGAACTACACTGCCTACGATCTGACCTAAGTTTAGTACACAAAATTGTCTGCTACAATGTCCTACCTGTCAATTACTACTTCAGCTTCAACTGCAATAATACACGGGCACACAATAGATACAAACTCAAAGTAAATCGCTCCAAACTCGATTGCAGAAAATACAACTTCAGCAACAGAGTGGTCAACGCCTGGAATGCTCTACCTGACTCTGTTGTTACATCCTCAAACCCCCAAAACTTTAACCTTAAACTGTCTACCGTGGACCTCACTCTATTCCTAAAAGGTCTGTAAGGGGGCATGCATAAGCACACCAGCGTGCCTACCATCCCTCTCCTACTATTCCCATTTATTCATACTCATTTATTATGTATATTCTTATACCTGTTTATACTTATATGTTTATATGTCATGTTCATACTTATATTTGTTTTCTCATACATGCTTGACAAACTAAATAAATAAAATAAATAAATAACTGCTTATGATTACAAGACCCTTCTAGATTGCCTTCCTTTGATGGAAACAACATTTCCTGCTAGATGGAACCTGTGCTTTCTTTTCTGGAAGAAGAGAAATTGACCAAAAAGTATAAGATGTGCCACTTCAGGTCCATTAGAGACTTGTAGATGTTAGTAAATCAGCAGGTTGTCTAAGTCCTTCTACCATCATTATTATTATCTTCAACTTTTTACTCAAGGTATCCAAAAGAAAAAAATTAAAAAAATATAAACTATGGATGAATAGACAAAAGGAGAAGTGTAGGAGCTCAGACTAGATATATAGAGGGGGGGAGGGCAAAAAGGGAGGGGGTGGGGCAGAGGAGAAAAAAGGGGGGAGGAGAGAAAGCTATCTATCCTCTGAAAGAAAAATAATTCAGCATACAGCACAACTGTGTCCCATTTCCCTACTGTAATCTGTAATCAATTACTTTGGTTAAGTATAGGTAATAAAGCAGGACTCTGCTGAGAACTCAGCACATAAAATAAAAGAATGAAGCAGAAAAGGAAGTTGAGTATATAAGTGTGTGAAAATGTGATTTATGTACACGGAACAACTATAAAATATGATCATATATAAAATATTTAATTACTTTTTTTATAATGTATATTATAATTATTATGTATTCCAACAGGGGATGAGTATTCTAATGAAGGAACTGTGAATTTAATTAGCAACAGAAACTACTCCTATCTCCTGCCTCCAGGCTGTTTTTCTTTTGCCATTATATTTTTACTCTACTGTTTTGAAAAAGAGAAGTTTGTGAGTATTTGGTGTCTATGAAATTAAATACTGCCCGCTTTATCCTTGGCATTAGAAATATTCCAGTCTCCTATCAGAAATTTGAAAGGGACAGTACAGAAGCCTGCTTTGTGATGCATCCTGCTGTGTCTGAAAGTAAAGCATCTTCCAAAAAATTGTAACTAGGAAACCATAATCTTCATGGCCAAGAAAATGAAACATCTCCATTAGGGGGTCACAGAGATCCAGCCCAAGATTTGTGCCTTGCTGATTTAAGTTCTGAAATAAAATTCAGTGTTCAATTGGTTTTTAAGTATCGTAATTTTACATTTAATTTTTTTTTTAAAAAAAAGAATTTCTGAATGGATTTGGGGATCCATTTATATTTACTGCTTACATTTTTTTTTGCTTACATTCTTATAATGTTTTGCTTACATTCTTTTCATTCTTCCTAGGCTCTTGTAGCGAGATGGGCGGCAAACAATTTTAATAAATGAAAATAAATAAATAAAATCTCCATTTTTAAATTATTTGTTTATCTTTACTACGTGTTAGATGTTACATGTTGATCACATTTTCAAATGCAGTTTTATCTATATTACGGGGATCATAATATTATCTACATTAGGAGCATTGTAATGCTATCTATATTATGGAACTAGCACTATTATGCCTTACCTCACCTTCTGCAAGAAGTTACAGGCAGCCTTGAGGCTGACCAGAACTACGCAAACAATTTAGGGGGAAAAAAAGAAGATGATGATGATGATTCTCTTTGTAATCCAAGATTTCCAAAGTTCCAAGAATATGTTGATATAAAGAATGGAAATGTACAGACATATTCAAGAATAGGTTTGAATGTCCCCAGAGAAGTTAGTTCCAGAGGTGGCAAGATGGCCCTGGGATGTGTAGAATCCCAGGCCTACCTGTGATTCTTCCCTCCAACTCCAAGTTCATTCTTCACATGACTTACCTTGAAGCTGTAGGCAAAGCTCAGGCAGATCAAAGATAAGGCAGGTCCCAGAAACTCTTTTATAATATCCGCTCGGCCCTAGCACCTCCTCTGCTGCAGGTCAAATATTTCTGGCCAAGTATTGTTTTGGCAAAGTTGACTGCAAACATAATTCTTACTCATATTATCCCTGGATATATTTAGAGTTGAGCCACTGCATTCCTGCAAGTGCCTGTATCATTTCTAAATATATTTGATGGAAGTCATTAACTTACAACATTTTCAATAAAAGCATCTTAACCTAAAAGTGCTACTGACCACCCCCCACTGAAAAATCAGTTTTTAAAAAGTGATTTAAATGACTTTTGGTCATATTTAAACAGCTTCAATAACATTTAAGTGACTTTTTTTGTCCTGAAGCCATTTTCATTGATACCTTTGCAGAAAGGAAAGGATAACTGGCTTCTGTGCTACTGCCAGAGGAACACAGATACTATAATTGTAAAATATTTTATTCCAATCTGATTGTGGTATGTCCAAAAACCTACTGTGCAATAAATTATTTTTGCTGGAATAGGAAAACCTGTCTACTATTTTCAGACAACATCTGATAAATAGTCATGATGACGAGTAAGGAATAGGAGACTTGGGGCTCTTGGCATGCCTTCTATGATTACCAAGACAGTATTCACACACCCTTTGGACCATGCTTAGAATTTGAGTTATATAGAGCATGTGTTCTGTAAGAGCGTGCAACAGAAGAGGCTGGCAATAGCAAGCCAAAGGTTATTAAGAAAGAGATATGATGATGATGGAAAAATAAAAGAGTATAAGGAGCTTGAGGCTCTCGTACGCTGCAAGAAGGAGTCGATGTGGTTTGCCAAGTCCTGAGTGGCAAACTCAAACTTCCCTTTAATGTGTCCTTTCTTGGGTGCAATTTTGGGAAGCTCCGCATCAGGTTAATTTGCTTCATTGTTCTCCTTCCAGGATCTATAACATTCCTTTTCTATGTTCTCCCCGCCTTTACCTAGACATTGCTTGTTCATTCTCCCTCAGTGTTGCAATGTTACTGTAGGAATGGGGCAGTGGTGGGATTCAAATAATTTAACAACCGGTTCTCTGCCCTAATGATTTCTTCCAACAACCAGTTCACCAAACTACTGAGAAAGTTAACAACTGGTTCTCCCGAAGTGGTGCAAACTGGCTGAATCCCACTACTGGAATGGGGGCTGCTTGCAATATTCCTTCCTTTCCATTTGTTTAGGTGATGGAATGTAATAAGGCGGCGGATTCCCAGGAGGGAGGGGGCACATTCCAGAGGAATAAAAGGCAACTCGGTCCAAATGTTATATGTTAAAGAAAGAGGGTGAAGACAGACCCTCCCTAGTAATTCCTGGAGTACATGGTAGAATATATGGTAGATGTGGATTTGTTAGAGTGCTCAGTTTGGCAAGATTTTGTCTACAGGTGTGAAATAATAAAATAACTCCACTTGGAAAAATCTCCATGTGTTGTTTTTGGTTTGGAGCCTGGATGTGTAGTGGGTTATTGTTTAAACCACTATTGATTCTCTAAGAGATGTGTTGGCCATCAAATGCAAGAATTTCATCTTCCTCTTCCTTGATCCTTAGCACAACCGAATATAAAGTTATACATTATTTAGCACTGATCTGCTTCACAAGCAGAAGAAATTATTGGTTAGAGCTTTAGAGCACTTTTTCATTTTCTGGTTAATTGGTTATTGTTCATTCCTCAGAAATTAAAAACTCATAGAATTTTGTCAAAATTCTATGTGCAACTAATTGCACATTTTTCAAGCCTACATGCAGTTAATGTCAGTGTCATTTGTGCTTAGCTAATTTTTATTCAAATTTTAGGGGCTTATTTAAAGATTAAGTACTAGATAACAATGCCAAAGATTCAGGCTAAAGTAATATCACTTACTTACAGCAAGTGTAAGTAACTTTGAGATTTGTGGACTTTAATTCCCAGAATTCCCCAGCCAGCATGACTGACTGAAGAATTTTGGGAGTTGAAGTCCACAAGTGCTAAAGTTACCAAGTTTGGAGACCTCTGATTTACAGAATTACAGATGGTGTAAGACTGACACCAAAATCGCACTTCCCCAAACTGATTCCATATATGAGTTCACAATTGTGTATTTTTCTGCCCTCTTTTGTGTGAGTTGAATATTTTAGTAGTACAGTCCAATATACAAATTGTTTTCCCAACTGCTAAAATGTCTTTTCTTATTAGAACTATATATAGTTTTGTAACAGCAGGCAGCATGCTCTACCTTCTGTTCAGATGTCTATTAAATCCCTATTCAAATTTCAGTTCTCCAAGATCTAATCATTAGTCTGGAAAAAAACCAATACTATTTGTATAACAAAGCTTAGTTTGTTCATTTATAATATTCCTCATAATGAATATGAAATTTATTCTTATTCCCCATGTTATTTTCATTTTAATTCCTAATCAGTCTCTGTGTTATTTCCATGCTATGTATATTTAATAGTACTTTTATCATTTAGCTGATTCCTTTAAAACAGTTGTATGACTATGTACCAGAATAGTACCTAAAACCAAAACTATTTGGTTAGGGATATATGATGGCTGTACACTGTATATGAAGAAGGAATATATTACATTTTCTATAGTACAAAAACAAAAGGAAAAATGAAAACTTAGATTACCTGGATACTTCATACAATTCTAAGAAATATGGCTGAGTAAATGAAAATCTTATATGGAAGCATCCTTACTTCTTTTATTGGATTTAATGGGTAAAATAAAAAATATGTTCTGTTTATGCGTATTTAAACTAACTATATTTTATCCATTTCATTAAACTAATAATATTTTACCCGTTATATTTAAAAAAATATAAACTGCCTTTCCATTAAAATCTGGGAACCTCATATTGCAAAATTGAAAGTTAATAAGCCAAGGCTACCCTAAATCAGAGGTGGGTTTCAGCAGGTTCTGATCAGTTCTGGAGAACTGGTAGCAGAAATTTTGAGTAGTTCTGAGAATCGGTAATAAAAATTCTGACTGTCCCCCACCCCATCTATTCTCTGCCTCCCAAGTCCCAGCTGATCGGGAGGAAACGGGGATTTTGCAGTATCCTTCCCCTGGATTGGGGAGGGAATGGAGATTTTACAGTATCCTTCCCCTGCCACGTCCACCAAGCCACACCCACCAAGCCATGCCATGCCATGCCCACCAAACCACACCTACAGAACTGGTGGTAAGAAAATTTGAAACCCACCACTGCCCTAAATCAAGTTCAGTTTTTAATAACTACATCAATGCTTCCATGTAGTTTTCTTGATAACAAGGTAGCAGTGATTTGCCACTGCTACTTCTATAGTTTTCCTTTTTTTTAACCTCCTGGTCTACCTTTTTGGTACTCTGTGCTCCAAATAAGCTCCCATCCTTTGCAGCTTTTCTGAGGTTAGCTGAAGTCTCTATATTCTGCAACCCATTTAATTCTACTACCAAGGAATTCTATTACCAAGGAAAATCCAATTTTATGGAAATTTTTATAATTCTTATGGAAATTACATTATGGGCATTATATAGATAATATATTTCTGTATAGAAATAATAATTAGATATTAATAAAACTCATTTAAATATGCGCATCCGACTAGATAGAAAAATAAAAGTGCATAAATCATCTGCAGTTTCTAGCATTAAGTAGAATGAAAGAAAAACCACAACTGTTTTTAATATGCAAAGTTCTATACCATCTTTATTTTCTAGATATTAAGGAAAGATAAACAGTAATTACAGGGAGTGACAAAGAGCTTCACATTTTGCGCTTCTCTTGGGTCACTTTGCCATTTCCAGGTGAGTTTATTCTTCACTTATAACCACCTTCTTATGGACTTCTCGGCTCTTCACCCTGAGTTTGTTCACTTGGGACTCAGCAATGTCAGCCCGTTCCTCAGCTTCTTCCAGCTCATGCTGAATCTTGCGGAACTTGGAAAGGTTCGTGTTGGATTGTTCCTCCTAGCAAAGCATACCATTATTCAAATTTAATTCCCAGTAATAGTTAAAAAAAAAAAACCACACCAACATAATAATTCTTATGAATGCTTCTGAAGAATCTTTTTAAGGGCCTAAAATTAATCTGAAATCTCAAACTATACGAAGTTTACTTCTATACAAACTATACCTGTATGAAGAATCTCATGAGATTAAAAAAATGAACATTAATTCCATGAGGGTCTTCATTCATCCAAAGTAAATAGGCTGACACTTTACATATAAACACAATTTTATATTCACAAGCAATATAAAATGTGACCTTTTCAAAACTAACCTTCATTATTTTATGTGCCACACATAGTGCGTTTTAATTGTGCAGGGAGAGTTTTTGGACTAGGTCATCCTGTGTACTTACCGACTCTTCAGCTTGTCTCTTGTATGCTTTCACTTTAAGCTGTAGTTTATCTACCAGATCCTGGAGCCTCAAAACATTCTTCCGGTCTTCTTCAGACTATTTTTTTTTAAAGGAAATAAAGAATGGAGAGAGTAAATATGCAAATTATTTACACCTTTATTTATTTTTCCTAAAAATGTTTGAAATAAATGACAGCTTCCATTCTCACCTGATAAGTTAGTTCCTTTACCCTTCTCTCATATTTCCGTACACCTTTGATAGCCTCTGCACTGCGTTTCTGCTCATTCTCAAACTCAGACTCCAGTTCACGAACCTGATATTAAAAAGAAAATTAAAACATGTAATTCTAGCAGTAGAGATGCCCACTAAATTATGAAAATGCATGTGGAAACTTGGCTATAAGGATTAATTACACATAAGTATATAAAAGAATGCTTCCCTTTCTAATTATCTTTGCCCAACTTTGTTTTATATGATTTGTTCCGTTCCTCTTTTCATTACTTTCTTGGCAGCATCCATCACAGCATTCAAAGAGTGTGGCACGTGGGAAAGTTTTTGGCTTTTTAGAGAGTTTCCACATTTGGAGATCTTAGTTTGCCTAAAATAATGTGTGCAGGTTTAGGATAAACTGGGCCTTGGTTGCATTTGTGCATTCTTTGCAAAAATATTTTGAAACTGAATGGCATTTTAACATCACAGGCAATGCTGCATGTGTCATGGGTACAAATGAGGCAGGTAACCCTGTTTTATATTATGAAAACATGTTATAGAAAAGCCTTAAGTGTGTACAGCCATGGTGGATGGTATCAATCAATATTGATGTTCCATCTAGTGACACCATGGTATATTGACAAATGCAGTTTAGAAGGTAGAAGGTATAAATGGTGAAAAGCATGAATTTACAAAGGGAAGAAAGAAAAATAGACACTAATAGAAAGGAGAAGGATATGAATAAAGTGGAGTGCAGTTGATGAATGCAAGTTCCTTGGGCAAGAAGATAAGGGAACTGGGAGCACAAGTAGCTTTTTCATCAATAGTTCTGGTTGAGCATTCTGGTACAAGAAGAAAAAGTGGGGTCTTGGAAATCAAACACAATCTACATCTATGGTGTTATTAAGAAGGCTTTGAACTATGTGACAATGGCCAATTCCTGGGAAGAGACTCTTGTAAGAATAGATCTTATCTTGTAGGAATAGATATTATAAGATTATATCTTACAAAATATGGGAGAAACTCTTTGCCTTCTCTGTCTTATCACGAGTGTGTTAAACTGTAATAAAATGAAGGGGATGGCAAATGCCCAGACTCAAAAAGGCAGCCAAGAACTGAGCCAAGAAAGTAGAGATACAGAGTGTCCCAAGAAATAGCACCAGAAAGCTAGAGGGTGTCATGCCAAATGTCAGAGGTTTCTATTCCAACAGACAGAATATTGAAAATAAACAGGGCAGTATCCTAAGTAAGAAAAATATGATACTGTAGTATTAAAACAATAGGATAGTAGTTCTAATTAGGACATAGCACTGAAACACTACAGGTATTTCAAAGGAAAAAAAAACTCAGCAGAAAGGGTGGAAGCATTGCACTGTGTATAAAGAAACATATATATTTCTACATAAATTCAGGAATTAGGATTGATTTCCAAAGGAAAACAATTTGGACCCAATGGTCTGAAATCCTGAAGGAGAGAAGTGTCCAGAAGGTACAATCACAATAATCTACATAAGAAAGAAAAAAAAAATAGCATGGATCTAGCATAGATAACATACAAAGAATTATAACATGGTGAAAATACAGAAACCTCACATTTGCTCATACTGATGAGGTTACCTCGTTCAGTAATGAAATGTCTATAACTAAACAGCCCAGCTCAGAAAACACCCAGAAAGAAAAGGGATATGTACAGGAAAATGGAATGCTAAATCCCCAAAGAACATAAATAGTCTTAAGAAACTGTGGCAGAAAGGCTGAAGCTCAGCAGGAGTGAAGACTGGCCAGCAAGAAATATTTAAAAAAAAAACCACATAAAAAGTTATTTGTGTACATTAGAAGCCAAAAGGAAACCCAAAGAGTGATAGATCTGTTGTGAGAAAAAGGAAAATGGATGATCACCATTATGCCACTGGGGGAAAAAGGGAACAGTAAACCAGACTTTCTTAAACCAGACAAGAAGAACATGAAAGAGAAACAAACTCATTCAAATGAATTTAGATCTCTAGGGCAGATAAATGACTTTCTAGGGTATTGAAAGAATAAATGGAGGTGATCACAGAACTTCTTGCAATAATTCCTGAAAAATCATGCAGGCTGGTTAGATCTTAAAATACAAAAGTCACAGAATGACACAGAGGTTTTTGGAATGATATCAAGAGGAAGTATGACAGAGGATGGGCTGGAATTATGTCATGAAAAAGCCTGCAAATGAAAAATCTGCAGAAAGAGGGGGGAAAATAGGATAAAAGAAAGTTATTCTATAATGTGTACAGAGATAAAAAGACTGTGGCAAGGAGAATACATAATGATTCAAAGTAGGCAAAAAGGTGGTATAATCTTAATGGAAATTTTAAAAAAATATTTTAGGAGTCAGTGAAAAGGATTCAAAAGTGGGGGGGGGAATCAGTGTGATGAAAAAAATGTGGGGAGCAAATCTTGGAATATGAAGGGCAACTTTATGCTGGGCAGACCATGTGCAGACCATATTTTTGCTCTTTGATATTTCTCTGAATTTTCAGGCAATACTACACACAGAGAAAGCAAATCAAAAGTTTACAGTATATGCAATTGCTCATATGTGAAAAATACATACCCTAGCCTCCAATTTCTGGATCTGTTTTTTCCCTCCTTTCAGGGCTAGTTGCTCTGCCTCATCAAGACGGTGTTGCAGATCCTTCACAGTCTGGTCCAAGTTCTTCTTCATCCTTTCAAGATGGGCACTGGTGTCTTGTTCCTTCTTCAGTTCTTCTGCCATCATGGCTGCCTAATAATAAATGAAGCAAACAGATGAGAGTAAAGAATGCCTGGTGTAAATTGATTAACTTTTTTTTCTTTTTAGCAAAAACTCATTTTACTCACATCAGTGATGGCTTTCTTGGCCTTTTCTTCAGCATTGCGTGCCTCCTGAACAGTTTCCTCCATTTCACTCTGGATCTGGGCAATATCTGTTTCCAGCTTCTTCTTGGTGTTGATCAGGCTGGTGTTCTGTTTAAAAAATAATGTGGTCAATCATTTTTCAAAAAAGACAGAAGCCACAAGTATGCATACAGACACACAGAGAGAGAATAAATTATTGATACTGAAGAACTGAAATTCTCTATCCAATCCAGGAATGGAAGGAAAATAAACGACTGCTAGAACTGTTGGTTTGAGAATGATTGCTGCAGAATAGAGGTGACTTCTAAGAGGAGTAGAGTTTAACTCTAATTTGAGAGAAAAACTATATCGTTTCCAGAGAGTAAATAAGCATTAGGAATTGTTTTCTGATATATTGGCTTTTTTAATTTTGAATTAAAACTCTTCATTTGGGATAAGTTCCTAGGTATTGAACAAACACTATCTAGCCTTTTGGGCAGTTAGGAAGCACAAAAATATTTCCACTTTTGCTATTTTCAAGAGAAAAACTTATCTACCTGGGTGTGGAGGAGCTGCACACGCTCACTGGCATCCAGAAGCTCCTGTTCAGCCACCTTTCTGGCCCTCTCTGTCTGTTCCAGAGCTGCCCGGAGCTCCTCAATCTCAGCCTGCATGAGGTTTGCTCTGCGCTCAATCATGGCCACTTGTTCCTTCAAATCTTCCTGGCTTCTCAAAGCATCATCCAGATGTATTTGGGTATCCTAAAACAGGTTATTGCAATATTTGTCTTTGAAAATAGTTGTGATACAATAAAAATATCAACTGTGTCTTTAATATAGAAGTAAATATGTACCTTGAGCACTCCTTGTGTGTTCCTGAGATTCTTTAGTGTTTCAGCAGCTTGACGGTTGGCATGGTTGAGCTGGATCTCCATCTCATTCAGATCTCCCTCCATCTTCTTCTTAAGACGCAGGGCATCATTCCTGCTCCTAATCTCAGCGTCCAATGTGCTCTGCATAGACTCTACCACCCTCAGGTGATTCCTCTTCAGCTGATCAATTTCTTCATCCTTCTCTGCAATTCTTCTGTCGATGTCAGCTTTCACCTGGTTGAGCTCAAGTTGGATGCGCAGGAGTTTGCCCTCTTCGTGTTCCAGAGAGGCCTTAAAAGTAAAAAGATAATAAAGCAACCATTATGGAGCTATCATCTGAAAATTTATTAAGAATATCCTACCAATGGAATCATTTAGTTCACTGCCTGGAGTACATTTTTGTTTGTTTTTTATTTATCCTATAAAATAATTATATAATTACCTCAGCTTCTTCTAGGGCACTCTGGAGATCTCCTTTCTCTTGCTCAATCTGCTTCTTCACTTTCTCCAACTCATGAATAGCTTTTCCACCCTCAGCAACTTGCTCCGTGAGGTCAGAAATCTCCTCTATTGGTGTGACACAAAATACAATGAAAAAGTGAGACATCAAGGAGAAATCTTGCTGTACAAAATGTTACAAAATGTTATCCAGCTTTTAACACTAATACAAGTTCTACTGTTCATATTAATGCCTCACATTTGATGGATTGAATGTATCAGCAGCCTAAGATAACCATGAGGAAGGTATTATTATCCAGATGATGTTGAACAACGTCCCGCACCATTGCTTATCTTGGCTGGTGGTGCGGGAAGTTATCTTTCAGTAACACCTGGAGGAATATAATTTCTCCATCTTTCATCAGAGTAAATAGGACTAGATAGAAGTGAAGTAGAAACTTCCTACTATAAAACCATGATTAGATTTGAGTGACAGCATATATGAGAATGGGCTTACGTTGCAAGTTTTTGTTTTCACGCTTCAGGGTTTCCAGGTGATCCAAGGATTCCTCATACGCATTCTTCATCTTGAAGAGCTCTGTGCTCAGAGACCGAGACTCCTTCTGTGAAGCTTCCAGTTCAGACTGTGTCTCCTCGTATTTTTGTTTCCAGTCTGCCAGAATCTAAAAAAACAAAAACAGTAAGAAATAACTTAATTAAACTTAAAACTTGTGTGCAGTGCATTTCACTTTTAAAACAACGATAATGATAACGGCAGCTCAAATTACCTTATCAAAGTTCTTCTGCTTCTTATCCAGAGCTGCACAAGCTGCATTGGACCTTTCCACGTCAATCATCAGGTCCTCCACTTCATTCAGCAACCTCTGTTTGGTCTTCTCCAGGGAAGCACATTTGGAATTCACAGCTTCTACATGTTCCTCAGCTTCCTGCAGACGCTGAGCAAGCTTCTTCCTGAAGAAACATAAACCCAATGCTCCATAGTGGTAAAATATTTGATTTGGCTGAATAAACTGTCTAGTGAATGATCTCATTTCAATCATTCTGCTTCAGCTTCAGGAAAATTTAGGATAAATAGGTTTGCAAAATCTCCAAAATTAATTTAAATACAGAATCTTATCCCAAGTCATACAACAAAATATTGTTCGGTGAACAATGTTTTTATTAATGAACTATCTTTATCTTTATTGCAGCAAACACCCCTCTCTGAAAAGTCACACATCAAACTCTATTCACACTACAAATTTATTAAAAAGTTGCAATATGTTTATTGAACATACTTAGCCTCCTCCAGTTCCTCAGTCCGCTGAATGGCATCAGTCTCATATTTTGTCCTCCATGTGGCAACTTCACTGTTTGCCTTGGACAGGGCACGTTGTAGTTCAGCCTTGGCTTCCTGCTCCTCTTCATATTGCTCTCGAAGGAGGTCACAGTCATGTCGAGCAGACTGCAAGCCATGAGCCAGGGCATTCTTGGCCTGTAGAGTTAACCAAATATTAGAGATTCTGCAAATTGCCAGGTCATCAAACATAATGAACCATCTTCCAGGATAAGATTTCACAAGAATGAGAACAGAGAGAGAGGAACATATAAAAATTCAATAAATACACAAATAAAGGCAAGTGTGGTATTTAGGAAACCTCCTGAAAGACCCCAGGAAGTTCCATATGTACTTCTGATAGCATTAAAGATAATAAAAGATATGCATAATTCAATTTATGTACCTTTATCTCTTCCTCAAGTTGTCGCTTCAGTTCCTCAATTTGTTGAGTAAAAGCTTGCTTGCTTCTAGAAAGCTGGGAGATCAAAGTGTCTTTTTCTTCCACTTGTCGTGAGAGCTCACCTGAAGCAAAGAATACAGTATATGACATGTTTGGAATAAAAGTCACATTAACATTTTCTCAGCTGGGGGAGCTTCAGGATTCAGCTCAATTCATTTCAAAAATCAATTCGGAATTCCATTTTTGCAAGAGTCTTCACATTAGGAACAAAAAGAAAAAAATAATTTCCCCAAAATATATGTCATCATTTTACCTGCTTCTGTTTGTAGGCGAGCCCTTTGAGCATTGATGTCATTAATGGTACGGATATGCTCTTCGTCCTTTGTTTTAAATTCGCTTAGCTGATCTTCTAGTGTGCGGCACATCTTTTCAAGATTGGCCTAAGCAACATGGAAAAAGAAAAAAGGGCAATCTTTTAAATGATTCCACAGGACCTAACATTCATCTTCACTTCTAGATATGACCATGTTCAATATTTAGTAAGGATCCCTAAAGTGTTTAAGGAAACAGAACAGCCTCCAGAAATAAAATGGGATAGATGGCACATCTTGCATAGCATTAAAAAATTGGGAATTATGAAAGTGTACTCACTAAATATGCAAAAATTATTCATTTTGCACATTTAAGATATATATATATAGAGAGAGAGAGAGAGAAAGGGAAATTAATTGTAATTTATTAAATATAATATTTATCATACCAGTAGTTTGTTATAAATATTGAATGCTACAGTCTGGATTCTAATTTTTGTGAACATTCTTATTTTTTTCTAACTCTGAAGTATCCATGAAATATTGGCAAGGAACAAAATTTTAACTTCAGTATATAACAAACATACTTAGGTATAAAACCAGAATCTTTTCACTTACTATTTAATGTACTACAGCATACCTTAGCTTTAGAGACAGATTCCATATTGCTTGCAAGATCATCAATCTCCATCTTCAGTTCACTCTTCTCCTTCTCCAGCTTCTGCTTCACTCGCTGCAGGTTATCAATTTGTTCCCCAAGTTCAGCTGCACTATCTGCATGCTTCTTGCGGAGAGCAGCAGCTGTGGCTTCATGCTGCAAGGTGGCCTCTTCAAGGTCTCGACGCATTTTCTGAAATTCTGCCTCACGTTTCTTGTTCATCTCAATCTGAGCTACAGTTGCTCCACCAGCTTCCTCCAGACGCTCGCTGATCTCTTCAAGTTCCCTGGAGAGATCACCCCGCTGTTTCTCTGCTTTGGCGCGAGATGCCCGTTCTGCCTCAATCTCTTCTTCCAATTCTTCAATACGAGCCTAGGAAAAAAGAGGTAACCATGACTCCTGAAACCAGCTTGCAGAGACCTTAATTGTCCATTCATGAAGGAACAACGTCATGACAGACCTGCAACTCCTTGATCTTCTTCTGAAGCTGGGAGCCCAGGACCTGCTCATCTTCAATCCTGCTCTGGAGTTGACTGATTTCAAAGTCTTTCCTTATCACAACAAAATATAATGGGTTAGTCTCCAAATTAAATGTTAAAGAATTCCAATTAACACTAAGGTCTATCACAATATACATTATTACTTACTTCTTTAGCTTTTCATCCAGCTGCTGCCTATCATTTTCCAAATCCATTATACTTTCCTGAGCTAGTTTCAAATCCCCTTCTAGCTTCCTCTTAGCTCTTTCAAGGTCCATGCGAAGTTTCTTTTCTTGCTCCAGAGACCCTTCAAGCTGAAGACAAAGAGATCAGAGTAATTGTGTCATCACAGCAGTATCTCCACTTCAATCCAATTCTTCTCTGGAGATGATAGCATGCTTACATCATCCACTTGCTGTTCCAGCTTGGTTTTTGCTTTGGTCAGAGTATTCACTTTGTCCTCCTCTGCCTGCAGATCATCCAAGGTCTGTTGATGGGCCTCTTGCAGGGCTTTCTTCTCCTTGGTCAGTTTGGCAATGGTCTCGTCCAAGACCGCCATCTCTTCAGTAAGGTTTTTCACCTTAAAAGTTGAACAGACAGAGTTATAGTAATCTATGTATTCTGAAGTGACAATAATGGGTAGCAATTTAATTTGGTATATTTTTGACCAGTACCTTATTTTCTGTAGCATGCTTCTCCTTTTCAACCTTGGCCAGTGTTAGCTCAAGATCATCAATGTCTTTCTTCAGTTCTGAGCATTCGTCCTCCAGTTTCCTCTTCTTGGCTGTCAATTCAGCATTCATTTCTTCTTCATCTTCAGCTCGCTCGGTGAGCTCCTTAATTTTAGCTTCTAGTTGGATTTTGGTTTTGATTAGCTGGTCACATCTCTCCTCAGCATCTGCCAAGCCATCAGCTTCCTATGAAAGGAAAGTATAGATCATTTAAAAAAAAAATGTTTCCTAATTAAAATATTCACACATTTACAGTACAAAATTTCCTACTCTAATGGAGAAAGTTACATTTCACTAAAAAATATACATTGGATCAGCTCTCAGCATTTTTTGGAACAATAAACAAATATATATATATTTCCTGTATATTGGGTAAAAATCAATGTAATGCAGAACTTTTTTATTTATTTGATTTTTGATGCCACCTAACTCCAACTGACTTCTTAATAAATTAATAATATTAGTTCATACAATATAAAAACAAGTATAGTTTACCTTTATGGTCTTTATTTACCTTTATATATTTTCAATGATGAAACAATGTTATGATGTAATAAGGTATTTAATAGATGTAGCAATATGGGTGAATTTCTAAATAATCCCAAAGATTTCCCAAGATTTCCCCTGCAATTTATAAATGATTGCTTACTAAGCTATGCTGGACTAGCCAATAAAAGAACAATATTTAATATCATTTTATATGCTTACAGCTTGGACTTGGAGTTGCAAGTCATTCTTCTCTTGTATCAGAGACACCATTTTTTCTTCAAGTTCCTTCACTTTGGCCTCTGCCTTGGCAAGAGTCTCCTTTGTTTTCTCAAACTCTTCCTTCATGTTGGCCATTTCTTTTTCTGCTTCAGCACTCTTTAGCAAAGGTTTGATCTTGAAATACAGTTTCATCCATGGCCAATGTTTGACATTCATGAATGAACGAACACTGTACTGAATAGTGTAGATAGCCTCTCTATCAACAAAGTTAAAAAGTGTGCCTTAAATCACATGTAATAAACACAGATCCACCAATCAAAGGCTTCTGACCGAACTGATTTAAATAATTATGGGATTCTCACCTCCTTGCTAACATTTTCTGATATTCTGTTCTTGCTAAGAAACCACGACACATAGCTTGGGTGCGTGTTATCAGATGGGCCAACTTATCATCTCTCATTTCTTCTAGGAGACCCAAAAGACCAGCCTTAAAGAACACCTGGGGGAAAAAAGCATTACAGAATGTCATATGCAAGCACTACAAAATACAAAACAATATTTAGGACAAAGACTTATGTATACCTTGGTGTGTCCAAATTTATACTGGGTGTGGTCCACATCAATGGATCCCAGAAGTTTCTCAGAAGCTTTCTTGCTATCAATGAACTGGCCCTCTGGAATGGCACTTGCATTCAGAACTTTGTATCTAGTAGGAAAAAAAAAATACCACCTATAAATCTTCCTGTGTAGTGCCTAATAGTTTTTTACAATTACTTGTCCTCAGTAAAAAAAAATGGAACATAAATATGAAATGCTATAAAATCTCTTAATATGGGATAAGGTGGTTTGGGTGGGTCTCCTTTTAGTGAAAGATTAATAGAAGCAAGTTGTATTGTTTTGTAGTCTCTTCTGTGTGAATACTCTGCTGGAGATTATTATTATTTTTTTGGAGGGGGTGAGTATATTTAGTTTCTGAAGCTGCCCAGATCATTTGAGAATTGAGCAGCCTAGAAATGTGAGAAATAAATAAATATGGCTTGTCAAGTTTTTGATAACCAATTATACCTAAAAGCAACAGGCTCAACAGAAGTTTCTTTAACTAGATTTATTATAACAAGAAAGAGACTAGATTACAAAAGCCTCAACAGTTGAAGGTTTGCCATATATATATGTATGTATGTATGTATGTATGTATATGTATATGTATATGTATATGTATATGTATATGTATATGTATATGTATATGTATATGTATATGTATATGTATATGTATATATATATATATATTGGTCTGGGTGTCCAGAATGGAAAACTCTCTTAAACTCTAAACCATACCATTACACTGAAAAAACAAGAGAGTTCAATTCTAAGGTAATTTATATTTAATGCATTGCTCTAATGTTACAAGCCAAGGATATGTAAGAAGATTTCCAAGGTGTCATGGGACAGGCTGGATCTTTCCTTCAAAGGTAGAAAGAGATAAATTTGTCATTGGAGGAAAATACCATGCTTGCATATCCTTTACCAGCACTCTTGCTCTCTAATGGAATGATAAACGGAACAGATTGGCCAAATGACGTAATATTTTGATTCAGCAGGACCTAAAGCCCACTCATCTCTAAACCAAGACAACGTTTACAATTTCCTTCCTGTTATTTTCAGTGGAAGAGAAGCTGTCAAAAGGAATAAAAGCCTGAAAAGGGAGAAGTGAGCAAAACTCCCCTTCATCATCCTCCTAACATTCTATTCTGCCTATCAATATGATTGCTGTTTTCAATTAATCTAATCCTTTAATATCTTGAATCTCTTTGAATGTTAAATTAGGATAGAAGTACTCTATCACAGAGAGTTACTATGGCAGATAATTGGCATTGATAGGTAGGTAGGTAGGTAGGTAGATGAGAGAGGGGAGAGGAAGAGGAAGAAAGAGGGAGGGAGGGAGGGCGGGAGAGGGTGGAGAGAGAACACACACATAGAGAGAGATGTAAGGAACCCTATAAGAAGGTCAAGCTGACCTCTGTTTGAAATCAGCATAAACAATCCTACTGGGAAATCCCTTTCTGCAAATGCGGATGCCTTCCAGGACACCATTGCACCTCAGCTGATGCAGCACAAGCTCATGATCCATAGCACCTTTCAAAAAGATGATTAAAAAAAGAATCAGGACCAAACCACATACAAAGACAAGCATTGTAAAATACCTATCATACCCTCAACAATGCCTTACCAGGTGTTTTTGTTTCATTGGGAATAATGCAACGCACAAAGTGTGGGTGAGTACTTCTCAGATTGCTCATCAGTTTGTTTAAGTTCTCCTATAGATCCAGAAAAGAAACATTTCTCTATAAAATTCCAAACAAATCAATGTATTCCTGTAAACGAAAATCATGTATCCAAACAAGCAGGGGTATATAGCTCTATTGAATGCAAATGAATTCTAGTCATTGGGTGGATTAAAAATAAGATAAACAATAACATTCAAACTCCACAAAGACCTAACATATGCAGCTAAAGCATTATTTGATGTTTGGGCTGCTTCATTTGTGCTTGCAGTGAACCAAAATACAGTTCCAGTGTAATAATAGCTTATTTTCTTGATATATAAATGTCCATAATGGGACTTGGCTACATATGTCTAGCTGGATATTGATGGCCTAAGTGCATATGGCTTCTTTGGGTTTGAACTTTAAAGAAGTACTAGGATTAACACCTCAGAGATGTACAGTTTAAGCAGAATAGCATGCAAAGCATCACTATACTTCTGTGATTTTTAGTTTCAGCACTGATTTGGTTCTACCAGCCAACAATATTCCATACACTTTCTTTATATCTGAATTATCCAGAAGCATGCAAAGACTCATTTTAAGTTGGGAATTCAACAATTTCAGTCCAATTCAATATCTTTCTTAAATACCCAAATGAGTTGTTGCATTATTACCGCATAATATTTTTTTTCCTTCCTCACAAAGGAATCCAAGTATAGCATTATACCATACCCTGAAAAGTGCAGATACAGTCTGGAAAGAAGAACCCTTCTTCTTGGCAGCCTTCTTGCCCTCTAAAACCGAAATGAATAGAAAAAATAAATAAACCTTACATTTTTTGAATATTTTTTTCTCATTCAATAAAAAAAAAATCCTTTCATTATAGTTCTCACCTTCTGCAGGGCGATCAGCAAACAGCAAAGCTAAAGTCTTCATTGAGGATTTCTGGTAGAGCCCGACTACGGTTTCATTCAAGGGATCCTTGTTCTTCTCCAACCAGCCAGTAATATTATAATCCACGGTGCCAGCATAGTGTATCAAGGCAAAGTGGGCCTCAGCCTTGCCTTTGGCAGGCTTGGGTTTCTGGAAGTTGCCTGATTTGCCAAGATGCTGGTCATAAAGTTTGTTCTTGAAGGACGTGTCTGTTGCCTTGGGGAACATGCACTCTTCTTCCAGGATGGAGAAAATGCCCATGGGCTAGAAAGAACAATGACATGGTTGCTTAGGCAGCATCTTGAGAAAATATTGAATAACATACTTCTTCAGCAAGTATATACACACAAGTCAGGGGTGAAATCCAACAGGTTCTGGAGAACTGGTAGCGGAAATTTTGAGTAGTTCAGAGAACTGGCAAATGCCACCTCTGGCTGGCCCCAGAGTGGGTGGGAAGAGAGATTTTGCAATATTCTTCCTCCAGGTGTGGGGAGGGAATGGGGATTTTGCAGTATCCTTCCCCTGGAGTGGGGTGGGAATGGACATTTTGTAGCATCCTTCCCGGGCCATGCCCACCAAGCCATGCCCACCAAGCCACACCATGCCCACCAAGCCCCGCCCACAGAACCAGTAATAAAAAAAAATGTGGATTTCACCACTGACACAAGTAAAATAAACAGAGCAGAGATGTTGAAAAGAAATGAAATGTAAACATGGAGACACACTCTCTCATTGAAAAGTAGACCCCATCTTCTAAATTATACTTCAATAAGCAACTATGAATATCTATCGTGATTTCATACTTATTATATGATATATTCTATATATAATTTTATTTTTATGTCAAGAATTGGTTTGAGCATATTATTATAAATTTATTAGGCTCCTGCTATAATTCTGTTTATTCTTTCCTAGGTTGTCCTTCTAATAAAGTCATTAGAAAAGCTGAGAGCTAAACTTTCTAGAAAAATAATAATAAAGTAAGGGGAGCAGTCAAAGACTGTAATAGGCAGGACAAAACAAGATGATGGTACATGTAGTTTTAGTTGGGATTTTCATCAATTATTTTTGAGAGAAACCTAAAGCATTTCCTATCCCATCTGAAGTATGCATCAGTTATGTCTACTATAAAATGGACCTTCTCAATGAGCTCAATGCAGGCAGCCAGGTCCATGCCAAAGTCAATGAACTCCCATTCAATTCCTTCTTTCTTGTACTCTTCTTGCTCCAGGACAAACATGTGATGGTTGAAAAACTGTTGCAGTTTCTCATTGGTGAAGTTGATGCAGAGCTGTTCCAAGCTGTTATACTATAAGAAGAGAGAGATTTGTTAAGATAAATTAAGATGAAATAAATTTGATTGAGTAAGCAAAACACTGTTCCTCCTATCTGTTAATATGTACATGTTTCTCCCTGTTTCCTTACATCAAAGATCTCAAAGCCAGCAATGTCCAGCACACCAATGAAATATTGTCTGGCTTGTTTGGTATCCAATTGTTGGTTGATGCGAATGACCATCCACAAGAACATCTTCTCATAAACAGCCTTACCCAGAGCACCAACGTTATTGTAGACCTAGAATAACAAGACAATGGCAAAAATCACTATGTATAAGGGATATTTTAAATTAATAATTATTCCAATCTTATATACAGTGTATAGGTCTGTGTATATATACATACATACACACACATATACATACACACACACATACATATACACGTGTGTGTGAGAGAAAGAAAAATGAAGAACAACTAAAGATATAGTAGTGCTAATAAAGTTTGAAAAAATATACGAAAATATATATGAAATGAATAAGCTTTCTGGAAACTAAAAATATATCCATAAAATATTTATATAGATCTAGCTCCGTGATGGTGAATCTATGGCAGAGCCTTCTCTGCAGGCATGTCAGCGGTCGCCCCAGCCCAGCTCCACCACACATGCGCACTACCTCCCGTAGGCCAGCTGGTCTTTGGGTCTCTGCCGCGCATACGCGAAGGGCATAGCACATGCAGGGGACATGCCCGTGCATACGTGGGGGGCATGGTGCATGCATGGGGGGCACTCGCATTGCATTTTAGGGGGCCTGGAAGACCTCCTGCACCAACCTGGAAGCCAAAACAGGGTGAGGGGGGCAGGGCGCATGCATGGGGGGCATATGCAGGGGTTGCTCACAGTGCATTTTGGGGGTGCGTGCATGCTTTGGGCACTTGGCACCAAAAGGGTTAGCCATCACTGATCTAGCTCAATCATTTAACATATTTTTAAATCAATCCATATAGACCATCTACTGCTCCATCTTCCCAGTTTTGGTACAATTGGTTATTTCAGTTCAGTTATAATTCTGTAAGAAACTTAGATTCTTGATGTTCTATTATTCAGGTGCCTTAGCATATTGAATACAGATAAGAAAGAAAAATGGATTTTATCATTATTATTTACAGTTTTGAATATTGACCTTATAAGTATTATAATTATAAATCCATTCGTCTTGGTGCATGCCAGGGTTTGTGAGAATTGGTTTAATGTAAGATTACCTGCTGGACAGTTTGGCCTTTGGTGACATATTCATTGCCGACCTTGACCCGGGGAAAGCACAGAGCTTTCAGCAAATCTGCTGAGTTGAGATTCATGAGGTAAGCAGCCTTGTCAGCAACTAAAAATAGACAAGAAAGGGTTTAGGGTTAGAGTCTTTTTTTATTATAAATCTCACTATATTCATGCAGTATGTAATAGTTAAGTAATGAACATTAAAATCAGATTGGAAAATGTACAAAATGAACTTTTGGTTAGTGTTGGCTGAGTTCTACTTGCCCAATGCTGGGAATGTTCATTCTCTAAAATTATAGCTTCACCTACCAAAAAGTGATTTTTCAAAAAGAAGAAAAGTGTTTCAAGAGTATTTACTATAATATCGGTAAAAATAATGAAAACTTCCTCCTTTTTAAATACTAATAAATAGATGATAGCATAATATTTTTATGGTCTACCCTCTATTCCAAATGATCAATATGAGTATCCTTCTAAAAAACACTAGGGAAGCATGGGATGTGTTTCTACAAAATAATGTCCTAGTTAATGTCCTCAATTATTTTAAATGATTTTGTCATATTTTTTTCAAATACCTTCCGTGCCGTCTGGCTCAGCCTGCTCCTCTCGCTGCTTCTGCTTGAACTTCATGTTCCCATAGTGCATGACGGCTCCCGTCAGCTTGTAAATGGCTGTCTTTTCCTCAGCAGTGAAGCCCAGGATGTCAATGGCTTCCTATTAATTCAAGCAATAGAAAGGATTCTGTCTAACCCAGCACTGAGCCAAGTTGAGGGTTCAAACTCACTTGAAATCATTTTGGCAATTACAGTAGCACTGTCTTTGCCAGTGTTCCTCTTGGAACATTATGCCACTCATCATATGCCCAAATACCACACACATTTAAACCACTCAAACATTTAAACCAAATATTATTGCTTCTCTAATCAAATTACAATTTTATGTTCCCGATTCTGCAAATTACTTACATCAGTTGCCATTAACTCTTCCTGATCATTAATGCTGGCAACACTGATCTCACCCTGGCTGACAAAATGGTAGTCATATGGGTTGGTAGTAATCAGAAGCATCTCTGCATAAAAAGAAGCACAAACATGATTTCATTTTCAAGCATCAGCACATTTTTAATGTTTAATAGTGGAGATAGTCCTCCAAATGGATGATTCTTCTTACCGATCAGTTCTGGCCTCTTGTTGGACATGATCTGATAAAAGATATGGTAGCTCCTTTCAGCCTTGAGCTGGAAGGTAACTCTGGACTTCTCCAGCAGATCTGGCAAAGCAATTAAGTTGAATTAGGGAGGGAAGGAAGGAAGGAAGGAAGGAAGGAAGGAAGGAAGGAAGGAAGGAAGGAAGGAAGAAAGAAAGAAAGAGAAAGAAAGAAAGGGTCAAATAAACACACAAAGAAATATCCCTTACATGTCTCAATGTCTGCAGAAGCCAGCTTGCCAGTGGCACCAAAATGGATTCTGATGAATTTGCCCTGTGGAGAAAATAGTATTTAATTACAGTACATTTTCAATGCATTTATTTAACTGTACAATAGGATGGTACAAAGATTTCTCCTTTTAATAGCAGGAATTTTGTTTCTGGCTACAGAATGTATGGAATTTAAAAAAAAAAATAGTGCTTTTTAAACCTAATTTGTCTCAGAGATTTTAAGAAAAAAAAGTGAAAGAGTTTACCATTATAAAAATACAAAAATTTTAATATGCCATATGTGAAACTTTATCTTAATAATATTCATGATACAATAATTATTAAACTTTAGTAAAAGTGTAAAATGTGAATGAATTAAAGGAGAAAAACAGTTGAGGTTTGTCTATGGAGATTCACAGTCATCCAGGTCATGGTTGTCCCAAAGGAGTTGTTGGAAAGGAAGGAAGGAAGGAAGGAAGGAAGGAAGGAAGGAAGGAAGGAAGGAAGGAAGGAAGGAAGGAAGGAAGAAAGAAAGAAAGAAAGTAAGTGGGGGAGGGAAGGAAGGAGGGAGGGAAGGAAGGCCAATTGCCTTTTGAATAACAACTTTGGGACAACAGTTGAGGTTTATTATATAGGAGAAAGATAAAGTGGGTTGATATGATAGTAATGGTTGATAAAGAATATTTTCATTCTTTATCTAATGAGATGAGATGAATATGAACGTGAAACATTGCAAATGATAATTGCAAATAATTTCTTTCCTTTTCAAAGACCAGTGTCACAGTGCACCACGTTAAACTGGAAAGGAGGGCTAAGCTTCATTAAACTGATCCTGGATTTCAGTGTTCCAAATGGGATTTGACCTACGGATAGACCTCTTCATCAGCATCTATGGGTATGGGGAAGTGGGGCAGGCAAGGAAGGACAGAATGATTGAAATAGCATTGTCATGACAGAGGCCTTCCCCTTTTGTAAGTGCACTGTGATGTCATAGACACATCCCAAAGGGGTGGAGCTTGCAGTTCAATAACATAACACTGCTTATGTTATTTTGATGCTGCTGCGTAGGTTTGATGTGAGGCATTCTTAGCCTGAAAAACAAGTACAATAACATTGTAGCTTGTCTAGAAAGCTCCATTCCCAAACACAGCCTATTGTTTCTAATTCATTGTCATCTTTAGTGGGATGCTAAGAAGATCGGCACAAAAAGAATTATACTCCCGCACAATGTTTGAAACTGTAACTTACAAAGCGAGATGAATTGTCATTTCTCACAGTCTTGGCATTTCCGAAAGCTTCCAACAAGGGGTTGGCACTGATGATTTGATCTTCAAGGGTGCCCTGTAAAAGTAGCATTACTAAGTCAACTTTTAAATATAATGAAATTGTCAGAAAGGAATGTATAATCTTCTCCAACAGTCGTACTTCACCTTTAACTTGCCAGTTTGCTCTGGTTCTTCCTTCTTCTTGTCAGTAGCTGCAGCAATTGTTGCGAAGTACTGAATGACACGTTTCGTGTTCACAGTCTTTCCAGCACCAGATTCTCCACTGTTAAAACAGAGTAAAAGGCCATGCTGTTAGCCAATATATTGCTCTGTGAAACTTCTGCTGACCATAAATATGATTATTGGAAGTGTACTCACGTGATCAGAATTGACTGATTCTCGCGATCTAGAAAGCAAAGAAACAAAGAAGTAATCCAAGCCGAAATAAATGTTTGGGTTAATTATGTGTTATACTTATTAATAGTTAGAATCTGACTTGTTCATTTCTGTTATCAATCTTCAGCACGAAATCAGCTGATTTGTTGACAGTCATGTAAAGCTTCTAATATACATGCTATAACTTTTTAATTCATAGTCTTTCATGCAGTTCCTATCAGTGGTGGATTGCCACCGGTTCGGACTGGTTCACAAGAACTGGCAGTAAAACCAGCGGGAGGCCCCGCCCACTGCCCCGGATGTCATCATCGACAATCTGCGTATGCGATCTTGTTGGAAACCGGTAGTAAAGGTAAGTAGAACCCACCCCTGGTTCCTATGTAACTTAAACTGCTTCCTTTCAAAGAAGATTCTAATACTATATATATAGTACAATACTGAATTATAAACATATTAATTTTATCTATTTATTTATTATTTCAATCTCAAACTCATGACTGGGTGATGAATAGTGTTAAAAGAAAATATAAAAGCCTAAAAAACAACCCACCCACCCACCCCCCATGCACATAAAAACAGTGACTGGGGTAAAAACAGATCTATCAGTCATGAGTCAACATGAGCAATGCATGGACTCAGCCCCATTACTAAATCCACAGATCTGGTAATAATAAGAGGAATGTCCTAAATACTGTCACAAAGCTAACTGAATTTGGTTCCACTCAAACTGAATAACCACAAACAATTGGCCATTGTTATACTTTCTGGAAAGGTTAAAGACTCAGTGTGGAAATTCCAGAAGCCATGTCCTTCCTTTTTTAACAACCTTGTTTTTTTTTTCCAGAAATACTCATCTACTTATCTGCTCACCAGTTAACATGGCCTGATACGCATTGTCAGAGATGGAGAAGATGTGAGGAGGGGCCTCTTGTCGTTTTTTCCCTCTATATGCATTAACCACCTCTGGGTTGTACACTGGCAACCACTTGTAGGGATTGACTGTGACACAGAAGAGACCTGAATAGGTCTGGAAAGAAAAGACAAGTTAGTAATTGTTTGCTTGTGGACATAAAATATTTGGTTCTGAATTCAATGATAATGTTCAGATTCTTCTTACATAAATCATCCAGGCTGCATAACGCTCTTTGAGGTTATACAGGACAGCAGGTTCATTGAGGTGGGTCATCATGGCCATGTCCTCAATTTTGTCAAATTTGGGCGGGTTCATTGGAAAGATTTGATCATCTTTAACAGTCACAGTCTTCAAGGGAACAAAAGATACTTCAGTTAAAAGCATGCAGAGGATGAGGATAACAAAGCCTTACTTTTACGTTTTTTTACTTACTTCTCCACCTGCACCTTCTTTCTTAACTGTGACTTTCCCCGCTTCCTTGCTCTGGACAGTACCTTTTACAAAGGAAACTTTAGGATCCACCACAAAGACGGATGACTTGGCATCAAAGGGCTTGTTTTGAGCTTCAATTCTCTCTTTCTCTGACTTGCGGAGAAAGGAGGCAGCAACGCCAAAAACTGCCATCTCACTGTCAGATGACATGGCTGCAGCTTAACAGAGAGCACTGGGGAAGAAAGAAACAATTCATATAGAGATCACAACTTTAATGTGCCGTTTCATGCAATCTCCTACTTTGCTATCTCAGGTTATCTCAAACTACTTTGAAGAAAAGTCCTTTTCATCCATGAAAAGAATGCATATCTACTAATAAGTGGATAAGCAATTATTGCAAGAATTAGGGAATCAGGGCACGTTATGAAAAAGTTTGTGCGCTATTCAATTTCACTGAAAAATATGCACTGTCTGACTGGCACACTTAACAATAGTTTAATAAATTAATCTATTTAATTGTAAATTTCGATGACATGTTGAACCTTCTAGTAACTAAATAGCCTGAATTTATCCTACTGGCTAAAATGTAGTTGTCCAGTTGGTGGTTCAGTATATTGGATGAACACAACCACTGAGTATAATGACGAACAGAGTTATATGTTTCAGAACACAATACTTGTAAAGCCAATTTGCACAAATTCTGCTTCCCCTTATTTAAATAGTGATGGTCTGCAGTTTTCTCTATCATCATGAAAGCCTGTGGAGAAGTTGATGAAACTGTCTGCTGGTAGGAAAAAGTAACAGATCTGAACACACTTCATGAAAGCAAATGATAATGAAAAGGGCAAAGGCAAAGACAGTAATGGATGCTCTAGAGGTTGACTAATGACCCGGGGGAACCCTTCTGCCACTTTTTAGTTCTCCCCAAGCACATCTCTAATGACACCTACAACACATTCCCCTGACTTCATTCCTAAGGCTGTAATTTGACAGTATTGGAATAAGGATTCAAATACTACTTTTATACAGAACTGTCTCAATCAATATAAGTGTCTTGGAGACAAGGGGAGAAATTCTTGTTGTCTAGGCATGATTGTGCTGGGCTTAAGTGCCAGTGAAGACAGATCTTTAATGATCAGGTTCTTCCCAGCTGACACTTTTGTAATCACTATATCTCACTCTTTTAAGGGAAACTGCATTATTGTATGTGTATTCTGCATCTAATACAGATCATAATCATAAGTTTATTTGTCAAGCATATATAAGATAACAGGTAAAAGTATAAACATAATTTGAATACATGAAAAGTAAGTAAAAAGGAATATTAGGACAGGGACGGTAGGCAGGCTGATGCACTTATGCACGCCCCTTACAGACCTCTTAGGAATGGGGTGAGGTCAACAGTAGACAGTTTAAGGTTAAAGTTTTAGGGGTTTGGGGAAGAAACTACAGAGTCAGGTAGTGCATTCCAGGCATTGACCACTCTGTTACTGAAGTCATATTTTCTGCAATTGAGTTTAGAACGGTTTACTTTGAGTTTGTATCTATTATTTGCTCATGTATTGTTGTGGTTGAAGCTGAAGTAGTCATTGACAGGAAGGACATTGTGGCAGATAATTGTATGTACTATGCTTAGGTCAGACTGAAGTCGGCGTAGTTCTAAGTTGTCTAAGGCCAAAATTTGGAGTCTGGTGGCATAAGGTATTTTATTGCGGTTAGAGGAATGGAGGACTCTTCTCGTAAATTATCTCTGGACTCTCTCAATTGTATTTATGTCTGATATGCAGTGTGGGTTCCAGACAGATGAGCTGTATTCAAGAATTGGTCTAGCTAATGTTTTGTATGCTCTAGTTAGTAGTACAACATTACCAGAGAAGAAACTACACAAGATTTAGTTTTTTAAAAATCCTCCTTTTTCTTTAACTAAAGATATGAAGAGAAAACAGTTTCCTTGTGAATGATAACTTTGAGAGGTTTTTGTCAAGAGCCAGTCTCTAAAAACAGCTAAACCATAAACCATGGAAACCATGGAAATTTGATTTTAGTAGGCTTACATCACAGAATAAGTTAAAAATGTATCCTACAGACCAATGCAGTCTGTGTCTCCTTTGGCCTCTAAATTTCAATTCTATTTCTCTATCTTTTCTTCATTCTAGTTGTTGTTGCAGAAATCCTAATCCCTATTGTTTGATAGGAAGAATTGACTCTTAGTCTGTATTGGCAATGCAGAAGACCACTGTTATTTTGAATTTAGTGACATATTTTTATTTCTCCTTCAGATTAAGAAAAGTCTAGAAGTTTAGAGCTCATTCGTAGCTCTCCTGCATTGTTTTTTGCTCTTGCTTGCTGAATAAAGGAGAAGGGTTGGGGATCTTTACATAGCTGCAAACCTTTGAAATTTTAGACTTTCCGTTCCCATCCCAGAATCATGTGGTGCCTAGTCAAGATCAGGTCTTACAATCTTATTCCTAGCAGGATTATTAAATCATGGTGAAAGGTTTTGATAAACATCACGGGGTTGTTGTTGTTTGTTGAAAGTTTCTGCACAGAACCTAGCATTGGGCACCTTGGAAATGAGATACCCGTGGGGGTGGGGGTGGGGGAGGAATCACTGCCATTGTCATTAAGGATCTTCTTATAAGAGATTTGGATATCATCTTGCTTGGTATGTTTGCTTTTTATGTCATGCTTTTAAATCTGTTTACTACAGTTAAATAATAAAGCTTAACATCTCTTTATTCCCTGGTATGCTCATCTATGGATCCAAAAGGACCAGTTCTCTGGATACCCGATCACCGCCTTGACTCTTGGCAAAACATAGGCCTACAATTTGGATCAAGCTCTCCATTTATGTGAAACAAAGCAGCTTTAAAGCCAGGCCTACAACCTCAGCTGGAAAAAAAAATAGTCTATTTTGAAGTAAAGAAACAAAACACAACAAAATTTCAGCTATGTTTTTTAAGACTCAGTCAAAAGTGAAAGGTCATTGTAAATCCATGTGACTACTAGCCAAATATGAACATTCAAAGTGATTCCATTATTGGGTTGTTGTTTTTTTTTAATTGCCACTCTTCGTCTTTTGTGAGAATAAGCTGGTTTGCAGACTCCTGCCACATGCTTAGAGGAGCAGGCAATGCTCATAAAGCTTCTCTAACAGATGTCAAGACCAAACACCAGTAAAAGATCAGACCTTCCAATCTGAGCAAAATCTCTACAAAAGGCGTCTTGCATGGAATTAGTAAGGAAGACTCAAAACTGTCTGTTCAGCTCAGCACCCAGAAAACAAACTCATTGATTCCCTCAAGAGCGAGTATAAATACCCTCTTACCTCCTGATGAAGAAAATAGTTGGAATTCAGGCTCAGCACTGGCCAATGCTGCAAAATAAAAGGTCAATCTCTTCTTAGTGATGGTTTGGGTTTTGTTTATTAAACCGTTCAGCTACAAGCCACTGATTATAGCTGAATGAATAGATTTGAGATCCCTCTGATCCAAGTAAATCCTCTCACTTTAACAAGCAGGCTTAAGAATCAACCAGTATGAATGGAATGTATGGGTGCTTCACCCATTCAGACCTTGCCACCGCTGCCCAGCACTTACCTACTACTATCTTAAGAAGGACAAGGCAGGTTTGGTCCTTGAAACACTTTTATACTGTTGGATGAACATAAGAACTATCCCATGCCCTCCCCATCGCCATTCTTCACTGGAGGCATTTTTGGCTAACCTTTTCCAGTAAAGCATTGTTTGGCAAACTTGACTAAAGACATAATTGTCATTTGACATAGCTGGATATAATTAGAAATATTTGATGTCTCTCCTACTATGTGAGTAAATGCCCTATAAATAATGTCACCAAGATCTAAAGGAGAGAATCTGGACTATTCAAGAAAGCCAGAGCATGGAATAAGGGCCTCTTAAGTTCCATTACTTACTGGCATCCTAAACACAGATTTTGGTCCAATATACCGTTCAGGTCATCCGGCAACAAAAATGGGGATCTTCGTTGGGAAGTACTTATGAAAAAAAATATTTGCAAAATGAATCTCAAATCTCAAAAACGATTTTTAAAAAATGATAAATATTCTATTATTGTTGTAAGTATTTCTGGAATTGCTCTTCTAATACCTTGGCAAAGCAAGTGTTCCATCTTAAGATTGATTTATATGACCATTTGATGCAGAGGCAATTTATAGTCATCTTATATGTATGCGTAATGCAGCAGAAGATAACATTTTGCATGCATGAAGCTTATCACTATGTTAAAAACACGCACTTAAAATATATTGTTCTGCATCTCTTTTAATATATTAAAATATAAACATTTGGGGTTCTTCTGTGATGTTAAATTTACTATTTTACTAAAGGTTATAAGAAACACATATTTTAGAAGTGTGTACATAAATAGTAAGATATTGTATGTAACAGAAGAAGTTGGATGATAAACCACAACTATGCATCTACCATTAAGAAATATTTATGTGGGACTGTGTTGGCACACACTTATAGTGGAGTCCTTGGTGTTTCCTGAGCTTGATTGTTTTCTTGCAGACATTTCATTACCTAACTAGATAACAGCTAGGTAACACATAGTGCTAGAAAGGAATAGGGTTTTCTCTCTCTTTATATATAATGTCTTGTCCTATGGTGGTGAGAGAGTCCTTTTCTTCTTGGTAGCTCCTTGATTATTGTTTACTTTTTGTTTGTCTGAGTTGATAGTTCCTTCATTGTTTACTGCTTGATTGTTAGACTGGTATTAATCCTGGTGTTAATCTCTCCTTATATTGGTATTGATTGCTGATGAGGAGATCCTTTTGTTTGCTTTTTAGTTTTTTGATTGTCTCTAACACTGCCATATATCAAAAAATATTTCAGAAACAAACAACAGCTTATTACAACCACATGATATCGTAGCACACAAACCATTTAAAGTTCTGCAATAATGATAGTAAACCAAAAGCTCCAGTAGCCCCAGAACAAAAAATGGAAGTTATTTATAATATACAGTGTAAGAATTGTAACAGCCACTATTAAACACAGACAGGAGGAAGCGTAACAGAACATTTCCATGAACTCAAACTATCAGTCCAAAAAAACATGGTGAAAGCTCCTTAATTTCACAACACATAGACAGATTTAAGCATAGTTTCAACTGGGAAATTGTGAGTATCTTAGACCAAGCTAAATTGAAAAATGCTAGAGAATTCCTGGAAGCCTGACATTCTAACAAATCAGCCATCAACAGGCACATAGAGATAAACAACATTTACATACGATTCAAAAGAGACAATATATACACTGCTCTGTATGTGATTATGACTTTTATATATACCTGCTGAACAAATATATGTAGATGAAAATGGTAGAATTCTGATGGTGGAAATAATAGGCAATAATACGAAAGTCCTCTTAGTAGCTATATACGCTCCAAATAACAATCAAAGTGACTTTTATAGAAAATTGCATATGAAAATAATTGAATTGGAATACAACAATATCTGCATGATGGGAGATTTTAATGGTATAGTGCATGAAAATTTGGACTATAAAACGCATAAAGCAATAAGACATAGTAGGAAAACATTACCAAAATCCTTTTTTAAGATGAGTGAGGAAATAAACCTAAAAGATGTATGGAGAGACAGAAATGGGAAAAACAGACAATATACCTTTTACTCGGACAGACATTTATCGTGGTCTAGATTAGATATGATATGGACAACAATGGAATTGACTTTGAATATAGAACAAGCAGAAATAGAAACAAACATATGGGCAGACCACAATCCTGTGACACTCACCTGGAAAGGACGAAAAAGAAGACTTAGATAATAATAATAATAATAATAATAATAATAATAATAATAATAATAATAATAATAATAATAATAATAATAATAATAATAATAATTTATTTCTATACCGCCCTTCTCCCGAAGGACTCAGGGCGGTGTACAGCCTATTTAAAAACAGAATAGACATCGAATTAAAATAATTAAAAAATATTAAATAATTTGGCTTAATTTAAGACCCCAAAAATTTAAAACATCCAATTAAAAATTATGTTGCTAACCCAGCCTGGCGGAACAATAGGGTCTTGAGTGCGCAGCGAAATACCCGGAGGTCAGAAATCTTACGAATTTCCGGGGGCAGTTCATTCCACAGGGCTGGGGCTCCCACAGAGAAGGCCCTCCCCCTGGGTGTCGCCAGCCGACATGACTTGGCCGATGGCACCCTGAGGAGACCCTCTCTGTGGGAGCGGACTGGCCTGTGGGAGGCTATTGGTGGCAGAAGACGGTCTCGAAGGTACCCGGGTCCTATGCCATGGAACGCTTTAAAGGTGGTGACCAACACCTTGAATCGCACCCGGAAGACCACTGGGAGCCAGTGCAGCTCGCACAGGAGGGGTGTCACGTGGGCGCAACGGGTTGCACCCATAACCACCCGCGTGGCCGCATTCTGGACCAGTTGGAGCCTCCGAGTGCTCTTCAAGGGGAGCCCCATGAATAATTTAAAGATGGACTTTAAATTATACAATATTAAAAGAGAAAGACTTTGTACAAAAAATGGTGAGAGAGTTGGCTTTTTTTTCCAAGGAGAATAAGAAAGAAGATACATCGACACAGAAATTGACTTAACTTTATAAATGAAAAAGTTATCTGGTGTTCTGTGTTGTTTAATGATCACATCTATTTTTGTCTTGTAAGTAATACCCAAGTAATATATTTGTAACAGGGAGGGATAGTGCATAACAGTAACACCTGAGCACCAGACTCAAGCCCAGTTTGGTATGTTCTAAAAGATACAAATGCGGATAATTGAACTGAATACAGTCCATGGTAAAGGGGTCAGAATTTCCAAGTGTTTTTCATTTTTGGTGAATATTATTTTTGTCTTTTAACCAGGTAAAATCTGTTTTATACATACCTGTTTTTAGATGTCTCTCCAACTACAAAAGAGCAAGGGAATAAAGAAGAATCAAATCATGAAAATAAAACAATGAAAATTCAGATCAGATTAAAAAAACAAGAATTTACTACATGCATACATAAACGCATTGTACTTCTATCCAGCTGTTATATTCTTATTAAAATCCCTGTGATATTATCTGAGAGGCTGGCTGCATAATTTGGATTCACTTAATACCCTGGCATCAGTTCAGAGAGTAGCTAGAGATGGATGCCATTTTCAGGAGTATTTGAGAAGTTCTAAGAATCACTGAGGAAATCTTAACAGCTCAAAAAATTAAAACCCATTTGAATTATTGAGGCCAACATTTTAGGAGCAATCAGAAAACCAGGAGCCACCAAACAAGGTGTCACCATCCAGCAGCAAACCAAAGGAAGACGTCTCTGCTGGGATTTCTCAGATGAGACTTTTATTATATAATCATTCCACTTTATTCATCAAATTACAAGGGTCCAAACAGTCTTCTATTTGTAATTTCTTGTCAGTTCCTCTTTTTTTCTACCTCCAAAAAATGGATTAAATGTGGACTACTAGACTAAGTATTGTTTTCAAAACATATGTCACAATAAAACGTTCTCAGACCATTGGCCATCCTTTTTCTTCTTTTTGAAAAGACATGTTACTCTCAAAAACAGGGAAGTATTTTTAAAAAATCATTATACCATCTACTTGGTATCCCCATGCCTATTAAGATAAATCATTTGTTGTAACAGAAGGCTAGCCTGAAGGCTGTGCAGAGGTGAGATGAACTGGGAAGATATGTCCATAAGAAGATGTGGAAGGCAAACTGAGAAATTCAAGAGAACAAGTTAATTAATTAATTGAACCATTTTATTTATTTATTTATTTATTTATTTATTTTTCATATTTGTATACCGCCCTACTCCCGAGGGACTCAGGGCGGTGAACAGCCATAAATAAATACAAAGACATACAAAAGTTAAAAACTATTAAAAATATTAAATAATTTAGGTTTAGGTTCAAAGATTAAAACATCCAAATTTATCTAAAAGAGATTTAAAACCCAATTTAAAGCCAAATTAAAGGCCAATTTAAAAGGAGAGTTAGGCCAGACCAGCCTGTTGGAATAAAAACGTTTTTAGGGTGCGGAGGAAGATGCGTAGGACTTGGATCCTCAGCATCTCCGGGGGGAGCTCGTTCCAGATGGCAGGTGCCCCCACAGAGAAGGCTCTCCCCCTGGGGGCCGCCAGTCGACATTGTTTGGCTGATGGCACCCCGAGGAGCCCCTCTCTATGGGAGCGAACTGGTCGGTGAGAGGCTACTGGTGGCAGGAGGCGGTCTCGTAAGTACCCTGGTCCTGAGCCATGGAGCGCTCTAAAGGTAGTAACCAAAACCTTGAAGCGCACCCGGAAGACCAATGGGAGCCAGTGCAGCTCGCGCAGGAGGGGGTCACATGAGAGCACCACATTGCTCCCGTCACCACCCGCGCGGCCGCATTCTGGACCAGTTGGAGTCTCCGGGTGCTTCTCAAAGGGAGCCCCATGTAGAGAGCATTACAATAATCCAGGCATGAGGTGACAAGGGCGTGAGTGACCATGCGTAACGAGTCCCGATCCAGAAAGGGACGCAACTGGCGAATCAGGCGAACCTGATAAAAAGTCCTCCTGGCCACGGCCGTCATATGTTGTTCTAAAGACAGCCACGAGTCTAGGAGGACGCCCAAGTTGCGAACCTCATCTGTGGGGGCCAACGACTCGCCCCCAATAGTCAGAGATGGCGCCAACTGACTATATCGGGATGACGGAAACCACAGCCACGGTCTTGGATGGGTTGAGCCTGAGTCTGTTCCTCCCCATCCAGATCCGTACAGCCTCCAGGCATCTTTGATATGATGATTGAATCAGATATGACAAATACAGCTAATACAAGTAATTGTTTATCATTTCTAGTCCTTTCCAGGCATTTTTTGGCCAACACAAGGTGAAGAAGACCAAGATGTCAAGTTATGAAGGTCAACAGCTGAAAGCGTATCACTTTCTAATGACTGATAAAAGGGAAGTGCTTTGTGTTAGAAACAAAGTAGTGTATGATTTGAAAATGCTTCCCAGGCATTTCAGACTTCTGCTGAATCCAACACTTTCCTGCTCTTTGGTGAATGAATCCAACTTTTTCAGACTTCTGTTACAACTTAGAAAAAAAAAGATTGTACTGTTTTAAGACTCATCTTAATATGAATGAGTGGATTCTTTAAAGCAGCAGCATTTATAAGCCAATATAGAAACTAGAAAAAAGACCATATTCTTTTAATGAATAGAAGATTCGTGCTTGGAACATTTGCAAAATACATCTTCCAATCATTTTCAAAACATGTGAAATGATTGTATAGTGATATGATTACATTGGCTTCTCCCATTCCAATTTTTTTTTGGCAGACTTCCCAAGAAGAACATATTTAAGGTTTAAGGAAGTAACACATAAATAGTTCTCTTATTTCCAGAAGCTCTATACTGTTGGAATTTAACTTAATCCCCTTCGGAAAATTTATATCAGATTTACAACCTGTAAGGAAGTGTAACCACTGGAGTATATATCAATAGGTTGGTTGGACACTAGAATTGTTATCAATTAATTCCACCATCAAAATTCTGCCTTCTGAGTCAACATACTTCTGCTCAGCCGTTAATGTATTTCTGATATACAGAGCAACTCCTCTTTTTTTACTTTGCGCCAATGATAAAAAAGCTTTGCCAAGTTTTGGTTGAATCAGTAATTGCTCTTAGTATCAATATATGGCCCCAACAATAATCAGAGCGACTTTTATAGAAAATTACATAATAAGATAATTGAAATGGAGTATGAAAATGTTTGCATGATGGGGGCTTTTAATGGAATTGTAGATGAAAAACTGGTCTATAAAACAAGTAGAACAACAAGACATAGTAGAAAGATATTGCCGAGGACTTTCTTCAAAATGATAGAGGAAATAAACCTGAAAGACACTTGGAGGGAGAGAAATGGGAAAAATAGACAATATACTTTCTACTCCGATAGACATTTATTTATTTATTATTTATTTATTATTGCGATTTATATGCCGCCTTTCTCCCTAGGGACTCAAGGCGGCTTACAAAATGACAAATTCCAATACAAATCACAATGAAATAAATTAAAATCAACAACTCTATTAAAAACAGTTTAAAATTATAACAGTGTATCCCCAAACGGTAAAATATTTGGGAATACAATTGACAACAAGACGTAGTTCTCTCAAGGAAAATAATTATAGTAAGGTTAAGCGACAGATAGGACAAGATTTGGAAAAATGGGGAAATTTGCAATTATCTTTAATTGGGAGAATTGCAACTATTAAGATGAATATTTTGCCTAGAATTTTATATTTATTCCAAATGATTCTGATAAAGTTGGACAAGAAATTTTTGATAGATTTGAATAAAATCTATAAAAAAATTCTTGTCCAACTTTATCGGAATCGTTTGGAATAAATATAAAATTCTATTGAAATATATTTGGCAGGGGGAAAAGGCAAGAATAAAAATGAAGTTGTTACAAGATGCTAAAATGAGGGGTGGTTTTGGTTTACCTAACTTTGAACTTTATTATCAAGCAGCTAGTTTAATGTGGATTAAAGAATGGATATCATTAAGAAATACTAGATTGTTAAATTTGGAGGGACCTGATTTGTTGTTGGGATGGCATGCTTTTTTGTGGTATAAAGGAACTAAAATACAGGGGTATTTTAGAAGACATAAAATACATGAAGCTTTATGGTTGAATTGGGAGAAGACAAAAAAAGATCACTACTTGAAGATACCAGTCTGGGTATCCACAATTGAAGAATTTTCGTATCCAGTGACGTTTAAAGGGAAACAAATTATAAGATATAAGGAATTATTGGATGAAAAGGGTGAATTTAAATTAAAGCAAGATATAGAAGATCAAGGGTATAAGATGGATTGGTTTTCATATATGCAAATACTCTCTAGATATCGAGAAGATCTTAAACAAGAAGATTTCTATAATGTATTGACTAATTTAGATAAGATTTTGATGGGTTCTGATGATCATGTAATTAAAAAGCTATATGGCTATTTGCTAGAGGTTAAACTGGAAGAAGAAAAAATTAAAGAATCAATGATAGCATGGGGGTAGAATTTTGGTTATAGTATTGATTTAGAGAAATGGCAAAAATTGTGGTCACATAATTATACAATGACAATGTCTACAGCATATAAGGAGAATTTGTATAAAATGTTTTACAGGTGGCATCTATCCCCATCGAGAATAGCCAGAATGTTCCAGAATAAATCAGAGGACTGTTGGAAATGTCATCAGACCCCAGGATCCTATTACCACATGTGGTGGACATGCGCAGAAGCAAGGAGATATTGGACTAAGATACACATGTGGTTGGAAAAAATGATAAAGAGACATATTGGCTTTAAACTAGAGATATTTTTATTAGGGATCATACCGGAGACGTATAATAAAGAACTGCAGTACTTAATTGTGAATCTTTTGACAGCAGCCAGAATTGTATTTGCTAAAAATTGGAAAGGAGAAAAGTTACCCAATGATGAAGAAATTATTAAGAAAATGATGGAACGTGCTGAGATGAGTAAATTGACATTTGAAATAAGACAGCAGGAAGATAGACAATATTATTTGATATGGGATTTATTTTACCAATGGATAGAGAATAAGAATTGGAAATAATTATGATATAAATGGATGTTGAAATCTTTGTAAGTAAGTTAGCATGTTTAGTGATAAATTGAAGAGAGGGGAGCACAAAAAATGTCACCGATTGAAACACTGTCTTTGATTGTATGGAATGATAATGTTTTTTTATGTTCTGTTTTGTTTTTGTTTTTGAAAAAAAATTATAAAAAAATAGGTTGGTTGGACACCAACTTTGTAATCTGTAACCACCAATACTACTTTTTTCAAATTTTCAATTTTTTCAAATTAAATTTTAAACAAACTTTTACAATACCTTGGTACTCAACTGCTTTGAAACTTTCCAAGTTAATTGGTTCCAGGAGGCATAATTAGTACAAAAAAATGACAATTTTCCCATAAGGAGTAGTGTACTGAATCACAAGGCAGCCGATACCAAGTTCTAGCTTATGCATTGAGTACCAAACCAGGACAAAATTTTGCATCAAAATGCATTGAGTACCAAATTCCAGAACAGGTTAGAATTTGGAGCTCTATTTAGCACCTCTAGAAGAATACTTTCTTTTCAGACATGAATTGCAAATTGTCCATAGAAGGATGCTGGTACTGTAATAAACCATGGACCAAGACATTCTGTTGAAGTTTTCCCCCTTCCAAATATCTCTTTCCTTTAGGCATACCCAGTTCTGGGTACAAAAATCCAGACAGTGATTAGGAGGGATTAGCGAAGTGTTAAGCGTACTATACCTCCTTGTTGACATCTAATGATTGTCCATGTTTTTACCCTTCAGAAATAGTAGCTCTGCTTTTTCATGGCATTCATAATTTTATGTGGAAATACAAATATACTTACAGATATAAAAAGGACCATTACTTGTCATCTGTTACTTCTATTTTCTGACTCTTCCTCATGGCTGCATTAGACTGGTATCCTCCAAGCAAAAGTTGAGAGAGCACTATAAATCATAATGCCTTGACGTTTAGCTCTATTCTGCCTCAGGAAGAAGGAGAGTGACAGGTTTGTCCCTTAGACTTTTAACGGGAGAGCATTTAAGGAAAGGCAATTGGTGAATTATCCTGGCTTCATTTCCAACAAGTTTCAGCTGCAGGTGGAAAAAGCAAGTGCCAAATGTTTTCCTTAATATGCAGGAAAGCTGGAATGAATGTGTGTAGGAGAATATCTGGAATGGAGGGATTAACCCATTTTTCAAATTTCCCAAATGACCTGTCTGAAGTGTGGAGATGTTCTACATATTTGTCCTCTCAACTGTGCCTTTCCAAATACAGAAGGTGCATGGGGTGAAGAAAGAGAGAGGTCTTTCTCCCCCATTTCTTCCTCCTCCTCCATGCCTGGGATCTATCATCAGGCTAGCCAACATAGAGGTGAGGAGTTGAAGAATAGGTAGGAGTGATCAATATTAGAGAGCTCCACCTTCAAGACCTACTGAGGAAGAATGGATGCAGGTTTTGGGTCTGGCTAGTCTAAAGAAAAGAAGAATTAGGGGAGACATGATAGCAGTATTCAAGTATTTGAGGGGCTGTCACAAAGATGGGGGGTCAAATTATTCTCCAAAGCACCTGGAATTAAGGAGAAACTTCCTAACAGTGAGGACAATAACCAGTGGAACAGCTTTGCCTTTAGAAGTTGTGGGTGCTTCATCACTGGAGGTTTTTAAGAAGACACTGGACAGTCACTTGTCTGAGATGGTATAGGGTCTCCTGCTTGAGCAGGGGGCTGGACTAGAAGACTTCCAAGGACCTATTCTATTCTATTCTATTCTATTCTATTCTATTCTATTCTATTCTATTCTTGACAAATCCTCCAAGACATCAGCTATGCCCTCTGTAAACAAGATCCCTGCCTTTCCTAGTTGGTGGAAGCTTCCAGAGAAGTGACAGGAGCTATGGTCAGAATGTAAGGGAGGGTCTAGTGCTTCTAACTTTGAAAAAGGCAGCGTGTGTCCCCCTACCAAAGAAATATTGCTGTAATCTGGATAATTCGGAGAACTGTTATCCAATCTCCAGCTTCATTATAAATTCATTGAGAAAGTGGTAGGGCTGTGGAAGACCATGAAGGAAACAAACAATCCTTCCTCTTTTCAGACAAGTTTATGGCCAGACCACCAAAACCCATTGATCACTCTCATGGATGGTCTTTGATGGGAGTGTAACCCTCCTAGTCCTCCTTGTCCACAACTGCCTTTGTTATCATTAACCATGGTATCTTCCTGAACCATCTCCAAAGGTTGAGAGCAGAAGCCATAATGTAACAGTGGTTCTTCTCCTTCTTTCAAAGCCAGTTTAATTCAGTGTTAGTGGAAGGGGAAAATTTGAGCCCTAAGCCTTCTTGCAGGATGATGCAGAGTTTGCACTGCATCCACTGCTATTTAACATGGGGAAGCTGATCAATTGACATGGAATCAGGAATCATTAGCATGCTTGTACATTACAAGCATTCTGAGCTAAAAAATGCAAGTATTCCTTGTTTAGCAGCTGCCTCAGGTAGCAACCTTCACAAATACAATGGTAATAAGCATTAGTAAAAGGTGTTTAAAATATAGACATATATTTTCTGACCAATGCATGCATTTTCTCCTCCTGACAACAATGTACAACAAAGTGAAAGTAATGCTGGCTTTGTTGCATGAGAGAATTTTATCTTAATCAGATCACAGCAATTAGCAATCTTTGCAGCATCTCTCTCTGTCTTTCTCTCTCTGTGTGTGTGTCTGTCTGTCTTTCCCTCCCTCCCTCCCTCTCTCAAGCAACTGTGTCACTTAGGACCATTTTGTTGGAACCAATAGTAATTGCTAAACAAAGATTACCTGTATTGGTCCTTGGATCTCTTAATGAAAGCAATCTTTGTCACTATCCAACATTTGAACAAATCAACAGGCATACAAATTTATTCCAAGGAACTCTAGCTCTTTACAATTTCAGCCAGTTTTCCTGAGTGAAAAGTTTGGAAGACATGGCAGGTGACAGAATTGCAGACTTATCTAATGCACAGAAATGAAACTCCACTCTTCCGCAGAGTGCCACAGCTGAACACTTTCTTTTTAGGAACAATGACCAGCCCTTGTTCCACTGCAGCTACAGTGCTCACAAGCTTGGCCTTGTCATGAACACTATGAAATTGGTATGTTCCTGATGTTTACCCCTGTTATTTTACTTGCTGTATTAATCTTTACTAACCTGCTCTACCTCCAAAGTTCTCACGGCAAGTAAACCCAAGAAAATACAGAAAGTTACTTTTACTGAGATAATTAGAACTGCAGAAAAAACAATTTCTACCAAGCTGCCTTCCATTGAAGACCTGTATACTGCACGAGCCAGAAAGAGGGCTGTGAAAATATCCACAGACTCCTCACATCCTGGACATAAACTGTTTCAACTTCTACCCTCAAAACGTCGCTATAGGGCCCTGCACACCAGAACAACTAGACAGAAGGACAGTTTTTTCCCCCAATGCCATCACTCTGCTAAACAACTAATTCCCACAACACTGTCAAACTATCTAGAAAGGTAGTATTACCATCATTATTCTCATCTCCCCTATTACCTAACTCCTTATCTTCTTATGACTATAGTAAGAACTGAACAATACTAAGTGTTGTACCTAATGTTTTATGATGAATGTATTTTTACAATGACTATGATAATGATCTATCATTATTGTTGTATGTACACTGAGAGCTTATGCACCGGAGACAAATTCCTTGTGTGTCTAATCACACTTGGCCAATAAAGAATTCTATTTCTAATTCTAATTAAAAGTTTGTGTGAGTCCTATGGTTATTCATATATGATATTAGGGGGATATAATTCCAAACAAGGTCTAAATCTTTTCAAATTATTTTAAAAACTATTCATCATGTGTAGCAACATGGAGCTCTCCTTCATTTCCATTCCCATCATCCACAATTCCTGTAAATATCAGCAGGTAGAAAGAAAATTCAAATACCCTGTAACAAAAGAACGCTAAGACTTAAGACAGTTTATTATATAATTTATTTATAAGGATTGCCTGGATTCAGGATTGACCCTGAATATTAACTTTTAAATATACATCAGACATCAGTTACAAATTACAACAACTAAGGAACATGACTTTCTACTTCTTGCAGTTACTCACCCCTCACCCACTCCTGTAATGTGAGAAGCAACTGCTTTTTCATAGCCTCAGCCAGGGAACCTGTCAGTATTGCCAAAAGTCAAGGCGATCAAGGATCATGTTAATGTCATCTTGATTACTGGCAATTTTATATTATCTACTGTTTTAATAAGGATTTGCAATTGCATGAATATCTAGATCTTGCTCTATATGTATATATTTTTAATGTGTGCAAATTATTCAATACTGAAATTCTGCACTAGTGGAATACTTGGTTGAACACTATTTCTGAAGAGTTAAACATTGTTTTGCAAATCATTTCAGGCAGTGAAAAATTAATTATTAAAAGTCATGGGCCGATCCGTGTAAGTTTAGACAGATAGAAAAGTACCATAAATGTAACTGAATCCTTTTTCTGCACAACTGCAGTGCAGTTTGAGTTTAGTGTTTTATCTAAAATATTTAGTTTTGGGAAAGGCCAGAAAAGGCCTTAATATATTGCTTATTATGAGTGGATTTTGGATTGTCTAAAACTGTAGAATGCAGTATCTTCAATTAAAGCATCTTTATAGTTCACCATTTGCCCCAGACCTATTTGTTAAAAATCCTGAGTTACCATCAGAACTGAAATGTTTTTTGAATGGTTACAAATCTACAGGAATAAAAAAAAGTTTTTGTTTTTATAGACAGTTCAGGAGAAAATGTGGCCTCTTCATAATAACAGAAAACTCCACTGAATCATATTAAAAGCCTGTTAATGTCAGCATCCCATTTCTGTATTGGCCAATTTTGCACATGGGGGAAAGTCCAGAAAGAAGACATGAAAACAAGTATACTCTTGTACTATTTTTTTTCCAGAAACTATATTGCTTCTGATCCCTGAGGTAATATATAGCAATCATTGTAATTAGCTGCGACTATCCTTATTTATGTATCAATTTCTGTTTCAAAGCTGTTCAGCTTGATGCCATGCCATCACACATCTGATGATCCATCGGCATTCCTTTCACTGGACATTGATAGAAAATGGTACTTTTCATTTGCTGTGTCTGCTCCATTGCTAGTTAACATCAGGGGTCAGTACTGCAAAAGAAAGGAAGGAAGGAAGGAAGGAAGGAAGGAAGAAAGAAAGAAAGAAAAAGAAAGAAAGAAAAAGAAAGAAAGAAAGAAAGAAAGAAAGAAAGAAAGAAAGAAAGAAAGAAAGAAAGAAAGAAAAGAAAAACAGTTTTTCATTGCAGAACAGGATGTTACAATACACAGATCTTGACTGAAAAAATGTATTGATTTATCATTCAATTGAATCGTTTTCCAATAACAAAACTCCAATCAAAATAGCCTAATCAAATACATACTTTAAATAGAACTGATTTTCAGAATTAAAATGTTATTTATATATAAATATGGGAAGATGCCACCACAGTACTGTTCTTGCTTTTAGTTTTCTAGTTTTGTACCTACTGTAATCTTGTTAATATTTTAATATTTATGACTTTAATGGTAAGCTGCCCAGAGTGATTTTATAATGTGAGATGGGCAGCATGTGAATTTAATAAATAAATAATATCAATAATATGGGATAAAAGCAGATAAAGCTTGGGAATTATTGAGATCTCTGAAATTAAGTTGAACTCAGGTGAGTAGTGAATGAGGTTCACTTTGGTTGATACTGGGATTGTAGCCCTGATCCAACTGCTACTTAATATTAGTGGAGAGAAGGAACACTGCTTGCAGTGGCTACATGCTTTTTCCTGCATAGCTAATAGCAGGTTTAGGTAGACTATCCTGCCTCTATGATTGATATGAAATTACTTCCCCAAGCAGAGGAACATATGAAACAACTACTGTGCAGACTATCGGCTGATCCACCATCCCCCAACCCTGCCAGAACATGACTCTGATAATCAGTTTTATATGACATATCTGCATGAAACGGATACAGCCAAGGCAGTTTAAAGTAAAGTTTAGCAGATTAAACTGGCATTTACTGCCTTCTTTACACATGTTAACCATGGACGTGATCCAGTAGGCTTCGGTGGTGATTATGTTGATGAAGTAGGCAGGAAGTGGAACCTCTTTAACTCTGATTGGACAGTTTAAGATGCCTCTTCCCCTCCACTCATTGGAAAGTGCCCACAATGATCATTTCAGCTTGAGCAATAGTAGAGAGAATACACCTGGCTTTCTCAGAGGCATTTGCTTAACCAGTGCTTTCTGAAATGCAGGCTTTTTATAAACACAGGCTTAGTGCTCTTATAAAAGAACCGTACACTGGGCATAAATATAAGATTCATGCACTGTTGAGAGAACACTAATCCTGTGTTGCACAGAAGGTTTATTTAAAGAGAGAAACAGAGACATCCAGGTTTTGCCAGATGTGTGTCACTGGTTCTGCCACCAATGAATACATCGCAGGTTGTCTGCTACTTCTGTGGCTATAATTTTGTGTGTGTGTTCTCTTTGGAGAGTAGTGCCATTTTGCTGACTGTATGAATCACTTCTGGGTGCTAACAGCCACAAGCACTTGCAACCATCACCACCATTCCCTTTCAGCACCAGCCAAGGACAGAATTCACTTTTTACTGAAGGCTGACTGCTTTCAACTCACCCCCCTCCTCCCTACCCTTTAGCTGAGCTGTTTTGAAAGAGATCTAGCATATTTTTTTTTAGACGAATGCACATACAAAAGGGTGGGACTTGGATTGCAAGGTTGCACTCACCATCTTGTAGTGTTTAAGACATGCAGTTTAGTTTTCTGAGCTTTTGGACTCATGCTAGAGACCATCACATTCTGGTGACAGAGAGGTCATCTGTGGAGGGGCTCTAGCATGAGTCCAAAAACTTGGAAGACTAAACCTCTGGTCCCAGTGACTGACCCAGATTGGATCCCACAATATTATTATATTTACCTTAATTTGTGGTTTGATACATATACCTCATGAATGGCCAAACTGTGACTTATTGGGGAAATTGTCAGGCGGCTAAACCAGATGTTTTAATCCCTCTCTTCCTCTTCCCAATTAAGGGGGTTTGTAGGCTTTGACTGCTGACACTTGATAGCACAGGAAATGAAGCTAAGGAAATCCACAAACTTTTTCCCCCCTCACTTTGGATAGCACCTCTCATCAGACTCATTGTTGAGAGCTTCAAAGAGCTTCAAAATGAAAGCAGAACAATTTATGTCAGCACACTTTGCCTCTTGCTTACTGATTTATTTCTGTACGCGTGCAGAAACACCACCATTCTTGTGGTGTTTATGAAAACAAACACCACAAGAATGACTGGTATTTTATTGTTGTAGGGTATAATAACAGAATCTTGGAAACCTGCCAATTTTCCTCTTTCCACTCCTGTACCATGGAGAATCAAGCTGATATTAGTTTCTGTCTGATTCTTGCATTGGAATGTTGTTTCCTTATCTCTTTTATGTGTCATTGGTTACTGCATACAAAGGAAAGGAAAGGAAAAGAAAAGAAAGGAAAGGAAAGGAAAGGAAAGGAAAGGAAAGGAAAGGAAAGGAAAGGAAAGGAAAGGAAAGGAAAGGAAAGGAAAGGAAAGGAAAGGAAAGGAAAGGAAAGGAAAGGAAAGGGACATTGAACTAATTTACTAGGATAGTTATATTGACAAGGTATTTGTCAATATTTGTAAGACAATCAGGAACTGTGAGTGAATATTTATTTATTTGTTTATATTTCATACTACTTAACCACCCATCTACCTCAGGGAGAAGCTCTGGATGGTTTATAATTTAACCAAAAAAATTAAACATGAAAATCAGAATAATTTAGGGTTAAAATAATTAAAATTATAATTCATTATATGAATATCATATGAAATATTGGGGTGGATACAATTTAGATTGATACACATGTTGCTCTTTAATATTTCCATTTACTTCTAGAAATTATCTCTTGTCACTTCTATTTCAATTAGATCTACAACTGCATTCCAGGAAATGAGAGCTTCAGCATTTCAGATGCAGATGAATACAAACAATTGACTTGGTTTCTTCATAATCAGTTTCATACATAAAAGTCCAACCACTGTCACTTGCTTACAATATTTCAAAGTACTTACCCTGGGTAATAAGAGATGCTTTACATTTCTTTTGTTGATTTTTTTTTCAAAAAAATCGAGTGATTTGAAGCGATACAGATAAATTCTTACTGTCTTCAGTTCTGTACCTGATGCTTTATAAAACTATCAACCTTCATTTCCAAGCATTTCAAAATCTATTAATATAACAATTCTTTTTACGAAGATCTCACCTCCACAGAATGAACCATAAAATTATCATTTAAATGTCTTATTATTAATTTAATTAGCCATGCAGAGGCTAATTAAAATGTAAGAAATACGTTTTCCTGTTGTACATGTTCCATTCAATTCCTCCCATTTTGTAGCTTCTTGTTTGACAACCTTTTCAGTTGGGTCAAAGGACTGGGCAACAGGGCATGGAGGGAGCTGTGATATAGAAGTTTGCATAAATAGTGGTATTGCTTTCTCACACCTTTTCACCTCAGAGACACATCAGATCTTACATTACTGCGAAAGTCTTCATTTGGGGCTGATAAGAAGGGGGCCTCTCCTAGCCTCAGTATCAAATAAACTGATATCCAGCTGAGATGTGATTTTTTTTTTCTCAAGCTGTTGAAAGAAATGAATGAGTTTTTTGCCCGCTTTAATGGTACTGAAATTCTCACAAGAAAATGCCGAAGAAATCATTCTCTCGAACCAAGCAACAAAAAATAAACTGAAGGCTCTGAGGTTTTTCAAGGGACAAGTTACAGGTTGATCATATTTTCCAAACAGGTATATTGTCTCTGATTGAGTAACACTGGCACATCAGCCTTCTCCAAGAAGTCACCTCAGATTTGTCATCTCTTAGGATAGTCCGGGATCTTTATCAGTTGTGATGTGCCAAGTTTGTGCCTAAAATTATTCAAGTTGCTAAACAGACTTGTCTACTCTAGTTTATGTTCCTAACAGAGTACAGGATTATGCAGATCAAGTTTCCAGTTGGCATACTGAGCAATAATAGATAATCATGAAAGAGGGGTCTCCTTAAGATTGTTTTGGTATCTGTATCAGTCACGGCTCAGAAGAGTAGACTTGTATCATGAAAAAGATTTTTATGCTCCTATTTGTCATCCCATATTCCCTCCTCCTATTGACGCCTCTGGAAGAGTCAATGTTTATATGCCATGAAAGAGACGCATCAGAGAAATTGTTGAATATTAGGAGCATTTTAATGCAAATCTTGAATGTAATGAAGAAAATAATTAGGGCTGACATAATAGTTGACTTTCAGTACTTGAAGGGCAGTCATAGAGAAGAGGGGGTTGACTTATTCTCCAAAGAACCTGAAGTAGGACAAGGAGGAATGGCTGGAAGTTCATTAAAGAATGATCCAACCTGGAATTAAGGAAACATTTCCTGACAGTAAGAATAATTAGTCATGGAACAGCTTGCCTCTGGAATTGTGGGTGCTCCATTGCTGGAGGTTTTCAAGAAAAGATTAGAACTCCATTTGTCCAGAATGGTATAAGGTTCCTACCTTAAGCAGGGGTTAGACTAGAAGACCTCCAAGGTCCCTTCCAGCCCTATGATGCTATGTTTCTATGTTTCAACAATGAAGTGGTACGTGCAGCAGGGTTAAAGAGGTTGAGATGGAGATCAGCAATACTGTGGTGTTACATCATAAGCACTGAGTCTTTTCTACACATATAGCAAATTTCTGTGAATGTTGTGGCAACAATGGATTCTGGAATTCAATTCAAAGCTCAAAATACAATAATGCTTAGTGAACATGTAAAAAAAAAAAGGATTCAAAGACACATTTATTAATTTATATCCCGCCTTTACCAATAATTCAAGGTGGAAAACCTTAGTATAAAATGTAAAGTATACAAGATACGTTTAAAACACTTAACATTAAAAGTTATTGAAGAAATATTTAACCATTAGTGCATTCTCTCAAACAGGGTTGTCTTCTTTATAAAGTTGTAGTCTCATTTTGTAATAAGAGGAGCTTACAGAAAAAAGGATGTTCTATCTGAAAATGGAATTATCACTATACAAATAATAGTTACATATCTCACCATGGACAGGAGATGTGATCCTTTGTTGGTTCCTGGTGGCAGTTAGTCCAGGTGGAAAAATACAGGTCTAGATTAAATTCCAGAAAAATGGAAGAGGGCCTTCATATGATGCTTCTTGAAATGACATTTTGTAGAACCAGAGCCTTTGCTGATGATCTGTCAAGCCCATGCTCAAAGAAGACCAATTCTATATTAATTTTCATCTGATGGACAGAATCTTGTCAAACTAAAACTATACTATTCTAACTTAGTAGATATATGTTGAGGGATTCTAAAATGTGGTTACCTTAAACCTCTTCCCTACACCCATCCACTCTGGACTGCACTCTGGGGAAGCTCTATGTTGCTAAAACTCTTTTCCACTGATTCTCCAGATGCATATTCTATCACGTGATCACTCATGTCTCTGTCACTTCTTGTCTGGATTATTGCAATTCACTATATATGGGCTGCCCTTGAAGACCATTCAGAAATTTAGGATGCTGCAGCCTGCATAGGAGAATACCAAGGCCTTCTCCAGGAACTGCAGTGGACCTCACTCCATTCCTAAGAGGTCCGTAGAGGGGCGTGCATAAGTGCACCAGTGTGCCTACCGTCCCTGTCCTACTGTCCCCATTTATTTGTATTCATTTCCTTCATTCATGTCCATGTTTATATTCATACCTGCTATCTTGTACATGTTTGACAAACAAACAAACAAACAAACAAACAAACAAACAGAGTTGTAAAGCCCTATTCAAAACCCAAGCATCTCCAAGACTGTTTATTCAGTGAAATCATGGAGAAAAGAATTGTTAATTAATATTATCTTAATACTAATTAATTATTAAGAAGGATGACATCTTTAGGGGCTCTGTTCTAAGCCTTCTTGGTGAAAGTCTCCTTCTTTGGAATAACTTTTCCTTGCATATTTGGACTGCTTTCTTTTCATTGTGCTTCTGAAGAACAAGACAAAAAAACTGGCTCTTTTGGAGGATGTCTGAGGTCAAGATGGAAGTTTGTATTTCTCTGCAGTGTTGTTAGGGATCGTTAGGGATGTTAATTGTTTTTAGTTCTTATTGCTATTAATCCTATTAGGGGATTTTGTAACCCACTTGGTCTTTTTCAACTGATGTTTAGAACATGGTAAATAAATAAACTAAAATCTGAGTCTGCAGCTTGGAGGAGTTTTGTCTAACAGCTTAGAACCACTTCATACTTCATGAAGCAATATGTCCCTAAACACCTTGGTCATGTGCCAGGAAATTATGGCCAATGACAGGTTACAATCTCTGACACTTATTCAAAGTGTTTAATGGAACATGTTTTTCCTCACACTTCAAGTATTTATTGCAGGAAATACTAATGTTGTGCCAATGTGTCCAGCTGTGATGAACAGCAAAATGCATCTAGCATCCTTCTAGGAGGAATGGCTGATTTTCAGTTGCCCAGCAAAATATTTAATCTCCACGCACTCTAAGTTTCTTTCAGTATGTCTATTCTCAACCTTTTTCTAGCAGATGGTGTAGACTGGTCAATGTTTTACCCCAGAGGAAGTTAAACACTCACAGGAGCTGACATACTTTGAAGTTACAATATCATGAGATGAAAGATGGCCAGGCCATTCAGAGTGAGACCTGAGGGGATGCAACAGTTGCACAGGTGGCAAAGAGGTGACCTTTGAAGAACTGCCCAACTTTTCCATTTGCAAACAGGACCAGATTTTTAAATACTTGTCTAATTTAAAGAAAATCCAAATTTCTCTATACCTCTTTAAAAGAAGAAAAGGAAGTCATATTTGTTTGGCTAGTCTTATGTGCATGTCCAAGGACTATAGCCTATTATTTAGTTGTGGGGTTTGAAGCTCATAAACCATTTTGTAATAAGAGATAAAGCCAGCTTCATCTAGGAGGATTAGAGTGTTAATGTTGTCCTTCTTTGCCCTTCGTGGACCTTACTGCATAAATTACAAAGAGCAAGTGATTCAGGAACCTGATACAGGGTACCCATTAACTCCATTTTGCCTCGGTGTACTTTGCTGGTCAGGCATTAACATTTTCCAAAAAGCTCAACTTCAGCTTAGGCATTCAGAAGGACTTTCAGCATTATTACCAGTGAAAACATCTTAAGACAAACAATTGCTATGGTGTTCTTCATTAATTTAGACAAAATGCAGGTGTTTCCATGTTCTTACTATTCGAAAATTCAAGTGGCCCCATCTGTCCCCAACCTCTGCACGACCCTGAAAAAAGTGGTGTCCCTTTAAGGTTCTTAACAAAACAGATAATATAGATTTCTCATGTTTCTCAGTCTTGTCCAGAAGCCAGAAAAAGACAGGCTACTTCACTGAACAGCAGCAATGGGTAGTGTGAAGTGCTTCCACACCATTTCTGAAACATGCACAGCCCCTATAGCCAAGCAGATGGACCAGAGCAGAGGTGGGTTTCAGCAGGATCTGACTAGTTCTGGAGAACTGGTAGCGGAAATTTTGAGGAGTTTGGCGAACCAATAAATACCACCTCTGACTGGCCCCTCCCCCATCTATTCTTTGCCTCCCAAGTCCCAGCTGATCGGGAGGAAATGGGGATTTTGCAGTAACTTTCCCCTGGAGTGGGGAGGGAATGGAGATTTTACAGTATCCTTCCCCTGCCACGCCCATCAAGCCACGCCCACCAAACCATGCCATGCCCACCACGCTATGCCCACAGAACTGGTAGTAAAAATTTTTGAAACCAACCACTGGACCAGAGACATAGCCAAATATAGGGCAGATTCCCCTCTCTCTTTCTAACATATATAAACCACTGTAGAGAAAGAGAGAGTATATGAATGTAAAGGACATTTTTGCTGTTGCCAAACACATTATATTAGTTGCACACAAAACAAAACTAAACTTTCTAGAAAAACCCTTGTCTTTGCAAATGGATTTTTCTAATCTTCTTTTTCTTGTATCATTGGTAATCTTAAGGTTATGATACAGAGAAATTAAGCAATAGTAATATTGTATTATAGTTCAATCCTATTTTTCTTGTCAGAAATTTCAGGATGACTTAATGGACTGCCATCCTTTTTAGATAAAGAACATATCGGTTTAAACTTTCAATTTTTCATAAACTCAGACCAATTATCAAGCTAATATTATTTGTTATGCCTTCACATCAGTGGTAACATCTAAATTTTTTTACTACCAGTGGGCATGGCTTGGTGGGTGTGGTGTGGCTTGGTGGCCGTGTCTTGGTGGGCATGGCAGCAGAAGGATATTGCAGAATTTCCATTCACACCCCACTCCAGGGGAAGGATTCTACAAAATCCCTATTCCACCCCACTCTGGGGCCAGCCAGAGATGGTATTTGCTGGTTCTCCAAACTACTCAAAATTTCTGCTACCGGTTCTCCGAACTGCTTAAAATTTCTGCTACCGGTTCTCCAGAATCTGTCAAAACCTGCTGGATTTCATCCCTGCTTTACACGTGTGGTCTGTCCACAGACTTCAGTACAGATCTGTACTTTCTGTCTTTAAGTGTAACAAAAAGCATCCCGAAACAACTTTAAAAATAATAACCACAACATACTTACCATACATGCTTACAAGGCAAAGTTGCTAATATGTGGTGGAATGTAGTCAAGACTTGCAGGAGGGAGGGTATGTCTGTCCTCTGGAAATTAGCCCCTCCCTCCTGTGTCCCTTGATTACATTCCACTACATAATATGGAATTTGTTACCAGCACTGATTATGTGTGGCTTATTTAAAAGTCTATATGTAGTCTATAATCAAGTTATAGCCAAGTATAGGAAAACTGTCCCATGTTTTCATATTTTATATTGGGTATTGCTATTTTGGAAATTGAATCCTGACTAAATCCATTCAGGATGACACAATCAAGCCGCACCTTCTGGTTTACCATCTTAATGGTGTTGTCCTGTGAAATCAAAAGTATATATTTGTACCTCTTTGCTTTTTCAACCCAATCAACAAACTGGGGCAAGATGACGAAGAGGTGATCCTTGTCTCATGCTGAGCTATGGCTTTAAGGACTTCTACACCCATGTTCAAGAGATCCCCAGCTAAAAGATGAAGTGTCCTTAGCAGAGGAACCTCATTTGGTATCTAAGTATGTGCTCCTATCCTGGGACCATCAATTCCTTCCCAAGCACGTCTTGAAGGAACTAGGAGTTCAGTTAAGCTATTTTTACATGTGCAATTGTCACTGTTCCCCAGGGTAAGGTTTCGGGCACAAGCAGCTTCTATTTCGCTGACTTGTTATTACTTCTGATAGATGTTGAGGCTCTTCGGAGAGTGAGTGAACACAGCATATGTCTGCCAGCTGCAGAAGGAACATGATCTGGGCCAAATATAAGAACTCTGGGAATTATCCATTTGTTTTATACCTTACCAGTTCATTTAAAGCAACGATACTCATATAGCTCAGTGCCTGCAGGATAGATCTCCTTTGAATAGATCTTGCTGCTGTGCTATAATGCCTAGGGCCTTCTTTGGTCACACAACTCTTAATACCTGTTAGATGAATGATGGCTCGATACATGTTAGATGAATGATGGTTTATGTAATAATAAAGAATATGGGAAACTGAATGAAAAAGATAGGAGGACTTCTTTCAGGCTTATCTTCACATGCAAGAATATATCCAGTAATGGGGCTTTAAAAGGACTTCTTATCAAACTTCTGTGCCTGTAAAAAGTGAAAATAAATATCTAGGAAATGTGTTGCTTAGAAACATGGGGTGACCTTTACCTCTCAAATGCCAAGCAGATATGATTTCTTTGAGAGGGGCTTTAAGTATTCTTGCTATAATCTTTCTAAAAGAGGCTAAAAAGGCTAGTGCATATGTATTTCATATTTGGTGATAAATGGGAAACTAGATAGTTATTTGCTAAATATAATATTACCATGGTAGATATTTTTTTTTATTTTTTTTTTATTGAAAAAGTTTTTCAAATACAGATTTTCCCCCTCCCCCCCCTCCTCCCTAACCCCCCCCCCTCACCCTCCCCTCCCTCTGTGGCTTCTCCAGAGTAAAACCCAAATTAATAACAGATTATATAATACTTTACCATTCTTTTTGCTCCAGCCCCCATATGCTGACCCTTTCTTTCTAACAATATTATTATATCCCCCTTATACTATACATTTCAAAGCAACATTCAGCTGTAAAATTATATAACAAATCCTAATTTGGCAATTTCAGCTCATAATCTATCCATTTCCTCCTCTCCCATGCATATATCTCTTAATTCAAATCTTTTATGTATATTAATATAGCATAACATCCCTTTTCCAAAAATAAACAATCAGTAAGCTAACCTATCTCCACCCTTCTAATAATATTATTATATCCCCCTTATACTATACATTTCAAAGCAACATTCAACTGTAAAATTATATAATAAATCCTAATTTATCAATTTCAACTCATAATCTATCCATTTCCTCCTCCCCCATACTAACCATTTCTTAACCTTCAGCTATAAAACTATATAATAAATCCTAATTTGACATTTAGTCAGTTTATAATCTACCCATTTCCTCCCCTGTGCATATATCTCTTAATTCAAATCTTTTACATGTATTAATATAACATGACATCCCTTTACCTAAACTAAACAATCAGTAAACTAACCTATCTCCACCCTCTTTCCTACAGGTCTACCATACATAATTTTTTCGATATCTTTGTTCTTCTGCCCACACCACTAAAAAGTATTTCCATATATAAATAAAATTCTCAAATGACTTTAAGCTTGTAGTCCATATAATATCTTCTGTGATGTCTTTCAACTGGATTGTTAATTTCATCACCCATGTTAGGGTAACATCAAATTCTAGCTCCAACAGTATGTTCAGTATCTTCAATTACCATCTGCCCCCATCAATAGTAAGTATTTTCATATAGCAAAAAAACCACCCAAGTGACTTTATATTTGTATTCCATATAATGTCTTTTGTAATGTCTTTCATCTAAATTATTCATTCCAACCACCATGTTAGGGTAACAACCAGATCTTCTGCATGCCCCAATCCCATAATTCTCTTGCCTTGTAGCTCAGCATAAACGTAATCCATTTGTCAAAGAGTCCAAAATAGAAAGTTCCAATCCACTCAATTTAAGGCCATCTCACATCCCAAGAGTACAGCACTGCATAGATCTGTCACTCTCCTCAGGATAATATAAACCAATACTTTGCCTCAACTATACTTTCATATATTCAATCGTCTTTTAAGTAACTGGCATTACACTGTTGTTTAGTCTAAAAATTTTTATTTTTGTAGGACCTGCTTCTTCTTTTCTTAACTTTTTGTGGCTTAGATCTCCATCCTGGTTTCCTTTCTATGAGTTGTATATCAACTGTTTGATTTCCATGCTGGTCTGTAGCTTGATTAGTCATCACATTAAAATCCAAAGCCGCCTCTCTTGTATTTGTAGGTAATCCAACTATAACCTCTGAAGGAGAATCCAGAAGCAGCTCGTCCACAAAGGCCTCTGTAGCTTGTTGTTTTTCCGTTACCTCCACCACCATCTGCTTAGCCTGAATTTCAATCTCTTGTTGATTTTGCTTTTCCTTATTCCCCTCGTGTGTTATACATGGAGATGTTGAACCCATTTTAAAAACCTTATAATAAAATTCTTCCACTTTTTCAACAGTATTTAGTTGATATCTTTCTCCTTGATATCTCAGTATTATACCAACTGGAACATCCCACCTAAATGGGATGTTTTGTTTTTTTAGCTCAGTCACCAAAAATCCAAAATCCTTTCTATCTTTTAACATCTTTGGCGGTAACTCTTTAAATATCCAAATCTTCCTTCCATGTCTTTCAAGAGTAGAGTTAAAAGACTTTTGCACAATATCATTTCTTATTTCTTTATCAATAAAGTAGATCACCACATCTCTAGGCAGTTGCCTTTGCTTTGCCACCCAAGAATTAACTCTGTAGGCCTTATCAATCTTGCAGGATACCTCTTCAGGGCTAACCCTTAAAATCCCAGCCAGAACTTCGGCAGATGTCTTTATCAAATCTTCACTTTTATCTTCCTGTATTCCCCTAATTCTGACCGCAAATTCCATAAATCTGAATTGCATTATTATGACTTCATTTTCAATCCTTTGTTTTATATTATCTGCATTGTGAGTCTTGTAGTCAGCTTCCTTTATTTTTGGCTCTACTTCTGAGCTATTTTCTTGAATCATTGTTAAATCATTTTCAATTCTTTGTATTTTATTATCCAAATTATGAATCTTGCAATCAACTTCCTTCATATTAGACTCTATTTCTGAATTAAACTTTTCATCCATCTTTATCATTGCATCTAAGAATCTTATCATATGTTGCTTGAATTTATCATACTTTTGTTGAACCAACTCTTTAATTTCCTGTCTAAATTTTTCAAGGTTCTGATTCACAATCTCATCATGTCTTGCCATCTCCTCCAATACAAATTGTGTTAGATCTTTAAAACCATTCCTCTGCATCTGCAAACTCAAAACTTGTTCATGTGATTTATGAATGGGGGAGCCCCCCCCCCCACAGTTTGGTTGTCTGGCTTTGTGAGTTTTAACACCATCCTGCCACGCAAGCAGATTTTTTTTCCTTATTCCCCTTTAAAGAAAAAGACTTCTCTCCAAACAATATCAATATCAAGTCTCTAAGAAGAAGAAAAAACATGAAATAAGGATTTTTCTCTTCACTTCTAGCCAGCACTGTTATCTCAGTTACTTTGTAACATATTAAATTAGTCAAACGGAAGGACTTTCGCTTTCAGCTCTTCTCAAGCCTCAGCCAGTCGCCATTTTAAACTTTCTTTTTTTTCCCCTTCCACTCTTCTTTGCTTTTAAAGTCAGTCTTAGGGTTGTTAGAAGTACTTGCAGTTTAGGGTTGCAGATCCAGACTTCATCCCTCTTATTCAAAAAATCTGTTAATTTTCGTTGGTTGGTCTGGTCCAATCGCCTGGCTCTGCGGAGCGCAGAGTTCGCCCGAAGCCCGGAGCAGCGGTGAGGAGAATAGGGAGCCTCATCCTGCTTCCTCCCCAGAGGTAAAAAAGAACTCTGGGGACTTCACAAAGGGCTCTACCTGCCCTCGCTGGCTCTGTCTCACGTTTCCTTACGGAAATGGAGTTTTTCGAGCTGCCTTTCAGGTGTAAAGGCGGCTCTTTACGGGCGACGGGGCTGGCGGTCTCAAAGGACCGTCTGGCGGTGACCGATAATTTTTTTGATCATCAAGGGCTTTGGTCATAATTTAGAAGGTATTTGATACAATGTATACATTGTATCCTACAATGTAGGAAAGGTTACACAAGCACTGTCCACTCCATAATTATAAGGTGATGGTTTTTCATACCTCTACTCATCCATATTCTGTTGAGTTTCCATGACCAACTGTCCCATAGTTAATGTTTAGTAACTCATTTTTCCCATACCACTGGGAACCCTAATCTTGAGCACTGAATTGGCACAATGCACTGAGCTAATATATGACTGGCTAATTTGTGATTCAATGCATTATACAAACACTGCATAGTTTAGTCCAACCTTCCATTCCCAGAATCCTCTAGCCAATATGCTGGCTGGGCATACTCACTAGGAAAGTTGCTGACATTAAAAAAAACAACAACAACTAGTTTAGACCAGTGGTTCTCAACCTGTGAAAATGTTATGATTTAAATCTTGAGTTAGACTTGGTGGTCTGTGGCCATGATCTGTGGCCACAAAAAATATTTAAAGGGAGTCTATGGTGAAGAAAAGGTTGAGAACCATTGGTTTAGACCAGTGTTTCTCAACCTTGGAAGCTTGAAGATAGGTGGAGTTCAACTCCCAGAATCCCCCAGCCAGCGCTGCTGGCTGGGGGATTCTGGGAGTTAAACTCCACCCATTTTCAAGCTACCAAGGTTGAGAAACACTGGTTTAAACCATTACCTGAATCTGAATTTGCTCTTCTTTCTTTATGATCAAGGAATTATCATTCATACCAATAGAATTTCAGATCAATAGGATCAGACCCATGGGTTCTCCAATTCTAGATTCAATAGTGCTGCTTACATCTTTAGCACATGGACAAGCTCCTCTCTCAGTTTGTATCAGGATGAAAACAGGAATAAGTGTCCACCCTTACCTCAATTGAAAAATTATAAGAGTTCTAGCATAAATGAAAAAAAAAATACTTGTATCAATTCTCTTGTCAGTTTAGACTTGTGTCCTTGTGTCCTACTATATCCAGTTGATGTCTGAACTAAGCAACCAAAGGGGAAAACTATGATTTCTACTAAAAATCATGCTTATTGGCACATACCAATTGTTCAGCTTCTTTGACAAATGTAAAAGAAATTCCCTCAGGGAGTTAAGGAAGGGATCTGTAAAAACTGGGCAGACACACATAATATATGTTGTCTACTTGTTCATTTTTAACTCAGTGGTTGAAAGATGTCACAAATCATAAAGTAATGTTTGTGTGCAGCCAAGCCGGGAGAGGGGGAACAGGCTTTGTTATGGTAGCAAAATCCTCATTCTTCCTTTGCCTGAGGGAGCACAGCTTTAGCTATTTAAATCCACTCCTCTTTTGTTTGCACAAGTCTCTAGGAGTAGGCATACTGGGAAGCCCATCTGTGTGTGTGTGCCCCAGCATTGTTTCTAAAAACCTTCCAGGCATGATCTTTGTCTCCTCACTTCAATGCTGGAAAATATGCCAAGTGTACATAGGGTGCCCCAACTACCTTGGGTTTTTTGGTAGAAAAATGACATGCAAATATAAAGTCCATTGCTAAATCCATGCAAAATTACTTGAATTCCATTAATCTCAAATATTACATTGGAAAAAGGATTATAGATGGGGTACTAGCCTGACACCAAGTAAACTTTGAGAATTGTCGCTAAATTAAAATGATCTTATTTGTCTAGAGTTTTTATGTTAATGCTTAGATATTAAGAGTACAACCTGTGTTGGGGTCTGTCAACCTTGCAAGGTAAACCAGACAGGAAACATAATAGATGACCAAATTCTACTTTATTGTAAGGCTACATTATCAAATTATTGCAAGTCTGAAAGTACATTTCTCCCCCTGTCCATTTTACAGCACATGTAATTAGGGAGAGTCCCTTCTCAGGCACTTGCCCTGTCCTCCCCACATTCCTGCTGAAGGCTAAACTACCTTTTTTCTGACAAGTTCCTTAGTTGCATCTCTTGCCCTTATCTCCCAAGTTCATTCCCACATACCACTCCAGTTATAACTTTTTAGACTTTTTAAAAATTTCTTCCTTAAGATTTGTTGTTGTGTTGGCTGTTCCTCACATTAAACTGGCAGGAATAGCCAACACCCCAGAAGACAAGCTCAAGATCTAAAAAGATCTTGACAGACTTGAACAATGGGCCCTAGCCAAAAACATGAAATTTAATGTGGAGAAAAACAAGGTTTTATACCTAAACAGGAAAAACCAAAGATACAAGTACAGATTAGGTGAAATCTGGCTCAAAAACAGTAACTCTGAAAAGGACCTTAAAGTCCTAGTGGATGATCGTTTAAAACATGAGCCAGTAGTGTGTGGCGGCAGTCAAAAAAACCCTAATAGTATCCTTGGTTGTATAAACAGAGGCATAGAATGAAAATCATGTGAAGTATTAGTACAGCTTTATAAATCCTTACTATGATCATACCTGGAATACTGTATCCAGTTTTGGTCACCACATTACAAAAAGAGAGAGACAGAGAGAGAGACTTTGGAAAAAGTGCAAAGAAGAACAACTAAGATGATTAAGGGCCTGGAGACAAAAAAAAAAAAACATATGAAGAATGGTTGCAGGAATTGGGTATGGCCAGTCTAGAGAAAAGAAGGACTGGGGGTGACATAATAGCAGTGTTCCAATATTTGAGGGGCTGCCACAAAGAAGAGCGGTCAACTTATTTTCCAAAGCACCAGAAAGCAAGACAAGAAACAATGGATGGAAACTACTCAAGGATAGAAGCAACCTGGAATTAAGGAGAAACTTCCTAACAGTAAGAACAATTAACCAGTGGAACAGTTTGCCTTCAGAAGTTGTGACTGCTTCATCACTGGAGGTTTTAAAAAAGACTAGACAGCCATCTATCTGAAATGGCATAGGATTTCCTGCTTGAGTAGGGGGTTGAACTAGAAGGTCCAATCCAGCTCTATTCTGATTTTTTTAAAAATTAATGTAATAAGGTTCTCTTCACAGACCCCCTTCCTTCCCCCTTCCTTCCATCTTTATACCCAACAGTCTGCTTTCATAATTTCATAATAGGAAGGCTTTTTCTTCTATGCTTTGAAAATAAATATAGAAAAGCAATTTTCTAATGCCAGAGGATGATGGCATATGCTCAACATGCTTGAAAATAAATGCCTAAGAAAGAAAATGGCTAAGCTATCTTGTCAGGCATTTTAGGCGTTAGTAGATAGAGTAACCTCTAAATGCATGGGCTACTACCCTTGATTAGCACATGAGTGTTTATGCTTTTGTTCATTGTTGTAAGGCCAACAAGGATCAAATTCTGTGCATATTCTGGCTCTATCTGGATTGTGAATCAGCCAAAGGCATCCCTTTTGGAATAGCTTCAGTACACAGACATAAGACTGAGTCCAGACACAAGACCACTAGGATTGTTTGAGGATATTTCTAATGCCTCTATCTCTATTAAAGAGGGAGGTACTCACATAACAAGGACGTTTGGCACTCCAGTGTTTGGCTTCCAACATAATGCAAAGCATCCAGATGATTTTCTCTACAACATGGGCAAAGCCCAAGCAAGCTATGTACACACTTCCTACCCGGTGTCAACAAAGTCCAGCTATTATTGCTTATCATCTCTTGTGAATGAAGCATAGCTATAGAATTATTAAATGGGTGGCGGCATGTTGTTATTGTTGAGATATTGTTCTATTATTAGCTTCACACCAAAACATTTATAGTTTTCTTTTCATAGTGCTTTAATGATAGAATTTTGAATCAAGCATATCAAGGTGTTTAAAGAAATTGCATGTTTTTAGCCATAAACTATGAAGGCTTCAGTGAAGACAGATTTTAACATTTAACTTTTATTTTTCGGCAGCAAGTTGAGTTCCCAAAGTCTGAATTTGATTTAAATGAGGACATATAAACTTATTTATACGGTTTAATATTTTGAATTTATTCACCCTTTCCTCCACATTCAGATGACCTTGGTTCATCTCAAAAAATGAAGTAGATCAGTTAATACCTGAATAGAAGACTACCAGGAAATGTCAGGGCTGTAGACTAAATTGAGAACTAAAAAAACCTCCCCAACAATAGTAAACCATTTCCATATACTGTAACTGCAAAAGAGTTATTATTCACAAAGTCACTTAAAACCTGAATCTAACGCACTTTAAAGAACTCAGAGTAACATATCTATCCTCACCTCCGTTTTATCTTCACACTGTACTGTAAGTGTCAAGGGCAGTTGTTTTACCCATGCTTCCAGAAATTCAGTTCTCCAGATACTGAAACATCTGTCCAGAAATTTAAAATGACAGCCACAATTCTAGGATCAAAGGAGTAAAGTTTTGTTCATATGGTCATAGCTGCCATATTGAATTTAGTATTCCTTCCCTATAGAAACAGTGCACGAAAAGGCACCATTGGCAATTCTGCAATACGATCGCAAATACTTACTGAATAATCCATGATCTGCAATTTGAAATAAATAGTTGTGCAAAAAACCTGAAAATTGTGTGTACATTTCAGGCACCCATGAAGCACATTTAATGGGAAGAAATCAACTTTGTAGTCTTCTACATAACTTGGTGGAAACAAGATGGGACCTGGAACTATAATTATATTACCACATTCTTGTTTGTGAGTAGTATATATTGTTTCCGGATTGCTTATTTGTACCCTATGACTATCATTAAGTGTTGTATCTTATGATTCTTGATGAACGTATCTTTTCTTTTATGTACACTGAGAGCATATGCACCAAGACAAATTCCTTGTGTGTCCAATTACACTTGGCCAATAAAATTTTTTAATTCTAATTCTAATTATAATATACCCTAAGTGGTTATCAGCAAAAACAGTAAGTACAGAATTACTGCAATTGAATGGACATTCATTCTAAGCTAAATGTCCTTATAGGTATTCTTCAAATGTATTCAAGCTTTGCTGAAGATCATTTTAATAGCCACCCATAGTAAATCCTAAACTAATAGTTGTTTGTTTCTTATTATTTGAAAATCTGAATTCTTTAATTCTGTTTTGAATCGCCGCTGTACAAATTCTAATTTTGCTTCATTTTAAGCCAAAATGTGAGGTTCTGTTTGTTTTTAAATCAGGGAGAAAACTCTTTTTGCATTTGTCAATGAAGATGAAATTATGTATGCTAGAAGTAGAACAAATCAGCACAGAGAAATAAGGAAAACAGAAGCCATCAGCTTAAAGTGACAAAGTCAGCAGCCTTTCTCTAAGGATTTATTTCCACTGACATTAAAGGAGCAGAGATTGTATTTATTTCTCACATATGTTTCTGATGAAATGTTCCTCCACAAATTCATGGGGATCATTTAAGAAACTAGAAGAATCCCTTTGGTTTGATTCGGTTTAAGCCCTGAGCCAATTCAGAAGTCTCTCACACAACATTTGATGGGAAAGCCTCACAGAAGAAAACACATGCTCTGTTTTTGTGGTACAACTCCAAAATTGTGAAGAGCAACCAGAGACCTTAACCTGCTCTGACTGAGTGGAGGTATTAATGAGTTTCTAAAAACATTCCCAATGGGATTTGCAGCTTTCCAGAGCTGTGCTCAACTGTGTTTTCAGAATTAGTACATATGCCTGGAGGGATCATCCTTTCCCACAGCACGTGTGAAATGGAATGTGCAGCCTTGGCCTTGAGCCGGTCTTCCTGTAACAAGAGAATGACCAGGAATCTTGGCGCTGGGTAAGAAAAAAAAAAAAGTAAACCTGGAGCCATACCCTCCAAAGCTAAATGTCGCATCCCTACACACTTCTATTACAATTCATCCAGACTCTGCACCACGAAAATGGTAAGTTAGATTTTTTTTTGTCCTTACCAATTTATTTCGCCTGCTATGATAGTGGTGCTGAGTTAAATTAAAGTCTTTAAAAAGGCCAGAAGATGGTGAGAAAGTGGATTTTTGGAGGGGTCACAAAATTGGGTTGGTTAATTCAGGTGGTCTCTTATTTTCAGCAGCATGGCCAATACAAAGAGAATTAAATGGGCTTAATCAGAGGCACAGTAATGTTGTACATTCCATAACTACTTATTATAGAAGCAAACCTTGAGTAGAACAATTATCACCTATTATGAGTACATCCATGAGTCTGGATATAAATTAAGTACAGTAGGAGATGTGTACCATGATGGTAGCTTTGGGGTTTCAAACCATCTCCTATTTTCCAATTATGATATCGATTCCTGAAGGAAATTGATTTAAAAGCAGCAACAGTAATTTGGACCTTGTAAAGTCAAAGATAAAGTCTGAGAAAAGGAACTATAGAGGTGTCATCTCAAATAGTTCACCAGAACTTAAACAGTTAATGGACTTATTTCATTTTTTTAGATGTATATTACATGCCTTCTTTAGTCCCGTCCCCCCCAATCAAAACTGTTAAGTAGAGTAAAAGGCCCAAAGTTGCCCAGGAATTCTCCATGTCTGAGAGTAGACTTGAATCTGGGTCTCCCCAATCTTAACCACTACACCAGCCTGGGATCTGTCTTCCTGGGGTCCAGGATTTGGGCACAAGGTTTCCAAAGGACAGGATGAAACTTAGGTCTGCTTACTCCTTGTACATCAAAACAGCTGAAGGGTTTCTGTTACACAGCTGGTGAGTAATATGACAAGGCTGAAAAGTTCATGACAGAAGAGGGAGAAGAGAAAAGAGTTTAAGGGAGAGCAAAAAGGCATATACGGATTTAAACACATATATACAAAATATACTAATCTAATAATTCTTTTTGCCTTATTTATTTAAAACATTTATATAGCTGCCCATCTTTTGGACAACTCTACTTTCTCCCTATTTATTATACATTTACACATAAGTTGGGGAAAATACATGTCATCATCTAAGTAGATTGATTTCGTTTTTAATACTCTTTCCTTTAAATGTTTTTCCTTCCTTCCTTTCTTCCTTCCTTCTCTCCTTCCTTCCTTCATTCCTGGAAACTATCTGAATCCAAATCGCTCTGGGCAGGTCAGAGCCCAAATTTCTAGATATATTTCTTTGCAATATCTAGATACCATTATTCAAATTGATTATACCTGACAACCAGCTGTTATTTCCACGTTCTTGAGGACATTATCTTGAGGAGAATGACAGTCGTTTCTTTTTCCCATTAGTATTTTTTTCTTACCTCCTTTGAGAAAACATACCAATGTAATTTGAGATAACAAATAAATGATGTGAGGTGGAGAGGCATCTTTTAATGCTGTTATTAAAACAGGATGGACTGGATCAGTGGTGGGTTTCAAAATATTTTACTACCAGTTCTGTGGGTGTGGCTTGGTGGGCATGGCTTGGTGCACGTGGCAGGGGAAGGATATTGTAAAATCCCCATTTCCTCCCGATCAGCTGGGATTCGGGAGGCAGAGAATAGATGGGGGCAGGGCCAGACAGAGGTAGTATTTACTGATTCTCCGAACTACTCAAAATTTCCACTACTGGTTCTCCAGAACTGGTCAGAACCTGCTGAAACCCATCTCTGGACTGGATTACAGCTGGTGATCTAAAAGGCCTCTTCTAACTTCAGAATTCCGGTTCCCAGGCTTGTACAATTTAAGATATCAAGTCAATATTCAAAATTTATAGTACAATTTAGCTGTTTTACAAAACTGGTATTTGTATATTATTTCTGAGAATATCAGTTGTTAATTTGGAAGAAAAGATACTGTAGCCAGGAGTGATAAATGGTAGGGACCAATAAATAACAGTAATAGCAATTCCCAGCCTACCAGATTCAAATACATATAATGACTTCTTTCCCCAAACTTTGTCTGTAGGGTTAAGATAATTTTTCAATGACCTTTTTCCAGGGCATCTACAGGATTTTTCAAGCCAAATACAGACTTGATTATTTGATGTAGTAATAAAATAATTACATCAGTGTTAAAAAAAAAACAGACATCAGGAAATAAATCATATCACTACAAATCAGTATAGAATCTCTGAAAATCTTCTAAAAACAAAACAATAAAGCACAGCAGTTAAGGCTACAAATATACATAGAAGATAGACTACCCAATTTAAATAATAGTGAGATCTCCCCTGCAAATCTTAAGGCATAGGCAACCTAGTATAGTAAGAAACATTGATATTTTAAATTGTAGCCATTTAGGGATTTAAAGGTAGGCTAGTAGCCCCATTTAGAATAGAGCCCAATAGGAAATAATCAACCATTAGGGCTCCTTAGAATCAGTACTATTGAATGACATCTAGGTGCATCCATCATTATTTTAGCATCTTATTTGATACTAACTAAAACTTCCAAATCATACCCAAGAACAGCTGCATACACAACACATTATGCTACTGCAATTCAGATGCTACTGGAAGATGAACCACAATGGACAAAACATCTCTCTCTGACAGTGAGAAATAGCCCTAGCTTTCCATCAGTCAAAGCTGATAAAAGGCATCTCAAGCAACAAGCACAGGGATTAAAAAGTACTCCCAATGAATGCAATTGCTTATACAAAACATAAGTGCCGGCTGAATTATTGGACAAAGGGCCAGTTTACCAGGATTCCAGTTCACTGGCTCTAATCCAACCAATTACTGAGTTCAGAACAGACTCAGCAGCTACAAAGTCTCACTTGATTTAGATCAGGGGTGTCAAACTCAAGGTCCATGGGCTGGATCTGGCCTGTGGGGTGTTTAGATCTGGCCCATGGCACTACCTGGGAACAATGAAAGACCAGTCTGCAGTGCCTCTGCCAGCAAAAACAGAGCTCCATTTTCGGCTGCGAAGGCCTTCTGAAACCCTCTGCCAGCAAAAACAGAGCTCAGAAGGGCCATGTGTGGCCCCCCTGAGCTCCTTTTTGCTGGCAGAGCACTCGGACCACCACAGGTGACCCTGACACGAGTGACATCGAGCTGACCATTCCCACTCTGGCCATGCCCCCCCACCAAGGACAATCACAACCCTGGTGCGGCCCTCAATGAAATTGAGTTTGACATCCCTGATTTAGAGGATACGAGGAAATAACATAGGGTGCAATCGGCGCATTGATAGCACCTCACTTCCGATTCTCCAGTGACTTCACTCAGCAATTTATTATTGATGTTGAAAAGCATGGGTGATGATATGAAGGATGCCATAGCATATATGCTACATACTGAATCATAATCAAGCACTTAAATGTACTGTATACCCCTTACACCAAATTTGCAGGACTAGTTTAGCAAAAGCTGGTAGAAGTTTACAGAAAGTCAACAAGATTGCTTTCATCCTATCTCTTCCCTAACCAAATTCATCCATCAAGAGGACTAATGTAGTTCCTATACCAGAATTGGATTTAACATGAACCATTGAAGGAAGCGGTCGTAAGGCCCCTCCTCAAGAAGCCTTCCCTGGATCCAGCAGAATTAAAGAACTTTTGTCCAGTCTCCAACCTACCCTTTGGGGAAAGGTTGTAGAGAAAGTGGTGGCACTTTCAGCTGGATAATCTGGACCCTTTTCAGTCTGGCTTCAGGCCTGGCTACAGCATGGAAACTGCTTTGGTCACACTCATAGATGATCTCTGGTGAGCCCGAGAAGGGGGTCATTCCTCCATCTTGGTGCTACTTGACCTCTCAGCGGCTTTCAATACCATTGACCATGGTATCCTTCTGGGACGACTAAGGGAGTTGGGAGTGGGAGGCACCATGTTACGGTGGTTCTCCTCCTATCTCTCTGGTCGGTCACAGTCGGTGTTGGTAGGAGGACAGAGGTCAACCCTAGGCCCCTCATTTGCAGAGGGCGTCAAGGCTCATTCCTCTCTCCCCTCCTATTTAACATCTACATGAAGCCACTTGGTGAGATCATCCGACGATGCGGGGTGAGATATCAGCAGTACGCTGATGACACCCAGCTGTATATCTCTACCCCACGTCAATTCAGTGTTGCAGTGGATGTGATGTGCCGGTGCCTGGAGGCTGTGAGGATCTGGATGGGAGTCAACAGGCTCAGACTTAACCCAGACAAGACCGAGTGGCTGTGGGTACTGCCTCCTAAAGACTATGTTGATTGATCATCCTTGGTTCTGGGGGGGAGACATTGTCCCCCTCAGAATGGGCTCGCAATTTGGGTGTCCTCCTAGACTCACAGCTAAGATTAGAGCAACATCTGACAGCTGTGGCTAGGGGACCTTTGCACAAGTTCGCCTGGTGCACCAATTGCGACCCTACTTGGATCGGGAGGCTCTCCTCACAGTCACTCATGCCCTTGTCACCTCATGGTTAGATTATTGCAACACGCTCTATATGGGGCTATCCTTGAAAAGTGTTCGGAGACTACAGTTGGTCCAGAATGCAGAATGCACGAGCTATCATGGGTGTACCTAGATACACCCACATTACACCAATTCTCCGCAAGCTGCACTGGCTCTCTATTGGTCTCCGGGCACAATTCAAGGTGTTGGTTATTACATTTAAAGCCCTACATGGATCAGGGCCAGGTTATCTTCAAGGCTGCCTTCTACCACATAGCTCCCAGCGTCTGGTAAGATCCCACAGAGTTGGTCTCCTCCAGGTCCCATCAGCTAAACAATGCCAGCTGGTGGGCCCACAGGGGAGGGCCTTCTCTGTGGCTGCCCCAGCTCTCTGGAACCAGTTACCTCCTGAGGTCCGGACCATCCCACCCTATTGGCCTTTTGAAAAGCAGTGAAGACCTGGCTTTTCTAGCAGGCCTGGGGCCATTGATCTCGCTGTTGCGATCTTGTGAGATCCGGCCATGAATGGTGTGAATGGGTTTTAATGTTTTAATTTTTAAATGTTTTTATAATGTTTTTTAAATGCATTGTAAGCCACCCTGAGTCTCCGAAGGAGGGCGGCATATAAATTGAATTAATAAATAATAAACTGGAAACAGTCTAGCCATCAGTACTTATTGCATGAATTTCTCAAGGATTTTTTTTTTCTCCTGTAAGCTTCCAGGAGAAAACTTTTTGCCCAATAGAACTGTGGGTTCCACATGAGACAAGACTCTGATAAATACAACTGAATGTCCTTCTTCCCCTGCAGATATCATTTAAGTGGTTCTAGTAGAGGCCAGGGTCTATTCAGAGCACTCCAAACTTCCTGATACTTGAATAGAGCTTCTGTTTCTTCCAAACAATTTATGGTAATCCAGGAAGGCACCTTTAACTTTGATTTAAGTTGACTCTAAACACTTAATTTCTACACCAGATGTGTCAAATTGGCGGCCTGCAGATGCGTGAGGTGCGCCCCAGCTCCGCAAAGGGGAAAAATAGTTACGATACGTCACATGATGACAATGTGACGCAGCAAGTTTGACACCCGTGTTCTACCCCATGAAAATGTAGCAGTCACTGTTCTATCAGTCAGATATAGATCTTAATGACCTCGATCACATTTTTCACTATGTTGATATCATCCCTTGAGGGCTTCCAATTTCTTGATATGCTTCCTGCAGGACAGGCCATGTTGACTTCTAAGATCTTACAGCTGCTCATGATTATCCTCAAAGGCCCAAAGCACTTTCATCTTCTTAATCACACTTACCCTGCAGTTGTTCTTCCCTATTTTTCCCTGTACTAAGATGATATATCCTGCAAAGTATTTCCGTCCCTTTCATATCTTCATATTGAATTATTTCATTTCTCCCAAGCATGCAGGATACTAATTTTTCCTGTGTTTGTATTAAGTCTTGTACATTCTCTATTGCCCTTAGGAGTGGGATTTAAAAGTTGTGCTAAATATATATTTAAAAAACTGTACTGGGTTGAATTTTCAAACACAGTACTCTCAGATACATTTACAGCATAATTAAATATGCAAAAGTGGGTAACTTGCATGTAGTTGCTGTGAAATGTTGCTTTTTTATACCTTATCTCAATTTAGCAAAGCCTAAACATTACATACATCTTCATGATCAATGATAAATCATGGTGGGAAATCAGTACAATATTCCATTGCATTTTAGCACTTCAAATGAAGATTCTAAATATCTTTCAGACTCCTATTTGTGATTTGCAATTTTTATATAAGTCTTATTAGACTAGATATTAATACTATTTAAATCTGGATTCTTTTCAGACAAGGAGAATGTGTCATCTTCATTGTGAAAGAAGGAAAAGTGTGTCAGGCTGTGAATATTGGGGGCAGTGGAGAGTGACGGAGAAGAAAATTATATAATTGCATGTCTGCATGCCTCAAAGCTTGAGTTCTAGCTCTTAAACAAATTCAGTCACCAGCGTAGAACATCAATAATAGGGTAAGATGTCTTCTACTCCAACCACCTGCTCAAGCAGAAAACCCTATATCATTCCAGACAAATATCTGTCCAGTCTCTTTTTGGTACCCAAAGCTTCCAGAGGAAAGCCCTTCCACTAATTAATTGTTCTCACTTTCAGGAAATTGCCCTTTAATTCAGTGGTGGGTTGCCCCCGGTTCGGACCGGTTCTATAGAACCGGTAGTAAAACTGGCGGGAGGCTCGGCCCACTGATCCTGACATCATCAGAAGCAATCTGCGCATGCGATCCCGTTGCAAACCGGTAGTAAAGGTAAGTAAAACCACCCCTGCTTTAATTCTAGGTTGGATCTCTTTTTTATGATCTTCCACCAGTGGTGAAATTCAATTTTTTTTACTACTGGTTCTGTGGGCATCGTTTGTTGGGTGAGGTGTGGCTTGGTGGGTGTGGCAGGGGAAGGATACTGCAAAATCTCCATTCCCATCTCACTCCAGGGGAAGGATACTGCAAAATCCCCATTCCCTCCCCACTCCTGCGGGAAGGATATTGCAAATTCTCAATTCTCACCCCACTCTGGGGCCAGCCAGAGGTGGCATTTGCCAGTCCTCTGAACTACTCAAAATTTCCGCTACTGGTTCTCCGAACTATTCAAAATTTCCGCTATCAGTTCTCCAGAACCTGTCAGAACATGCTGGATTTCACCCGTCTTCCACCCATTACATCTTGTCCTGCCCACAGGTGCTCTGGAGAATAGGTTGCTCCCTTCTTCTCCATGACTGCCCCTCAAATATTAAAAGACTGCTATCATATCATCCCTAATCCCTCTGATTGTTAGACTAGACCAGTTCCCTCGTACTTTAGCCTCCAGATTCCTTGCCATCTTTCTTTTCCCCATAGCCCAGCATATAATTTCCCAACAGTATCACGTACACAAACTCAGGAACCATGCCTTGTAAATCTGGGTTTAATTTTCTCTTTATGCCTTTTTTAAATGGCTTCCAGCCCTCTCTCAGTCTGCTTCAATGGGTTTGTAAATTCCCACCAATTTGCTCTGGCTTTGACAAACATCAGCCTACTTCCATAATTGAAATGGCCAGGCAAGTGGAAGAGTAAAAGTGTGCACTAAAGTTGTCACTATAGTTGTCTCTAGCAAGGCATCTTTGTCAAGTTGTGCTCCAACCCAAGAAGGAGCCCATAAAAATGGATAAAGTGAGATTCTTATATCATGTTTTGATTTCTTCAATATTTTTATGTTTTCAGTCCCACAAACTTACTTTTACTCCTCAAAATATTCTGTAATTTATAGGTTTCTGGGTTACGAAAATAAATCACTATTCTTAATGTAATGTAATGATGATATTCAGGAAATAATTGAAAATTGTTTTTCAATTATTTGAAATTAATAAAAAATTGAAAAAAATGTTTTTCAATTAATAAATAGTTTTTTTGTGAAGAATTATGTAGATCTTTGCCTGACTCTGGAAGAGTCAACATTATTTTCATATCAATCTTTTCTTCCACAGTTATTTCATTATTTTGCAGAGTAGGATATCAGCAACTCTGGAATACAATGTTTTAGAGTTGAGTTTAGTTTAGTTTATAGATCTGTTTGCTTTTATTTCATAGTGAAAAGTTCAGAGAATATGTGTTGTGAATTGTACATGGCATTGTTCCCCAGAAAGGATCAGTAAAATAAATGGACTATTCTATGATGGAAAATGCAGTCCTTCCTGAAGTGGGTTTTTTTGCTCTCTAAAAAAATAGAGGGGCATCCAAACCTATATAAGGTGTACTGTACACCAGCTTAAGAAACAGTTTGCTACTTCCACTTGCTCCATAAGGTAATCTGTGAATAGTTCTTGCACAGGAAACTAAAACTCATATTACCCTTTTCTTTCAACACTTTCTTTTGCCATTACAAGAGTAGACCTGGTCCCAGGACAATTTTGGGTGCATCACATTGACTGCATCTATTTTTAAGACTTCACCCAGTAATGTTCCTTTATGGACATTACTTTAGGGACCCATGTTTTTTGGGAGATCAGTTACCTTTGCATCAGCACTTACCAGCTGGCAGACAGGCTGAGTACAGAAATAGGGTGTCAATGCCAAGTGGCTCCTATCCTCCATGTATGGCAATGAAATTTATTTTCCATCTACCCTCATTAAAGTTCCACTTGACCCTGTTAATCCATTGCAAGCTCTCTATCCCAGGCACAACAGTTTGAGCTGACCACAATGACTGTCCGATGGAAAGATACTTTCAGCTATGAAACAATCACATTTTCTATTCGCACTGCTTCTCTCCAAAGTAGAATTACATGCCAAGGAATTTTAGAGATTAAAATTATCAGAGCATCCCCAAAGATCATATATCTATCACTCCTTCCTCCCAGATGGCTGTTGTAACACGATTCATTATTTACAGACTCCCTTCAGTTCAAAGCATATATAGTATTATTATTATTATTTTGCCATTTCACGAGCGTTACTGTTGCTTAACCAATTAAGACATTTCCCTTTTCTCTCATGTTCATAGCAGTAAATAGAGCCAAAGGATCCTTTTAACTCTTTGTAGTATATATCATTATTTTAGTACTTCATTCTTCCTTCAAGGATCTTAAAGCAGACATTGGTCAGCTACATCTTGGAAGCTGGCTGGCTGAAAGGGCAGTTGTCCCTAGATCACCCCACAAACTTCATGGTTGAGCGAGAAGGTGAATCCAAATCTCCTCCGCCTGAATTAAGTACACTAAACAGCGCCATTTTACCACCTGTTTAACTAAACAGCATAATTTTACTGGGATCACCATATTCAGTAAAATACACTGCTCAAAAAAATAAAGGGAACACAAGCAGAAGACATCCGAGATCTGAATGAATGAAATAGCCTTATTAAATACTTTGTTTGTTACATCCAGTAGTTTAAACACTGCTCAAACAACTAAAGGGAACACAAAACTACTGTATGTAATGAACAAAGTATTTAATAAGGCTATTTCATTCATTCAGATCTCGGATGTCTTCTGCTTGTGTTCCCTTTATTTTTTTGAGCAGTGTATTTTAAGTGGCAATGTATAAGAACCTTTTAATTGGGCCGTAGTGTTTTGATTTTTTGAACTAAACATATAAATAAGTATTAACTTATTTTATATTTTTAATTTATATCCTTTATGATTGTAAGCTGCCCAGAGTTATCCTGAGGTAATATGGGTGGGTATGACTTAAATAAATAAATAAATAAATAAATAAATAAATAAATAAATAAATAAATAAATAAATAAATAAATGTTCCTATTGAAGGCAGAGGAACGTGCCTTACCTAGAGCAGGGAGCAACAACTATAGTCACGTACTGTACATCATTCTTATTTCTTGTATCAATTACTGTAATTTGTTTTTTTGTACATGGGCCTGTTCTTGAAGACCATCAGGAAATTTCAACTGATACAAAATGCAGCCGTCCCTATGATTTACGGGTTAGCTTCTTTACTACCATGCAGGAGCAACACTGATTATCAGTTTGTTTCCACTGCAATTCAAAATGCTGATCATTATATATAAAATTGTATGTGGCTCAGGATTTTGTCACCTACAAGATTCCCTGACATAAACTCTAGCCGTCCAAATAGAGAGTACCTGCTGATGGTTTCCAGCTATAGAAGTACAGGGCACTTGGAACATTAGTTTTGGGTTTATTATTATTATTGCTCATTTTGGCATTGTTTCTTAAAGTTTAATAAAATAAACATATCCTTTGTTTTTATTTCTGCCACTGCCACTGAGAATATTTATATTAAAGAAATGGGAAAAATGAATTTTTCTTTATTATCCTTTATAGTTTTTAATTTGTTAAAAATTTCTTCAATAAAATGTTATAAAAAAAAGAGATTTATCCTGAAAGACACCATCACAATTTTTTAAAAAATAAATATAGCTCATATTTCCTCATCACAGGATGATTTTGTCAAATGACTACTTCAATATATACTGTATTTAGCCTGAGAAATCTATAGTATCAGCACAGGACATAATAGGATAGCTTAGGCTCTTCGCCACACCTCATGTTAATGAGATCAATTGAACCCCAGTGATTAGCCATGGGTAAGAAAGAATCTCAACTAGATGGGGCACTAGCAGAGGCTGGGCTGCTGCCGGTTTGGACCGGTTCGCCCAAACCAGTTGTTCCGATTCTGCATAGTTCGGAGAACTGGCAAATCGGACCACTGGCTGGCCCCGCTCCCACCCATTTTTTGGGCCATATTCAGGCCATTTTGGGGGCCATTTTCCTGGCCAAAATTGGCCCAAAAAATGGCCTGAAAATCAGCCCAAAAAATGGCCTGAAAACCTGGCTGCAAGCAGCAATCTTGCACTCTTCCCTTCTCTGCTACTAGCCCCCTTCTTTGCACAGGATTGCCCAGCAAGGGAGAGGGAGAAGGGGGTGGAGTTTCTGTGTGCTCCCACTTCTGTGTGGCACTCTCCCCTCAATGCTAGCGGCTGCCGCTGCCCCCTTCTCCCTCTCCATCTCTACTGCTGGGCAATCCTGTGCAAAGAAGGGGGCTAGCAGAGAGGGGAGAGTGCAAGATTGTTGCATCTGGGATGAGGGGACCCGGGACACGTCTGGGTCTGCCTTACCCAGCTTCTCTTCCTCTTGAAGCCAGCTTTCCCAGTCTATCTTAATGCAGTCTCTCTCTCTCTCTCTCTCTCTCCCTCTCTCTCTCTCTCTCTCTCTCACACACACACACACACGCACACACACAAAAACAGATTGGATTTTTCTTTCCTCCCGCCCACCACTGGAGACCCCTGGATTCCCTCCTCAACCCTGCCTGTACCATACAGGTATCACCCACACAAGTGATGTAGAGTTGGCCACGCTCAGTCAGTCACATGGAAAAAATCCCAGCCATACACACCCTGACAGTCATTAGGGCAGAGAACCAGTTGTTAAAAAAATTTGGAGCCCACCACTGGGCAGTAGGCCCCAAAGGAGGAATAGGAGCAGGATATCTTTTTTCCCCCCTCACCAATGAAAGTTATGTACTAATCTACCGGGATACTATCCACAGTTGCTGAGAAGGAATATTTTATTGTTCTGAGATTACTATTGAAATACAAACTATTATTAGACTTCTTAGCTGGTCAGTAAAAGAAAAATGCAGGGTAGATATGTTTGTGGAAGTTTACACAAACACTTGCTGTTATTCAAAACAAATGAATAATACTTATTAAATAAATATTTATTAAATAAATAAATATTTAATAAATAACAATAAATAACATCTGGCTGATTGTGTGATTAACAATAATAAATAATCATACATATAATCAATAAATAATAATGAAATAATAGTTTTAAAACTATTAATAAATAAATATGAGAGCCAGTTTGGTCTAGTGGCTAAGGCATCAGGCTAGAAAGAGGGAGATCATGAGTTCAAGGCCTGTATTAGCCATGAATACCAGGTGGGTGACTTTGGGCCAATCACTCTCTCTCAGCCCAACCCACTTCATAGTGTTGTGGTTGTGGAGAAAATAAGAGGAGGAAGTTGTGTCTGATATGTTTGTTGTCTTGAGTTATTTGTAAAACTAAGGCAAAAAATACATACAAACATAAATACATGAATAAAAAAATATAATCCAACACTGAGAAAATGCCAAGAAATTGAAGTTACTCTATGTATTCCTATGAGTTTTTAATGCAAAGCATTATATAAAAAATGAAATATATCTGGCTAATATCTAAATTTTTAGAATGTTTTGTTTTTATGTTGAAAAAGCAAGAATTTAATGTTCGACTGGTTGAAGAAAGATGGTGATGAGAGGATTAACAAGGATTAACAAAAACTCTCACAGAAAAACATAAAACAGACATCTCATGGACTGGATGTCCCTCTAGTGGTAAAAAGCAGGTAGCTGTACAGTTATTTAAAAATACAGTCTCTGTGGTTTAAATAAGTGGTGGAGCTTGTTCATTTATTAATGTTTATTGATTAATATAGCATATAGTGTGCACAGAAATTATTTTGATGGATCATTTATTCTCTTTCCATTGGCTTCAGCTTTTTTGGTAATTATTTGTATTTTAAAAAATCAGATTCTTCAAAACCAAAGCAAATCAATTTAGGATTGTCTTGATAGTCTAACCTTCTTAGATTTTAATATGCTTGTGAATGGGGAACCGTACCCCATGTAGTAAAGATGCCATATGAAGTTCATTTTCTCCATACTCAACTATGTATTAAAGCAGGGTTGCAGCCCATGGAAGTGATGGGCAAGTGCATGCATGAAGCTGCATTTGTGAAAGTGGCACGTGTGAGAAACCATCTCCTCTTCTCCCCCACCGCCAACACCATCACCAGTCCACTGAGCCAGAAAGGTTAGAGACTGCTGTATTAAAGGGTATGTGTGTGTCAGGCACGGACAACCAGATCCACATGTGAAGAGTTCAATTAGCAGTTTGAAAGCATGTAAAAAATGCAAGTAGAAAAATAGGGATCACCTTGGTGGGAAGGTAACAGCGTTCCGTGCACCTTCGGTGTTTAGCCACATGACCATGGAATTGTCATCAGACAGTCCTGGCTCTTTGGCTTAGAAACAGAGTGCTAGCACTGCCCCTAGAGTCAGGAACGACTAGCACATATTTGTGAGGGGAACTTTTACCTTTATCTTAAGACTAGATAAGGTTCAAAAGCATTGGGGGTGGGGGGATCAGACTTTGCTCTGTTGTGCCCATGTAGGGATTCCAGACTAATTTCCCATTTTACTCCTCCCTCTGGCTCAGTCTGTTTCCAACAGTATGTGTCAATTTTTAATGTAATGTGAGAATAGAAAAATAATCAAGTGACAAGCAAAAGTCAATGTCATTGCCAAATTTATGTTTTTTTGCTCTTGATCAGTAAAGTATAGTAGGTAAACTAAATGGATATTATAGTTTAGATATTATTTCAGTAATATCTACTTTCATGGAGAGGTTTGGGGGCATATATCCCTGCTAAACATCTTCATTTATATAGAGTAAGGAAGATTATTTTGATGTGGATATATAGGAGCAGTTACCTAGGCAAGAAGAACTGAAGCATTTTTTTAAGACTAGAATGTCCAGAAGTGACTTGGGCCTGCCTAATTCACTCAACAATAAGAAGGAGAAGAAGGTGTAACAAATTACCTTTGCAAGGTTCTGTTATTATAATCAATATGAACATAATCAAGTGAAATTAATTTCCTGGTCTGGTCTATTGGTTACTCACATAACCCAAACAAATAATCTATTCTGCATGGGCCAATAGTCCTTGGGAGTGGAGGAGTTCTAATAACTATATCTTTCCAGCCTTGATGCATTATAGTCACAATAAGATATGACCCAATATTTCAGACCTTAATTTTTCCTTGAAGATATGTTGGTACAAGCATAGCACACTGGGTGATTGAAATGAATAGAATTCACTGAAAATCCAAGAAGCTTCTAAAGGAGTAAAATCTAAAACACATGTTGTTTCCATTCTTTGCTGAGGAAGAGAAGGCTGCAAGGGGCAGGCAATTTTTCAATGGGTGCTTATCCATTCTGGCCACTTTGGGAACAATTTTAACAGCCTCTCTTCCCTTATACATCTCTTTCCAATAGAGATCCACCTGTCTTTCATCTTTTTGGAATTAGCTATCATTTCCTTCTGATTTGAAGCTGAAAAGGCCTGTTGCATTCTTCAAGGAATCATGTTCACTAGTTTCTTGGTAGGGCAGATGTGCAGATAAGATTACATATTGATGAAGAGGAATGCAAAAATTTTGATGCAGCTGGGTAGTTATTGCAACATAACCATTTGGGCCTGGATTGGTGGCAAGGGCAAATTCTACTCCCTTGTATGGTCTGTTTCCAAAAAGTTGAGTCAGCCTTCCATCCTTCCGAGGTCAATAAAATGAGGTCCCAGATTGTTGGGGACAATATGCTGACTCTGTAAACCGCTTAGAGAGGGCTGAAAACACTGGGAAGCGGTATATAAGTGCTATTGTTATTGCTTGGCTTCAGTCTTTTTTCCTTCTTTCGGTCAGCCCTCTTGGCACCATCATTTTTGCTCCAGTTTGGACAGTGCTTTCTAATACGTAACTTGGATGCTCACAGCTACCACTGTATTAAGACAAATGAGTAAAGGATCAGGGCATGAGAAAAGGTAGAGAAGTGACAAGGCAAATGGGACGTATCCTCTCAATATCCCTTCAGTGATGTGGAGATGTATGGTGTTTTCATTCACAATAAAACACTTAAAGGTGCTCTACATGTTCTGCAAGCAAACCAAAAAAGCAGAAAAGCATAACGTTATGAAGAGTTATTATGATTTACAGCATCTTCTTATACTGCCACTCCAGTCATCAGTATTATAATAATTCACAAAGACTGCCATATATTGCATAGAAACAGCATAGATTCTATAAATCACTAGTGAAAAATTCCAGAATAAAAGAAAGCACACAGCTGATCACAGTCTAAGGAGCTGTTGCAGTGTAACAGTATAAACAGAGCCAAGAATAATCTCACTTTCTCTCAAGGATCAGACCTGTCAATCAGAGTACAGTGAGCCTTCAGTTTAATGGATCCATGGGAACTAATGGGCGGAAGGAAGGTCTGTTAAAAGCCAAGACTCCATTAATTGAGAAATAGGATTTTTTCAAGCCCACAAATAATTGTACCAAAAATGTGAAAAAGGCATTCAGGTCTCAGCCAAAGATCACAAAGCAGCATGAGCTGTGACCATTCAAGCAAAATGAATCAGCACAGACAAGAAGCCAAATGGATGCTGAGGAACATGTTTGGGAGCACCAGAGCCAGAAACACTGGCTCTTAGATTCACTCGGTTGATCTAAGAGGCAGAACAGCTTCCAGAAGTAGCAAAGTGTACAGTAGAAATGAAAAACAGGCCAGGGATGAGGCAGGAACCCTCTCAGTCAGCAGATCCTGTCCATTAAATCTCCAAACTGCCAAACCAATGTCCATCAAATTACAGATTCACTGTACTTTTGAACCCAGCAATTGTCCTTCAAGTTCAAAATTATGTCTATTGTAATTCATTTTAGCAGGTTTGCTAGGTAGTCTGTTTGTGCCCCCTATTCGAAGGCAGATAGGCACACTTCAATTTGTGTCTTGGAAGCTTCTGGACTGGATTATTGAAGTCCCCTGTAAAGATGACTACTTTTGAAGCAGAAACTAATGTGCGTCTTTGTGTGAGAGAAGTACCTCTGTGATGTTTCAGAAAATTCCTATTATACTTCTCTTTTTTATCAATTATGTAGAGACTGTTCTCAATTAAAAGCATAGCATTGTTGTATGAATCCTTGAATTATGTACAGAAAAATCTCATGATGGCCATAATGACTATATTTCTTGTCTTCCCTATTGCTTCACAGTTTGGCAGCTTTTTTTTAGTTGAAATAAAAATGTAACGTAAGAAAATCAGAAGTCAAAGAGAGGTGTTCACATTGATATCTCCAGATGCTACATTGGAGATCCCAGGTCTAAACAGCCAGTTTTGATTCAAAAGCATCCTAAAGGAACTGAAAGCAAGGTTGCCTATTAGGCAGGCAGTCCTCAAATGGGAAAAGTTGCTGGGGCCTATTGGCTAAAATTGGTCAACTACTGTCAGGAGATTCAGGCTGGATTCAGGCTGGATGGACTATGACTAGAAGTTGTTGGGTTTGATTTTCTCACAGCTATTTATTGCGCGTCAGATGAAAGCATTTTTATTTTCATTTCAGAGAAAGATAGTACAGTTCAGGTTCCTACAACATATTATGACATTAACATCTCTAGACATTATTGTTATTGTTTCACCATTTAAGATTCTCGCACACCATCCAGTGTCTAGAAATGTTAACACACTATTCAACATAATGGCAACTACTATACTGTGAAAACAGGAGAAGCAGACAAGTGATGATAAGACACAGCAATACTCTGTTCTCTCTATAGCTCTCTGTTGTCAGTGATTTGCTTCCCAGGTGATACTCTGGGAAGGAACTTGGGAAGGATACTCTGTCCTTAGGAACTTGGGTCAACCATGAAAAGCAATAAATATTTATTCCCCAAATTCTTGAATCCAGACTGGGGTGAGTGACAGATGTTTTTGATTTTACTGAATTAAAGAGTGATTTGCTTGTTGTTTCTTACTTCAATGCAACGTCAATGGAAGTACTTCGTAAATTTCAAGGCAGAGAAAGCCCACAGAAAGAGTGTGACTTCCTTGTTCCCTTGCTTCAGAATCTTCTTTACCTACATACATACATGTCAGTTAGCTGTGATAGGTTATTCGTAGAAAGAAATATTCATTTTATTGGAAATTCTGTCCAGAAGTGACCTGTGAAATCTTCAGTTTTGAAATGGAGATGAGCACCGCCCCCTAGAGGCAGGAACAACTAGCACATATATGCGAGGGGAACCTTTACCTTAACTGAAGTAGCTAACCAGGGTTTCATTTTTATCTCTACTTTTTTCTTTTTCTTTTCTTTTATTATTTATTTATTAAATTTATATGCTACCCATCTCACTAGCCAAAATGATTCTGGGCTTTTTAAAAAAACAAGATTTCATAGAGTCCTCTGATAATCATTGTGACACACACATATACACACACAAACATTTGCCATTAATTAAATACTTAAATATTTATATATTCAAATTTATTTTAAATATTTATTTAATATTTAAAATAATTTACTCCATTTGTCAGACAAAGCTTCTGGAGTCATTTACACAAAATCAGGAGCAAATCAGAAAATTTCTTGCACTGCAAAAGACATTGCAGTGAGAGGGAAGAATAAGCCAGAGAGGAATAGCAAAGAGAAATACTCTTTACTTTCTACTCTGTTTTATAATAACCAGCCTGATTAGAGATAGCTGAAAAATTTGCCCTCAACCACCTTAAATTAGACTTGGAAGACAACCAGCAACCAGTGAAGCTCATTAAATATGAGACCTTCAGGAGATATTACTCCCTATGTTTGCTGCCAAATTCTGGGTCATTCTAATTTCTAGGCCATCTTTATTGGCTGCTCTACAAAAAGTGCATTTTGCACATTACAGTAACCCACCTTTTAGATTTACCAGCGCATAAGTCATAGAGGCTAGGCCTTTGTCCTGTAGATGGGCATGCAGTTGGTTTACTAAACAAATCTTATGAAAAGCCTTTTTTTTTTCCACCAATAATATTTGTCTGTCCAGCATCATTGCTGAATCCCAATAGACTGTAAATAGGGAGGATGCAGTGATATAAACAAGAATATTAAAAGATTCTAGAGAGAGAGAAGTTCCCTTTGGGCCCAGCATGAACCTGAACCCTGGAAGAATAAACCTTTGGTCCTGGTGACCGACTCAGATTGGATCCTGCAACATTATTCTGCGGTATCTATACGTGCCTTCATTCACAAGAATATTAAAAGACACGGAAAAGATTCAGGGGTATTAACAGAATGACTCTCCCTCTCTCTCTTCCAACATAGTACAATTATCAGAGCCCCCAGGCCAACCCCTATGGTTATATGAATAGGGTCTGTCTTTATAAAACTGTGTTATCAATAGTATTATGACATTATGGTCCATTTTAACATGCAGCAGGCATTCTCCTGTGGAATGTCTTGCATGTCTATTAAGGGCTACATTAACTATATCAAGAAACCTCTAAGACTGCCTATAGTTAGACTGCTGGCTCAGGCATATATCCTTTCTATGTAAGGCAATACAACCTTATCAAGTTTCACCCTCCCTCTCAGCAGCTACAGTACTTGTTGTCTCATAGGTTTCTATACTCGGAACCAAAACTGCAGTGAGGCCCATCTTGAGGAAAATGTTTACTTTTCATGCTGTCACAGTTCCACAATAACTGAGCAGGGTTCTCACACTGATCTCTAAGAAGGTAATGAAGCGATGCACTATCCAAATTTTAGTTCATGGTCTAAAACTGGTGCCACTGCAAAGATATATGGCACCTCTAGGTCACTTTGAGTGATAGAGCTGCGGTGGCGCAGTGGTTAGAGTGCAGTACTGCAGGCTACTCTGCTGATCACTGGCTGCCAGCAGTTTGGCAGTTTGGGTCTCACCGGCTCACGGTTGACTCATCCTTCTGAGGTGGGTCACACATACATCAATAGTGATACTGGCTCTCTTTGCTGATGTGTGGGTTCAATCATGAACTGTATATACTGTATTTTTCAGAGTATAAGACACACTTTTTTCCCTCCTAAAAGAGGCTGAAAATTTGGGTGCGTCTTATACTCTGAATGCAGATTTTTTGAAGCTTTTTTTCAGACCTAACGAGGCACTCGCGAGTGAAGCAATCTCTGTGGTTTGCCTGCTTTTCTCATTGCTTCTCTCTCCAAAGATCAGTTGTGCTTTAGAAGCTGTTTTTTTATCCCCAAGTAGGGGATAAAAACCAGCAAACTAATGTGCTGAAGCTGACCAGACTAAGGATGCTAGCCAGATGAATACCTGGTAGGCAGATTTTTTTCCCCTATTTTCCTCCCCAAAAACTAAGCTGCATCTTATACTCCACTGCTTCTTATACTCTGAAAAATATGGTAATCAAGAGTTCTAAACATTGTTTGTGACTCTTTAAGATAGCAGGCCGCAAAACAGAGGAATATTTTGCACTGCTATTTAAGAGGGAACTTCGGAAAATGTGAATGAAGGGGGAAAAGGGAGGGGAACCTTGGTGCTGCTCAGGAAAGTACGTCTCCTTTAGTCTTTTCACTCCCAGTATTTGTGCCCACATACTGTTGCCTGTTGCCTTTTCATATCCTCAACCACTTCTATGCCTTTCTCTCTGCCACTCCCTTCTTTCATTCTTCTTTATTCCAAAGGAGGTAGAAAAAGGCGGTTAGGGGAGGGGGTCTTTGACTCATTTTTTTCCTGGTAATTGTAGAGGAGATTATTATGACATGGATAGGCCTCTCTATAAACAAACAAAGCTGTGCTATTTTTCCCCCTTTGGGAAATGAAAGAAAAGTTCTTTCATTTGTTCTGAACAAAGAGTGCAGCATCTGTGTTCATCCCACTCTTCCTTTCCTTCTGTGCTCTTAATCCATTTGTGTTAATTTCTTGCCTTTACCTAGCTTTTTTTTTTTTCCATCAGCCTCAGGCTGAAATCAGCTTGTCAGCATTGAGAAGGGTGTCACTGGTGACAATAGCTCCATCTACAGGTAAATAAATAAACTGCAGTGTGAAGAGGAAGAGTGGGGGGAGTGGTATTTTGCTGGAGAGGTACAATTAGAGGTATATATATTGGGGGAAGGTAAACAGTTACACAAGAGGGAGTGAAAACAACATTATACATGTACAATATGTGAAAAATAAATTGTCCCCACTGACATTTGGAGCCTAACTCTTGATATGTCATGCAAAGGCAAATGTCAACCATCAGCTAATAGAAGCTACACCAAATTCAGAAAGAAAACAAAAATCGCTTATTTATTAAGTAAAGCACAATTTATTTTCTACTGGTTTGGCTAAAGGAAAGATTACTACAATTTTCATGAAAGATCAGGAAGACATATGCATTTTGCATACATTCCCATCTTCAGTCCAGCAATGGATTCATTCTTCACTTTCTATTACAACCTGCCAGAAACAAACAAACAACAACAAAAAAAAAAAAAACAAAGTTACTGTGTGTATATGTATACTTTATATACATATATACTGTATGAAAGTATGAAAGTAACATATCCCTACAGCTACAATTTTTCTGTAAACAATAGTAAGTCAAATCTATCCTCATACAAGGTTTTCTCAATGTAAACAAGCAAAATTGTATGCCTCCAAGTCTGCAAACAGGGGGATGCTGCAATTTCACTTCCTTACCCCAAGAGAGATGTAGGCAACAATTCAGGCAAAGGAAGGATATAGTTGGTCCGCTTTCATCTTAGTAAAACAAGATATAAACAAAACTAATAGCTTTGCTTCATTTGCGTTCTTGTATGTGAGCTGAAAATATTGAAGAATTGAAAGTGATATAGTTTGACCTTGATCTCTTTCTGTAAGCCATGATTATTAAAATATCACCATCCCATGCAGAGAGGCCACACATTCAAGACTGGCAGCCTGGCTTCCATTCTGCCTTCCTGGATTTCACTTGGCTTTCAGCCATGCATGGGTGCAAAGTCAGCATATGGGCCGAAGTGAGATTTATATCTGCGTACTTTGCTTCGGGCGTGGGTTACCTTATCTGCAGACGGCACTCAATACACCCCAAAACGCAGAGTTCAGAGTGGGTTTCAGCAGGTTCTGACCAGTTCTGGAGAACTGGTAGCGGAAATTTTGAGTAGTTCGGAGAACCGGTAGTAAAAATTCTGACTTGCCCCACCCCCATCTATTCTCTGCCTCCCAAGTCCCAGCTGATTGAGAGAAAATGGGGATTTTGCAGTAACTTTCCCCTGGATTGGGGAGGAAATGGAGATTTTACAGTATCCTTCCCCTGGAGTGGGGTGGGAATGGAGATTTTACAGTATCCTTCCCCTGGAGTGGGGTGGGAATGGAGATTTTACAGTATCCTTCCCCTGTCACGCCCACCAAGCCACACCCAAGCCATGCCACACCCACAGAACCGGTAGTAAAAAAATTTGAAACCCACCACTGGTAGAGTTCTACGTGCATAAGCTTGATCTGGCATTTGCAGTTTATGTATGCTGAGAGATAACGTGGAACAACATGTATTTTGAATAGACAGGCATTATCATACTACTCCCCTGAGTATATTTGTATGAACGGTTGTCATAGTGGTAGTTTTACAAGCCTAGCTATCCAGCAAAGAGCTAACATAAATCAGCATTTCAAACTGCTTGCCCAGGTAAGCTTTTAATATTCTCAGTATAGCCAGAATTAGCCATGTTTTGTTTGGGAAAAGGTGTAGTAACAGCATTCACCACAGGAAGCTAAGCAATACCTATTGAACAAGCTAAGAACTTCAAATAACTTGGAATCATCGTTCAATTTTCTACCCCAAAGGAAGAAGCAAGCAAGACCATGACTGCCTGAACCAATGCAATCATACAAATTGCATACCGCAGAGGCAATAATTACCTCCCTGCTGGAGTCAAATTCTTCAGGCTGAGGTATTGAACCTTTTCCTTTATCGAGTGCGGCTTTGCATATTATAAAAATCTACTTGCTCTTGAAGCAACTCAAATTCAATCTATAAGAGCAGTGCTGTATGTCTCCTAGGGTGTATCTAATGTTCTTTTATGCCTGGAGAGTGCTTGGATCTGCACTATTGAGGCACAGATGAGGATATGCTGGCAGAAGTTATTAGCTGAAATTAAATTAAATTCTGCTAACTTTCAGAAAGAGTGACATTTATTCTCCTATTTCTCTAAGGATGATTTGTATGAAAGGCCTTTTTCCTCCAACCAACTATTTTCACTAGTATTTCTTTTTTTATGTAGGACAGTGATTTTCTTGGCTAGATTTAATGGCCTGCCAGGCACACCTTTGAGGGAAGGTACAACAATAACAGTGTATAAAACTCCCTGGGCATCTGCTCAGAAAGGTCAAGAGCCATTTTCAAACTTTTGTTGCAATGTCTTACATACCATCCATACATCTATGGAGATTCTCAGACATCCAGGTCATGGTTGTCCTGAAAGTGCTTTTTCAAGAGGCAATTGGACTTTCTTTGTTTTTCTTTGAAGATGTTTTGTTTCTCATCCAAGAGGCTTCTTCAGCTCTGACTGAATGGTGGGGAATGGAAGGATTAATACTCCTTGCAGATAGCTGGTCATTTGCATTCTTTTAGAGAGTCATTGAGGCCACTTGGAGGTTTGCCTGTGTCTTCAGGATCACCTGAATAGTGCAAATGGGTGTGGAACCTTCTTGGGACTGCTAAAAGGACTGTGTTGTAGACTAGAGATAGATGATACTGTATCCCTCCCCCTCTGTTGAGAGAGGGCTGCTCAATTTTGACATGGATCTCTAAAAGAATGCAAATGACCAGCTGTCTGCAAGGAGTATAAACCTTTCCATTCCCCACCAGTCAGAACTGAGGAAGCTTCTTGGATGAGAAGTGAAACGTCTTCAAAGAAAAACCAGAAAGTCCAGTTGCCTCTTGAAAAAGCACCTTTGGGATCCCATCCATAGTACTTCAACTTAGTACTGTTTTATTAGTTACTTCTCAGGACCAGCCCAATGAGGAAAAAAATCTTATTTATTAGCAGATCTATCTACCAAATTAGCCAGGTGAAGCTAAATTTGGTGAAGTGAAATCAGGATGGTCATTGCACCCTGACTCCATGTCTGCTCTTACCTGTCCTATTATTAGATAATTCAATGCCTGTAAATTAGACACAAAAGGAACTCCCTGTTTCTAGCTTTGTCTTTCTTACACTGTGTCTTCTTCTCTTTAAGGTGTAGTATAGATCGGAGGCTTTATTGCCTCATGCGCTTCTTAATAAATCTGCTTTTTATTTTTTAAAATTTTTTTAAATTTGATTTATATGCCGCTCTTCTCCGGAGACTCAGGGTAGCTTACAATGCGTTAAGCAATAGCCATCATACTTTTGTATATTTATACAAAGTTAGCTTATTGCCCCCACAAACTGGATCCTCAATTTACCTACCTTAGAAAGGATGGAAGGCTGAGTCAACCTTGAGCCTGGTGAGATTCGAACTTACAGTAATTGCAGACAGCTGCTGTTAATCACAATGCTATCAGTCTGCTGAGCCACCAGGCCCTTGTGGCTGGTGGCTATATATTTCAAATATAATGAATGTTAGTTTTCATAGAAAGCTGTGCTGAAACAATCCTCTGCATCAAAAGGCAAATATTATGAGTATTTGGTAACTGGTGCCTGGTGGCTCAGGGAAGGCATGTAAGGGGGCAATACCTTAGGAAGATGCATGGGGGCATGGAAGAGGTGCTGCATAGTTCAGGGAAGGTGTGGGGGGGGGCTGGCATGCATCAGGGGAGCACATAGTGGTTGGCATGGGCTGGTATAGTGTGCAGGGTCCCTTCCTCTCTTCCTTCCTTTTTCAGCAGGTAGGTAAGTGTCTATAGTTGAGTGCGGAATTTGCAACAAATTGCAAAATTATTCGAGAAATTGTCACAGAATGTTGAAAATGAAAACCATGTGGCTACAGCATCAGCCCAGCATCAGCCAGTAGCAGTGAAGCAACCAACCACAACTTTCCCAAATTTCATTTCCTTGGGTGTTCTGGGTCCAAGATTTTGGACACAGTTTATAAATTAACCCATCTGAATTATCTTGCTTCAAAAAGTGTTGCCTATGATGCACCATTTCACCCTGTTGAAGATCAAGAGTTTTAGTAGTATATAAATTTCTAGTGAAAACAGTCCTGGATATTCCTAAGGAGAACTCAGATTCCTATCATTCCTTGCTGTAATGCCACTTCATCCTCTGTGTGGGAAAAAAAATGGTTTAGCGCTGGACAAAAGAAGCATTTACCTTTGAGGTAGTAATTTCTCTGGATTTTGCTCGGAGCTTATTGACCTGAGACTCAGCAATATCAGCTCTTTCCTCAGCCTCTTCCAGCTCATGTTGTGTTTTTCTGAATTTGGAGAGGTGAACGTTGGCCTGTTCATCCTGCAGCCAGACAAGAATTACACAAACACACGTGCACACAAAACTATATTAGCCTGAAAAGGCAATGTATGAATTTCAATTTTGAGAACCTGAAGTTGGTATTTTTAAGTGCCAAAAAAGTCTAAAATGACTTACAGCCTCCTCTGCTTGTCTCTTGTAGGATTTCACTTTCAACTGAAGTTTATCCACTAAATCTTGTAGTCTGATCACGTTCTTCCTGTCCTCCTCACCCTAGAAATGTGATACAATCTTAGAATATTCAAAAGAAAGAATTGCTGTGAACCAACTACTTCCTTTTCCTCTTACCTGGAAAGTCAATTCTTTGACTCGCCGCTCATATTTGCGGATACCTTTGATGGCTTCCGTAGCTCGCTTCTGCTCTCCCTCAAGTTCAGACTCTAGCTCTCGGATCTAGAGTTGAAATGATACAGTTTGAACATCTAATAGCAGAGTCTCTGAAGATAGCTGATATCTACCACAGGTCTGAACCCCAGTGCTTACCCTGGCCTCCATCTTCTGAATCTGTTTCTTTCCCCCTTTCAGAGCGAGTTGTTCTGCCTCATCCAGACGAAGCTGGAGATCCTTCACTGTCTGATCCAGGTTCTTCTTCATTCTTTCCAGGTGGGCACTTGTGTCTTGCTCTTTCTTCAGCTCTTCTGCCATCATGGCCGCCTTGAATCATAAGCAATAGATTCAGATCAACAAGTAGTCAAAGTCAGTGCATGTAAAATAAAGAAGAGGAGGTTATCTTGGTAATTAGGAATGAGCATTCCATAACCATCTCGGTAAATTATTCCTCTTCTCACTGAATTTAGGAGGTTTAACCCTGGCTTTGAATGTTTAGATTTCTGGCTGATATATAGCTGTATTATGGTTTTTGGTCTTTATTTGATTGTGTAATTGTTAATATTAACTTGATTTTGTCTATTCATCTTTTCTGGTTTTACCCAAGTTATAGATTTGGGGATTTATAAGTCCATTGGAGTGGCCTATAAACAAACAACCAAATAAAGTGAGCAACACAATTTGGACTTCCCACTAGATCTCTGTACAGGATTACTTACATTAATAATGAATGCCTAAACTATCTGCAAAAGTCTCATTTTTTTTCCAGAATAAGCTTTGAAAAGCAGGATTATCTGATTTGAGAAGTTTGTGTTGCATATGATAAAAATGTGGTAGGTGGGAAGTACATAATCTAGGACTTACATCTGTGATGGCCTTCTTTGCCTTTTCCTCTGCATTTCTGGCCTCTTTGATGGCATCTTCCACTTCACCTTGAAGCTGAGAAATATCAACTTCCAGCTTCTTCTTTGTGTTAATGAGACTAGTGTTCTAAAGAAGAGAGAGTGAAAATGTATCTGAATATTTTTGCAAAAACTCCTAATAATTATTAGAGCTATTCCCTCCAAATTTAAAATCAGTATTCTTGATGTGAGAAGTTGCAATAAACAAAATAATAGCTATATCCATCATGCTATGCTTTTGTTGGCCAATGTTGGACACTCCATGATAGACAAGATTTTGCAAGATAATTCTTATACTGCTATCATGACTGCTGGAGAAGTCTCCTGCGAGTCCCTTGGACTGCAAGGCAATCAAACCGGTCAGTCCTAGAGGAGAACAACCCTGACTGCTCTTTAGAAGGCCAGATCCTGAAGATGACACTCAAATACTTTGGTCACTTAATGAGAAGGAAGGACTCACTGGAGAAGAGCCTAATGCTGGGAACGATTGTGGGCAAAAGAAGAATGGGACGGCAGAGAATGAGGTGGCTGGGTGGAGTCACTGAAACAGTCAGCGTGAGATTAAATGGTCTCCAGGGGATGGTAGAGGACAGGAAGGCCTGGAGGAAAGTTGTCAATGGGGCCGTGATGGGTCAGACATGACTTTGCAACTAACAACAAAATCATGACGTCATCCATACCTGTGTATGCAAAAGCTGCACCCGTTCAGTAGCATCCATAAGTTCTTGTTCAGCAATCTTCCTTCCTCTCTCTGTCTGTTCCAGAGCTGCCCGGAGTTCCTCAATCTCAGCCTGCATCAGATTAGCTCGGCGTTCAACCATGGCCAATTGCTCTTTTAGATCTTCTTGGCCTCGGAGGGCATCATCCAAATGTAGCTGTGTGTCCTAATTTCAAACAAGAATATTATTTAACAGAAGTGATCCTTTGGCCAATCATTTTTATTATTCATATAAAACATTAATTGATGGAAAGTACTTTGAGCTGTCCTTGAACATTCCTCAGATGTTTCTGTGTCTCAACTGCAATGCGATTTGCATGGCTCAGCTGGATTTCCATTTCATTTAGATCCCCTTCCATCTTCTTCTTAATCCTTATGGCCTCATTCCTACTCCGGATTTCTGAATCCAAGGCGTTTTGCATGGTTTCCACTGTTCTTTGGTGATTCCGCTTCATCTGATCAATTTCTTCCTCTTTCTCTGCAATCTTCCTATCAATCTCAGATTTAACCTGGGTTAACTCAAGCTGAATGCGAAGAATTTTGGCCTCTTCATGTTCAAGAGCTGCCTATTGGAAAATCATATGGATACTGGGTTTGAGAAACTTAAATCGATTATGACTCTTTTTAGAATGAGTTAGCATCAAAATGGAAGTTTTTGTAAATGAATGGGTACACAACACAGAATTAATTAAGTGAATTAAATGCTATGAATTAGCATTTTCAGTGCCTACTCAAAAAGACACTTATAAAAGCATAATTAATAACCTTTTTAAAAAATCCATTTTTAACTTCTTACCTCTGCTTCCTCCAAAGCCATCTGCATCTCAGATTTCTCTACCTCTATCTGTTTCTTGGCTTTTTCAAGTTCATGGATAAACTTGCCATTTTGAGCAATTTGTTCTGTGAGATCAGCAATTTCTTCTACAAAATATTAAAGCGTACAAATAGTTGATTAAAAGAATAAAAGAAGAGCAATCTGCCTGTGACCATAGAAGAAACATTAAAATGCCAACAAAGCACCAAGGTGTGGTACTTACGCTGCAAATTCTTGTTTTCTCTCTTCATTGTCTCCAATTGATCTAATGTTTCTTCGTAGGCATTTTTCATTTTGAAAAGTTCAGTACTCAAGGAGCGAGCTTCCTTTAAGGAACTTTCCAGTTCTGACTGGCTCTCCTCGTATTTGGTCTTCCATTCTGCCAAAATCTTAATATCCAATATGTTTGAGTCAGTTACTATAGTGCTGATTTTGTCCACTTTTTTTCCTTCACTAAATCGATCCAGCATTTCAGTAACTTTTCTATCAACACATCACTTTCTCAATCCCACTGATTTTACAGTGGCAAGTAACACATTTCAACCCTAAACAAGTCAAGATATGACTTGTGTGTCCCATAGAATGGTCTGAACATACCAGCTATCGGTATCTCGGTTAAGCTAAGAAGGTTCAGGTGAAACTAACACAAATCACTGATGATTAAATAATAACCCTGACTTGTTATGTACAGATTAGTACATAGAAAGAAGTTCTTAGAATGATACTAAGTTTACGCTACTGTGTAATTTAAATTCTAAATTCAGGTTTACAAAACCCACATTCTATATTTTCACGGCATGCCTCCATTCCTCAAATCGAGTCATCCCTCTGATGGCAATAGACTTTTAAAAACTGTAATACTTCAAACTATACCTTGTCAAAATTTCTCTGTTTTTTGTCTAGAGCAGCTGCCTGCGCATTAGCTCTTTCGACATCCACCATTAGGTCTTCCACCTCACAAAGCAGTCTCTGCTTTGTTTTCTCCAAGGAAGCACATTTGGAGTTCACAGCTTCAACTTGCTCTTCAGCCTCTTGAAGTCGCTGAGCAAGTTTTTTCCTTAAAGAAGTCAGATTGAAATAAATGATGTTCCATCAGGTATTTAGGTTCTCTATGAAATCAGCTTTGTCCAGTAGAATATTGCTTAACGCATAACTGTATGCTTGGAGAATTTTGTTTAGTAAACCTCTCTAATAGCAAAGTTAAATACAGAGGCTGGAGTCACATATTACACTAAGCTAACTGTTTGTATCGTATCATTTGTATTGTATCGTTTGTATCGTATTTTAGTTGGAAATAAGCTACAGTTTGTAAACTATCTTTATAGTTCAGTATAAGTCTGGTGTCAACCAGGCATTGCAGCTTATTTATTTTTTTAATGAGCAAAAGAAACCCTAGCCTAACATAAGACTGACTATAATCCAATGCATTCGTTTTAGTATAATCTGTTTCTAAGACATTCATATAGTTCTCAGAAAAAAATCACTCTTTCAAATACTGTATATTAAGAAACAACAACAACAACAAAAATACAGACTGTGGACCACACACCAGCAGCATTTTCTTTTCTTTTTTACAGTTGCTGAAAGGTTCTCTTACACTGGCATTTATATGGAAGATTATAAATGTCCTTGAATATAATAAGAACTATCCATTTTTGTTGGAATGTTGACACAAATGGATAATTTGAGTGCATAAACGTTGGAAAGCTAGTATGTAAAGATTATACTAGTTTGTCACTTTTTCTCACTCCTCACTTACTTCGCCTCTTCTAGCTCTTCTGTGCGTTGAATAGCATCTGTTTCATACTTGGTTCTCCACTGAGCAACTTCTCCGTTGGCTTTGGACAGGGCACGCTGGAGCTCACTCTTGGCTTCCTGTTCTTCTTCATATTGTTCTCGGAGCAAGTCACAGTCATGCCGAGAAGATTGTAAAGCATGTGCCAATGCATTCTTTGCCTAAGAATTATCAGTACACCATGAAATTTCTGACATGTACAGTATTCACTGTAGGCATGCTACAAACTTCATACACAAACATTAATGCTTATATTTTTTATACTTTGTGCAAAGAACCTAGTTTCAAATTGTCATGAGAATGAAGAGAATATCCACACTACTCAAGGTTTCTCCATGAATGTCCAAAAATGTATTTTAAGACTTTGGAATTTCTTGCAATCATGTAGTTTACAAAAAAAATAGCTTCCTTTCTTGAAAATGTGGGTTCCCTGTTGTGGAAGATCTCTATAAGCAATGCAAAGTATTATCATGATGAGCTTGAGTTAATATTTTAATTCAGCAATTTATGTATAATTGGGCAGATTAAATCAAAAAGGTTCTTGGTATTCTCAAGTACTGACAGGTTAACAGGGAGTTCAGAATTGAAATGCATGGCCAGTAAATCCTATGCATGCCTAATAAAAAATAATATCCTCTGATTTCTATGAGACTTTAGGAAGATGAGTATGTGAGGAGCTGAGTCTCAGAACTGTAAACATGTCAAGTGTTTGATTCAATTATGATACATGACAAGATTTCTGCTCACTAAGGGGTCACATCTATTCAGTTAAATAATCTCTTATCAATAACTCATCATGACAAAACTGAACATTGAAAGATAGAGTGCTTGTTGCCAAACATGACTCAAGTGTTGAAAATGACGGTGCCATTATGTTTAATAACCTATTAAAAATATTGCCCAGCATTTTCTGTTTATGAATGAATACCTTGGTCTCTTCCTCTAGCTGCCTCTTCAGCTCTTCTATTTGCTGAGTAAATGCTTGCTTGCTTCTGGAAAGCTGTGATATTATGCTCTCCTTCTCCTCAAGTTGACGTGACAATTCGCCTTTGAACCAAGATTTTAAAATAATTTTATTCTTTAAGCAAGAACAGTATGTATTTAATATAACTATTGATCCTGGAAGCAATACCAATTAAAATCTCCTTTGTGTCAAGTCCAACTTCTTTTATTTATGGAGACATCAATGAGTCTCCATGAAGAGTTTGTAAAAAATTGTTTGCCACTGGCTTCTTCCAGGACATTGAAAAGCCTACAGCCCCAGATTTTCCTAGTGCTTCATTTCACTTAGGACAAAAACATATTTTTGATGCATCTGGTGCAGCTGCATGGATTAGTGTCTCTACAGTTTCAGGCCTTGGGGTAAAAATAAACTGTAGATAAACTGAGGTTGAGGTCTGTCATTGAATATGTAGATTTAATGCCCACCACTTACTATCAATTGATGAGGGGAAAAATGGTTTGGAATAGCCTTTATTTGCATTTTGGCCCATTTTCAATGTTCTCCTTACCTGATTCAGCCTGTAGACGAGCTTTTTGTGTGGTTAGATCATTGACTGATCTCTGGTTTTCCTCAGATTTGGCCTTTAATTCACTAAGCTGGTCCTCTAATGTGCGGCACATTTTCTCTAGATTTGCCTGTAATACACAGAATTAAGAAGATTTCTTATACATATATGTCTTTATGTTTACATAGCTGTATATAACCAAGAATCTACATTCTGGGATTACTCATTGATTTTATTTTCAAATACCTTAGACTTGGAAACAGACTCTAGATTACTGGCCAGGTCATCAATTTCCATTTTAAACTCACTCTTCTCCTTCTCCAACTTTTGCTTGACGCGTTGAAGATTATCGATTTGTTCCCCAAGCTCAGCTGTGCTATCCGCATGCTTTTTGCGAAGAGCTGCAACAGTGGCTTCATGCTGCAAGGCAGATTCCTCCAGATCCCGCCTCATTTTCTGGAATTCCGCTTCCCGTTTTTTATTGAGTTCAATCTGGACAGAGGTGGCCCCTCCGGCTTCTTCAAGCCTCTCACTGATTTCCTCCAGTTCACGTGACAGATCAGCCCTCTGCTTCTCTGCCTTTGCTCGGGTTGCTCTTTCAGACTCAATCTCTTCTTCCAGCTCTTCAATACGAGCCTGTAGAGAAGAAGGTTCTGCTAGTTAAGAGTAGCAACGGTGGAGGTAATTCAGTGCAGAATCATCAATGAAGAAAACTACCATATTTAAAGTAGTTGTTAAGGTGTTCACTCAGTAAAATTTCAATTTTAAAATAAGGAGGACAATTGCTATTACAGGATGTCACCCAGTCAGTCAGATGTATAGACTAGATTTGGCATTTTTATCACCTACTGAATCCTTCCGAAGGACTGGGATAGGTAGATGTGGTTTGGTAATATGAAATGTATCATCTGAGGATGTTTAAAATATTCCAAGTAAAATTGTCTTTTGCAATTGACTGGTGATGATTCTTATTATTATTATTATTATTATGGTTTCACAGTCATCCGGATATTTAGACTTGATTTGGCACTTTTATCCATGTAGCAATTCCTCCCCAAGGACATTATATCATATCATTATCATATCATAAGTTTATTTGTCAAGCAAATATAAGATAACAGGTAAAAGTATAAACATAATTTGAATACATGAAAAGAGCAAGTAAAAATGAATATTAGGACAGGGACGGTAGGCACATTGGTGTACTTATGCACACCCCTTACAAACCTCTTAGGAATGGGGTGAGATCCTTATTATCATTATTATTATTATTATTATCCCCACCTATAAAGAAAGATTAAACAGACTAAACCAAATAGTCTATGTATTGTGGTTACTAAATCACAATAACCTGGGACAAAAATTTAAATATGATGGAAACAATTCATGCCTGTAGTTCCTTGATTTTCTTTTGCAGCTGAATACTCATAGTTTGCTCATCCTCAGTTTTGCTTTGTAGTTGACTGTATTCAAAATCTTTTCTGTAAACATACCAAAGAGAGAAGTTAATTAAAATAATCTTATAATCATAGTTTAATGTTTAACTACAGTATATACATGACATACTTTTTCAGCTTTTCTTCTAATTGCAGTTTATCATTTTCTAGATCCATAATAGATTCTTGAGATAGTTTCAAGTCCCCTTCTAATTTTCTCTTGGCTCTTTCAAGATCCATGCGGATTTTCTTTTCTTGTTCCAGAGAGCCTTCCAGCTGCAACAGAAGTTTAATATTAGTCTTGGACTCATATATGGGCAATTTATATGTTTTCCTTGTGATATGTTCTCTGACATGTACTCCAGTGGTGGGTTGCCCCTGGTTCTGTAGAACTGGTAGTAAAACCAGTGGAGGCTCCGCCCACCGACCCCAATGTCATCAAAATGCTTCTGCGCCTGCGCAGAAGAGAGCATGTGTGACCCCGCTGTGAACCGGTAGTAAAGGTAAGTAGAACCCACCCCTGATGTACTCCCCTAAAAGGAATGGACATTTTCACCAGAGATATGGATGTTTTCATTATTGTATTATCTCACCTAATCTCACCCCGATGTATATTCACTGTATAGCGGGTTGTAAATAAAAAGTACTCTTCTTCTCTGTTCTCAGCTAGTTAATGGAAATATGAGGAAGTCTCCTCATTGTTGTGCAGATGATTAGATTTCATAGTAATTCAGAGCTTTTAAGGGTTTAATATTCTATTCCATTCTGAACATGAAACATTCTGAACATGAGTTTATTCCCCCAATTAAAATAAGAATGCGTGACACCACAAGCTCAATGTTTGATTACAATGACTCCATGTTCGATTACATTGGGATAGCCCACAGTGAAAAATCAAGAACCATTCCTCACATCATCAACTTGTTGTTCCAGTTTTGCTTTGGCTTTCGTGAGGGTGTTGACTTTGTCTTCCTCAGCCTGTAGATCATCAAGAGCTTGCTGATGAGCTTCTTGGAGGGCTTTCTTCTCTTTGGTTAATTTCACAATGGTTTCATCCAAAACTGCCATTTCTTCTGTTAGATTCTTCACCTATAGAAAACAACAAAGCCTAGCTGATGACTTGAAAACCTGGTAATGATCTCATATGCAATAAATAATTCATTTAGAATCATGAGTTTTTCAATGAATTGAATTCCTTACATTCATCAACAATATACAGACATTAACTACCTTTTCAAGAAATGTCTATTTATTTACTGGCATCATATATTGCTTCAATCAGTGTCAGCTCTGTTGATTTACATTTTTATAAATAAGGTTAAAATGCAGTATTAATAACATCACAATATAATACAAAACACAGGGGAGCCGAGGAATATAAAAATAATAATCCCATTTCATAAACTCCAAAATTACAAGTAGGAACAATTCACCAAAATTCTGGAACTAAGATTCGCTGAATTCTGGAACTAAGATTTGCTTTTGATGATCATTCTAAAGCAGTGTAAGAGCTATCTGAATCTCATGGGAGGGGCTGTTTCAAAGCAGTTGAAAAGATCTACCTCTGAAGGTGGAAATTGGTAAGGAAATGAGATGAATTCCTTCAACATAATCTTATTGGACAGGCAAAAAAAAAAATTGGGAGAGGAGGAGGCCTGGGATATCCAGATCTTGAATCATATAGGGCCTTAAGTTGACAATGGTATTTTGAATCGCATCTAGAAGCGAATTGGTAGGCAATGCATCTTTCCAAGCATTTATGTCACATTGGCAAATTGTAAAATGCTTATTGGTACTCAAACTGCTGGGTTTTTTTGGACTGGTTTGAGCTTCTGAATGGTCTTCAATGGCAGCCCCATGTAGAGGTGATTAAGGCATGAAGGATGGAAAGAAGACCCTTCTATATGGATATCACCAGCATACTTTTAACATATATCCTTGTGTCATCTTATGACCTCTTCCAAAGGTTTCATGTAAATGAAGATAATCTTATGGCGCTCCATTCTTGAGGAGTTTTGGGCTCTATCTCTCTCAATGCTACATGGTGCTTCCCTCTCCCAATGCTCAGAGTTAATGCTGAAGCACTGAGCACCACAAAGATCACACTCCTTACTCCAGTTTAACTTAATGCCATTCATAAGCATTGCAGTCTCAATACCATAGCTAAAATCTGTTTCAAAAAGGTCAAATTCTTCCAAATCTCTATGCACTTTCAACTCATCTTTTTCTCTACAATATTCCCCCAAACAAGAGATTGGAGATTGTTGGTAATTGCTCAATATTGTTAGGTGGATTGATGCAGAAATTTTATCTTTGCCTCCTTCAAGGAAGATCATACCCTGTCTTGACACCAGGAAGTATTCGCCACTACACTGACCCAATCGCCTGGAGGTTTTCACCAACAACTGTGAAATTTAGATTAAATTATATTACCTTGTTTTCAGTGGCATGCTTTTCTTTTTCAACCTTGGCCAATGTTAGCTCAAGATCATCAATATCCTTCTTCAATTCAGAGCATTCATCCTCTAGTTTCCTTTTCTTGGCAGTCAGTTCTGCATTCAGCTCCTCTTCATCTTCCGCTCTTTCAGTCAATTCTTTGATCTTAGCCTCCAACTGGATTTTAGTCTTGATCAATTGGTCACATCTTTCTTCAGCATCTGCCAAACTTTCACTTTCCTTATTAAAGAAAAGATAACATTATTAATTATTGCTCAGAATGTTTTCACTTTCTTAAATAGCCCTTCCTTTAATCAATAATTATCAACTTTAACTTACTCAGATTTAATGTATGGCTCAGCTTAAGTAATATTAATTAAAATTATTTTTAGTTTTCAAATAACAAACACATCCTTAAGCTTTTGGAAGCATTAGGCAGGATGGAAAGAGAGCATTAAAAAGGGGAAGGGGCTCAACTTTGAAGGAAAGAAGCCAAATCCCATCAATACATAAAAGCCCAGCAGTCCATCAGACTTAGCCTTTTGCCATTTCTGAAGTAAATCCCAAAGATTTAATATCTAATATTAGATTTAATATTTAATAGTTTTAAGAAACCAAGTTCTCATCTTCACATTACACTGGGCCAGTTCTTCACCACCACAACCACAATTTTCACAATTCAATGCTGAGTTTTTTTTCACTAACAAATGCACAAGAACATCGGTTCAAACTGGATAAAATATGCTGCAGTTACATAACAAAAATAAATAGGAATCTTGGAAAAAATGAAAGCAGAGGGAAGCAAATGGAGACACTTGGATAATAATTCCACTGTGGCTTCTGCAGTGATATATTATCGAATCCTTCTTGTTCTTTGATTTACAAAGAAATATTTGGGATCATGGGAAATGAAAATACTTCACTATCTTTATTTGGGTTGTTTCATTGCCCTAGGTGAATACAAGATAAAATTAATATAGGAATCCTACATAGCTAATGCATTGCAATGTTGCAGAGAGAACAAATTCTCCCAAGCAGGTGATGGAATGGTTTTCTCTTTCTGTAGCAAGAACAATGTTGTTTCTGGTGCACAAAAGCATCAGCTATAGAGAAAGGTAGGCCATTCAGGAGGAAAGCAAGGAGGGATCAGTCACCCAGAGGAGACATGCAGTAAGTTTGCTGTAATTGAAATATTAATTTAAGAAGAGCTAATTATAAACTGTATCTCAGAATACCCCATCAGAATTAAATTGATGAAGATGCTCAATTTGAGATTAATTTTAAAAAAAAAAAAATCAGAAGCTGCTATTGATTTACAATTCAGTGAAAAACTAGTGGGCATATCTCCATGGAATTTAATTCAGCTTTCCTGCATCCTTTGCTCCTGAAAACTTCTTTTAACTAAAAGAATTAAAGTCCGAAACGGCTTGGGTCCAGAATATAGCCAGGGAGATAATAAGGTGTTTGTGTGTGTGTGTGTGTGTGTGTGTGTGTGTGTGTGTGAGAGAGAGAGAGAGAGAGAGAGAGAGAGAGAGACAGAGACAGAGACAGAGACAGAACTTTTCTTTCTACCCACAGTTAGAAAGAAAAGCTGACTTCTGTATCCTATCCAAGATGGATATAGAACTGGGGTGAAATCTGCTTACCTTCCCAACTGGTTCGGAAGTGCACACACCACACATCACGTGTGCACTTGGACCCTCTACGCATGCGTAAACCCTTCTGCACATGCGCAGAGGGTAAAAAACAGGTTATTTCCTGGTTAAAACCAGGAAGTACTGACAATCAGGCGGGTGGGCGGAGCCTTGCACCGCCATCGCTACTGGTTCTCCGAACCACCAGCTGCCATCACTACCAGTTCGGCCAAACCAGTCTGAACCAGAAAAGCATGTCACCCCGATATAGAAGTGATGGTAATGAGAGACCAGGCTTCCTTAATGTCTCTGTTGATACTGTGAAATACAGTGCTTACAAAAATACAAAATACATTGTACATTATAGTTGACCTTTTGCCATCTGACATTTAAAAAAAAAAACACAATTCAAACAGGCCTTTGTCTGTAATTATCTACTTAGGACATCACATTTTCTAAAGGCGATTATGGAAAAGATTAGCAAGATAATCTTACAGATTGTACTTGAAGCTGCAGGTCATTTTTCTCTTGCAACAAAGACACCATTTTTTCTTCCAGTTCTTTCCTTTTGGCTTCCGATTTAGCAAGTTCTTCCTTAGTCCTCTGAAACTCTTCCTTCATGTTGGCCATTTCTTTCTCTGCCTCTGCACTCCTTAACAATGGCTTAATCTTGAAGAACAGCTTCATCCAAGGCCAATGTTTGACATTCATGAATGAGCGAATGTTGTACTGAATCATGAAAATTGCTTCCCTGTAATGAAATCATTCCAGAAAGTTACTTATTGTAGATTAATAAAAATAGGATTGACTAACTAAGGCTGCAGAGTTATATTATGAGACCAACATCGATCTCCCAATCCCATAGTTTGAATCTTCTCCAAGTATATTGCTGAGCTTGGAAATTTAAATGCTGAAAACTGGCAGTTGAGGCAAGAAAGAGATGAAAATTTTTACATGAAGATCTTATCTGGTTTACAAAGCTAAAGAGATTTAGCCTGGCTATTACTTGATGGAAGAGTATCAGGAAAGCCAAAGATTGTAAACTGAATTGAGAAATAAAAAAGATGAAATTAAAAGAATGAAAAAATCTGTGTCTTAGAAATACTCCGTGGGAAGAGGTATTTTCTTTAGCATTTTTTCCATTTCTTCCTACAAGAAATGATGTTAAAAGGCAATAAGATGGCTGTTGAAGCCAAAATGAAGCTACTATTACAGAACACTCCAGAAACCTATAGAATCCACAATATAAAACCAATATGTAATTCATTCATTCTGTGTTGAACTGCCTGTCAAGTTTTAATCAAATTCCAAACATCTGATGAAGGGAGTAGCAGCTCAAACACAATGCCTTTAGAAGGGGGGCCTTCTATCAGGTTCGCCTGATTCACCAGTTGAGGCCCTTTCTGGATCGGGATGCCTTACACACAGTCACTCATGCCCTCGTCACGTCCCACCTGGACTACTGTAATGCTCTCTACATGGGGCTCCCCTTGAGGAGCACCCGGAGGCTCCAACTGGTCCAGAATGCAGCCGCATGGGTGGTTAGGGGGGCGACTCGGCGCTCCCATGTAACACCTCTCCTGCACGAGCTGCACTGGCTCCCGGTGGACTTCCGGGTGCGCTTCAATGTATTGGTTACCACCTTTAGAGTGCTCCATGGCTTAGGACCCGGGTACTTACAAGACTGTCTTCTGCCACCGGTAGCCTCCCACCGACCAGTATGCTCCCACAGAGAGGGCCTCCTCAGGGTGCCGTTGGCTAGACAATGCCAGCTGGCGGCCCCCAGGGGGAGAGCATTCGCTGTGGGGGCACCTACCCTCTGGAACGAGTTGCCCACAGAGATATGGCGGATCCCTGACCTTCGTGCTTTCCGAACTGCCCTAAAGACGTTTTTGTTTCATCAAGCCGGGCTGGCCTGACCTACTCTTTTTAAAAAGAATTGTTTTAAAAATTAGGGATTTTAATATAGGGTTTTTAACTATGGGCCAAATTGATTTAATTGGATTTTAATATTGTTTTAAATTTTGTATCTGTGTATTTTATTTGTTGGCTGTTCACCGCCACGAGTCCCTCGGGAGAGGGGGCGGAATATAAATATATACTTAAACTAAACTAAACTAAAATGTATTATTGAAAAAGGTGCCACTAGATTCCTTTTGATTTTTGGCACTATAGACTAACACGGCTCTCATCTACGGACTTATGACCGTTTTTCACAATTACAACCTTTGCATCCTTCCCATGATCATGCGATCAAAATTCAGATGCTTGGCAACTGGTTCATATTTATCACCTTTGCTGTGTCCCAAAGTCATGTGATCACTTTTTGTGACATTCTGACAAGCAAAGTCAATGGGGAAGCCAGATTCATTTAACAACTGGTTACTAACGTATTAACTGCCGTGATTCGCTTCACAAATGTGTCACTTAACAATAGAAATTTTGGGCTCAATTGTGATGGTAAATTGAGGATTACTTGTATATCTCAACTGTTCCAAGAGTGCAACAAGTGGACATTATATTATAAAATAGTTATTATTGGATAAAAATATAATAGCTTTGGAGTGATGGAAAGTAAATAAGCAAAAAAAAAAATCCTTTAAGTTGGAGGACCCCTTTCCATAAGGACATACCTTCTGGTGCCACACACTTGAAGGTTCCATATTCACTCCCTCAGATGTTTCTCTATGGTTTACTTGTTATGTAACCCTGACAAATCATGGCTTATATAGAGAACATAGTTAATTATGCTATAATGTAACATTTGAAGTCAACCATAGCCTACAAAAATTTGAAAAGCTTCCTCGGCAGAAATATGGATGAGTATCTAATTACAGGTAGACCGCAACTTACGACCACAATTGAGTCCAAAATTTTGGTTGCTAAATGAGAAAGTTGTGAAGTGAGCTTTGCCCCATTTTACAACCACAGTTGTTAAGCAAATCCCTGCAGTTGTCAAGTTAGTAACATGGTTGTTAAATGAATCTGGCTTCCCCGTTGGCTTTGCTTGTTGGAAGGTTGCAAAATGAGATCACCTGGACTCCAGGATACTGCAACCGTCATAAATATGAGCCAGTTGCCAAGCATCAGAATTTTAATCATGTGACCAAGGGGATGCTGCAATGGTCGTAAGTGTGAAAAACGGTCCTTCACATTCACTTCACAAATGTGTCACTTAACAATAGAAATTTTGGGCTCAATTGTGATGGTAACACACATCGTAGTGTTACCATCGTAGGACGTTGTGGTCCTACGTCACTCTTTTCAGGGCCGTGATAACTTTGGTCACTAAACAAATGGTTGTTAGTCAAGAACTACCTGTACCCTGGAAGCCTCGGCCTACATGAACAATTCCTGTGGAAGAGAAATGTACTCTACCTCCTTTCCACCATTTTTTGGTATTCCGCTCTCATGAGATACCCCCTACACACAGCCTGTGTGCGGGTAATGAGCAAAGCGAGGCGGTCATCTCTCATCTCTTCCAGAAGGCCCAGCAAACCGGCCTTAAAAAACACCTGAGGGAAAAAATATTTTTTAAAAAAAAAGCTAAGCTGACTTGTGTACGTACAGCTTGAATCCAGCAAGCCCTCAGCTCAGAAAAGTGCTTACTTTGGTATGCCCAAATTTGTACTGAGTGTGATCGATATCGATGGAGCCCAGCAGCTTCTCACAGGCTTTCTTACTGTCCATAAACTGGCCCTCTGGGATGGCACTAGCATTCAGTATACGATATCTGCCCATTTAAACATAAAAGAAAAAAAATCATTTAGTGTTGGAATCAGTGGCAAAGGGAAAAGCTCTGACTCACTGGCAGTCTTTTAACTAAAACTGTTCACAAAGGGTGGTACAAACATAAAATTCAGCAATGATAAAGCTTGTTTCTCATTTAGCATGATTTGCGAGCATGTAAACTCTGATTTACAAACATCCTTGTCCATAAAAAACAAAACAGACTTGATTTTGTCTTAGTGCTATAAATGTGCCAGGATATAATTAATTTACAAAAGAGCGCTTTTGATTATTTTTGTTTGTTTTTTTGGATAACGAAACTCACCCTAGGAAAATTTCTGAAGAAAAAAGTAGCTATGTAATGCTACAGATATTTTTCTTTGCGTACATCGCTGAATCAAAGTTATAATATATATATAGCATGATAGATATAGCATCACTATTGCTTTAGATTGGGGTGTCAAACTAACGTCATGGCGACGTCACGTGACGTATCGGGACTTTTCCCCCCTTCGCTAAACCGGGCGTGAGTGTGGCCAGCACATGATGTATGCAGCCCATGGGCCGGGAGTTTGATAACCTTGCTTTAGATAATATTTACCTAACAAGAATCTGGCATGCAAACTGGCATGTTTACTAGAAATTGGGTCGACAGACCTTTGCTTAAAATCTCCATATATGATTCTGTTTGGAAATCCCTTCCTGCAGATTCGAATGCCTTCAAGCACTCCATTGCATCTCAGTTGGTGTAGGACAAGCTTGTGATCCATTGCACCTGTGCAAGACCAAAGCAAAGAAAAATGGCAGCTTTTTTCTGATTTTCTCCTGCAGCTTTTCTGGAAATCCAGACAAGAGATTCTTATAAATTACCTGGAGTTTTAGTTTCATTGGGGATAATGCAGCGCACAAAATGTGGGTGTGTTGTTCTCAAATTGGACATCAATTTGTTCAGATTTTCCTGCGTTTTTGAATAGAGCAATGGTAAAATATTCGGTAGCTCTTCAAGAATTTTTTAAAAAACTAAAGTACAGAATTTAAGGAGTAGAATTTTGAAACCGAGAACCATATTGCTAATTTCTCAATTTTATTTTAAACATTTGGGGGGAAGAAGAAAAATATGAAGTTTGAGTTAATATGGTCTTCATCTTCTTAAGATTGCTTGTCAATTTAATCAATACTCATTAGTTTCCAAACTATGCTTATAAAAAGATGCAAATAGAGTTGTGCATTAAATATATATAACTGCCAAACAACACAATATTCCTTGCAACCTATGCAATCAAAGAACCTTACCCTGAAAAGTGCAGAAACAGTTTGGAAAGATGACCCCTTCTTCTTGGCACCTTTCTTTTTAGTAGTACCTTCTATTAGAAAGCAGAACATAAATGTAATTAGTTCTCTTGTTGTCATCGTCTCTACCCAATCTTTTTCCTAGATATGATACAACACAGGACAAAGCTTCATGGCAGTTTTGATTATAGAATAAAGAGAGAGAGGAAAAGGCTCTTGAAACTTACCATCGTCTTGGGAAGAAAAGGTTGCATACAGATTGACTAAAATCTTAATGGATGACTTCTGATACAGTCCCACAACAGTTTCGTTTAAGGGATCTTTGTTCTTCTCTAACCAGCCACCAATATTGTAGTCCACAATCCCAGCATAGTGCACAAGAGAGAAATGGGCCTCCGGCTTGCCTTTGACAGGCTTTGGCTTTTGGAAGTTGGCTGATTTGCCAAGATGCTGGTCATAGAGTTTGTTCTTGAAAGACTGATCAGTTGCCTTGGGGAACATACATTCTTCTTCCAAGATGGAAAATATGCCCATTGGCTACATTAAAAAAAAACAACAACACATACTTTTATTTCAGATGTGTCTTCTTACTAACTGTTCTGACCTTCACAGAAACAAGAAACAGATTCCCTGCAAACAAACCCCCCTCTTTTTTTACTTATTGGGAATTAACTGCATTCACCAAGGCAAGAGTCCAGGCAAGAGTCCTGCAAAAAGTTAACTGAAATAATAGTCCTTATCAGCTCATTATGATAAATGCAAGGCTGTGCGCTCCCAACCGCGAGGCTGCAAATTAAGTCAGTTCTTGGTGCATATGCTCATTAGGTGAGCATATGCACCAAGACAAATTCCTTGGGTGTCCAATCACACTTGGCCAATAAAAAATTCTATTCTATTCTATTCTATTCTATTCTATTCTATTCTATTCTATTCTATTCTATTCCATTCCATTCCATTCCATTCCATTCCATTCCATTCCATTCCATTCTATTCAAACAGAGAAATAGACAAACCTAATTTCTGGCAAGGCAGTCTTTGTCACCTGAAACTCATAAGGAGCAAACTTTCCAGAAATGCGGACCGTTGTCTGTGACAACCAAATCACTACCTTTTCCTCCTATTTAGTCCCCAGCCAGGGAGGGGCCAATCAGCGTCCACGTTTGTTTTGCTTCCCGAGCTGGCTCATTGTCCTCCACTGTTCAGCTCTCCTATCTGCTCTGCGCATACGTGCATCTGGAACAGGCGCCAGCTGTTCCTCCTCCTCACTCATCTCTGACTCCAAAGGCAGCTGCCTCTCTGGCTGGGAAATGCCAGATGGCCCTGGCTCTATCTCTGTGTCTGATGCTGAGCATCCATCATAGCCTTCCCCAGGCTCCAGAACTGGCCCAAGTTCTTCCCCAACCTCCTCATCGTCCGAATCTGCCGCTAGCTATGCTGGCTGATGGTGGGCCACAACACCAACTGGCATGGAAAGCCATAGAGATAACCTTGGAGAAACCGTATGACAACTTTTACAAAAACATGCTTTAAGTTCAGAAAATATTAGAAAGGAACTCAAACTGATTCTGCCTTCATTCCCTGGAGTATAACACAGGGAGGACAAAACACAAGCTTTCAAGATAGACTATCTTCACAGTATTTTGTGCAATGTCTATCTGGACCCGTACCAGTCGGGCTTCAGGCAGGGGTACAGCACAGAAACAGCATTGATCGCGTTGGTTGATGATCTCTGGAGGGTTCGGGACAGGGGTTGCTCCTCTGTCCTGGTCCTATTAGATCTCTCAGCGGCTTTTGATACCATCGACCATGGTATCATGCTGCAGTGGTTGAGGGGATTAGGAATTGGAGGTTCTCCTCCTAGTTCTCCGACCGCTCGCAGTCTATGTTGGCAGGGGGGCAGAGGTCGACCTCAAGGCGCCTCGCTTGGGGGGTGCTGCAGGGATCGGTCCTCTTGCCCCTCTGTTTAACATTTATGTGAAGCCGCTGGGTGAGATCATATGTGGTTTTGGGCTGAGAGTCCACCAGTACACTGATGACACCCAGCTGTACATCTCCACCCCAAATCACCCCAATGATGCCTTTGATGTGATGTCCCGCTGCCTGGAGGCCGTGCGGGCCTGGATGGGGAGAAATAGGCTCAAGTTCAACCTTCCAAAACTGAGTGGCTGTGGCTTCTGGCATCCCGATATAGTGCCATCGCTGACTATTGGGGGTGAATCTCTGCTCCCCACAGAGAAGGCTCGCAATCTGGGCGTCCTCCTGGACTCATGGCTGTGTTTAGAAGAGCACATGACGGCCATAGCCAGGGGGACTTTTTATCAGGTTTGCCTGATCTGCCAGTTGCGTCCCTTTCTGGACTGGGATGCCTTGCTCACAGTCACTCACACCCTCGTCACCTCCCGTCTAGACTATTGTAATGGTCTCTACATGGGGCTCCCCTTGAAGAGCACTGGGAGGCTCCAACAGGTCCAGAATGCAGCCATGCGGGTGGTTATGGGCTCACCTTGTTACGCCCATGTAACACCTCTCCTGCGCAAACTGCACTGGCTCCCAATGGTCTTCTGAGTGCAATTCAAGGTGTTGGTTATCACCTTTAAAGCGCTTCATGGCATAGGACCAGGATATCTACAAGACCGCCTTCTGCCACCAACAGCCTCCCACCAACCAGTTCGCTCCCACAGAGAGGGACTCCTCAGGGTGCCGTCGGCCTAGTTATGCCGGCTGGCGACACCTAGGAAGAGAGCCTTCTCTGTCGGAGCCCCTGCCCTTTGGAATGAATTACCCCCAGATATGATATTCGTAACATCTGTGATCTCCGGGTCTTTCGCTGTGCCCTCAAGACCCTACTGTTCCGACAGGTGGGGCTGCTAATTGAATGATATTAAATTGGGTTTTAACTCTGGGTTTTAAAACTCAGCCAAAACTATTTAATGATTTTAATTAATTTTAACTATGATATTGTATATTTATGTTTTAATTTGGCTGTACACCGCCCTGAGTCCTTCGGGAGGAGGGTGGTATATAAATAAAATTATTATTATTATTATTATTATTATTATTATTATTATTATTATTATTATTATTATTATTAAATGTGTTTCTCAATGTGGGTCTAATTCAAAGAGCTGCCATCTGAATGAATACTTATAAGATAATATTCAAATTTACCTTCTCAATAAGCTCAATGCAAGCAGCCAAATCCATTCCAAAATCTATGAAAGTCCACTCAATTCCCTCTTTCTTGTATTCTTCTTGTTCTAGTACAAACATGTGGTGGTTGAAAAATTGTTGCAGTTTCTCATTGGTGAAGTTGATGCACAGCTGCTCCAAGCTGTTAAACTAACAACAAAATATAACCAATTAATATAATTCCTTAGATCTCATAGATTCTCTACTAAATGAAACTTCAGTTCATTGGGGATTTTACAGATACAGGCAGCAAGTAAATTTAATACTAATAATGAGAAAAAGGTTATTTCTGCTTTTCTGCTGTAGACAACATTCGGTTGTTATTCTTATCCTTAACGCTAGATGGCACCTGTTCCAACCACGGACTGCTGTAAACCACAGAGGCAGAGAATGGCAGAGAAATAGAGTTTGTAATAGATCTGCCTACCTCAAAGATTTCAAATCCTGCAATATCCAAGACTCCAATGAAATGTTGTCTGGGCAACCTGGTATCCAGCTGTTGATTAATACGAGCTACCATCCAGAAGAAGAGTTTTTCATAGACGGATTTAGAAAGTGCATTGACAGCATGATGCACCTATAATTATAAACAATTATATACAATTATAAACAAATGAAGATAATGATAGGAAAGCAAACCACTACAAGAATTTATTTATTCATTTATTTATATCCCACTTCATTATTTTTACAAATAACCCAAGGCGGTGAATACATCTAATATTCCGTTCTCATCCTATTTTCCCTGTTACAATAATCCTGTGTGTGAGTTCGGCTGAGAGAGAGTAACTGTCCCAAAATCCCCCAGATGGCTTTCATAGCTAAGGCAGGACCTGAACTCGTGCTCTCTTGCTTCCTAGCCTGGCACTAATATTTGCATAGATAGCATGTTTGTTCTAGTGGTGCCTTCACCACTAGAACAAACTGCCTCTCTATGCACATATCAGTGCAAAGCCAATATATTTTCCTGCATTTCTTTCTACCTGATCTGATTCAATTCAATTAATCACCAATTATTTTATATTTCAAAAGGGAAGAGAAATTATCCTGGGTAAAGTTTGGCATTTCTGCATTTGTTTTGCTATGAAATAGTGAAGGGGTACGTGTGAATGTCCTGCCTTAGAACTGTCCAGCAGTTCACAGTCTTCTGGTTTCCCAGGCTTCAATTAAAACCAAGACGAATCATCTCTCCTATTATCTGTATTATTCTGTCAGCTAGGGGATATTTCTCTCTTTGAGAAGTTGTTTCTCCTTACCCAGGAGAGAATTAGCAAAATAAGTAAGTAATAAGGTAAAGAATTTTAAAAGGCATTTGCATGAATCTCTAAAATGTACTTAAGTCAGACTGTAATCTATTTTAGACATCTTCATATGGCTCCCTGAGAAATATGAATGGTAATTGGCATTGTATGTATGTTATTATCTTTAAATCATCATTTTCTATTTGCCCAGTTGCCCATACAGGACATCTGCCACTTCTTAAGTGTAGGAATAGATAAAGTTGCCATCTACCAACTCCCTGCCCACTGCAAACATACCCTTGCCTCTGCTTCAAAACTGATTTTTTCCACCCTGAATCCTACAGTGAAATGTAGGAACAAACAAACAACTTGTCCTCTTTGTAGAACAGAGTAATAAAGGTAAAATAATGGGCTGGAGAGAAAGGATCTGTTTAGCATCAAAGGACAGAATGTGTGAAGTGGATATGAAAGGATCCATGGTATGCAAAGAAAATGGTGAAAAAGAAGGAGACAGCTAATGGGGACAGAACAATCTCCAAAGAGAGGTATTGATAGATTGGCTCACAGAGGGGCCAACCAGCAAGCATTGTCTATGTGAATGGGAAAGGCAACCAGAGTAATGACCAATCAGAGCCTGCAAACACTTTTGGTCCCCTGCTAGACCATTGCAATTTTGAATGGCATTTTTAAAGTTAGCATCAATAAAAACCAACTTCAGTGCTGCAGACAAGCAGTTTAAGCTTCCATTTGGAATTGCCTGTAGTTGAAATGTCTTCCTGTTGAAATTCACTGCATATTCCTTACAGTTGTTGTTAGTAGAACTTTTTTTTTCTAAATGGCATTCTAGTGATACAATCTAAATAGGATGAATGGCACAATTTCCTTCAAAGTAGTAGTTCTAAATCAATGAGCACTCTGAATGGAAGAAATACACACCTGTTCTGTCCCCGTCTCACACCCCCACCCCCACAGACAGGCAACAGTTAAAGTACTCAGCCGACAACAGTTTATCTGGTATCAGAATTGGCAGCAACTCAATGGCTGGCTGCCAGGTATTCTTTACTCATGAGGGGGGAGTTTCTCCCTTCGTCCGGGAACAAAGCCAATACACAATAATCAACAAAGTCCAGTAAATACAAAGAAGGTTGCCCGATATCTGTTTTTTGCTTGTCACAGAGCTGAACCGGCCACCACACCCTCTTTTATACCCTGTGGGGTGTGGTCCAATGACTCAGCCTAATCCCTGGCACACCTCTTCTTCTGCTGCATGCGCTTATCTCTGCGACGCTGCTGAGGATCCAGCCAAGACTCATCTTCCTCATTACTGTCCACCTGTGGCTGCGTGGACGTACTTGGCCCCGGGCCTATCTCTTGACCTTCGGCGGACACCGAAGGCATTGCCAGAGAGGAGGGTCCTGGAGAGGGAGGCCTTGCCAACTCCTCTCCTTCACTCTCAGAGTCCTCTCCTGCCGATAACACAGGCTCAGGTAACAGAGCCACAACACTACCCTTGTTGTTTAACATATGGACTACTACTTGATTTGCTACCTATACTCACCTGATGTACAGTTTGACCTTTGGTCACATACTCGTTGCCCACTTTCACCCGAGGAAAGCACAGGGCTTTCAACAAATCGGCAGAATTTAGGCCCATCAGATAAGCTGTCTTGTCAGCCTCTGTAAAAAAACCCACAAGAAAAAAGGCTTTGTGAAACTTTAGTAGCGTAATCGGGGTTGTGAAAAATACAACCAGTGAATTGGCAGCACGAGTTAGAAGCAGGAAAACAATACTGACATTTCTGGACAGAGAACAGTTGTGAAATTCAGCCTTTGTCCAATCCTTACTGCTCATTTAATCCTTACTGCTCAAAAACCAGAACCCAATTAAAAAGTTAGTTGTGTTCCATTTGAAATCTTCTATAGAAAGAGTATCTAAGCTGCAGGCCTAGCCTCTTACTCTCTTTGAAAACTCTTTACTTTTTCACTCACATTTCTACATTTCTACCTCTCAATCAATAAGGCAATCAAAGCAAAAAGTAATCGGTTTAATGCCAGTACACACTACAAAAAATGCAAAGCATATGAGAGAAAACAAATATTTCATTGCTGAAAGCTGAGAAGACATCCTTTATCACTGCTCTTTCCAAAGGAGTTTTGCAAATGTGCTCTTTCCAAAGGAGTTTTGTAAATCATACAGTTGAATCATATGATCTATAAAATTTGAAAGCTAATTTGTTACCTTCTGCGCCATCTGGTTCTGCCTGCTCCTCTCGGGGTTTCTGTTTAAATTTCATGTTGCCATAATGCATCACTGCTCCTGTCAGTTTATAAATGCCAACTTTCTCTTCAGGAGTAAAGCCCAGAATGTCTATGGCTGTCTAAAGGGGGGGGGGGGGTGAGAGTGTCACAGTTAGTTATGTTTTCAGACAGGAATTACATTCTTTGTTTTACATCTTAATCATTTTTTTCACTCACATCTGTAGCTATAAGCTCCTCTTGGTCATCAATGCTCTGGACTGCAATCTCACCTTGGCTTACAAACGGATAGTCATAAGGGTTCGTTGTAATAAGAAGCATTTCTGAAATAATATACACGGGAAGCCTTTCTGAAATTCTAGGGATTATTGTATATAAGTTTTCCAATGCAGAAAATAGTCAACAGAATAAAAAAAAAACCCTTCCCCATATTATTTACCACATACATTATCAATAAAATAAAAGGTTCAGGAAAATAAAATGGAATCCTACTTACCAATTAGTTCTGGCTTCTTATTGGACATAATCTGGTAGAAAATGTGGTAACTCCTCTCAGCTTTTAACTGAAAGGTTACTCTTGACTTTTCCAGAAGATCTATAACAGAAGGTCCAATTAATGTTTCCGAGTCAAATTTAGTAGACATTACATAGACAATTCTCAAATTCAGCTACTTACAGGTCTCGATATCTGCAGAAGCCAGCTTTCCAGTGGCACCAAAATGAATCCTAATGAATTTTCCCTACAGGGTAGAAAGGCGTGAAAGTTATTTCATAAATCTAGAAATGTTTAATGAGCCACAACATATGGATTAAATTTATTTTTGTAACTGAATATTTTGCTACCGGTATGGTTTTTGTTTTATTTTATATCTTGAAGATGGTACTGTTTTCAAAGAAACTGTTTGCTGCTGAAGAATAAATAGATAAGTCACTGTGCTTTAACAATTTTTCTTGTGTTGTTCTGTGTGTTTTAAACCTTGTTTCAGTTGAAATCATTTTCTTTCAAGGATTTCTTAATAGGTATAGGATGTTTTTCTACACAGACAGGAACACCACAAATATTCCAGTTAGGGATATTTTCTTTCACATCTCTTTCACTCCTTCCTATAAGTGAATTTAAAAGGGAAGAAGATGGCTGATGAAGCCAAGATAAAGCTAATGTTCCAAAACATTGCAGAAACCTATAAAATTGGCAATATAAAACTAACACGTAAATCATCCACTCTCTGTTGAACTGCCCGACTACAAAGTTGTCAGGCTTCAGTCAAACTCCATACATCAAATGAAGTGAGTGGCAGCTCAAATAAATATGCCTTTTAATAAATTTGTTATTAGAAAAGGTGCCACCAGATTCCTTTTGATTTTTGGCTAATATTGACTAACATGGCTCTCCTGTATCAAGTCAGTGAGGATTTTCTCGGTATAGGTGAATTGTTCCAAGAATGGAAGATATAGGTGTTATATTATGAAATGGTTATTACTTAGTAAAAAAAAAAAAAAAAACAGCTTTGGGATGATGGAAAGTAGCCCTGGTAGCACAGCAGACTAAAGCACTGTTATTAACATCAGCTGTCTGCAATTACTGCAAATTCAAATCTGACCAGGTTCAAGGTTGACTCAGCCTTCTATCCTTTCTAAGGTAGGTAAATTGAGGACCCAGTTGTGAGGGCAATAAGCTGACTTTGTATAAAATATACAAAAGTATGAAGGCTATTGCTTAACGCACTGTAAGCCGCCCTGAGTCTCCGGAGAAGAGCGGCATATAAATCAAATCAAAAAAAAAAAAAAAGTAAATAAGTAAAGAATCTTTCTGAGGAAGGACATAATCATTTTGGGCAGGGAGGTAAGTTTATTATTACCCAAGCTGAAATATCCCCCATCCCAATTACCTCTTTGTATTAGGTTTTGAATTACATTATTTTAAAAAAGCCTTCCATTGAAGATGGGACTTTTTTATGCCAGCTTGAATTGATCTATGGGGAATGAGAAAAGGAGCAGGACAGGCTGTCTGGAGAGGCTTGCAAGCAAATGTGTCGTCTGCCAAAGATTCATCACTTACAAAACGGGAGGAGTTGTCATTCCTCACAGTCTTGGCATTCCCAAAGGCCTCCAATAAAGGGTTGGCACTGATGATTTGATCTTCAAGTGTCCCCTGCAGGAGTATTGGAAGACATATTTGAAAACCAAAAGGAGGGAGGGGTAGAGAAAGCACTGCAGAATCTTGAACAGAAGCGAGCTTAATTAAAGTAAATGTGACTGATTTTCCAATGAATGGATTTAGAATGTTTAAATGTTTTTTTCATAGGACAAAGGAATGAGAAATCTGGAATTAAATTACCAGAGTGCCTTCACTGAATTTCAATTAATTCTGACAAGTTTCCATACAGTATTTTTTGTCCCAAACATACATCACTCTTTCCTCTTAAGATTTAAGTGATTCATTATTGGTGCTCAGATTCAGAAATGTGCAAAATGTTTTGAGTTCAAAATGGGTTGCTCTAACTTTACCAATAGTACAGAAAGCTCAGAACATTTTCACCCAGATCAAAACAGCTGTTTCAGACTTGAAATGCTTAAAATTCAAAACATTTTGCATACCCAAAGGTACTTTTTCAGGAGGCAACTAGACTGAAAAAGCACCTTTGGGACAACCATGACCTGGATGACTGAGAATTTCTACAGACATTTTGCACACCGTTACTAGTTGTTGCATTAATTATTTCGCTCAAGAAAATAAAAAAAATCAGAAAGTGATTCTAAAAGCAGGAAATGCATTTTGCTCCCTTCACACTTTTTTTCCCAGAAATGGTTCTTAAAAGCTCCTGTCAGAATGGAGGGAAAGAACAGAAGGAGGGAATTAGGTGGATAAGCGAGGGGGCAAAAGAAAGCAATACATTTTTCACAAGTCTGTTATGATAAAAATCTGATTCTGCAAACTAGAATTGCTGCTGGCAGCAGAAGGAGAGCTTCATTTCCTGGGGGACTTAGAAAGTGCTTCCTTCAGTATATAGATTTCATGATCCAGTCACCTATTTTGTTTAGGGTTTAATAAAATCTACCCTTCAGCCATTTCTACATTTGTCAGCATTTGGGATGAAACAACTGAAATCATAACTGTAAATCATAGTTTATGTCCTAGAACCTTGGTCAAAGGTTTTTGCTTTAACAGCATTGGGAGTAGCTATTATGAAGGCATGAGAAATTAATTCCGGATAGTTATTAAGTATAATGATTATATTATAATTCCATTCTCTTTCATAAAAAAAAAATTGAATAAAACTGTTTATGAAACTATGCAGTATAGACCTTTCTGAAGGAATCTTACTATTATTACAGGTAGTCCTCAATTTACAACAATTTGTTTAGTGACCATTCAAAATTGCAACAGCACTGAAAAAAAGTGACTTATGACCATTTTTCACAGGTACAAACATAGCAGCATCCCCATGACCATGTGATAAAAATTCAGATGCTTGGCAACTGGTTCATACTTATAATGGTTGCATTGTCACAAGGTCATGTGATCACCTTTTGTGACTTTTCAACAAGCAAAGTCAATGGGGAAGCCAGACTTAACACTTAACAACTGTGTTAGTAAATTAACACCTGCAGTGATTCACTTGACAACTGTGACAAGGAAGGTCGTAAAATGGGGCAAACTTACTTAACAAATGTCTCACTTAACAACAGAATTGTTGGGCTCAGTTGTGGTCATAAGTCAAGGACTACCTGTACAGTGTAACTTTGGTTTTATTGGTTATTGATAAAAAGAATTCCACTGAACAAACTCTGTGGAACTTGAGACAGAAAGTATATAAATAGTCAGACTCCCTTTGCTTAGAGTTTGGGGATTTTCATTTTCTTTATTTGCACATCTAGAATGAGATGTATTTTTCATACCTTCATGCTCGATTTTGACTCTTCTTTCTTCTTGGCGCTTTCTCCAGTAGCTGCAATTGTTGCAAAATACTGAATGACTCGCTTTGTGTTGACAGTCTTTCCAGCACCAGATTCTCCGCTACCAAGAAAAATCAATCATCAGGTAAAGAAATATTATTTGTATTAGCACTGTGTTACTACAGTAATCAAGCGGGATGAATCTGAAATGTTTACTTACGTGATCAGAATAGACTGGTTTTCACGATCTGCCAAAGGAAGAGGCAAAAAAAAAACCTGTTTACAAACTACAGAGATTGATGCTGGGTCATGCCAAGTAGCACCTCTCAAATTAATTTCATGTAGGCAGGGATATTTGGGAGAGATGGTGATGACCTATGCCATTGCCCCCAGCCCAACCCCCGCCCCCCATCTCTTGGTACTATTCTTTATTTAACCTTATTCCCTTTCAGGCCTCAAAGCAGACTTACCAGTTAGCATGAACTGATATGCATTGTCAGAGATGGAGAAGATGTGGGGAGGGGCCTCGGAACGCTTTTTCCCTCGATAACCAGATACCACCTCTGGATTGTACACAGGCAACATTTTGTATGGATTAATAGTGACACAGAAGAGGCCTGAATAGGTCTGCATGGAAACCAAAAATAGTGGTTAAAATCTGCCCTCTTTGAGATTTCGGTCCTGGTACGAGGTAAGGATAAAACATACGTAGATCATCCAAGAGCTGTAGCGCTCTTTGAGGTTATACAAAACGGCTGGTTCATGTAAATGCGTCAGCATTGCCATATCTTCAATTTTGTCAAACTTTGGTGGGTTCATTGCGTACACATCCTCTGGCTTGGCAGTTATTGTCTGAAAGAACAAGAGAAAAAGCATTCAGAAAAAGCACAGGCTAGGGGAGAATTAAAGATTCAGTCCCAACTAAATACTTTGAACAAGCATATCATTCTGTTATTATCGAGAAGCTATTGATAACATTACAGCCATTTCCCCCTTAAAACTGCCCTTCAAGGAATGTCATCTTGCATTGAAGCTTGAGGTGGTTAAAACTTTAACTTAATCTATAAATCCATCAATTGTCAAAAGAATGAATGGCCCAGCAACTTACACTTCAAAGTCTGCTTGTCTATGGGATCCAAAGGAAAATTTTAAGGGAAAAGCTATAGTTTATGCCCCCTCATGCTAGAGGTATTTACAGCAACTCATCCCAATAAAATATACAATCTTGCCCCATTTGTCTTCAGAATAATTGAGGGGGGAATTTATGGGATTGGGTTTTGCACCAATATATACAGTAAGTGACAGAGCTATGCATTGATTCTAATTTCAAAAGTCTCACATTGCATCAGAAAAATATTTTCTTAAAACAAAAGAGTTATTTAAATTAAATTTAAAAAGTGTTTCCCACCCCCTCGTCCCCCAAACCATGGAAGATGCTCACCCGGCCATCTGATGTCTCTACAGTAATTTTCCCACCTTCAGAGCTCTTAATTTTCCCTTTGGCATATTCCTCCTTGGGCTCACCCACATAGCAGTAAGTTTTGGCATCAAAGGGCTGGTTCTGAGCCTCTATTCGCTCCTTTTCAGATTTACGCAGGAAAGGGGCAGCCGCCCCAAAAACCTCCATCTCTGTATCCCTGCTCATAGTTGCAGCTATAAGAGATACAAAAAGCTTAGTTTGTTTGATTTAAGGTAGAGGTGTACAGCATTAGTACACCTGCTCTCAGTTACTATACCTAGTGATATGTATAGGTTGTTAGGCAAGCAAAGTAGTTCCAAGATTCAGCTATTTTGTCAGGAATCATAGTAGCAAGGCAAAAACTCCTTTGTTCTAATGTGAGACAGCCTGTCTGTCTCTTGGTAGTTTATATGTTTTCAGTTCACTATAGTACATGCCTCTGTAAAGAACCTCTATTAAATTTTGCCTGAATTTTTTCTGGGAACTTTTGTAAAAAAAAAAAAAAAAAAGCAAAATATCAATAGCAAAAAATAAGTAGAAGTGGAATGCATAACAATAATAGCAAGAGTGGTGCTCCTCTGTTCATTAAATAGTTAGGCAAGTGCAAAATCTTAAATATCAAGAGACAGTTCTTTGCAATCAATTGTTGAAAGTGAACAGGGAAAAATGATGTAAAATAATATAACATTGTAGGAAGAGCACTGATACACACACACACACACACACACACACACACACACACACACTCTTTTCTACTGATTTCCAAAGAGCATAGGATATAAATAATGTGAAATGAATACAGGCAATATTATTTCTAATTGAATTCTTATTATTTTTATATATTAATTCAATTTATATACCACCTTGCTGTCCAGAGACCTACTTCCTTAAGTATGTTTTTGCAATAGAGTTTGTTTGTCCCACAATAGTCTGAGATGGAATAGGGTGGTTTGCTGAGTTTCTAATGTGAGATGACTTCCATTCCCCAAATCACATTTTAATGATCATAAAATGGGCGGGGGGGGAATGAGCATGTTATACAATTACAAGAAATTCTAGACAGGGGCAAGACTTTGTTTTTTCCTATTTTAGTATAAGTGGAAATTCAGCTCCTTATCATTCACCAGAAGCACTGAGAAGACCTGGTGCATCTCTTTGTCAGAAGAGGAGTGATTTAGCTTACGAACTGTCCCATATATTAAAAGGGATGTCCAATGAATTGGATAGTATTTATGCAGAATAGATAGGAAACACCTGCAGGTGTGGTAAGTGAGAAACAGCTACATCACTAAGCAACCTTGAGCAGAACAACTTATAATAGACAACTAACATTTTTGTTTGCAAAGCTGAGTTTGATGAAAAGTTGGCATTGATGTTAGCTGAATCTGTCTCTTCAAAACAAGATTGCATTCTGTTCTTCCATCTACGATTCATATGCAGGAAAATCAAAGCTCAGAGGTTTTCATCTCCATACTCAGAAACACAAAAGCACAACCTCCATCCCCAAACCCACACCAGACTCATTCATCAAATGATACTACAGCACACAAGAGACCTATAAATACCTGCAATTTGCTAGAAAGAATAGACACTCAAAAACCACACTTGGATTGCTCACCTTTTTATTATCTACTCTCAACAGAAAGAAGGAACTGGATGAAGTGCTCAACCTGCAAAGGAACAGACAAAATATGTGATAATGCATCCAGGATCCTCAGGCAGCCTAGCAGCTGAGAATTTGTTAATCTTCCCATATGCAAAGGCTCAAAATACACAGCAAAGAATGGACTGTGCAACACATCTTCACCATACAAAAGTGCCCTTTAATCTCATGGCATTCTAAAGTCCCCTAGAATAGTATAACCTGTACTTTTTTTTAAAGAGAAAAGATCAGGGCAAAGGGAGATTTAAAAACAAAAGAAAACTTACCCCTGACAGTCCGTAACCACCAAGAAACCTTTCACCTTTGAAAGCTTTTATAGGCTCTGATTCTTCTTTTAGCTCAACCCTTTTCCCTATATGGAAATTAGAGACCAGCCCTGCAATCTGCTTGCCACTTCTACCTTATTTTTTCTCCTGTTAATGTATTTTTAGAAATGACCAAGTTCACACATTATTTATCAGTTCTGATGCTAGCCACAAGGCAATCTTGTAAATGCACCTCTTTTAATCTTGGAAGGCAAGAACATAGTAGGAAGGAGATTGTCTGCTACTTTCAAAAATTTGCAGGCTTCTTACGTATTTATGATAGTTCTGTAGATCTTCTCATGCTAGTACTAATCTGAGCTAATTTTGGATCAGTATACATTAAGAGAATAAAGATATTTAGCAAAAATTCATGCAAAATGATGTGAGCTGAGATTGTTCTGAGCTGAGAATTATGCAAAGGCTAATTTGTGTCTGTGACATCATATATACCACTATACAGACAATATATTGGGTGTGGATACTCAATATGCCTATCCACACAGATTAATAAGAGAGCTGTTGTTTAGTTAATACTGGGAAATATATAAATATATGCACAGCACATGGACAAGGGCAATAATATATCTGTTCATTTTCTGCTGATTGTAGTCATGAGAGATTACAACCAACCTAGACTCCTCTTTTATGTGCAACAAGATGGAGTACTAAAGAGTGAATGATTGAATTAAAAAAATGATAACAGCCAAGAAAGAAATAGTTATAAGGGTTTGGGTAAAAAGGATATAGCTTTAAATGTATAAAATAACTACAGCATATGCTATAATAATTCACAGCCCTTAATAGTCAATAAAGAACTAATTACTTCTAACACCCATAGGTTTGCCCATTAAGCCATTATTGATTTATCACTATCTCTGCAGGCATGACTTCCTAACTAAGCATGCCAAAGAATCACAATAATGCTTTCCTCAGACATAGAATTAGGAACAGCTGATAAAAGCAGCCGTTGTGTAAAGCAAGACATCCAAATGAGTAACTGAGAGCAAATATATTAAATGGGAAATCTCTCAACTCTCCATTCCCTTGACAGCAATTGCAGAGTTCCAGAACTCAGCTGTCTTGATAGTAAGTCTCACTACAATATTGAGCTTCCCAAAGCAAACAAGATCCAGCTCTTGTTACGGTAAATCAGGGGTGTCAAACTTGATTTCATTGAGGGCCGCATCAGGGTTGTGTTTGATCTTGGGGGGCTGGAATGGGCATGGCCAATTTGATGTCACTCGTGTCAGGGGCGCCTGTGGTGGCCCGAGTGCTCTGCCCTCCCGCGTGTGGCCCTCCCAAGCTCCGTTTTCGCTGGCAGAGGGTTGCAGGAGACCGTCCCAGACAAAAACAGAGATTGGGAGCCCATTTTCGCTGGCAGAGGCCTCACAAGTCGGTCCTTTGCTGTTTCCAGGGTGGCCCCGTGGGCCAGATCTAAGCACCCTATGGGCCAGATCTGGCCCGTGGGCCTTGAGTTTGACACCTCTGCTGTAAATCATTAAACAATGAAACAGGGTTAGAGACAAAACCATCCAGGACAATAACAATACAGAAATTAAAGGGTTATACTTTTTTAAAAGTCTAACAAAAACCAGTCCCATTCTGGATGAAATTCTTACCCAAGAAATGCCAGGGTAAATAGTTTGCCTTAGGTGGTCATTTAGAAGAAGACTTCATGGGACCCGCTGAATAGAACTCATTACTGGGGGGCTACCATTAAGAAGGCACTGCTGCTGACCACTGCGCAATAAATCAAACCCACTTGTGGGACATTTCAATTAAGGAAGATGCTTCTAGCCTTTGTGAAACTGTAATTTAGAAATCTCTGATCATAAAGCTGAGAAAAGTTAAACAGAACGCAGAGCTTCCTAATTTTAGTAAATGAGTCTTAAACTCTTTAGCATTGAAGACCACTCTCCTTGTTGCATTGTCATAAGACTCTCTTGAACAAAGCTGCTTTGTTGTCTAACTCAACACCTGAAACAGAAAAGCATTGGGAACAACTATACATTCATAGGTAATATTGAATTGATGTTAGTGCACAATTAATGCACAAGCCAAAGCTAAGCCTTTCTCAAAGTTTTTCTTAGCCACTGCCTTGACCTTCTGGTCAAGTAGAAATGTTGATTCTAGGAGAAATCCCCCAAACCAAGGGGAATTCAATCCTATCTGGAACTGATGTAGAGGCTAGTACCAAATTAAAAATTTCTGGGTAAATAGGAACTCTTATGTTACCAGTACTAGTTTGCAATTTCAACTTATTTCATGTTATGTATTTTTTATTAAATTTATATAGATGCTTATCTCATATACATGACTCTGAGAGATGTACAATGCATAAAATCAGGTAAAACAATAATGCAATTACATCTTTCTTTAAACTGTTTTCAATTTTGTAATTGTTGTATTGTACTATTCTTTTATAATTGCTTTACCTGATTTTATGTTTTGTACGCTGCTCAGAGTCATGTATGTGAGGTGGATAGGAGAATGGACCAGCATCTTAGACACAGTGTTGCCACCTCACAGGCTTCTATTTCTATTAAAGCCTGTTTTAGAAACCAGATTTTGAGGGATTTCCTGAATGCCAATAAGGTCAGGGCCAATCCCGCTTCACCTCATGTAATTCATCTCATTCTGCCCCTTATTACCTCTATACGTCAGGTAAGAACATCATCCACTGGATCTCTTTCCAGTCATGGAGAGAACTAATATCATCAGCACATTGATAACTATCTCACTAATGATACTTCGCTCCAAACTGATTAATGACTTCATCCATGTCAGTGGCACTCTTCGCCTCCTCCTCCATCATCTAAAACAGGGCTATCAAACTCCTGGCCAGCAGGGAACATCCCAATAAGTCATATGACTCCACCATGACGACATGAGTTTGACACCCCTGATCTCAAACCATTGACTCGGTAGTAATAGAATCATTGCAAGACATAATTATTGGGCTCAACCCTTACTGGTGGTTTAGACTATGGTATCCAGCACTGCCAAGAGATCTATTAGTTCAGAAGTGCTGCAGGACCCATTCAGGTCCTGATGGAATATTTCACAAAAGTGACCAATATGATTTCAGTCTCGTGCCTAGGTCTGAATCCCATCAGAAAGGAACCTAAATAAAACATTTCATTTATTTCATTTCATATAGGATTCTTTATAGCCACTGCCCCACCATCCTTCTTCCCCAAAGAGGAAGTTCAAGATCTAACTGAGAGATGGATCAATAGGACAGAGTGCACTACTGCTTCCTTCAGGTCAAGACACAACACAGTCCTTCAAAAAAGCATACATTGCCTCTCAAATTCACCCTACCTGCCTACCTGAATGAGGCAGGCAAATATGAGTCCAACCTTTAGCTCAGAGCTCATGCTGTCAAGAATTTTGTCCACCTACTTCAGAATAAAAAAAAAAACCCATCAAAAAGACAAGTAACCTAATAAGACATATAGTCTCAGTTATCACTGTTGTTTCTTATGGCACAAGCCACCATTAACAGTGGACAATATTCTGGACAATATTCTGTGAACCCAGTGAGAGTGGGGAAGTAATAATGCTTCACAACCTTCATTGCCATGATGTAGGCCTGAACATGGGCTTGTACTTAGGTTTCATCATTCCACATGTTTTGTCACCATTACTGAAAGCATCACTTCAGCAGTTCCAGAGTTCCCAAATAAACTTCAAAGTCCCCTGGGAAGCAATTGTGTTCAATACTGTCATCATTTCTACATTCCAGGATTGAACAAGGCATATGGTAGAACTGCCTAATATATTTCCGGCCAAATCCCAAAGCATGACTTGAAGAAAACCAAGCAGATCCATTATACTTCCAGGAGGGACCATCTTAATTGGTTGCCCCCATCTCACACATCTTTTGCTATCAGTCCCACTAGGTAGACTAAACCAGGAAATCAATTCCACCATAAACAAACAAAAAAAATATCTCTATTGAGATTGGTTACAATAACAGAATTTACAAGTCAGATTGTGATGTACCTTTTCCTCCTTCATATAGTTCAGTGAATTAGGGAGGACTCTGAGCTACTTCTGGACATTATCTTCTTGTTCTGGACTTTAAAAATGCTTCTTCCCCTTTCACCTAGGTAAAGAGTCTTGCATACAAGTAGTCCTCGACTTATGACAATTGAGCCCCAAATTTATGTTGCTAAGTGAAACATTTGTGAAGCGACTTTTGCCCCATTTTGGAACGTTTCTTGCCACTGTTGTTAAGTGAATCATTGCAGTTGTTAAATTAGTAGCAGGGTTGTCAAGTGAATCTGGCTTCCTCATTGACTTTGCTTGTCAGAAGGTCGCAAAAGGGGGTCACATGACCTCAGGATGCTGTAATGGTCATAAATATGAAACAGTTGCCAAGCATCTGAATTTTGATCATGTGACCATGCAATGGTTGTAAGCTGCAATGGTTGTAAGTATGAAAAATGGTCAGAAATCACTTTTTTCAGTGCCGTTGTAACTTTGAACGGTCATTAAATGAACTTTTGTAAGTTGAGGACTACCTGTCTTTACATTAAGGTCATCTTCCTTATCCTCTTCATTTTCAGAGGTCAGTGGTGCTGATAAATCATAGACTGATCGTGAAATAATCTGTCCATGATAAAAGACTAATATCCTCCATTGTTAGATTACAAGCCAACTGCTCTGTGGTAAAAGGTAACAGCTGGAGAGAATCCAATACTGTACCAGCTCCAGAAATTCAGTAAGAGATGCATTCAAGCAGCAGGGTGGGTTGAATAGCTCAATCTTAGCCTGCATCCAGTCACCAGGGGAGCAACATATCTACTCACAGCTAAGGTCTCTTGTACATCATTGCCAGCCTCTCTGGCCTTGGATCTGTGGCTGATGAATCACCTGAAACCCAGGCAAATTTCAAACAGTTAAAAGTGGTAGTAAGAGGTTTGTACCCTCAGACTTGCAAGATTCTTATTTATTTATTTATTTATTTATTTATTTATTTATTTATTTATTTATTTATTTATTTATTTGATTTATATGCCTCCTTTCTCCGGAGACTTACAATGCATTAAGCAATAGCCTTCATACTTTTGTATATACCTGCTTAGTAGGGCTTTTTGACCCCTCCAAGCAGTGTTCTTTTTTATACAAAGTCAGCTTATTGCCCCCACAAACCAGGTCCTCATTTTACCTACCTCAGAAGGATGGAAGGCTGGGTCAACCTTGAGTCAATGCTCTAATGTAGAGCATTGCTCAGTAGATTTAGCTCATCTAGTTGATTTTACCCAGGACAAAAAGTGAATTCCTCTTTTATAATTCCTCTTGTCTTGGCCTGAAGATAAAGCAGGGCAAGTGGACCTGGGTATTTGCGGGACTACCTTCTGCTGCCGATAGTCTCCCATCGGCCAGTACACTCCCACAGAGAGGGACTCCTTAGGGTGCCGTCAGCCAGGCAGTGTCGGCTGGCGACCCCCAGGGGGAGGGCCTTCTTTGTGGCAGCACCTGCCCTCTGGAACGACCTTCCCCCGGAGGTACGTATGATACCAGATCTCCGTGCTTTTCGTCGTGCCCTAAAAACCTTTCTTTTTCACCTAGCAGGGCTGGCGTAACCCCCCCCCCCTTTTTTTTTTTTTGAGATGTTAGATTTTTAATTGTCTATGGGTTTTAGTTGGGATTTTAAATTTAGGCCAGAAGTTGTATAATTCTTTTAACAAATTTTAAATTTTGTATTGGGATGTTTTGCTGTGCACCGCCCTGAGTCCAGTAGGAGAAGGGTGGTATACAAATTTAATAAAATAAATAAATAAATAAAATAAAGTGAGATTAAAACTGGTTAATGGTCTTGAGAAAGTGAGGAGATGGTCCTTTTACCTTGTTTAGTAGTGTCATTTTCTTCCTTGACTCCTTCCCTTTTCCAACTTGCTGCATTCTAGTACATTTACTTTCCTTCAGGTGCACTCTCTCTCCCCCCCCCTCTCCAACTATAAGCTTATTTAAGTTCTATTTTCCATCAACCCATGACTCAATTATCTTCACGTGAATTCTACCCTAAGCTTCAAAATTAAACAAGGGCTGAACTCAGAATATCAGTCCAGTTTAGAAATAGATATGTCTTCTGTGTTCTAATATGTTACTAAGCCAGGAAAAGGTGACACAAGAGACAAGTAATATGGCTGCATCCCAGAGAATGAATTACATTTGGCTCCAGATAGAATAAGTAGGATACTGTCCTTCAAGAATGGTCACAAACTGTGACATCTCTCATGAAAAATGAATTCTTAGAATCCTCCCTAAGCCTGTAGAATGAGCTCTGTCTTTTTTTAGCAGTGGCCTTCTGTGTGCTCAAACTCTTTTTGAATGTACTGCTGAGTTTGTATTAAGTGTCTAGGAAAAACTCAGATAGTAGAAGCATCCATTTTATGCAAGTCCTCAAACATGAAGACAGGGGTTTGCAGGTCATTTTCATTAGAAGAACTGGACAAAGAAAGCTTTTGTAGAGTGTACAGACTCATCAAGCTGAAAAAGTAAGTTCAGGATCTCAGTATCTGCAGAGCTACCTTCTCCTGGAGATGTAGAAGACAAGACCCCCTCCAGATCCCTATTATTTCATCTGTGTGGGATATCTGAGTCAGTCTTTCTTTATCAGTGCTCCCATTCCCTGGAATATCCTTCCTGCTGATATCAATGGGCCCAGGGGTAGGTTCTACTTACCTTTACTACCAGTTCACAGCGGGGCCATCCACGTGTGCTCGCTCTTCTGCGCATGTGCAGAAGCATTTTGGTGACGTCGGGGTTGATGGGCGGAGCCTCCCACCAGTTTTACTACCAGTTCTATAGAACCGGTACGAACCGGAGGCAACCCACCACTGAATGGGCCTCAACTCTGTTAGCTTTTTGCAACCTGGGTATTTAAGCAGGCCTTTCAAATCTGAGGGATTATTTTTGTCTCTTCTGGAAGGGCAGTGACTGTACATATAGGCTGTGGTTGCCCTAAACATTGGCTGGGTTCTTTAGCATTGTTATACTGTGATGTTTTTAGTCTTACCATCTTTCTGAAGGATGCTAAGCCAGTCAGTCCAAGTTGGTGATGCTTCCTAATAAAATAAATATGTCAGTAAGTAAATGTATAGAGAAGCACAGTGGCTCGGTGGCTTAATGATGCTGGAGAAGATCTGTATTCCAGAGGTTCGAGTCCTAGCTCCACATGACAAAGTGAGCTCCTGTTACTTGCATCAGCTTCTGCCAACCTAGCAGTTTGAAAGCATGTTGCATGCAAGTAGGTAAATAGCTACCACTTTCGTGGGGGGGGGGGGGGGGAATGGCGCTTTGAGCAGCAGCACAAACCCAACCAGTGCCAAACCTACCCAAATGCTATGCCCAAATGTCAGGTGAAATTGGTGTGGAAAACCCCAAATGACACTAGAAAATGCTGTCAAGCCTTATGAGTATGAAGTTAGTTCGTCCTTGCAGTACATTCTGGATAGTGTGTGAGTATGGACCGAATGAACTAGCAATCATTGGCAGCCAAACTATTTTGTATTAACACTATAGTCTCCTAGCTAATGTAACATTGACATGTGCTGAATAAATAAATAGTAAATGTATGTTGGTAAGTCTGGGTTCGTTGGAGCTGTTTTTGGAAACCAAAGGCAGTATCTCATCTTTTCCTTTAACAGATTTTGCTACCCATTAAGAAGCAGAAAAAAAAGAAGAAGAAGAAAATCAGTTGAAGTCCTAACATGAAGTTCTCTGTCCTTGTGAGTATTTCATGGTAGTATATTCAGAAAGAAGCTGTTAGGTACAACTATCAAGACATCAAACTTTGTGAATTTTTAGTTTTATATCACTTCTAACTAAAATATAACTAATGTAAAGTAGAATTGGGAAATTCAGAATTTTTGGAATTGGGTTTAATCTATTTCTATGAGTCAAAATTGTATTTCACTGCCTACTAATTCCATTTCAATAGCCAAGTTGTAAAATAAAGTTGTCAATAGCCAACATAAAAGCTTCATCTTTAGTGACCAAATAATTTTTTTTAAATTCTAGGCATGGCCTTTATCACTAGTTAGGTTTCCAATTACAAACAATTGGAGAAGTTGTTTAAAAATACACAAGTAATAAAAATGCTTCTACTATTATGTTTCTTTGGTGAAAAAAAGATGGACTATTATAGCCACAGCTGTGATCCTGAAACAATTAGGAAGAATTTAAGCCAATGCTAAGACATGTTTTCTAAATGGAATTTGTGGCCTTCAACAACATCATTGAGGTAATCAACTTGGGATATTAATACTGAGAGAAATAACCATGCTATACAACTAGCCTTTAGCTCCCCTTTATAATCCCTTGGTGGTTATATACCATCAGCGTAATCCAGAAGCAGAATATTGTAAGAGACAGTATAAAAGTTAGTTACCTAGTAGTTGCTTTTTAATAAGATTTTAGCAGATGAAAAGATCTGAAGATCTCACAAACCCAACATAATTACAATTACAATTGTACAAATTACAATTCTTGGATCAGGAATTGGTTATTTATGACACTATCTTTCTCCAATGATCTCCTATAACTGTGATGTCGAACCTATGGCACGCGTGCCACAGGTGGCACGCGGGGTCATATCAGTGGGCACATGAGTGTTGCCCTAGCACAGCTTCTGCATGCATGCACATGCCAGCCAGCTGATTTTCGGGCCTTCCAGACCCACCAGAAGTCAAGAAACAGACTGTTTCTAGCCTCCAGAGGGCCCCCAGGTGGGTGGGGAAGCCCGTTTTCGTCTCTGGAGCCTGGGGAGGATGAAAAATGGGCTTACTGGGCCCACCATGCCATCACGTGCCAAAACCGGGGGGACGCGGGGAGTCATGCGTACATGCACGGGGGGCAGGGGGCATTGAATTATAGGTGTGGGCACGCGTGCACACAAGCCCCCCATGCTCCCCCTGCTTTTGGCACACGACGGCAAAAAGGTTAGCTATCACTGTCCTATAAAATCCATTCTATAAGATCAGGAGGGTAGGTATTACCTAAGACTTACCAATTAAAGAGGGCCATGTCATACCGTCCTGCAAGCACATCTTTTCCTTGCTGATCCTTTCCTTCTGAAATATCACCATACACATACACACACCTTGCTGTCCTTTAGTAAAGTTCCAGAACTCTGGCGCTTCAAAGAAACCAGGGACCAACATAATTTATAATCCCAAGTAATGGAAGGTGGACATTTTTGTTATTCTGTAGTGTCTTCAGATACTCTAGAAATATAAATAAGTAAGTAATCTATATAAAATGTCGCTGATCTTAGACTTTGTAAAGTTTTTTTTTAATTTTCTTATAATTTTTTTTTCAAATCCATCTCTCAATAGCTGCTAAACAATGTTAGTAGCTTGTATAACAGGTAACATAAAAATGACTAAAAAATCCTTTTTAAAACTGAAGACAACCAAGAATTTAACAAACTTCTATGGAACTGGGTCGGGGGAATTCATTATAAGATACAGAAGACCATATGGTTCTGGTGATTTTTTTTAAAAAAAAAACATTATTGACATTTTGCAGAAGTAATTTTGGTAAATATAAAGGTAAAGGTAAAGGTTCCCCCGCACATGTGTGCTAGTCATTTCTGGCTCTAGGGGGCAGTGCTCATCTCCATTTCTAAGCTGAAGAGCCAGCGCTGTCCGGAGACGTCTCCGTAGTCATGTGGCCGGCCTGACTCAATGCCGAAGGCATACAGTAAATGTAGGTAAATACAGTAAATATAGGTAGTCCTTATTTAGCGATCAAAATTGGAACCTGTAAAACAGTCACCACAGAACTGCAAAGGTAATAAATGTAAGAATTGGTTATAAAGTTACATTTTCATCTCTCTTGTAACTGCTAACAGTTGCTAAACAAGGCAGTCACTAAATGATGACAACCTGTAACCTAAATATTTCCTTTTATCTTGCTTTTCCTTTGCATGTTTAAGAAAAGATGTGTAATGTTCCATCTCCAAATTTTTCTCACAAGACTCCTGTGGGATATGTTACACTGAGGGTGTATGACTTCCCAAAATCACCCAGTGGATTTTTATGGGGCTGAGGGACACCTTTGTCCTACAATGAACTGATTCCTCACTTCACTTTTGAAGTAAGTATGTGAAACAAGATGCCTATTGTTTTCAAACATCACTAAACCATTTCACTGAATTTTATTATTGTTTATATTGCTTTTTCTTGCTAGAGAATTTGTATTACTCAGGGGCTCTATAAAGTAATAAATCAATCAATGTCAAAACAGAAAATGGCAATTTGACATATCCAAGTTTCTTATCTAGCTAATGATATGAACATAGATACTGATACATTAGGAAATATAATGTGAGTGTAAATTAATGTTGAGTCATATAGTTCAGATATAAATTTTCTTTACTGAATTGTGCCAAGCATGTAGAAACCAGAAAGCAGAATAACCAAAAAGGTCACAGGAGGTGGAAATGCATAGATGGCTATGAAAGTAAGAATTTGAGAGTCTCTAGCAGCCTATATATATTCTAAATTAGCTGCACCAACAAAACAAAACAATCCAGTATTCTTTTAAAATGTGTTCTAAACTGCTGTGGAAAATACCACCCATATATCGATCTCCACTTTCCATATACAATATGTAGAATTGTGTACTATATGTTGTAATCACATTGTACATCTCTCACTAAGACCCAGTTCTTTAGAGCAGGGATAAAAATGCAGAACATGTTACATTACAGAGTAAGTATAGATCAGGGATGTCAAACTCAAGGGCCCAGGGCCAGATCCACCCCAAGGAGTGCTTAGATCTGGGGCCCCAGGGCCGCCCTGGAAACAGTAAAGGACCAGCCCATGGTGCTTCTGTCAGCAAAAATTGAGCTTCGGAGGATATCCCCCCCCCCCACAGTTCTGCTTTTGCTGACAGAGGGTTGCAGGAGGCCATCACAGCCAGAAACACAGCTTGTGAGGGCTGTGTGTGATCTCCCCCGAGCTCCATTTTTGCTGGCAGAGGGTTGTAGGAGGCCATCGCAGCCGAAAATGGAGCTTGGGAGCCCGTTTTTGCTGGCAGAGAGCTCAGGCCACCACAGGCGCCCCCAACACGAGTGATGTTAAGCTGGCCACATCCATCCTGGCCCCACTCACCCCGGCCCCCCGAAGTCAAACACAATCTTGATGCGGCCCTCAAAGAAATCGAGTTTGATACCCCTGGTCTAGATCTACCTGTCTCAATCTGATCTATTGTTGCCTTCTGGAATCTGAAAACTCATATCACAGATCAGCATTCATTCTTGGTTTTAAACGTTTTCTATTTTTATTATATTGTGCTTTCTATTTTGTTTGGTTTTATTTTATACCACCCAGAGCTTGTTTAAATAAACTGATTTAATTAAATTAAATTTAACATGGCTGTGATTTGGTGCCTGAATAGTCCAACAAATTGATAAAAGCAGATTTAAATTTTACTGTAAACAAATCCACAAGTGAAATCCCATTTTGGACAGCAACCTGTTGCAGATTACATACAATTCCACATTTACTCTAGAAAATTGATATGTATTTGTTTTGTACATAGCCCAGACACCTTCATGTTGAAAAACTCTACAACAGAACTAATATATTCATGGAGAAAATATATCTAATAGTCATTAATCAACGGATGGCATATAATCAAGCAAGCAAGCATTAATATGCTATTCTTTACTAAAAATAAAACAAATGTGCTTGAATAGTGTACATTATAATAAAATACATGCTGAAGGTAAAACATTTTTCAACAAAAACAGCTTATCAAAGAAAGATACAACTACTTAACTTCGCTAATTTTTTGGGAAGTTTTATAGGAAAGTCTTGAGAGGTATCTGTCAACTTTGAACAATGTCTTGATTTTCTTGAGGGTTGGGCTAAATGCTAGGATATGTTTTTGTGTTGAAATTCTTTATAAGGAATCAAGAAAAGTAGCTGAACATGTTTCACTTGTTTACTTTATTCATTCATCAGATTTAGAGATCACTCATCTCACTCAACCTCCAATTTTACATTACAATGATGGCAGTGTTTTTTTTTTCTTTTCTTTATTTACTTGCCAATTTTTGGGAACTAGATACATGACATTAGCGTTGGACAATATCCAACAATATTTATCAAATATTCCAGTCATGAATCCAACAATACGATCTGGAACGAGCTCCCCCCGGAGATACGGAGGATCCCGGATCTGCGCACCTTCCGTCGCGCGCTCAAGACTTTCTTAATTTATCAAGCTGGCCTGGCCTAAATCTTCTCCCCTTTTAAATATAAATTTTAATTTGTTTTTAAATTATTGGGTATTTTAAATTTGTCTCAGCCAAATTATTTAATTCGTTTTTATTCTATTTTAAATTTTTGTATTTATGTGTTTTATTCTGTGGCTGTTCACCGCCCTGAGTCCTTCGGGAGTAGGGCGGTATAGAAATCCAATAAAATAAAAATAAAAAATAAAAAAATAAACTGCATTTGTTTCACAGAAACATTTAATCCGGTTGTATTTAGTATCCTTTCCTGTCAATTCCATCGCCCTAACTCTTTATCCTTTTTTCTTGCAGTTGTATATAGCACAAAGCCCTGGATACTGGCATGCCCCCTCGAATCTATTTTGGCATTCCCATAAAAGTGTGTGTTCTTCTTGCTCTTCTCGCTCTGGTTTGCTTGGCTACAAAGAAGCCCACCTGTGCTGTCCTTCTCCTTTGGAATGTCTCAAGTCTTTCGTCTTCGTCTGGCACATTGTCATTCCATTGGTCAAGGTCCTTTTTCTGGCACTCTGTGTTGCATACCAGGAATGCAATCGCTTCTCAAGGAGACAAATGGATTTCATTCCAAAGGAGCTTCTATCATGATGCCCTGGCGTAGGATGGCATAGGCAAAACATTGAAGGGAGGGGGCGTTTAGGAGGAGCTATTCTCAAGAGATCCTATTTTATGGTGAAAAGATTTGCATTCAAAATAGATGTTTAAAATTAGATGCGTAATAGCAATCAAAGAAAAAATGTTGATGATGCTCAGTGCTCTTGATAATTCAGTGCCCGCTGTAGCAATTTTGCTATGGCTAAAACCTCCATCTAAGATTTTGCTATTATAGGCTCTGCATTAATACATAAAATCTCCGCCCATGTGCCAGTGTCCTTGCATCACTGAAATGAAGATGGCTTTAATGATGGAAGTTATTTGCTTGCATATCCTCTTCAGAAATAGGATTGCAACTTCAATGTCTTTTTAAAACTGCCCAGGCCAGACTGAACATTCTTTTTTTTTTTTTTTTTTTTTTTTTTTGGAAGAAAAAGGCACAGTTAAACTAATTTTCAGGACTAATACTCCGAAAAATCAAATTTTATAAATATTATGACAGTACCCCACAATGCAGCAAGGGCTTGTAACAGTCTAACATTTGGTGATACAATTGTGCAAAGCTTTGGCTTAGATGTGATGTTCTGTCGTTTTATAATAATTGTTGGTAATGAGCTTTCTGTACCAATCTACAATATTGTCTTTTTTCTTATTTATAATGCTGATCAAAGACGCTAATAAATAAATGTGTTTCAATGATAATAAATCATAGCTACCAAACACTTTTAGGTAACATAAAATGCACCAACTTGTCATATAGTCCTCGATTTATGATCACAATGGAGCCCAAAATTTCTGTTATTAAATGAGACATTTGTTAAGTATGTTTTGCCCCATTTTATGACCTTTCTTGCCTCTGTTGTTAAGTAAACCCATGCAATTGTTAAGTTAGTAACAGGGTTGCTAAGGTAATCTGGCTTCCCCATTGACTTTGCTTATCAGAAGGTAATAAAAGGGATCATATGACACTGCAACCATCATCACTATGAACCAGTTGCCAAGCATCTGAGTTTTGATCACGTGATCATGGGGATGTTGCAAAGGTTGTAACTGAAAAATGGCCATAAACACTTTTTTTCAGTGCCATTCAGTGGTGGGTTGCTCCCAGTTCAGTCCGGTTCTTGCGAACTGGTAGTAATGGCGGCGGGAGGCTCCACCCACCTGCCCCAACATCATCACTCATGATCTGCACATGCGCAGAAGCGCCCGCATGTGCTCCCATTGCCAACCGGTAGTAAAGGTAAGTGGAACCCACCCCTGGTGCCATTTTAGCTTTGAACGGTCACTAAACAGACTGTTGTAAGTCGAGGACTACCTGTACACATCTGGTTCTTTAACCAGATGTGTTCCATCTGGCACATGTGAAGCTTGCTTTCCTACCTTTCACTGACTGCCACTTTACTTATTTTGTCTTTGAGTTCAACTCTTCTTAACCCTATCCAGGTATAAATTTAAAATGCCTATTGTTACTGGACCAGTTGATAATGAAGGAGAAAAAGAGGTGTCAGTAGCATAGTTCTTTGATGTTCTCTGCTAGATGCTTCATTTAGTTTTTAAACAGACACCAGAATACAGTCCTAAGAAAAAACCCTGAGATCTGCATGTAATCTACAAAAGCTGTTGTAACTCATAGAACAGAAACTAATGCAAAAGAACTCCTTACATTCTTAAAGCATTCTAATTATAAGCATTTGTGTGCATAAGTAGCATGAAATTTTCATAAAGTTCATATTCCACAGGCTATCCTAAAGCAAGCATATATCAATAAAACAAAAAAATGTCAATCTTGAAACCCAGTTTAAATCAAAATGGAAATGGAAAAGTTGATAGTTCCATGGTACAGCATGATTTTAATTTTGAAGGCTCCGGCATAGAAGCTTACTGTGGAAGGAGCAGTCATGGCCGTAAATGTTGGCACCCCTGAAATTTTCCCAGAAAATGAAGTATTTTTCACAGAAAAGTATTGCAGTAAGACATGTTTTGCTATACACATGTTTATTCCCTTTGTGTGTATTGGAACAAAACCAAAAAAGGGAGGAAAAAAAGCAAATTGGACATAATGTCACACAAAACTCCAAAAATGGGCTGGACAAAATCATTGGCACCCTTTCAAAATTGTGGATAAATAAGATTGTTTCAAGCATGTGATGCCCCTTTAAACTCACCTGGGGCAAGTAATAGGCGTGGGCAATATAAAACTCACATCTGAAAGCAGATAAAAAGGAGGGAAGTTCACTTAGTCTTTGCATTGTGTATCTGTGTGTGCCACACTAAGCATGGACAACAGAAAGAGGAGAAGAGAACTTTCTGAGGACTTGAGAACCAAAATTGTGGAAAAATATCATCAATCTCAAGGTTACAAGTTCATCTCTAGAGATCTAGATTTGCCTTTGTCCACAATGTGCAACATTATCAAGAAGTTGGCAACCCATGGCACTGTAGCTAATTTCCCTGGGCATGGACGGAAGAGAAAAATTGATGAAAGGTGCCAACGGAGGATAGTCCGGATGGTGGATAAGCAGCCCCAAACAGGTTCCAAAGCAATTCAAGCTGTCCTGCAGGCTCAGGGAGCATCAGTGTCAGTGCGAACTATCTGTCGACATTTAAATGAAATGAAACGCTATGGCAAGAGACCCAGGAGGACCCCACTGCTGACACAGAGACATAAAAAAGCAACACTACAGTTTGCCAACATGTACTTGAGTAAGCCAAAATCCTTCTGGGCAAATGTCTTGTGGACAGATGAGTCCAAGATAGTGCTTTTTGGTAAAGCACATCATTCTACTGTTTACCGCAAACGGAATGAGGCCTACAAAGAAAAGAACACAGTACCTACAGTGAAATATGGTGGAGGTTCACTGATGTTTTGGGGTTGTTTTGCTGCCTCTGGCACTGGGTGCCTTGAATGTGTGCAAGGCATCATGAAATCTGAGGATTACCAACGGATTTTGGGTCGCACTGTAGAGCCCAGTGTCAGAAAGCTGGGTTTGCGTCGGAGATCTTGGGTCTTCCAGCAGGACAATGACCCCAAACATACATCAAAAAGCACCCAGAAATGGATGGCAACAAAGTGCTGGAGAGTTCTGAAGTGGCCAGCAATGAGTCCAAATCCCAATCCCATTGAACACCTGTGGAGAGATCTTAAAATTGCTGTTGGGAAGAGGCGCCCTTCCAATAAGAGAGACCTGGAGCAGTTTGCAAAGGAAGAGTGGTCCAAAATTCCAGATGAGAGGTATAAGAAGCTTATTGATGGTTATCGGAAGTGACTGATTTCAGTTATTTATTCCAAAGGGTGTGTAACCAAATATTAAGTAAAGGGTGCCAATGATTTTGTCCAGCCCATTTTTGGAGTTTTGTGTGACATTATGTCCAATTTGCTTTTTTTCCTCCCCTTTTTGGTTTTGTTCCATTACACACAAAGGGAATAAACATGTGTATAGCAAAACATGTGTTACTGCAATACTTTTCTGTGAGAAATACTTCATTTTCTGGAAAAATTTCAGGGGTGCCAACATTTACGGCCATGACTGTATTTAGCCTATTGAGACCAACCCTCAGTATGAGTCCAAGCATCCCTGACAGATGGCTGTCTAGACTCTGCTTGAACACCTGCATTTAAATATTCTATGTTGAATGTCGTGGGGCACTTTGTCAAATATTTTCCTGAAATCAAGATATGGTAGATTTACAATCTGTTAAGGAAGTTAGTAAAAATTAAGAACCAGTTTGGTCTAGTGGTTAAGGTACCAGACTAGAAACTGGGAGACTGTGAGTTCTAGTCCCGCCTTAACCATGAAAGACAATTGGGTAGCCTTGGGTCAGTCACTTTAACTCAGCCCAACCCACCTCTCAGGATTGCTGTTGTGGGGAAAATAGAAGATGGAAGTTATGTTGGATATGTTTGCTGAGGCTCTGCTTTTTCTTCCTTATGTATTAGTGATATAAGATAATATTTGTAACAAAGGGTTAAACTGTGTAGTCCTTGGTGCTCTCTGAGCTCGGTGGTTTTCTTGCAGATGTTTCAATACCCAACTAGGTAATCATCAGTGCTAGAAAGGAGTGGGGGTTGCTCTTATTTTTATGTATTAGTGACTTGTCCAGTCAGTGTTAGTAGGAATAGTCTTGGTGATTCCTTGATTAGATGGTTTGTTTGTTTGTCTGCATTGGCATCAGTTTCCAATCAAGGAATTACCAAATGATGAATTTGCTAAATGCAAACTTTTTTATACATTTTATAAAATTTATACATTTTTATGCATTCATATGAACTTTTGTTGAGATTTGAAATGGAGGAAAAGCAAAATAAAGAATGTATAGTAAAATGGGCCAAGAATTTTGGTGATAATATTCAAATGGATCAATGGGAAAGAAGATAAAAGACCTGAAATTCACATTGTATTACAATTTAAATAAAACTTATTATAAACTTATTATAAATATTATGCATTATATTTATGCATTAATATTTATGCACTATATGCATTATAGTGGTATGTGATAACAAAGAAATTGTCTTGGATGTATAAAGATACTTCTAATCATTGTTGAAAATGTGAAAAACGTGAGAGGACATTTTATCATGCTTGGTGGGCTTGTGAAAAAGCAAAATGATATTGGATACAAATACAAGTGGTGATGGAGAACATTCAGAAATTAACATCCAAATGAAATCAGAATTTTTTAAATCAGAAATTATGGCCACTCAACTAAAAAAGGTTCTTGGACAATTGGTTTTATATATGCTTAACTGCAGTTGCACAATGGAAAACTAAAGAAACATTAGTAATGGAGATAGTGAAGATGGCTAATTTTGCAGTAACGGCTAAATTGATGTTTTGATGGAGGAGGGAACCACAATTACTTGTGTAAAAACTATAGATTTATTTTTGCTGAAAGTGGATTAAATTGCTGCTGACGATTTCAGGATTTATAGATTAAAAAGGTTTGTTTAAGGGAACTATCATCTGCAACATGGGAGAGTGAAGAGGGCAATTGTTATGTTAGTACCATATTTCCCCAAAAATAAGACCCTGTCTTATACTTTGTCTGAAATAAACACTTGGCCTTATTTTCAGGGAGGTCTTATTATTTTGGGGCGCATGGAGCAATATGGGGCTCCTCTTGCCATCTTACCTGATTTCCAGCTCTGTCTCTTTAACCCTAGCCAGAGGAAATGGCGGGGACCGTCTGTGCAAGCGATTAAATATTTTTGGGGAGGTCTTATTTTTGGGGAGGGCTTATTTTTTTGGGGGGGTATTTTAGCGCACGCTAAATTTTCAGGGAAAAAGGGTATGTGCTGCAAAAATCAGAAATATCGCTTCTTTAGATATGTTTCTTTTTTTTCTTATTTTGTTATTCACTTTTTCTGTTACCCTTTATAATCTTTTTCTGGTTCTTTTTGTTTCTGTAGTTTTCAAAAAATATATGTAAAATCTTTTTTAATGAAAATTCTAAAAATTAAAGGAATAGTCACCAGGCCAAAAAGGAGCTGAATTTATTTCTTCCAGTATATCGTCTTTTTAGACCTCTGAAGCATAACTTTCTCAGGTCCCTGAAGCAACCCCTCCTGAGCTGCTTTCACAGCTTGGAAGCATAAACTACTTTTGCCCACTCAACTGATTCTTATTCATGCAATAAGTATTTAAATGCAGAGGTGGGCATCACATACTACAACAACCAGTTCACCTGGAACCGAAAATGTGAGCGCACACGTTTTTGACTGACTGTGTGCTTTGTGGAACGTGTTTTATATTTTCATGGCTAATCCCCAAACACTGTTCATGCAGTTATTCCTTACCAGCTTGCTGTATTGCTCCATTCCTTAGTTCCCAAATGGTCCTAATTGGTAGATGAATAACCATCACATCATCAAAGGCCGGAGAGTTACAAGAAGATATTTGAAAAGAAGTCTGGGAGGAAGGAGTCTGCATTTCTTCTCTTGTCTTTCACCCCTTCCCTCCCCATACCCCACTGGACAAAAGTGATTTTGTTTTGGGAGGCAATCTTGGTGGAAACTGACAGTAGGACAAGGATCAGTATGTTGAAATTAAGACCTCTTCATTTTAAACATTCTGTGATTCTAAAAAGCAAACTCCAGTACCATATAATACACCTGTAATGTTTGTATACAGATTTATTGTTGCCAGCATTGCTGATAAACTATGAATAAAAGGGCAGTCAATAAAAGCAAAGATTGTAATCCCAAAAAACGGGCACTTCTGCATCCATACCCTGCTGCTATGATAAAATCTTAAGAATGTTGTCTAAAAAAAATTGAAAAAATAAATAAATCTGGATATAAGGAATCTAGAGAGCATTCCCCTCGAAATTCACCAAGATCCTGACCTAAATTATCTTTTTTTAATATTTTTGAAATGCAATTTTAATTTTTTAACTTATTGAAACCTTTCATATGGCTGTCCATCTCACTACAGCAACTCTGGTTGACCAACAACCCAGTTAAAAAACAGTTGCAATGACAAGCAATTTTCAATGCACTAGGGCTCCCAAAAACCTAAACCCTTTTGATCCTTCAAACAAACAAGAGCCCACCAACACCCGGCCACAAAATTTATGGGAAGGATATGCAAAGTGCCAGTCTCCAGCATTCTATTTATTTACGGAAAGGTACCAGGGACTTGTGGGATGTGGTGGCTCAGTGGCTAAGATGCTGAGCTTGTTGATCAAAAGGTCGGCAGTTTAGCAGTTTGAATCCCTGGTGCCGCGTAACGGGGTGAGTTCCCGTCACTTGTCCCAGCTTCTGCCAACCTAGCAGTTTGTAAGCACATAAAAAATGCAAATAGAAAAATAGGGACTACCTTTGATGGGAAGGTAAGAGTGTTCCGTGCACCTTTGGCATTTAGTCATGCCGGCCACATGACCATGGAGACATCTTCGGACAGCGCTGGCTCTTCGGCTTTGAAACAGAGATGAGCACCGGCCCTAGAGTCAGGAACGACTAGCACTTATGTGCACGGGAAACCTTTACCTTTACCTTTACCAAGGTCTTAAAACAGTTCTCCAAAAATTTACTTCATAACAGTACTTATGTTCCCAATGTTGGTTTTGAATGTGTCCTTCTTACCCCATGAAAAAAGGATCAAGCAAAGCAAGGATAGTTACTGAATAGTTGATAGTTATAGTTATCAATAGTTATTGAAGGGAGCGCAATGGCTCATAAGATACTGGGCTTGTCAGCTAGAGAGCTGACAGATTCGGTTGTCGAGACCCAAGCACCCCATGATGGGGTAAGTTCCCTTTCTCGCCTCACCTCCTGCCAACCTAGCAGTTTGAAAGTATGCAAATGAGAGTAAATAAATAGGCACAGCTTTGATAGGAAGATTATTGCGTTCCATATTTTCATGCTGACTACATGATGATGGAAGTGTATCTCAGACAACGCAGGTTCCCTTGACTGAGAATCAGAGATGAGCACCGCCCCTGTCCTGTCATGACTGGATAGGGGAAATCTTTAAAAGGTAAAGGTTCCCCGCACACATTCCTGACTCTAGGGGGCGATGCTCCTCTCCATTTCAAAGCCAAAGAGCCAGTGCTGCTGAAGACATCTCTGTGATCATGTGGCCGGCATGACTAAATGCCAAAGGTGCACGGAACACTGTTACCTTCCCACCAAAGATGGTCCCTATTTTTCTACTTGCATTTTTTATGTTCTTTCGAACTGCTAGGTTGGCAGAAGCTGGGACAGTAACAGAAGCTCACCCCTTTACGTGGCACTAGGGATTCGAACTGCTGAACTGCCGACCTTTTGATCGACAAGCTCAGTGTCTTATCCACTGAGCCACCGTGTCCCATAGGGGAAATCTTTAAACCTTGTCAATAGTCATCCTGTGATAACTAGAAATGTTACAGGTAGTGTATTATAAGCAGGAATATAACCCATAGAAAGCATGTTGTGAGTGGGCTTGGCTGACCTCGTAGCAACAGTGTTGGAGCACCCACAATACTGAGACATGCTGGGTTTTTTTTCCTTTCTGATTTTCCTTAGATTTCACCTGCACACGATGATCCTTTCCCTCATCTTGTAACTACACAAATAAGCCTTCCTATTCATATCTATATACTGTACTGAATATGCACCATACGTATCGTCACATACCAATGGCAAGAGATGAAATCTTTAGTTTCCATTCATTCTTGAAAAAATAAAAATATTTTATTGTCACAGAGATCTGTTGATGGAAAATCAAGGAATCATTATGAGTCAGTGGTGTAGTAGGTTTTAACATCGATTAAAAGGAATATTGATCTAGGGTTTGCCAAGCAATTAAGCTCTGCAACTGCATTAAGAAAAGAAAGATTCTTTTCCTAATGCAGTATTAATTTTAGGCTCATGTTATAGATTTGCAACAGCTCTGAGTTTTTTTTTTTCCTAAAAACAACCTGTTAAGCATTTTATCTATATAACATTCCATGCATCATATCCTTTCCTCCCCACCGCCCCCGTTCCAACCAGTTGGCAAGTTTTCATAATTCTCAATGGTTTTGAGTGTCCTCTTCTGACTGAGCAAGGTATGACTTGGGCAGGCAGGTGAAGAGTAACGAGTCTCCTTCCCACCAACTTTGACTCCCCAGTTATTTACAGCACATTATGGAAAGTGGAAGGCGTGCCAGAAGGAATTTGTTTTTCCCCTTGGAATGCTGCAGTTGTCCCTTGGTGTAAGGAGATCCCCAAAGGCCTGAGCCAAGAAAGTGCTGACAAAAGTGAAACTCCAAAGGGCAGAGAGCAAGAATAAGCTGGTTGGCTTAAGAAAAGCTCCAGTCAAGTCCACACCCCCTAAAAGAAGCTATTCTTTATAAAGGCAGACACAACCGGCAATGGCACTATCATGTCCAGGGCCTTTCAACGCCGGCCCTACAATACTTGAAAATGATGATCACGAGAAGTGTGGCTGCCCCGTTTTCCAAACACTCTGGCAACAGCCTCAACACTTCCAGAGCAAGAGTTTGAAAGAAGAATCTGTTTAAAATGCTTGGCCAAGACACTTAAAGATTCCCCGTTTAGTTAGTAAGTGGAAGCAAGTTGAAAGGATCTCATATTCCAATTCCTTTCTGGGCTCCCCAGTTCAATATCTGCTATTTAAGAGATCATTTCAAAACACAATTTGTAACTCATATTCTGAAGATATGTATTCCCACCTAGACCAATTATTCAACTGTTTTTCTTCTATCCTTCTTTCCAATTGATAAGCTATGCTTTTATCTAGCAAACACCAACTTGCTTCTGACACAATACTTTCCTCTTCATTTTCCTAATTAATGGTTTGCTCCATGCTTCTCACTATCTTCATTTTGCTTGGGCGATATCGTTTATGACTCAAACTACTCATTAACACTCATAATTTTGTTTTCTGTGGCATTTAAATATAGGTACGCTTTGCTCTTGCAATGTATCAACTGGGTTTTGGGCCACTATAACTTTTTTTTTTTAAAGCATTAATCATGTCATTTACAGATTATCCTTGACCTAAAACCACAATTGGGACTGGAAGTTCTGTCACTAAGCAATGATTGTTAAGTGAGCCGTGCCCATTTTAACAGCCTTGTTTGCCATGGCCATTAAGCAAATCTGGCTTCCTCCCTCAACTTTGCTTGCTGGAATCCCCCTGTAAAGGTTGTAAGTGGTGATTGTGTGATCCCAGGCACTGCATTTGTGGTAAATTCCTGTTGGTTGCCGAGCACCTACATTTTTGCTCATGTGACCATGGGGACAATGACAGTTATAACTGTGAGGGCCAGTCGCGGGTCAGTCACTTTTTTTCAGTGTCAGCAAAGCTTTGAATGTTTGTTAAATGAATGATCATAAGTCAAGGACTACCAATAATAGAGACCGCATATCTCCATAATTGGCAATATCAGCATTTAGCAATGTCATCATCAGGCCTGGTTCTGCCAGCGGACCTGGGGAACCCAGAGCGGGATGGAGCCCATTAAATGGCTCATGTGATCGGCTGTCACTGGGGCGGGAGGTGGGGGTCAGGGGTGATTTTATTACATTATTTAATTTTTTATGAGTTTTACTTTTTTTAAATGTGTTTTTTTATATATATATTCTGTAAGCCGCCTTGAGTCACCATGGGCGAATAGGCGGCAATATAAATCTAATAAATAAATGTGGTATCTTCTTATCGTAAGTCTGTACTTCATTTTAATATTGGCCAAAATATTTTTTATGTATTAGAGGAACTCAGACTGTATTATTCAGCAGCTTCAATTCCTCATCCAAATGATCTCCCAGTCTAATAACTGTTGTTGTTGTTGTTAGTTGTGAAGTCGTGTCCGACCCATCGCAACCCCATGGACAACTTTCCTCCAGGCCTTCCTGTCCTCTACCATCCTCTGGAGTCTATTTAAGCACATGCCTACTGCTTCAGTGACTCTATCCAGCCACCTCATTCTCTGTCATCATATTTTTCTTTTGCCCTCAATCGTTCCCAGTATTAGGCTCTTTTCCAGTGAGTCCTCCCTTCTCATTAAGTGGCCAAAGTATTTCAGTTTCATCTTCAGGATCTGGCCTTCTAAAGAGCAGTCAGGGTTGATCTCCATTAGAACTGACTGGTTTGATCACCTTGCAGTCCAAGGGACTCGCAGGAGTCTTCTCCAGCACCATAGTTCAAAGGCCTCAATTCTTTGGCGCTCAGCCTTTCTTATAGTTCAACTTTCACAGTCATACATTGCAACTGGGAAAACCATAGCCTTGACTATATGCACTTTTGGTGGCAGGGTGATGTCTGCTTTTTAGTATGCTATCTAGATTTGCCATAGCTTTCCTCCCTAGGAGCGTTCGTTTACCCCGCCCACTCCCAATATATTGCTGTCACCTGAGTCCCAGCTGAAGGCTAGAGGAAAAAAAAAACTGTTTAAATTCTTGCTGCGGGGCTTCAAAGGGCCACCCTATAGCCAGTGGTGGGATTCTGCCGGTTCCGCCCCACCCCTTGCCCCGCCCCTCCGCACCACTATTTATTGCCAATAAATAGTGGTGGGCGAGGGGCGGGCGAGCCAGCAATTTAACAAATAGTTCGGTGTTTTTTTGTAATTTTATTGGCCAGCAGAGCTTCAGCATAGGCTAATTAGCCCTTGATTAGATTGGCTCCCGACTCTCAGCTGATTTGCTCTCAGCTGTTTTGCTCAGGGCTTTGCTGCTTGCTGGAGCAGTTTTTTTTTCCTTAGCTATGCTGAAAAACGAAACTGAAAATAAAGCAGGCTGTTGGCTTTGCTGTTGCTGCAACGTGGCAAAATGAGGCAGAGAGAGATTTCTTTTTCTTTTTCCTCACCAAAAAAGGTAGGTGCAAAACTGCAAACAATGGGAAATTTAGGGCAAAAGAGGAGAGTTCAAGATTTTAAAACACAAAAGAAAAAAAGCTCTATTTAACTAGGGAATTGTATTAATTGAGATACTATTAATTGTATATTGTGTTGAAAGCAGAAATGGTTAAGTTATGGTTTGGAGGAATATATGGGGGAAATTATTTGGTTTATTATTATTGGTAAATATAATTAATTGATTGATTTGTAAGGAATTGGATTGCATGGAAATAATTGGAATATTCATGTTCATATTGATTAATATACAAAAAAGGTAGTTATATAACTAATTGATTTATATTAAAATGTTGAATTTATATTAAATAACTGTAATATTACATAATTAACCAATGTGAGGATGGATATAAAAATAAATGACAATGGGAAGGGGTATAATATAGAATAGAAGGGAAAAATTGAATTTGATTAAGATTAGAGAGGAGGATGAAGGATAATATTGGTTTTTTACAAAAATAGATGGGGAATAAATATGACAAAAGGAAATATAGAAATTGTAAATTTAATTGAAATGACTAAACACTGTTTAAATTGGTGAACCGGCCAAAAACTCTGTTCAAAGAAAATACATTATATGTTTGTATGTGTGTTTCTAATTGTTATTTATTCATATTTGTTCTCTTTTATTCTTTAAAGTTTAACAATTCATTCAGCGTAATATCTTTATATTTGTTTGGGGTTGGCTTTCTTCCCTTTCATCTTTTTTATTGTACAGCAATCTTTCTCCTCAAACCTACCACCTCTCTCTTTTCTTTCCTTCTTACTTTCTCTTCCTCCCCCTCTTCTTCTCCTCCCTACTTCCTCTTCCTTTCTCCTTCTCCTCCTCTCTTCCTCCCTCTCTTACCCTCACTCCTACTCTAATTTCCCTTCCCTTCCTTCATCCCTCTCTATTGCTGTATCCTTTTATGCATATGGACTACTCAGAGGGCTGAAAAAGTTATTTCTGACTGGTCCTCGCACTTTTGACCAGTCCTTGAACTTATGACTGTCCTCACATTTTACGTTTTTGCCCTATCTTGTCACCATGGTGAAGAGAAGCAGTTGTGAAATGAGTGACACGGTTGTTAAGAATGCTACAATGGGCATAAATGATGACCAGTCATAAGTGCAAAGGCCAGTCAAAAGTGCTGTCAGAAATCACTTTTTTCAGCCCTCTGGGTAGTCCTTTTGTGCACATGGACTATTTTTGACTGGTCCTCGCACTTTTGACCAGATCTCGAATTTATGACTATCCTCAGATGTTACGTTTTTTGCCCTATTTTATCACCATGGTGAAAAGAAGCAGTTGTGAAATAAGTGACATGGTTGTTAAGAATGCTGCACGGGCATAAATGTGAGGATGGTCATAAGTGTGAGGACCAGTCAAAAGTGCGAGGACCTGTCAGAAATGACTTTTTTCAGCCCTCTGAGTAGTCCCTATACACATAGCCACGCCCACCCAGTCACATGACCTCCAAGCCACGCCCACAAAATAAGCCACGCCCACAGAACCGGTAGTAAAAAAATTTAGAACCCACCCCTGGTTGGGGGTCACCACAACATGAGGAACTGTATTAAAGGGTCGCGGCATTAGGAAGGTTGAGAACCACTGTTGTAAAGAGTAAGGAACACGACCTTGGCAGAGATAGGTAGGGACCATTACCTAGGCAAAAAGGGCTGAAGCAGTTTTTTTTTAAAGTCCAGAACAAGGAGATAACATTTGGAAACACATCAGGCAGATCCCTCCCTAATTCAGTGAACTCTAAAGAGAAGAAAGAGGTACAGTGCAATCAAACTTGCAAGATAGAATCTTAAAAGCCATAAAATAAGCAGCCTTCCTATGACATTTCCTGGCCTGATCTAAGTACTAGGGCTGAAATATATACATCATATTGTTAAATCATTCCCCCCCACCAGCATTTTCCCACAACAGCAAGGGCCACATTTTTCATATCAACTGAGCATTGATCCATTGGTTGCAACAGGAATTGTCCAACTGACTTGTTGATCAAGCCTGACATCATGGGCTGAGTTACTGGCCCAAAGCCTTCCAGCTAGCTTTCATGCTGAATGCAGTAAGAGAACTCATCGTCTCCTGCTTTCTAGTCTGGTGTCTTCATACTAGACCAAACTGACTCTCTCATATTGTTACATCAAATCCCTGATGAAAATATACATACAACCAAATTTCATTTGATTTTGTTTCTACTAGAGCCTAATATATCAGGATTAAAAAAAATATTTTTATTACACATGGTCATATTTTAGACCAGGGGTCATCAAACCCTGGCCAAAGGCCAGAATTGCTTAATGCACTGTAAGCCGCCCTGAGTCTCCGGAGAAGGGCGGCATATAAATCAAATTTAAAAATAAATAAATAAATAAATAAAAAATTGAGCTGTGCAGGTGGGTAAGGATGCTCAGCTCCATTTGTGCAAGTGACAAGTGCACGCACCCATCACTTGAGTAAATGGAGCTGCTTGTGCGAGTGCATGCGGCCACTGCTTATGCAGAACCTTTCTCCCCCCCAGATCTCAAAGCCAGTAAGATTGGAGAGACCCCCGATTTAGACACAGCAAGGTCACTTTATATAGTCAGTGATTCAAACTGCTGAATCTCAATTTATAATACAGCTCATATTTAATTACGCGTAGATAAGCACTCTATTGCAGCTTCTTCCCTACCTGCTCAACAAGAATTTACATCATGTAGTTCTCACTTTGAACAAAATTTGCAAAGCAGATTGGGCCTTAGCTATCCAAGCGTGAGCTCATTCTCTGAGATCCAAGCTGATTCCATTCTCTGACTTAGAGCAACAAGTAAACCAGAGGTGTTTTTTTAGAACTTTCTGGCCACTACTAGATGGCTATTTGAATTGCAATGTTATGGCATGATTATATATACGTTGATAAACAGTTGTGGGTTTTTTTAAAAAAAATATTTTAAACAGCTACATTATTTGAGAGCTATAGATTTTAAAAAATCTACAAAATTTGTAGTTTTTTTAAATGAACTAGTGTCAAGCAGGAAGTGGTTGACAAACTATAATCTAAAATTATTATTTTATCATTATTATTATCTGGAATGTGTACCCAAGCATCATTTCAAGAAATATTAAGGCATTTAAAACAATATTCTGCTTAGGGTTGCCAGGTCTGCTTCCAAAAAATAGCGGACAACCCGGGGGTGGGGGGTGGGGGGGTGTTAAGTAGTAAAAAAATAAAAAAAAAATTACAATTAAATTATATATTTTCTTGCAAACTTTTTAACACGCCATTTTAGGTTAGTCGACACAAGCTACAATACATTTTAAAAATATGAACTGTACATAATTTTATAATATATTTTTATTTTAATCTCATCATTAATTTTTTCAGAGAATCGAGTTCAATGGATATTCGATCTTTGTCTCATTCTAACTTATGAAAAAAAAGACAAAAAGCGATTCTCCTTATTCTCTTAGACTGTACAGCTTTAGATTACGTACCATTTCATCATAAAGCTTTTGAATAAAAAAAATGTCCACTATTTTGTGAAAAAAAATAGTGAACATAATGTGAAAAAAAATAGTGAACATAATGTGAAAAAAGCGGACTGTCCGCTCAAATAGTGGACACCTGGCAACCTAATTCTGCTTGACTTTTCCTGGGTATCTCATTTTTTTAGTAACTCTTCTTCTCACTCCCACATTCACACATAGTAGAGAGCAGAGCCATCTATGCATGGAACAATCCTTAACAGCTGAGAATGAGGTTCAAATTCTATCAAAGTCCCCAAAGCACTTGGTGCAAACTGACCCAAGGAAATTCCTGATGGACACTTAGATTAAAGGAGACTGTCATCCCCCCCACCCCCCCACCCCCAATCTGGCTTCACAGAAGATATTTCAGTTCTAGGAGAATCTTCTTACATGAAAATACTTTTCTGAAGGAAAATAAATCTAGCTGGGTACTTTCCCAAGGAATGACTTTTCAGATACAATCTGCTCAAAACATAGAAACCGATGAAACATTTTAATTCTCAGTCTAAGCGAGAGGGTGATAAAGGACAACTATTTTATTTAGTCAAATACAGATAAACTTGTCTGCTAGTCATATTTATCTAATTTAATTAGCCACAGGTTCTGTTTTATACCTTATATCCTTAAAGATTTTAAGATGAGAACACAGGTTTTAAGTTTCTTTCACTTTATTTCATCATCTGTGCACCACACTTGATTTTAAGAGTGAAGGTTCCCATCCTACCACGCTGCTTAATGCCGGTAGCAGCCATATTGTAAACTATTGAATATTTCAAAAATAAAAAGTGACACTCTGTTCGAGAAAGGACTAGAAGCCCCGCTTCCTAGGAGGAATGCATAAAACTTGAGAGAAGACAAATCCCAATGGTATCTTCAGTACAGGTCAGATCAGCAGGTGTCTCTTCAGCAGGTCAAGATCAAGAACTTCTAATGAAGAGAGCATCGTGGTTTATGTTTGGTGACTCTTTCTGAGTAAATCTGCATTAACACCAAAGGCTTTTAATAAGCCACTCTATGGCTAAGGCATATCCAGAGAAAATATCATTGGTGAAAGACATCCAGCTTCTCTTCGGAACTGAGTCTTAGTCTGTAGGTATAGGTTTAGTAAATTCAACTGCACTAAGAAGACACTACAGCAGACCACCTGTGTGAGTATTTCCTCCAATTAATGTCCCAAGCTGCATTTTGCTTGGCTTTAGACTTGCTTAGTCAGAAAACTAATAAGTCCCTTCTTTCTTGTATTGTTTCATGTGCTTTAGGATGCCGGCGGCAATTTCCAAGTTGTTCTTATTTTGGCCAAAATAATCAACAAATTGGCCGTCAGGCCCAACAAGGTACATTATGATAGTGTGATCGACCTGCAAGAAAAACACACACAAAGGAGATGGAGATAAAGTTGAAATTCTGAGATTAGATAATTCTGCTAAGCGTTAAATTGTTTCTGTGACTATTACCCAGTTCTAGATTTCTAATAAAGGCTTTAATAGGGAGTCAAGAAAGTACCACAATATATATACACTGCTCAAAAAAATAAAGGGAACACAAGCAGAAGACATCCGAGATCTGAATGAATGAAATAGCCTTATTAAATACTTTGTTCGTTACATACAGTAGTTTTGTGTTCCCTTTAGTTGTTTGAGCAGTGTATAAACTACTGTATGTAAAGAACAAAGTATTTAATAAGGCTATTTCATTCATTCAGATCTCGGATGTCTTCTGCTTGTGTTCCTTTTATTTTTTTGAGCAGTATATATATCTTCAGCAGTAAATGTGAGAATACTTTAAAAAAAAAAGGCAGAGCCCATACATCTCATGTTAAGACCACAAAAGCAGCCAAGCCCTATATAAGAAGTGTGAGTGGGGAGGAAACCTACCATTTTGAACTGCTGTGTGTTTGGCAAAAGGTAGGCTACCTAGAACCAAGCTTTCCCCATCATCTAAATCTAAAAATTAAGTAAAAATCCAGGAGTATGAGAAAAAAAAATCAACATCTTTTGTAAGGCACAAGAACAGTACTGAATTTCTTGGGGCAGGTCAAGAGCAGCAGCAAGAAGTCACTTTAAAAAAGAAAACAAATTAAAAATAAAATACTATTTTCTCATGAACAAACTACTCATTTTGGGTGAATTAAAGTGAGTACTGGAGCCTAAAACTAATACCTTGGAGGTTTATACTTTAAAGTATGTGTAGGAATATTTAGACTAATAAAAATGCCTATTTCCAACAACAAAGGCTGAAGTTATTCTATATGGTACTTGCCTTTCATGGCTATTGTCATTTATTATCTGGCGCCCTCTCCTGTCTCTCTTTTGATACTTGCTCATTTTTATCTTCCCTTAGGAAGATATCTGGCCTTGTTCAAGCTCAAAAGCTAAGCACTAAGGGGCCAGCTGAGCAGTTGGATGGGAAACCATCAGTGCAGGTTGGACTGAAAAGCTAAAACAACACCAAAGGTGACAATGGGTTTGTATGCTAAAGTTGCATCAATGTGTCACCAAAGTTATCAGCTGAGCCATACTCTTAAAATGTCTTCACTTTTTAAAAACAATTATCCAACTCTATAATACATTAGAAACCATTTTAAAAAACTTAATGCCTAGAAAAATTCAAAGACCTGTCCAGGCAGTTACCAGGACTCAAGACTCAAAGGCATGCATGCAGAAAGACATAAGCCTGAACTGAATTTTTCAAATCCCAACATGGCCTTATTAAAAATTGCTATGAATACTGAAACCAATCTCAGTATCAAAGAATAATGTTTTCAGTTCTACTGTTGACAAGGTCTTTTCTGATTTATTTTTTCTTGCTCAAGTTTAAAATAAGAAATGTTCCAAAAAATGTTCCTCAACATAAAGGAAGATCAACAAACTGCAGCTTCCTATCAATCAGAAAAAAATCACTTGGACAAATACTATCTTCTCACAAAGAAAGTCTTCTGTTCAGAACACAGTGCATAGTCACCTCCCATGATAACTGCCATTTCCATTTAGATCTATTTTGTCAACTTCATTCAGAAAAATAGCTCAGTTGTAGGCCAAACATTCTCAGCTTCCCTCCCAATGTTTTCCAATGTTTTGTATACTTCTAGGGCTGTTTTGCTCACTGCTCATTCATATTTTGTTGATTCAGTGACCCATAAAACATCCCTCTCAGGCGAAAACATTTACCTATTGATCGGAAAACACATACAAAATGTACTTACTATGTAATCATTATCCTCATCTCTGGGACCTGGGCTGTAGTAGACACGATAAGCTCGAGACACTTGATCAATCTGTTCTTTTGTACCCGTCAATCCAATCAATTTTGGTGAAAACTCTTGAAACATAAATAAATCAATAAGATCCAATGCATTAAAAAGGAGTTAAAAAGTGAACTTGGTCTGAACTGCAAGTTAAACTGGAGTCAGTATACAGGGGTCAATAAAAAGGAAGGCTAAGGTTACCTTTAACGTATTTGGCAATGGCTTCTTCACTGTCCCTCTCTGGATCAATGGTGATGAAGAGTGGAGTGACATTAGGCAAAGATGTGATCCTATCTGTCATAATAAAAGATAATACTTAATCCCCAAGCAATCAGCCTCAAGACTGTTTTTTTGTTCAATCTTTTAATTTAATCCCCTAGATTAAATTTGATAACCCTGAACACAAAAACCTGTACCCCTTCTCAATCTGTTCAAGTCTATACATAGTCAGCTTCTCCTGGGTGTTGATTTAAACTTTTTATGTGTTTTGATACATTTTGGGCAGGCCTTAAGGGATGAGATGAATTTAGCAACAGGATTTAGCTTCCCTGAAGTCTCAACTAAAATCTTGGATGAAGGATAGAATGAGGATGAATTTTTACAGATATTGGTAGTCTCAAATCCACTGTACCCTTTGAATACTGACAAACTGGCTAGGTAACATTGTTATGGTATGAAGTCAAGGTTAGACAATAAAAAATTATGAATGTACAATAAAAGGCAGGATAAAAGGCAAAATCTCAATGAATTTTTATGGTAGACTTAAATTTTAACTGAAGTCAGAATCAAGTTTTATGGCAAAGTGTATGGCAAATGTTTCACAGGTGATAAGGTGAGGCCAACATTGAAATTCCTGGAACTCTATTCTAAAAATGTAAGATGAGGGTATGTTGCTTAGACTCTGTTAGTCTCGCTCTGATGTTAAAGTTAGTAAAGGATATTGTCAATATTACTATGAAGTTAGTGTAAGTATTAGGATACACTGACATTTATGCTAAACCCAGTATGATGGCAAGTATGAATTCTTTGTTAGTTCTAATCTTTGTTTCTCAAGTATATTATCAAACTGGGAATTATTATTGTATTACTCTTAGTGGGAAATCTTTATGGTTAGGTTAAATCTTACTATCAAATTAGTAAATTTAATTCGTTTAAATTCCAAATGATCTATAGTAAAAATAAGCATGATTAATAATATTATATTGAGTTTATATTTAGTCTTAGACTGATGTCAGGATTGAGTAGTCAGGCAAAATTTTTGGGAAATTTTTTTTAGCACTAGAGTGAGATTAAAGTAAGACTTCCTTGAATTCTATTAAAAAAATAACAAGAGTGTTGGGATCAGGGATAATTTATATGAATAATGGTAGTCTTACGATCATATTACAATTAGGATTAAATGATTGAGCAATAGTTAGGACAATTTTTATTTCAAAAATATTTATTTCATTTGACTGAGCAACTTATGACCTATAGAGTGAATTTAGAGTTAAGCATCTTTGAAATCTATGTGGAAAACTAGTGTGATAGTTTGAATTTTTATGGTTAGTGGATAGCCTTAGATTTTGCTTCCATTTAATATTGAGCTTTTGGCAATGATTAGGCTTAAGCTTCTATTAAAGTCTAAACAAAAACTCACAGAAGAGTGGAGATGAAGCTGACAAGTTTAGTGACTAAGATGAGAAAAAGCTGCTCAAGTGTCAATTTAATTCAATCCAGCTGAAAGAAGATTCTCTTGTAAAATGCTTTTATGGACAAATAAAACAGTACACTACTGAACTCCTTTTCCTAGTAAACATGACTCCTTTTCCTTGCTGTTTCTTATACAGAGATTTTCCTTTCTAAACATCGGCACCAAGTCTTTACTTTCCTATACTATACATTTCCCTTTCATCCATGTTTGTTGAATATAGCCAAGTTTTAAATGATTGTAAAATCTTTCTACACAGATTATTTCCTCCTTTACTTTGACCTCTCTCCCATCACCCGCTCTCCATAAACTCTCTGGTAAGAGGGAGTGGTTAAAACAGGCCCAAGTCATAAAAAGGTAATCCTGAGTCACAATCATTTCCTGGTCAAGAAAAGGACAGGCTGACTATCTCACATAGAGAATTATTCCAGTAACTCTGGAGTTGGGTCATGTCAAAATCCAATCAAATTAAAAGTTCAGGTTTCAGCAGGATTTACTTACCAACTTCATCCACTGCTAGCATCATTTTTTCCAGTTCCTCTGGACAAATGTCAGGGCAATGCGTAAAACCAAAGTAGATTAAAACCCACTGGCCCAGATAATCACGATCTGATTTCGGTTGTCCATGATGATCAACAAGTGAGAAAGGGCCTCCTAACAAAGGCTTTCCGATGGATCGGATACTTTCTCTCTCCAATGCTAAAATTTGATCACAAAATTAGATTATTTGCCTGGAGCTTTGACAGAAGAAAATCTTAAGATTTCAACACAAATTCCTACACGTACATTCCTAATTCTTCATCTTTTCTTTTCCTATCTGAGAGACAATTTAAAATGTGTCTCTTCTTAGAACCTGTTTGGGTTTGTTTTTGTTTTATCTATCTTGGGGGTAAAAGCTTCCAGTATCTTTCAAAATCTCTGCAGAAAATGATTTAAGATCACTTGTATTCTCTCTTGTTGGGTTTAGATTCAGAGGCTTTAAGTAAGATAGCTCCTGAAAGCATTTCAATAAATGCTTGTACATTTACTGTTTCATCTGCTTTAGTGATTTTTGAAGCAACCATTATAGCACCCCAATTTTACACCATAGCAGAGATTTTATCGCTTAGTATAATTTGGACAAGGATTTTTTTTTTAATATTTACGATATCTATACACGCATAAATCAATTTAAGATAAGGACAATAAGCAGAAGTAAAAAATCATGACACATGTTTAGGCATATCTCAGGGTAGTAAAAAACAATTATAATTATCAAAAATGTAGACTTATTTGTACCACTCCTTCATGTGCTTGGATCACAACTCCCAGAATTCCTAGCCAAACCCAACACATCTGGAAACCACCAGTTTAGAAAAAATCAAAACTACCGAAGAGCAACTATTGGCTATATATGCAATTCTTTGCATAACCCATCTCTACAAGGCAATAACTTAAAAAAAAAATAGAATGACTGCAAATAATACCTACCTGCTTTTTTCTCTTTCTTCAAATATTTCAGTACTCCTAGCAACCCTCCTCCAATCACAGCCGTGACTGCTAAACTCTTCCAAGTTACTGGCTACTGGGAAAGAAGAGAACACGAAACGTTCATCAATAAATGCTTTCGCGCCAACCCGAGCTCATTTTTCATATGAGCGCTAATCGTGTGACATCTCGTGGTCTATCCTTACTTCTCCACGCGCTTTTAAATTTCTCCCCTATTCCGGGCTGAACTGGTTTATTTTCAGCCTGTATGAGGACAATCAAAGGCAAGATGAGGAAAGGAGGCGGAGGGGCCCCTTTAAGCCCAACGATTCACATCACATGGACGAGGACTCCGCAACTTTGAGCAAATTAAGAGCCTTGGTGGCGCAGCAGACTAAAGTGCTGTTAAGTAGCACCAGCTGCCTGCAATTACTACAAGTTCAAATCTCACCAGGCTCAAGGTTGACTCAGCCTTCCATCCTTTCGAGGTAGGTAAAATGAGGACCCGGTTTGTGGGGGCAATAAGCTGACTTAGTATAAAAAAGAACACCGCTTGGGGAGGGGCCCGAAAGCCCTACTAAGCAGGTATATACAAAAGTATGAAGGCTATTGCTTAATGCATTGTAAGCCACCCTGAGTCTCCGGAGAAGGGCGGCATATAAATCGAACCAATAAATAAATAAATAAATAAATAAGTTCAGCCGGAGGCGATTCGGCCAAGTGTCATTTTTCCAGCTTCGCAGAAAGACAGATCCGCGATCCCGACTGAAGCGCCCTCTTCGCCCAAGAAGGTGAGGCCAATTAACAATGTATAGCGCGGAACATATGAAGAACGGTTTGGTTGCATATTTGGGTACTCTAGAGAAAAGAAGGACAACTAAGGATGACCTGATAGCAGTATTCCAGTATTTGAGAGGTTGCCACAAAGAGGAAGCAGTCAACTTATTTTTCAAAACACCAGAGGGCAGGACAAGAAACAATGGATGGAAACTAACAAAGGAAAGATGCAACCTGGAATTAAGAGAAACTTCTTAACAGTGAGGACAATTAACCAGTGGAACAGCTTTGCCTTCAGACTTTGTGATGCTTCATCGCTAGAGGTTTTTAAGAGGAGACTGGGCAGCAATTTGTGTACAATAGTATAGGATCTCCTGCTTGAGGTAGAACTAGAAGACCTCCAAGGTCCCTTCCAGTTCTATTCTGATTAAGATTTGCGCGCAAAGGCGCCCAAGCGAAGGCCTCTCCCCGGCGCCCAGCCATCGGCTTCTCCCACCCTGACTTCTACAGCCGGAATGCCTCACCCCAGGATTCTTGAAGCCCTTTTTCCTGCTCGTGGGTGGGGTGACAAGGGACCGAACAGGACCGCAGCGCCGGAAGCAACACGGTGGAAACGCTGGATGTTTGCAAAGGGCGAGCGAGGCCAAGCGAACCCGCATCGCTCCTGCCATCCTCCCTTCCCGGACTCAACAAAACAGCACGCCCGGCATGAATTTCCGGGACAGACCGGCGTCCTGCATTGGCTTCAAGAGTGTCACATGGCGTCCCGTACACTCCGAGGGCCGCAAGAGGCGCTTGTGTTTCCTTTTAGGCTGCCTACGGTTTGCACGAAGAAGCGGCTCCCTATGAAATTCAGTCCTTACATACTGCTTCTCGTTCGCCTGTCTAATCGAAATCACAATAGACGGATTTAAAGGCGTTAAGGCAGTTTTGGAAAGGAGAGAGGTATTATCAGGTATTATCGAGGCTTTTTTTTATTGTTCTTCTTTTTCTCTTAAGAGGGATGGTGATCTTCTCTTTCTAACTTCTTTTGAATAGTAGTCATAACACTGGTAAAAGAAAATTGGAGGAACCCCAACTTTTCATTTTTCCTTCTGTTTGAAAACAAGTGGATTACAAGGTTCAAGCGTTGTCATTTTGGAAAAAGTCCATCTTTTCCATTTAAAACAAGCGTGGGGTGGGGGGAGAGACCCTGCAAGTACATCCATTGCCAACCTGCCAAGCATTGATTTCGGGTGGAAACAAATTAAAGCGAGTTTAAAGCCCAGCTTCCAGCTTTTCTCGATTTACCAATTGCCCACTTCTGACCGGGAAGAAAGAGAGAGAGGAGATAATAGGATAGGAAAGAATCGGAGACGATCTCTTTGCAGCACATAAGAGTAGCTCTCGCAACGCCACGCAGAGTTTACGGTTATAGCTCTATGGCGAAAGAAAGGAAATGAAATCACTTCCTTCGGCTTTTTTTAATGCCTTTTTTTTAAACGGGGGAAAAAAAACCCACCCTGAAACGTCAAGCAACGCTTGTATCCAAAGTAACCATACTTAGGTTCAAATGCAAGACTAACAGGAACATATGTGCGGGTGCCTAATTGGAAATCTTCAGATGGAAAATGTAAGTAATCTGTAGCACTTTTGACCCAGAGGGTTTTTCTACTCTATTGCAGAAAAGGAAAAGACGAAAACAGAACAAAAGTTCGTTAGTTAACGGCACACACAAGACTTCCCCAAATCTAGGCTTGGATCTGTTTGAAGAAACATGCAACCTGGTATTTCCCAGGATTCTTACAATTGCCACAATCCTCAAGGCTATGCTTCTCTGGAGATTATGGAAACATCTATATACCTAAAGGTTTATTATCATAATGGTCACACAGTCAGCCAGATGTTCGTACTGAATTTGGCATTTTTTTTACCCACCTGTCAATCTGGTCTACCAAGGACCTGGGATAGGCAGATGTTGTTGTCTATGGCAAAGCTGGCTGGGGAATTCTGGGAGCTGAGAGCCAGGCTTAAAGTGGCCAAGGTTGGAAACCCCTGGTTTATGGTACTATATTGGAAGCCATAACATGAGAGTATGCAATCATGTTAATTATAAGTTATTAGCTATCCCAGGCTTTGATAATGAAGACTGCGTACATGTGTATTTACCTCCGGTAGAAGTACAATTATGTTCAGTTACTAGTGATTCATGAATATATCCATGCTATGAATATATCCATGGCAATACTACTTTGCTATTGTCTTCTTCCACAATACTGTACAGTATACATTGCTTTTGGTTTTCCAGACTAACCTAAGGCTTTGTTGTTTTCCAGGGCTTCCATCCTAGTACTAATCTACTTTTTTTAAAAAAAAAAAAATCAACTACAGATAGTCTTCTGTTTATGACTATTGATTTAGTGACCATTCAAAATTACGATGATGCTGAAAAGAACTGATTTTGATTGGTCTTCACCCTTATGATTATCAAAACATCCCCGTGATCATGTGATCAAAATTTGGCCACTTGGCAACTACCATGTACTTAAAACAGTTGCAGTGTCCCAAGGTCACATGGTTGCCATTTGTGACCTTCCCAGACACTTTCCAACCAGCAAAATCAATGAGGGAAGCCACATTTCTTTGTTTTTTTAATTAGTTTATAATATAAAATACAAAAACTAAAATAATAGGAAAAATAGGGGAGGAAAAAGGGAAGGGAAAACTGTAGAAAAGAAGGGAAAAAAAGAAAAAGCATTTTCTGACTCCCTTTGATGCAGTAGAATCTATAGAGTCTGGCTCTGATTTCCCCCTCCCCCAGCCACCCCGTGAACTGGCCTCGCCCGCCGCTGCTGCCCATCCCCCTCGCCAGCCGCTCTCGGGGCTCCAACCAAAGAACACCTGGCAACAAGGCTGCCTGGGTCCGCCAAGCGGGAACCCTCAGTCCCTCGCCTGGCCCGGATCGCGCCTGGCCCAGCGCTACCACGGGCCCCGAGGTCAGAAAGACCAGCCGCTAACCGGTGCTTTGCGAATCCGGTCGGTGAGCAGGAGATGGAGGCAACTGGAGCCTCAGGGTCGCCTTTGACCAGCTCCGCCTTTGATTCCCAGGTGGACGCTCTGGCAGTTCACGGAGCCTACAAGAAAATTTCGGCCTCTGGCAGAAAAGAGGCTCTGGGGAGGCTTCGGGGGGCGGAAACGGGCAGGAGGGAGGATGGCCGGCCCTCCTTCATTTCGCCTGGAAGAGCGGGAGATTTATTCATTCTCCTACCCTTGGCAGGCAGGGGAGGAGAACTGCGCAGCAGAGGTCCAGTGGGTTGTGCGTGGCTCCTGGCTTTGCCGCTTTCTTCCTTCAGGCAGGAAGCCCCAAACCAGCCTCAAACCCCCGCCGCACCACCTTCCTCCCTCCCTTCCCTTCCCTGCTACGCATCTCCCCATCGAGCCCCCAGAGAACATCTGTGTAGGGAGGACGGAGGGGGCCCCCAAGTTTATGCTGTGGTGCGGAGAGCTGCAAAGACCTGGCCTGAAAAGTTAAGGGCGATGGCGGGGATGCAGAAGAGGCCGGGCCAGAGACAGAGAGAAATACAGAGAGAATGGATGGGGGGGGGGGGGGAGAGACACATACAGAGATACAGAGAGAGAGGATGGGAGAGAGAGATAGAGAGAGAGAGAGGGTGGGAGAGAGAGAGACATAGAGAGATACAGATGGGGGGGAGAGAGAGACATAGATGGGGGAGAGAGAGAGGGAGGATTTTGTGGTTCCCATTGTTTTTTAGCAACTGGTTCTCTGCCCTAATCACCAGCTGGGTAGGCATGGCTCGGGGGAGTTGGCCACAACCACCAAATGTTCGTGGAGAGTTTGGAACTTCAGCCTCGCTCTTTTAGCCCAGCGGAAGCACCAGACTGGGCCACAGCAATGTGTGGCCGGGTACAGCTAGTAAGATAATAATATCAAGAGTCCAGCTTTTTACTTTGAAATAATATTATAAACTAGCGATTTCTGTATCAACAAATCTATCTAATCAGTAAAACCCAAAATCAATATTTCATTTTTTTTCCACCTCAGCTTGCTTCCAACAAGCAAAAAACAAAACAAAACAAGCTATATTTCTTAATTATTGCATGATTCACTTAATGACAGCAAAAATGTCGTAAAATCAGGCATGACTCACTAAACTACCTGTAGTACTGCTTCTTGGCTTGGCCACGTAGTAATAGTGACAGTGTTGTGTTCTTAATAGGCTTATGTAGACTTCTGCTGAATATGGTTTTCCTAGTCTAAATTACTGGTTTGACAGAATACAAATTGATAAGATTGCAAGCAGTTTTCTTATATAAATCTGGGAGAAAAAGAACTGTATATGAATGCAGTTTTAATTTGTGCCTTTTGAAATATATTCTATCTTCATGAAATACAATTTTCTGAAAAGATCATCAGGTCCATCAAAAGCTGTAAAGCAGTCCTACAGACTTGCATATTACCTCAGCAGATTTACCATCCAAACAATTCATCTGTTCTTTTCTTCCTTCTCTTAGTTCTAAGCAAGACTTTTTTGCAAAATGGATGCAGAATCTACAAGAACAACAACTGAAGCCCTCTTCTCCTTTGGAATCATAGCAGACATCCAATATGCTGATATAGAGGATGGTTATGATTTCCTGGGATTCAATAGGAGATATTATAAGCGTAGCCTAAACTGTCTCCAGAAGGCAATTGAAGATTGGAATCGAACTGAGGTTCAGTTTGTAATACAGCTTGGAGACATCATTGATGGCTTCAATGCCCAACATAAGACATCAGAGAAAGCACTGCAACAAGTTATGAAGGAATTTAAGAAACTCAGTGCACCAGTCCATCACATATGGGGCAATCATGAATTGTATAATTTCAGCCGGAATTATCTTATGGAATCTGAACTGAATACCAAGTACTTAGAAGACCAAAGTTTGTTTAATAACTTTATCAAAGAACAGAGTTCCACAGAAAACCCAACTACAGAATTCTTTTATGCTTACCAATTTTCTCCAATGCCTAAATTTCGATTCATTCTTCTTGATGCGTACGACTTAAGTATTCTGGGGAGGGAAACATCCACAAAAAAATATAAAGAATCTCTACAGTTGCTACAAGACAAAAATCCGAATGAAAACCTGAATAGTCCACTAGGTATTATATTCTGCTAAACATAATTGTTGCACATTTTTACAGTCATGGTCTAGTTTTGTATGGATGAAAAAAATTGCTATTAAAGAATATGAAGATACCTCCATATATTCTTTTAGGGAACAACTACTCATGTTAAATATGTCATACCAAGTTTTATGATAATCTTAACACAAACCCATTTATTATAGGATCATAAATGGTCTTATTTTCTTAATATTCCTTTAAAGTATATGGCAAGGACATCACCCCTGTGGAATCTTCATTTCGGAACACCAACTTTTTCAGACAGAAAGTTCCACAAAATTAAGCTAGGCAATAAAGTATTATGGCATTTATGTAATCTCCAATTAAGAAAGGGGAGGTAGAGCTATATTTAGTACCTACAAACATTGATGTGTTTTGTATGACTGCTGCAGTATTATCATATTTTCAAATATTAAATGATATTTTATTAATTTTTATGCAACCTGATTAAGATATCAATAGAGACAATGGCTTATTTCTACCTCTAGGAAACTCAGTTGAAGCAAACTTTTTTTAAATCCCATTTTCTTCATTTACTAGGCTTAGTTTGATCCTTTAAAGTGAGGGACACCTTGCTTTTAACACACATTTCTGGAATTGGCACTTATTCTTTCATTCTTCATAAAAAGTGCATTTCAAACTAAAAATATTGCTTGTGAGTTTGTGGTATTGGTATATGACCATAAGTAAATTTGTTGCTGCTATATAGCTTCCTATCTTTTTTTTTTTTTTTTTTTACAGGGCTTGCTGAATGCAATTTTGTACAGTTCAATGGTGGATTCAGTCAAGACCAGCTGGATTGGCTTGATAAAGTTCTTACCTATGCTGATGAGAATCAAGAGAGAGTTGTGATTGCAGGTATGGCTGTATTTTTTAATAATTAATACTATTGGGAACAGAATAAAATCTGAATATCTCTGGTTTTACCATTCCGACTAGGGATGTGTTCTCTGCTGGTTTGGAGTGTTTGCTGCCTGAACTGAACTGCGTATGTTTGGAATACTTCAGGGAAGGAAAGGAGGTGGGAAGATCAAGAGAAAGACCAGTGGGATACACTTTGCTGGGACACCAGTTATAGTTAAAGGGGCAGAGAGAACATACAGGAAAAATTGGGGGGCAGGCTTGCCTCTCCCCCCTCTCCGGGATCTGCATAGTAGAGAAAGGAAGTAATAAGTATTTATTTATTTATTTAGGAAATTCATTTGCCTCCCATCATATATCCAACAACTTTGGGCGGCTTACAGCATAATACATTAAAGCAGAAAAGACATTAAAATCAACATAGTACATAGTAGATAAAACCATTGACAATTTGTTAATCCTCTACCTGCATTTCCCGAGTTTTTGGCTGCTGACCTGAAACAGTGTGACACAGACCTAAACATGTAAATGAGTTTTGCTTTGAGTTGAAACAACAAATTTTCACTTACAGCCATATTACTAGTTCTGTGAAACTCTTTCTTGAACTTGATTTAATGCACCTAAATGAAGACACGTAACAACAGACTGTGACCCAAGAGAGAATAAACAAATATTCCATTATTTATTATTTTGTATCTTGCAATCTAAGCTTTCCCAAAAAGGGGAAAAAATTGGAAAAGGAGTCTAATTACTTCTATTGTAATTTCCAATATTGCTTCTTTTGAACATTTTAATGATTAGAAGTTTAAATCAATGTTTACAATGTAAATTGTAAAAAATATGTCTATTTCTGCATTTACTTGTCTATCAGATATTTAAAAAAGAATTCTGAATATTCCCAGGGCAAATGTTTCACTTTTGTGAGTTCAATACTCCTACACCAGTGATGGGTTGCCCCCGGTTTGCACCGGTTCTATAGAACCGGTAGTAAAACCGGCGGGAGGCTCTGCCCAATTACCCCGATGTCATCAAAACGCTTCTGCGCATGCTCAGAAGCTTCTGCACTTACACAGAAGAGCGTGTGCGCGCGTGGCCCCACTGTGAACCGGTAGTAAAGGTAAATAGAACCCACCCCTGTCCTACACTGAATTCTATTCTTCTAATATTCCATAAGTATTTGGGTATTATTCCCATGTTACAAATTGGAAGGCAATGTAAGAATTGGCAGCTTTCAAATTTACATAAGGAACTACGATTTGAGCTGAGGATATCCAATTTTAGTGAGGCCCTGTGGAATGTTATACTTTCACGTGTGAACAAAAATGATGGTATTTCATTTATTCTGAGTGCATTTCTTCTTGTACTGCAGGACACATACCCATCAACCCGGACTGTACAAGCAGTATTTGCCTGGCTTGGAATTATAAAGATGTCCTTGCTGTCATTTATTCACATCACTCAGTAGTATGTTTTCTTGCAGGCCATCTTCATTATGGTAGTTACTGTTTAGATTTTCACGGAGTCCATCACCTGACACTTGAAGGGATTATAGAAACTCCTCCAGAAATCAATGCTTTTGGAACTATATATGTCTATAATGACAGACTGGTGTTAAAGGGAAATGGAAGAATTCCAGATAGGGAAATGTATTACAAAAATCATCCGCACAATTCTCCATTTTAAATACTATTGTGTTGGTGTGGGCTAGAAATTGCTATTTTTCCAACTGTTTTTAATTAAAACCCAGTTTTAATATTCGATAATGAATAGTGAATAAAGCTATGAAAAACATTGTATATATAAATTTTTTAAACAACAGCAACAAAAAGGTCCTGTTAAACTGAATTTATCTCATAGTATGTTGTAGTAATTATTTGCTAAAAGTTTACTCTCATATGTTTCCTCTTTGGAGAATTACACTGTCAACATTAAGTCTCACATGGAAAGTGAATGGAAGCTCTGTTTGCTGATATGAAGACTGGAAATTAATATATTGGATTAACATCTGTAATATTGGAATAAAATAACGTTCTATTTAAAACATTTCCTACCATTATGCTTCTCTCTTTTCTCTCTCTTGAAATGATACCACCACTTTAACCAAAGAATAAATTCCTGACTGGAAGAATGGAGAATGAGACTGTCAAACTCATACACTCTGTTCAATTAAAAATGAGTTGTAGAATTATCAACATCCAATTAGATGCAAGGATTTATTGACCAAAACACAAAGTGCTAACAATGGAAGTTCTTGCTATTCCATATCAAGATTAGAATCTCTATATTTGAGCTGCAAAAAGCCAGACAGTACTGAACAGCTGAAAATAGTTTTCTAGGTCTATTGCAAACTCATAGTTATCCAAATATATGTAGTCCAGATATGGTGGCTGTCTTTAAAACACAGGCTTTAAGTTAATACAGCTGTGAAGAATAATTTACAGAGAAATGAGCCTAGCATTACATCAAACGCTTCTCCAAATTTTAATCTATGGTTTATTAAATATTATGGATTAAAATTTGTGTCAACCTGCAAAACGACTTCAGATGAAGCCATGCTTGCTTTGGTTTTCTTGGTTGCCCTTCAAGGGGAGGAGGGATTTAGGAATGTGGTGCCTCAACTAGCTAGCCATAACATCTACCAGGCGGTGTGAGAACCAAGGTCATGTCAACGGACACCTGTCGAAGTTGGGCGGGAATCTACATCTGGACTGATTGGCCCATGTGACCTGAAAGACATGGGATGGGAAGGTCTCATTCTTTTAACTATCCCTAAGCGCGGGAATAATTTAGAGCTAGCTTTACCTTTCTATTCACAGATATGATGTACTCAATAAAGGATTTCTTGAATCTGAACGAAGTGTCAGAGTCTCAACTTTCCGGAGTTCATTACTCGGAACAATGACAAATTGTATGTTAATCATCCAAATAGTGCAGATATATATAGAGAAGCATGGATGGAATTTCAGAGACACCGGATACATCTTTATCAAATTATTAATATATTCATTTACATTTCATAATTACATAAAACATATAGCTCTACCAGTAATGTCTGGCTACAGTCCTGTGGCTTCAACATGAGGCACAGAGGCACTTTGATTTATTCAGCCCAACCCCCTGCAGGTATCAAGAGCACACAAATAAAATGGAAATCATGAAACAACTGTCCTTAAAGCAGTTGAAAACAAAGGTCATAATCCAGAGTTCAGTTTTCTGGATTGTCAGTCTTCAGAAGTACTTTAGAGAAACTGGTCTTCATGGGAAGTAATTAGCCTTAATTGTGGTCCCTGTTCATTTGGCATCAGTAGAGAAACAACCTCTGAAGTAATGAAAACACTAGATGCTTTCCATTATTTTAAATAACAGTTTTACAGTGAGATGGCCATGATGCTCGCATTTCTGTATTCACATAGATGTATAACCACATTACAAAAGGAGAAAGACAGAGGAAAATTGCAACGACCAAATGAAATCCACCCAGGGAATTTCTGGAAAGAAACAGACAGTGTTTGCTGAAATACAATCCAATTCAACCCAATCCACAGGAACTCACAAATATGAATTATTCTTGGTTTTGTAAAAGTACATTGACATGATTTCTGGAACTGATAAAGAAGTTATACAGATAGTCCTCACTTAATAACCACAATTGGGACTGGCAACTCTACCACTAAACTAGAACTCCAGTCTCCTCACTCAACTACTTGAGCAAAATTCAGTTGTCTATGTTGAATACATACCAAGGACTAAATAATTTGCTTTTCTCTTTAAAAATCTCCAACTATAACAAGACCGCAAAAATCAGTCATCCTTGGCACAGGATTATAATATATTTGTCAGGGTAAGCACAAGTTTTCAATGTATTACTAAGCTGGATTTGGCAAGTTAAAAGACTCACTTGGCTGAATTACGACAAAGGCTCATCCAGGCAGTAACAATCACCAGACCAAATAACTCCCTGTTTTTAATCAAAGACAACTGTAAGTTACACAAAATTGATCCCACAAAATAAACTATGCAAAGAAAGACTCTACTTATAGTTACAACAGCATTAATTCTGTTTAGTACTAAACAAGCACATACTTACTGAAAAAATATACTGGCAATTTAAGAAATGAAAAAAAAAATACTACTTGAGGAAAATTTGCCATATTTTAATTTCTTGGGAGTATTAACACAATCCCGTCAAAGTCAAAGTTTGATAGGGAATGCAAGGTACTTCCATTTTAGGCAAGAGGTATAAGCACTTTACTTGACTTGGGCACTATCCAATCAATGTCATATATTCTTACATTAAAACATATATATATCCATTATAATAAGATTGGTTGTAGTCTGGTTATATTCAGCATCTTTACGATAAAATATGACATTCTACTTAAACATAAAAAACTAGATTAAATAGCAATTACAGACGAACCTGAAAAAAACCATTAAAAAAAATCAAACTATGTTCAATGCTTTGTATCAAATGTTACTAAGCTCAGATTGCAAGATAAAGTTTTCTAGAATTTCCTTCTATTAATTTTCTTGGCACATCAAAATATATCGTGTGTTTCAGGAATTTGTTCTAGGGATTTCAAAGCTTTAAATCATTCTAATTCATTAGATCTAGGATAGCTTAAGGCTCTCACAAATGTTAAGGATGAGAACTATGATGATCATGAAAATATGAAGTAATGCAGAAAAGATCTCATTACTTACCTGCCTTCTTCCTCGTGCAAGATGTTATTTTGAGCAGTAGTAACCAAGGCATATCCCAACACAGCAGAACCCACGACACAAGCAGCGGAATGTAGATCTGATATACTTCTCCACAGAATGTTATCTGGAAAATGTGGTGAGTTATTTGTACAAATCACAATGGAATTTGCACATTGAATTTATTTGTCTTGATCAGTCTCTTCAAGAGCCTTCAAACAACAATTGCAGAGAAAAAATTCTTTAGATTTGGGATTTACTGCATTAATCGAATCATCAAACAAGAAGAATATTTTTCATGCATGTTGAAATATCTAAAACAGCTGTATTTTGAAATTTTAAAATATAGGAGATACTGAAGAGAGAGAGTAGCTAACAGGCCACATTAGATACAGATAACACATAAGGAAATGAGCATATAGTATCAAATCTCAAGGAAACTAGTCAGCATATGGTAGACTTCTTTATTCCATAAAGAGAAGGGCAGAAGAGAATATCAAAAATGATAAGATTTCAATTGACTTTGAATATGTTGATTAAAACATCTAAACATAACAAAAATATATGCAAGCATATATATAGAATACAACAAACTACCTTAATAGAGAAGCTAAACAACACATGGATTTATACAATGTAGATCTCAAGTTAAATGTGAAAGAAATAGAATGCTAGGCATATCTAAGAATACTTAAAACATTACTGTCATATGCTGTCTTTTCAACCAAAGAATTGAAATATGCTCTATTCTCTGCTCTGTTTTTATCCTCACAAAAATTCCATGAAATCGATTAAGCTGAAAGCCAGTGGTGATTTAACACCTAAACTCCCCATCTCTATGTCCAATAATTCTGTTTCCAATATCACAATTGTGAGGATTTTTTTTAGAAAAAGAAAGGAGTTATAAATAATTATAACTATCAACTATATTCCAAAAAACATCTACCAAAAATGGAAGAATGTACTACCCTTATACGACTTTATGATTTCAGTGTTCAGCATATTCAGTGGTGGTATTCAGCAGGTTCTGACCAGTTCTGGAGAACCGGTAGCGGAAATTTTGAGTAGTTCGGAGAACCGGTCAATACCACTTCTGGCTGGCCCCATCCCCATCTATTCTCTGCCTCCCGAGTCCCAGCTGACCAGAAGGAAATGGGGATTTTGCAGTATCCTTCCCCTGGAGTGGGGACGGAATGGAGATTTTACAGTACCCTCCCCTGCCACACCACCAAGCCAAGCCACGCCATGCCATGCCACATCCACCAAGCCATGCCCACAGAACCGGTAGTAAAAAATTTTGAATCCCACCACTGAGTATATTGCCTAGTAATATCTTACAATCACATATCAATTCATGGTTTAAGAATGTAGTCAACAATGTTTAGTTAACCGGATGGGGCAATAAAGCTTATTTCTAAATTATCAAAAACTAAAGAAGAGATGAGTATCCAGAATCTGTCATTAGAAGAGTGATCTCTTTTCCCCAATAATACTATACCTGTGACTGATGGATTAAGGCTTACTACCAGTGCAAGACTTGCTGGCACAGAGTACACAACCTAAGAGTGAGATATATTAAATACATTTTATAAATAAACGAAGATAGAAAAAAGGAAAATGGAAAGTGGTCAATCCCAAAGACTAGGTAAATAAACAAGTCCCAAAATTGCATCCCAGGGAAAGTTAGTAAAGTAGGAAAGGTGTATTTTATTGTCTAAGGAAAAAAGATCTTAGAAGGGCAAAAAAGCTCCATTGTGCTTATAGGCCTTTTAAACCATTGATGTTTCATAAAAAGAAATGTTTTACCAATGAAACCACCCACCATCAAACAGACCTACCAAGCTGAATGTGATGATCACAGGTGAAATTATTATTTCTTATGAATGTTTTGTCAGCTTGGGGAAACAATCAGTCCATGTGGAGAATAATCTGCACACAGGAGAACTGTAATTTAGGTGTCATGCTTGTTTGTTTGTTTATTTATTTATTTATTTATTTATTTATTAAATTTTTATACCGTCCTTCTCCCGAAGGAGTCAGGGCGATGTACAGCCAAAATAAAAACCAACAATATAAAAGTTAAAAATTATTAAATAGTTTGGGCAATCATCTAAAATAACCCATTCCCATAAAATTTTAGGCCAGCCCTGCTTGATGGAATAATAGCGTTTTAAGGGCGCGGCGAAAGGTACGGAGGTTGGAAATCCGACGAATCTCCGGGGGCAGCTCGTTCCAGAGGGCAGGTGCCCCCACAGAGAAGGCTCTCCCCTGGGGGTTGCCAGTCGACACTGTCTAACCAACGGCATCTTCATAGTATTTACACCATTAGAAGCAGATGCAGTACACCAGCTGTGAACTCTGAAGGAAACTCTAAATTAGGCTGCTGTACAAAGGGTTAGCTTTGAAAATTGTTCAGCAATGGCAGCAAAAGTACAATTACAGTTCTTATTGTGCAAGTGCACAATAGGACCATATTTCGCTCATTTGTGTAAGGCAGCCTTTGATAGTAAATAAAATCTATTTACTTACTAGTGGCATGCACTTAATTTGAAATTTCAGTACAGTAATTGAAAAACTATCTTCTGCAATTTAACTTCCTCCCCCAGATACCATCATTAATTGCTTTTAGGTCCAGTTTTGTATTTATTCTATGTGCAGCAGGTGGCAGCATCTAACCAATCATGGCTGATCTCAAGGAAAACAGGTCTGGTCCAATAAACACCTTAATAAAGGTGGGATAAAAAAACTACCACCCCAGTAAAAATGTTAGGACATAATGTTAACATAGCAAGGGACAAGACCATATCTATTACTCACTATCCAAAGTCCAGGATCAGGGTCATTGATCTGCGACAAAGAAAGCAAAAATCATTGCTATATGCTCTGATATTGAATAGCACATAAAATCAAAATCCTTCAAGATAAACCAAAAGTCACTATCAGCTTTCCTTGCTCAATCTGTGGAAGACTTAATTAGGAATCTTTTGTCATTGATAAAAGATTATCAGCAAATGTTATTTCTTGAAAACTACATGAGGACTGGAAAGAAATTGCAAACCTCTAAGAATGGGCTCCTCTTTTGACATCTACAGTCAAACTGTGTGCACCCTATGACAAATCTGACTGATGCCAACTCAATGGTGGCTCCATTGCAGTCTGTAGTATTCATTTTAAAAAGCAACATCAAATCACCTTCAAGTTGTGTTTGAAACTTGGTGACCACAAGGACCTTCCCATATAGTTTCTTAGCAAGAATACACACTAAATACCTTTTCAGGACTTTTCACTTGCCAAATTGTGGATAGGGATAAAATAGCAGAATGGTGGCAAAAGAGGCTGATTTGAAACTAGACTGAAAAAAGCTCGACTGTCCTCTATTAATATGTCCACTGGCTATTTGATCCATCACCAAGGTAACGCATAAGAGAGTTTACATATCAAGGAGAAAAATTCTGCTTTCGGGCCATTCCAGCCTTGCTCTTGGACGGGAGAGGAAATAAAGCCAATTCTGCAAAAGGAGGCAGAAAAGGATATTTTCAGCTGGATAAATGGGGAGAGGCCCTTACCTGAGCAGCTAAGGGAAAGTCCAACGTTGGACAATAGAATGGCACATCGAAAAATATCTCAGAATAAGACCTTGGCAAACCACTTTCTTATTGTTGCCAAGATAATTACAGGGACGGGTGATGCTTCCAAGAGTGACCAGGAGTAGGAAGTCTTGACTGTTTACGTTTTTAAAGTTGCTTCTCTTGCGAAGCTTTCTCTGGAGTTTACCCTCTTCTCACCGCTCTATTTGGAGTCGGTAGAAGAAGAGGCGAAGGGGGAACCTTGTCTTCTCTTGCGACCCCATTACTCGAGCCTTTCCCCAATTCGGGATCCTTCCAGACTCTGCCCCTCGGTCATTGAGTTCTCGCCTGTGCAACTCAGGAGATTAGCCTGCCCAGCTCCCGCGCACCCTTTGTCCCTCTCAACACAAATACTCATCCTGCCCAGCCGGACCTGAACGGCTCCAGCCAGCCCGAAGAAGACGGCCATGATCAAGTTGCTGAGCCTCCAAAGCCGGCTGGCACCCAAGAGAGGAGGCGAAGTAAAACAGTCAGCCTCCATTACCCGGAATTACGACTTGACTTTCCCAGCCCGCTCCGCTGGGTATACGCAGCCCTAAGCGTAACCTTCTTTCAAAGCCCACCCACTCTTCCCACGCCCACCAGCGCTCAGCACGTCCCACCAAAGCAGCCGGGATCCCGCCTCTTGTCTTCTTTTCAGTGGGCTCGAGATGGGGGCGTATGCATGTAGTACGGTAACCGTATCAGCCTGTTACTGATACGCAGCTAATTTGGAGTTGCGACTTTGGATCTTCTGTTTGTAAATAAACAGTCAGGCCTTGATGACTGATGGAAGGAAGCCAGAGTTTCGAAGCTGACTTGACTGCTTCTTCCTTTTCAAGTGGGCATAACTTCGATTTCCGTTGTTAAGACTGAAGACTATCTACCAACCGTTTCTTTGAAACTATTTTAGAAAGCACCTAATGAGCTGCCAATAAAATCGTAAGGAAGGACTATGTGGAAACGCTGAGCGTTAGATGACTGGAACATCTTTGATTTATTGCAGAAGTGTTTTTATTTGTTGTTTACATTGCAATGAATTATTTATTGTCATTAACATTTCTACAGTTCTGGCTCTTATCGGCTGTTGGAGGTAAATGACTAATGTAGGTAATGAGAGTTTTGGCATAGTTTTGGCATTCAGAAAGTATTCAGACCCCTTTCATTTTTGTCAATTTATTATGCTGCAGCCTGATTCTACACTTGTTGAAATTCATTTTTTCTCATTAATCTACTCTCAAGTATCCCATGACAACAGACTGAAAACAGAATATTAAAAATGTCTATAAATTTATTAAAAAGAAAAAACTGAAATATCACATTGGTATAAGTATTCAGACCTTTCACTTAGTATTGTGTTAAAGCACCTTTGGCAGCAATTACAGCCTCGAGGCTTTTGGGGTATGATGCAACAAGCTTTGCACACCTGGATTGGGGGATTTTCTGCCATTCTTCCTTGCAAATCCCCAAACTCAGGTTGGATGGCAACCATAGGTGGAGAGCCATTATCAGGTCCCTACAGAGATATTCAATTAGGGTTCAACTCAGGGCTCTGGCTGGGCCACTCTAGGACATTCACAGAGTTGTCTTTAAGCCACTCCTGTGTTGTCTAGGCTGTGTGCTTAGGATTGCTGTCATGTTGGAAATCGAACCTTTGGCCCAGTCTGAGGTCCTGAGTGCTGTGGAACAGGTTTTCATTGAGGATATCCCTGTATTTTGCCCCATTCAGCTTTCCCTCAACCTTGACCAGTCTCCCAGTTCCTGCTGCTGAAAAACACCATGCTTTACTATTAGGATGGTATTGGGCAGGTGATGAGCAGTGCTTGGTTTCCTCTAGAACTGTGATGCAGTGATGGGTTGCTACCAGGGTGAACCAGTAGCAGCAGCCGCGGGAAGCTCTGCCCACCCACCCGGACGTCTCTGTGCATGCACAGAAGTGTTTCACGCACGTGCACACCCATAAGCAAACCAGTTGTGGTCGAAATTTAAACCCACTACTGCTGTGATGGCAAATGTATTGCAAGCGTTCCACATGTGGCACGCAGAGTCCTCTCTGTGGGCACGCCAGCCATCGCCCCAGCCCAGCTCCACTGTGCATGCGTGTGCACCTCCCACCGGCCAGCTGGTCTTCGGGTCTCTGCCGTGTATGCGTGGGAGGCAGGGCGCATGCGTGGGATGTGCGTGCACATGCGCAGGCAGCAGGGTGCATGCGCAGGGTGCTTGCACTGCATTTTGGGGTTTGCACATACATCCCTGTGCCCTGTTTTGGGCCGGGAAAGCCTCCTGCACCAACCTGGAAGCCAAAACGGGACACAGGGGCGTCATGCGAGGCCCCCCGCACCCCATTTTGGACCTGGAAAGCATCCTGCACCAACCTGGAAACCAAAACAGGGCACGGGGGGTGTCGTGTAAGGCTTCCCCGCAGCCCTATTTGGGCCTGGAAAGCCTCCTGCAGCAACCTGGAAGCCAAAATGGGGAGCGGGGAGGGCCGGGGAACATGCATGGGGTGGGCAGGGGGCATGCATGGGAAATGTGTGGGCATGCGTGGGGATGTGCACACATGCATGGGGGGCGCTCGCATTGCATTTTGGGGGTTTGGGCACACACACACTTTGGACACTTGGCACCAAAAAGGTTAACCATCACTGTTCTAGACATAACATTTAGAAATGAGGCCAAACAATTCAGTCTTGGTTTCATCAGACCAGAGAATCTTGTCTGAGAAGACAAGATTCTGAGAACGGGAGCCCCAACCATGCTCACGAGTAAATGTGCTCATGAGTAAACTGCAGATTAGAGGCAGCCGGCAGATCACTGGCTTACTCGCTCTGCTACTTGCCGCCCGCAGCTTGCAGGCAGCGAAAGAAATTGCCACCTCCTGCCTCCATGCATCGAGGAGGCCGAGCAGCAGTGGGAAGAGCACAGCCCTCCTGACGCAGGAAGTGGCTGCCAGCAATGCCCTCAGGTGAAGATGTTGTGAGTGGGGAGGCTCTATACCCGCTTAGGAGCGCGAAGCGCTCGCCGCCCCTCTGATACCCGCCAAGCCTCCTCCCACCATGCTTCTCTTCCTCCTCACCAGAAGCGCTCGCAAGCGACAAGACATCTGTTATTTTTTGGGAGACTGCGGGATTGCCCCCATCGGGTCTTCAGTACCTGGCTCGTTGGCCTCCGGACATCAGATTCCCACCACCCAGCACCAGTTCAGAGGTTCCTTCCCCCCTATGGACAGAGACAGAGGAGGAAGGGAGGGAAAGAGAGAAGAGAGGGGGGAAGGGAAAGAGAGACGAGACAGAGAGAGAGGGGAGAGAGACAAGACACACACAGAGAAAGAGATGAGAGAGAGATGAGAAAGAGAGAGAGAGAGAGATGAGAAACAGAGAGGGAGAAAGAAAGAGAAAGAGATGAGAGAGAAATGAGAGAAAAAGAGAGAGGAGATGACAAAGAGAGAGGGAGAAAGAGAGAGCTGAGCATGAGAGGGAGAGAAAAGACGGAGAGAGAGAGATACTTGTTTTTAAAAAATAGAAAAATGGCTCTGAGTTTTTAAGGTTGCAGATCCAAGTTAGGCAAACACCATGGTCGTTAAGTGAACCTTGTGGTCATTAAGCAAACACTGTGGTTGTTAAACGTCCATTTTCCCCAATGGGCATTTTTAAATGGAAACCAGAAGGAATTGTTGGAAACTGGCAAAAAACATAGAAAACCTTAGTCACATGATTGTGTGGGATGTTGTAACTGGTTATAAATGTGTGTGTGTGTGTGTGTGGCTGTCAAAACTCCAAAAACAGGTCAAGTAGCTTTGGGGAGGTCAGTGGTAAATTTGAACATAAGCAACCGGACATTAAGCGAGGACCACTTGTATTTGATTTGCCTTAATGGTTCAGAGCTGTATGGAATCTGGTTTCCTTTGACCCTTTGGTGGATTGCAAAAGGTCCGGATGCAGGAATCCTCATAGGGGAAAACTAGGATCGTGACTACCTAGCCATGCCCACCCAGTCACATGACCACCTAGCCATGCCTACTCAGTCACATGACCAAGCCACGCCCACCAAACAAGCCACACCCACAGAACTGATAGTAAAAAAATTTGAATACCATCACTGCCTTTTGCCCATTCCATTGTGCACTCATCCTTGTGCTCCATGATCTCTCAGTGGCTTTCATTCACTGACCATATCCTTCTGAACTGGCTCCAGGGGTTGACAATGTGCAATATTTTCCCCTGGTTCTTTTCCTTCCTCAGGATTGATTCCAATTGGCGTTGAATGGGTCGCTCCCAAGTCCCATCTTTTTGAGGTGCCCAAAATTTCTCCTCCTCCTAATCAACATTTACATGAAACCACTGGATGGGGTTATTATATTTCACAACTCCAGGCTGGCTATGTGAGGCTGTTAAAATCTTATCCCAGTGGAGGCTGGGGAGGCCTAAATAGAGAGAAACCTACTCCAAGTCAGTCCAACATTGAGCGGCTGTGATTGTTGGACCACCTAGATTTGGGGACCTTTTATCTTTACTTTTGGGTAAGGTTCCACTTCTCCATTCAGGAGTGATGTGCAATCTGGGGGTTAAATATATGTTGAAAATGTTGAAAAAGGAAGATAAAAGGTAAATGGAAATGAAATTTCACTTTGAAAGGAAAGAAAAAAGAAAAATAGAAAAGAAAGAAATACAAAGAGGTGACTTCCAATATTTTTATATACAGGTAGTCCTTAATTTACAACAGTTCGTTTAGTGACCAGTTACAATGGCACTGAAAAAAGCCACATTTTTTCTACTTACGACCATTGCCACACCCTCATGATCATATGATCAAAACTCAATGCTTGGCAACTGATTCTTATTTATGACAGTTAGTGTCCCTGAGTCATGTGGCCCTCTTTAGTGACCTGACAAGAATGTCAACAGGGAAGCCAGATTTACTGCGTTACTATCTTAACAAATGCAGTGATTCACTTAACAACTGTGGCAAGGTAGGTCATAAAATGGGGCAAAACTCACTTAAATGTCTCACTTAACAACATATATTTGGGGCTCAATTGTGGTCGTATGTTGAGGACTACCTGTAAATAAATCCAAATAGTTTTCTTGAATAGGGTAAAAGGAAGTATCTAATCATTGGAAAATAATAAAAATGCCTACTTGAAAGACTGCATATGTTGGGAATACAGTGAGCAATAAGTTATAATACAAGGCAAAGGCTAGAAAAACGTTCAAAGAAGCCCTTTGGACTTTTAAACCTTCCCATTTAATCTGTTTTTTGAGGGGGGTTGAATAATAAGTTTTAAATAAATAAATACATATTTTTATAAATATTTTAAGACGGTATTTATTACAATTATTTTGTGTTCTATTGTTTTAAGGTTCCATTTTAAGTTACAAGAATGGTTGTACTGTAACGGTTTCTGATATTTGTAATATTGAACCCCTAGGTGGACAAGTAGTACACCATACATTTTTTTAGGCGTGTCCTGTTAATTAATTTGCAACTCTGTAAATATCAACACCGAAGAAGCTGATAACAAAATACGAGAATAAGGTTCCTTAAAACACTTTGCTCACCAGGATACATTTCCCAGTGTAATATCTTATTGAAAAGCGCAGGGCCACCTTTAATTAAGGCAAGGCAGGGCAGGATCATTCACAGGCTGGATTCCTGCAGAACCGGAACTGATTATGTTCTCTGGGATCTCTTAAGAGATCTAGTTACAGATTCCGTCAAGGAACGATCTTCCCTTCCTCCTCACGCCATCCGGTTTAAACCGTTTTGTATATCCACCCAGGCGTTTGCAACCAAAAGACGAGGCGAGGCGGAGAGGCTTGTGCCTTCAATGGCAACCCGCTCCTGGTTTAAGAGACAGGTTTGAAGCAGAGCCCTTCACGCTTTTGAGGTCGGCAAAAGCTACTTTCTGCAAGCAGCCCTTTCGCTCTGCGCCATCTCCCACCCCCCACCCTCTCTAAGGATAATCTCTAAGGCGCTCCCATTTGAAGGGGAGCGCGACATGCCCGGCTAAGGCTGAGACCTTGCGCGCCCCGCGGCTCCTTCCCTTTCCTCCGTCCTTCCTCCGGCTCCTCTGTTTGGGCGAAGGACTCAGAGGCATCATCCGTTCCGCCCGCTGCCTGGGAGGGGTTATACTTGTGCCGCGGAGGTGGGAGGGAGCGACGGAAGAAAAAAAAAAAAGAAGGAAAAACGGGAGCCCCAACAGCGCGGAGAGGAGAGGAGAGGAGCAGCGACGGTTTGGGTCGGTCGGGGCCCGGGAGGCTGGCGCCTGTCGTCCCGAGTCGGGGACTCTGGGTGTCCCGCCAGCTGCCTGGGGCCGAGGCGGGCGCGCGCGAGGAGCCGGGGGCGGGCGGGCGCGCGGGACGGGGAGGGGGCCGGTCCGCTGCGCTGCTTCTGCTGCATTGCAGCCTCCTTCCCTCCCCGCCGTCCGTCCATCTCTCCCTCCCTCCGCGTCTGGCGCGCTGTACAATGGCGGCTCCCAGCCCTGGTCCCGGCTCTGGCTCCGGCCCCGGGTCGCAGGCGGCGCAGACGACAGTCAGCAGCATGCAGGGTAAGGGAGCGCGCCTCGGGAGCGGCCCTGGGGCCCCCCCGAACGACGATCCAGAGGCTCTATAGGCCGCGCTTCCACCCCCGCCGGCCTTCGCCTTGGACTCGCTCGCTCGCTCGCCTGCTTGCTTGCTTGCCTGCCTGCCTGCCTGCCTGTAGGGACAGGAGGGAGCGCCAGAGCTGGGTAAAGGAGGACCAGGCCTCTCTGGAGGATGATAGGCCTAGAAGCGCGTCCCGGGCAGGAGGTGGAGGCTTGACTTCTTCTCTGGCGAATCCGGGAAGACCCCCCCCTCCCCAAGCTTTACGGAGTGTGAATTTTTTGGGGGGTGGGGGTGGAGGGGGTGTGGTGTGCATGCAGGGAGACGAAACGGGGGGGGTGGTGGGCAGAGTGTTAAAGAGGCGCAAGGCGAGAGGAGTTTATGGGCCCCGAGAACGAGGGAATGAACGAACTATATAGTACGTGTGTACAGTATTGGAGGAGGGGAGGGGAAGCGTGTATATACAAATATGCGTGCAAAAAAACAAAACAAAACAAAACACTGTTTGGAATCGAAAGCAGACGATCACCAGCAAATCGGACCCCTGAAACAAACCGATGTGTAAATTTTCGGGAATGTGAGAAGTGGATTTTTATTTATTTATTTTTTGTTAACCCACCCCGCGAGGTAAATTCGGGGAGCTTAAATCCCCGGAGACAACTAGAATCTGGTGCAGAAGACGGAACAAACCGAGAGGCCGAGAGTGTGGGGAGGGCGGGGGGAGGTTATTGCTGTGTGTAGGTGTGAAGGGTTGGGGGGGGGGAAGGGTTACAGCAGGTCTTCGGTGAGTTGTGCAGCAGTATAAAGCTCACTTAAGTAGTAAGGCGTGTTTGTGTGGAGTCATGGAGGAGGAAGCGGTGATGTAGCTTTAAGAGGGCGAAATGAATAAAGCCGCGAGGCGTTCCCTTAAATTCGAAGATAGGTACGGTAAGTGGAATGTAAAAGGCAAAAGAAGTCGATTCTGAGCATTCCTCTGCATAGAACAGGAAAGAGGATTATTATTGATTGCAGTAATGCGTAAAATGCAGTGTAAAACTCTGAGAGCTCCCTTTTTCAGGATCTGTGTATGCCTGAGGTTGCCATTGTGAATTTCTGGTTAAATCCAGAAATATACTCTTTCCGTTCACATAATGATTTAGATTCACTATGACATCTGTATTTGGAAAACCGTTCTGAAATACAGTATAGAGGTAGAAGCATATTTTCACTATTGTATCATTCTATTTTGTGTTTCTTAATCGTCTATTTCTTATCAATTCAGTATGTGGAAATACGTTAGCATGTCAAGACACTATGATAATAAATATGAGTTTAGTTTAGTACTGCCGTACTGAGATTGCAAAATATGCATTTTCCTCCAAGCCAATTGATCACTAGTAGATTTTGGGCAGGTAGTTTTTAATAATGCAACTGCTGCTTTGGGACCAATTCTATGAAAAGAGTGCTATGTTTTGTAAAGCATATTAAAGATCTTGGTTTTAATACCTAGTATTTCTATTTCAGGGGATCTCTAATGCCAGGGCTATGAGCCTAGAAGAGTAGCTGCTATTGGGATATTGATGATGTTAAATTGTTCAAGCCAGTGGTTGACTGAATTAATTACATATAGTGCTCATCAGATCCTAGAAAACTGTGATTGACTTTTCCTTGCATTAAAAATGCACGAAAATGTTTTTGCAACTATCAGATAATATAGTATATTCTGTTTAATATACACATTTTGTGTTTGAAGCAGTATACTACTGTATGCTGAAATATAAGAATTATCAAAGTAACATATTTAAGGTCAAGATGGTATTCAAAACCTATTTGAAGGAGGAATATGTAATATAGTATTTCAGCAACTATCTGTATTGTAAAATCTAGTTTTGAACACATTAGTTTATTTTAGAAGCTGTACTAGATGGAGTAATGCACTAATACAGTGCATTAATTAAATTTTCTTCTGGATAGTCTTACTCATGATTAAATTATATGACAATTTTGTCTCACAAATCCTTATAGTATAAATACATTGACTGTGCTTCCTAGAAATGCTAGGAGTTGTAATTTAATAATATCTGGAGTGCCACAGGTTGCCACCTCTGATTAACCTATGTAAGAATAGTATGGTATCTGGTTACCATGTGTAGCCAAATTTCAATTTACTTAGTCTTAATTTCTAGAAATGGTATATCAACAAGCAAATTGAGGGAATTTCTTACCATGCAAGAGCTTTTTATTGCAGTATCTTTTATTTAGAATCTTAGTGCAAGTTTAAACAGCAGAATAATATTCACTTCCTTATAAAATGTTATTTTTATTTCTGGTAGTCTCAGACACTGACATGAAGAGAACTGTAGGAATATTCTGTTTTTTATAGCAGAAAAAGGACTTTGAGAATCCAGTATTTGATTTGAACCAATTTCTCAGCATGTGGATGTTTTAGAAAACAATTACTTTGTAGCATTTATGTTTTAGTTACTTCCATGTTTTGTTTCATAGTAAAGATTACTGCCCCTGGATATTAGAAACAATGTGTTGAATTGATAGGACTTTTTGATTTATAATATATTAAATTGGGAAAACATCTTGTTTAAAGTTGTTTTCAAAATCTGCTTATTGTAACTAATAGTTTATTGTGAGGCATTCTGTACTTTAACAATTTCTATATTTGTCTGAAAGACATTGTAATCAAATTGGAAGCTCTTAGTCTTGTATTACTTCAAATAAATTATCCAAAGACACACTGTTCTAGCTGGCTGCTTCTGAGGAGAGGTGGGCGGACTAAGTTCTCAATACTTGTATATTGTTGTCTTTATTTCTCTTCCATTCAATCATATTTGTTTCTTAGAAACTGCCTGGATAGGTCCCTGCAGTTTTCTTGCCAAGATTTTTCAGGAGTGGCTTGTGATTGCCTCCTTCCTAGGGATGAGAGAGACTACTAGCACAAGGTCACCCAGCTGGCTTTGCACCTAAGGTGGGACTAGAACTGAATCTCTCAAGACATTTAACATTAAAAACAAGATGGTGCTCTCACACAGTACAGTATAGCCAGCCGTGATTAATGAAAATTAAACTGCATTAAATCACTATTTTAAAATAATTGGGAAAAATCCAACTTCATGCAAGAAGACTTTCCATGTGTTACTTTTTCCGGAAACCTGCCATATTCCTTTCCTTCAGTCTACTCCACAGGCTCTCAAGTTGTAAATTGGAAGAATGCGCCATTCCTTCTATTTTGTGGATAGGGACTGATTGGTCAATAAATTTAATTATCATGATTATCAACCCTTGTTTAAATAATTGATTTGATTCTGCTTCATTTGCAAGTCCTGACTACTTTATAGGAGAAACTATATTTTCACTGAAAGTTATATATCTTCTAAAATTTATTGATAGAGTGATTCCCCAGTTTTTAAATTATGTTAAATATGCATAATTTATATGCATTATAATAGATGGTAAGCTTGAGTAGAAAAAGCAAATTTAGATAGTTCTTAATACAGGAATCAAATAATTTCATTGTCTACATAAGTTTTATACTCTCATTCTAGATTTGACCAAATATTAAGAGATCAATTTTCTTTTTAGTCTCTGAATGTTTGTGAGATTTTTGGTGCTTCAATAACTATACCAGCTCACAAATGTACAAAAGTACATTTCTCCCACTTATTTCAATGGTAGGTAACATATAGTTGGATACAAGGTGTATATTAATAACTCATGTGAGTAAGGAAGCTTGAATGCTTGATAGCTCTTACAGATCCTTGGATGCAAGTCATAACTTGTGGTTCAAGGTCAAAAATCATTCTGCTGATCTCCCACTATACTAAATGATTCTACTATAACAAGTATAGACTTGTCTTGGTTGCTGCCTCTTTTGGAGAGGATTTAATATGTTTCTTTTCCCTCCCTGTATTCAAGTTGTGATCAACACATGCACAGCCTAGATAAGTTTAGGTAGCTTTCAGAATGAACCAAGAATAATTAATTGCTCACAAAGGAAAAGAATAGAGCTGTGTAATGAGTGTGTCCCATACATTAAAGATGGTGATATGCTCCCTCAAGAAGCCATTGCTGGATCCTACATTTATTACTGATTTTTGTCCAGCCTCCATTGGATAAGATTGCTGAGGGCTCTGGAAGAAATGGATTATCTAGACCTATTTGTATTGAGTTTCAGGCTGGGACATGATACAGGGACAAAATTGATTATGTTTGCCAACGAATTTTGACAGAACCAGTTGAGGTGATACCAGCATCCTGGTTCTTAACAACTGTAGATACCACTGATCCTGGAACCTCTCTAGATTGGATATGGAGTTTGGTAGTTGGAGGTGAAGGAGGATTTTTAGGGCTGTAGGTGTTGGTGTTGTAGTGTGACTTGTTTTCTGTGACTGGTTCCAGTAGATATGGGAGGGAAGGAGGGAGAAATTCAGCCCAAAACAAACCAGGGTGCCTCAGGATTTGATTTTCTAGTCTCCCTTGTTTTAACATCTATGTTTGTTCAGCTTACTGAGTTCATGCATCAACCTGTACTTAGTTGTCCAAGTTATTCTGTTGGGGCTTGTTTCATTTCCTGGAAGCTGTTTGGATCTGGCTGAGGAAGAATATGCTTAGCATTGACAAAAATGAATGCCTAATAGGTGCATGGATCTTCTGGGGAAGATACAGAACTAATGCACAATATTTATTTATTTATTTATTTATTTATTTATTTATAATTAAATTTATATACCGCCCTACTCCCGAAGGACTCAGGCCGGTGAACAGCCAAAAAAGTAAAATACACATAATACAAACATTAAAAACCGTTTAAAATTTGAGAATCTTTCTGGATTCACAGATCCTACTCAAAGATCAGGTGGCAGCTGTGGCCAGGACAGGCTTCTTATAGGTTCAGCTAGTGTACCAGCCATGTGATTTCCACTTTCTCACAGTTATGTATTCCTTGGTCACCTTATGTGTGGAGTACTGCAACATGCTGTACATTACTGTAGCTCCTCTTGAAAGCCACTCAGAAACTTCAGCTGTTCCAGAATGTAGCAGTGCAAGCAGTTATACCCCCACTACATGAGTTGCATTGATTAAGCTTTAAGTATAATTCCAGAGCTTGGTTATCACCTATTGGCGCTTTATGGCATAGGGCCTGGCTATATGTGGGGCCACTTCTCTCCTATCCATAGATCTAACAGAGTTGGTGTGCTTCATATTCTTCCATTAAGCAAAATCTTCTAATAGGATTTATGAGGTAGACTTTCTCTATCACATCATTTGCTCCTTGGAAAAACATCTCCCTGTCCCTAAGGTTTGGACTAACCTGACCTTGCAGATCATTAAAAAATCTTTGAAAAACATGATTCCACCTCTCAACCCCCTCCCGCAAGTCCTGGGATAGATCAGGATGTACCCATTTGATGTGCAGTGTCTGTTTGGCTAGGATATGTTTGTTCATCCTTGCTATGCCTGTTATGTTCTCTTTTTGTTTGTTTTAGGCAATGTAATGTTTTAAAATTACATTGCCTATAATCTTATAGACTTGGGCAGCTTTATAAATTTTAATTATAAATAAATCAAAATTCGTAGAACAGAATATGATCCAGAATTCAGACAGTATAAGCATAGCACCTGTCTTTAAGCCAAAAGCATATTTTTCTGGGATCTTGTATCAGGTGTGGATGCCCAAGAGAAAGAAACTGTTAATTCAATACTTTTCCAACAGGCTTACCAACTGTGATGCTTCCAAATCACATTTTGTCCTTTGTCTCTGGATCTTTACACAGGGCTAGAAGAGAAGTAATTTAATATAAAAAAGAGCAAATTAATTTCTTCTAGGAATGATCCCTTAATATCACTAAAATATAAGTTACAATAATGCAAAATGTACTTTATTGTAATCTGTTGTAAAATTTGAACATAGTTAAATATTCTGCCCTAGTCAGCAGTGTTTAACATGCCTCCTTGTAGACCTGGGAAGCTTCATATGCAAGAAGTGGGAGATTTTTAAATATATATATATATCTAATCTGCATCTACTTCTTTGTGTTTTCAGTGTATTGGTTCTTGTCTTGCCCTCTGGGGCAACTGAACAAGTATACTCCCTCATCTGCAAAATGGTCCTTTTTAGATATCTAAAGGCTACTATTATGTTTTGTCTCTTTTCTTTTCCAGGCTTACCATACTGACTTCCTTTAACCTTTCCTCATTGAACTCAGTTTTCAGTTCTCTCACTTTGTTTGTAGCCTGCATCCATTTTATCTGTGATGGGCAGCAACTGGCCTTTTAAATAACAAACCAGATTTATGTTTCTGGGGATAGCTTTTAAACATTTTCATCTCTTTTAACTTTGTGTAGAACCTTATCTTTTGGCACCCCTAATAAAGTTGATTTTCATTTTCAGTTGAAATAGTGGTCTGCTATTACCTGGCTGAGCTTGGCTAAGCTATAGACTCCCAAAGTTTTGTTTGGTTTCCCCATACCATAGTTCAGCCTGACTCAGGATGGGGTAAGGATTTCCCCTAAAGTCCTCAGCTGGTGGGAAGGGCAACACTGACTATAATAAAGGGGTGTGGTGGCAGCAGCAAAGGGACCTAATTTTCTAGCAGCTTTTGGCCTCTCAGAACCAAAGTGCCTAAATGGGATGGCTGGATCAATCCTGAAAGCACCTTTAGTGTTACATAAGTGCAGTGGTGGGATTCAACCGGTGTAACAACCGGTTTGCTTCGCACGTGCTTTGTGCACGCATGTGTGCTTAGCTCGCATGCACGCCAAACAGGTGATCTGTGCACGCGCAGTATATTTGAAAACAGCGCCTTCTACTGCAGCTCCGGTAAACAAAACAGCTGAGGCATGGCAATCCGCACTGCCACGCCAATCAGCTGGGCTTCAAACAAAGGAAATAAAGGTAGGTATAGCGCAGGGGCAGGCAGGCCCAGCTGATCGTCGGAGCAAACTGATCCGCTCTCAGCTGATCATCGGAGCTATCGGTATACCCGAACCGGTCCAAACTGGCAGAATCCCATCCCTGGTAGAGTGTGACAGTAACTTACTGTAATGCTGAATCTGTGCTTCTGTTAATACATCCCAAAATAACATTTAGCATTTTAGCAGCTGTAGCACATTGCTCTTATTCAGCTTGTGACCTACTAAAACAAAAATCCTTTTTATGTGAACTATTGGCAAGCTAGATCTCCCCCATCCAATATTTTCTCCCCAGATCCAAGACTTTATATTTCTCCTTGTTCTTGTTTGTTTTAGCCTACTCTCCAAACCTGTATTTTATAATCATTCCCATAGCCATTGATCTAGCTGATTAATAAACATGGTGAACAATATTGGGTTTAGGATAGAGCTCTGCCTTTCCATTTGATGCTACTCTCCCACAAGATAGGGAACCATTTATTAGTCTTTTCTAGCAATGGATATTCAGGCAATTATGAATCCATGTAACAGTTGTATAATTTGGTTCATGTTTTTAACATTTTATGAATAAAGTTATAATGAGAGACTTTATCAAATGCTTTGCTAAGATCACTATGTTCATGGCATGCCCCCAAGATCACTATGTTCATGGCATGGATCTATTAAACTTATAGTAATCATAGAGTTTAAAGTACTATAGAATGACACTATTGTAATTGTCTTTGTGTTCTTTACTTACAGCTATATTTCTGCCTCTCCCTGCCTCTCTGCCCTTGTGCTCTCTTAGCATATTTGAGTTTCATCACTGGTACTCTTTATGTCTCGCTTAGCTTGGTTGAACTTCAAAGTGTATAAATTTTCATGTTTCAAATTAAAAAAAAAAATAACTGAGTAGCTTGATATGTTTCTAACTGGTGGTCATAGCTGAGAAATGATTCTTTCCTTTTGATTTGCTCATGTTTCTAGATCCCTTGTTTTCTATTTGCAATCAAGTATTTTGCATACAGGTTTTTAGAAGACTAATTATGGAGATTTATTGTGAACCAGTTTCTGAAACTGTTGAGAGCAAATGTTTTCTGTTACTATTAATTATAATTCATGTAATAACATGAATGGAACACTTAACTGCAGCTATGAGTTTACATAGAATTTTCAGATTGTGCATATACAGGGATGCACATTGTCAAATATCAGGTGGTGTACTTTCTTACTCCTGCAATTGGCTGACATGAATTTATATAATATAGTATAAATTTCCTTTCAGATTGAACCCTTCACTGTGATTATACAATAGAAAGGCTAGTTCAAATCTTCAACCTGTCAGATTCCAGTAATAGTAAATAAAATAACCTGATACTATTTGAGGCAACCCAACCCCATTTGTGATGCTACAACTCTTGAGCTGTTAGTGAATCAGAAGCTGTCTGTAATGTTTGATTATATTTATTCCTTATACCAGTAGTTAATTAAGTGTAACCTGAAATTATATTTAATAATAAAGATAGAATAGCCCATAGCTAAATAGAGTTTCATGATTAAAGGCTTTTTACATTATTGTTATATTAAAGTTTTGCTTCTGAATTTTGTAGGGTCATTTGGTGCTGTTTCAAAGTTAACACATTTTCAAACATATTTTATTAAATGATGGTAACTGAGGTCATAAGAGTCATCAAAATTCTCATATCTGTATCTACACTACTGTAAAAAATATCCTCAAGTAACTGCTTTGTCTTTGAATATTGCAGTACACTAAGAATTAGAGTTGAATTTGTCATTAAAATATCTTGGAATTCTATAATTGCAAGTTATTACAATTTTAATTCTCAATCTTAAAATGGCAAAATAGTGGCTATTACCTTGTGCCATGTTTTATGCTTTGAGCTACCAAAGAAAAGGTGAGATAGAAATCTTAGAAATAAATAAAGCATTATTTTAAGAGATTGTTTTCTGAATTCAGTAGTCTCAGTTCATTGACAAGCGAGATTGGACCTGGGTAGAGCATTCTACTCAGGACCAGGTTTATCTGAGGGTTAAAATATCTGCGAAGGTAGCCTTAAAAACATGCAGAGGATGCTTAAGAGAAATTTTGGTAACTCAAGGAAAGCTAATCATTCTTCAAACCAACAAAAATAACATAAAGCAGTTTGGGAAAATAACCAAACAAAGCAAAAATCAATATCTGCCTAGTTTCATAAAGGCTGAAGAAACAGAATTGGAATTTATGCAAAATATAGTTCTGGTTATATGAATTACACAACTATTGAATGGCAGGGAACTGTACCTTTTTATATAGAAATGGCAGTCCCTATCCTTTAAAGCAGGGGTGGGGAACAATGGCCCTTTTATAACCTGTGGACTTCAACTCCCTGAATTCCTGAGCCAGCCATACCAGCCAATTCTGGGAGTTGAAGTCCACAAGTCATAAAAAGGGTCATCGTTCCCTACCCCTGTTTTAAAGCCATGGGGAATAATCTGAGAGTTGCATATTTGTAGCAGTTTTCAGTTGCTACTAACATTTATTGATACGTCTTCTCTATTCAATCTATCTTCTAACTTCATGTCCGTTTCTGTCCACAACTTTGAGAAGTCTTTCTCCCCAAATTTGCTGCTAATATCCATAGCTTGTTTCTTGCTGCTGTCCTTGGTGACTTCTATTGTCACCCACATTTTGCTTTCTGTGCTATCTGGCAATAAGCTGTTGCATTTATTTGCCACTCATAATCACATTGCCCCAAATTTACTCCTCCTGATTTGCTTGTGTTAATAATGGGGAGAAAAAAGAGAGTATTTCCACTTTCTTTGTATATAGAAGGATGTGGCATCTGCTACTATGCAGATTATCTTTTTTTTTCTTGTCCTTTAAATTGGAAATCTTAGCATCTACCAGCACATAGTCTGGCTTCCACACTCAGAGCACTCTGTGATTATTGTGCCTTTGAGTCTGAGTACAGTCATTAATTCAAAAAAAGTTTCTTACCCATGCGTTACAATGAAACCTAAGCTAACCTGGAAAAAACTATTTTCAAAACTGTATTTGTAAATTTCAGAATGTTGCTACAGAAGTCATCATATGGAAACCTCACTAGCTATTTATTTTTAACTTTTTGTTTTTAAATTAACAACTAATATGCAACCTCTATCAGTTGATTTGATCTGGATGTTCATGTGATCCTTTACAAATGTTTTGGATAGAATAGTTCAACTGTTTTTAATAGATAAGCTTTTCCTAAACTAAGGCACTCCAGATTCTCTGGAACTTCAAATTCCATTGCCATTCTGAAAATTATATTCTCAGTATAGGTTGCAGGAGTATCCTAAGGAGATTGCAATTGATACCAACAAGAAAATCAATTATTGGAATTTGTTCTTTGCAATTCAGATATTATTTTACCTATGTTAAACCTGTTATTTGGTCTCTGAAGTTTTTTTAAATGAACATTAAATGTGATTTTAAAGGTTATGAACATCTGTAATTTCCAGTAAATGAACTAGAACTTATCTTTTTTGCTTTAGGCTTTCAGATAAACTTCTGTGAAAAAGCACAAAGTAAGCTACATGTTTTATAGTATTCTGCTATTTAATTTATTTTTAAATCATCCTTGGTATTGGGAATGTGTCCACTGTTGATCTAACTAACAGGCCATGCATTAATACAATGACAGTGCTTCCATTTTTCATTTTCCAAAATGGTATTCTATTTTTTAAATCTTTAATTTGTTATTTATCTTGGATAATGATAATTGTTCCCACAGTAAATAGCTTAAAATATATGTAAGACTTTTGTCTTTTGCAAAGTAAAAGTGTATTTAAATTCTGTGTAATATAAAAATACTTATTTTCATATGATTTGTAGATGTAAGTATTTAAGGAAACTATTTAAACACTAAACTGATTATTTCAGCAGGGATCTGATATTCAGCAAATTAGGGCTCTCCCTTCAGATATCAAGTTATATATGGACTAACATATTTGGTTATCAGTTTAATATTGATCAGCAACTCACCAGCATCTCATAAGATGCAATTTACCACTGCTGCTACATGAGACTCTGATTGGAAATGTTGGGCATGAGTGCTGAAAAGGGAGTGCATGAATGCTCATTGGGGATGCGAACTGGAAGAGCTTCGGTTTCTGGCACACGCATGCACACCAGACTGCTCCTCTTCTGGTTTCTGGCGTGCATGCGTGCACCAGAAAACAGAAGACCAGTTCTTCCAGTTTTTGGCACTGCCCCACATGCGAAGGCCAGCTGATCATCCCATGCACATGCAGCCAGAAACCTGGAAGAGCAATGGGCGAGGCCATGCGGGCCGGGCAATATGGCTCTGTGAGCCACTTCGGGCACGAGTGCCATAGGTTCGCCATCACGTATCTAAAGAATACGTGCTAGACATTTAAATCATAACTCTCTTTTCTTAGTTAAGGTTTTACCTTAAACCCCTTAAGCACATTCAAGCTTCCCTTTTCATATCACCCATCATTTGTAGAGCACAAATTTCCTCTGTTTATAAAAACTTTCCACTTGACAGAAGTTGTTGCATTCCAAGAGCCCATATTTGAGAGAGCAGGATTTAGAGAGAGTAGAGAGCAGGATTTCCAGTATGAACATTTGCTGTGTATGTGTATGTATGTAGCCAACAATAAAAGGATCTACCTTGCTCATCTATACTATCCTTTAATATGAATATAATCTCCCAATATTCAAAAAATGTGTGAAGATGAGAAAATATTATCATTTATATCGCTTTTTATCTACCTCAAAATAATGTGGAAACACTACTGAGTGTATGCCATGAGTCTGAAATGTCTACAAAGCTTAGACATTTTAATCAGTCCTTGTCAGATTGCATTTGGATGATTAATGGAAGCTCTGCACCATTTTTTTTTTCATTTTTTCATCCTCTTATGGCTTTCATTTTTAATTGCTATGTACATTATATCTTTATAATTGCCTGCCATGATGTAGTGGGAACTCTGTTGAAGAAAGCAATTTTTTTCTGTTGGGTAAACTTACTTAAACATATTCATCCTGCATTTAATTTATATGTTTTTTTTAAGCTAATAAATATGCCTATTTAAATTAGAAGTGATAAATGCTTCTGTAATAATTGTGGATGTTCAGTAATTTGTGACAGAATTTTATCTCTGAGATTTCTGACGAGGATCTTTCATTATAGGCAAGAAGTACAAAGACTAATAAAGCATCTTTAAACCAATAAATTAGATTATTACTCATGATCGTACTGGGTTTCCTTTAGTTAATTAGTTTGAGATGCAGGATATGGAAAAGATGCTGCTGCAGAAGAAAGTAGAAACATTGAAGTAAAGTGTTAAGAGAATTTGCATAGTGTTTGGTGGGGGGGGGGTGTCTTACGTTGTTTTCTGTTCCAACAAGACAACCATTGTTCTATGGAATGCTGTTTTCCTCTTGTCCTTCTTGCAAACTGCGATGTCTACATGGATAATAAACCCGAGTTCTTAAGACAACTTTTATGGAAAGCATAATCGATGTAGCTGGTAATTGTCTGAATAGTTCTTTAAAGTAAATGGGAACCACATGGTCCAAGATCAAGATTTGGGGCCATGGTATGGACAATTTTTGACCTATTGCTTGTCCTACAATCTTTGTTTAGAGCAAGAGAAATGAACAAAAGAATTTGGCCGCAGTTTGTTTTGAGAGGGGTTTCCCTCTTGGTAAAAGTAGCAGCTTTAGGCTCCATTTAAACAAATGTTTAAAGACAAATTTCCTCTGTTGCACCTGATATGAGTTCCTCTGCCCTTTCCTATTTCTGATTATTATCTATGCTAGAAACATTGAATTTTAGCATTAAGTTGTAGTTCCTTCCAATAAGATATTAGTATAAAATAAGACTTTCAGATGCAATCTTTCTCTTTATTGTCTGGTTATTATGTTCTATATTGACATAATGTTTGTATACCACCATAGGTTTTTTCCCCACAGTTGTCAGTCTGATTTATATGGGTGTCCTGTTCTTAGGAGTAATACGTTTAATGACATTAGCATTGGTATTATTGTTCACCAGAAGGAAGGAATGAGGACTAAATAATATGAATTATTAAATTATATTTGGGAATATAATTTACATAGCAAGAGCTTCCATAGTTAAGAAAGCTCATCTATTATGTATGATCTGTCTGGCCATGAAATAGTGTTTTGTGGGTATTTTACACCTTTTTTCAGTTTTTTTTTTTTTTGTGCAATTTATTCTGTTTATATACTAAAATATTCTATAGTGTATGGAATAAATGTACCATTTCCAAACAGCTTTAGAAATTTGGCTAAACTAGTTAAATAGAACATCATTCAATTTAAATACAGTAGCCTTTGTGATTTTTTTTCTGGAAAGAGATCAAAATGGTGTAATCCTTTCAAATTCAAGGTTAAACACAAAAAAACAAAGGATAAAACACTGAAATTTTACCAATATTTCATTTGAGAAGGGGACATCATATACAACCATTTCCTCAAATTTATTTATTTAACAAATTTATATAGCTGTGTCACAAAACATGATTCTGGGTGGCATATAGTATATAAAAACAATACATAGTACATCATAAAAATTATTTATTTTATTTATTGGTTTGATTTATATGCCGCCCTTCTCTGGAGTCTCAGGGTGGCTTACAATGCATTAAGCAATAGCCTTCATACTTTTGTATATACCTGTTTAGTAGGGCTTTCGCCCCCTCCCCCAGCGGTGTTCTTTTTATACAAAGTCAGCTTATTGCCCCCACAATCCGGGTCCTCATTTTACCTACCTTGGAAGGATGGAAGGCCGAGTCAACCTTGAGCCTGGTGAGATTTGAACTTGCAGTAATTGCAGGCAGCTGGCAGCTAAGTGCTACTTAACAGCACTTTAGTCTGCTGTGCCACCAAGGCAGCGTTTTAAGTAAAAACAAAAAGATTAAAGATAAAGGTATATTCATTTAAAATATGTAAATAGTTGGAGGACATTTCCTGGTGCACTGGAAAAAAACTTCAAAGTATCATCCTAATTCTAATCAGTTTGCTTATTAAAACACAATTTTTCATCTCCTGCTGAAGTTTTATAAAAATCCAGTTTAAACATGGAAAGGATGTCTTTTCTTTTTCCAGATTATTTTTTGATGGAGATTATGTTTCTGTACATTCATACACCCACACACGTTATTAACCCGCACACATATGCATATTATTAAACCCAATTTTTTTGTATTTTGTTACAATTTCTGTATGCTAGCAGGCCCAAATTTTTCCCTTATTACTAAAAGGGAAGGATTGCAGGGAAAAGTTTTGTTTAGAAATATTTAACAAATAAACCATGTTTCGTAATTCTGTTATGTCATATGAGCATAAGAGAAAGACATAAGTGAAGAGCAGTTAAAGCAAACATTTAACCATACTAATGAATGCTAGTTTGCTCACTTCTTCCTTTGTTCAGTCAGTCACTATGAACAATGAACTATGAACATTATAAAAATCTTGGTAGAGGTTTCTTCGGAAATGTAATATACCTGGCTTTTTCCATTAATTCAATATACGTTAGTTCTGCAAGATTCATGTTATCTTCCTTTTATTCTGCCCCATGGCTCCCATTTGTTACTGTTCTTCCTGCTATTTCATGTGTTATTTACTGGTTCATCTGTAAAGAAGAGATAGTATTATTTGTACCTGCTGAGTGTTCCCAGTTACGTCATACATTTGTTCTGGCTCTTCAGAGATTTTTCTAAGGACCAATGCAATAAAATGTACAGTAGTACTTAAAAGTTTTTGAATCCTTTTGCATTTTTGTATATTCCTCATATTTCAATATTTCTGATCCTCTACAGTGAGGGATCTACTAGTTTCATCAGTTCTGAAAAGTCAGTGGGGAAGCCAGATTCACTTTACAACCATGTTAGTAACTTAACAATTGCAGTGTTTCACTTTAACTACTGTGGCAAAATGGAGCAAAATTCACAACTTGCTTGTCTTGCTTAGTGATGGAAATTTGGGGCTCAATTGTCGTAAGTTTTAGTTTTTTAGTTTTAGTTTTTATTGAATTTCTATACTGCCCTACTCCCGAAGGACTCAGGGCGGTGCACAGCCATGAAATAAAACACATAGATATACAAAATTTAAAATCGAATAAAATGAATTAAATAAATTTGGCTGAATTGATACCCATAATTTAAAATACCCATATTTTAAAATACAGTAAAAATTTAAAATTTACACTTAAAAGGGAGAAGATTTAGGCGAGGCCAGCTTGATGAAATAAAAGTGTCTTCAGCTCGCAGCGGAAGGTGCGCAGATCTGGAATCCTCCGTATCTCTGGGGGGAGCTCATTCCAGATCGTCGGTGCCCCCACAGAGAAGGCTCTCCCTCTAGGGGCCGACAGCCGACATTGTTTGGCCGACGGCACCTGGAGGAGCCCCTCTCTGTGGGAGCGTACTGGTCAGTTGGAGGCTATTGATGGTAGTAGGCGGTCCCGTAAGTAACCAGGTCCTAAGCCATGGAGCGCTTTAAAGATGGTAACCAGAACCTTGAAGCGCACCCGGAAGACCACCGGGAGCCAGTGCAGCTCACGCAGGAGAGGTGTTACATGGGAGCTCCACGTTGCTCCCATAACCACCCGCGCGGCCGCACTCTGCGCCAGTTGGAGCCTCCTGGTGCACCTCAAGCGGAGCCCCATGTAGAGAGCGTTACAATAGTCCAGACGAGAGGTGATGAGGGCATGAGTGACTGTGCGTAACGAGTCCCGATCTAGAAAGGGACGCAACTGGCGAATCAGGCGAACCTGATAAAAAATCCTCCTGGTCACGGCCGTCAAGAGCTCTTCTAAAGACAGCCGTGAATCCAGGAGGACGCCCAAGTTACGAGCCCTTTCTTTGGGGGGCCAATGATTCGCCCCCAATAGCCAGCGATGGCGCCAGCTGACTATATCGGTACGTCGGAAACCACAGCCACTCGGTCTTGGATGGGTTGAGCCTGAGCCCGTTTCTCCCCATCCAGATCCGTACGGCCTCCAGGCACTGGGACATCACTTCAAGGGCATCGTTGGGGTGGTCCGGGGTGGAGATGTACAGCTGGGTGTCGTCAGCGTACAGATGGTACTTCACCCCGAAACCACAGATGATCTCGCCCAGCGGCTTTACATAAATGTTGAACAAAAGGGGCAAGAGAACTGATCCCTGCGGCACTCCACATATAAGGGACCTCGGGGTCGATCTCTGCCCTCCTGTCAACACAGACTGCGACCGGTCAGAGAGAAAGGAGGAGAACCACCATAAAACGGTGCCTCCCACCCCCAACCCTTCCAGCCGGTGCAGCATGATACCATGGTCGATGGTATCAAAAGCCGCTGAGAGGTCTAACGGGACCAGGACAGAGGAACAACCCCTGTCCCGAGCCCTCCAGAGATCATCAACCAATGCGACCAATGCCGTTTCCGTGCTGTACCCAGGCCTGAAGCCCGACTGGAACGGATCTAGATACGATGCTTCATCCAGGTACTGGGGAAGCTGTCGCGCAACCACACCCTCAATAACCTTCGCAACGAAGCAAAGGTTGGAGACTGGACGATAATTAGCCAATACTGCCGGGTCCAGGGAAGGCTTCTTGAGGAGGGGCCTTACCACCGCCTCTTTCAGTGCGGCGGGGAAGACACCCTCACCCAATGAAGCATTTATAATCCCCTGGAGCCAGCCTCGCGTCACCTCCCGGGAAGCCAGCACTAACCAGGAGGGGCACGGGTCCAACAAACATGTGGTCTCATTCAATCTACCCAGAATCCTGTCCACGTCATCTGGGGTCACAGGATCAAACTCATCCCAGATAAGAGTCTCAAGACCTGCCTCCGTCACCCTCGCTGGATCTATCCCGTCAGAGTCCAGACCTGCCTGAATCTGAGTGATTTTGTCATACAGATACTGAACAAAATCCTCGGCTCTTCCCTCCAAGGGGTCCTCCCGCGCTTCCTGTTGGAGCAGAGAGCGGGTCACCCTAAACAGGGCAGCCGGGCGATTATCTGATGACGCAATAAGAGCAGTAAAATGAGTACATTTTGCTGTTTTTATCGCCACTAGGTAACTCCTAATATGAGATCTTACCAGTGTTCGGTCAGATTCAGAAAGACTAGCCCTCCAACAGCTCTCTAGGCGTTTTTTTCCGGCGCTTCATCTCCCTCAGCTCCTCGGTAAACCAAGGAGCCAGGCGAGATCGGCGCCGGGTCAGAGGCCGCAAAAGCACGACTCGGTCCAGGGCTCCAGCAGCCGCCCTATCCCAGGCGGCCACTAGGTCCCCAGACGAGGCGTGAGCCAGAACCTCCGGGATTGGCCCAAGATCCATCTGGAACCTATCAGGTTCCATCAGGCGCCTGGGGCGGTACCATCTTGCCGGTTCCACCTCCCTGCAGCAGGGTGCCGCGGTTCAAAGGTCAAGGCGAAGGAGCGAGTGATCTGACTATGACAAGGGCTTGATGACTATATCCCCTATCTCGAGATCACTCAACCACTGTCCAGAGACAAAAACCAAGTCCAGTGTGTTTCCCCCAGTGTGCGTAGGGCCATGAATTAGTTGGCTCAGGTCCATGGCCGTCATGGAAGCCATGAACTCCCGAGCCACCTCAAACGCCTCACCCACGGATGGCAGGTTGAAATCCCCCATGACCATAAGTCTGGGGGTATCAACTGCCACTGCGGCAGTAACGTTGAGTAGCTCGGGCAGGGCTGCCGCCACGTGGCAGGGAGCCAGGTACGTGATCAGCAAACCCATCTGAACCCCATGGCCCCACTTCACAAGGAGGACTCACAACCAGCTGTCTGAGGTACAGTGGTCTCCCTTGGCCTAAGGCCTTCTCTAATAATAACCGCTACTCCCCCGCCCCTCCCCTGTGACCTTGGCTGATGGAATGCATGGAAACCTGGTGGGCACATTTCTACCAGAGGGACCCCTCCCTCTGGGCCCAACCAGGTCTCTATAATACCCGCCAGGTCCGCTCCCCCCTCATAAACAAGATCACAGATGAGGGGGGCTTTATTTACTACACAACATCAGGCGAAGGCCCGGGCCCTGAAGGTCTGTACTACCTGGAGAACGGGTGGAACCTTGGGGGCCGGAGCACCCTACCGCTTGAAGACAGCGGGTGCGTGCTCCCTTAACATGATATGGCCCCTTGCTCCCGCCATATCTACCTCTCCCACACACAGTACCGATGGTAAAAACACAGTCTGGACCAGCTCATCCCCCTCCGGATTCCCCACCACCCCGCCGAACGCCAAGCCCGACTCTCCCCCTAGTGGGTTATCCCCCAAACCCTCAACCCTAATTCCAATCCCTCCCCCCTCCCCGAACCCCTTAAAAGTTTAGACAAGGACAATTTTAAAAAACCCCACAGCCCCCTCTTTGCGGCATGCCACCTCTCGGGACTCCAGAGCCCGTCATCGAGGTAGGCCCTCGATAGAATGGAGGGCCAAGCCTGCGAGAGGGGGGAGTCTCGCAGACCAAGAAACTCCGCTGCTGAGTACATTGATCATAATGGGTGACATGACCATATCCTGAGGGCGTATATAAAGGACCAAGGAGAAGACAAAGGAATGGGGGATCTCAGAGACGTATTTGCAGGACCAAGTCCCCTGTCCCCTCACAACAGAGGACATAGTCCAAAGCCAAGATGACCACAGTTCCAAGGGGGAAATAGAGTCAAGGATTTCCTATATTTCATTAAAAAGTATATGGCAGTAAAGTGTTTTATGGGCATATTTAATGTTACTGTGGATTTAAATCTCTCTCAAGAAACATGTACATTCAATTTTAGCAAATGCACCAGGCACTTGACTATGCTCATAATAGATATTACTATGCCAGGAATTACATGCCATGTATTATATTATACTATGCCATGTTTTGTTTGAACATTTGGTTCATGTTCAAGGCCACTGATTAAAATGTTATGGCACTAAATTCTTCGCAGCTGTGGTAAAAACTCCATTTTTGCAGCAATCCAATGGAAGGGTCTTTTGCATATTCACACGCATGCACAGCCAAGTTTGAGAAGTTCTTCATACAAGACCTAGCTTTTAAGTCAGAAATACAGTAATTTTTTTTTATTTTACTCTGGAATTTCACATTTCGTATATTAATTGGCCACAAGAATAACAACCTGGCATATTCACATTTGTTTTCTTAGTAATTATAGGTATTACAAAAACACTACACCCACAAAACACTACATGTATTTGGTTTGGGTTTGGAATTTTGTGGTTTATGAATCATAATTTATGGCCTAGGCATTTTAGGTAAAAGGAACAAATTGTGCTTTGTTCAATAAACTGTGATTTAATTATGATTTATCATGTATAATTTGCCTGTAACACACTCTTTATAACATAACACACTTTTTCTTGTTTTTTTGAATCCCATGCTACCCATCAGGAAATGGCAACAGAATGTTCTTCTCCTTTGCCAGAAATCTCAGTCAGGTTTTGTGATTGATTGCTCAAAATATTTGTAATTCACTTGTGATCTATTTTTTTTAATTTGCTCTCATAGGTTCTACATCCTACATCTCATAATTTCAAACAATTGGTGTTTGGTTTTTATATATAGTTGATACATTATAATCATATTATTGAAAATCCAAATTGAATACCTTTACTATTCACTTCTGAAAAAATGAAATTTATTTAATACCCCAATGAAAGATAATCTGGAGCAATCAAGTTATTTATCAGACGCGGATTTGTTTTGAGTACATAACCCGATGCTAAATATGAGAACCCTACTGTTTTTGTGAGTGATGTCATAAAAATTGTTTAGTGCTAATCCAAAATGTTGCAAGGAAGGGGTTATTATGCTTCCTGTTTTATTCTAATGTTTTTAATATAGTAATCTGTGTTCTCTTCCCGACCAGAGTTTGTGTTTATTCCTCAGGTAAGCGCAGAGCACTGAAGCTGAATTTTGCAAACCCACCTTTCAAATCCACTGCACGATTTACTTTGAACCCTGGAGTTCCTTTTCAGAATCCACACATGTGAGTATAAAGTCAGAAGTTCTACAAATTAGAACTATTGTCTCTCATATATTTAATTCAAATCACAAAAACATTTATTTGGACCGAGATTTTAAATCTGTCTACCTACCATGTATTTTGAGAAATTAAGAATATACTGCTTTACCCTTACTTAAATTCAAATTATTGTTTAGGAATGTACATTAAAACCCATGTTATTTTTCATTGGAATATTCCCTTATGATTAATTTCATTAACTGAATAAACTGATTCATGCTTCTATTTTTCAAATTCATTATATTCTTACTTTCTACATATATTTATAAAAGATACAGCTGAGGCATTTCATTCCTAAAAAAAAATCTTTAAAAAATAAACCCTGATAAAATTTCTAGATTTCCAAGAATTACTAGATTCATTAAGTTTTCAAGAAAGAGCTACCAGAATAGCCTTATGTTCATAAGTAAAGTTGACAGATGTATAAAACAGTTGGACATTTAATATAGTAGGACATATCTTGAAATCTGATCTGTTTCCTCAGGCTGCAAGTGTAGTAAAATCTGGAATTCTTTACATTTTATTTTAAGAATTCAGAAGTTTATTGATGAAGTTTGTAAGAATCTTTATATATTTTAATTCCCTCAAGTGTTTTTACTGTGCAATATGAAATGCTTGTGTTTTGCTGAATGGATTGGTGCTTTTTTCCCCTGTAGTTCAGAGTTTTTCATTTTCCACAAACAGCAATTTTATTGTTCTGCCTTGTTTCAGTTCTATATCTAGAACTGAATTGATATCTGTAGATCTATATCTAGTCACGTAATAACATTACTATTACTGCTAAAGTAATAACAGGTGTGGAAGGGATGTATTCCTCATAATGAAGTCGACATAAGGATATATTTAAATGATGAGATCCAAAAGTTAGAAAACATGATTCTAAAAAAAAAATCTTAAAGAATTTCAAATTTCTCTTTTAGATTTGTCTGTCAATTTTTTTTTTCAAGATTTACTTCCTACAATAAAATATGTGAAATCTCCAGGCTTCAGTCTTTTCACACTGGCCTCATATTTTCCAATTTTCTGTGCCTTTTTCACAGTGTGCTTCTTCTCTTTTTGATAACCTTTTTCTTTACAAGAAATTATTTATAGTAGGCATCCATCAGTTCTAGAGATTTTCTTTACCAATGATGTTTTCATCCAGTGACTTCCAAATTGGAATTTCTCTTTGTGATAGTGGCTTTTGTAATAACAGCTTCTAGGTTCAAATCCTGGCATCCTTAATTTCACTTATGCTGCTGGAAATATTGCTATGTTCTTAAAGCTAAATGGCATTATCAAAATAGAAAATGGAAAAAAAGCTTTTTCTGTAGTAATCAATTTTCAAAGACTATAGTGAATTTCAGATTGTTCCAATCCAATTCCTGTATAGCTGGTGCTTGACATAAACTCAGCATTGTTATTCCTTTTCAGTGAATAGATCTATTCCATAATCTATGACAGTTTGTATGATATAAATTGTGTTGGGTAATAATCAGACCCATTGTATCATTTTTTTCTTGCCTTATAGATTCCCCTACTTTGAGAAATTTAGGTTACAAATTACAATTATCTGATAACAAGTTCCACTGAATTCAGTGTGCCTGCTTCTGTGTATATATTTGTATAATTGCACTGAAGTCTTCAAGGTTAAATACTTTTGTCATATGTTCATCATTTACCTTTATTTTTAGGATACCATAAATTAACAAATAAGACATTTTCATCTAGAAAATTTTCACATACCTTTTGAAAACCTTTATGGTTAGTATTCTTGAATTGTTTTAAGTTGATTATTCAGATTAGTATATAATATAAAAGACCTATGGACAGAGAGACCAAGACGGTAACGAGTTTAAATGTACTTTCTTTCCAGTCTTCTAGATTTTCTTTAAACAATTAATTGCTCCTATTGATTCTAAACTGAACTTCAGTTCCACACAACTATATTGATTACTCTTGTGAAATAATGTGTCATCCCATTTATAGGAAAGCTCAGATAGAATGGTTCCTTCTATGAGGTAGGGGGTTTGTGTTTAGCTGCACCATTTTGGAAGTTTAAAGTGTTAATATTTGTTTCTTTCAGGATAATGGAGAAGGAAATATTTAGTGATGTGTATATTCCTAAAAAAATTGTAGATATATTTTCTTAGTTGCAAAATCTGGATCTTAGGATGCATGGATAAATTTTCTATTAAAAAATCATTTCTTTTTATATATAGAAATATAACTTTTTTAAAGGTCATTATTTAAAAATCTTATTAAATTTGACTGTCAGTAAACAAGACTAGCATGTTATTTTTTGTTCCATCTTGAGAAGTTATATTTTGTTTTGCATTAAAAATGTTACTTTATTTGTTGTCTTTGTAATTATAATGCTATATAACATATATACAGTATATCTGTATTGATTCTAGAATCTGACTTTGACAGAAAGCTGTTTTATTATTATAATTTATTATATTTAAATATTTTTCAATTGTGATTATTAGCATGTGCTCAGAGTCATTCTGAGTTAGATTTTCTGAATTCGTTTATATAGTATCTAGAGTAGATCTTTCCCCCCACCTGGGCGGTATGGTTTGACAGTTCATGTTCTTTAAACATAATTTACTTTTCCATTGCTAGTTTCACCATGCAATCTTAATATAGGCAATCCTCCACTATGTGAGGATTCATATAAGGACTGTATTACATTAGTATCATTTCTCATATTTATATATATTTTGCATCTGTTGCATGGCTGCAATACTTTAGATACAGATAGATTTATAATCAGTCTTTAATAAAATATACTAATTAGTTTGAAGACTGGACAATATCAATAGATCAATCTATCAGTAGATCAATATACATTATTATATACAGAAAACAATGTTTAGAATATATATACAGAAAAAAGGAAACTACACTAACATATACTGTGATATGAGCTTGTGACAGAAAATTCATTTATATCTTTACTATTGGTAATTTAAGAAGCTATGATGAATTAGATTGAAAACAATATGGAAATACGAATTATGCTCTTTGCTTTCTATTGCATTGCTATCGAATTTTAAAGCATAGGGCATAAAGCCCTTAATTTCAGCATAAATTCAGAGGTGGGTTCTAGAAACATACTATGTAGCTATTTGCAGAACCGTGTCGGAAATCCACAGAAATATTTATGCACCTTTCTTTTAAGGTGGCTTCATTTTATGTATTGTGGTCTAGCTGCAGTATCTAAATTGAATCTCTAGTCTTTAGAATTCATTAGATTTTTGGTTTGGCTGCATTCCTTCAAAATTTATTTTCGCTTATCATTTCATAATTGCTATTAAGTCATTTGTGTTTTCTATTTTTGCTTAACACTATTGAACTAATCATAGTAAAAGAGGTCAAGAGATGATGTAGTAATTTAAACTTTGGTTTGTAAGTGCCAACTTTTGAGCTTTTTTCTAAAAGCTATTAGTTTCTCTTCAGATACAGAGTTGGTCAGATTATCCAAGGGCAATAGCTTTGTAGAAAGAAATGTTAACCCCTAATTAGTGTTGGCTTGCTAAAATAAAATTAATTTGGTCAGTCTAATATATCAAAACAATAAATAATTGTAATGAAAAAGTACAAAGGTTCTTGATTATTGGCAGCAAGATGCTGTAGGAATTTTCAGACGTTAATAATCCCTTTAGATCCTCTTTTTGCAGTTCAAATTAGAAGTGACTCTGCTTTCATTAAACTATTAACAGGTGAGATGTGGCATTAATCTGGGCCATACCTAATATTTTTATATCTAAAATAAAAATAGGTTACTGATATTTTAACCTTGTAATTTTTCAGCATTGCTTTGGAGTCCCACTTGTTGGCTCAATATCTGTGTTGAGGTGTGCTGTAGAATTATGTCAAAATATTCTGGAACTCTAACTAGAGAACTGGCATTATTTTTCTCATGAGAGGGGAAAAATTAATTGTAATAACTTATGCACATTTCAAGGATTCAAGCAACTATATTCCCACTTTTTAAAAATGATGATAATAAGTGAGGAATAAAGTGAAATCGTCTATCGTGTCTGAAAAATATATTTGCAGTAAATTCCTTTTAAGAATTATATGAAATTATCATATTAAAATAATTACTGCTGAAACTAAGTAGATTACTTTGAATTAAACAGTTGAGAATGCAGGGTTAGGCAAATTAATTACTATATTTCATGAATCCATGTGTAGTGCCATATATAAGTACCTATATTTCAGTATTTGAAAGGACAGATTCAAATGTGTCATTTTAGGAATTGTGATGATTCTATCTCTAGATGATGTATCAATCTTGCTGTAGTAATCTTTAGCTTATCTTTGGACAGGTTGCGTCAAAATTGAGTTTTCCATATATATTTTAAAAAAATTCCAGAAGGGATCGTTAGATTCTCCCACACACTCTTCTGTTAAAATTCCCAATATGATTAATATAAAATATTCTCAAAAAATATAAAAAGAAGCTACCTTAGCTACCTTTTTATACTTACTAAGCAGAACGCTCAGGAGATTTTGATATAGTCATTTCAATGTGCATTATGTCCTGTCTATTTCTATGGAAGGATTCTTAATACCCCCCTCCAAAAGTTTATTCCAGCTCCTTCATTTGAGAATATTAGAGTTATAGGAGATTTCTTATCTGGAAATATCAATAAAAGAATAGAATCTGTAAATACTTATTTGTTCCTCAAGAAACCATTGAATGAGCAGTGAAGATACCTCTAACTTCTTCAGTGTTTCACAATGAATTAAACCCATTCCACCCTAAAAATCAAATTATAGTTACTATTGATTGGTCGATCCAAGACATAAACAGTGAGATCAAAACAATGTAAAAAAAATACAATATGTCATTAAGATAGTTTATCAGTTCACAAACACTTCAATTGTAGTTCATTCATATGATAACTAAAGGTACTTCACTGGAAATTAAAATGTAATGAATTTGCTTAGAAGTTCAATAGATTTCATATGACTTACTTTCAAGTAAGCCTCAGATTGTAACATTCTGCTTTTATTTAACGCAGTGCAGTTTAATGTACATTGATTTTAACAAGGCTTTCAAATTAACTTATATACTATAGTGTCTTTTTATTTTTCAAGTGGAAGGATAAAGAAGATAAATAATGTGTATATTTTGTCTGAAGCAGGCTTTCTTCTCAGTGACTATCTATGCATGTTCTTGCATTATATGGTAACAGCACTGTGTTTTCCTGTCATTTTTATAATCCTTTTCCTGGCTGAAGTGATACTCAAGCAACAATGGGTAGTAATCACATTGCCCCCTTCACCTTCAAAAGGAGAGAGGCGGAGATGATCGTGAAACTTTCCAGCAGGCTACAGTAAGCATAACTGTGTGTTAGCCCATAATATGTTAATAATAGCCAAAAAGAGATCATCAGCACAATTATAGTACCTTGCAGGAATTTTTCATATCATGAATGAATTAATACAGCTGTAAAATTAAGCACATAGCTCAATTTATATATTCATTTTTATCTGTATATGAATGAACTTACTGTTGTGTTCATATCTACAGTACTGTCTCTGTCCCTTTTAACTTTTACTGGCATTAAAATGATTATTATTGTAAAAATAATAGTACTTTTCAAAATTACTTTTTATTGAATTACAACAGCCTTTTAAAATTAAACACAATTAAAGGCAAGACATTTAAAGGACAAAAAACAGTATATGAAGCAGTGCATAGATGTGATAAAAGCAAGGATGATTTGCAAAAATAAAAAGATTGAGAGGTACAGTGAATGATGTTGGTAAACTAGACTTACTTACATTTTCTTTTCATCACATTCCTTTAATTTATTTGTCATATTATTCCTTGTCTGTACTCTACATAATGTTAGTTACTTAAAAGCAGTTGTGTGAGAGTTAGATATATAACTCAATAATTTATTTTACTTATAAGATTAAATTTTGATGGAATTCAGTTCATTTTTTCTTTAATGCCAACAGGTGGTGCTCAAAAAAATAGTTTTCTTTGACGGCTGAGCCTAACATCAATGTAAAGACTTTGCAGATTGTAAACCTTCACTTGCAGATCTTGCCTGCCCTTTTCAAAATCATTGTATATTTCATAATAATGCATACTTAAGCGATCATGTTCATTATTAAAAGTGGATTGTTGCAAAGGATATAGAGGATAAAAAGATGTGATTGTTTTAAAATTACCAAATATGACAAAAGAATAAAAGGAGTTTTATAGTTTTCAATTCATGCTTAGTTCATTTAAAAGCATACAATACAGAGGTCTGGATATGCATATAATTTGATAAATATAGAGAAATATTGAATAAACTTCGTATTTATTTGATAAAATTTTAAATGGTAAATGTGTGAGTTCAATGTGCTTCAAACAAACAGACTTCATTCTCCTGGAATACACTTTTAACTATTAAAAAATATTTTTCAAATACAATAGCACTTAGACTTATATACTGTTTTACAACCTTCTCAGCAGTTTTACAGAATCAGCATATTGCCCCCAACAATTTGGATCCTCATTTTACCCACCTCGGAAGGATGGAAGGCTGAGTCAACCTTGAGCCTGGTGAGATTTGCAGGTAGCCGGCAGTCAGCAGAAGTAGCCTGCAGTACTGCACTCTAACTAGTGCACTACTGTGGCTCAAAATATCTAAAATAGATATTTTAACTTTATTTAAATGATAGGTCAATTTCTAAGATTCAGATTATCAGAAGAACTAAAATAAAGTGTTTAAATATTAATGCTAATATTAAGCATAATACCAAATTAAATCTATAAATAATAATTATACATTCAAAAAAATTCCTCTAAAACTTATGAACAAATATCTATATTAGAATAGGAGCTACAGATAGATTACTCATAATTTTGTAAAATTATCAAGTTTAGAAAACGATGGATGAGTGAAAATGTAAGATGTGTCTGCTAAATACATTTATAGATTATGAAAAGAAAGAACTGCAGTGTGTGAAATTTTCCCTGAATATGTTTTCCAATAATACATATGATTCTGAATCATTAAATTATACAACAGAGGTGAAGTACCTGTGGCCCCACAGATATTGCTACACTACCTTCCAGTGTACTTCACAATTACAACACTCATTGAGGCTGCTGAGACTTGAGCATTACCAGGAAAAACTACAATTTCCTAATTCTACATATCTTGAATAATGTGGAACTAAAGAATCAATATAATTGTGCTAGTTCTTCTTTAGACAGTCAGAAAAATAAAAAAATTCTAGTTCCCCATCCAACCAAGAAAGCAGTTGATTCTATACATTAGATCAATAAAATAATTTCCTATTTCAGAGGTGACTTGAAGTTCCATAAAATATTCCAATTATAAAATCTTCTCTTACAATACTTGTCAAAGGATAATTAATCTTAGTACATACATAATCCTGATAACATTTATTTCATTTTATGAATTGTTTCCCAAAAGCCAGACGATAAATGAACCTCTGCCTAGATCAGTTTATTATTATAATGTTGTGTTGTAGTTCTGGTATACATTTGCTTTGTGTATTAATCAGATGTAATGGAGTTCCATACAATAACCAGGGAGTAGTTTCATAGACCTGGCCTACCATGCTTTGGTAGATTCTACAGAAAAGAAACTGCTCATGTATAACTTTTGCAGATGTTCATGCCAGGAACCGAGAACTAGTAGTGGTGTCTAAAGCATATGCCAAGATAGTGAAATGGCCTTAGTTACTGCTTAGGGATTTTTTTTGGGGTATTTTTAATTAATATTAATATGCTATGTGTATTGATATATTCAGTATATCATATGATATATTGTTATAATAGAATGAGAAAGAATGGTAGACAATTCTCTGTTTTCTCTTTCCCTATAGCTGTCTTTTAATAGTCTCTTATTTCTTTCTGACATTATTGAAAGGAGGAATTTAAAGTAGGCCTAGGAAAAAAGAAGCAAAATTCAAGAGTACAGGAGCTTTCTCTCATATTTAAGCATTTTTTTTACCTCTTATTTTGTCTCTGAGAAAGATTGTCTTTGTCTGTTAAATGTTGGTGGTCTCATGACTATGATGTGATTTCTGTTACCTTTACTAGGACTCTGACATTTCCTGTAAAACTCTAAATTATAACTAATATGTTAGTAAGTGCATTACTAAACATCACACACATTTTAAGAATAAGTTTTAAAGTCTACACCAGTCTTTCTTTTGCTAGAAATTGGATTCCTTAGTATGAAGATCATTAATGAGTTGTTGCTGTTATTGTTATGGATTTAATTATGCATATGGTCCAGGAGTGGGTTCTACTTACCTTTACTACCGGTTCGCAACGGGACCGTGCACATGTGCAGAAACTTTCTGATGACGTCCGGGTTGGTGGGCAGAGCTCCTTGCCTGTTTTACTACCGGTTCTTGCGAACCGGGGGCAACCCACCACTGATATGGTCCTCGGGTTATGATCAGTCATTTAGCATCCATTCAAACTTGCAATGGCACTGAACAACAATGGAGATTTCTGAAGGGTTCTTAGAGTTCCAGCTGTTGTGTTCCCGCATTCGTGTGATCACAATTTCTAATGTTTCCCGCTGACTTCCCCAGAACAAAGTCGAAGTGTAATTACACGAGATCCTTGCTTAATAACCCACACTATCTTTGTTTAACGATAAGAAACAGGACTTCAAGAATTGCTGTTAGTAAGTAATGTCATGTGTTTTATGACTGCAGTGTTTAGGAATAGCAATTGTGGTTCCAATTGGAGGTGTAATCCAGAGACTATCTGTATTATCTATTCGTGTGTGTGTGTGTGTGTGTGTATTCTTTTCTAACAATTGGAGAAATCTTTGAATATATTTACTTTTCTATATAATAGGTTAAGGTATATACTTAAATAATACTCTATTTCCTGAATGTGTCGTTACATGGCCTGTACCTCCAGACATAGGCAGCAAACCTTGACTTGACTAAAATAGCACTAGCAAACCTGAGATAAAAGTAAACTTCAGTTGCATTTCTGGCATTCAATTGGAACAAAACTGGCCAGTACCATTGTTTTTAGGAGAGAATGCTACTTATGGTACAGGTATAACTAAGGCTGATTACCTAGTGTTCATTTATTTAAAAACATTGTACGAAGTCCTTGATTGGCCAAGGCCCTGGTCAGAGATAAATATCTCTGGGCTTAACTGATGACCACTCCGAGACATACAGTGGAAGAAGAGTTAATGTTAAGGAAATGAATTCATGAGAAAAATAGATATGGAGTTTGCTTATGAAATTAAGAAAAAGAAAGGAAACGGATGTAATAGACTTAAATACAGGTAATTTGATCTCGAAGTGAGATTAGTACATTAAGTATGTTGGAAAGTATGGGTTAGGATTATATTTGTTGTAGTTTCAAATGAAAGTAAGACTACATAGTTGGAGATGTCCGATGTTATACGTCAGTAATGTAAGGATCAAGGATGAGTACTGGGAAATTGCACAAGAATCCACATTTATTTATTTATAAAATTTATATAGCCACTTACAGCGACTCAAATGAATGTCATATGGAAAAAGACTATTAAGTAACATGAGTGGATGGATTGAAATGAGAGTACAGAAAAAGTGATTGGGCTACTTGGTTATCCAAAAATAAATGATTGATGAATATCTGTTTTTTAAAAAAATTCTGCTTCAGATGCATAGTTTAAGCATTAGTCTATTTGAGCATACTTTTGGGAAATGAATCATTATGAATATATAAGATGGATTTATTTGATTGAGTAAAAGTAGAAATACTGCAGGAAGAGAAGTTGTGAAAGTAGTAAGATTGATCCTGTTTATAAATTAGTGAGAGAAGGTGGTGAAGTGAAAAATCTTCAGACCCAGTAATCATTCGGTTGAAGAGGCAAAGCTTAATTGGGCGTAATGTTTGCTCTAGCATATGGTATGATTAAAGATTTCAATTCCAAAAGCTTATTTCTTGAAAACTAATAATTTAAAGTAATAACACCTGCAGGCAAGAATTCAATGTGGTGAAGTAGCCTTTGAAAATTGTCTGTATATGTAAGTTGGTAGGAATGAGACAGAGAAAACATGTGAAAACTATATGGCATCAACTTCATTATTTCTAAACTATTTCAAAATATTGGTTCCAATATTTAAAGAACAGAAGCAATTTGGGATTTCCTTTACCCATGTCAACCTGTTTGTGATTTAAGATCAGATATAGAACTTTGACTGTATTTAAACAAATTAAAATCTTTGAAAGTGGTTATTTTGGTCAATCATCATCTACCTAGGATTTATTGAAGTCTCATCACTGCCATTTTTAAAGAGAGCCCTAAAGATTCATTTATTTACTTTCTCTGAATAAGGTTTTCCCTCTATTCTAGTGTCAGAGCTTGCACTAGCAGATACTAGTAACTAGCTGCTGCTGTTATTATTAATAGTATTTATTTATTGATTAAGTTTGTACACTGCCTGATTCCCTGTAACTCTAGAAGGTTTACAGGTTAAAACAAAAACAAAAATCCAATAAAACAATATAAGTAAAAAACAAGGGACAAAAGATGACAAAAACCAGGCAGCACCAGAAGCAGACCTACTACCCTTGCCAGATCTTCAAAGCCTTTTGAAACACCAGGATAAGGAATACCTGGAGCTCAGCGGGGTAGGAGGACCTTATTTCAGACTAGAGCACTTTGCAGTATTTTGCAAACGGAGTAGTAGTAGTGGCAATAATAACAGTAGTATATTATAGTATAAATTTCTTGTTTATAAGTTGCTTTTGGTGGGGTTTTGCCCTTAAAGGCAGCCAAAAAATATAAGAGTAGACCTTGATTAGTGACTGCCTTGGAAAGTGTTCATTTGAAGTTACAGTGGTGATGAAAATAATTTTGTGACCAATGCCTACCATTTATGACCTTTGCAGCATTTCTGTCAGTCATGTTCGCCATTACAATCAGTTATATGTTGTGCTGTTACTGAACTCTTCCCCCCACCCCCCACACACACTTTGGAGAGATTGTCTGAACAAGCTATTTCTTTGTATAATGAAATTCATAGATAACTTTGAAGAAAGGGAAAGCAAGAACCTGCAATTCGAACCTGCAGTCAAATAAATTTAGGAATGACCCACCCTAAAGGTCTAGAAGTTAAAAGGGATGGGCAGGAATTGTGTACTTTCAGACTTCTCTACCCCTGGCTTGTTCACCAACTCTGATTAAAACAAAGTATTGCTCTAAAACACATGTGTCTGATACATGGACTACATGCAGCCCTCAACAGTTATCAATGTGGCCCCACAAGATCATACATTTTTAATCTGTGTTCATCTGGGTGCTCATTGCTGGTGGAGAGGTGCTTAGGTCTTTTTGACTTTAGCACCCCTCCATCAATAATCAGCAGCCAGATGAGCATAGATTTACTCCAGAATTAACATCAGACCAACAATCAAGAAGTAAGCAATATCCAGTCAAGAAACTGCCAAACAAGCCAACAGTAAACAGCCCAGTCAAAGAACCTCTAAAACCATCCCCATCAACACTAGGATATAAACTGAAAACAAGCCTCATTCCTTACTAGTACTAATGATGTTACTTAGTTTGGGTAATGAAAAGTCTGCAAAAAACCCCAACCAAACTCGAGAGAGTACCAAAGACCCTCATAAATGCTAAAGGATGTGATACATGAAATACTAATGCAGAATTCCAGTTCCTCATCTAATTGTGGATGTTCTCTTGTAGACAGGTTGCAGAGAAACACTAACAGAGTTACTATGGATATAAAATAGTTCTTGGTGAAAACAGGAACTATTTTCCATAGTTAAGCATTTCTACTTAGATACACAAAACTGTTTATCCATCAAATGGGAAAAAAAAAGATTGGAACAATAACACTAACAGAGTCATTTTATGAAATAACTGAAAATGTCAGTTATACAGAAAGAACATTTATTTCCATTATTGCTGCAAAATAGTTTTTTATGTGGGTGTTAGTTTAACCTCAATCATAAGTAGGTAATTGATAAAGACAAAATGTGTTTAATTTCAAATGGTCCAACTCCGAGCACACAAGAGCCTCTTGTTTACTGAGATTTATTCTCAAGTGTCCTTAGTTTTGGATCAGTGAAGATGAGGATTGGGAATTGCTCTTTCTGTTTGTCTTTTGTTCTCTTGGACTGATAACATGTAGTTTGTAAATAATTTCTGTAAATAATAAACATTATTTTCTAAGTGCTTATCAAAAATTAAAATGTATTAACACATTTAATACAGTTTCAAAAATCTATATTGACATTTTAAAATATATTGGATTATATACTTTGAATCCTGCTTTAACCTATATCTTTCATTTCTTCTTAATGGTCATGCCTTTGAGTTAATTTCAAATGCTTGTAATACGGATTTTTTTTATTTTTACTAAGAAATTGTTATGAACTACAATCTGAATAAATTAGATTACGATGATGTTAATGTTAGGTTGGATAGAAAAGAAGTAACTACTTATGTTAAAAAAAATTTTGAACAACAAAGATGAGAATTTGATTTTAAGTTAAAAAACTTAATTTCCACTAACATTTTTTTTATTCATTGCAAGTCTATTATACTAAGAAGGAACTAGTTAAGTAGCGAGGGCAGTGAGTATTTGCAAGGTGAAGGTAGGAAAACTATAACTCTGAGTCAGTGGTGAAATCTAAAATTTGTTACTACCGGTTCTGTGGGCGTGGCATGGTGGGGGGGTAATGTGACTGGGTGGGCGTGGCCAATTTTTTTTTACTTTTAAAACCATTTTTTACATGTAAAACCATGTAAAAAATGCTTTCAAAAGGCTCTGACGATCCCAGCTGAGTTGCCTGATCATCAGAGGGTTTTTTAAAAACCCTCTGACGATCAGGCAACTCAGCTGGGATCGTCAGAGCTTGGATTGTCAGAGCTTGGTTCGTCAGAGGCATTTAAAAGAAAAAAGCCTCTGATGATCGTGTGGCTCAGCTGGGCATGCGGGGTGGGGCAGGGATTTTTGCTACCGGTTCTCCGAACTGGCCGCCGCCATCGCTACCTACTCACCCGAGCCAGTCCGAACTGGGAACATTTCACCCCTGTTCTGAGTCCTAGTAAAATTGTGACACCTCAGGTGCTATATCATGAGCTATATTCTTATTACCTGCCTAAGATGTACAAGATGTATATAAAGGGCCAATAGACATATGGGGTGTGTGAATATATATAGTTAGTTAGTTATTGTTAGTTAAATTCTTGATCTGAATCATCAGTGCCCTGGAACAGACAGCTGTATATTCTACACCAGGGATGGGGAACTATGGCCCTTTTTCGATCTGTGAACTTCAACTCCCAGAATTCCTGAGCCAGCCAGTTCACAGATCGTAAAAGGGCTATAGTTCCCCACCCCTGTTCTACAAGTTCAGCAATATGGGCTGCAGAGGGCAATTACTATGGAATCCGAGTGTTTTCCTCTAGGAATTGAGATATCTAGTTCTGTTTTCCTTAGTAGTGGACTTGACTCTTTTCCCCACCTCAAGTTTCTCCTGAAATGCGAGCACTTCAATTTTACTGGTAATTTGCAGTATGCCAGCATTAGTATGATGGTCTTTTAATTGTTGGCTGATTGTTTTTAGGAGCGACATGGCAAAGCTTGAAATTTGTGTTCCTTAAACTTCAATTCCACTCAACTTTTTATTTCAATTTTTTAAAATTTATTCACTTAATTATGTTAGAAAGCGTCGCTGCGTTGAACATCTAGGTACATATTAATTATAGAGAATTGTATATTTTCTGTGTCCCACAGGTTAGTAATCTCTTCCACTCCTTGGTTCTTTTCTGTACCATTTGAAACTCTTTGGGATGATTTTTGAAGACAAGCCATACAGTTTCCTGTCATTTTGTGGTGGAAACATGAAAAATATAATTAACCCTAAAATATTGTATCACAATTACAGCAAAAAAAATAACCTTTCCAAAAAAAAAATTCAACCACATATGGCCTTCCTCATTCTGTGCCTCTCAGTCCTCCATTAATGCTACATTCTGTGTAGTTTATGTCCCCTAAAATATTGAAATGGGGGGGAGGATCGGAAGCCTCAGGAAATTGGTATTTATGTGTAATGATGTTAATATATAATGTTTGTTTTTCCCTTGTCTGCATATCTTTCAGTCAATTTATAGTTGGAAAACTATATATATCTATTTGATTTGCAATCATACTATGACTTGCGCTGTTCAAATACAACCACATACTAGTTTACCATAAAAGACAATATGCAACAGTATGTAGGGACTTATTCATACAATTCCAAACCTTAGCATCATTCCTGAAAAGAGCTATATCTAAGAACTAAAAAGTAAGGTTTCTTTGCAAAGACGATCATATTTAATGGTGTTGGGAGAGCTTTGAAATGTAACTCTAAAATATTTCCACAGTGGGAATTAAGGAGGTTAGTGTTAGCAGTTCATATCTCTTTTATATCTATTAAATTAAAAAATATTTTTATTTGGCACTCTTGCCACAAAAATATTTTCATATACTTCCTTCCTTTAGGGATAAAAATAAGCAGCAATCATTTTGTGGCTTTTAATTTACTTCACAAATATAACTAAAATAGTTGCTTTATAATGAATTTTGGTTTATCTGTAAATGAACAGATAAACCCGTTCTAATTTGGGGTTTTGTGTTTAGATCAACCAATTCTTATTAGAATGCAATGACTACAGATATAAATTTTTAATGATATTAATATAGATAATAAAAAAGATAATTATTGCCATATAATTATTCTTTTGGGACAAATTATAAAATATTTCCTAGCAGGAATAAATTCTTAGCCAGGAATTTATAAATATCCTCAAGGAAAATTGATATAATATAAGAAAATAACATTTTTGTTTTCTTTGTAATAATTACAATTAAGTTAGTATCTTGCCCCATCCAACTCCTTCTTGGAATTTATCTTCTTGCATTAGCTATGTGTACATTCCTCTATATAAATGCTTTTGATTGGTGCTGCTGAAAAAAGTTTTAAACTATTTAAAATGTGGAAAAATTCCTCCCAAATTTTTTAACAGAGAGAGACTGAGAACACACAGCATTGAATCATCAGGAAAATTGAAGATTTCCCCTGAACAACATTGGGATTTTACTGCAGAGGACTTGAAAGACCTTGGAGAAATTGGACGAGGCGCTTATGGTTCTGTCAACAAAATGGTCCACAAACCAAGTGGGCAAATTATGGCTGTTAAAGTAGGTGATGTCCATAATTATTTGTACTTCCAACAGTAGGGCCAAACATGATGGAGAATTTAATGTTCATCCATCTAACACTCAACAAATGTCTGTTGTTTATATAGCACTTTATACAGTAAGTGCGGTATTAGCAGAGAGATCTGTATTATTACTAGTTTAATCTGATGTGACATGTAAAGTTTGAAGAAAATCCATTCTTTCTTTAAAAATATGTCGGCATATGCATAACATGGGATTAAAAAATGTTGAAAAGTTGTTGTGATACACTTACAATATTTTTTCATGGACAGATCATTAGTTTAAACCAGTGGTTCTCAACCTTTTCTTCACCTTTAAATAACTTTTATGGTCACAGACCATGGCCATGGACCACCAAGACTTAATTTCGCAGACCCTCTGTGAATATATCGTGCAACCCCCCCCCCCCCCAGGGTCGTTGGACCATGTGTTGGGAACCACTGATTTAAACCAATGTGCTTATGGAATTTTACATATTCTCCACAGCTTTTCTCCAGCAGCACTGTAGATGTCTTTTAAGTTACAACATTAAATATAATGAAGGAACCAGCTCTCCTTATTCCTATTCCACTCTCTTAGAAGTATGAGTGAAATCAAAATATTTTGATCTGAACTCTGATCCTAATATGGTCACTACAGTGTAAGTGGGTAGTTATCCAAAATAACTTGATATGGTTTGAGGGATTGTTGAGTATTGCTTTCTCCCTTGTTGCCTGATTTTTCATTCTGTAACAATAAAAGCCTGGGTGGAAAATGTATGGGAAACTTTAAAAAAAATGTTTTAAAATTCCAATAGCTAACTGTAGAAGCAGCAGTTAAACATGCATTTTGCAGCTTGTTTTCACAGCTACAGCCCTGAGATCAGCAAAAAGCAGTAGAAGTGTATTTATTTATTATACATGAATTGACCCTACGAATATAATAACAGCAAAAATACATTTGTTTGGTTATTAGTTTGAGACTTAATGCATGCATAATGCCTGTTTTACATTTCAAGTGCTGAAAAGCTAAACTAGTAATGTTTTACATTTGATCATTTGAAAGTTTAATTACATACCGTATTTTCCGGCGTATAAGATGACTGGGCGTATAAGACACCCTGACTTTTCCTGTTAAAATATAGGGTTTGAGCTATACTCGCCGTATAAGACTACCCCTCTTCCAACGCACACCAAATAAAAATTAAAAAACATCAACTGGCTCACCCACAATGTAGAAGCAGCTGTGCTACACCCAAAATGGCCCCTACAACAAGCAGGAACCTCACACAGCCACAAAAAGCCCCCCAAAAAAACAACTTTTACACTTTACACACACACAACACAGCACAACTGGCTCATCCACAATGTAAAAGCAGCTGTGCTAGACCCAAAATGGCCCCTGCAACAAGCAGGAACCTCACATAGCTACAAAAAGCCCTCCCAAAAAACAACTTTCACACTTTACACGCACAAAATTCCACATACAGCTTTGTGAGATTTTTTGTGTTTGTGTAGTTAGAGTGAAACACTACAGAAACACACTAAATCTCAGAAAGCTGCACAAATATTATTTTATTTTATTTTATTTTTATTTTTATATTTAATTTAATTTAATTTAATTTCCAATTTATATACCGCCCTTCTCCCTGAGGACTCAGGGCGGTGTACAGCCAAGATAAAAAACATAGAATACAAATATTAAAACATTTAAAAATATATATAGATTTGGGCCGAAAGTTAAGAATAACAAACTAATTAAAAAATTTAAAATTTAAAAATTTCTTCTAAGCCAACCCGGCTTGCTGGAAAAGATGGGTTTTCAGGGAACGACGGAAGGCATTGAGGTCATGGATTCTCCTTATCTCCGGGGGCAACTGATTCCAGAGAGTGGGAGCCCCCACAGAGAAGGCCCTCCCCCTGGGGGCCACCAGCCTACATTGTTTGGCTGATGGCACCCTGAGGAGGCCCTCTCTGTGGGAGCGCACGGGTCGATGGGAGGTCGTTGGTAGCAGCAGGCGGTCTCAGAGATAGCTAGGCCCTATGCCATGGAGCACTTTAAAGGTGATAACCAACACCTTGAAGCGCACCCGGAAGACCACCGGGAGCCAGTGCAGCTCGCGCAGGAGCGGTGTTACATGGGAGCGCCATGTTGCTCCCATCACTACCCGCGCTGCTGCATTCTGGACCAGCTGGAGCCTCCGGGTGCTCTTCAAGGGGAGCCCCATGTAGAGAGCGTTGCAGTAGTCAAGGCGAGAGGTGACGAGGGCGTGAGTGACTGTGCACAAGGAATCCCGATCAAGAAAGGGCCGCAACTGGCGAATCAGGCGAACCTGATAAAAGGTCCCCCTGGTAACAGCCGTCAGATGTTCCTCCAAGGACAGCTGCCTATCCAGGAGGACTCCCAGATTGCGCGCCCTCTCCAAGGGGGCCAGAGACTCGCCCCCAATAGTCAGCGATGGAGTCAACTGACTATATCGGGATGCCGGGAGCCACAGCCACTCAGTCTTGGAAGGGTTGAGCTTGAGCCTGTTCCTCCCCATCCAGATCCGCACAGCCTCCAGGCACTGGGACATCACTTCAAGGGCATCGTTGGGGTGGCCTGGGGTGGAGATGTACAGCTGGGTGTCATCAGCGTACTGGTGGTATCTCACCCCAAAGCCACGGATGATCTCGCTCAGCGGCTTCACATAAATGTTGAACAGAAGGGGCGAGAGGACCGATCCCTGCGGCACTCCACAGATGAGAGGCCTCGAGGTCGACCTCTGCCCCCCTGCCAACACAAACTGCGACCGGTCGGAGAGAAAGGAGGAGAACCACCGCAACACAGTGCCTGAAATATGAAAGCTAAATTTAAAACTTCCTAAACTTTAAATGGCTAAGTCTAAAAAAGAACAACTAAAAAAAACCCAATTAACTATTTTTTTTAAAGATCCCAAAGGGGAAAAAAACTTACCCAATAGAACACGGGTCTCCAACCTTGGGAACTTTAAGACTTGTAGACTTCAACTCCCAGAATTCCTCAGCCAGCTTTGTTTTGCTGGCTGAGGAATTCTGGGAGTTGAAGTCCACAACTCCCTGCCTGCTTGCTGATGGAATGGATTCAGGCAAGCGAAGCAAGGCAACCGTTGCGACTGGAGGGGGAAGCTGGAGGGGGAAAACTTTTTTCCTTTTACATGGCTCTGGCGATCCCAGCTGCGTTGCCTGATTAGCAGGCAACTCAGCTGGGATCGTCAGAGCTTGGATCACCAGAGCCATGTAAAAGGAATTTTTTTTTTCTTTTACATGTCTCTGGCGATCCCAACTGCGTTGCCTGATTAGCAGGCAAAGCTGGGATCGTCAGAGCTGGGATCACCAGAGCCATTTAAGGCTCGTCAGAGCCTTTCGGGCTGGTCTGCCTGGTTACAGGAGAACGACACCCGGTGTATAAGATGACCCCCGACTTGAGATTTTCATGTGTTAAAAAGTCATCCTATACGCCGGAAAATACGGTAGATACATCATCTGTATAAATTATCTGTATATTAATACATTTTCACAGTGCAAACCATACTTTTGCATTGGAAAAAGTACAATATAAATGCAGAGGCGATAGTTCTATTAGTCATAAACCTTTAGATTTTTCCACAGCAGAGATTTTAAAAACAGCAATACACTCACTTATCAGTAGGCAGTATTTTGCTATGTCCCGCTGATCAGTCTTCAAGAAGTTGAAAGAGCATGGAATGACATTATCTTCTTTTGCCCTAAATTTGTGTAATTTATTCTTAATAGGGGGATGCAGTTTTATTAAATCATATTTTATTTTAGAAAAATAATTAGAAGAAACTTAGCTGAGGCTGTGTCTTATTCACTTTTGAAAATAAGAGCTGAATCACTAAAGAGTATAAATTTGCATGAAAGCATTACAGCCATTTTTGTTTGCCATCTCTGTTGTATTGGTGTGGATCATTACTTAACACATCAATGGTTCATTGTAAAGACTTTGATAGTCCACCCCTCACATAATACAGGTAGTCTTCGCCTTACAACAGTTCATTTAACAACCATTCAAAGTTACAATGGCATTGAAAAAAGTGATTTATGACTGTTTTTACACTTATGACCATTGCAGCATTCCTATAGTCATGTGATCAAAATTCAGATGCTTGGCAACTGGTTCATACTTATGACAGTTGCTGTGTCCCAAGGTCATGTGATCACCTTTTGCAACCTTCTGAGAAGCAAAGTTAATGGGGAAGCCATGTTCATTTAACAACTAGTTTACTAACTTATCAACTGCAGTGATTCACTCAACAATTATGGCAAAACTCACTTGACAAATGTCTCACTTAACAACAGAAATGTTGGGCTCAATTGTGGTTGTAAGTCGAGAACTACCTGTATGAAGGGTATTTGAAGTTATGTCTCACCCTAGTGGGATGGACCCACCTCACTTGTTTCAGCAGAAAGGGCTTATTACGGCCCTTGTCTGCCAAGGAATATTGATTGGTGGGAGTATTTTCCCTGTGGTCCCTACCATTTTGAACATTCTGCCCTTGAGTGAGATCCGCCTCCATCCACTTAGTTTTCCAGAAGGGCTTTAAAACCTGGTTCTGCTAAGCTGGCCTGGGGCCCCAATGAGGATGCTCTATGTTGGAGATAGTTGATGGGGTAAGAGAGAAGTCTCCTTCCTGTGCTGTTCATCCCCTTAATTTTTAGTCTCAATATTTAATTCTTACAAATTTTAACTGTTTTTATATTGATCTTTTATCATTTTGTAAGTTGTCCAAAGTCACTTCAACAGTGAGATAAATGGCATGTAAATTTAATAAATAAACAAGAATATAAAAAATAAAGTTTGTTGTTTAAAAGTGTCCATCTTTGGTACGCTATAATTATATATATTTTTCTTCCATTATGCTTTTTGGAGACATTATGAGAGTGAATAGTATATGAGTTCTGCTTATAATAACCATCTGGTATGTTTTCTGGAAAAAACTTACGTAGTTCTTAGAGCTCTGCCAGAGAGGTTAAGCATAAGCTAATTCTGAGATGAAAGGCCAGCCATTCGAAGAAGACTTCCTGTGGTAATTTAGAATATTAACAGAACTTATATAACATTTTAGGTTTTAACTTGTCAGTTATGCATGTTACATTATGCATATCATACCTAGGCTTAGCATTACTTTTACATATGGTATAATTTTAATCTTCTCTAGAATACCTATATGCTTTATGCTTTTAAATATTGGTTTGCCTGCTTGAAATATTTATGTCAGCTCTTTCTGTCACATTTGTTCAATGGCAGTTAAAAGTGAGGGGGAGGGGAGATTCTGACTTTCTACGAGAAATGGCAATAAAATGCCAAAATGAATTCAGCTGTTCAAGGAAAAAAATGTTCATAAAACAAGATAAATTTTTTAAAAGGAACAAACTCAAGAGTTGGGATGAGTAGATTGCCACTTAGCACATTAATGATTCAAGAAATACACAAAAGAACTACTTTACAGATGGTGTCAGGCCTGTACTTAGGTCATAGGAGATCTTAACATTCTAGGAATTATTAGATCTAAAGGAAAACGATGAAGGTTAAGGGAACTGATGGCTTATTTAGTGCCATAAATAACAGGGATATTGCTTGAGTTAAAGAGACTACTAGAATAAAATAGATGTTAAATCAATTTTGGAAGAAAGAGCCAGTTTGGTCTAGTAGTTTAAGACACCAGACTAAAACCATGAGATTGTGAGTTCTAGTCCCCTCTTAGGCATGAAAACCTGGGTGACTTTGGGGTGGTCACTCACTTGGATTCAATGAAATCTGACCAGGGCAATAAGCCAATCAGTCAATTCAAGACACAATGAATAGATCAACATTTGTCTGATTTGAAAATATAGACCTTGGACTGGGGAAAAAAAAGCTAGGATAAAAAAAAATCCTGATCCCTTAGCCAGCCATATGTTTAGACTGCATTTGGCATTTTTGTCCACAATATTTATTATTCATCTGTTTTCCAATGCATTTTATAATCAAGACTTCATTTTCTGATAATAGGCAATACCTTCAATATCCATAACATCTGAATAAAGAGATGAATTTTTTGTTTATTGATTTCTGGAATGCAGAATGATAGATAGCTCTGGAATAATTTGCCCAGAAAACATGTAGCATATCTCTGGAATAAAGCAAAACTTTTCTGTGTCTGCTATTTTGTGGCTTGTGTAGGTTGGGAAACTATTCCTTGGAGAGGCACTGAGGATATTGTATATTTCAGTGAAGATCCATAATATGAGTAGACTATTGTTGCTATAAGGATTTTTTTTTGTGTAAGATATGATTGCTTAGGGCTTTAGGCTATAACTCAGTGACATGGATAGTTTTAAATCAGTTTGTTTACAATCGTTAAAAAAAAATTGCTTTAGAACTGTGAAAGAGGGATGTCCATGGAGCACCTTTGTGAAAGAGGATTAAATCCCCTTCTGAAAAACCACTTCGTAGCATTAGCTGCAAATAGTAATTGAAGTAAACAAGGTTGAGGAAGTTCAATGAGAAGAAGACAAGCTATGCAGACTTGAGATGATTTGAGGCTGAGATGATTTTAGTCTAGTGAACCAGTTCTAAACAGATTAGCTAATGTTAATCCAGGACATATGTGTTTTAGTTCTGGCTGTGCACCGCCCTGAGTCCACTAGGAGAAGGGCGGTATACAAATTGAATAAAATAAAATGAATAAAATAAATAAACATAGTTTGGCATTTTTTTATTGGATATAATTTAGTATTTGATTGTCAGATGGCTCCCATCCAACAATTTGAAGGTGGATGATGATTCTTTAGCCAAGTAAAACAAAACAAAACAAACAAAAAATAAGGCATCTACTCATTTCACCAAAATTGTGGTGCTGTTTTGTTTATTGCAGATCTCAGTATAGATGTAAGAAGATTCTAGTGTAGTTTGGTATCCTTGCTACCAATTTAGGATAAAGTTATTGCTCTTAAATATTTTTTAAAAAATCATGATTCAAATGAGATTAATAGTGTAATAGTGTCATCGGTAATGCTTGAACAGTCCTCATTCATTTTATTAATCCCATGTCTTTCTATGAATATTCATTTTGAGACTACTGTACTCTACTGTACTCTGTGTACCTCAGAAAAAACACTGAAATTGTTTCCTTTAGATGTTTTTGTAATATTTATAGAGGTCAGATACCTTGAAATTCAATGATATTTAGCTTTACAAAGTTTTCATTAATAGGAAGAAATTGTGAAGAACTATTTTGGATTTGGTGCTTTTACTTTTAATATAGGTTAATGCAATATTACTTTAATACAGTAATTAGCTTGTTTGTACTCGTACTTTCACTGTTCAGGCAATGACATTTTTCCAATTATTCCAGTTATTACAAACAATCGAGCTGAGATGTAATATTGTTTTAGAAATAATTCCTGTCAAATCCATCTGATACATAATTGGAAACCTTTCTTAGCTTGTCAAGTTTGGTTAATTAGGATAATTAGTCCTTTTGTCTCCATAGGGTCATATTTCTTTACCTACTTGCATGATTAAAATATTTGTCTTCCACAATTTCTTACGAAAACTGCTGTTCACCAGATGAAAACTGTCAGTGCCTTCATTCTTGTAAATATTGTAAATAATGGTTTTCAAAGCGCAATAACAAATTTGAAAAACATTGGCGTCAGTTAGAACAATAATATCATACAGAGCGATATGCAGAAATCCTGCTAACCAATGGTTGATAGCATGCTTTTTCTTTTTGGTCAAATACAATCCAAGGATTTTTAGTAGTATGAATTACAAGTCAAGAATTCTCTTCCTTGAGAATGCTAATGGTGCCTTTGCTTTAATCATATCTTATAGGTTGCCCAAAAGTCCAAGATACAGCTAGTAAAAAAATACATTTCTGAATGATTTGCATCAGCTGTATCTTTTTTGTGTGTATTTAAATTTATTTATTTACAAACATTTCCCTTAAAAGGGAAATTATTATTATTATTATTATTATTATTATTATTATTATTATTATTATTATTATTATTATTATTATTTTATTTCTATACCGCCCTTCTCCCGAAGGACTCAGGGCGGTGTACAGCCTATTTAAAAAACACAAGACAAAACAGCAATTAAAATTTAAAATGATTAAATAAATTTGGCGCAATTGAAACCCCAGAAATTTAAAATACCCCAATTTAAAACTATTATGTTGATAGCCCGGCCTGGTGGAACAACAGGGTCTTCAGTGTGCAGCGAAACACCCGGAGGTCGGAGATCTTACGTATTTCCGGGGGCAGTTCATTCCACAGGGCTGGGGCTCCCACAGAGAAGGCCCTCCCCCTGGGTGTCGCCAGCCGACATAACTTGGCCGATGGTACCCTGAGGAGACCCTCTCTGTGGGAGCGGACTGGTTGGTGGGAGGCTATTGGTGGCAGAAGACGGTCTCAAAGGTAAATGTAGAAATTCAGCATGTCTTTTAAATTGCATAAAAATACCATTATTGTGTATAATATATTTATACACAATACTTTTAAATGTTCTTTTTAAACGCTATAGAGTGGTCAGGAGGTGTTTAATAGGCAAAATCCAGCGTACCTATGAAAATATTTTCTCTATGTTCAGAAATTTGCAACATTTATCTCTTTGTCACTTATTGGTCCTTGGGATTTAGTTTCTCTGCCTGGACTACTGCAACACTCTCTACATGGGGCTCCCCTTGAGAAGCACTCGGAGGCTCCAACTGGTGCAGAATACAGCCGCGCGGGTACTTATGGGGGCGACATGGTGCTCCCATGTGACACCTCTCCTGCGCGAGCTGCATTGGCTTCCAGTGGTCTTCCGGGTGCGCTTCAAGGTATTGGTTCTCATCATCAAAGCGCTCCATGGCTTAGGGCCCGGTTATTTACGAGACTACCTTCTGCCACCTTCTCCCACCGGCCAATACGCTCCCACAGAGAGGGCCTCCTCAGGGTGCCGTCGGTCAGGCAATGTCGGCTGGCGACCCCCGGGGAAGAGCCTTCTCCGTGGGGGCACCCGCCCTCTGGAATCAGCTACCTCCAGGGATACGACTGATCCTGGACCTCCGTACCTTCCGCCGGGCTCTGAAGACTTTTTTATTTCAGCAAGCTGGGCTGGGTTAAAAATCTTTTAATTGCTGAATTTTATGGGTAAGGAGTTTTAAATTGGGGGAAGCCAATATAAATTTAATTTTGTTTTTATAGTATTTTAATGTTTATATTGTATGTTTTTTAATTTTGGCTGTTCATCACCCCGAGTCCTTCGGGAGGGGGGGCGGTATAAAAATTTAAAAAATAAATAAATAAAAAAAATGTAATTAATTGTCTGCACAGCTATTATGAGCAGGGAACAACATTCAGAATAAATGCATAGGTTGCAGTATTAGTAGTCAAATTATTTCAAATTCAAAACTTTGAGCTTAAAATTCATTTATTTGTTCTATTTATATACTGCTGAATCTCTATTGATTTACTGCATCTTGAGGAAAAAATCACCAAAACATACATTAAAACATTAAGGATCAATATTAAATTAAATTAAAATCATGAATAGCTACTCAGAACTACAATTAGTCAAGATAGATTTTAATAAGAGTGATGATGAATCAAATATACATCAATTAAATCTTTGTAAGTAATTCAAAGTAAATTAAAGGTGATGGCAACAAACTATTGAACTGAATGCTATTCTAAAAAGTTCCATCTTCAGTAGTTTCTGCAGTTTGAGAAGAATAGTGCATGCTTTAATTATAAGGAAAGGGTTTTCACAAGAAATAGCACCTCCTGGCTTCCATTTTCCTTATTTCAAGAAATACAATATGACTAAAAGCTTATTGGGAAGGATATATTGGAGGAGCCCACTGGAAGATGGGCACTGGACATAGAAGTGTGTGTGTGTTGCAGGGAAACTACTGCTGCAGATAACAAGCCATATTAGCATCAACATAAATTCTGACCTATGTTAGCTTTTATCTCTGGTGTTTGTTTGTTTTTCTTTCTCTCTCTATTGTATTCTGTATGATTACAGATGTATTCTGTATGATTAAATTTAATAACTGGTTTAATTTTTTTCTGTTCAATTTTAAGTCTTTGCCAAACTAGTACTTTCTCCCATTCTAAAATATTTCAGATTGATAACGTCCATTTATATTTAAAAAATCTGTCTACTATGACTTGAGTTTAATGATTTGTCCTTATCATTCTTTCAGAGAATTCGGTCAACAGTGGATGAAAAGGAACAGAAACAGCTTTTAATGGATCTGGATGTAGTAATGAGAAGTAGTGACTGCCCGTATATTGTTCAGTTTTATGGAGCACTCTTCAGAGAGGTTGGCACTCAGAATTTGCTTAATTTGCTTCCAAATGTTTAGGTATTTTCAGAAGGTTTAATGGATAATGGCATGCATTAATTGAAGGGCAAGATAGAAAGTTTTCTGGATAACATTGCATGAAGTGGGGTACCTGCAATAGAAATATTATCAGGACTAGTTCTAACAGTTGAATGTAAGAAAGCTTCATAATATGATTTTGTTTTGGTGTTTGACATAAAAAGGCCATTATGAGTTTATGCTCATTTTTCAAACTTTATTTTCTTAATTACATTTTAATGAAATCATCCTTCCAAATGTGACATACTTTCACATTCATAATAATCCTACAGGATAGTTTAGACAAAGAGGTTTTACTGTAACTAGTTCAGTGTTATTTATGAGGTTCCTGGATCAGTGGTGACTTGAAACCCAACCATCCTGGGCCTGATTTGCTACATTATTCTAGCTAGTCCACCAAAGAATGCTTGAGTTCTTTATCTTCATTTTGTGGAGGACATGTTTTGGGCAGGGCATTGAACTCACAGTTATTGAGCTTTTTGATCACTCCGTGTACCAAAAAGGATATTTGTCCAATGTTCACCTTCTAATAGCACCTTGGAGAAGTAATTTGATCAACTGTGCAACCTCACCTTTTTACAAAAGCTTGCTTATTGATAATGACCTCCTTCTATGGAGCAGATCCAAAGCCCAAGGAACATAATGTTATTGTTGATATTATATCACATATAAGTTTAGGACACAAAGTCATAAAGTATAATGTTCTCATTTCGTTCAGTCAACAGGCCACATTTTTAAGTAGAAAACATCTCTTTTTCATGAAATAAATTAAAATTTAACCCACTCATAAATCAAATATAATTGTCTTCATATAATGAAATTGATTGGGTTTTTCTAACTAAAGGACGTCATTTAAATATACAGTGTACCCATTAACCCATCAGGTAGTCAATATATATTTTTTAAAAAATAGGACTTTTTCCTTTAATATAAGAAGTAGATGAATTTTGAATTTGTTCAAGAAGTACATTTGAAGAATGTTATTTTTGCTTGCTTAGCATGGGTAATAGAATGTGAAGTAATGTATGTGAGAACATAACACATAATGTATGTGTTATTTTAGTTAACACAACATCCAAAACATTTTTTTCACTTTAACAATAAAAATAATAACCCTTTTCCTTTCTTTGTTTAGGGTGACTGTTGGATCTGTATGGAGCTCATGTCTACCTCGTTTGATAAATTTTACAAATATGTATATAGTGTATTAGATGATGTTATTCCGGAAGAAATTCTAGGCAAAATCACTTTAGCTGTAAGTTTTCTTTGAAAGCTCCTCTTTTTTTGTGCATGCTTCTGATTTACTTTGCTTTGCTTTCCCAAACCAGCTTCTAGACAGCATTGAGATTGATTTATTTAAGACTTATTACTGAAGAAACTCTGATATTTTGCTGACTTTTTAAAAAATGGCTTATTTTGTTTGCTAAGAAAAAAAATATTTGTAATTCACTGGATGAACTATGAATATGGTATGTATGTGTGCCGTACCAAATGTGAGTATGGTATGTATGTGTGTAGGGTATGGTATGTATGTGTGGACTTTCTAACCTGCTTCAACCCAGTCAGCTGTTTGATTGACTTGTAATGCAGAGAATCGTGTAGAAAGGATAAAACCCAGTTTCAAGCATAGCAATTCTGAGCCCACTACTTAACACTTTATTACACTTAACACTTTTATTATTAAATTAATAATAAAATTAATAAATAAAATAAATAAATAACACTCTCTTGATTGACACAGAAAGGGATCCAAACAGTTGGGCAGGTTGAATGATGTTCATTGGGATGGTGAAAAAGATGCATAGAATGAAATTCTACAAACCATCACAACCATGCTGCTACTGTTTCTTAAACCATGTTATTTAAGTAGGAAGGGGAGTCATTCCATACATTATGGATTCCCATCACAACTGTTTAAATCTCCCTTGACCAGGTAAATGAACTTGAGAAAAACAAGCTATTTTGAGATTTTAACTGTGTCTACCCTGGAAAAGCAAATATGTATAGGGTTTTGTGTAACAATGGAAATTCCAATCCTAATTAGGATCGTAACCCAAGGACTACCTGTGCTTATCTTTCTTCTTCCTTTACTGGTACTATTGAAAACCTTTCCAATTATCTTGTTTTTAATCAACTATGTTGTAAAAAATTATTGTTAAGACTTTGAAATGATACTTTTGGATTTCTGCTTTATAATTTTCCTGAAATATATTCTAGAAAGAATTTGTTGATTTGGAATTGTGATATTAATAGGACTTCAATAGAACTCCATAAAACTTTCTTCTTCTCTCCTAGACTGTGAAAGCATTAAACCACTTAAAAGAAAACTTGAAAATCATTCACAGAGGTAGGCCTGTCTGGGTATGTCTTTATTATACAAATAATTTATTTAACTGTTCAAACTGGATCTTTGGAAACATATCTCAAACATGGAACCATTCAGAGACTTTGCATGTGTCTATATGTGATTTAAGACATTTAATTATGTCACTATTTGTCTTTATAATTTTAAAAGCCTCTTGATTTAAATTTTTTAATCTACTATTATTTCTAATTTGTTTTACTCTTTAATTTGCTATCCTCTCTGTTGTATTGGTGTGGATCATTACTTAACACATCATTTGCAGGAATATACCTTCAGTTTTATTTCCCCCAAATGATGATTCCACTAGTAAAGATGGGCATATTTGCTCATTCCTGCCTCCATGATCAGCAATTACAAAAAAAAAAAAAAAAAAAAAAAAAAAAAATCTCTTGAGAACTAAAGAGTAAGGCATTTGGAATAGCGAGGAATCATTTTTGGAGGGAACTTTCAGGAAATGGAGAAAACTGTCCACTGCTTTCTTTCCTACAAATGCAGGGAAGGAAGTTCCAGGTCCCAAATAGTGATTTATAATTGATTTTTTTTCTTTAAATTACTATGAATTATTTGAATTTTTAACATTGTAATTTTCCACATCAACTAGTTATACTAATAATTATTAGTAATTAAAGTCCATGTACAATAAAATTGAAGGTCTTTATATTGAAAGCAGGGGTGAAATCTACTTACCTTTCTTACCGGTTCAGAAGTGCACGCATCACATGCACGTGCAGACCCTCTGCGCATGCACAGAGGGTAAAAAACACCAAAATGACCAACTAAAATAATAGAAGTTCCTTCTTTCACCCTTGAGAAATCTGGATGATTCACTGCCCCCAGAAAGGTTAAAATACATCTTGAAGTAAAGACAAGGACCTTGCAAATTACCAGTCTAGATTAAAACTCCCAGCATTCTCTATTGCTTATTGTGCTATCTTGAGCTGCAAAAAGTTCTAATCTAACTTCTGTGGTTAAAGAAATAATAGCAGTAGCACTTAGGCTTAAATACTGCTTCATAGTGCTTTATAGCCTTCTCTAGGTGGTTTACAGAGTCAGCATATATTCCCCAACAACCCGAGTCCTCATTTTACCAACCTCAGAAGGATGGAAGGCTGAGTCAACCTTGAGCCACCCAAAATCAAATTCCTGGAATGAGCAGTGAGTTAATCTGCAGTACTGCGTTCTAACCACTGCGCCCCCATGCCAGGCGTTGTGAATTTAATTTAATTTAAACTCCTTTTCTTTGCTTTTATACTTTATCACCAGACTCATATGTTCAGAACAAATTTTAGTTGATGAAAAAAATGCAAATACTTTACCTATCATTTAGTGGAATTAATGTTGACCTTCAAATTCACAATGTGTCTTCATACGTGGGTTAAAAATAATGCCTAATAATTCCTGATGTACAGTACATCAGGTTATATTTTGCCTTTATGCTGCATAATTTTCATTAAAAGCGATAATCTCAGTTTGTATATGTATATGTGTTTGAGAAAGTCCAAATGAGAAGAAACTGTATCACAGTATGCCCATAGCTGATCAATTATTTATAGAATGAGCCAGTGAAATCTCTATGTGTAGACCAAAGAAACATGGATGTTTGGGTGAACATTACTGGATACATTCCTTATATCGTATTTGTTAAATATAAAAAGGATTTAGGAAAACAGGTATTAGTAAATTCTCTTTATCACTCTTAGTTTTTGCAGCTTACCCCTAGCCACAAACAATGAATAATGTGTTTTTGTCCACATTTTATCAGAGTTGATGAATTAGTTTAATTGTAAACATTCCACATTTGGAATGTTTCACTCGGAGCTCAGAACACTTGGTAAGGCCAAAGAAGAGTTGAAAAACTTATGTTGAGATTAGAAGAATTTATATCAACTTTGAAATACCTGTTGCAAATTCCAAATGTTTGGTGCACCACTATTGATTAAGTATAGTGGGAAAAAGGATAGAGAACATCAGGTTTCTCCAGCAAAGATGCAAACAAGATCTTGATCTTGTTTCTTGTTGTTTGGGAGCTTTCAGTAGATTGAAATAAAAGTATTGTAAGTGAAATTTGCCCTCATAAGTATGTCTTTGTTCTTATTTCTTTCAGATATAAAACCTTCCAATATTCTTCTGGATAGAAATGGAAATATTAAACTCTGTGATTTTGGCATTAGTGGACAACTTGTAGACTCCATTGCCAAAACCAGAGATGCTGGATGCCGGCCATATATGGCAGTAAGTGGGATTGGAAAATTGAGTTGCTGAGATGGGAATAAGAATGAACCCCCCCTTTCCCCCTCTACCCCCCACAATCCTAATATACAGTATAAAATAATACTAAATATCCAGGATCAAATCCCTGGATCAGTTTTAATTGCCTAAATTGATGAATAGATAACTTGGATCTGTTGGCACATTTGACGGGCAAGGCAAGTCATGGAGCTAGAAATGTAAAAAATACAGCCTAGACATCACATGTAGCCCAGCACCTTCTATTTTATAACCATGAGAGTGGAGGGAATCAAATATTAGGGGTTTTTTGGTACATTTTGGGGAGATAAGGAGCAAAATAGGTATCCTTGGCTTTGCTTGAAATATGCCTCATATTTTCAGTTCTGTTACTTGTTATAGCAAAGAATCTGGCTTTTGAGCTGGTAATAAAAAAGACCCAGTATTTCTGAGAAGATATATATTTAAAAACCGAATTAAAGTTTTTATTAACTCCTCTTGAATCTCATCCACACCATTTCTAGTGTAGCTGGATTATATGGACTACCAGTTGAGAACGACTGACTGAAGGCATTCATTTCATTTGTCCTTGATTTCTGGATTCTTGAGGCCTTGTTTCAGCCTCCTATCTTCAAGTTTGCTTATCTTATTCTTGCCAGTAGGCAAAACTATTACCTGGTTTTATTGTTGTTAAGTCCATTGTTTGCCACATTCTTGTGTGACCTGCTACCCAGACATGGTCTGCATATCTAATAGACTAAGAGACTCAGAAGTACTGAGACCCTCTCACTTCCTAAATGTATTCAAAATGGATCTAGTGGATAAATAAACTGTATACATTTATGTGATTATTTAATTTATTTCTCCCCCCCCTTTTTTTTTGAAGATTTTCAAAATGATCTCTAGTTCTAAAATCAGACAACTATAAAAACAGAACCTAGAATAGACCTAGAATTATTATCATAAAAACAGAAGGAGAACCGGAACAGAACCAGTAGAAAAATTCTTAAAATTATAACAATAATAAAATACAGCACTTGTCCTCAACAAGCTATTTCTGTCCTGTAGTTTATAACTTTTAATATATAATTTTCAGTCTCATTGTAAAACATCACATCCCTGGATGCTCATGCTAAGTAGTTTGGATGCACAACAAATCATGCACATATTTTAATAATCTTTAATAATCTGGATTCTCTAATACTAGACAGATCAAGGAACAATTTGCAGGAGGAATAAATGTCTCACTTAGTCGAAGTTGAAGAGTTCCTACAAAAAGCTTTCTACAATGAAAAAAAGAAGGCGGGAAATGATGATTTCCATGAAATACAGTGTTGGAGACACATTTCATTATCATTGGAATCTTTGCTTTTCCTTAAGAGAAAAAGGGTCATTGAAATAGGTTTGAAAATTAGAATTCAGGTTTACTGTGGAAAAAGAGTGGAGGCCTTGAATTCTAAACTATAGTATGATAGTAAAGCTCTCTTAAAAATGTGCCTAAATTTGCTTTGGACAAAAAGCAGTTTCACACTCCATTTTGAGAGCATGCTCCTGATTGGAATTAAAAGCACATTGGTTTCTTACCATGATCACCCCTTCAGGTTGTCTTGTAAATTATACAAGCAACTTGTATTATACAAGCAAAGAGACTCAATTTAAGCACCAGTTTTAAGAAATGCTTGACATATACTTAGGCCTGAAGTATGCTTAGACGTGTCAGATTGTTTGATGTATAAACAATAGATCGTATTATGCTTAACTGGCACAATTCATACAGAGCTCAGAAATTGCTAACCAGATTGTAGTGTTCTTGTTGGTTTTTGCTCTTTATGAAAGTGATGCTTGATGAGGGAAATGTTGGTGTTACCTAAAGTCTTACCTCCATCTCACTGTGTAATCTTTATACCATTTCTTGATATATTTGATGTTTCCCTTGTATACCTATTTTTTTTTTATCTTATTTCAGCCAGAGAGGATAGACCCTAGTGCATCTAGGCAAGGATATGATGTCCGTTCTGATGTCTGGAGCTTAGGGATTACATTGGTAAGAAATAGTGAGTGTTGCTGAAGAGAAGTTCTTAAATCTGCTTATGAAGTGATAAAGGATTTGGGAAATGTAAAAGTTAGAGAGGTGTTGCTTTTATAAACATAAAATATCTGCCTATCTGAATTTCTCAGAAGTACATAGTTTGGGCTTCTTTGTTCACTTTTTTCAGTTTTATTGTACCATGTGGTGCTTCCCCCTAGTGGATGTATAAAAGCATTGCTTGTATAAAGAATACTTTGCTTTCAAGTAGAAAGTCATGCTTTTTTTTTAGCGTAAAGTTTTAAATCATTGGTCAGCACCAATGAAGTGAAGTACTGTTTCGTACAAATCTGTTCCAGATTTGTTGTTCCAGATTTGAAGGTGCATGCAGCATTAACCTTTTCAATGTTAATATCAATTTTTCTATATGTATCCTTGACCATGGGAAATAAATGTATGCTTCTGTTTAGTTTCAAATGATTAGTCCTGGCTTTTCTTGGATTGAGGCTATGTGCTTTGTGCGAAGCTACAGTTTATACAGAATGCACACATTTTAATGGGAATAGCCAAGTATGATCTCCCAGGCACAAATGAAGGGATTACTACTTGTATATCATATCCTCAATAATTTAAAATGTAAACTATTAAAAGTTCATTTCTCTTGTACTGATTTACCATATTTTGTGATCCCAAAGGTGCTTTTTCAAGAGGCAACTGGACTTTCTGGACTTTCCTCTTTTTTTTTTTTTTTTTTTTATTGAAAAAGTTTTCAAATACAAGTTTTTCCCCCTTTTCCCCCCCCCCTCTTCCCTAACCCACCCTTTCCACCCAACCCCCCCTGTGACTTCTTCACAACAATAGGCTATTTCATAACTAGTTACATACATAATATCTTTCCTTTCCCTTAATCCCTTCTCGAAATACTGACCCTTAACATATTAAGCTTATTGAGTATTATTACAATTTAACCTTTAGTCTTTTATATATATTAATATAACATTTTAAATCGACCTTCTCCCTGCATCCAAATTTAACATTTATTCAATTCTGTCCAATTCCTCCACTCCTCTAAATATATGACTTAAAATCATACAGTACAATACAATTCTAGATATAATCCACTACCCACTTTACTAAAATATACACATATCTATATATGCATCCCATTTTATAAAAAGAAGAAAAAAAAAAGAGAAAAAAATATATCTTCTTTAGTATCTTTCCACTGAATTATTAAGTCCTCCACTCCCCTAAATATATGACTTAAGAATCCTTTTTCTTAGACTAATCAATCAGTAAGCTAACCTATTTCAACCCTTCAATTCCTACAAAATCATGCAGTACAATTCTAGATATAATCCACTGCCCACATTACTAAGATATACACATATCTATATATGCATTCCATTTTGTAAAAAAAGAAAAAACAATAACTTTAAATTTATAATCCATATAGTATCTTCTTTGATGTCTTTCTTCTAGATTGTTAAATCCATCACCCATAATAGGGTAAAATAACATGCTAGTGCAACAGTTTGTTCAAAATCTCCAGTCATCTTCTGCCCCCATCAGTAGTAAATATCCTCGCATCTGTATAAAAGCAAAAACAACCACCCGAGTGACATTATAATTATAATTATATCCATATGGTATAATTGTGGTATTCATCAGGATTATTAATTCCCATCATCCTACTGAGTAACATCCAGATCTTCTGCATGCCCCGGCGAAACTCTCCTGCCTTATAACTCAAAATAGTTATAATATATTTACCAAAAAAAAAAAAAAAAAATTTTTTTTTAGATGATTCAAATCCAACAAAGTGAGGCTCTTTTCACATCCCAAAACCATGGCCTTGCAGAGATCTGCCACAATCCTCAGGATAGTATCAAACAATTGTTCGCCTCCACTATCTTTTCAAATATTCATTCATTTTTTAAAGTCCCTGGCATCACTGTTGCATAGTTTAGAAATTGCTGTTTCTATGCGATCTATTTCTTTTCTTTTTCTTTTCCGGGTTGAATTTCCATCCTCGTTTCTTGCCTACCAATTGTGTGTCTGCTAGTTGATTTTCATTCTGCTTTATGTAATGTTCTTGTTGGGTTAGTTTTATCATCTCATCTTTCTTCTCTGTCACTTGTATATCAACTGATTGATTTGCGCACTTGTCTGTGACTTGATGGTTCATCACATTGGAGTCGGATGACACTGCTCTCTTATTTATAGACAGTCCAGCTGAGGTATCCAGGGAGTCCAAAGACAATTTATCCATCACAACCTCTGTAATTTGATGTTTTCCTTTTGTTTCCAACTCCTTTTGCTTATCCTGTATTATACCTAAAGGTGTTAAATTCATTTTTAAAATTTTTTGATAAAAATCTTCCGCTTTTTCAACAGTATGCAATTGATATCTTATTCCTTGATATCTCAATATTAGGCCAACTGGGGTGTCCCACCTGAATAGGATATTTCTTTTTTTTAATTCAGTCACTAGAAAGCCAAATTTCTTCCTCTCCATTAACATCTTGGGCGGGAGCTCCTTAAGAATCCAAATCTTTCTTCCATGAAATTGCAAGGTAGAATTAAAAGAGTTCTGCACAATATTATTCCTAATTTCTTTATCTGTAAAATAGATCACCACATCTCTAGGCAATTGCCTTTGCTTTGCCAACCAGGAGTTTATTCTGTAAATTCTATCAATCCTGCAATACACTTCATCAGGTTGAACCTTTAAGATCCCAGCCAGAATTTCAGAAGATATTTTCCTTAAATCATCTCTATTATTTTCCTGCAAACCTCTCAGTCTAATTGCATATTCTGTAAAATTATATTGAATCATTAAAACTTCTCTTTCAATCCTCTGTTGTACATTTTCTTCGTTACCAATCTTTTGGTCAGTCTCCATTTTAGATTTGTCTTCCGAGCTATTATCCTGAGTGTTTATCAAATCCTTTTTAATTTTTTGAGTCATGTCATCCAAATTCTCCTCAATTTCCTTCATTTTAGACTCTAATAATTTAGTCTTTGCATCCACCCGAATCAGAAAGCCTGATAAACCATTAGTAGCTTTTAAAATCTTTTGATTCAAAAAATCAAACTTTGATTTCACCAATTCACCAATTTCTTTAATTTCCTGCTTAAATTTTTCAAGTTGCTGGTTCACAATCTCATCCCTTCTTACAATCTCTTCAAGGATAAATTCTAATATATTAAAATCGGGTTTCTGACGCTGGAGAGTTGAAATTTGTTGGCGTAATTTCTTGAGAGGGGAAGTTCCCCCCCCCATTTATCCAGCTGTATAAGTCCCGATGCCATTTCCCACACAGACAAGATTTAGCAAAAAAGAGAGAATAGAAAACGAAAGGACTTTCCCTTAGAAAGAGAAAAAAAAACTTCTTTTCAATCAACAGCACAGGAGCGAGGTTTTATCTACAAATGTAGCCAGTGATATTTATTCCGCTACATTGTAGTAAGGAGAAACGGAAGGACTTTCCCTTTTAGCCCTTCTCCAGCCACAGCAGACGCCATTTTAAAAGGTTCTTTTTCCCTCTTTTCCTCTCCTCTTTTCTCTTAAATAGATTTTGGAAGGGTGAAATACTTGCAATTCAGTATTAAGGGTCCAGCTCGTCATTTCTTTAATTATTCTGTTGAATTCGCAGGCTTGCTCTTGACGCCTGGCTCTGCATAGGCAGAGGTCTCCCAAAGCCCGGAGCAGCGGCAGGGGATATGGGGCTTCTCATCCGCTCCGTCCCAAAAGTAAAAAAAAAACTTTTGGGACACTGCGGAGAGTTCTACCCACCCCTGCCGGCTCTATCTCCGTTTCCTCTTGGGAACGGAGTTTTTTCGAGCCGCCATCCGCTGTAACGGCGGCTCTATACAGGCAAAGGAAGCTGACGATCCCAAAGGAACGTCTGGCGGCGGCCAGCAGCAAACCGGAAGCCTCTCTGGACTTTCCTCTTGAAAAAGCACCTTTGGGACAACCATGACATGGATGACTGAGAATCTCCATAGACGTATTTTGTGATAATCCATAGTTAACACTAATAATGCAACTACTGCTGCTTTGAGATGATCTAAGGTAGAGACTTATTTATAGTGAATTATTGAATTTCTTTCCCAGGAAGGTAGCTCTCAAATGGCTAAGCCTAACACAGTGCTTAAAATACTTGTTTCCCCATGCTAGTAGATATAATTGCCTGGATCTTTACTCTTAACTATTTAGGAGTGTTAGATCTGCAGTTCATTTACTGTCTCAGTTAGAATGCCTTGATTTACATTTTATCATTGTTATAGAATTATTGTTTTACACTATATCCTGCACCTGGCTCCTTCAGAAGGAAGAATAATATATAATAGCAGCAATAACTGTTTCTATTTTTGTGAACTTCGTGTTGAATAATTTAACCTATGTGTTTTGTGCTGATCTCTTTGCTGCAGTATGAGTTAGCCACAGGACGGTTTCCTTATCCTAAATGGAATAGTGTATTTGATCAGCTGACACAAGTGGTCAAAGGAGACCCACCACAACTGAGCAACTCAGAGGAACGGGAGTTCTCCCAAAGTTTTATTAACTTTGTCAACTTGTGGTGAGTATGTCTCATTTTGATCTTATTCTGTTTAGGAGATTCTCATAGGGGTTCATGCGGGCTTGAAGAAATGTAAATCTTGAATTAAGTCTTGGGGATCTGTGGCCATGGCCTATGGGTACAAAGTTATTTAAAGGAGGTCCATGGTGAAGAAAAGGGTGAGAACCACCAGTTTAGGGTATATGTCTATAAAATCTATATAAATAAATTTGTATAACATGCTAAAGTAAAATAAGATCTTTTTGTTTTGTTTTTCCAAAGTAAATCCAACCATTCTGTTTTTTTGCATAACATGGTTTATGCCGTACACTTAAAGCATGATAATGAGAACTAGTCAACCATAGCTTATTTAATAAGCCTTTCTTAGGAACGTGTATCAATCACTTCAGACAGTTAAGTTTCAGATTTTAAATTAATACTAGTCTTTATTTATTGTGACATTTTTATGTAACTTTGTAAAATATTTTTCCTGTAAAGCTAATTTTAAAAAAGGTATGGAATTTTTTAAATGCAACGGGAGACGAAAACCTGTAAAATAACATTTTTAAAAAAATCATAAAATACAAGAAGGAAATTCACAGTATGACCATAAATATAGTTTTAAGATTAAATGACTCAAATTATTATAATTTATTGGTAAGTCCTGAATAAACAGAATGATCTGTGCTAATTGAACTACAGAATTGATATCTGTATGTGCTATGACTGAGTAGATGTTTCCCTCTCCTTTCATAGAGGGTCCTGGTACTTTTTTTGCTTTAAGTATGAATTGGTGTGTCATATCTAAGATTATGATTGAGACAATATACTAAATAGAAGTGAATGGAGATAGTTGTTTTTACCCATAGTATGCTATTATCCTACATCTGGCCCTAAAATTTTCTAAGAAGTAAGATTGCTCATTTGGGAATGAACTCACAGGTAATCGAGCCCTTGGCGTAATATGGTGCTGATTGCATTCAGCTGGGTTCACATCATCGTTCTGATGGGAGTAGGCAACTGGATACCATCCAGATTTTTTTCATAGTCCCAAGTAAGTAACTGCTTACTGAGATCGACAGAGGTTAATCAAAATATTTTGGTTGACATTGGACTGCCTACCCTTGCTATAATAATTAGTGACAAGAATTGATAGACTTCTACTGGTTGTATTTGCAACTTTGCAATGCATTTGTTATATTACATTGGAGATAAAATGAATGGTTCCTGAGTCTCATTGCAATTATTATGCCAGATGGGAAACATTATCCAATCTACCAACAAACCAAACAGGAATTCAGACGCATAAAAGTAACAAGGATAAAAGAAATTGCTTTAGAACTTTCAATTATGTAAAAAGAAAAGCAGAAAGATTAATAAGCTTAATGAACTTTCTGGTTAATGTAACTTTAGTAGTAAACTAATAAATTTCCTTTGAGACATGCTCAACTCTTGATGATTTCATGGAAATATCCATGTCAGTCTCTTGACAACAGTACAGAAATAGGTTTTATGGTTTGTTTGGAAATTTGGTCAGTCTGTTTTTTTGTTAATGTTTCAAACACTCTATAAAGCACATTTTGACCATCAGTTTATGCCTTAATAAGCAATATTTAAACCATTTTTTTGAAACCATTTCACTATCCCTTTGCACACACAAGGCAAAAACTAGGAATCTGCAGTTAAATTATAGGCTCCCCTTATGTCCAAACTGGAGCTTTGTTTAGTGGCTTTCAAATAAACCAGAGTATGGATGCTATTTTTTGTAGCAGTTTCTCTGTGCTCTGCCTTACACTAAACAAAATCAAGACAGGGCTGTTTTGAATTTCCTACGCTTTCTCAGAACGAAATAATCTTTTCTAAGATTCTTCCCTTAACATTTTCTCATTCCATTACCATTCCCACTTCATTCCATTCCACTATCATTCTACTCCAAGAATTGCACTGGTTTACTTACTTTGCTTCCAGTTGCAATTCAAGATGCGGATTGTCATCAAATCCTTCATGGTTTGTGGGACCACCATTTCCCAGAAATCCGTAATATTTGCCCATCCGATAGGATTCAGTAGGGTAGGCTCACTGCCTGTCCCCTTGATAGAAGATTGTCAATATTGGGGGCCACATACACATGTCTTTTGAGTTGCAAATCCTCCCTTAGAACTGTACTCCCCAAATACACAATTGACTCTCCTAGCTTTTAGAAAATTGATGAAAATCTGTTACTGTATTTATTCAGGATTTACAGTTCCATAGGAATGTAGGATATAGTTATATGATTTTAATCTCCAATATTGAGGACCTATGCACTGCTCAGAGTTGGTGGACTAAATCTTGTAATTGAATGAATACATTAATCACAATCACTTGTCAATCACAAGTTCATATTTGTTGAAATCCATTGGCAATCCTTTATCACTTTGGTGTTACAGAAAGCTAAAAGTCGGCTATAATTCCTTAGTTTCTTTGCTGCCATGAAGGAGCAGTTCACAGAGAGTTTCTTAGTAGCTTAGTTTATTAAACTAAGATGTTTCAGTCTGGGTAGAATGAATCTCCCTGCTGGTTTTCATCTAAATGTTGTTTTCAGAATACATCTACTCTTAATGGGCTGTAGGAGTTGATGCATAGGAAAGCTTTAACAAAGTGATATTATTTATTTTGTAGCATTGGGAAAGTCTAAGTTTTTCTTTTAAAAAGAAGCTGTGATTGTTCCCTATCTTCCAGCTATGTTCTGTCTTGTTATTGATCAATTATTAATTATTGCTATTTTGACAGGATAAGTTAATATATTAGATGTCTTTTTAGAAAACTGTTTCTAAGGGGTTAGAACAGCTTGGAAGGCAGGAAAAAGGAAGCATAGATAAATGAGTGCTATAGATTTAAAGCTTGTACATTGTGAGTAGAGAATTTGAAAACAAGCAGTAGTATGTAGGTTATAGCAACTTCACAGAAAAATGAATATGTGCCCAAATGCATTAGAATTACCAGTTTCTGATAATTCCTTTAACTTGTGCTGTCCAAGAATTAACTCAAATGCCTTTCTGCAATCATTTTAATCTGTAATCTTTTTATTAATCTTTTTAGCCTTACAAAGGATGAATCCAAAAGGCCAAAGTATAAGGAGCTTCTGGTGAGTATGGAGTATGAACCTATCAGCAAGATTTAATTGAAGGTTTAGGTGATTCCTGTCATGAAGAATGATTGATGTTCTGTAATGGAAACATTGGTATTTTTCACGCTGTAGAATATCTCCTATATTGCACTTACATAGAATTAAATGATGGTTGCTTCCCTCTGTGGTGCATTGAGTACAAACCAGTTTTTTTCCCCAGGTTTGGATTATAAAATTGAAATTCTGTGCCTGGATAATAGACTTGCATGGCAATTTATTGTAAATAAGTTGAAGACTTCATTTGAAGGGCTTCAGTCAAATCATGTCTTATTTACAAATGCTTTTTCTGAAGGTTTTATGGCTATTTTAAACCATGTGAGGATTGTTTTTCCTAATAAGTAAATAAATTTCATGGAATTTAAAGTACGTAGAGACATTGAATACTTTTATGTCCTATAGATACTTTTTGTGATCACATATACTGACAGACTGTTTTGTTCCTTTTTTCTTTCCAGAAACATCCCTTCATTCTAATGTATGAGGAACGAACAGTGGATGTTGCATGCTATGTTTGTAAAATCCTGGATCAAATGCCAACAACTCCCAGCTCACCAATGTATGTTGATTGATACTGCTGCTATATCAAAACTCTAGTGCAAGTGCTGAGAGAAAGCAAGATGTACAGAATCTTCACCCCATATTGCAGTGTTTTAATGCTCGCCCAGACACCATGTGCAATAATGTTGGTGTTTCTCCTCCATTCTGTCTGTATATCATTGTCACTTACCAAGTGCATCCATGTAATACCCGAACTCACAGTGTTAGTGTCAAATCAAAGAGAGACTTTGTTTTGCTCTTTTTGTGGACATATACATAAAATGTGGAAATAAGTAACATTTTATTTGTTGACCATGATTGGATAGCACCTAAAAGTTAAGTTCTAAACTCAGAAACTTCTCAGCAGCGACTGGAGGGATTTTATTCTCAAATTCTTCCAACTGCTACAAATAATTTAAAGGAAAGGAAGTTAGTTGTTGGTCTGTCTGATTCGAAACATAAAAAAAAATAATAATAATACTGCCTGGAAGACAGTAACTTGTGCAGCCAAATGGAGCTACTTTTACCTTCTGGAGCTAGCAAAGGCAAACGGGGGATAATATATAAATATATATATATAAATATATTTTTCTTCACAAAGTGCAATAGATTGAGTTGAAATTCTGTTGCTTTTCAGCCACAGTGTATATTTTTTAAAACAGTGTGGCTCAGCAGAACTTCATAATGTTGGGGGAGGAAAGAGTGATCATGTAAAATGGATTATTTCTTTACCAAAAAACATTCAGTGTGTTGAAAGAGCTAACAATTTCAACTTATAAGAGAGGAAGAATAATGTATTCTTTCACTTTCCATGGAAACCAGTCTTCAGCAGAATTAGGTATCCTACAAACTGTTAACCAATGACATAAAATTTTGAACTGAGGAATTATTAAACTATTCAGTGGAATTTAACTGGCTTGTGACCCCTGATTTCTAACTGTAACCTGGTGATTAGCTGGCTAACTTTCACATTTGGAAAGGACACTGGATGACCTGCAGTTGTGAATAGCTGTATTTACCTTATTAAAGAACTCCAGGTGTGATTTGGATCTCTGCTTCCTGTCTGATATCCAGTATCAAAGAAGATAAGCTTCCTTCCTCCTTTTCAGTTAGATAACCTGTACTTCCAAAATCACAGCAAAATGGTGCTAATTAATTTGATGTATTTTTGGATGATGAATTCAATTTCCACTGAACTATTCTGAAAATGGAATTCAGTTTTTATGATGGCTTATTGATATATATTATGGAGAAAATTGCTGAGCCAACACCAATCTGATGGCACATAGTCAATATTGTTAATATAAGAGAATGTGTTAAATTCTTCAAAGGACAGAATACAGAACAAGGAATTTTAATATTGTCAATCCAAGAAAAAAATCCATATAAAATTAAAATGGTATTAATTTTTCTGCTATATTTGATGAAATACTCATTTCTAACTGACAGCAGAAAAGAAGTGACCTTTGTAAGACACAACACAATGGAAACAAGATCTTATTGCTGTAGCCACTTAACTCTTATATCTCTAGTTTACCAACTGGTTAATAAACTTTCAAAAGGTAAAACAGTCTAAACAGGAACCTTTGCCCATGCAAGAACATATTGAATAACAAATGAGATATTGTTTGAATGGAATTTGGCCTTTAATAATGCAATAATTCTTCTTTTTAGTCCTTTCAGGCAAAAGAAGTACAGAGCCTCCCAGCCTTACATATCAGTTTTCTGTTGGCTCTTCCTTGTCTTCGCCAAAAAAGAAAAAATAATAGTTATAGAGACCCATTTCCCGATTCTATTATTTGTTTATATAAGCAGAATATTTCCATGCAGTTGATCAGAAAATGGAGGTAGCTTCCAACGCAGGCTCAGTGCGATGGAAGTTCTAGCATATTAATCATAGATTGTTATAATATACTATTAAGGGTGCAGCATTTATATTACAGTGTATGTTTATAAAGATGTATAGTGTTCAGAAGCTGTGAAAATAGTGTAAGAACTGTACATTGTGAGCTCTGGTTATTTTTTTTTTCTTGTACTATAGCAAAAAATGTATAAAAGTTTATTGATAAGCTGATGTGCAGGGATATTGCCTAATCATCTGTAAGTAAAATGGAGTTTCACAACATGATGGCTTTTAAGAGCTTCCAACTATTTTATCTTTTCCTGAATTGACTTCCTGTTCTATTTAAGATATTCTACATGGAATCAAAGTGTTTAATGTAATAGTTCTATTTTTTTTTCGCCTGCAGGTCAGTTGTAATAAATCAAAGATGCAACGTAGACCTTGTTAATTTTTGTTATAAGGTCAGGTATGCAATGGGGAAATCAATAAATGCCACCTTTCTCTGGCAAATTTCCCCTATTTATTGAAAAAAAAAGAATTAAAATAGATGGTGGAATTAAGGTGATTCTTTTCCCATCTTAAACAAAAAATATAAACTCTATTTGATCATTGATACGTTTTAAACAGGTATATTTGTCCTTGCCTCATGAACCACTTCTGCATCACCTAAATAATCATGATTACTTTACTATTGCAACTGAGACCTGGAGTATTGCTTGAATGGTCTATTCATTTCTTACACATATTTTTAATGTATCTCAAAACTTCACTGTTTCAGCAGTGGCATCATAAAAGCATGAGCTGTGTACTCCTGTTTTGGACTTCTGGCCCATCAGCAGTCTGTTCTCATGGTGGCCAACCAACTGCCCAAGAAAAGCTCACTGGTCTTCCAGTTGGTGGGCTTCAGAGGCAACCGAGCTACTCACCATTGATCCTCATGATTTTCTTGAATCCAATCCTTTTTTGAAGCCAGTCAAGCTGGTAGCCAGCATTGGAGTGAATTCCAAGTTGAATCATGCATTGTGTAAAAAATGTTTTCCCTTTTCCATATTTCCTGATTCTTCCAGGATTCAATCTCATTGGGTGATCTCTGGTTCTAATACTTTTGAGAAGGGTCAGTAAAATGAGGACCCAGATTGTTGGGGGCAATATGCTGACTCTGTAAACCACTTAGAGAAAGCTGTAAAGCACTGGGAAGTCATATATAAGTCTAAGCACTATTGCTAATTCAGGGAGAGTTGGGGCAACTATATGGTGTAGAGTGTTTACTAGTCGGATGCCCTTCCTGATGCCACTATGTCAACATATTCATTGTCACTGCTCGCTCTCGTCCTATTAATTTGTATGCATAGTTGGGATTTTTGGCATCAGCATTTATAACTTGCCCATACTGAATGACATCTGCTGTTTAGATGCCTACTCCCTAATATGGAACTCTGCAGTTGCTTATTTTTTGTTTACCACCTGAAGTTTTTACCATTTTGACACCCAATTCCATATAATTTATAAACATCCTAAGTCAGCACTATTTACATCCCACCATTGTGAGTAAAGTCCATTTACTCCGTTTTATTTGTGTGATTTACCCTTTAATATCAAAATTCCATTTGTGGTATTGGTGATAGTGCTATAACCTGTTTTTCCACTACCATTCCATCTGTCAATATCTGATGGGACTTTGTGTTTCTTTCAAAAAAGGCACTGAAATTTTAATTCATTTATCCAAGCCTAGGTTATATTATATGAGGAATTAGGAGGGCAGGGAAAGAGGAAAAAATAAAAATTGTGAAGGAATTAACCACATTTCTAGTTTTCCTTTAGCATTCAGAGAATAAGCTTCTAGCCTGCCAGTTAGGACTATACTAAGATCACAGAAGTGTTTTTTTTTTTTTCCTGAACAACTTTTCATTAAATGTGTAGTTTTTCTTAAGATTCACTAACAAAATAGCAGTGGAGTCAGATGAGGGTTCTTCCAGTCCTATCTTTTTAACAGCAGTAAACATGGCTGTCTTCCTTCAAGGTGAATATAAAAATCCATTCTGAGTCATTTGGATAGGATACAGAAGAAATTAAAGTAATATTGTATGGAAACGGAACAGCACGTACTATAAGACTTGACATGACAAAATAACATTAAAACACAAGCTCAGTGTGACATCACAGGATTCTTTTAATAAGTACAGCAGTGCTGGTCAGAGAGGTAAGCAGTGTATTTATTTACAGTGTGGTTTTTTTTTTTTTTTGTAGTTTAACAGCATCCTTTTAAATAAGGATAAAGCTGGCATTAAAGTTCTGTACCGCACAACAGTGTAGCACCTAAAACTTCTGGATTCAAGTGCTGTTTAAAAAGTCTCATTGGAATGGCTTCAAACTTCTTTGCATATTAACATTAAAAACTAAAAAAAAATAAGCACGTGAAAGAATATTCTGGATACTAGTGCACTGTGAACATTTGTACAATCGAAAACCCATGCGTTAAATAGTGATTTTTACAGATAGTTAACATTTTTAACATGCAGCAACTGTTAACTTTTTTCCTATTTCAGCCACTGAAGTTGGTCATCTTAAGAGGGCCATAGTTTTACGGATACTGAGGTCTCCAAACAGTTCTTCTGCTAATCTTCCTCATGAAGATATTGTTGGCACGCAATCCTTTATATGCTGATGATACACACACACACACACACACACACAAAATTTGTTTGTGATTTCCAAACAAATCCGATAGTAGGTACACTCATTTGGTAAACATAATGAATTTTAGGTTCCAAACCTAATTTTTAGAAAGCTTCAGGAAATCGTAATGACAAATATAAATTAATTCTTTTTCTAGATTTATGAGAAAAACCAAAATAGTAATTGATGATTAGTATTGCAAGATATCTAGTGAATTGTTCCTTTTCATGTGTGGATTCACACATGCTTCCTCTAAAATACCCTAAACGGGATTTTCTAACTCATCGCAATAAAATATAGAAAATATTTCCTCCTCCTTTCTTCCTCTTGTAAATCTAGCAGGAGGAGTAAACCAGAAATCGTGATGTCAGTCCTGGCTTCTTAACAATTTGCATACCAGGAATGGTGGCTTAAGTAATTTGTCAAAACACAAAGATAAATAGGAATCTAGATCTTGGATATCTCTTTCTTTAGCAGTTATCCAGTGTTCATTCTGAGCTCCTCTTTTAAGGTTAAATGTAATGACATTTACATACTGAAGTGGAAATAAATTCTTCGTTCCATTTGATGATCACATTGGAGGAAGCCTCTTGTGAACCCATACAAATTAAACCAAAGCTGTCATAGACATGCAACAGTTTGTGAGCACAGCATTTTTCATAGATGCCTTGAATGAATTCGTAAGATACTTTAGCATTCCACTCTATTTTAAGCATGGGATTGCTTCGTTTGATTGAACTGTTTTATAGTTGTTTAATAAATATACAGATGTATTTATTTTAAATATCTATTTCCCTGATGCTTTCCATTTCCCTTGACAAATCTATCACTATGGGTATCAATTAGTGCTGCTGATTCTTTAAGAGGTTTATATATATTCTTAAAGTTATCACATACCGAATAGCACCAAGATTAAAACACTATTTTAAGTACACATTTTACACATGTATGTACCATATCCCATCTCCGCCTACATAACTATTAGTAGTGGAATAACACCACCACTCCATCTGTCACAAAAATGCTATATCTTATCCTATTCTGCTCAGTTACAGAAAATCAGTAAAAAAACAAAACAAAACTGCAGAGATATTACAGCAAAAGAGCACTTACTGGATTCTAGTAAGAAAGGTCATTTAAAGACCTAGTAAGGATTGGATTGGATTTCTTGATAAATGTATTTCTCTACAAATATCTCCTATTGCTTGAAATCTAGTAAACTTATATAGTTTATATAAGTTCAGGAACAGATCAGAATGTTTAAGGGTGAGGAATAGGCTTTATTTACCTTATTTTCAAAGTTAGTTCTTTGAGGTATGAAGCACTATGCCAGTGGCCAATGTCTTGTGGTTTAAACAGAAGTCCCTGTTTGCTATTTGAAGACTTTAAAAATCAGCCAGGAAGAAGAGATGGCCAGCTCTGACAGCATTTGGAAATCATCTATGCTATTCACTCAGTATGAATAATTAATTCTATGCAGGGTATGTACAGTACCTCATTCTGTGAAGGCCTTGTTAGTTTTTCCCACCAGAGAATCCACATAACAAGAAGAGTGTTGTGACAAACATTTTCACTCAAGACAAGAAATGAGCAAGTCTTTTGCATTGTTGAAGCACGTATAACTGCCTATTGCACCTATTTTTCCAAAGCCACCTGTGGTGATTATCGGTTCACTTGATTGGTATCTAACTGCTTTTGAAAAAGTAGCATAAAACTTAAACCTATAAAGGATGGTAGAAATATCCTTGCTTCTATAATTCCATACATCCAAAGAGAAACACATGGGATTGTGCTGCTTGAGTGGGGACTTATCTAGCTTTTGTCTGGGTTTAAGACAATCAAGATTTTTGAGGTATTCTTGAGACTTTTAAGCCTGTCTCGTGGCAATACTGGTCAACTGATTACTTGATTTGAAACAAAATGATTTTTAAGAAAAGCTATGAATTTTACATCAAGACTGTTACTGACTGACAAAATAAAATTTGCCTTCGCAGTAGATGAAATCATATGAAAGAGGAGGTGGACTAGAACCAAATCGACCATTTAAAATTCAAGCTGGAGTTTTGATTCATTACTTCCATTATTCTTAACAACAATGTAATTATTGGACAAGATTGAATGTCCTTATCTTTGTCTTATGTTTTGTTTCTTATGCATAATCATTCTGCACATGGTCTAATAGTAGCAAAAACTAAATAGGAAAAGGATACCTTCAACTTGCTAAAATGAATGATGCATGTAAGAAAACACAAGAAAGATATTAGAAGGTGTATTGTTACAGGGAATAAAGCATATGACAACTTCAAAGAAAACTGAATTAAATAGTTCAAAGTGGATTGGGATAGAAAAATGCCAAGTATTGATGCTAAAGTGATTTTACACTGCAAAACTCTTGTTTTCATGTAGCTCCAAATATACTTTGAGTGATGGATGAGAAGACTTAGGAAAGAAGTAGGAAAAAATGATTTTTAAAAATTAAAGTAAGTGTGGAAAGTTTTGTTTTGGATTTTGCTTTTCTATCAATACCAAGTATTGCTTGGTTTAAAAATGTTGCTTGTGCTAATGCTTAAGATACATCCACTTCATTATGCCTTGAAACTTCTTGACATTTTTCATGAGTGCAAAGAACATTGTTTTTATTTGCTGGTACTTTTGTTAAATTTTGGTCCTGGAAATTCTAGCTAGGCCTCCTAAGGTTCAGTCTATTTAGACCAGACTTGTCCTAGCTTTTTTTTTTTTAATTTGTCTTACTATTTTCTAGGTTTTGCCCTATTGACACATGTAATATTCTAGAGATAGCTCAGTGATGCTGCATACAGATTTATTGGATCAAGTTGCATTCACAGACTAATGTGTCATTATCCAACATGCACATTTTATTTTCTGAATTTAAATAGCATCGCTCATTTATTTATTATTTATTTATTTATTAAATTTGTATACCGCCCTACTCCCGAAGGACTCAGGGCGGTGAACAGCCATGGAATAAAACATATAAATACAAAATTTAAAATAGATTAAAACGAAATTAAATAATTTGGCTGAACAGATTAAAACCCCAATAATTTAAAACCACATCACTCATTGCTCATGGTGCTTAAAATTGAGTTTGTATGGGAAAAGTCCTGGCTCATCTGTCTTCTCCTAATGTCTATATGCTAATGCAAATTGATAGCTTTCAGTGCACAACCTTATTTAATACTGCTTTAAATTCTGCAATCGTTTCACATGGTATTTGCCTATTTTGCTACCTCTGCTAAAGAAAGAATGTATGAGATACACAAACCAATATCTTGGTGGTTAGGAAAGTTCACTTGTTTTATTGACAATTGTTTCTGTTGCTAAAATACTTCCCAAATGTCTTGCATATTCTTACTAAATATCAGAAATCTTCAACACAATTTTACTGAAAGATACATATCTCTCTCTTTCGCTCTCTCTACATATACATATACTCCTATCATTTGTAACTAGGAATTAAAAATGTTGCTTTGTCGTAGGGAAAAGGAATAGGTGTTGGAACTTACTTATTTTTGTGCTACTATCTCAAAGTAGAAAGTGAATATTAGCACCCTCGCTCCACTTGTACTCCAGATGGGGAAGAGGCAAAGCAAAGATGGACTCATCCAGAGGTTTCTGCAGGATGTGGTCAAAAAAGTTAACATGGCTTCCCCCCTTTTTATCTTTTTTTTCACTACGCCCAGTAGATATCCTTAGGGCCATCATTCCAAGCCTATTGGATTGGACAGAAGTGCCAGAGCAGCTACGTTGGGTATGTCTCAAGCTTTGGGTAACACTTGGTAGGCATTTGGAAGGACCTGAGCTGAATGTTAGACTTTTTTTAAAAATATAAAAAGTAGGATTGCTCCTTTCGTAGCTGTTTGGTGCTGGTATTAGAATTGTAGTGAACTAAGTTTACTCACTCACTCAGTGGGGAACACTGCAAAATTCCTGGGATTGCAGCCTATTTCTCCCTGTGCCCACTAGCTAAATAGTGGTAGTCACACTGGTTGCAGACCAGATAGGATAGCCCTATCATGGACCTCTCTACAATCTGTTTTTCCTTCCATATTTAAGTTATCTTAAATATGTAGATAGGGAAACTATTAGCAGACACTCAAAAAGAGTTGCTGAGGAAATGATCTAAATAAAGTGCACCCCAGTTTTACTGACAAATAAAGTGAGAAATAAAATTTGTCAATAAAACATAAATTTAACAAAAAATAGTTTGTCGCGAAAGCGACTGCCTGCCAAGGCCCTGGATTGGGTTTGGGGCTGAAAGGCGAAAACAGAAGCCATATGCTCCATCCCATTATTGGGTAAACCAGGTTGCCCTGATAAACCAGTCCCACCAGAGAAAAAACACTTTATTTAGTGAATTGGTTTTGTAGCTTTTTCATTCTCATTTGTTCTTGTTATTTATTAGATGTGTAGCCTGCCATTTATACAGCAGTTCAAGATGGATACATCTTGAGGGAGGTATAGCACTAGCATTCATTCCCCCCACCCTTTACAGCAACAATCCCATGAAACCAGTTGGGCTAAGAGACAGTGATGGTTCTAAGTCACCCAGGAAGCATCAGTGGTTGAAGGTAGAGCACAGCCTTGGTCTCTTTGTTTCCAGCCCAACTTCTTAAACCCATGGGCCACACTGGCTATCTTATTTATGTGGAGAATAAATCACTTTATTGAACTTATTATGTTCTGTTACATTATTATAAACACAATATAATAATGTAGCTATTATAATTACATTATAATAATTGGTCCTCCAAATTCATAGGAATTTCTTAAACTGACATTTCCTTAAATATTTCTTCCATATATTATCCATCATTGCCTATGTATACATTTCTTATTTATTTATTTATGAATTAATATTTAAATTAAAACATTTAAGTTAACAAGATATATTTAGTACCAAATTGTTAAAGGAAACGCCATTACCAAAGACATTTTAGCCTTTTGCAGGAAAACAGTAATAGTTTGGCCACTTTTTAAAAAATTAAATAGAAGAAAAAGAAAGAAAGAAAAGATATGTTTGGCAGACAGCTAAGATGGTGAGTAAAAATTCTTTAAATAATGAATATCAGCTATTAAGATTGTACAACTTATTCTACGATGCATGCTTTAAATGTCAAGGGATGTAGGACGAATCAGGCTGAATTAGCAAGACTCCTTTTTGGAATAAAAAATCAAAGTAACCTGATTTTTAAACATTTTTTAAAAATCCACTGAAGAATGAATTTGCACAGCTGGTCTATAGTTCAGTAATGTAATTGGTTTGAAAAAGCAAGTGTAGACTTTTAAATGACATAATAGCTTAATAGCTAATATCCATTTACAAGAGAATAAGCATAACTGAAATAGATGACATTTATAGGGAGAAATGGTCGAACAAATTGCAACTTATTTTAAGGTTAATTCTGAAAGATATGTCTTTCGGATTATTTGTTTATAAAAATGCAGGACACCCATGTGTCCAATTATTCAAACCTAGAGATGTTTCAATATTTTTTTCCAGTTCTCAACTGACAGGGACACTTATGAAAAAGTTCTGAAAACAAACCTACCAAATCTTGAATGCAGGGAAATTTGCATTCAATATTATTGCATTCACAAAAATAAGAATTTAAGGAAATAATGGAAGATAAACTTTTCATTCATGAGAAACTGCCCAATTTGGATTAACGCATGACAGAAAGCTATCTCTATCCTCCAAACTGAATTTATATTTGGAACTATTATTGAAAGGTATTAAATGTAATCTAGAGATAGTGATTAGATTACGAACGGCTTTTGATGATGCTTCAAAAATTATATCACATACACAGATCTTTTTTTTTTAGAAGAAATACTGAAATGTAGATATGTGGTTGCCATATCATAGGCTATAATGGAGCGTTGCCTAAACTAAATTATTTTCACTGAAGTCTAAGCAAGACAAGCAACAATAATTAAAACAGGTTTTTTTTCAGTCATGATTCCCCTCTTCCCACTTTCGTACTATATAAAAGTTAAATTAAAATAAAACAGGGATTTAAAAGAAATGGGTACATGTCAAAACAAAAGTTATAGCTTATCAGGGGTTGCCATTGTTCAAATCAGTTACATTTTTATTGCATAGCCTTTTTGAAAAATAGCAGTAATGAGAGATTTTATTTATTATTGTCTCTTATGCGAAAGTGACAAATATAAGATTTCTGAACCATAAGAAGGCGGCAAGGAATGATTTGGTTGATTTCTGGCGATTATAGGTAGAGAAATGCTATGGAGTAAGACAGTCTGTACTGGAAGAATGACTACTTTGAAGATGTAAGAGCCAGGACAGGAAAATGGGATGGAAAACAGGGAAGGTTGGAATCCCCTGTACCTAAACCATCAGAAACTACGCATATACACAAAGTGAGGCTGTGTTATCTAAAGATTTGGATGCTTTTGAATAAATATAGGAAACAATCCAATTTATATGCTATTTGTTACCCTTAATTCAGAATTTGCTAAATATGAATAACCTGCAATCTTTGCCTGTCATGGCTAGGTATGATAAGATTTAAAATTCATAATATAAATGCTGGTTTGAAGAAGAACTTAGAAGCAACGCCTTTCACTAATCATGGGAGAACAATTTGTTTATTGAAAGGGTTTTTGGAGCTGTTTTTATTACTTAGTGAAAAGCAAAAATACTGCTTCAGTCATCTCTTTTCAAACCTAGCTATAAAGATTTCTGAAGATGTGGACAATTCACTATTTTATAATCCTGACAACAGCAAGATCATTCTCTTAGAAAACTTAGAAATTAATTGTAGTATTAATATAACAGCTTTGGATCCAGATAAAACCAAAAGGAACTTTACTTCCAGACTGCTGCTTTTCTGATTTTATTCCCTTACTTGCTATTAACCCAGAGATGCATTTTTAAGGGTTGATGGATCCCCTAGAATGGCAACAGATATGAAACATGGGAAATTGCAGTAGATTGAGGAAATCAAAAAATTCAGCAAGGCTGCTTTTCCATTTATACAGAACACATCTCATCTTAAGCACCTCTCAGGGAAAAATGAATTAAAAGGAGAAAACGAACAACAAAATGTATTCGATTCCTGTGCTTTTAGTATTGTTTCAAGGAGCTGTGGTATCAAAAGGCTAGGACATGGTTGCTATTTTGCCCCATAGTGGCAGCAAAAATAATATATGCAAATAATTCAAAAGAAAAGAGACTGAAGCAAGAGGGCAATTCAACAAACATTGGGACTTACTGAATAAAACTATTTGACACATTCATAAAGATATGGCAACCAAATAAAAATACATCTGAAGAAGAATAGAGATTTCTGAATTCAAAGGTTTTATCTTCCCCGTCTTCTACTTCTTATAAGGGGTGAAAACGCTATTGCTTATGGTGAATTTATTCTTGATGATATGGATATTTGGAATTTCTACCTAATGATCACGAACAAAATTTATGTTCAAAATGTTAAATGTTTAAAAGATTTTGAATGATGGATTAATACTGGTTACGTGCTGATCTGTTATAACTTTTATGTATCTCAAATTATATACATACATATATATGTTTACATTTTAATTTAATAAAAAAATAAAAAAAATGAGATAAGTACTTATTAAAGGAGGAATGTACCTTTAAAGCAGAACATTGGTGAGGCCATGGAGGCGCTCTTCCAATTACACTCAATTAAAGACCTCTTATTTCTACATTTTCTTGTTGTTCCATTTTGAAATCTTTTCCAAGGAGAGTGCCCACTACAAAATAAATCATATTACTTCAGGTCTGCTGCATGTATCTTTAAAACTGAGAAAACAAAAGGAATAAATAAACTGAAAAAGAGAAAAATATTCAGGGAAACACTGGAAGATTATTTCAGTTTTGAAAATAGATAGTAAAAGGTTGATGATCTCTTGATACATCGGATCAAGATGACTTGAAAAGAGGGGGGCAGGGAAATCCCCAGTAAAACTGCTCATATATATGATAAGCATGAAGGGCAAAGGTTCCCAAGGAGCAGTGTATGGGATCTACAAATATGCCCATAACAGAGTCATATAGTTTGATAAACCTGTTAGAGTCAATACTGACAAGTTTGGGCAATGTACAGTTGTCTTGCATAGAGAATCTCTTTCTGGAAGAGGTTGAAACTGATGGTGAGCAACTGGATTTGCTTACAAAGGGTAGGGAGGAATTTGTGTTAGAAATGAAGGATTCCTTATTTTGAGTGTAGCAGGGAAAGGGAATAATCATTTTTTGAATCCATTGATAGTGAAAAGATAAATTATGTCCTGGGGGAAATGACTCCAGTTCCTTTTGCTCTCTCTGCATTATTCCAAAACATTCTAAAATAGTCTTTTAATTTTTTCCATTGAAATTACTTGTGGTATGTTTCCTCCCCATCCTTAAGGTTTACTTTGATCACCACTGTTGTAAGTGCAGATCCATAGTGCCGTTCAAGTTGAGATCAGTAACATCTAAGAAATCGATGTTGAAGATGCTGGGCCCTGTAGTGGTCAGGGAACCTAAACCATTGGCAGAGCTTGGTGGTGTGAGGTCCAGCCATTCCATTGTTTCCCAGGGAGACTCTGTGAAGCTCATGTGCAAACCAGTTCCTTCACTAGATGAGGGAGACAACTGAGTCTCCATGGGCGAGAGGGGAGTTGGCAGGATCTCATGGGGTGAGACTAATTCATCGGCAGCCTTGCTAGAAAATCCTTCCATTGCTCCATCAAAGTGAGGTTCCTCGGTACCCAATTTCAGAAGGGTGACTTCACTTGACCGCCCAAGAGGACTGTGGGAATTTAACAAGATTTCCAAATGACTGTCATTGCTAGAGCAGCGTTCAAAGGGGAGCTGATTTGAGGTGTTTTGCTCAAATGCAGTGGATGCCTTTAGCAACAAGGGTGTTCCAGAAGTTCCTGAAGACACTGTTATCTGAGGTACCTTCTGAAGACAAGGGCGGTCCTCTTTAGCATTTGCAGGCATTTCTGTTTGCAAACCAAATATGATAAGTCAAGAGCAAAACCTCTTTGGGTCTACTTCCAATGTTAAGTGAATACCCTTCTGCTTGTGCAATAGGACTTCCCAATAGCATCTGCCATTGCAATGACACATTCCAACCTTTTGTTCTGGCTGAATAAAATCTTACTTGATGCTATACTAGCTCAAAGAGGTACAAAAGGGATGGTGAGAGGAACATGGAGATCATATAAAATGCCTGCAATTGAAAGTAGTGATGAAGCTGTGTTAATATAAGACAAAGTTGTTATAAGTGGTGTTTATAATGCCTGCCTAGAATCAATAAAAAAGCTGATGTAAAGAATTATTAGAATAAGGACTGATCATACAGATATGTGCACACATGCTCGAGCATGCAAAGGGTAAGAAATTGTTAAAACATTTAAATTAGGCATGAAGGCATTAAAGTTGTGTACGTGATTCATTGGAGCAGACAGAAGCTAGTGAGGAAAAACATTTACAAAGGTTTGATTGTGGAGTCTAGTATTTTGTGGTTCTCTCCCAAAATGCCTGAGGCTGATAGAGAGGCTTACACATTCACATCATAAAGTGCTCACAACAGAAGGCAAACAGAAGGAAATGCTTCCAGTGTTCCTTACAGAATGTTCCCATCCACAATGCATTGCCTCTTTTGGTGCTGTGTTTTCCTTTGGGGGCATACTTTGAAGCAAAGCAGTGAGCAGCAGCCACCCACTGGTTGTTTTTTTTTAAAAAAAAAAATTCTATAGGTCTATATAAAAAATTCTACCAAAAGAAATCTGCACAGTATGCCCACTTCTTTCAGGGTTTTTTTAAACAATTCTTTTGAAAAATCAGGTATTCTAGAATAGGGAGTCTGTTGTGCACCAAAGGAAGAACCAGAAGACACATGGATGCCCATGCACAGGACCATGCCAATGTGATTTTTCAGAGAGCTTGGTCGCTTCCTTTGCCCTTTGTAGCATCTTCTCTCTTGGTCTACAAAGTGCCAGCTCTCACCTACAGTTTGGTTTTCCCCTGATTTTATTCAGCATTATTTTTATTCTTGCATACAAGTTCTCAATATTTGTATTGTTGTTGAATGTGTTTGTATTTCTAATGATGTTTTTGGTTGTCACTGATTTCAAAACCCTTTATTCAATCTTGGAAAGTTGAGATACAAATTGACAAGATAAACCACAACAGTTTCTATGACCAATTCCTGGGAGTTGCTAAAAACAGCTAAGCTTCCAGAATTGCTTCTTTCTTCTTAATCACTTCATATAAATGTAGCAAAACCTATCAGCTTTCTATAATGGTCAATGGCTATTCTAGTAGGCAGATCCTGGGAGTGCTTAGATTGAATGCTGTTTAGGATAATTAATTAGGCAACAGCTATTTACATATTTCTTCAGGAAGTGGATGGAATCCATGATGGATTTCAGTCCTCCCCATACCTGATAAGTACAAAATAGCTGCTGTGGGTAGCCTGAGATTTATATCCTTTATATTGCTAGGTTAGAACCAAAACCCTCATTCTACTGGCATCACCTACCTCCAGTTTCAATAAGCACATCTAATAGTTCATCCATCTGCTGACTTTGAGTCATTTGCTGCAGCAAGAAAAGAAGAAGAAATGTGGAAGTGAGGAAATGGATTACATATTTTTATTGTAAAAGAAATCACTCTTAAGGGATTGAGATATCATAGTTCTGTAGTGTTTTTGCTGGCATTAAAAACCTGACATAACAAGCTAATTCCCCACAACTATCAGCAGTTTTTAGTGCACAGAATGCACAGATGAGTAATCTGTGACTCCCAAGGTTGCAGGTGGTTTCCTGTGTCCCCTTTTGCTGGTCTTGGAGACAGAGCTGACCATAACTGCTAAAAACTAGCAGTATCCTTTTGACTTGGAGACCACATGAACAATGTAATGTGAAACTGAAAGGGTTTAAAAATGAGAAACACCAGGGAACCATTTTGTACGACTTGGTCTCACTTGTCCTACAATCCTCAGCCAACTCTATGAATGTTAAAATGTTAATAATAGTTTTGCCCATGTGACCCAGGGGTTAATATGCTCTAAGATGTATTATTTAATGCCCCATTTTTTCAAATATTAAACAAGAATGAAAACCCCTACCTGGATTCCCTAAGATATTCAACCTCATCCTTTTCATATTTACTAAGAAATAATTCCAGCAGATTTACAGTTCTTACTTGTTTGGGTTGTAACCTCTCTGCGAGAGAGGGAGGGGGGAAGGAAGGAAGGAAGGAGTCTAGATGACTCAAGTGAATGCAATCCAGGGCTACTTCACCTCTGTTAAAAAAAGTTGGCTTAATTCCTTGGTTTGTATTTTATTTTAATTTTGTAAATTGCAATGTCACACTATGACAAGCTGGATCCAGACCAACTAGATAACTAGATACCAGCATTACCAGAGAGCTGGGGTTTGGAAGCTAGATGAAATAAGAAGCCTTGAAGGACTGAAAAGGAATGGCTCCAATTGTCTGTACTTAATTGACCAAATAAATTAAAGTTAATAATCCTGCAACTCCAGAGGAAGAATCACTTTTCCTTTAGTAAATTCACTGCTAGCCCAGACTCAATGCTCAACGTGAGCATGTGTCTCAGATTTTCAGGTTTGTCATTATTTGATCCCCCCACTCCTCTGCCTGGGCCACATAGATCAGATATTTTTAACCTGGGATTTGTGGATTCCTTCCTGCTCAGTCCATGGTTAGATTTTCTCTGAATTGGAAAATATTACAATTTTATTTTTACTAGCTTCTACGTTGACAACAAAGTAATCTATGACTTCTAGACTGCAATAAAATTTCTTAACTTCAAGAAATCTTACTAGCTAAAAGTATTAAAACTAAAAAAGAGTATTGTGTTATTAATTTAATGGATTAATAAAAACATATATTTCTGAATTACATATTTAATAATTTGATAGCTGTATTTGAGCACAGTTGATTTCCTTTATATTACACAGTAAATCCATGTATTTGTTTTATGCGGTCAAAATAAAAGGACTCCTTTATTTAAGGATCAGACTCTTAAAAAGGTTACGAATCCTTGCAACAGATTGTGTTTTGTGAATACAATACTAATAACTACCTGTAGCCAAGCACAGTCCTAAAATACCATCCCGGACAGTGGTGGGTTGCCCCCAGTTCACACCGGTTCTATAGAACCGGTAGTAAAACCGGTGGGAGGCTCTAGCCACAAACCCCAACATCATCAAAACGCTTCTGTGCATGTGTGCAAACGAAGCAAGCGCATGCGCGTGGCCCTGCTACAAACCAGTAGTAAAGGTAAGTAGAACCCACCCCTGATCCCAGACCATTACCTGTTTTACAGCATCAGCATAAGGTGGAGGCTGTTTTCCCTCTGGGAGAGCAGCACTGGATTTACAAAAGCTGGCAGACAGAACGGAATACTTTGGGCCTGCTTGTGTCGGCACCTATATGGAAGCAAAATCAACGGTAGGAATCCAATCGAATCTCTGTTCCTTGGCAGCTGCATCTGAAGTTCCCTAAACTAAAACTTCTTACATATTGGTGTCAATCATAGCTTAATGCAACCTCAAGGAAAGAAAAAAAAAATGAACCCAGTTCTTTGCCAAAAATATTTTTTACACGCTGATACAATCTTACTGAAGTGATGCAAAGGAAACTTTGTTTAGTTTTCACCCTTACGTAACCCATAAAGCCAACTCCATTTCCAAATGATCCAAGGAAGGCATTCAATAATGGAGGTTCTATTCGGTGCTGAAACAATGCCTGGAACCCATCTCACCAGTTTAAAAATATCTGCACTAACTCCCAATTTATTTTCAGACTGAACTCAAAGTGTCATGTTTATATTTTAAAGCCCCAAACAACCTGGGATCTGCCTATTTTGAGAGATTTTGTAAACAGTTGTCCAAGTATTATAAGTATATCTAAGCAGCTGTTTCTTTACATCTAACGTCACTGGAAATAGTGATGGTGGTTATGGTTCCCTGACTTTTCCCCCAGAAATACTTCCTTTTAAAATATGACTCTTATTACTGGATTGCTTGTACTGACTATTTTAAGGCCGATGAGTAAATTGCAAGAGCAAAATATGTGTATTTTCTTACCAGAGTTGTGCACAAATGGCGGCTGGGTTGTGGAGAACTGCTGCGTCCTTCTCCCTGATGGCTAGGAGACATGGAGAGAAGGTAATGGCTGTTTGGTGAGGGCGGAAGGCTAATATGTTGAGGACTCTTTGCTGCCTCTAGTGGAGAATGCTGAGGAGAGCACTGTGGGCTTAGGAATGTGGAGGACAGTATGCCATTTTGTCCGGAAGGTTCCATACAATGGCTATTTACAAGATGAGGCATCTGAGGTGTCCCACAGTTACTTAATGCCTCAGAATTGCTAGCTTTACCTTTCAAGGCAGCTTGCTTAGAGGCAAATGGGCAGCTGGACACTGCATTCTCCTGCTTGACTGGAAAACCAAATACATGTGCTGGGGGCTGCTTATCTTCCAGTCCATGGCTTCTTTTGCGCTTCTGGAGTTGCATTCTCAACTCTTCCACTTGCCTCTGCTCCTGTTGCAATTTCCAAGTCAGCTCATTGATTACTTTTTGCTTTTCCACTAACATTTTGTCTTTCTCTGTGTCAACCCTTTCAACATCATGCTGGATGCCAGCTCCGTTGATGCTTCCCACCAGGTTCTCCTCACAACCACCTTGCACAGGTGAAGGGTGCAAGACAAACTGTGGGGAAGACATTGGTCCTTCATTGAAACTGTCTGGCAAGGAGCCATTCACTGAAAGGTCAGAGGAAGCCGGAGAGATGGGTGGAGTGGAACTAGTGCTGCCAAAGTGGTAAAAGCCATTGGATAACAGACTGGTAGAAGACTGTGATGGATAACTGGAGAGAGAGCTTGTTGGGGTTACTGGGAAAGTAACAGTGGTTATTTCATTGAAAGAAGCCACTGAATTCCCACTGCACTCTTGAAAAGGTCTAAGACGTTCCATCAAGGCTGTTTTTGTACCTGACACAGGAAGTCCCCTTATTCGGAGTTGCTGTCTTAATTCTGACACCTGTGATAAAATGGCTTCATTAGTATCAACCTCAGTTTTTACTTCATTGCATGTTTACTGTTGAAAAAGAAACTTCTTTTAATCAAACTGTTTTAGCCAAACAAAAGCTAAATCTAGAATCATTTGTGCTGACATAGAGATCTTATTATTATCTAGCCTTCAGAGAAACTCCTATTAGCTGTTAACTCTAAACTGGGGTACCTTGTACAACATTGTCATTTCTAACAGATTTCTATAACCCTGGGATTATTTGGAATAATTAAATTATACTGTACAGTAATGAGTTTGAATTAAGAATGAGTGCCTTTGTCTTACAGATTTTTTTTAAAAAAATTGATTTATATGCCGCCCTTCTCCAGAGACTCAGGGCAGCTTACAATGCATTAAGCAATAGCCTTCATCCTTTTGTATATTTATACAAAGTCAGCTTATTGCCCCCACAAACTGGGTCCTCAATTTACCTACCTTAGAAAGGATGGAAGGCTGAGTCAACCTTGAGCCTGGTGAGATTCGAACTTACAGTAATTGCAGACAGCTGGTGTGAATCACAATGCTATCAGTCTGCTGAGCCACCAGGCCCTTTGTGTCTAAATATTTGTCTAAATTCAGCCTGTGTTATTATTCACATATGTCAGGATGATTCTAATGCAGAGTTTCCAGATATACGTCAACCAATTTATGTAAAAGAAAAGCAGAATGTGGATCAAAGAAGTCATGTCAAGGTGGTTTAGCTGAGGTAACCAGAATTCTGATAAGTTGCCTCAGAATTCAGATAAGTTCATTGACTCTAAGACTGTGCAAATATCCAGAGTCAAAATCAGGTGTACTTTTTCCAGGAGTCACATATAAGCCCAGGAAAAGATATGGTACCTTTAAGTAGTTGCTTACATGTGACCAGAAGGTGATTTGACATATGTACTGTATGCCAAACCACCTTTTCTTCTTCAAATCCACTGTCAGGGTTCCAAGTAACAGACCCAATGCAATCAAAACTCCGGAGGCCAAGGCATTCCTCAAATTTATTAGGCATGTCATATTGGCACACCTGGTGAAAACCCGACTCTGAAGGTCCCAGGGTTTTCCCCAACCAAATTAATTTCAAAGTTCCTTCCCCCAGTACACATGTACATCACATGGTCCAACCAGGTCACAGTCCCCACTCCAGTTGGGTTCAGTCCACGTTTCCCCAGCACCTGGTGGGAACGTCCTTGATTCCCAGGAGAAAGAATTTTTATTTTGGCTACAAGTCCCCAGCTATCTCTACTTCCCACTGCCATTCCCACAGCTCCAACCAGTCTTGTTGTGGCAGCCCTGAAGACCCTCCAAAATGGCTTCAGGGTTGACATCCACATCATTGTATGGCAGGGGTGGGCAACTGTGGCCCTTTTACAACCTATGGACTTCAACTCCCAGAATTCCTGAGACAGCCAGGAATTCTGGGAGTTGAAGTCCACAGGTTGTAAAAGGGCCACAGTTTCCCACACCTGTTGTATGGTCTTAATTTTCATCCATCTTAGATAACACACAAAATCACAATTTGCCAAATACTGCATGTTAAAGTGCTGTAATTTTAATTTTGAAAATAATGGAAGTTTTAATTAAGTGTTGCACTACTTAGGAAAACTTTTTCATGTTGGTTAAATTGCTTGGGTTAGCAAACAACACACTTGCAAGACAGGTTACATAAAGCATCGAGCTGTAAGTGATCTTCATCCAATGTAAAGTAATGTGCAGTGTGTGGCAGTTAAGGGGCCTCAATTCAGCTGTCTCCCTTTTCCAAGAGCCTCAGAAGGTAATCTCATTGGAGTGACAGTGAATATGTTTGTCCCTCTTTTGGGGATTTTTAGGATGGGAAAAAGCCACTGAGAACAATCAAAACAATCCTAATTCCACTTTAAACATATAACGTACACCACAATCGCTCAAAACCTGCATCTGAAGGTTTGAAGGGTAAGAAGGAAATGGGCTGGTTTTCAGAAGCTTCCAGTCCCCACTTCAGGATGGGGGGAATCCCCCTGAAGGACTGAAATTGACTCCCAATACGATAATTTTGGAAATTGCCTTTGGAGTAGGAAGAGCCTTTCTAACACAAAGGCAAATATATGTGTCCCAGGATAATGTTGCAGGATCCAATTTGGGTCGGTCACCGGGACCAAAGGTCTTTTAACCTTTCTAATACCTTTTTTTTTAAAAAAGACTCTTACTGCCATTTTGCCCCATATCAGCAAAATATACTTGGGTATGCATTGGGGTGAGGGTGTGGTGCAGATGATGTTTATTGGCTGTGGTTTAGTAATCTGGTATATACAGTAAGTTGCAGTTTCTGGTTTAGCCTTTGGCAAATGAGGGCCATTGCAACTGATTCAATAAACCATAATTAAACCTTCTATAACTTGCCGTGTCTTCTAACATTGTTGCATCATACTCTGCGCATAATACTCACTTTGAGGTCATCCAGATTGGATGGGAGAGGACCTGGTTTGAGGGATGAAATGCAAGATGGCCCAGAAAAGGTTCCCTTCACTGGAGAAAGAGGATTATTGGTGATTGTTGTAGGGGAAGAGCCTGAGATTTTAGGGTCATTTGGTTGTCTAAAAAACAGGAGCAACATTTGTTACTGTGATTTCTTCTTTTGTTTCTAAATCAATGTCAATTGTCAATATATCAGTTTTGATCCTAGTTTTATTATGCATTCACTATCATTTTAATCCTGAGATTTCAGTACAAAATAGTAGTACTTTAACAGAATTTCAAACTGAGAGATACTTTGGCCCAGTACAGGCTTGTAGTGCTCTCCTTAAAAGGTTTATTTCAAGGTCTCCAAGTTAGAGAAGAATTCCTAGTTTAGCTGTCAAGTCCTAAGCCCCAAACTCTTCTCATTTCCTGTAGCAAGGGAACCCAAACCTACTGTATATATATTGATCCTTCATTCCCAGTGTGCAAGCGGCACACCCAGCGGACATAGTAGGAATATTTGAAACATGGAAGTATAGTATTTAAAGGATTCTAATCAGCCACACCATCAAATGGTGGCATAGCTTACACATGGTCCCTCAGAAATGGTTACACATGGTCCTCAGAAATGGTTACACATGGTCCCTCAGAAAGACAGAAAAACATTTCCACCAGCAACTCACTTTAGCTGAGAGGAATGTGACCCAGGGTAATTGAACTGCTGCTGGTGTCGATGCTGCTGTTGCTGGCTAAGGATCTGGAGCTGCAGGAAGAGCTGCTGTTGTTGCAGTAGCCTGGCGTAGGCAGAGTCCATGGGAGGAGGAGACTTCTCTGCCTTCTGGTCTGGTGGAATGTATTGGTGATACTTTAGCTTCTTCACTTTGGGCTTCATCTCCTTAGGTTTTTTGTGGCGATTCTTGCCATCACTTGAAGATTTTGACTGTGTGTTCTGCACAAAAAAAAAAAAAAAATCAGGAAGGTCAGTTGAAAACCAGAGCTTTTGAATGGCCTATCTAATTAACCCATTTCTTGCTAAATCTGAATTTTCTGGAGGACTACCCCTGATATTCAGTACCCTCAAAAGCCTTTGAGCTTCAAAATGATGGGTGAGAAATATAAGAGAAACCTGATTCACTCTTCCTCCTTTTATATGCAGTTTAGCGCATAAAACAACTGGCATCATGTTTACATAGTACTAGGTTCAGGTTCCTTTCAAATATTCTGATTTTCCACCTGCTGCCATTTAAGAAGACATGAAAAATAATTCAAAATGGCAAAGGACCCTTGCATTTTAGTGCAGATATTTAGTATAATATTTAAAAATCAAAGTGTCCTTAAATAGCTAAATTTGAACTTCCTAACTTAAATCTGCCCGCTTCATAAATGACAGCAGGGCAAAAAAGATGCATCTATATAACACTAACTACCATCCCTGCCTTTCTGATTAATGGCTCCACTTAATTAATTATGCAAAATTACCTTAGTAGTCATATTTGTGGGCTGTAATTTCAGAAATATTCCAGTTACTTTTAAAACCAGCATTTATCTTTCAGAGCAACCATGGTTATGCTCTAGTTGGTCAACACTTGTCTCCTTTTGTCTAAATTATGAAAGATACTAACATACCTTCACAGATGTAGGAATAGGAATAGGAGGTGTCTGCGGCCCATTGAGCTGTTTTGGACTTTCTGGCTGACTATTTTGCAGAGATGACGAATCAGTCATATCATTTTCAGAACTATGGGAACGGCCCTGAAACAAAAAAACAAAAACAAAAAAAAAAACATTGAAAATACTTGTGACAATTATGCCATCAATGTAGATAGTTTCATGAAGATTGGTGCAGGCAGGCAATTTATGAAGGCATATATCAGTGAGCTACACTAGTTGGATTGACAGCTGGTTACCTTGTCTTTGTTCCATTTTTTAAAATTGTAGTAAGGGCTGAATCTATATATTAGCTTATGGGACATATTAAAATACAGAATAAAACATAATACATGACACAATAGAACCATATATAAAAGTAGAATACGAGAAACAGGTTAAATAAAAAGGATAAACTAAGGAATAAAATATTAGGTTATTGAATCATCTCTACAATTTACCCCAATCAGACCCACGTATGTAGATCCCAACTAAACTGTTTTATTCAGATAAAGGGTTGTGTTGTATGTGATTTTTGAGCTCTGACCGCATATGAGATATGTAGTTCTAATATGAGGATCCCAATAATTTGTTTGTCTGATATGTGGTCCAAGATGCCAGTCTCTCTCTTTCTTATATAGTTGACACTCAAATAATATGTGTGCTATATCTTTGATAGCTGGAGTTCTGCAAATACAAATATGTTCACTATAAGGGACTTGATTAAACAGTCTGTGTTTAACCATTGTATCTCGCAGTTCGAATCTGATATGTGTAGCTGAATCTATACATTATCTTACTTCCTTGAGGGATACTTTTATTTGGTAATTCTCCATGCAGCATATCACATGGATTATGTATCAGTTTAGAAACTCTCTGTACAATTAGGAAAATCCTTATGACAAGTCACAGTAAAAGCAGTCTTGCATTAAAATTAAGCAATAAGTAGAGTGATCTGAAGCTTAGGCAGATATGCATGACAACCTGTGAGAGTGATGAGGTATACTGTGGAAGTCTGATAATCTTTTAGCTTGCATATGGTTAAGTAAATCCATGCTGCCAAATGATTCACATATACAAGTGTACGAACAAACAACATTTTTGGGATTTTCACCATAATCCATACCTTTTGCAGATGACTTTGGATGGCCTGTTAAATTATTCCTATAAGTAATATGTGTACTAAGACCAATCACATTTATCAGGCTGGTGTTATTAGGAAACCAAATGGAAGATCATTGGGCTCCCTGCCATAAGTGCTTGGAAAATGGAGATGCCCCATGCCAAGTACACTGTGTAACAAAGCTGTTGGAATGAAGAAGAGCAGCACTAGCCAAGAATATGTCGTGTTCAGGTTAACAGTGGCTTGGGATCCTTTGCAGGACACCCCCATATTTTATGTAACCACCAAAGACTGACCTTACGGATGACTTCCTGCACAGGCTATAGTGCCCTTAGAGAATTTTGACATGTACTGCACCTTTACACCCATACCTTGATTGTATTTGCCTGAGAAAGGACAAATTATTCCTCTTCTGAGGATTAGAAACAAATAGCTAATTATGAATGCTATTTTAGAATGAAGGCAAATTACGAAAATATATAACAATGGGGCGGATGAGAAATATCCTTACTATATTGGTTGTAAGGTATCTTTTCTTCCCAAACCAGATTTAAGAGTACTGATGGGAACAATGCATAGCTACACAGATATTAGCTATGCACTGTCCCAAAGGAAGATTTCCTTTGTGTTAAACTCTACTCTTGGTGACTTCATGGACGTTTCTGTGTGATTTTCCTAGCAGCAATATGGAAATGCTTTGCCATTGCCTTTTCCCAGGATGTTTTTCATTTCCTAGTCATCAACATTCTTCACATCCCCAGATAGAATCCCATCTGAATATTAACCAATATTATTAGCTTTTTGAGATCATCCAAGACTGCCAACAAAGGCCATCAGCTATAGAGTAATTTGAGATGACAGGCCAGTAATTCAGCAAAATGGGCAAAATAACTTCTCATGTAAGAAGTAATACGTTATGAAATCTAATTAATCCTCTCAATGAGATAGTAAATTGAATGGGATTTTTGTTCTCTTACTACTGAGCAAGACAAATTCCAAACTGTGATGTGATTGAACATAATATTCACAAGTGTCTGCAATCTAACCTGGAGTAGGTGATTAAAATATCTAATAATGTATCTAAGAATATCTTTGTCATATCAGATCAATTTTAATCTAGCAAGTACAAGTAACTGTCAATTTGACAAGTAAACCATGACAACTCATGTTGTATAAAATGACAGTCTACTAACCCCTTCTTCTTAGTTAAACAAAAACTCAGGCAGTACAGCTGAAATTCAAATATTAAAAATGATTATTTGAGTGTATACTAGAACCTGTATATTCTACCAAAATTAGAGCAAAGCAAATTTATAGACATCATATATCAACCTAACAGTTTACCTGCAACTGTTATATATGTTACAGTCACTTCATGGAATTTTCTTCTGAGCAAAACTGTTTTTATTTAATCTGAGGCTTTTAGGCTTTTTCTAACCCAGAGAAAATAGAAAGCTGGAGTTACAAGTACAGTTTTTCCTCATGCTAAATTGGAGAAGGGGAAATACTGCCTTCTGCTTGCACACCTTGCATATTAAAATATATAATAAATAACCAAACAGTGAAATTAGCATGATGACCATAGTGATATGGAGATAAACCATTATGACCATGGTTTCCAAGAGATGAGAGACAGGAAACTGAGGGAAGTGTAATGGGAAGCTAATAGCCATGTATTACTAACTCAGCCTCTCCTGCACTGTGGGTCTTACCAGGTGGCAAACCAGTCATCCCAAGGCTCTGTCATCACAAAGAAAGGGAAAGTGAGCTCACTCTAGACTCATTATACTGTCAAAGCTTAGAACATTCCATGTCAACAGCACTACTGCAGTGTACAAAGCTGTCTACAGATTGGTCAAACAATTCCAGGCTCATTTTTTTGTTAAGCTAGATATGATCCAGTTATTTTCCTCAAATTTGGAAAGAATTCCAATCATTTTCCAAGCTATATTTGGGCCCTAGAATTAAAATGTATCCACCCATTTTATAAACAACAACAAGAGTACTTTGTTGGCTGGACTTTGGGTTGGACTCTCCAGCCCAGAGCTTTTCATTAAAACTGCCCTTCAAGATTTCCCCCTATTTTACCTAAACACTCTCTTAAAAACCTGCCTCTAGGGGTGAGAGGCAAAACAATTTTCTCACACAAGACTGCTGGGGCCAAAGATGCTTGCAAAGAATGACTTTATTTAAAGAGGCATGATACACATTCTTGAGGTACATTTCTAAACAGGTTCTAAGCTATGAAGCCTCTCTAAGTCAAAGGTTAACTATTACCAAACCTTCAAACCTCATTTTTTCAACCAAATCCCCCCCCTTTTTTGTGCTTTCACACACTCTAAGAATAACATTCCTGTAAGTTTTTTTAAAAAGTAATAACCTGTTGTTATTTAATAGGAGATGAGACTTGAAACATCTGCACCAAATATTATTTTACCTGAGTTGTCCCAGACACGGAAGGAAATGTTGCTTCAGGTATTTTGATTCTTGTTGCCAATTCTGTAGACCCTTGAGAATCCTCACTTTTAACTTGCTCTGGGGACATCCCATCATTGCTGCTATCTTCTTCAAAAGCAAAGGCATCTGAAGATTTAGTGAAGTTTCCTTGGGTACCTAGGAAGATAGATGAACTCAGTAATAAGTTATAATGACTTTGTTGTGAATGGCAATGGGCATTGAATGAATGTGCAAGAAAAAAAATTGCAAGTGGGAAATGTTCATACTTGGTATTACAGTATACATAGCATCATATACTGGAGGGGGGATGTTTCATTTTAATATTAAAATGAGGACCACAAAACTGTGAATAATAAAGAACTTGAGTTTACGGGAACTGATTCAATTCAAAACCTTTATTGTCATTGTACATCATGTACACAACAAAATTGGTTTAGCTTCTACTAGTGCAGTCCATACAAGATTGCAAGACAACGTGAATAATATAAAGAATAATCCTTATACAAGTAGTTAGGGGAAAAAAACTAGTCATACGTTTCCATATGTATGTCATATTCTGTGCAACATGTATATTACTCTGGTGTATGATCTTATATCATGGTATATACATATTACACACTACGCTAGCACCAGTGAAATTCATCATATTAATCTATTTGTGGTGCTATATTGTGCTTGGTAGTCTGACAGTCTATGGGTAAAAGCTGTTTTTAAACCTGTTTGTCCAACTGGATATACTTCTGTGTCTTCTGCCCGATGGTAAAAGTGAAAAGAACACTGGCCAGGTGTGAATCATCCCTAAGTATCTTCCTTACTCTGCTGAAATAGCAAGACTGGCGATGTCATCCAGTGGTGTTAGGGGGTAACCAATGGTTTCTTGTGCTGAATTAATCACTCTCTGTAGTGCCTTCCTGTCTGCAGTTGTTAAAATAGTATACCATACTGTTATACGGTATGTGAGGACACTTTCTATCATGGACCGATCCGAGGGAGACCACTGTACCTCAGATAGCCGGATGTGAGTCTCTCCTGGTGAAGTGGGGCCATGGGATGCAGGTGGGCCTGCTGATCGCGTACCTGGCTCCCTGCCACGTGACAGCGGCCCTGCCCGAGCTTCTCAACGTTATTGCTGGGGTGGCGGTTGATACCCCCAGACTTTTGGTCATGGGGGATTTCAACCTGCCATCTACTGGTGAGGCGTCTGGGATGGCTCGGGAGTTTATGGCTTCCATGACAGCCATGGACCTGACACAATTAATTCATGGCCCCACTCACGTGGGAAGACACACTCTGGACTTGGTTTTTATCTCTGGTCAGTGGCGGAGTGGTCTGGATATAGGGGATATAATTATTGAACCCCTGTCATGGTCGGACCATTCTCTCCTGAGACTGGACCTTTCGACCGCTGCACCCCACTGCAGGGAGGCGGAACTGACCAGGTGGTTCCGCCCCAGGCGCCTGATGGATCCTGATAGGTTCCAGAGGGAGCTTGGGCCAGTTCCTGAAACTCTGGCTCACGACTCGGCTGAAGATCTGGTGGCTGCCTGGGATAGGACAGCCGCCGGTGCTCTGGACCGAGTCGTGCCTTTGCGGCCTCTGACCCAATGCCGAACCTGCCCGGCCCCTTGGTTTTCCGAGGAGCTGAGGGAGATGAAGCGCCGGAAAAGACGCCTAGAGAGTGGTTGGAGGGCCAGTCGCTCCGAATCCGACCAAACACTAGTTAGGTCTCATATTAAGACCTATCTAGTGGCGATAAAAGCGGCAAAGCGTAACCACTTTTCCGCTCTTATTGCATCGGCAGATAACCGCCCAGCCGCCTTGTTTAGGGTGACTCGCTCCCTCTTACATCAGGGAGCGCGGGAAGACCCCTTGCAAGGGCAGGCTGAGGATTTTGCACAGTATCTGCACGATAAAATCGCTCAGATTCGGGAAGGCTTGGACTCTGACTGGGTAGATCCCGGCGGGGTGACTGAGGCTGGTCTTGAGAATGTTACCTGGGATGAGTTCGACCCTGTGACTCCTGAGGACGTGGACAGTATCCTGGGGAGGCTAAACGCAACCACATGTTTATTGGACCCGTGCCCCTCCTGGCTGGTACTGGCCACCCGGGAGGTAACACGAGGCTGGCTCCAGAGGATCATAAATGCTTCTTTGAGAGAGGGTTTCTTGCCTCCCGCCTTGAAAGAGGCGGTGGTGAGGCCCCTCCTCAAGAAGCCTTCTCTGGACCTGGCCGTTTTGTCAAACTATCATCCGGTCTCCAACCTTCGCTTTGTTGCGAAGGTTGTGGAGAGTGTGGTTGCGCGACAGCTCCCACAGTTCCTGGATGAAACCGTCTATCTAGATCCGTGCCAGTCCAGCTTCAGGCCTGGGTACAGCATGGAGACGGCATTGGTCGCATTGGTGGATGATCTCTGGAGGGCTCGGGACAGGGGTTGTTCCTCTGTTCTGGTCCTGTTAGACCTCTCAGCGGCTTTTGATACCATCGACCATGGTATCATGCTGCGCCGGCTGGAGGGATTGGGGGTGGGAGGCACCGTGCTGCGGTGGTTCTCCTCCTATCTCTCTGACCGGTCGCAGTCTGTGTTGGCAGGGGGGCAGAGGTCGACCTCGAGGCGCCTTGCTTGCGGGGTGCCGCAATGGTCGGTCCTCTCGCCGCTCCTGTTCAACATTTATGTGAAGCCGCTGGGTGAGATCATCCGTGGTTTTGGGGTGCGATGCCATCTGTACGCTGATGACGCTCAGCTGTACATTTCCACCCCAGACCACCCCAATTATGCCCTCGAAGTGATGTCCCAGTGTCTGGAGGCCGTGCGGGTCTGGATGGGGAGGAACAGGCTTCGGCTCAACCCTTCCAAGACCGAGTGGCTGTGGATGCCGGCGTCCCGGTATAGCCAGCTGGTGCCATCGCTGGCTATTGGGGGTGAGTCACTGACCCCCACAGAGGGGGCTCGCAACTTGGGTGTCCTCCTGGACACACGGCTGTCTTTAGAAGAGCATATGACGGCCGTGGCCAGGGGGGCTTTTTATCAGGTTCGCCTGATACGCCAGTTGCGCCCCTTTCTGGATCGGGACTCCTTGTGCACAGTCACTCATGCCTTGGTTACGTCACGCCTGGACTACTGTAACGCTCTCTACATGGGGCTCCCCCTGAGGAGCACCTGGAGGCTCCAGCTGGTGCAGAATGCGGCCGCGCGGGTGATTATGGGAGCGACGTGGCGCTCCCACGTAACACCTCTCCTGCGCGAGCTGCATTGGCTCCCGGTGGTCTTCCGGGTGCGCTTTAAGGTGTTGGTTCTCATCTTTAAAGCGCTCCATGGCTTAGGGCCAGAGTATTTGCGAGACCGCCTGCTGCTACCGATAACCTCCCACCGGCCAATACGCTCTCACAGAGAGGGCTTCCTCGGGGTGCCGTCGGTCAGGCAATGTCAGCTGGCAGCCCCCAGGGGGCGAGCCTTCTCTGTGGGAGCACCCGCCCTGTGGAATGAGCTGCCTCCTGGAATACGATTGATCCCGGACCTCCGGACCTTCCGTAAAGCCCTGAAGATGTTTTTATTTCATCAAGCCGGTCTAGCCTAAATGGTTTTTAATTGGGATTTTAAATTTTATGGATTTGGGGTTTTAAATTGGGTAGCCAATGATTTAATTCTTTTAATTATCTTAACTTTTGTATTTGTATGTTTTTTTAATTTTGGCTGTTCACTGCCCTGAGTCCCTCTGGGAGAAGGGCGGTATACAAATTAAATAAATAAATAAATAAATAAATAAAATAAAAAGAAATCATCAGCCGTTGTTCCACCTGATTTTTCCGCAGGCCTCTAAAGAAATGAATTCTCTGTTGAGCCTTACTAACCACCAGGGATGTGTTGTTTTTCCAGGTGAGGTCTTGGCTAATGAGCACTCCCAAGAATTTATAAGAGGAAATGCTCTCCACCTTGACATACAGTGAGGCAGGTTCCTCTCTTTGCTTCTGGAAATCCAGCACCATCTCCTTCCTAGTGTTTAGATGTAGGTTGTTTTTTGAACACCACGTGGATAGCTTCTGGACTTCTTCCCTGTATGCTGATTTGTCCCCTCCAGTTATAAGACTCAGCACTGTCGTGCCATCTGCAAACTTTATTATGATGTTGGATGGATCAGAAGATATGCAGTCATGTGTATACAGCGAGTACAACTGAGCACACAGCCATGAGGGGGATGCGAGGGATTAGTTTCCAAAGCCTTTGGTTGTCATTTGCCTTCTGTACAGCATTTCTTGTTTTGTTCTTCCACTGATGTCAATGTACCCCTTGGCAGATCTGACTAAGTCAATTTTTTTTGCAAGGCTCCATATGACTTCCCAAGTAAGCTGGCCTTCTTCTTTAGAGAACTTGCTTGACTGATAATGGAAGAAGTAGCTACAGTTGTCTCCTGTGACTTGCACAGGACTTTCTGCTATATGCAATCCTTGTGATCTCAGTGAAGGGGCTTCTTGAAGACACAGCTAGACATGAGTACTGTGCAGTTGCTTCACTGATGAAAGGCCCATCTAGCAAGATCACAAAAGAGCCATTGCACAGCTCACAGAAAACTCTAGTGGCCAATGTGGTAAAAAACTATGATGATCTGCACCAGCACAATCAGGAGGATACTCTCCCAACATTGTGAAAGAGAATGCAGAGAAATTAGTATGAGTCATATGATGCAACTGAGATATTACTACCATCATCAGCTGAATAAATCACTGCAAAGAAGTCTGTTGCCATAGGAAATCCATATGAAGCCTCAGAACCAGTCTGATCCACCAAACTAGGAAGTACACTGCCCAGATGATCTACTTGTATCCTTAAAAAAATCGCCATACATGTAAATTTGATATTTGTAACAAATAGGGCCATGGTGGTGCAGTGGTTAGAATGTAATACTGCAGGCTACTTCTGCTGACTGACGGCTGCCTGCAGTTCGGCAGTTCGATTCTCACTGGCTCAAGGTTGACTCAGCCTTCCATCCTTCCAAGGTCGGTAAAATGAAGACCCAGATTGTTGGCGGTAATATGCTGACTCTGTAAAACCACTTAGAGAGGGCTGCAAAGCACTGGGAAGCAGTATATAAGTCTAAGTGCTATTGCTATATAAATTTTAAAGACAGCATGTATTACAAGAATGTGTTCAAAATGATCATCCATTTTGCACACATGTCACATAACAAAAAACAAGATCAAAATTACATATAGGATGATTATGCGTGTACCATATCCTGATCTCTATTTAGCAATCATCGATAAGCAAAGCTGCAATAGCAAAGGCTTATCTAACTGTAGACCAGTAATAAAACAAATCAAAATAAGACATAAATAATCAATTCCCCCCTGCCCCCCAAATAAATTCCAAGAACCTCAAAATAAAGCAATGGTCAACCCATGATGGTGTTCAGTTGATGAAAACCATCACTGTAAATTGATAAAATAGAGATTGAGCTTCATAATTGCAAGAGAATACTTTATTTATTTCAGAAAAATACTCTGATCTGGCTGTAAAACTCAGTGTATATTTCATCATCACAGATAAAATTATGCTGAATACACAAGCTATAAACTTAGACTGCTGGAATTTCTATCAAGTGTTTTTTTTTTCTTTTAGCAGACCTTGTATGTATATATTCAAGATATTTCTTAAAGCAATAAGGGCCATTATTTTCTATTCTGGGTTTTGGAAATATATTTTTGATTTTAATGGAGGCATTATAATGTACAATTTGTACACAATTTGTTTCCATGTAAGTTGCTAAACCACTCCCATCAGTTCCTGTACAATTTTTCTAGGGCAAAAGCTATACTGGACCTTGAAATCTCATACTGGATCAGCACTGCAAAAATGGTGTGTCTAGGACAAAATCTAAATCTGATCTCATTTAATTTATATTTAACCTTAACTGCAATAAAATACAATTATTCTGTGATCATGTCATCAATTTCTTCTTCTGTAGGAGAAGAGATTGGACAGACATTTACCTGGAATGGTATATGGTCTCCTGCATTAGCAGGGAGTTGGATTAGAAGACTTCCAAGAACTCTTCTGTTATTCTGTACTGAAAATTACAATATGGAATGGAAAGATATGGAATAAGAGCCGAAGTGGCACAGTGGTTAGAGTGCAGTACTGCAGCTACCTCAGCTGACTGCTAGTTCAGCAGATCAGCGGATCAAATCTCATCGGCTCAAGGTTGACTCAGCCTTCCATCCTTCCGAAGTGGGTAAAATGAGGACCCAGATTGTTAGGGGGCAATATGCTATTTAGTATACTGTCTTTGGTGTAAGCCGCCCAGTGTCCTCGGAGAGTGGGCAGCATAGAAATATGACTAATAAAATAAATAAAATAAAAATAAATATGGAATGGAATGGAAAGATAACAGATAACAGTGGATAGGCAGGATCTGCAATATCATCTGAGTACCTCTGGAATAGCTGTGGATTGTCACTGAAGGTGAGTCAAGGCAGGACTTCACCACGTGTTCAACAAAAATTGGGTTCAACATAATGGACTTTTGGAAGTTTCTGCCAACTGTACACTAATCCAAGCAGCCTCATTAGATTCAGATCCTTATTTTTATTCCAGAATTTCACTGCTATCTATTCTTTCAGGGCAAATTATTTCCCTCCTATCTTAAAAATGGAGAGAACTGCTGGCAAAACATAGTTCATCCTGGGAGAGAAAAAATATTCAAGAAGTCCCCAAGGCTCTGTTGCCCAATCTCTGCTCAACAAACATCAAAAATCTAAAATGTCACAGTTTCCTTAGAGGAACACAATGAGGACCCTTTTTTTGCGTTGTCGGTTTTGCTTCCTCAAGACTCAGTATGACTCCTGCCAGATGCTGCTTCTCTGCCACTCAGCAGACTGGAGGAGTTCTGGAAAGTGTTCCCGTGCAATATCCCGTCATCTAGCAGGCAAAAGCGCTTGACCCTTGGCTTCTACTGATAAGTAAAGTGCTGGGAAAGACAGGCTCTATCACAAAGCCCCCGAAAGGCTGGAAGACAGTGAAAGAAAAGAAGATTCCTTCTATGCCCTGTAATCTTTGCAGGGCCGAGTCTGGCTTTGATCAAGTGTCTTCCTGCTTAGCTAGCAAAGAGACATGTTGGATGCAGAAGGGACATGCCAATAGGGAATAAACCATTCAGGAATACTTAAATTCTGGTTGCTCATCAACATGCATCCATGCTCCTTCAGAGGAATTACTCCAAAGGCAACCCCAAAGGAGTTTTTCCATTATAGTGGAATGTGCCTTCCTCCTCTGATGTGCTGGGTACAAAAATGTACCTGAACCATTACCTATGAAAACCTGAGCAGGTACCTATTAAAATTACCTTTGATGGCCTCTTTCACAGCTGAGTCAATGGGAATGATATTCTTCTCCACCAGCTCCAGAGGTCCTGGTCTAAGAGCAATTTTTTCATTCAGATTGTCTGCAAGACGGGCTCGTTTTAGTTTCATCTGACTAGCTTGAACAGATTCTTCTGCAGTTGAATCTGTCAAGTAAGTGGTAAAAATGATCAAGTCTTGTACCAAATGAAATTCTCTTTTCCTGCTTAGAAAAAAGCTCAACAAGCACAGCATGTTATATTTCATGTTAGAACAGTTTCTTTAAAGAGAAAATATGCAGGTCCCTTGGCATGGATGCAATTGTAACAAAAAGCATTTAACCAGAATACACTTGGGTTTCACATTGTAATAGAGTAGAGTAGAGTAGAGTAGAGTAGAGTAGAGTAGAGTAGAGTAGAATAGAATAGAATAGAATAGAATAGAATAGAATAGAATAGAATAGAATAGAATAGAATAGAATTCAATTCTTTATTGGCCAAGTGTGATTGGACACAAGGAATTTGTCTCCAGTGCATAAGCTCTCAGTGTCCATACAAGCAATAAGTGATAAATCATGATCATAGTCATTGTAAAAATACATTCATCATAAATCATAAGATACAACACTTAGTGATAGTCATAGGATACTAAATAAGCAATAAACATAAATCATACTACGATACTAAGTAAACAATATAAATTGTAAGATACAAGCAACAAAGTTATAGTTATAAGAAGATAAGAAGGTAGGTAATAGGAAAGATGAGAAGAATAATTCTTCTATTGTGCATATTATATTATTCATTCTATTATTATTCTCATCTTTCCTATTACCTATCTTCTTATCTTCTTATAACTATAACTTTGTAGAATACATATTATATATAATATAATGCAATGCAGTGCAGTGCTGCGCTGCGCTATGTTACATTATATTACGTTACATTATGTTATAATCATAAAGTGGTGTGTTTGTAGCTTAGTGTGATATGTCAATAAGGTCAGTCAGTAAATCATCACCTATTTTTGGAAAGGAAATCATGATTTCAAAATACCCTGTTTTCCCCAAAATAAGACATCCCCTGATAATAAGCCCAATCGGACTTTTGAGCCCATGGCAATAAGGCCAAGTGCTTATTTCAGGGTTCAAAAAAATATAAGACAGGATCTTATTTTCAGGGAAACACAGTATGGCTAGTGATTGGCTCATTGATTGTTACTACCTATTAGGAATATTCACACTATCATAAAGATTTATTCAACTGCATGGTTTATTTGCTTTATTACTGGCTTGTTCAGCAAAGCATACTAAAATAAACTCAAGCAAGCATGACAAGAAAGCATAGCCAACTAGTCATAGGCAGTAAAAATAATTAGATTGACGTTAGATGGGTATCTAACATCACAGAATCACAGAACGTAACAGTTGGAAAGGACTTTCTTACAGGGTTGGTTTAATGTACAAAAAATATTATCTGTAGTGTATTTGGTTTTCAACTAATATTCTTTTCCATTCATATGAACATTTCCCACAACACTGCCTCTATTTCAGTAGACTAGGAATTGTTACGAGTGAGTTCTTAGTGTAAATAGACTAGAGTTAATGGGAATTATGTAAATCATATCTGGATAAAATCATTTATATGCTCCCATTTTTTAAAAAAACCACATCTCTTAAGCTAAAAGAGAAATGCAAAACTTTTGGACTAGTGGATAAATGGTACTATCCGTAGATGGAATGGCACATAGTTGGAGGGAGTATTAAGACTTAATTTACTTATTAAATGGATTTTTTTTTTTTTTTTTTTTTTTACAATAGAGAACAACTCAGCCAGTCTTACCTTGAACAATGTGCATATCAACCAGTTCAGAATGCTCAGGTCTGTTTCGGATCTTGTGCTTAAAATAATCTTCAGTCTGTAGAACATAAGAGCAGAGATTGTTACCTCACTAGCTTAATTTAAGAGCCACAGTGGCGCAGTGTTTAGAATGCAGTACTGCAGGTTACTTCTGCTGACTGCCGGCTGACTGCAGTTCGGCAGTTTGAATCTCACCAGGCTCAAGTTTGATTAAGCCTTCCATCCTTCTGAGGTCAGTAAAATGAGGACCAAGAATGTTGGGGGCAATATGCTGACTCGGTAAACCACTTAGAGAGGGCTGTAAAGTATTGTGAAGCGGTATATAAGTCTAAGTGCTATTGCTATTAACTTAAGATATTAGGTATTTTATTATAATGAGGAAACTGTACTATTTGAGTAGACACTCTCTATTTTGCTCTAGACTTAAAACATGATCTGCTTACAACAATTTCTAATCTGGATACCAAACTTTTAGTTAGATTTGGATCTGTTAAAGTCTCCATTAATATCTCTTAGAACATAAATTACTGATAGCTGACACAATGGACTGGTGAATGAAACAGCAATTTAGAACATGTATGAAATTCAAAACAGTTCAGTTTTTGTAACATAGACTGCAACTGCCTACAACATATACTTGGACTAAAGCAAATTCACTGACTTCATTTAAATAAATTTCATGTGCTGTTTTTTGTCCATGTAACCACTGTTGCATTTGTTTAAATTAATGTAATTAAACTAATGTTGTCTCTGGAGATTCTCAGTCGTCCAAACTAATGTTGTTTCAGGTCATGTGTGAAAAAAGGTTCATACAGACCTCCCAGCAACCATCATTCTCTAGCTACCTAAGAAATATACTACTGTAAATTTCTTACTCAGTACTTTCAATTAAGAACCGAGTACTTTCAATAAAGGTTGAGAATGTACGGTATTTGTGAGTCTATTTTGGCTTTCCGAATGGATCCAGTTTAGGTCCTTTGACTCATATAATCCTTTTTTCCTTCTAGGCAATCAGCCAGTAGAAGCTTTTGAAGAGACAGTGAGATATTAACCTATGTCTGAAAGTACACAACACTTCAAAGATACTTCAGACTGCTTGAAGTCTCCCAAGCACATTAATTTTTCACAATGGGCTACAGATCCTTCTTTACATTAGCCATGACTTTTTGCAAGACATTCATGTAAAATAATGTAATCTCCCCCATCATCTTCTTGGCATCATTTTGAAACTAGTGGGTATATTTCTCCAGAACTGGTAGAATGGAGCCAATCGTTTGGTTCTCCTGTCTGCATGAGACCCAGTCATCCTACTGTTCCATGAACAGAGAAATAACACATATGTTGTGTTATGGTGGCTATAAGTACAAAGAGTTCTAGTGGTCAGAATGTACTATGGCAGGCTAACTCTAGAGATTGATCTGACCGGCTCAAGGTTGACTCAGCCTTCCAATCTTCTGAGGTAAAATGAAGACCCAGATTGTTGGGGGAAACATGCTGACATTGTAAACTACCCAGAGTGCTGTAAAACACTCTGGGGCAGTATGTATCACTATTCCTATTGCTAATTCCTAAGCATTTCAAACCACTGGACATTTCTAGGATCTTACAAAACATCTCTATGCTATTGGCCACAACCTAGCATTATTTATGGTGGTCAAGGACTTTCCAGCCATTCTGTCATGTTCCATAAATTAGAAATATAGGACATTGAACCTACAGTCACAAACAAACAAAGCTTTTTTTCCAGTGGGATTATAGTTCTTCTTATGCATTTTTTTTTTTAAAAAAGGCCTTGTTGGTCTAGATCTCTTAAAAACAGCCTGTTCCATGCAGACAAAGACCTCCATATTATCATATTATATCTGCAAAGAGAAATGGAATCTTGTCTGAACAAAAGAATTGTTTCTATCAGGTATTTCGCAAACAGTATGGAGTGAACATCGTTCTGTTGATATTGTTGCAGGACAGGTGATACTTTGGTCTTTGAAAATAGGAGAACCTACACCAGTTGGGAGTGGGAGGACAAGTTGAATCACCAGTAAACACAGGAAATCCTTAATCCAATGTACATAAGATAAACTTTTCCCCCCAAATAATTTATTTGCAAGTGGGCAGTGAGCAAAATTATTAAAATTCCAACCCTGCTGCAGTATTGGTGTTTCTATTATCCAAGCCTGTGAACAGCTACCAAACAAGTCAATCTGTTTTCATAATAGGAATTTGGCTTAACCAATGAGCCTATTTGTAGTAAGATAAATATGAGAATATATTGCAATTTTTTTGGCATTGGCTCTTCCATCTTGGCTTTTCCACCAGCTTTGATTTACAATGCCTAATCTCACTTCAAGGGCTGTTGACAACAAGACACAGAGCACCGGTGGTCACCAGCTCAAAGGAACCTTACATTGTTATAAGAACTGAAGAGCAATGTGGTACATGGCAAGTAAAAGCTTTCAAGCTTTCCTTCTGGGATTTCCCCACAACCCCTTTGGTTCGCATGATCAAGTGTAGCTAACTTGAATACCCTTTCCATCTTACAGAGTTCAAATATTCATTTTCCTATGGCTATGTGCCAATGCCTAAAATGAACATTCCATCAATGTGTTCAGCACAGTTGCCTTCATTGAGATATGTCATTAAGCTTTTTTTTCCAGCCACAGCTTCGCAGAGGGATTTTCTAAGTCCTAAAAAGATTGTTATCCAGAGTGATGCCATCACTATCTACCCACTCAAATGCCTCCCCAATGTTACCTTGGTTCTCTCCAAGCTCTTCTTTTGCTCATGGAAGGGAGAAGGGCTTTTCAGTGCTGCAAACAGAAACAGACAGAAGCCCAGTGAGTCCAACATGCATAGAGCATACATTCAGCTTCACATTCTTCATAATAATAACAATAATAATCACAACAGTAGCACTAACATCTGCAGTCTTATAGAAATCACTCGTCTTTATCATAGATCGGGTGGTGGCATGAAAAATGGTGGAGGGTGGAGCTGAGCAAAGAGACAGATGTCATCTAAGCAGGAGATCCTCTTGTGGTGGATATTTTGGTGTGAGGGAGGCTAACACAAAAGCACAGTTTATCCAGGATCTGGGCATTTTCTCTGAAACAGTCTAAGAGATGCATTCATAATCTTGCACATTAATTCTAAATACTGTCATGCTTCTCAGATTGCGGTGGAGAATTCCACATGATCAGTCAGAGAAGATCTAGCTGTAAACTGGACTGCTAATGAATGTCTCCTTTTAGCAACACTTGAACTATATTTCATCACCTGGCATCAGCACTTAAGAAATCAATAAAAGGAAAAATGTGTTCTCCCCCCCCCCCATTTTATTTTATCTTTTTTCAATTTAGAGGGCTGCTAGTTATCCATTAAATTCCAATTTTCCCAGTTGTGTTTCTTTTACGAACCATTTTAGAATGCTTATTTTAGCAGGCAGCTTAAAAACCATTTTAAGAAGCCAAAAACAAAATATATCGGAAAAAAATGCCAAATTATTATAATGGAGGGGGGGTTGTATCTTGCATAGCCTCTTGGGACCATCAAGTTGCCCAGCCAGAATCAATGGAAAAAGGCAGATTTGGGCAATGTTCTTTTGAAAACATTTTGTGTGCCAGCAGTGAACAGCAACTACATATTTATTCAGGAGAACAGACAGGGAAATTGTAGTGTGTGAGGCAGAAACTGCTTCCTCAATTTTCCCAGTATTGTGTATCCAATCATTTTGTTTTCTCTGCAGGTCCTTCACATGGAATCCAATTCCGATTATGCTATAATGCAGGTTTTTTCAACTCTGGCAACTTTAAAATGTATGGATTTCAATTCCTCCTGTTGACTAGGAAATTCTGGGCATTGAAGTCCACACATCTTAAGTTGCCGAGGTTGAAAAACACTGCTATAGTATGAAAAAATACTAAAGCTACTGTAAGTCACTTGGAATGCTGGAATAAACAGAAAAGTGGAGTATAAATTCAAGAATATATTTTGAAAATAAATTAATTGCTGGCAAGGGACACTTCAGAAATATCTGTTTTTCCATCTCCCATCTCTTCTGATTTTTCATAACATAAAATGTTTTGCTTGCTTCTGATTTTTCCCCCCTCTACTCTTGCTTGAAACCCTTCTTGCATGTCCTGTAGCCTAGGAAAAATGAGCAGGGGTGAAATTGACCAGAGTTAACAGGCAACAGGCCAGCTCTAATTGTCTGTTTGCTTCCAAACAGGCTACAGTAAAAACAAAAAGTTCCCTTGTGTTTTGGGGTTTGTGTGTGTGTTTTCTTCATAGTTTATCTTTTTTTTTTATTTGCAAAGAGCTCTGGGACAATTAAGATCCCATTTCACTTAACCAGGCAGACAAGCCAGCATGCAAGAGTTTCGGTTTGTTGTATTTTTTACCCCCCTTGTTTGTGCTGGGAAAGGAATTCTACTGAAATGGACATTCACACAAACAGTGAGATAGAGATAGAGGCCTTGTGCAACTGCAAGTGCCTGAATATAAGGTTTAATCAGTAGGGAGCTCATTTTATGCTGGATCTGACACTTATCCTTAATCTAGTAATCTCACTGGAGATAGAGAAAATGAGAAGGAAAAGAGAGAGAGAGAGATGGAGATAGAAATATTTCCCCATTTTCATTTTTTTTTAAAAAAAATGAAAAAATAGAAGGCAGGGATCTTCTTTTGCAAAATCTTAAACCTGACAAACTGTGCTGACTAAAAGCTAAATAAATACTGATCAAGTGGTCCAATCTGGCTCTTTGAAACATCAGTGAATTTTTCATAAGGAAATATTTCTTCCCCATAAACTTGTTTTTGGAACTGTTTTTCATCAAGTTGGAGGCTGCCCCTGTATTTTAAGAGGCTTAGAGAAAGTCCATTGCCACATAGGTCTTGACTGACTTCAATCTAATTCTTCGGGCCATTTCTAAGCCTTGCTATTCATTTCTGTTTATTATAGGTTGAAGAGAAGGGTTAAAGAGTAAAACTTCCTACAGTCCAAAGCTATACAAAAGCCCCTAGAGGTTTATTTCATTAATTGAAGTGCGGCCCAGGATCCAAAAAGAAAGTTTGCAGGCAAAATTCAGGTCCCTGTTTTAGTAAGTGTTTGCTTTCTTTGTACAATTTGATAAGGTGTTCAGTCAAGCTGTGCAATGAGAAAAATCAAAGACGATGCTTTTTTAATTTCACAAGCCTTTTTTTTCTTACTTTCGTTCACTATAAAAAATAAATTAAGAGAGTTAAAAACTTCTCTTAATTAATGATTTATCCAATCTTCACGTGCCAGTTATGGCTTCTCTGCTTCAAATGAAATTTGTTGTCAGAGAAGTGAGTCGTTCTGCATCGATGTATTGGAAAAGCTAATTTATTATTTATCCCCTAGATTTAAGAGGACCTAGGAAATATATGCATCCAATATACACTCAAAACACAAACAGCAACTCCACAAAAACTAAACAAAGAAGAAAAAGAGTGAAATAAAAAGTAGCATAGAACATCTTCTAATGCCACAGTTAGCAGTTGAAGAAAGATGTGTGAGAAAAGGCAGAATAAGTTGTAAAAATGATCTGTGCCAACTTCACTGATCTAAAACCACCTTCCTCCTTTGAGATGTTTTAGAAGGAATATGCCTATCCAGACATGTGATCTGAACTAAGGTGGTGATGAAAATGCTTTGAAGAATAGAATTTAGGCAAATACATTTTTGAAAATATACTCTACCAATGAAACAAATAACAACACTAATTAAATCGTTGTCTTCAGTTATGAGTTTTGCCTGTGTAACATGTTGCAAGGAATACAGAAAGAAAAGTCACAAAGAAAAACAGAGTGTTTATATAAAGTAAATATTGACAGAAAATGAGGAAGAAGGCTGAATATTATGGCTTATACTTCTGCTCTTCCTCTATGTGGGTTTTTCAGGAATCTCCTGTCCAAATTCATATACTTAGCATCCATCTTATTGTCTCAGCAGCTATTTCCAACCATTTTTGGTCACCATTTCCCTGCCTATTCTATAGAAATCATCACTGAATGAAGAAGCAAATAATCCGATTAAAAGGCAATTGACATCACTTGCCATAATAAATGACTACTATTTAAAATGGACTACTGTAAAGGCTGTTTCAGATTTTTCCCGATCCACTTTTTTTTTTTTTCTGCAGAAAAAACAAACTGGCCAAAGACATGTGGCATAAATCCATTTATCTTGTATCTGGCTAGCTGAATCTAACAAAACCCATGCCTTAGTTCATGGCTAAACTCCTATCTGCTTTTATAAAACTTGGGTGAATAAATCTATTGCTCTTCAGTGGATGTGAAGGATACTGTCAAGCTCTGTCTTCTAGAAGAAGATACATTTTGGATTATGAAGGACAGGGAGATCAAGGTTTATCCCTCAGTATGGTGAACATTTGGGAGGTGGTACAGATCTGTTTGCCTGAGAGCATAACCTACAACTATTATTCTTGCTTCTAGTTCCCCGTCACTTTCTTCCTTCTTCTCTTTGTGACCGAAAATGCCTTTCGGGAGGTAAACTGGAACTTTTATGGGGTGTCAAAGCATCCTTTGACAGTTGGCAAACACCAATGACACCTCATTTTTGTAGAACACGCCAGCTTGGCCTGATAGCAGGATAGGAATAAAACTGTCAAGAACTTTGGGCCACGCATTGCATAAACAGTCCGTGAGGATCCACTCAGAAGTGATTACATGCTGTACCTGTCCTACAGAGGCTGAAATGCCCTATGAAACTGCCAAGCTGCTGCATGCGCCATTTGCAGGGAAGTGACAGATGATCCATGCCAAATACATAGAACCGTTGGCAAGTTGTGACTCAAGAAGAAAGCAGTAGCAGAGCTAACAACCACATGCTAAACCCAACGGATTTTGCAGAAATGGTGTGTGTGGCTAAGAGTTAGGGTGATCCAGCAGATAGAGTGTTTGGGCTGGGAGACCTGGATTCAGATCCTAGTTTGACCATGGACTCACTGGGTGGCCTTGGGCAAGGTGTTATTTCTCTCAGTCTCAGTTTCCCCATCTGCAAAAAATTGGAATAATCATGACCTAATGACCTACCTTAGAGGAGTTGTTTTGCAAGGCATCCCAAACCTGGCAACAAATTAATACAATCTAGTCTACCGCACATATAACCCCACCATGGACCCAGTGCTCTTTAGAATTCGTAGAAAAGTACAAGTTAAAGTTTTATACCTTATTTTAATTATTATGGCAGCAATAATTGGTTGCCAATTGCTCTTGGCAATTAAAAAAAAAAATCCCAAATATAATTTCCAGGGAAACTCCTTCTACCTGCTTATCACTTCAGCAGAAAATAGGAGTACCACTCCTGTCAGGATGAGGAGTAGAGAAAAAAAGATATTTCTGCAGGATCCAATATCGATCAGTCACTGGGATCAGAGGTTTTATCTTCTGAGCTTTCGGAATCATCTGGAGCCCATCCTCAGGGAGTTTCTTTGTGTGCTCTGGGTTTTTCTGTGCATTGATGGCTGACTATTGGGTTGTTGATAGCCAGCCATCAACCCCCCAATATACATCTAAGAAGCTACACAACAGCCACTATTCAAATACTACACATAGAACAGCCCAAAGCAAAACAGAGATGTTCCCTGAGGATGGGATCCAGCATTTGGAAGGCAAAACATCTGGTCCCAGTGACTGATTCAGATTGAATCCTGCAACATTATTCTGGGACACGTATCTTCCAGTGGTGGGTTGCTACCGGTTCGCCCTGAATCGGGCAAACCGGTAGTGGTGACAGGAGGCTCCACCCACCTGCCCAGACACTTCTGCGCATGTGCAGAAGCGTTCACACTCATGAGCGAACCGGTAGCAAACTAAATTGAAACCCACTACTGGTATATTCACTTTCTATGGGAAACATCTTTCTATACAGTACTCCTTTTTGAACCCTCCCCTGTGAAAAATTTGATTCCTCCAAGGGAACTGCATAGCTCTAGACTGGAGATGCTAAAGCAAATCACCTGTAGAGGCCATTCCCTGCTCTGAATCAGTAATTATCCTAATGAAATACTCCAGGGACCGGGCTGGGAGAGCAAGGGAACAGTGGAAGGGACAGGGCAGACTTCAACCAAGTCTGCCTAGATACAGTATAGGTAGGGAGAACAAAACAAAGTACTTACGTGGCATGATGCCTTGGCTGGCAAGCTGCTCTCGGCTTCTTCGCTGCTGTAACCGCAACTGTAAAACTAGGAGAGAGTGCACCTTTCAGAAGTGAACTCAAAGTTCTGCCCAAATAACCGCAAACCTTTCATTTGTTCAGATTTTCCACTCTACAACTACAAAGGAAGAGTTCTGGACTTGATCACACGCAAGAAAGAATCTCCCTCATTCCAACAGCTTCATCCTATTACTGAAATGCGGGTTGTTTTTTTTTCATATTCTCTAAAACTAAGCCAATTAACCTGATGTTTGGTCAAAGGATCCTTTCTCCACCTTCTCCCCCTTTCACTCCCATATGCAAAGGTTGACAATATTATAACACAGCAGCAAATTTGGCTAGGCAGACAAAAATATTGAGCTTTTGTTATTATGCCATTTTAATAAATTTATAATGCTTCCGTTTTGATTTGTAGAGCTCCCTTTCATGTTAGGTAGGGATGAAAACAACAAAATATTTTCACGAGTTTACAAAAGAAAAGTATGACAGCTGCAAAATTAAATTATTTCACATATGGAATATGTGGCCAAACAAATACTTGGTGTTCTGTTGGCCTACAAGAAGAAGCAGAAAATACAGAAAAAGAATGGGATCACTTTGATCTGTAAGATAAGAACATGAAGAATGACAAGAGAATGCAAGCAATAGCTATTCTTTCCCTGACAGAGCGTGAATGGGATTTACTAGACTGAAATTCTAACTAGATCAAATTAAATTGAGAGATAAATTAATGTGTTGTGCATGTATCTTATTTAGAAATCAGTAAGTTTTATTCCCTGGTAAGTGAGATTGCAGCCTTAAACTACTACTGAAGGATGTTATGAAAAGGAGTCTTCTTCTTATTCTTTGCATTGTTTTGTTTTTTGGGGCTTTTGAAGAAAAATAATGGATGTAGCTAAAACTGAGAGGGAGTCTAGGAAGGTATGGGCAATCTTACAGAGAAGGCCTGCCTTTGACTATAAATAATTGAATAATCTTGAAACTTCTGACATTTATTAAGTCCAACTTGTTCTTCCTTTCATTTGTGAATAAAGTTCACTTATAAAACCTGCAAACACCTTCCTTCCTTCCTTCCTTCCTTCCTTCCTTCCTTCCTTCCTTCCTTCCTTTCTCTTCCACTCATGATGGATAACCAGGTACATCTGACATAACATAATCTTATCTTGAAGGTCAAAAGATGAACACCATCACTTTAGCTTACATTGTCTTTCCAACAACCATTTAATAATGATCAAGGTTCAAATTCCAAGTCACTAGATTTGTTTCCAAATTGAAAATCAAGTTCAATGGCATTTTGGACTTATGACATTTTAAGAATTAGGAGAAATGAATGCTGCAGACCAGAGAGAATGTTAAGTGAAGAAATCATATTTTTTCTGCTACAGGAAGATGTGATACCTTCAGCCGTTTGTCAAAGAAGCAAGTCAAGAATCAATTTACATATTACAAATATTATGCAGAAATCTTTCAAAATTGCTCAACATACTGATGGGTCTGTACTGATTTTCAATCCAAAACAGAGTTGCCAGGCGAGTAAGCCTGGCAAAGGGCAGTAGGAGAACATCCACAAAACTTCAAGAGAAGATGAACCAACAATCAAGACTAGGAAATGAATCTATATGAAGACTTTCAAACATCTTATATTCTTTCCATCCTGTTGATGAAGAAATCAGCTGTTTTTGGAAAGTTCTTATCCAAAACTCAGTAGAATAAAATCTTGCCAATTTGTTTTACCAAATACAATTTAGTCAAGTAAAAGTAAAATATTCAAAGCCTTTGCCACTTCACTTTCTTTTACATTAGATTTTTTTTTCAAATCTCAATTTCTTTCTTTCCTTTTATTCTAGCAAGAAATCTGAGATTACAGTATTGATATTGTATCAGTATTGATAACAGAAAAGTTACTAAACCAAAGTGAGTAGATAAGGACTGCCATGGTGAATAATTTCATTTCATCTCTTATATTCATCTCATCATATACTCATCTGAAGACAAATGTACATGCACTTTATTAAAGTCTCCCTATAATAATTTTTGAAACAATTTTCTTAGAAACTTGTATAATATATAAGCTTCTCTTTTTCCAAGTAATATTCATTCATGATGTTGTTCTTTCACTTTTGCAAAATCTACTTTTTTTCCTTTAACCTTTCAGAAAACGACTGCTATATCAACAAATAGACAAAACTCTGTTAAGTATTTTTGCTGTAATTACATACAGGGCTTCTCAAATACTTCAGAAAATCAACATCCATTATTTTGGTGAAGAAATTCATTAATGCTATTGGGGGGGGGGACAGTCTCAATTTTTAAATCATGGCAGAACTGTTAAGGGAATGGAGCTTTGTCTTCTTGACAGGGACTAGTTCTTATTTGGATGGAACTGGGGAAAAAACTCTTGCCATTTCCACAAATAATCTCCAAGAAATGAGATCCGGAGACAAATGGCTTCCTTGGGGCACCAGCACCCTCTTGAAAAGCTCTCATGATTTGTTTATGCCTGCTCAGGCTTACCACTGCAGAGGGATTAAAACATCTGTTTGCATGCTGCTTTAATCAGAACTAGACAAGGAACTTGCCCACTTCAGAGAAGTCATTTCAGCAGGAGAACATGGGAGGAAAGAGATAGAGAGCTGGGGGAGGCAGCCGCCAAAAACCTGGACATTCAGAAAGTGTGGCCTGTTTCATCTGGTCTTAGAAACCAGATGCAAAGCTTTGACACCATGAAAACTTAACTGCAGATATGCCAAAATACTTCCCATTTACAGCAAAGCTCAAAAGCGCCAATCCTGGAAAAAAATATTAGATGAGTTTCTGCAGTCCTATAATGCATCTACATTCTTTAATTTGAATGGTGTGAATGCTTGATCTGCATCTTCAGCACATATGTATGAGAGAGAAAGGGAGTCTTCCCCACAGGAGACCAGAAAATTACAACCATAGATATTCAAAATGTCTAACACATTTTTTCCCTCTTTTTTAATAAAAAGAATTGCTATATAGCCATATACAATTACTAATGGTCAAGGCAGAATATTAATTATTTCCTAATTGGGCATATAGTAGTATTTATTTATTCATTCATTCATTCATTATGATGTTCTTGTGATAACAATGGGATTTTTTTTTTGAAAGATTTCTTTATTGTTTGCCTTTCAATTACTGCATAAACAATGACAATGATGTTTCAACTAATTATTAGCTAATAGAATGTTTAAATACTCATATATTATGAAAATCAACACCAAAATGTTCATAAACAAGTCCAAATTGAAGCCACTTTTGTCTTGTGTATATCAGAATAATACAACTGGTATTATGAATATTTTGTTCTTTTTTTAAATAAAAGTGTCTGTGACTGTGAGATAGAATTTACAGTGAATCACTCATCTGTGAAAAAATTGACTTATTATTTCTATTCATTTACGAACCATGTGCTGTTCTACTAACAAATAAATCTACTGAGAAACTGTGCGGTCATTTCATTTAGTTTTAGAGATACTTTATCTCTACCTTTCAAATGATGGTTTGAATAAAGGCTGAGCTAATTTGCCATCATTGTTGGTTAGTTACAGAACCAGTAGATGAAACATGAAATAGGAAAAACTATTTAGCTAGAACAATGAACAAGATAGGCCATCAATCTATCCTATGTTTACAAGACATAAGCTCTCCATGGAAGTTAACATAACCCTACAAATACACAGATAGAGGCAGTTTTCCAAAAAGCCTATATAGCCTAAGACATCCTTCTGTCTCAGTAAGACAGAAGATGGCACTTCCTCCTTTAAGCACATTCAAAAATTGGCTAGACTGGCAGTTGTACCTTGGAAACTTCTCCCTGTACTTAAGGGCAGCAGAGCAGCCAGGGAAGCATAATCTAAGTCATACAACACACACACACACACACACACACACACACACACACACTTTCAATTCCCAGTCTCATAAAATTGTTCCATATTCCTGATGGTATATTAATCAACATAGCAGTCCCATTAGGGGACTAACGGTAGCACTGTTTGGAAGTTCATTCACAGGTGACATTTATTCCAGTGCAACAAAACTGCAGGACAGGTATTTAATTATTCACAGTTCATTAAAAAGGCATCGATTAATCTTGTTTACCCGATGAATTTCACCCATCTAAGATCTTCCAATACTGTCTGTCAGGGAAATGGAACTCAGTTTCAGAAATTAGCAATAAGACCTAAACTTAGAAAGTGAACACTCCTTTGTGCATTTTCAGAGGGTGATATTCTGAGGGTAATACCAGAAATTGTACCAATCTGGAAAACTTTCTTGTGCCTTCCAAGATACTTTTTCTGTACATTATGAACATGCTGCAAATTTATTCTGCATATTCCTCTTTTTTTCCCCCATTCAGTTTGTTGAGCGAGGTCCAGAATTCTTGAGCTTCCCTTCTTTTGAGATAAGAGCGTTGGGTTACACTAGAGATAGAAAAGCTGAAACTATCTTTGCAGAGGAAAAAAAAAGCACTACCTGAAGTCCAATTTTGGCATAGTGTTATTATACCGTCCATCCCAATACATGTTCATTGGTGAAAAAACTGATATGTCCGGAGTCTATCACAAAGAACCTTTTACCGGATTAGAGATTTACTGAATGACTATATCATTAAAATGACAAGTTACTATAATTCTTCAGGTGTTCTCTAAACTGGTCAGGTGGTTATTCATATGTAGACTTGGTGGTAAAGCTGGGTAAAATATGTAATCTATCAAATCTATCAAAAATAATGACGAAATTCAATATATCTTTATCCAATTTATTGGCCGCCCAGGGTAACTCTGGGCGGTTTATGAATATTTCCATTATGTCTGTTTTAAATATTTCCCCATAATGCGGAAGCATCTTTCTCACCACCATTCAAGCAATGAGACTAAATACACCTGCTCATTTTCTGCATTAATAAACAGTTTCAGATATTTATAAGTTTGCTCTTCTTTGCCTTTTTCTTTAGATCAATTACGACCATGCCACAGACTATAACAAATGCAGGCAGGATAAATCTGAGATTTAAATCAGGAGAAACGTCTGTTTTCTGATGAAGGCATAATAATAGTCCCAGTGAAAAGTATAATTAATGAAATTTAATGTGCATATAAAGCAGATAATGTTGATTTCAATCTACAGTCATAACTCTGGGAACTTTTGAGGGATAATCAAAAGAACATTTGCTTTGGAATTTGAACATTTTTTTCATCAGGAGCTTATCAATTCTTTGTTACCACATTAGGTGGATTTTCTAACATGTTGCCAAAAATCTGCATTGTTAAAAAATAAATCTAGTATGTCCAGTTCTTTCATTTGTCTCTCATTCTAAGTAGCACCTGAACTTCCATACAAAGCAGATTCCAGCTTCATACCTATTGACAGGAAAACAGATAAAAGTTTGCTCTCCATTCATAAGAGAACATAAAATACATTCAGACAGCACCGAATCCAAACAAAGCAGAGACAAGATAAATAGTCTGAATGAATCTAGGTTTCAGTGTTGCATTGTGTGCCACACTAAGTTATCTCTGTACTCAAAACCCGCTCAATTCAATACAGTATAATACTCAATACAATATTCAAAGGAACATGCACGTTCCTTTCCTACACTGACAAATCAACCCATTTTCAGTACAACTGCTTAAGATTCTTTAGCCAGTAAGGCTGAACCTGCAAGCCTAAATATCATAACTTCCCATGTAGTCAAGCACCAGTCACCAACCTGAACCCTCAGTGATAGCTAGCAGATCAGAGATGAACTCTTAAGTAGTCTCCCAAGTTGCATCGTCTAGTTGCAGCAGTCCGATACTATCTGAACATGTATTTTTGGGAGCAACAATTCTCTGGAATGATTCCCTCCACCTCCAGGAAAAGTTAAACAGTTAGGGGGAGGGTTCTTGGGCCAACCACTTAATGTTTGTCCCATTTGATTTAATACAATTCCATTGATACTTGGAACCTGGCAGCCAGGCCAAAAGAATCATTGTTTCTGTGAAATTTGTCAGGATGACCTCAGAGTTTTTTAATTTATTTATTTATCTTTGGCAAAATAGACAAAATAGCATGCACTGTAGTTTCTTCACTTAATGGAAATGGAAGGACAGGAAAAAAAATCTCCATGCCTGCAAGACTGCTGAGTCCATTTCAGATTGATACCCCACTCAGAGCAGTGGATAGTCTGTCCCAATGGCATTTGAAGCACTTCTCACTGTAAGCGAAACTTGCTTGCTTTTTCCTTGACATGAGCTTGGCAGAACTCCACCTACCGTTATCGCTTTATTTATTTATTTGTAATGAGATTTTTGGCTTTATAATGTTCATGTTAATATTATCAAAGTAGGAAGGAATTAAAATTAAACTTATTATGAATGAAGTCCTAGAAAAACCAAAGAGCTAAACAAAGGAAAGCTCAACAGGCCTGTCAAAATATGATTTATTCCTGTCAATTTCCAAGACAGGTGAACTTGTCACAGGAGAACATTCTATAATAAGGTGTTACTCCAGAGGAAGTCCTACAATTAGGGGAAAATGATTTCAGCTGAGTATGGGATGGCTTTTAAATCAGCGTTTCTACATTTGACTCTAAAACAAGGCGGGGGGAATCTATGAACAAAATTATTCTTTAGTTATGCCTGCCTATTATTTATTGAATTTGATCTGGAAACAGGGAAGGTCACTTAGAATGGACAACCAAATTCAAACTGATGCATTCTGTGCTAGGGAAGCTTCTCAACTACTAGAGGTATCCAACCTATAACATATATAATTACAGAGATTCACCTGAAAGATTACCAAAACATCCAAGACAGTGTCAAGGAACCTGATCTTTAGACTATCCCATAAATAATTATCCCAATGCATTCTTCAATGCATGAGCAAATAGGGTACCAGAGTGGGGGTCGCATAAGTAGATAAAACATTATTGCCAAAACATTATTGACAGAAAAAGTCCAAGACTTTTATTTTGATATCACTCCTTTTTAAACAATGGTAACAACTAGAGTAATGGAAATGCCATTTTTCTTTTGCTATGTGAATGCTTTTCTAAAAACCAAGTGTACAATTAGTCAAATACAGGCGACATATCCTTCTTGCATGTCGAATAAAAACCATTTGTCCCTTCTTCTGACTTGCCCACACATGTAAAAGGAGAATGCCATTATTGGCTATTATTTATTAAATAAATAAGGAATGCATAAATAATTTAATGAACCCTCAGGGAATTACAAAAATGAGAGGTTGCCACCTAAATTGAAAGGAGACACTTAAGTCTGTATTCTGTAATTATTTCAATTAGTCATCATAAGAATCCAATATGTCCTCAGGATGTACTCTAAAACAATGACAAATTTGTTTTTAAATTTTATAAGACAGCAGGACACATTACTGTTTTGTAAAATGTACGATGTTACAATATATTTTTGTTACTTTTTCCTCATAAGAAAACGTATTGCACAGTCCAGCAAGCTGTTAGCACTATGAATGAAACTCAGAAGTCTTAATTAGCTGTAATAGAGAAGTGACAGTGGTAAGAAAACAGGAATTTGTAAATGCTTAGTTATAAGCACAATGTGGTAAGTAATGAATATAAGTTATGAGTGTTTTTATTATCGCCATTTTAAATCTAGCCAATAAACTAAGTTTTCAGAGAGATATAAAATTAAAAATATAAATTGTAAAGTTGGAACATATGTTTCAACAATTCTTCTATCCAGATGGAAAACCATCCAATGTTCATTTGAATCAACCAGATATAGGTTAGGGTGGGGTTTTTTTCCTCAAGATAATAGACATCTACATATCTACTACAATAAATTAAGGATTTGTAAATTTCACTGACGATCACAGGATTCCCAAGAATCCAAGCACTGAACACTGAATTAATTTTGTGTACCTTATGTGCTTCACATTAGTCTAGTATCACTGAGATGGTAGCACAATGTCTGGTCTGCACAATGCCTGGCCTGCATTCTCCTAGAGTAATATGTTGTCTGCCTAGAAATTAGATATCAGGAAAAAAGAAATTTCTAGATGTAGATATTTGATTTTTACTAACTTCCCTCCTTGAATAGCATTGACACACCTCTTCTACCCCAGGGAGAACTGGGCCATTCAAACAGATGCCATCTTGTTGATCTGTTTTAATGACAAAGCTGTTTGCCGCTATAAGCAAGTAGGGGTTTCAAGAAATGAGACACTTTCTTAGCAAGTAACTGCCTTATTGACAACTTCTTTCATTTATGTGGATATGCAATCATTCTATAAAAACAGTCTCAGGCACAAAGAATGCAAATAATTGTTAAATTTAGAAAGCCGAGATGAGGGAAAACAACTTCTCTGGTTGTTTAGTTCCATAGCTCACTTTAAAAAAGTAAAAGAAGAACCATCATTCACCTTTGTGTCTTCACTACATTTCCTGTGGCAGGAACTGGATGTCACAATCTGTAGGTAGCACTTTTCCTTCATTTTGAGGAGAATGACTCCAAGCACCAAATTAACCAGAGGGACTGTTCACACCATAGCTAAATTCTTAAGCACTGTGATTCAATTAGTGGTTGATTCTCGGCTTTATATAAAAGAAAAGATACGTATTGTTCCCCTCAATACGTTAGATGACAAAAACTACTAAATGCATTTACAGCATTTCTGACCCAGCAACATCATGTTTAAGTGACATTAGTTTTCTAAAATATTAGCTTTAGGGAGAAACGCCCGTTGGTGTTGTCTGTACAGCTCATAGAAAGAGTTCTCCAGAAAATAAGATGGGCACAGTTACCCCAACATTGCATATGCCATTGTCCTAAAACAAGTACAGGGTAATTACATTTTTGGAAAGAGAATCTGGATTGGAACCATGCCCCATAAACTGACTCCGTTAGAAAAGCTAAAAGGAACAAAATGTATGGGTCTCAAAGAGTCATAAAGTTTACTTTTAGCCTGGAATCATTTGAAAACTATGTTCTGTGATCCTATCATCAGCTCTGTAATCTCTATACCCCCAACACCCCCGCTTTTAAAAATAACACATAAATGACTCTTAAAAACAATAGTGGCTCATTCTAGAGGAATGCGGTGGCTCAGAGACTTATCCCCATCTCTCCTGCTTGCTTCAGGAAGATGGCAGTGTTGCTCTGGGATTCCTGGGTTACAGATCAAGCCTTCTCCTTTTCAGTGAATGGCTCTGTACCATTAGCATAAGACAGTCTACTAATGGATTGTGAGGAATGAGTTATTCTCATGAAATGTAAGATCACATTGATAGAGAAACCACAGCAAAGCACTGATCCCAAATCATGGAGAACTGAGCCAGGCAAAGCCTCTTACTTTTGTACACAGTTCTCTGGAGTTTTTAAGCTGCTGCCAATGTTCTATTTTCTAAGCAAACATTGCAACTGACCACCCAGCTGTCTCACACGTCCTGATAGTACCCGAGTGCATTAGCATCAGGAATCTTCTGATTTCCTCGTTATCTCTGATGTAGCAGAGATCAAACCCAGCTGCCACCATCTCCCTTTCCCATATCGAGTGAGTGACATTCTGGAATGAATTGCACCGTACAAATGCAGAATGTGAGTGTGCTGTGCATTCACTGGTCACACATAAGAGACATCCTTGGCAAGAACGGAATGCTTTCAAAAGTGGTAATAGTTTTTGTCACAGCCAATAAAAGCAAAATATCAAGACAAGTGTGTGCAGAAGAATCCTTCTTTTCCCTGTATGCTATGATAATGCGCTCCCTCAAAATCACCATGATGCTATTTTACAGATGCTACTACTTAGTCAAATGACGGTCTCTGGTCCTTGTTCACCATCACTCACCTTTGTTCCTGTTGTAGGTCCGCAAAGAAGAAGCCCTGAATGGGGCTTCAACGCTCTGTGGAGATCTGGTACATGTTTTTTGTAGCAAAGCTTCAGAAAATGGCAATCGGTCGCTTGGCTCTAGCTTTATTTCTCTGGTGATGTCATTTTAAATATTTTGCATGTTCCATTTGTTATTTGTACTTCTAAAAAAAATGATGCCTTTCTGCAATTCATGTTTGTCCAATTAGTCACAACTCTAAAGGAAAGAAAGCTGGCTGCCTAGACGTTGGAATAAAGCATTAGGGCCGGCATACACAGGACAGCACCTGACTTGAACAGATGGGAGGAGATACTCTTATTTAACAACCAGCCTTATGAATTTCTGATCCAGTTCTCTCTCTCTCTCCCTCTCTCTCTCTCTCTCTCTCTCTCTCACACACACACACACACACAATATATATATATATATATATATATATATATATATATATATATATATATATATATATATATATATATATATATATATATAAAATTTCTCCTAGATTAGGAGACTTCAGAATGATAGCTGAATTCTTTTTTTTTTAGTAAGCTAGACTATTGACATAAATTGTAAACAGTGAAAGAACAGAAAGAGAGGGAGCAGATAAAAAGGACAGATAGAAACGCATTCCTACTGAACAGCCTCTGTGATAGCAAGCCTATGACAGCTTTACAACTACTTGGTTATTTTACTTGCATGCTGCTTAATGAGAAACAGCCTCTAGCTGAGGTTCACTGAAAAGGAAAGTTTTAGGAGAAATTCTTGCTGTGTTAGCCCTACCTGATCTGAATTTGCTCCGAATCAGCATAGAGTGCTCAGACCCCAGAAGTGTCATGGTGAAGCCTTGTGAAAATTTCCAGGGTCAGAAAGCCCCTCGGTTCAAATCATAAACCGGCACCAAAAAGAGCAGCTGACCACAACCAAAGGATCACAATTCATCTAGCTCTCCTTGGAGTATAGGTGACTGCAAAAAGCAGGAGAAGACTTTGGGAAGTTTGGTCTCATCCAGCACTAACCCGCCACGGAAACATACTGCATGCCTTTGCACTGTGTTAGGCTAGTTAACTTCAGCAAGCAGACCCCTCCTTCCTATCCACCCCCTCCCCTCCTTTCTCAAAGTTTACTATCAGCAACATCACCGGGTGTCCTGACTGATGTCATAGTCTAGCAGGGAGCAGACTATCCCTAAAGGGTCCTTAGGAAAGACAGAAGTTTGATATCTGATCCGCTATTACTACCAACAGGAACTTGGCCAATCAAGGCGCTCCCTCCCTCTGACTGCAGGGGTTCAAAGCAACTCTGAAATATCAACAAGACTCCTGCTTAACTCTTGCTGAGCTGTTGCAACCAAGAATTCAAAAAAGAAGAGCAGCATAGGGACAAGGCTTTTACCAGGGAGCTTAATAACTACATTCCAAGGACTTGGAATGGCAGGGATTTGTAATTGGCAGTGAGGCTCTGTGTCAGACTCCCTCTTCTTTACTATGTCTGTTATTCTAGTACTACACATAAAAGGTATTAATAAATTCACAGATGTCACAGAAATAATGGTCAAAAACTCACCAAAGCCAGGTTTTATGTGCAGATATGGTTTTATAATATTTATATTGCAAACACAGGTTCTGGGTGAGTCCAATAGTTGCAAAGTTCTCCCTACTCTACCCAGTTCAAAAAACATGTTTAAATTATTGTCTAGCCAGCTGAAAAAGACTTAAATATAAAGGTCTATGTCTGTCTGTCTGTCTGTCTGTAATCTATCTATCTATCTATCTATCTATCTATCTATCTATCTATCTATCTATCATCTATCTATTTATCTATTTAATATCTATCTATCATCTATCTATTTATCTATTTATTATCTATCTATTTATCTATTTATTATCTATCTATTTATCTATTTATTATCTATCTATCTATCTATCTATCTATCTATCTATCTATCTATCATCTATCCATGCATCCATCCATGCATCCATCCATCCATCCATCCATCCATCCATCCATCCAAGAGGATAACATATCCTGAAGTTCAATTAGTCTTTTTATTATTCTCTCAAACTAAGGCAGGATGTTCATGCAGCTTTACTCCTTGTTTGTTTTTAACCCATGTCTATTTTTAAATGTCTGCAGTATTTTTTTCCTCAAATTTGCTTGGTATTTCCATGTACACAATCTTTCAGCTGAATTCCTGCAGTACAATTTATGTACTTTTATCTGTATAATGATTCAGTCACAGTTATTTCATGTACCAGGGACATGTACTGCAAGGGGTGAGGGCACAAAGAACTCTACCATAGTCTTCAACCCTTAGGGCAATGGCATCTCACAAGAATGATCCAAGACTACTACATTAATTGCCCTCCCCACCTGACCAATGTCTCTTTCTAGCAATAGCTGGAGAAAAAATGAGAGCCAAGACCAGTGATAGTTAATTTTGTACCCAACCAATGTTGATGTTTTAACTCTATGAATGGGGAATTCACAGTTAAACAGTTATTTTGATCTGTCTCCTCTGCCAAAATCTTCCTCAGTTTTCTTCTGATAGTTTCCCAATGGCTCTTCTCAGCCCCTGCAAATGAGCTTTTAAAAGTATCCTTCAAATATAGACCTTCATGCTGCATGGAGATGCAGAAAGAAAATGGCTGTGTATTCCGTACCAATTCAAACCTTTATTGTCAGAGTACAACATGTGTACAATGTGATTGGCACATTGAGCCTCCCTTCGTGCACCCGCCCAACCCAATACAAATCACAGTGAAAGACAGGAAAAAAAGGAAATTCCTAACCCAGTGACTCCTACTAACAAACACACAATCCTACTGCACCATGTGAACTTATTGCACATCGCGCTGGCCACGCAAGTCAATTGTACTATGTTGTTGTAAAGTTATTTTCCATTCAGAAGCCTGACAGCCCACAGATAAAAACTGTTCTTCAGCCTGTTTGTGCAGTTGCCTATGCTTCTAAATCTCCTTCCCGTCGGCAGGAGAATGAAGAAGTGGTGACCAGGATGAGAGTCATCCCTGAGAATTTTCCTCACTCTTCTAAGGCAGTGAGCCCTAGTGATGTCGTCTAGTGGTATCAGGGGACAGCCCACAATGTTTTGTGCTGTGCTCACCACCCTCTGTACTGTCTTTCTATCCGTGGCTGTCAAGCTGGCATACCACACCATAATGCAATGAGTGAGGACGCTTTCTATTGTGGATCGGTAATACCGGTCCACAATACTTTTCAAAGTATTCTTATGGACATGCCCTGAAGCTGAAAACATGCTTTGAAGTGGACCTGGCAGCATCTTGTTGCACCTATTGGCACTTTTTAAGTCAAAGTCATATTTTCCTGGAATTGTATGGATGCTGGGCAAGCAAAAGAAAAGACACCGCTTCTTCAAGGAAGTGCTGACAGATACAATGTGTACACCAACATCCACTGCAAAGCATCAGATCTGAAACATAGCTTATCTAATGATAATTTGTATTATCATTACAAATAATTACCTTGATTTTGATTTCAGATGTTTGCTAAATGTGCAAACTCTCATTTGTATGTTGAGCTCTGCAAGTCCGAAGCTTCTGGAGTTGCGAATAAAGGATCACGACTGTAGTAGTTCTCCCACTGCTCAATTACTATCAGATTTGGATTATAGGCAAGCAGAACGAGATAAACACAAGCACTCTAAGACAGGACAAAGCCTGCTCTGAAACTATACAATCCCATAACAATTGTAATGACTAAGAGCTAAACTGACTGAATTCTGGTTCACTTGATTATATATAAAACTGCTGTAAAATTTCCCTTTTCATTGAAATGTAGAGGCTTTATATGACCTATATGCAAAACTGTTCCTCCAGTTGCTCATCTCCTATGCTTCAGGTCCCCTAAGAGGTCTTTTAAAGGGATAGACATTTTATTGGCTTTGCAGCTCCCCTTTATAGGAACTGTTCAGAATTTTTTTTTGCACGCAGTCATACATTTTTTTGCACTCATACAACATTAAATAGGGATGATAAAAAGGGGTGTGTGACCAATTCATATATCTTTTTTGTGTCCAGTAGGTGTTTTTGTGGGATCCATAGCAGTTCAGTTCAATGTTATGTGGTTAGGATTGTTATGTTTGCTCTTATTCAGCACTGCAATATTTCTTTCTTTATCTTTATCTTTTATTAGATTTATATACCGCCCTTCTCCTTATTGTAGAAAGAGATGATGATCACAGATCATCTTTAAAGTGGGTTTGAAGAACAGGGGATGGAAATGACATAATTATCCTCAAGATATTCAAGTGATGAGGTTCTGCCCTGTCTCATGGATGGAATTTTACCAGGGGAAGATGGAAAGAATTCAAGAATGACATATTTCAAACCATCTCATGTTTTGTGGTCTTTATTGTCTTTTGCCACCCAAGAATCCTTTAAGAGGGAAAGATGGAAAGAGTCACACAATACTTTTGGACTGATAGCATTAGGAACCAATTATTTGGAAACACGCTAAGATTAGACTACTAGAACAAAATCATTCTAGGCACATTAGTAGCCCAGGGGATGTTTGCAATTGACAACACACTACCAGAAAATGCTTTCTCTGCCTTTTTTAAAAGTCACTACTAAGCTGTCTGATGTTTCCATCATAATATTTACTTCTTGGTAAATAGGCTAAAAATCTTCACTTCTGATTCAGAACTGCAAGATTAGAGAATGAAAAGAGCAAGATGACATAGCTGTTTAAAAAACCATGCAAAATGTTTTCTGCTTAGCATAAATATTTAATCATTTAAAAAAATGGCAATCTGTTGTGTTTATTAAGGGAGGGATGCAACATGCGAACTAAGTGCAGGGTGGGGTAGGCTGGCTTTGCTACCACAAATTCTGTCCTTCTGGAAGATCACTGTGCGGGCTCCTTAATCTCCCGGCCAATGTAGCCTTGGTGGGCTCTTTTGAAATGTCCTCATGGGAACTCTCTAAAATATACATTGAAGACCCAAAAGCTAATAGGAGGAAAGGGCAACAGTTAAAATACCAATCAGAGGGTGCCCTTTCCCCCTCCATAGTACATATTTTATAAAGCATTACTAGGATAATATTCAAGTCAAACAAATTACCTATCTACCTAGAAGCCCAAACCTTATAAATGGGCATTGCCAGTCTTCTTTTCTTTCAAAGTTAATTTCCAGATCATTTCTAGAATGAGCATCCATCAAATTCAGTTTCATTGTTTTAAAAATATTACATCACCCTTGAAATCTCAATTATCTGAAAAACAATTGGCTCTGTTGTAAAAGCCAGCTGAGGTACAGAAATATAGTTAGAGAAGCAGCTATGCCTAGAGAGCCAGCAGATCCAAAACTCAGGTAGCATTAGCAATTAAGGGGGAAACCAGCATTTATTTCACTGGAAAACTAGCCTAATACACAGTGCAAACCATTCATTGTTGTTACTTCCTTGCATTGTGCAAGGAAACAGTGATGTAATCTGTGAAACAGGCAAAGCAAATGCTGAAGTGCATCTGTAAAGTAACCACTGTGAAGATATGAAACCCCATAAAGAACTGTGAAATATATCTTTAAAAAGTTGTCTCGTTAACCAGCTATGGGCCTTGAAATTCTGAAGCAAAAAAGAGAAATTAAATCAGCACTGAGAAAATAAGCAACTTCTCCAAAGGCAATGCAATCTTCACTTTAGTACGGACCAGTGGTGAAATCCAAATTTTTTTACTACCAGTTCTGTGGGCGTGGCTTGGTGGATGTGACAGGGGAAGGATACTGCAAAATCCTCATTCCCTCCCCACTCCTGGGGGAAGGATATTGCAAAATCTCCATTCCCACCCCACTCTGGGACCAGCCAGAGGTGGTATTTGCTGGTTCTCCGAACTACTCAAAATTTCCGCTACCGGTTCTCCAGAACCTGCTGGATTTCACCCCTGGTACAGACTCAGGTAAGAGCATGAACTGATATTTGGAAAAGCTGTCTCTGACCCTAAACATCTGTTGCAATGATAAAATGATGGTCATCAAATTTGTCTCTCTAGGTCTTATAGGATGGATGGGAATTAAATGATGTAAGCCACTCAAAGTCACCTATGTGTATGTTGGGCATTTAATAAATGATAATCTTGTCTGCACTGTTACTTTGTCATTAACATAGGCTCTTTGTGAAGGAAAGGTAACCTCCCTCATTAAAACAGCAAAATGGAAGAAAATATGAAGGAAGAGTCAAGCTAGGAAAGGGAGATGTTAAAAGTACATAAGATCAGAATTTAGTGATGTACACCTACCATCTTTCTGCACAGAAGTGAAGCATTTGTCTTAATGTTTTTGCTGAAAAGGTCACCCTGCTTGACTAACAAATAAGAAGGTGTTAACTAATAGAAAAGAATATCTGAAGCTAAGGGTTGAACTATGAGGTCCTTATTACTCTCTCGCTAGCACTGATGATGTTACCTAGTTGGGTAATGAAATGTGTGTAAGAAAACAATCAAGCTCAGAGAGCACCAAGGACTCCTAAGTGTTAATTACTGGATATTTAAATAAATGCATCAGGATAGGCTGATCCAGTAGTCAAACTCTTATATTTGGATGGGCCTACATGTACATAAATATTCTTTTTGTATATGTGCTTGTGTAGCCTGTTGACTCTTTGTGACTGCCTGACAAATCCCTGCAGTTTTCTTGGCAAGATTTCAGAAGTAGCTTGCCACCACCTCCTTCTTAAGGCTGAAAGTGAGGCAGCTGGTGACAGGCCCAAGGTCACCCAGCTGGCTTTGTGCCCGAGATGGACTAGAATCTCTTGGTTTCTAGCCTGATGCCTTAACCACTACACAAAACATGCTCTCAAAAAGTCATGTATGGAGTCCCATGTGCAACTGGCATTTAAAACAGGTATAGGGAGTAAACAAGCAATTTGGGTGCTGGCAAAGCTGCTTGATCAAAAAGCATACAAGAAAAATAAAAGAGCATATAAGATGAATCATCTGAGAAAGAATATTGATTGGGCTTATATCTTGCCCTTTGTCTAAGAGCTCAAGGCATCATGGATAATGGTATCTTCTACAAAGTTTTTCCTAGTACAATAGTCCTGGGATAAGCTGATCTGAGAGAGCATGACTGGCCCAAAGGCATCCAATGAGTTTTCCTGAAGGTGAAAACAAATCTATGTCTCCCCATACTTAATGTGGTGGATACTTGACCAAAATAATCTAGGCATTTGGTACTAGTATAAAATACATTTCCATTACTTTTCCACCCAGAGTCTTTTGTTACATTGCTCTTCTGAAATCAACTGGAAAAGAGTCTACCACTGTGAGTGTGATTGCTAATTTTGTACAATATGTCCCATTATATTTCCATAATGGAACAGTTTATCTGATGAGTTCTACTAAATGAATGCCCTGTAGTTTATACACAGGAATGGCCCCTATTGAAAAACTGATCTGCAGAAATGTAGTATTTATGAAGGGTGTTCAGTTATGATGATGTAATGATGGGTTATATGAAGGATGAAGGATTGTAATGATGTCAAGAGTACTGAGAGCAATTGTGGCCTACTGGCAAAAATCCTGGATAGGGATTGGGGAGACCTAAATTCTAATCTACTCTCAGCTAAAGAAATAACTTACACCAAAGGATTGTTAGTATGTTGGAAAAATAGAGAAAGGGGGCTACAAGACACCAGCTTCAGCTACTGAACAGAGACAGGATTCTTACAATGCAATAAATAGACTTGGACAGTGTTTCTCAACCTTAAGCAACTTTAAGACGTGTGGACTTCAGCTCCCAGAGTTGAAGTCCACATGTCTTAAAGTTGCCAAGGCTGAGAAACACTGGAGTAGAACATTCTACAGAAAGGAGAATCCTTTAGCTTACACTGAGCATCACAAGTCACCTTTGATAGTAATCTACTAGTAGGAAGCCACTTTTGACCCCTCAGACAATTCAGATGTATTGGGGAGGGGGGAAGGAATCAAGAGAATCAACAGCAACCCCCCCCCACGTTTGAATAAATTTATAATTAACTCATTTGAAAAGAGACAGGCACTTTGAGAGCATTTCTTTCGGCTGTTTATATCCGCAAAACGGAAACAATGATATCTTTTTCTCCCCTTTCTTCCTCATTTTTGTAGGCAGTCTAACGTAAGCCTTTGACACGTGTATCTATTTAGGTGCTTATATCAAAAGGAACAATCTCTTCACGATAATTGACGTAACAGGCAGCCTTTCCACTGCATTTCTCTTCAACTTGAATGCATTATGGGATGGGATAAATGACACTTGGATAATAAAAGTAGAACACGCTGTAAGGTTGTTCCTTAATGGTCTCTTTGCAAGCATTCCCGCATCCCCACTGGCAATATGGGGATTATCCGAGGCAACTCTGCAGGACTGACATAATCCATGTTCTTTCAATTACTATCTCCTTCTGCAATCTTTGTGTGCTATTGATAGAGTTTATTTTCATTTTTCATTTGCATTGTCATGGTAATTTTGGGTTCATTTTTTCCAACACAGGGCTGGAGTTGGAGGAGGGAGGGAAGTAGGCCCATGAAAATAAATATGAGTTAGAACATGAATTCAAACCTTTGCTGCTATTTTGCGTGGGTTTCCATTACTCATTGGCAGCTATTCTAAAACTGTAGATCTTTCAAATGGTTTTTTTCTGAGTATTAAATCACTTATCAAATGGAGAACCCAAAAACGGCTTCAAAATGAAGCTAAGACTCTCTTCCCCAAGCGCGAAATGTATGTTTGTGCATCCGTAAATACAATTTAGATTTCACAATTTATTTAAAATTAATCTCCAGTAATCTCTGCCCATCTGGTACAACCTAGCAAGGTTGGTGCGCTCTGGGTCCCATCAATTAAAGAATGTCATCTTGTGGGAACCAGGAAGTACACCTACTTTGGGTGGTAGATGCTGATGGTAGTTTGTTCTCCGACCTTGGAGAACAAAACCACCACCAACAGTATGCCTACCCTGCTGCAATTCCACTCATCTGGAATGATCTCCACCAGAATTTTGTGTGACTCTATATGCCATTCTATATAGAGAATGGCATTGAAGGATAGGAAGGGCAGTGGTGGGATTCAAATATTTTTACTACCGGTTCTGTGGGTGTGGCTTGATGGGCATGGCAGGGGAAGGATACTGTAAAATCTCCATTCCCTCCCCACTCCAGGGGAAGGTTACTGCAGAATCCCCATTTCCTCCTGATCAGCTGGGACTCAGGAGGCAGAGAATAGATGGGGGCAGGGCCACTCAGAGGTGGTATTTACCGGTTCTCCGAACTACTCAAAATTTCTGCTACTGGTTCTCCAAAACTGGTCGGAACCTGCTGAATACCACCTCTGAAGAAGGACCACTACCAAGGCAATGGTCAGATAAGCTGGCTTGAGTCTAGGGCCTAGGCCAAGAAAATAACATAAGTAAATGTCTCAGACAAGACCCTCCCTAAATCACATGAAGATTGAAAAAAAAAAAGAGAGAGAGAGGAAGCACTTTCAAACTCGCAAGGTTCTATTCCTATAGGTGTTACAATAAAAGTAGTCCTGACTTATATAGTGTTGAGCCAGAGCCTTTTGAGGCCTATTAAATAAACAAATAAATACATTCTATTTATAGCATGACTTCCCTTAGCATAAATTACAGCTATGATTTTATTTCTTGACTAAAACTCCTAAAAAGTGGTAATACCGTACTTAGAAATAATGCATGCCCATTGACTTTTATAGCCCTTGCTCTACAGGAATTAGAGGCTTGACTGCTTTTTAAGTGCTATCTAAGCTCAGAGTCTACTAAACTAGATGAATTCTACTGTGTTAACTCTGAGCATATGGGGAAATAAGAGGAGAATAGTAGAATTTCTAGTTCTTGAGGAAGCAGCACCCTTAATCTTATCTTTGCTATGGAAAAAAGACACAACACATTTCACACTTTTTGAAAGTTGATAATTTTTTTTTTAAAATTTGATTTATATGCCGCCCTTCTCCGGAGACTCAGGGCGGCTTACAATGCGTTAAGCAATAGCCTTCATACTTTTGTATATTTATACAAAGTCAGCTTATTGCCCCCACAAACTGGGTCCTCAATTTACCTACCTTAGAAAGGATGGAAGGCTGAGTCGACCTTGAGCCTTGGAGAGATTCGAACCAGCAGTAATTGCAGGCAGCTGTGTTAATAACAGGGTGCTTAAACCACTGTACTATCAAGGACTCATGTACTGCACTAAGCCATAAAGTGTGTTGAATAAATTCAAACATGTGGTTAGAAACTTGACTCATGGCTGAATATAATGAGTAAAACTTGTCACTGTAGTTAATTCAGCAAGCAATGAGTTAACATAATATGTGAATCCAGCCATATCACCCCACTACTCAGGTGACACCTAATATGTATTATCAGAAATCTGTACTATCGGATCTTCAATAGAGCCATAGTTACAGATAATTAGGAATAACCAATTATTTGACTTTGACAAGCCACAACTTATTAACTCGGTGCTAAATTATCCAGAATTCCATGTACATTGGATAGAGCAAACCGCAAGCTTATGACTGCAGGTGAGAATGCTTAGAGCAAAAATACAGACCAAAAGAAAAAGGTGACTTTAGAAAACTCACTAGCAGACCTTTGTTGAAGTTTGAGGAACCAGACTAGATGCATTTGCAACAGAACAAGAAAGAGAGTTACATATACACTGTTGAGGTAGTTTGAAGAACCTATTATGTTAAAAAATAGATACAAAATTTGCATTATAGATGTTGTAGATAGGTGAGTGCCCACAAACAAAATATGTCAAAATGTAGTTTTCAAAAAAAGCCCTGATGAATCTAATCAGGAACCCTCAGTTTTATGATAGTATTAGGTATCTATAAAGATGCCAAACCTTGAAGGTAGGCCATATTAGGGAAATAAGCATTACACTAAAATAGAATATTTTATTGATGTAGGCTATAGTAGCAGAATTTTGAAAGTATGACCATGCATTTCCTTTTCTCCCTCTTATACCAAATCAAAGTGAACTAAGAGCAATCTTGGGTTTTTTTCTCACGCTTTCCTGTTTTCCTGGGCTAACTTCATGTTTTGAGTTAACAGTCATATATTTTCTTCAGAATCATCTCTTTACTCCACTAAAAAGAGAATTCTCAGAATTCTCTGTTTGTTGAAATGTTAACACTCAAGACTTTGGTAGCAGACAATGATTAACTTGGCATATTTCTAAAATGATATACTGAGATTGTATTAGCTTTACTAGAGAAATTTCTGATTATAGAAATACTGCCTGTATGCAATTATTTTTCTTCCCCATTCTAGCCCCAAATTATCTTCTAATACTCATTTGTAGTTTTACAAATGGTCACTATTGGCAGAATAATGCAAAGAGAAGCTACATTGGCCTGCAATATTTGTCTTGTGCCTGTGTGCTGGCTAAGAGGTGGAGGGGGTACTTTGTTTTCTTGGAAAGCCTTCTGATATTTATTAAAATGAGACCATGGTCAATCTCGTAGAGCTCATGGGCCAGGCTCCAGGCCAAGAATAAGTTCCTTCTGCAAATATTTATTTTATCATATCAATGACAAACTCCTTTGTATAAACATCTTTATTTAATCATAATTTACCAATTATTTTAAATCAATTGTTTGCTTGGTTTCTAAACACTAATCAAGAGGACCACATTAAAAGTTGGTCAGATAGATAAGATGCATTATCTCATTGCTGGGCTGTGGTATAATAGTCTGGCAAGTTTCCTGGGGTGTGTCTGAAGGAAGGAGGGGGGTGGGGGGGGACACAGATTAAAGATTTTACACTCTGTATGGTTCAATGTCCAGATGCAGCTGGCAGATGACATCTTTCATTGATAGCCAAAGAGAGAGAGATCCATTTGGGGAAAATGAAAAAAAAATTAATAGGCATATCACAGGCCCTTTTGACACCAATTCCTGACACTATTTTTTCTATATCTTTGCTTGCCCCACTCTCACATCCCCTGAATGGTGAATATTTTTAAGGCTATCTCTTGCTGTTCTAAACTGTAACTCTATCTTCCTGATAATTTACTCTACCTTCCATAACAGATCATCCATAAGAAGTTGTCAACTATGTAATATCTGCAGAGGAGTAAAACCAGTAAGTGAGAGGCAAGAACAATTTGTTTTACTTGCTTTAAAATGCTACTGTATTTATATTGTAGTTATTTTGATTCCCCTTTTCTAACTGGAAAGCATTCCAGCCATAGTAGTATTCTACATAGATGGTCTACACTCCAGCCCTTACATAGAGCTGGAAAAACTTTTGTCTGGAAATCTGGAGTTAGTCATCAGCGATAATAGGAACATTGATGGAGTAACAGTCTGACTCAGCATAAGGCAATATCCTATATTCCCACGTGAAGGCATCCTTTTTTATAAGCACTCTTCGTCATGTGAGAAAAGAGGGAATAAGTCTTTTAAACTGGAGTCTAGTATCTCAATCATGTTTTTTTTAGCTGGGTAAGTTCTGAGTCACCAAGTGATTCAATATCCCAAAATTAATTTCCTAAAAGTGTCACAGAGGAAGGAAGGAAGGAAGGAAGGAAGAAAGAAAGGAAGGAAGGAAAGAAGGATTTGCTGTTGTCCAAACTGTTCCCGGAAGACATTCTAGTGTGTTACTACTCTTACAGCTTGAAAACTTTTTGTGATATCCAACAGAAACTTCATATAAGTGATAAATCTATCACAACTATTCAATCATACTATTAATGCCTTAAACTTTCTATATTTGACTCCAAAATACTGGCTGTCTTACAGCTTTTTTTGTTTTACAGTCTTACAGAAAAGGAGCTGCTGCCAGATATTTTATATTTTAAATGATGAAGATTGTATCTTATTTCCAAATATCAGAGAAATCAGAATTAATAGTTCTAATTTGGTACTTTGCTACAAGAACCATAGAAGGGATATTACAGTTCTAAACTGTGTCTCTAAGCTGAAATGAAAAAAGTAACAGCATCACAATGCTCAAGATATTAGCCTTTATTCTTCCTTCACTACATGGCTATATTTGTCTTTCTTTAATGGAATAATTTTGATATAGAGATAATGCCATTTCTCTAGCAGAAAGAGTTCCCTTTTATACTTGGAACAACGCAAATACTTTCTCCTTGCTAAACATAACTCACTTTATGTTGAAAGTTTCAGGAGCACCTATGCCATGCTTACCTGTGCCCCATAATGAATAATTTCGAAGGACGTGCCTTTCCTTGCTAATTATATTCTGATTTCCCATATTATAGATTGATTTGGACTGTCTTGTTAGCAATCATTTTTACAGCATTTCCCCCCCTGGAATTCTTTCCTTTGAAAATTTGATTTTCATGCTTATAGATCCCTACCTTTTTTCTCAGACCCTGACTAATAATTGTTGGCTTTCTCACCAGGCAATAACTGCAACACCCTTATCAAGGACAAACTTCTATAGAACTTACAGTCAAATCAAAGGTGATTTGGGCCTGAAAGGGCTTAACCACAGTCAAAGGAGCCTAGTGTATCTGCTCCACCGGATACACTAGGAGATCTCCTAACTGAAACAGTGCCATCTTTTGGAACCTTAGAGGCATGACTTTTCAATTAGGGGCTTTTCAATGACTTTTCCTGCTTCTGGGGAAAAAATTACCCAAATATAATGATGGGTAACCAATCTATATGCCTTTAGAAAGATAGTTAAGATGTACCTCTTTCTCCTGGCCTTTGGATCCAAATGATGGCCTCCCAATTCAATACCATTACCTGTTTTACCATTGCCACTTTCAGGATAGTCCAAGGCCCTGAAACTTCCTGATGATCTCCCATCTCAGGTTCAACCCTACTTTTTTTTTTTTTTTTGAAATCAGTCAAATCTGATTAGTTGCTATCAACTTCAGTTAGGAGAAGCCACTTTTGGGGAAAGGGAGAAATTCATTAACTACCAAAGTTTTTCATGAGGTGAATAAATTAAGTTGACCAAAAATATTCACAGAAATATTTTGACATTAAGAAATCCAACACCACTCTCTTTGATAACTATATATATTGTACTCTTCTTTTAGCTGGCATGCTTGGATAAAACCTTAAAGAGAAGAGTGCCTAGCTGAAGACCTTTCTCTTCTCGATATTTAGCAATATTTTCCGATGTCCTTGTATTTCTGTCGGTATTTATTCCCATTTATATCACTGTACCCAGCCTTTTTGTTATGTCACTGGGCGAATCAACAAATCGTACACCCAAATCTTTTGGTAGTTGGCACTACACCAAGTTAAATAAATAAATATAAATAAATAAAGTAGTGATTCTATTTCTATTCCACGCAGTTGGTGGGAAAGTCTGCCAATGGCTCTTTATCCAGAGTTGTTTTGCAAAGGTTTGTTATGTAAACACATGAGAAGAATGCTAGTTAGAGGTAATAAAGCCTGGGCACTTTTTAAACATTGTCATTATTATTGTATGCTTGGAGAAATAGCTTCACTCACCAATTTATACCACTTCCCCTCACCTGTCAGTTCTTCTCAAAGTATGTGAGATGTTTATATCTATGCAAACAAACAAATAAATAAACAATGTCTTCTGTTTGCATCAGAACAAGGCAGGATAATCATTTGGCTTAACAATAAACTTGAAAAAAGAGCCAGGTTATGTTTAATAAATTCACTAAAGAAAGAAAATATATATATCTGGAGAAGAACTAGATGTAGTAGACCACTACATATACCTTGGCCCCAGATCTCAATGGAAGGCGATACAATAAAGATAGTTGAACAGTGTGTTAAATGTGGTTGGTAGGCATTCGGCAAGCTAAGCATAATTTTCAAGAACAACCTCCCCCTATGTCTGAAGAGAAAAGTTTTTGATCAGTGTGTGCTACCTGCTCTAACATATGCCGGTGAAACATGGACGCTAACCTCAAAATCGGTACAAAAGTTAGAAGTGGCACAAAGAGCCATGGAAAGATACATGCTTGGCCTTACAAGACAAGATAGAAAGACCTGCACATGGATTAGAGAACAAATGAAAGAATACAATATCAGCAAGAGAGTAAAAGAATTGAAATGAAAATGGGCTGGTCCCATAGCAAGAAGAACTTATGGCAGGTGGACCAAGGCAATCATAGAACAGATCCCAATTGATAAAAAGCATCCACGAAAGAGATCTAAAATAATATGGATCGATGACACCGGCAAGTATTGTGGGCCCAAGAAAGCACAGGATTGTGTTGATTGAAAACATGTGGAAGAGGACTTCATCCTGCAGTGAATAGACAATGGCTAAAATGATGATGATGCTGTTGATGATGATGATGATGATGATGAAGATGTTACACATAGAAAGCTATTGGCACTTGTAACTGGATCTGTTTGCATTTCTACCATAATGCTAAATATGCTTATGGGGAGGAAAAAGGGCACACAGTTCATCTTTAGGACTACAGTTTTTCTTTTTTCATTGGCAACTCAAAATGAACATGACCACAACCAAAGTCAACGCACACCTAAGACAGTTACTTACACAAACAGAATGATGAGGCAACCCTGGTTGCAAAGTGAGCCTCAGCATAACATTTCCATTCTTCTCCATTGCAAAATGCCACGCTCATTAGTTCCCTGGAATAGAAGAGGACTAACAGTCAACTTGAAAATGTGGTTTATTATAATCTTGCTGTCCTGCTTGTTGAAACATCTCCATTTCCTCCCTTCCCTTTGCTGCCTACTTGAATGGACACTGCTTCAGTCATGTCTCTGGGAGAATTCCTTTCCCACACCATATCTGCTTCCCATCTACTGCACAGATTTTGATGTTTATTGCTTAAAAGATAAGGCTTCCAAGGCTCCAGCTTTCCCAGCAGAGAACATGATGGTTGCCTGTCCACCCTCCCCTTTTGCTTTTTCTGGATCCCAATTTAGCCAGTGAAGTTGGTAAATCTCTTGGTCTTTCAGCAGCAAAATGAAAGAGGAATTTGGCCCTTTTCCCATCAACATTAAAAAGGTTACCAGGATTGATCTTTGCACCAAACACTCTTCCTGCTGCCAAGAGACTCCGGGCACCATTTCTAGTGATAGCAAGAAATCACTACTACTGTCAACACCAGAAACCTGAGATAAGCCAGGGGAAGTTAATTCACAGCATTCCTGGTCATTCAGGCTAGCAGTCAAGAGCACTTTAGTTGGTTTAGCTTCCTGCTCTACTTTGCATTCACTAATGACTATTCTAGGCCAAATGTCTATGGCTTTCTTCAGTTTGGGTCTTCCTGTATATAGCATATGGGAGCCCATTTGGCTGGAATTCAAGTACATATTAATTGACAATGCCTGGGTTTCCCAGGAGACAAAGGTTTGTTCTGACGTCATTCCCATTAAATGGAAGAATTTAGAGTATTCCCGCTGGTGAAAATATATAAAGCATCTCAGATTCTATACTTGAATATTTGAAAGTTTTCAAAGTTGGCAAATTCATTTCAAGGTTTGGTTTAAGTACTGCTTTTGTTAGATAAACCGCAGGTCTTAAATCCCCATGTGTTCTCATTTAGGTGTAATTGATATTGCTGAGCTACTCAGTAATCATTATGCATAATGTTTTTGAGTTCACACATTTCATATCTTCTATTAAATATAGAGAGGTGCAGAAGGATTTCCCCACAGCTCCCTGCCTTTACCCTTTCTTTACTCCTAATCCCCACACAATCATCCCAACATGTGCATGCATTTTATAGATGTACATGTCGAACTTAATTCCATACAGTGGCCAAACCTATTAGAGTTTAAATCTGATACAAAAAATAAAGCTTCCCGTTGCTTTTGTGAGTCTTTCAGAATTATTTGGAACAAACATTGCAAAATATTCTCAGCATATATCGTTTCCCCCCAGTTTGGTTTGGAGTATGTGTCTTGATTATGTTCGTGGCCAAGATCCAAAGAACCGTAGGGTGATTTGGACTTAGACATCTTCAACAGAATTACCACATTTTGCTGCAAATTATTTTTGAAATGAATAAGACTTTCAAAACTAAGTTTTTGATATGGCAAAAAAACAAGCAAAGAAAGTAAAGAAATAGAGATTTGGAAAGAACATTTCAAAAGAATAGAAACTAAGATTCCCTTAAGCACATGTAGCTTTTTTTTTTTTTAATCCCCTCTAGTTAGAGCTAGTCGTAAAGAACAAAGAAAGCAAAACCTCTCTGTTATGTCGCACTTGTGAGCCTTAAAAGGGTCACCTGGTTCATTATCGTAGGAAATACAACATGAGATTGGGTGATTTAATATATTGTTGTAGTACATACAGAGCTTGTTCACTTTCCTTCCTCCAAAACCCAACAAAAAAGAGCTGATAAGACTCCATGCCAACGAATGAATTCCCAATATGTATGTGACATCATGGAAAAAAAGCAGAGAACCAAAAGGAAAAATAGAAACCTAAGCACAGCTGCTTGGGAGGACATTAGCAGAGAGGCCAACATGAGCAATGTTACAGTTATTTCAAGGAATGAAGAAATGTTGCGCAACTGAAGTTAATATAGATTTAAATGTTAAACACATATTCAGAAAACATTGGATTGTCAAACATCTACAAAAGGACTGGACAGCCAGTGCACCTCATCACCTATGCAAGGTCTTTGGCATCTTATGGCAATGTTCTGCTAAAATTTATTTAACCTGAGCAGACCTATTTTGGTGCTTAATTTGAATATGTTAAATTCTAAAAAAAACTTAGAATACTATGGCAACAGTTTAACCTCACTCCAAAGGAAAAATAATCTGGAGGAAATCATGCCATCACCTACTTAGAATATGCATTTGACTTTCCAGAGTCCCAGATTGCTCTTTTACTCTCACACGCGTACACGAGGAAAAATGTAAAAGTCTTGCGACCTCTTGCTTGAGTTTGCCCTATTTGATCTGTGACATCATATTTGACATCATATGTCAATAATTGCAAATAGGTAAGGATGAAAACTATTTTTACAGGTACAGAATTCATTGAATAAGTACTTCCATTAGAACTACTGGTCTCTTTTCTTCCAGGATTCAAGATTAAAAACCAAAGAGGAAAATTAAACTGAAAACACAAATATTGTTCAGTGGATATGTGTGTGTGTGTGTGAGAGAGAGAGAGAATGGGAGGGAGGGAGGGAGGAGATAAACTATTTGGATGACTTTTTTTGTGGAATTAGTACAGATAATTTAATTATCATGAACTGTGGTGTTATTAAAAGGTCTTTTGCAAGTCTCTCAATAAAACCATCTTTGATTGCATATTTATTTTCTTTTTAAAAAGAAATCATAAAAAGTTTTCCATGAAGAAATCAATGGGTGGAAAAGAAAGGAACTGTTTGCCTCTTGGGAGTGGTCCACCGGGCACAATATTGTTGGGGAAAATCAAGAAGCCTGGCTCTGACCTGAAAGTGGAGTTGAAAGCCAAACAAGGCTACAGAAGATTGTGTTTACAGTGGAGGCAGTAGCCAGAGGCAGGCACAGAAAGCAACATGTAATATGCTGCACTCGATCTCCTGTTGAGAACTGCCCCAGTCTCAGATCTTTTCAGATTCTCCCTTCAAGGAGACAGAAGAGAAAGGAAATACAGTGAAACTCAAAAAATTAGAATATAGTGCAAAAAGTTCATTTATTTCAGTAATGCAACTTAAAAGGTGAAACTAATATATGAGATAGACTCATTGCATGCAAAGCGAGATAGTTCAAGTCTTGATTTGTCATAATTTTGATGATTATGGATTACAGCTCATGAAAACCCCAAATTCACAATCTCAGAAAATTAGAATATTACATGAAATCAATAAAACAAGGATTGTACATAGAACTATATCGGACCTCTGAAAAGTATAAGCATGCATATGTACTCAGTACTTGGTTTGGGCCTTTTGCATCAATTACTGCCTCAATACAGCCTGGCATAGATGCTATCAGCCTGTGGCACTGCTGAGGTGTTATGGAAGACCAGGATGCTTCAATAGCGGCCTTCAGCTCTTCTGCATTGTTTGGTCTTCTGTTCGGTTTCATGTCTCTCATCTTTCTCTTGGCAATGCCCCATAGATTCTCTATGGGGTTCAGGTCAGGAGAGTTTGCTGGCCAATCAAGCACAGTAATCCCATGGTCATTGAACCAGGTTTTGATACTTTTGGCAGTGTGGGCAGGTGCCAAGTCCTGCTGGAAAATGAAGTCAGCATCCTCATAAAGCTCGTCTGTGGAAGGAAGCATGAAGTGCTCCAAAATCTCCTGGTAGATGGATGCGTTGACCCTGGACTTAATGAAGCACAGTGGACCAACACCAGCAGATGACATGGCTCCCCAAATCAACACAGACTGTGGAAACTTCACACTGGACTTCAAGCATCTTGCAGTGTGTGCCTCTCCATTCTTCCTCCAGACTCTGGGTTTCCAAATGAGATGCAAAAGTTGCTCTCATCAGAAAAGAGGACTTTGGACCACTGAGCAACAGACCAGTTCTTTTTTTCTTTAGCCCAGGTAAGACACTTCTGATGTTGTTTGTTGTTCAGGAGCGGCTTGACAAGAGGATACGACATTTGAAGCCCATGTCCAGGATCCATCTGTGTGGAGTGGCTCTTTCATGATAAGCCATAATCATCAAAAGTATGACAAATCAAGGCTTGCACTATCTCGCTTTGCATGTAATAAGTCTATCTCATATATTAGTTTCACCTTTTAAGTTGCATTACTGAAATAAATGAACTTTTGCACAATATTCTAATTTTTTTGAGTTTCACCTGTATCTATGTAACAGAATTGGAAGGGGCCTTGGAGGTCTTCTACTCCAACCCCCTGGTCAAGCAGGAAACCCTATACCAGGGGTCTGAAACCTTAAACACTCAAAGAGCCATTTGGACCCATTTCCCACAGAAAACAAACACCAGGAGCCACAAAACCCTTCCCGTGCCTGACTATTTCTTGAGCGGCCATAAAACTAGCATATGTAGTTGAATTAAACATTCTGTTTTCTTCTGAAACTTTTTTATTGGATTTATCCATGGTTGGCCTACCGGGGGTTGAAAAGCTGAATACATCGTGTGCCAGCGGGTATCGCACATTGGTGGCTGTGACACATATGTTGAATGACAGGGAGCCACAGCAGAGGGATGAAAGATCCACATGCGGCTCCAGAGCCGCAGGTTGCTGATGCCTGTCCTATACCATTTCAGACAAAGGGTTGTCCAATCTTTTCTTAAAAACCTCCAGTTTTTATTGGAGCACCCACAATTTCTGGAGGCAAGTCATTCCACTGATTAATTGTTCCAACTGTCAGGAAATTTCTCCTTAGTTCTAGGTTGCTTCTCTCCTTGATATGTAAATGTGTTTTCCTCTACCAGAGACATGTGAAGTCATGAACCATCGAAGCCATAATAACTATTAACAGGAGAAAGCAGGAGAGAGATGGGAAAAATCCATGTAGAAATTATAGAAGCAAACATGTATATTTTCCTCATTAGGCAAATCATAGCTTCTGAACTGATTGTCGGAAGAGCAATTCCATTGGAGGAATGGATTTTCTCTGCTCCCCACTATTCTCACATTCCAGGGTTTTTAATTTCCAAAAATGTTAAGACATCATTTTATCATGGGTGTCCACAGTTAGGAACAGTGTCAGCCCTACAAAGTAGACCAGACTAAGAAACAGAGACCATACTAAAAATTGGACTAAAAATTATTTTTATTGGAACAGCGATAGTAACAACATTTTGCAAGTCTGAACATGCTTCCTCTCCTCTCGTTTCATATGAATAACTGGGAGGGGGGAAAGGGAGGATGTCTGAGGCCTTTTTGTAACTCTTTCTTAGTATGGGCTCAAGTCATGTTTCTCTGATTGTTGTCATGGTAACAGATCATCCCTCTGCCCATCAGGGCCATCCTCTCCACTTTCTATCAGCAGCATTGAAGTGGTGGGTACAACTGGGCAATCAAAACCCTATCCTTTTTTATATGCTGGTATGTGGTATTGTATGTGATATCTACTAAAAAGGGGAAAGGCTTCAGTCACAGGGCCATAGCCACACTGTTGACCTCCTGTTCATGGATGGCCCTGATATTCATACATTCCTGTTGTCTGATCTAGTTACATGGGATATATAAAGTTCATAACAGGGGCAAAATGCATACTTGAGGATAACATGAATGCTTAAAGATGCTGAGACTTTAGAAAGAGTACAGAGAAGAGCAACAAAGATGATTAGGGGATTGGAGGCTAAAACATATAAAGAATGGTTGCTGGAATTGGGTATGTCTAGTTCAATAAAAAGAAGGATGAGGGGTGACATGATACCAGTATTCCAATATCTAAGGGGCTGCTGCCACAAAGAAGAGGGGGTCAAACTATTCTCCAAAGCACCTGAGGGCAGGACAAGAAACAATGGAGGGAAACTAATCAAGGAGAGAAGCAACCTAGAACTAAGGAGAAATTTCCTGACAGTTAGAACAACTAATCAGTGGAACAACTTGCCTCTGGAAGTTATGAATGACTGGAAGTTTTTAACAAGAGATTGGACAACCATGTGTCTGAAATGGTATAGGGTTTCCTCCCTGAGTAGAGGGTTGGACTAGAAGATCTCCAAGATCCGTTCCATTATTCTGCTATTTTGCTTACATAGAGAGAGGGTTGCTTATTTATTATAGAATCTTTCTAAGGTGATTTAGATAACACATTTAAAAAATACACTTATTGTTAAATATGCATAGAAACAATTGCAGCACTGAAAATGATGCATTAGAAAAGAAAATAAGTCCTGTTTAGAGCACAGTTAATAAAAAGAAAGCTGATTTTTTAAAAGTCGGAGTAGGATTTTTAAGAAGATAATCAAGATAGCACTATAGAGACGTCCCTTGAGAAGAGGCTCCAGAACTATACAATCACCACTGAAATAAAGTACTTTCTCACAAAACAGAATATGACCCTGCTGGTATTTATTCATAGCTATACACAGTCACACATTTGACTTGACGTACATTTTGTGCTGCATTTGTATCAGCTTTAGAATTGCCTGTTATTCCCTTGGAGGACTGAGTCAGTATTCTGTCTTCACAGAGCCTTTTTTTTTTTTTTTTGGAAATGATGGTCACATTTCATATTAGTTTTGTTTTTGTTTCATCATGCCTCCTAGTTCCTAGACACAATCATTCCTTTGCTCATACTCCATTAAAAACTAAATGGGTAAAGTATGCCAGGAGCCCTATCAACGAATACAATCTTAATCCCCCTAGTCAGGCTCTAGTTAGCTACATGATCACTCTAATGAGCCTGGCTTCAATTTCCCTGCTTAAATACTAAGCATTTATCAGGCAACCAAATCTTAATCCTCATTGTCAATTCCTACTTAGTTTCTTATAGTAGTGCCTATTAAAAAAAAACAAAAAACTGCCAGCTTGATTTTCTTTCTTCATACAATTGCCCCCAGATTGCTGGGGGCAATATGCTGATTTTGTAAACTGGTTAGAGAGGGCTGTAAAGCATTGTGAAGTGGTATATAAGTCTAAGTGCTATTGCTATATAAGCAAGGGATACCAAATTGTTACCTTATCCCAGGGGTCAGCAACCTGCGGCTCTGGAGCCACATGTGGCTCTTTCACCCCTCTGCTGTAGCTCCATGTCACTCAAAATATGCATCACAACCGCCAATGTGCGACACCCACCTGCACACGATTTATTGAGCTTTTCAACCCCTGGTAGGCCAACCGTGGATAAATCCATGAAAAGAAAAGTTTCAGAAGAAAATAGAACGTTTAATTCAACTACATATGCTGATTTTGTGGCTGCTCAAGAATTATCAGGCACAGGAAGGCTGTGGCTCCTGGTGGTTTTTTTTTCCTTTGGGAAATGGGTCCAAATGGCTCTTTGAGTGTTTAAGGTTGCAGACCCCTGCCTTATCCCATGTCACAGCCTCTGAGCATAAGGCAAGCCATTATTCCATGGACCTCTATCTAACCAGATGATCTTTACTGCAACCTGCAGTCATAGTTATACCTGTTATGAAAAGTGCCTGGTTGTAAAATAGTACTATGCTAACCTTGCATCACTAGTTGAGTTAAACAGCCTTGTAAATCTTAATAAAATAAACTAAAATTGCAACTAGCGAAGGCTTCTTAACAGAAACTCTGAAGAAATGGAAGCTTCATAAAGTAATTCCTCCTCCTCCTCCTCCTCCTCCTCCTCTTCCTCCTCCTCCTCTTCTTCTTCTCCTCCTCCTTCTTCTTCTTCCTCTTCCTCTTCCTCTTCTTCTCAACCCCCCCCAATGCCATTGAAATGGCACAAATGAAAAATGTTTCAGTGATGCCCTAGCAAAAAAAAATTTCTTTGCATGTGTAAAGTGGAGGGAGGAAGGAAATTATGTTACATCAGAAACTATGAAGGTTCAAACAGGTGGTTTGGCTGTCCACCGCCCTGAGTCCCCTGGGGAGAAGGGCGGTATATAAGTTGAATTAATAAATAAATAAATTATAAAATAAACAGAGGGAAATTTTATGAACACTCCTGCTGATCAATTGATTAATTCATACCGTTTCTTGCTTGTTCTGTGTTTTGAGGCAAGCCAAGCAGAAGATGGTTAAAGAGTGGCTTCAAAGCAGTTATAAGCTTCAAACTTGTTATATGTTATGGAAGTGTTCTCAGTGTGAACAGATTTGCAGACTAAACTGGCTGCATTGATTTGTTATTCACAGAGAACACAGTAAGAAAAGTTAAAAACCCTAATAAAGACTTCTCCACATCTTCTATAAACTGTACTTTCCTGCTTTCCAGATATCACATTGTCCATGTTACTTGGAGTTTATAGGAGTAACAGTTCAAAACATGTGGATGATGCCTGGTTGGAAAGGCTGATTCAAAAAAAAACAAAACAAAACAAAACATGGCACTTGAATTGATATAAAATCAATGCATTTTAATTTCCCAAGAGAAAAATAAAGAGATGCAGTGTTCATCTCGCAAAGGAGCCAACTTTTTCATTTTGCTTCTAAAGAAAAGTCAGACATTAGATGGGGTTATTTTTAGAGGGGTGGAGGATTTGCTTGATCCAGCTGAAATACACAGGCAAAGTAAATATCATAAGGGAAGATCTAGGACCCATTACATTCAGAAGGAGCAATATTAGCATCATCTTTCCCAGTTAACAGACTCCTAAAACACTAGGAACAGAATCCAGGTTGGCTGAGAACTTGCTAAACATCCAATTCCAGGATGAGCAGCCACTTCCACTGTGGGAAGTCAACTTTGTTAATAATTATGGATTTTTGTCTGCAGTATATGAATAGGTTTTGAGAAGGCAGGTAGAAAAAAAGGCCTCTCACATGAAACTGGAATATGGTTTCTAGGCAGAGAAAACAGCACTGAAGTAGATGGAAGATGCAGATCAGCATAAAAGTTGAATGTCTATAACTCAACTGACCATCTGTGGTTTTCTTCTGGAGAAGCTCTCAATGTAAAAACAAAATCAGGCATGAAGTGGCCTTTAGAAAAATTAGGCCTCCAGTTGAGTTCAGTCTCTAGTTCAAAAACTGTTAAACTACTGTATTCCCATCTTGCTACCAAAGGCTGGAAATTACATAATAGCTTCGCTGTATTCCCTTTTAATTATGAGATTTTAATTTTAATGCCTGTTTTATAACTCAATGAAAAACACATGTTTTGTGCTGAACGCAATTCAGCCTTACCAGATCCCAGAGGCCAAGCTCGTCACAGGGATAACTTTTAAAAGATCCCTTTTGGAATGTTATTTTGAACTTTGAGAAATGGCAAAAGTGCTTTTAAACATCGCAGGTCTCTCGGGAACATCAAGGTTTAAACTTAGTACAAGATTTTTAATTTTAAACCAGTCCTTAAAATAGACGATGTAAAATTTGGTGGGAATTCTTTTAGAAGCCTAAATGGGCTGAACTGGAAATGACACTTGGAAACTTTCTTTTTTCTTTTCTTTTTTTTTGACAAAGACACAACACTCGTTTTTACTGTTAGTTTAGCCTGAACTCATTCAGGGTCTAATGAGGCTGAATGATCCTGCTCCCTCCCTCCACCCCTATGACTACACTCATCTCAGCCATTCTCCTCTGAGATTTTCCAAAAAGAATAAAAGGAATTTACTTCTTTCAATGACAGGCGCTCCATGACAATAAATGACAAACTGATCTTCTCCCCTCCCTGTCAATAGCAGTTTCTGAGAAGCTATCTTGGAGGCAGGTAATAATTTTTCCCTTATTAAGAAAAAGTTGTTTGAGGAACTTTTCTCCCACCAAGATACATTCCTGCATGTATCTCTGTGAAGAAGAAACTTTAATTTCAAGAAGAAAAAAACCCCAGGGGAATATTATACTCTACAGCAGTTTGAGCCACAATATAGATAAGCTTTCCTCTGGACTAAACTTTTTCTAAGTTTCTCAGGGGGAAAAAAATGGAAATTGGAAAATAAATCACAATCTAATTCAAGGGCTCAGAAGAAGGGAATCCCAGCCTATCAGCATTCATCTTCCCAACTAACTGCCTTTCACTATACTCACAAAGGCCAGTAGCAATGAGACAGAAGGAGCAGAAACATGAGGAAAAGTGGATGGTAATTTTTCCTTCCTTCTCTCCTGTTTTCAGTTGCAATTGCTGTTATAGGGAAGTGCACTTGTATCAGTTGTAGAAATACTTTGAAAGACCATTATCTCTGGACTTTGTGCATTGACACCATTCACAAAAAAAAAAAAAATGAAAAAATGAAAAAGGAGGGATGACATCACAATTTCCTTTCCTCACAGGTGTAAAAAGTTGTGAAATGTCCTTGAGAAGTTGGAGAAGCTACAGGAGATGGAATGTCCAGGGACAGCCAGGTGGGTTTTTCTTTGAACAGTTTTTAATCCAAGCCAGAAAAGAATTAGTGAGATTTAGGAAACCTGTCTCTTGCTTGCAGAACATCTTACATTCGCCCTGTGAGAACATCACTGGCACTTGTAGCAAAGGGACACACAGGGGACGTTTCCTCTATTCTACTCTTTGTACTTACCCCACTCCTTAAAAGTACTTGAAAACAATCTGCGTTCCCCTTCAAATCTCAGTCTCAAAATGCTGAGAACCAGAAGCAAAAATCTGTGGTGCCCCCTGAACTGCTACAAGTTCTGTAGTAACAAAAATCCACTAACCTTCACTTCATGCAAAAGTGAACTAAAATAATCGCTTCCACCATGGTCCATTTACCATATGTCCTTACTACATATTGTGTGCCTTTCTCTGATTTTACAAACAACAGCACAACCATCCCCCATCCCAATCCCCAGTTTCTAGGTCTCAAGAGCAGAAAAGGTATCAAATATATTCTCCTGTAGAAAGACCTGGAGGTCAGCAACCAGGAATCATAGTGATCCCCTGCAACTGGGATCCCCTGAAACTGGGAATAAAGATGGTGTGCAAATTGTGGCCTTTAGGATTGGATCAGAGCAAGCAACCTAGGCTTTATTGTCCACTTGCCTCCCATTTTTTCTATTTGTGCTGAGTATATTCTTCTTCACTGCCCAGTAGTTATGCAAGATACAACTTCCCAGTCTAGAGATAAATCCCTTCTTTCTAGTGACTCATAGTATATTCAGAGCACATATTTAATGTGATATAAAGTCTGTCCTCATTAAGCCTTAAGCATTAAGGCACAGTAAGAGTTGGATGGTTTTAGAAGATGCTGTGAATTGGTAGTAGGGAAATGACCACAGACATCTGCTAGTCAAGTGACCCTTCCATATCATTCTTTAATGAGGCTTTGAGTTAGACTTAATTTGAAATATAAAAGTAAAATCTGAAAGTTTGACTCCTGTTAATTTCATGAACATATTTTTGTAGTTTTCTGGGCAACACCACAGAAGTAGTTTTCAATTGCCTTCTTCTAGGATGGGCTCTTCATTTCTTTTTAATTCCCAGTGTAACCTATAATCCTGGGATTTCCTGGTGGTCTCCCATCAAAGACTGAAGCAGAGTTAAGTTTACTTAGTTCTTTGAGATCAGATAAAATCAGTGTTGGGAGCAAGTGCTGCCATCTGGTGTGGATTAATCTGAGACTGGTTTGCTAGTAATTTTGAACAATGAGCAAAACAATACTGAATTTCTCATGTAAGAAGTGGCTTATTACTAAGCCTAAGACAAAATGGAGATCAGAAGATGCATGTGAAAAGTGAGACTTACAGAAGAATGTGAAACTAGTATCTCACAATTCAAGAAGGGAAACAATCCTTTGGGTTGAAGGAAAAAGAAAAAAGAAAAAATGGAATGGTTTATCTGAAATGTGACTGGGAGGTGAAGAAGGACCCAGCCAATCTATGAAAGGAAATCATTTTGTAGATTGGGAGTGGAAAGACGGAAATATAGAGATTTTCCTATTTAACCCTTGTTCAACTTTTATCCCATGTTTCAAACAGTAACATTATGCTCCAGATTGTCCTCATCCTGGTAGCTTGTCTGCCAAGGCTGTTTGTCATTTGATTTGATAAAGCCACCTTCCCACACCTCAAGTTCCCTCCCGCTCAGAGTAGCAGATAAGAGAGGGAGGCCTCACTTCATTTGCCATAAGGCCTGAAGGAGAAGCTTGTTTGGGAAGCTGCCATTGATATCTGTGACAGGTGTCAGCTTTGAATGGAGTTGCCAGTAGATGTTAACATGGAGCTTAACTGAACATTATTCTTGCCAAAAGCCACACAAAGTAAAAGTGTGTGTGTGTGCGTATTCATATGCATATGCACCAACAAGAAATTATTTGAGATATCAAGGCTTCATTAAGAATTACCTTGTCCTTGCTAATATCATTATTTCTTGCCATTCTTACTGCCTCATTCTTCTTTCATTGTCTCCCTCTTATGAAAACATAACCTTTGGCTAAAGATTTGCAGTCTTAATTTTTCTCCTAAAATTTATTCTGTTATAATGTATAGTTTGTACATTATAATGTACAATTTGTACATAAGTCTGCAATAAAAGAGTTATAGAACATCTGCTGCAATTTTAGAACATCAATAATAGTATCTATTTGTCTAGTTTAGTAGCACAAACTCCACAAAATGTCATCAAAATCACAAAAGATAAGTTACCAGTTTATGAACTGCTTATTGTTACAGAAACAAGGAAAGTATTGTCAAAAATCTTTTTTTTTTTTGCCAAATACAACTCTCTCCCAAATGTAGGTATTAATTTTGCAACTTTTGGCTCAAGTGTATTGTTCCCCTGTAATTTTTCTTTTTCCCCATCTAGAAATTTGTGGCTGATAAAAAAAACTGTTATCTGTAATGGAAGCCACTTAGCGATCAGAAATCAAAGTAGCAGGATGCAAAGTATTTTTCACTCTGCAATGTCCACAGAGTGGTTGATTATGACATGAACTAAGAGGACCTGGGAGCAAATTATAAAGAAAATAATATTTCTTTTATTGTGGTAGAAAGTAAGAGGCCAAATAATTTATTGTAAAGGTTCCTCGTGATTTATGCAAAATTTTAAAGTTGCAAGCTATCTTCACAATATAGTAACTAAATTGTCATTAGCAAATAAGGACACTTGAGGAATTTTTAAAAATAGAAGATGTCAATAAGAACATTTCCAATATACACAGGAAGACACTACCTCAGTATAAGCAGGTTATATAAACAAGAAGGGGAGTGGTCTCTAGAACTTGTTGATCTTGGATTCTGTAAATGTCTAAGACTTGTCTGTTTTTAGATCTAATGAATTGTTTTGCTAAAGGACAATATACGGTAATCTTAGTGAAGAAAGTAATGATAAAGCTATCATTTCTTCTTAGTGAAGAAAGTAATGATAAAGCTATTTTTGAAAAACCCAGTTTAAATTTCATACTGCTGAAAAAGTTGGCTCTTCCTCATGGATCACTTTATAGAAAGTCTTGGAACACATGCTATCATATCTGTTCCATGCTTTCTTGAAAGGCACTTATTAGTTGTTTCAATCTTTCCATCTTGGTTCACATGGATGTTGTTTTAGTTACTTTGGTAAGAAACCATTTATTAGATTTATAGCTTGTGTTATATTTAGGAGCTCAACACTGTGAAATTAGCACTTCCTCTTCTTATTTCCCTCACAAAAACAATGCTCTGGGGTAATCTCCTCCCCTTGAGGAGCACCCGGAGGCTCCAACTGGCGCAGAGTGCAGCCGCGTGGGTGGTTATGGGAGCAACATGGTGCTCCCGTGTGACACCTCTCCTGCGCGAGCTGCACTGGCTCCCGGTGGTCTTCCGGGTGCGCTTCAAGGTTTTGGTTACCACCTTTAGAGCGCTCCATGGCTTAGGACCTGGTTATTTACGGGACCGCCTACTACCACAAACAGCCTCCCACCAGCCGGTACGCTCTCACAGAGAGGGGCTCCTCTGGGTGCCGTCAGCCAAGCAGTGTTGACTGGCGGCCCCCAGGGGGAGGGCCTTCTCTGTGGGGGCACCCACTATCTGGAACGAGCTCCCTCCAGAGATCCGGAGGATCCCGGATCTGCACACTTTCCGCCGTACTCTTAAGACCCTCCTATTCCAGCAAGCTGGCCTGGCCTAATTTTCTCCCCTTTTTTTAATTTTTTAAACTGAAATTTTAATTTGTTTTAAATTATGGGTTTTTCTTAATTGTCTTGGGCTAAATTATTTAATTTGGTTTTAAATTGTTTCTAACTTTTGTATTTATGTATTTTATTCTGTGCCTGTTCACCGCCCTGAGTCCTTCGGGAGTAGGGCAATATATAAATTTAAAAACGAACGAACGAACAAATCTGAGCTAAGAAAGAATGACTAGACCAAGTTATCTAGTGCAGGGGTCTCCAACCTTGGCAACTTTAAAATGTGTGGGCTTCAACTCCTAGAATGGCTGGCTGGGGAATCCCGGGAGTTGAAGTCTACAAGTCTAAGAATTGCCAAGGTTGGAGACCACCGATCTAGTGAGCTTCTGAGGCTGAAGGTATACTAAACATAGATGTTTCTGTTTGTACTCCAATACCTTACCCACTCCATCACACAGTCTTCTATTGGAGGAAAGAGACAATCATGGTTTCTCTAAACTGCATAGCAGTTTCTAATGCTATTGAGTATAACTTTTTTTTTCATATTACTTTTCCTGGTTAGAACTTTGATTCCTAGGATTATAACACTGGAGCTAGGGAATATCTTTCTCATCTGGCCATTGGGTAGACCCAAGTTCTATTTTGTCTCTTATATTTTTAACATCTCCATTCCTGGGTGGATTCATCAAGAAAGGCTGGCTAAGGTATAATCAATATGTAGATTGCAAATAGCTCAATCTCTCATTTCTGATTTATCAACTCAAAGATGCAATGAACACTTTAAATATATACCTGGAATTATTTTGGAATGGATGAGCATAAGGTAAGTGCTGTGACCCAGGTAATTTGCTGATCTCTTAAATTAGTATTGGAGAGGATTACATTTAACCAATAAAAAGGTTATTTCAGAATATTCCTATTTTATCAATGTTTAGATGCTTGAAGTAGTTTTACCAGTCTCATCTAATTTTCTAACTATAATCTTATCAAAAAAAGATAGGACTTAGATCAAGTAACCTTTAGAAACTTTTAAAAATATGTTCACTGCTACAAATTATAGTAGTACTTGTAAGAACTAAGTATTTTCATTGCATCAATTTATTTTGTACAAGTTTCACTAAGTGCTGGCTTGAATCTAGTTTAGAGTATTCTTTAAACCTTCTTTAAGACCAAGCTATTTGAAAGATTATCTGCAGGCCTAAGTACAGACTGAAAGTTTAGACCTGTAAAGTGGCAAATACCAAGCACAGGTCCTTCCTTGTCTGGGTGAATATATTTAATCTGGAGGATATCTTTTTTTTCCTTGCTGAACTTAATCCCGTTCTAAAATCATTTTTATTCCAACTTTTTAAATGTTTCTTTTTCCTCTGGGACTGTTTTACCTGGGGCCTTTATACTTAATATTTTGATTTGAAATATTATCTGATGAAACATTTAAGGAATTAACAAAAAATAATTAGTCCATAGTCCTTGCTATGTAGTTTAGGGGTACATGACTAGGAGATTCAACAGTTACTCTTTATTGAATGATTTTTTTACAATAACAAAACAATACAAATGTAAAGAAGAAAAAGAAAAGACCAACAATATGTAAATAGGAAAGATTTAAAAGAAGTAGAGAAGAAAAAACATTATAAAGAAGCAGCTTCTGATATTCTTTACAGCAGTTATAAATGCATTTATATTTTATCCCCTCTCTCTAGGGTGACACCAGGGCTCCCTCTTTTTCCAGACTCTACCTTTCTAATGGTCAAACCCATAAATCATAAATTTATTTTTTCCATTTTCAGAAAAACCCTATAAAGATTTCCAACCACTAACAAATATAGTACTTGTCTTTTCCTAGTCAATTCTGACATCTCTACAAATGTCATCTTCACCAACCATTCCTCCTGTGGGTAGTAAGAGTCTTTCTATCTTGTGCAAATAATAATCTTGCTGCAGTTCCTTTTCTAGTTGTCTGTCCATTAGGTCCAAGCAAGTAAAGTTCTGGTTTCAATTGAATATTAATCGTTAAAATTGTTTCTATTGCTCTATGTATTTGAACCAAGGATGGGTCCTACTTACCTTTACCACTGGTTTGCAATGGGATCACACTCATTTGCACTATTTAGGTGACCCTGAGGGACAGATAAGCCCCCAAGCAGCCTCAATGACTCTCGGGCAGAATGCTAATGACCAGATGACTGCAAGAAATATAAATCCGTTCATTCTCCACCATTCATTCAGAACTGAAGAAGCTTCTTGGATGAAAAGCAAGAAATCTTTAAAGAAAAACAAAGGAAGTCCAGTTGCCTTTTGAAAAAGCACCTTTCGTACAAAATAAAATGTAATAATCCTACCAAATCACAAAATGGTGCTAATTGCTGTTCTAAAGCCTCTGTATAAAAAAGGTGAAATGGAGATATCCAAATTAATATTATAGATCACAAGAGACTTGAAAGAGAGAGAATATATGGATGTACATCTTGAAAGACTGGTAATATAAAATATAATATCCTAAATTGTACAGAGAAAGAAAAATTAGCAACATGCAGAAAAAGAAGAAAAGAGCTAGGACAAATTCCTAATTAGGCTGGTTACCTATTTTAAAATTCAGTTATTCAAAAATAATTCTAGCTGAGACATCTATTCCTTTCCCTCACTTTTCTTGGCTTTTCTATTTTTTAGATATTGCAGTAACTGTGAAGCTGCTGAGAAAAATGCTCAATTGCTCTTCCAGCCTTCACAAGTTCTACAGTCCTAGATTTAAACTTTTTCCCTATAGAAAATAGGGGGAAGAACTGGGATAATCTTTTCTCTATATAAAACAAGGGACAAATTCCTTTGCAAAGACCTCTGTGAGATGACTGTGAATTCCTGAGCAAACAAGGAAACTATATTCCCAATACCAAATGCTTTTATAACAATAACTATTTTACAAACAAAAAATAAGGTTAGAAAGCAGGGACACACACCAGAACACAGCAAATCGGCCTATCAGCAAATAAATTCAGTCTACTTTCCCTTTAGAAATTCACTGAGATCATCATGTTAACTGAAAAATAAGTAATGATCTGGCAGGTGGATCTAGTCTATTCCACCCAAGAAGTCAATAACCATATCTTTAAAACAAAAGAAAACAAAACAAAATCCAATCCTCAGACAAGAGGTAGACAAGGAATTTCATTGCTGAGTCAGAGCTGGCAGTTTGAACTTAACACAAATAAATTGATAGCCAACAAAGCTGGAACAAGATTGGAGTCATTTGGCAGGCTCCATCGGTACTCCAGCAACACACATTTTTAATCAACTGAACACTGTTTATTTGTTGCACTTTTAGAACCCCCAATAACTGGGGATCTCTGGGTGGCATATATACAAATTAAACACAAAACAAACACACCCCTCCTCATGATAAACAATGAAGAAAACAACACACAGTAAAACCACAGAAATCCAGCAGCAAGAATAAATACTGAAGGACATCAAATCAAAGTTAGACACAGCAAAACAAAATAGTTCTTGAAAATGCATGGAAGAACAAAAAAAGTACTCCATTCCAACATAATCATCAGGTGAGTTTTTTTGAAGAGAAGATTCCATACATGAGACACCAGTGTTATATCACTGTGGTTTGCCACTTGTGCTCCTTCAAGAGCTTGAAACATTCAAACTACCCCGAACTTAACCCAGAAAGGCAATAGCATTCAAACTGCCATGTTATAATGATTTCCCATTACGTTAAGCTAATCGAGCTGATTTCATAAATTAAACCAGGTATGAACTGAATCACAAAGTTTTAATAACTTTGTTCATATCTGTGAGTACCAGTTGAAAGGGAACTATAGTATACAGAGCTACTAAGTTCCTGAACATGGGAAATCTATGCTCAAACTACATGGCGTTATCTTAAGTTCCAACTTTTTTTGACCAATGGTCTAGCTGAATTTCAAAACTTTGCCTTTATTTATTAGCTTTATGAACTGTATGCCTTGCCAATTATGGGCCAACCCCTGTACACTAAAGACATCAAACATAACATAAAAATATTCATTAAACCAAGGTAGAAGAGGGTAAAATCATACAATTTAAAATAAGATCAGAATACTAATACACAACTGTATTTGTCACAATGGAATTTGATAGACCAGGGGTGGATGCATCACACGCTGGCCATGCCCACCCTCATTTTACCGAAGGGGAAAAAGTTGCGATACATCACATGATGACAACGTTATGACACGAGTTTGACACTCCTGTGATAGACTGTTTCTCACAGCCATGGGAGTCAGATTGTAATAAACCTTCAAACACCACATTGTGGTGAGGCAGTGAAAATAGAGAAAGATGGACTGTGTGTGTGTGCACACACAAGCACACACTGTTCTCACTGCCAGAAAACAGACCCTGGATGGGATCTGATCAATTTGGTCAGATTCAGAACAAAAAAAAAATGACTAGGTTCTATAAAACAAAATAGGACATCTAGAAAAAATCATATTAGGATTCTCAACCTACCTGTATCAACCAGTTATGAAGAGTAGTAGCTGGGTTATCAACAAAACTATAATCTCATATATTGGTAGGTAGTTTAGATCTTTCATCCCAGCCCAATTAGGCTGGACCTTAGAGAATGGGATCATCTCAGCATGATCTAGCAAGAGTACTCTATATTTAATATGTAACTTTATTTCAAAATCAGTAATCTAGACTCCCAAATAATAATTAAATCTACCCTTTGGTAAAACCAGATGTGCATTTGCACAGGTTATATATGATCCCTTTGTGGTTTCCCATCCTTTCCATTCAGCCTATTGTAATCAAGGCTTATTTTGGATTTGAAAGTTTTGAGAGTAGTCCAAGAGTTCCTTCCAACTCTATAATACAAATCAATGGGAATAAAGTCAAGTACTTAAAATTAACACACCGTTTGCATTTAATGTGTTGTACTAAATTCAAATTACATGTAATTTAATTTTCTTTCCTGCCTTCGCTTGTTCTCTGTCCTGGCCCTGCCTACTTCTTCAAGGGTGGTTCTGTCAGGAGACTATTACGCTATCCGCTCCTTCCCAAATAGTTTAGTTTTGATCAACTGAAGAACAATCTAAAACTCGATAACCTCATCTTTTAGGAATATAGTCATGTTCCCTACAAAGCCCCTTGTAAAAAAAAAATGTGCCTGAGATATTAAATAGTTAAATCAAGAGATGAAAGGTCTGAAGCTGCATTCTGAGTATTCTCAATAATATTTTACACATTATAACCTCATAATCATAGCAGTGCTTTGCGCACTTCAGTTTTCTCCATGTAGAAAACCCTCTTGTTGATGATATAACAATTCTTCATCTAGGAAACTGTTCTATGTTTCTACTCCTTTATTGGTACAGAGAGGTTCTGGAATGAACGCCCTGCATTTGATCCAATCAGATTGGTTTGACACTTCCTCAGCATTCCATGCCCTTTTGTTTGGCACCAGGACTTGTTGTGTAGGACAAGATGCTTTCACTGGCAAAGGTTGATTTTATTAAACACTCAACAGGATGTTATACATCCAGGCAAACCAGACTCCTTTTTATACCACTGAAGGCTGGCACTCTAGCAGGGCACCCACACAACCTAGCCAAGCTAAACTTTCTTGTCCTTTTCAGAGATATTTATAGATGGGAATTTTGACAAGAATGAGTTTCTGTTTTTGAAGGAATACTTTTACTTATTATGATGTCTGTTTTTAGCTTGTGGGTATCCAAAAGGTGAATGTAATTGAGAAAACTGTAGTATGTGTGTACTTTCTAAAGAATGCAATGAAGAAATCTGTTACGGGAGGAAGTAAAGAGACACCAGGAAAGAATGATTCGGGCCACAGAAAAAGGGTAATGTGGAAAATTACCCCCCTCGCCATCTCTGTTTCTCAACCTATTTGCCAACCCAAGCAGAAAGAAGGGGTGCTGGGAAAATGGTACATTACTGCAGAACTTTTGCATTTAACTGAAACGGAGAATTTTTTTTCTCCCTGCAAACAAAAATATATTCAGAGCGAATGTTAAAACTAAAAAAAACTTTAGTACCATGTGGTACGTGCTGAATATTTTGTTCATCGTTTTTATTGATATGAAAATCTGTAGACAACACAAATATTTCTTTTATTTAGAGCATCTACAGAGATCACACAATCACTGATGTGCAAATTTAATTTAAATAAAGCACCAGCAAATAGATGATAAATAGATGATAGATAGCTAGATAGATGATAGCTAGATAGATATAGACAGACAGACACAGATAGATGAGATAGATAGATAGATAGATAAACAGACAGACAGATAGATGACAGACAGACAGATGATAGATAGATAGAGATAGAATGTTGATAGATAGATGATAGATAGATAGATAGGTAGGTAGATAGATAGATAGATAGATAGATAGATAGATAGATAGATAGAAGTGGTAGGGAGAGAGGGGGGAAGCTATGTGGACAATACAATACAGGACATAAAATGTTAAATTCAGTTAAAATCATAATAAAATCACCATAATATGGAGCCATAGAATTGCAATGGGATAGATATTAGAATAGCGGTACTTCCGATATGTAGGAAATTATGCTTTTTTTGATAAATTAATTACATCTGCAAATGTGTGCAAGTGACTTATTAAATGGCATTCTTTAAGCACTGTAGACCTGACTTCATATGGTATCAAATCTTTAAACTAAAGTTAACAACATCCATATAGAATTTTGAAATGGTAGAGTTAGAATAATGACCAGGTATCTGCAGAATAGCAATAGCACTTAGACTTATATACTGCTTCATAGTGCTTCACAGCCCTCTCTAAGCGTTTTACATAGTTAGCATATTGCTCCCAAAATTTGGGTCCTCATTTTACCCACCTCGGAAGGATGGAAGGCTGAGTCAACCTTGAGCCGGTGAGATTCGATCTGCTGAACTGCAGCTAGCAGTCAGCTGAAGTAGCCTGCAGTACTGCACTCTAACCACTGCGCCACCTCAGCTCTTAGATAGGTAGGTGGGTTTATGTGAAACCCAAGGCTAAAGGACCAGCCATAAAGAGCCTTATATGAGTTTGAATGGGTATTTGGAAGGGAGATTTCCAAGGAATACCAATGCCACCTAGGCCAAACATGCCGAGACCAATCACTTCTGTTGATGCTGCTGCTGCTGAGAAAACTAAGTGGATGCATAACCAGTAATTAAGTTAAATTTGGAGGAAGGTTAATGGACAAGATATATAGAAGCTTTATTTAAAAATAATACATATTCCTCCTGATCAATGCCTAAATGATTATACCTTAGTATGATCAAGTACTGATGTCTCAACAAATTCCAATTGTCTTCCTTTTCATCACTTTGAGACAGCTTGGCATTTCACAGTTAAATTACGGTGGTGAATGAAAGCTTAAGTATCATTTTCTGATTAACTTTGTTTGGATCATAAGATGTTAACTTCTGCCCACATCAGATGTTTTTCTTTCCTTTTTTTTAAAGTAGCACATTCTATAGGGCAGTCTACCAGACCTGTTTAATTTGAAAATATTCCAAGTGACATGAATATTACAAGGAAAAGCGCCCAATAATTTTTATATTTGAGAAATTTCTGTCAGTTTCCAGCTTGACTGATGTGAAATGAAATTTCAGCAGTTGATTTATGAATATTATTTATAGAGCTTTGGCTATTCATTGTTCTTTTCACATATCTGATCTACACACAGACATACAGACACACACACATGGATTTGATTTATTTATATAACATATATGGCTGCCCAAGTCACTAAGAGAGATTCTAGACATCTAACATATGGTTACAAACCAGTGGTGGGTTTCAATTTTTTTTTATTACCGGTTCTGTGGGTGTGGCTTGGTGAGTGTGGCATGGCTTGGTGGGTGTGGCATGGTGAGCATGGCAGGGGAAGGATACTGTAAAATCTCCATTCCTTCTCCAATCCAGGGGAAGGTAACTGCAAAATCCCCATTTCCTCCTGATCGGCTGGGACTCGGGAGGCAGAGAATAGATGGGGGGGGGCCAGTCAGAGGTGGTATTTACTGGTTCTCTGAACTACACAAAATTTCCACTACCGGTTCTCCAGAACTGGTCAGAACCTGCTGAAACCCACCTCTGTTACAAACAGAGAAACCAAAACACGCAGAACACTGCAATATAGGATCACTGACAGACCAAACTGCATAGCAAATTACAATGCATACCATTTCAGGAAGGGCTCATCCAACGTTTTGGATAAGTAAGGTAGACATTTCTTTCCCCATTGATATAAGGTTGGAAATATAGATTATGGTCTTGACTGGGGCAAACCTGAGTTAAAATCTCAGTTCTGCTATACATCTCACAGGGTAAACTTGGCCCAGTCAGCTTAACCTACCTCCACAAATAGTGATGAAATAAAGAAAAGAAATGTTTACTTAAAATATTTACATACCACCATCAAATTGGATTCCAAAGTAGCAATTAAGACACAAGCCAAATTAGAAAATGAATCAACAACCCAGCAGAAATGAAAAGCCAAGATATAATATTGGGAATTGCCTGGATAAATAAAAATGATTTCATTTGGCAACTGATAGATAGCACAGTTGGCATCAGGTGAATCTTTCTGTATAAGGTATTCTACAACAAATGTGCCAAAGCCAAACAACAAAGTCATTCTCCAGTCTGGTGCATACCAGATGTGTCCAGCATTAGTCATATTGACTGGAAATGATGACATTGTAGTCGATCACATCTGAAATGTAACTTTTAGAGGAAGCCTACTCGGTTGATATCTTGAGAAGTTAAGAAAAAAAGAATATCAGTAATAGATATTAATGATAATGATAATAATTGAGAGCCAGTTTGATCTAGTTATTTAGGTACCAGGCTAGAAATCAAGAGACCACACGTTCTAGTCGTGCCTTAGCCATGAAAAACTGGCTAGGTGACTTTGGGCCAGTCACTGTATCAGCCCAACTTACTTCACAGGGTTGTTGTGGGGAAAATAGGAGGAGTATTAGCATGTTCACTGCCTTGAATTATTTATAAAATATTAATAATAAAGGCAGGATATAAAGTAATAAGTAAATTAAAGCACAGGCAAATTGTTGCAGAAATGGATATTCTTTTATTATCAAGGGGCCAGAACTGAGTAAATAAATAGCAGAACTTTGAACTATGCTTGAAAATTAATATAACTTAATCAAACCTTCTGGAAATGGAAAGTTGGATAAGCTATCTGGTCAAAATTCAAAATTGTACTGGTTGACGTTTCTGAACTAGCTTGAAGTTTCCTTATCAAAGGTGGGCAAGATTTCTGTGGATCCTTTTTTTTCTCCTAAGATTCCTAAGATTTTCTAGGTTCCCCCTTTTTTTTAAAAAGTCCTGATGCATGACTCTGTGGAAGGGTCAAAGCTGTCATCTTATCAGAGGAAGAGGGCTGACAGTTTGCTGGGAATTTTGGAAGATTCTTTTTCTTTTTTCTTTTTGAATGGCAATTTTATTGAGGTCCACTCTAATTAAAGTTGGAATAAGAACTATTGAAAAGGCTCAGTTCTGACTCCCAGAGATGTAAGTATTCTTTTGAATCATGGGAATTGGATAGATTACTTCCTAACAGTATATATGGTGGACATGGAGCAGACTGGTCATCAGTAACTTAGTCAAGCCTGGTAAAGCCTATAGGTTACAACTACATAACATTAGAGATAAGTCCCAATCAGGAGTGAAATTTTAAAAAATTCCCCTACCAGTTCTGTGGGCGTGGCTTGTTGGGGGACGGTCATGTGACTGGGTGGAGGTGGCCAACTCGACATCGAGGGGCTCCTCACTGGCCCCTCCCAGCCACTCCTTGTTGCAAATGGCAGGAAAATGGGGAGGGGAATATTCCTGCCTACCATCCTTTCCTCAGTCTGTGCTGAGATTGAGGAATGGATGACAGGCAGGAAAATCCCCTTCCCCATTTTCCTGCCTTTCACAAAAATGGCTCGATTCCAGCTGCTCCCCCCCATTCCCCTCCCTCCTGGGGACTACCTAAAAGGGACAGGCTGCAGCAGCTCTGTTGTGAATGGAGGGAGGGAGAAAAGTTAGCATTCTCTCTGCTGCATTTAACATTGAATTCTGTGGCAGAGAGGATGCTAACTTTTCTACCTCCATTCAGAATGGAGCTGCTGCTCCCTTTATGGTTCCCTCCCACCCCCCTCCCTCCTGGGGACTACCTTAAAGGGACAAGCTGCAGCAGCTCCGTTCTGAATGGAGGGAGAAAATTTAGCTTTCTCTCTGCTGCATTTAACATTGAATTCTATGGAATATCGAGTGGCTGGAAGAGGTGAGCAGCGACCGTCCGGACATGGGTGGGGCCAAGGAGGGGTAATTACTACTGGTTTGGCGAACTGATGCCCATAATCCCTAGCGGTTCGCCCGAACCGGTCCAAACCGGTAGGATTTCACCCCTGGTCCCAATTCTAGGTTTTCTTTTCTCTGTCATTGATTGCATCAAGTTTGTCTCTGAAGATTGAGGGACGTGTGGAAATAGTAATTCCAATATACAAAAGGTATGCTATCAAATTATAGACCTATCAGTCTTTTAAGGATAGTTATATGCCAGAGATTTGTATGAACAATCAGAGGATTGCATGGACTCTGAAAATATTCTGGCAGAACAACAGTTTGGTTTCTGACCAGGCCATTCTATTTTACATTCAACTTTATATTGTATCACCCCAAGCCTAGCTTTATAAGCAGTGTTCGCTGATTTTAGCAGTGTATTTGACACGATAGCAAAAGACAAACTCTGGTGTACTATTGATATCAACATCAACTGATGCCACCTATTTCTGCTTATGTCTTTTGTCCTTCTGCTACAATGTCCAACAGCACTCACCAAAGAAACTCCAACGTTTAAGGAGGACTGCATTTATGCTCTAAACCTGCATCAGCTATCCAGTCTTTTCTCCATTCTTGGGAAGCTCAATCCATTCCTTAAGAGTTACAATAAAATTCTTTTCAGGTTCATTAACAGCTTTTTTTTTTCATTGATTGCATCTGATATTTATTCTAACTTCTCAAAGTTTGAGTCTGCTCAGGTTTCTAAGAAATATTCTTCAAGTATGTTGCTGTGCCAAATACTGTTTTTATTTTTTGTATGGAAGAAGGACTATATCAAATTACTACCAGCACATGGATTAGCATTTTTAAAAATTTTTTGGCTAAGGCTTGTTATTTTTCCTGTAGCCTTAACTTCATATATGTTACATGACACATTAACTTCAAATGGAGAACAGGGATGGAAAAGAAGCTGCACATTTATCACTCTCCCCTTGTCCACTGTTGACAATAGGATATAATATGGCCAGGAAGAACCTCAGACAATGAATATTTGATATGGAGGATTAAATTAAGAACCGGCCGATTCCTACTGAAGCGTTCTTAGGACAACAAGTTATCAGTCGTAAACCTGAGATACTTCTTAATCTGATCATCACACCAAAATTTCAAAGAGCTCTTATATTCCAAACTGTAATGCCCTACAAACTGCATTTCTGGATGAAAATTGCAGCAAAGCTCATAGCTCACCCCAAATTTAAAAATCATCAAGAAGAAAGACAAAAAGTCTGGACGGTGGACTTGGGAGTATCTGGAGACAGCAGAAGAGAAAGAACAGGATAAAATCCCAAAATACAAGGAGCCAAAAACAGAAGTAGAACAATTGTGGCAAAAGAAAACCAATATACAGTAGATCCAATAGTAATAGGCCCCTTGGGTGCAATCCCCAAACAACTGGAGTACCACTTGAACATCTGATTTGATTGATTGATTGATTGATTTGATGATTTGACTTGATTGACCATCAGTCAAATGGAAAAGGCAGCTTTAGTTGGAACAGCTGACATCCTGGGACAATATCTTTAACACCATCAAACAACAACATCAGCCTATCCCAGGTCCCTGGGAAGGTCTAACTATGTGGCTAAAAATGCCAAACCCAGTCTAAACATCTGGCTGATTGTACGACCAACCACGATAATTACTATTAATCCTCCTGTTTATCTGTTTCTAGTTGTATTTACAGTCACAATCGTATTTTCACAGAAGCCTTAGTGTCAATATTAGACTCAATATTAAAAGTGGTTTCTCTGAGCTAGAAAAGTTTCACTTGTGCTGGCTATGGTCAATTTAGTTTTAATTCCATTTAGTTTTATTTATTTTATGTTATCTTTTATCTTATTTTACTTCAATGTTTCATGTTATGCACGTCTGGTCAATAACCAAAACAAAGTACTTAGACTTTGTTACATGTTGTATCCAGTTCCAAATATAAAATTAGTATTATGCTTAAAACATACATTATAATAGAGCAGAGAAATGACAGTAGACTTTAAAATTATTTCTGTGTGCTGGATTTGAATTTAATCACAGCTGTTTTACAGCACTGCATACTGCAATGTTGTATTTTCAGATAAGGCCAAATCAGATAATTCCTAAGTAAGTTTTACTTATGGAACTATGTAATTATAGGGCCAATGATTTTGGTGGCTACTGCTTCAGAAAGCTATATAAGCTACAAGGCCACATTACTAGCATAAATTACAATGTGTGCCTTCCTTTATTTTAATACCAAGTTGAAGCAATGGGGCAGTAGGCCATGTCAAATTTTTCAACTTTCAAACATTAGGGGTGCTCAAAAGTTGTGACGTGGCTTGGTCGATTGTAAATATATTTTTGTTACTTTAATAGAATTTAGAGGTGCTTGGTAAATACCTACATAAATGTCAAAACTTTTCAGACTCGCAATTCCCCAGTACCATCAAAGAAGAACATTATTATTCTGTATGCAGTGAGCTGGGTGGATGATATCTTTATTATTTCACTCCAGAGAAAGGCTCAAAAACAGGAAAACCTGCCCAAGTTATTGCAGATAATCTGATGTATTTCATGAAGAAGAAAGGCATTGACAAAAGCTTGACTCCCGAGGATGTGGACAGGGTTCTGTGTAAGATTAGTGCTGCCATGTGTTTATTGGACCCGTGTCCCTCCTGGTTGGTACTGGCCTCCCGGGAGGTTACACGAGGCTGGCTCCAGGGGATTATAGGTGCTTCTCTGAGTGAGGGTGCCTTTCCTGCCGCCTTGAAAGAGGCGGTAGTGAGGCCCCTCCTCAAGAAGCCTTCCCTGGACCCGGCTGAATTAGCCAACTATCGTCCAGTCTCCAACCTTCGTTTTGTGGCGAAGGTTGTTGAGAGCGTGATGGCACGACAACTTCCCCGGCACCTGGATGAAGCTATCTATCTAGACCCGTACCAGTCGGGCTTCAGGCAGGGGTACAGCACAGAAACGGCATTGGTCGCGTTGGTGGATGATCTCTGGAGGGCTCGGGACAGGGGTTGCTCCTCTGTCCTAGTCCTATTAGATCTCTCAGCGGCTTTTGATACCATCGACCATGGTATCATGCTGCAGCGGTTGAGGGGGTTAGGAATAGGGGGCACCATTTTGCGGTGGTTCTCCTCCTTCCTCTCCGACCGCTCGCAGTTCGTGTTGGCAGGGGGACAGAGGTCGACCTCGAGGCGTCTCGCATGGGGAGTGCCGCAAGGGTCGGTCCTCTCGCCCCTCCTGTTCAACATTTATGTGAAGCCGCTGGGTGAGATCATCCGTGGTTTTGGGGTGAAGTGCCATCTGTACGCTGATGATACTCAGCTGTACATCTCCACCCCAGACCACCCCAACGATGCCCTTGATGTGATGTCTCGCTGCCTGGAGGCCGTGCGGGTCTGGATGGGGAGGAACAGGCTCAGACTCAACCCCTCCAAGACCGAGTGGCTGTGGCTCCCGGCGCCCCGATATAGTCAGCAGGTGCCATCGCTGACTATCGGGGGTGAATCTTTGCCCCCCACGGAGAGGGCTCGCAATCTGGGTGTCCTCCTGGATGCGCGGCTGTCTTTAGAAGAGCATATGACGGCCGTGGCCAGGGGGGCCTTTTATCAGGTTCGCCTGATTCACCAGTTGCAGCCCTTTCTGGATCAGGACGCCCTGCGCACGGTCACTCATGCCCTTGTTACTTCCCGGTTGGACTATTGTAATGCTCTCTACATGGGGCTCCCCTTGAAGAGCACTCGGAGGCTCCAACTGGTCCAGAATGCAGCCGCGCGGGTGGTTATGGGCGCAACCCGTTGTGACCATGTGACACCCCTCCTGCGCGAGCTGCACTGACTCCCAGTGGTCTTCCGGGTGCGATTCAAGATGTTGGTTACAACCTTTAAAGCGCTCCATGGCATAGGACCCGGGTACCTCCGAGACCGTCTTCTGCCACCAATAGCCTCCCACCGACCAGTCCTTTCCCACAGAGAGGGTTTCCTCAGGGTGCCATCAGCCAAGTTATGTCGGCTGGCGACACCCAGGGGGAGGGCCTTCTCTGTGGGAGCCCCAGCCCTGTGGAATGAACTGCCCCCAGAAATTCGTAAGATCTCCGACCAACGGGTGTTTCGCTGCGCATTGAAGACCCTGTTGTTCCGCCAGGCCGGACTATCAACACAATAGTTTTAAATTGGGTATTTAAATTTATTGGGGTTTTAAATTTGATCCACCTATTTAATTATTTTAAATTTTATACTGTTGTTTTGTCTGTGTTTTTAAATAGGCTGTACACCGCCCTGAGTCCTTCGGGAGAAGGGCGGTATAGAAATAATAATAATAATAATAATAATAATAATAATAATTATTATTATTATTATTATTATTATTATTATTATTATTATTATTATTATTGAAGGCCACTGGTGGAGATTCTACAAGTGTTAATATTGGCTGTGAAGGTGGTGTCATGCACTGGATGGAGGTCAAGCCAGAGCATCCACTCTGCTGGAGCTGATTGACTAGTCTGAAGGTGAGCCACCTTTGACATGCAAACTGTTTGCAGTGGAAATAAAGAAGTTAGTTGAAAAACCAATGCAAGTACTGCAGTGGACCTATCATGCCCAATCAATAGAGAGATGTGTGAAACAGGTCACAGAGTCAGTAAGAAGAGTGTATATACATGAGAAATGTGAGGTTTATATCAGAGGCCAAAAAGCAAGTCAGCAGCTAATGTTGAAGAACGAATCAAAACAAGACTTGATGAAACGCACTTAAACATTTTGGTAACTCAGATAATTGCTTTCTGATGTTAGTTTATTATTGCATGGATTATTTTTTGCTTAGCTAGATAAGATTCATGCAGAAAAAAACTTTCATTTTTGTAGCACAAGGTATAATTTTTGTGGGGTATATGATCAGATGTGGATTTACCATACCAAGTTAAATGTTATGCAATTGCAAAAAAAAATAAAAATAGCAGATTTGAATTCTTAGTGTAAAAACACATATTTTTAGAACCCCTCACTGAAAAATTGCAAAAATTAATTTTTCATCTTAACGAGGTGAATTACACACCCTAACGAGGAAGGAGTAAGGAGAGCAGATGTCAACTCTTGATATAAAGCTGTTAATTTTTCAGATTCCTTTCATTATTTATATATGGTGTACTGTAACTTTCTTCCCAGGTTTTATAATTTCTGATGCATTTATTCAGAGATTTTGCATTGATCTTTGCTCAAGACCTTGTGTAAGTTGTCAGAAAGCCCCAATACGCTTTCCCTTTATCAAAATACTAAAACTTTCATAGTTATATTCCACAATATGAAAAATATCTTCATTGTTTGAATTTTGGCTTAGGTTTTAAAAGCTGTTTTTTTTAAAAAATTTTTGCTCTTAACTCCTTTATTTCAAAAAATTATAATAGAATAGAATTCTGTATTCTTTATAGAATAGAATAGAATTCTTTATTGGCCAAGTGTGATTGGACACACAAGGAATTTGTCTTTGGTGTATATGCTTTCAGTATACATAAGGACCAAATTATGTTACAAAAATGCGGATGAACCTATAATATTCTGAAAATAGAAGGATCCACAGTATCACACTGGATGGGACAGACTTCCAGTTATTTAAATGCACATTGTATTTCTTTCCAAATAATTTTTATGTGAAGCTAATTCTGTTAATCGCTAGAGACATTGTGATGACTACATGATTTTTTTTTCCAAAGTTCAACACAGTTCAAAAAGACAGCAAACCTTTAATGCGGGAATTTCAAAGTCACATATTGCCGTATTTGAGGAAATATTAAACATCTCAACAGCTCTTTTAATATCAAAACAATACTGACTTCTATCTTAGAATAAGTTAATTTGGAGGTGGGGAGCGGGGGGAAGAGACTAAGCTTCATTTGAGTTTACGTGCTCCTGATGAACTCATATAGCTGTCATTGTACTCTGATGAAAGAAAGACCAGCAACTAAACTTATATGAGGTTTACAGGAAAGTTCTTACATCTCCAGAAGAAAAGAAGATTATGTTGCAGGAATGTCTCCTCCTTAGCTGAAGAAACATTAGGGCTTCTTGTATTACCCTATTTTGATTAATAGTTTCTATTGCTTTGAGGTAAGCTGCAATGACTAGAGAATCTGGCTGGGCTGTCATATTTACTCAGAGTGTTGGTGTGATACAATTCCCAGCAATTCAGAAAGAGCTCATTTTTTGTGATAACTAGAACTACAGAGAAAGAGGAGGCAAAGTAAAGGGATTTGTATAAAAGAAGATGTTGTTCAGAGAACATTAAATCTGACAAAATTTGCTAATAAATGTGGTCAAGACTAAACAATATTTTTTAAAGAACTAGACAGCGTACCAAAGAGGAACTGTTGTCCTTAATGTACATACATATGCTTTTTATCCTATAATGGATAAAAAGATTATGCAGGTAGTTAGGCCAATTATGCAGATAGATAGATAGATAAATAGATCAGAAAAAGGGTGAATTGATATTGTCTTTTTTGTGAATTGTCTATATTTACTAAGACATATTGTACATGTTAATGGTTTTTATTTCATATATTTGTATATGTTTGGCAAGGAGGAAAAATCCAATAAGTGTATGTAAAATGTTCTGTCACAAATTATTCTGCCCCAAAATTAGCTGTAGTTTTCCAAAAGTGGTTCAATCCTCAAACAAACCATTCTGATTTTGTAATAGACCTGTCTCTGTGATCTTCTGGAGTGTGGTGTATTGAATGGTACATTCTGAAGTCAGACTACTTTCATGATATAATGATTTATACACCTCTGTCCACATCATTGCTCAGGTATTCAGCAAGTAAAAAATGGGTATGATAAGAAACTTTTGAAGAAATTAGCCTCTCAAATTTAAGCAATTACCAAAATTTAGTCCTCCATCTATTGAAAATCATTGCAGAACAATCTTTTTTTCCCCAGCTAATAGCACTAAAAGGAGAAAGAGGAAGTCTTTCTCATAAAAACAATTTTTCGCAAAGAATTGTGCTTTCCAATGTTTTCCAACAGAACTTTCAGTTTAGCGCTGAGTGACATAGGAAATTAAAAGGACAAAAGTGACAATTATAAATTACCTTTGGCCAACATGACATCTTCCAGATGAACTGGGACTGCAGCTCATAGAATTCCTGTACAGCATCTTCAAAAGCCAGACAATTTGGTGGGGAAAGCTGTTTTATTATTATGGTTCTTTGCACAGTCAGCCAGATGTTCAGGTTGGACTTGGCATTTTTGTTCACCTTTTGAGTTCTTTCCAAGGACCTAGGGTAGGCAGATTTGTTGTTTGATTGTGTTAAAAGTATCATCACATGATGTAAATTGTTCCAAGTAAAGCTCTCATTTGCAGTTGACTGAAAATGAATTTATCAATGCTGATGGTATTGAAGTGATTCTCTAGTTGTTTTGGGATTACACTCAAGGTGCCTATGACTATTGTACTGTTCATTTTCTTTTGCCATAGTCTTTCTATTATTTGCAAGTCTTTGAATTTTGTTCTCTTCTCCAGTTTAATCCATCAAAGTGGTACCTTTGGTGGGTAAGATTTACTTGCATTTGCATGCTTTTAAGATGCTAGGTGGGCAGGAGCTGGAACAAGTAATGGGAGCTTGCCCCATTGCACAGAGCTTGGTTCTCAAACCCAGGCTCTCCAGCTGACAAACTTAGCATCTTTAATCACTGAGCTAATGTGCCCCCTATTTTACTATCCTTCAGATATTCTTCCAATGTCCTTTTTTCTTCTTCAACTGTTTGGTGTACTTGCAACATTCCATACCTATCTATTTTCCTTGGTAAGTAGAGTCAGTCAACATTGCTGTGAGGATGAAGGGCATTATTCATTGTCAACATTTTTCTGGTCTTCCTAATCAGTAGGCAGCTTGAGTCCAGTCTACTATTCCAGTTGTGTATCTAATAACTATAATTGCCAAGGTGTTTGGTGCCTTGATGATATTTTCTCCATCAGATAGTCTACATGAAAACTATTGGCTAATAGAAGCATGGTCTTAGCTATTAATGCCTACCATTCAAACACTAAAGATTTCAAGGTATAATAGACTCCCAATTAGGGAAGCCTTATTAGCATTCTCAATTTTTAAAAAGATCTTCTGTACTACATTCTTCATGAAAGCAAGCACTACATTTAAAGAATTTTTATAAAGTATGGCTGCAGCTTCCATTACACCACCTCTTTCAAAGCATCCAAAGACTGGCATAAAGATTGAGTCAGTCTTTACACTTGGCCATTATACTGAAACCCTATCAAGTCAAATACAATACTAGATAAATTAAATGAATTGTAGTTCACATTGTGTTCAGGCACAAAACAAGGCCTCTATTACATGTCTCAGTAAACAAGATTGTCTTACAGAGCAATCAAGCAGTAAAATGGAATTGATCTGCCAGAGGGTAGAAGTAGCAGATACTCTTAAAGCAAACTGTACACTAGCAATTAAGAGCAACATCCAGATTCTTCTGTAACTCCACTGAAGGCAACTAAACATCATATATTAACATTTCATTTCTGTCCTTCCTTGCAGCACCATAGGCATGATAATGCTTCAAACTTTCTCACTTTCTCCAAGTAACTCACAACAAGAGTCCAGAGATATTTTACAAGAAGAGTCCTCCATTCCTCTACCCGTAATAAAATACCTTATGCCACCAGACTTCAAATTTTGGGCTTAGACAATTTAGAACTACGCTGACTTCGGTCTGACCTAGTCTAGCACATAAAATTATCTGCCACAATGTCCTACCTGTCAATGACTACTTCAGCTTCAACCACAACAATACACAAGCAAATAATAGATATAAACTCAAGGTAAACTGCTACAAACTTGATTGCAGAAAATATGACTTCAGTAACAGAGTGGTCAATGCCTGGAATGCACTAACTGACTCTGGTTTCTTCCCCAAAACCCCAAAATGTTAACCCTAAACTGTCTACTGTTGACCTCACCCCATTCCTAAGAAGTCTGTAAGGGGCATGCATAAGAGCACTAGTGTGCCTACTGTCCCTATCCTAATATTCCTTTTTACTCTTATTCTTTTCATGTATTCAAATTATGTTTATACTTTTACCTGTTATCTTATATATGCTTGACAAATAAATAAGTAAATAAGTAAATAAATAAATAAATAAATAAATAAATAATAAACAAACAAAAGCAAGCAAGCAAACAAACAAACAAATAAACAATTGATGAAAGGAGTCCCAGAAGCAGAACAAATTTTCTTTTGAATTTTAAATACTAATTTTCTTAACGTTTGGAATTTTTAATGGTCATATTTTGAATTTAAACGGCACCCCTTAAATATTTTGTAACGGGAGTAGAGGCAATTCTGGAGCAGAAGTGAGAATGACCACAAACAAATCTTTCTGTATTCTAATGGGCTGTCACAATATTAAAGCACTCTTTTTACCGAACACATTTCTGTCACAGCTATTCAGATAATAGCCAACCATTATGCGCTCCAGCAACAAGCTTGAAATTACTCATAAAGAATACCATGATTGTCCATGTTTTGTTAAATGCCTGTTTCTCTCTGAGCCACACCATTCTCTCTGGTTCCCCATGACCAATCTTACTTTTCAAGGAAGCACAGCAGATATGGGAGATCCAAACAAGCACCATTATAACAGATCATTACCAGGGAGTGCAAGAACTTTCTCTCCTATTTACAAGCATATGTTCTTTAGATTTCATTCTTAGATACATGCAACCATGCTCAAGCTGAGGGCATGATATCAAAGCAGGGCACTGACATGGTACTGGAAACAATGTAGGGTTACGGTACAGAAGACCAGAACAGATCCAGGAATCAAGATCTTGTCAGCTCCTCAACCCCCAGAACGCTGTCTGCAACACTGACGAATATGAATGTTACGTGGTTTTGGAAAGGTTCCCAACATCTCTGAGTGCTCTGTGTACTATTACATTATCTTTGATCTAAACCCCTGTTAGGGATTTCATGCTTTCAGCTTTTGTTTTAGATTCAGTACATTTATCTGAGCAATCTTTCTGCGATGTGTCAACAAATTCAGCTGGCTGTTCTGAGTTAGTTATTCAAAAGCAGAAATGGCATTATGAGTTGAGAACCAAAAACTGGTTTGTGCACGCAGGCATAATTGACCAACTCCTGTCCTATATTATAAATTGTACTGGGGGCAAAATAGGAACTGGGCAGCATAAGATACCTCCTCTTACACCTTGTTTGCTTCCTAGTCCCTCTTAGTTTCGCAGTCCTACTGTCCATTGTGATACCAGCAATGTGAAAATCCTAGAAGGACTGCAGAAACCCATCTTCAAATCCTCACTCACTAACAAACCTCACTGTTTAAGCTAGACGGAGCTAGCTCATAGATTTCTGATGAAGAAAGACAATCCAATAAGTTATTTGAGTTTCTTGGAAGAATGGGAGATAGAATAAATAAAACCCATAGAAGGCAAAAATGAAACTTGCAAAAAGGAATCTAATGACTGAATCCAAGAAATGCCTATTGGATCTGATTTAATTCAGCATTCCAATCCTGTAATACAAAACCACATGAAAGAGATAAGAATGTTCAAATACCTCAGTTAGTGATAATGAGAGGCATGCTGTCTCTCATACAGAAGCAGTAGTTTTCTTCACTAGTATAAACAACCAATAGCCTTATTTTTCTCCATTATATCTGTTTAATTGGTGGTATTTGATCATTTCCTGGTTTAAACCTGTGCTACATTTTTTTAAAAAAACATGTCTGTTAAAAAGAAAATTGAAAATAAATAATCTCTTCTGAATCCCTTATCCTTTATTGTTACAGAATGACTCAAGGTCATTCTTTTACAGTACTTACAACCTGTACACCCTGCATACAGTTATAACTGTCTATCCGAGACTGGTTCCTTCTAACTCATAAGTTATGAACTGTAGTGGCGCAGTGGTTAGAATGTACTGTACCTCCAATATTGGAGGCTGACTCTGCCCATTGCCAGGAGTTCAATCCTGGCCAGCTCAAGGTTGACTCAGCCTACCATCCTTCCGATGTTGTTAAAATGAGAACTCAGATTGTTGGGGGTAATATGCTGACTCTGTAAACCACTTAGAGAGGGCTGGAAAGCACTATGAAGTGATGTATAAGTTCAAGTGCTGTTCCTATTGCTTTGCCTATACCAGTGATGGTGAACCTTTGTGACACCGAGTGCTGAAAAGGGAGTGCGCGAGTGTCTGGGCCGCAACCTGGAAGAAGAGCTGCCCAGGGCGCATGCGCGTGCCCAAAAATGAACTTTCAATTTCAGCCAGCTACTCTTCTAGGTTTCTGGTGTGCATGCACATGCGAAGATCAGCTGGCCAGCGCACATGCTCACGCAGGAAAACGGAAGACTAGCTCTTCTAGTTTCTGGCACTGCCGCGTGCAAAAAGGCCAGCTGATCATCATGTGCACATGCGCGCCAGAAATCCAGAAGAGGAATGGGTGATGCAGTGCATGCCAGGTGACATGGCTCCATGTGCCACTTCGGGCACGCGTACCATAGGTTCGCCATCACGGGCCTATACCATACAGTACAATATTTGCAGATTCAGCCACTCTAGTGTATCTCAGTATCTCAGTTGTTTGAAGAATTGTAGAAGTTGCAAGCTTATGTTTTGGCTAATTTGACCATTAGTCAATAGGGAAGATTTTATTTCATTATTGCAACTTGGTCAGGCTGCTAGAGAAGACATTTGTTTGTGTGCACTCACATGAAAAGTCTTTGCTGCAAGAAATACACAGCCTTTAATCATTGCTTCTTAACAGTAAAGGGATCAGCAATTATGAAATACTAGCAGTTAGTACAGAAGCAGTGAAACCTTGAAAATGATATTCAAATGGCATGTTATGTTTACACTCACAAAGATCAGACTCGTGCAGGCAGTGTTTTTTGTTTTGTTTTGTTTTGTGAAACTTTATGAAAACGAATTGAACTTTGAAAAACCAGGATATAAAGAGTATTGTTACTTTTGAGCACCAATGTTACAGAAAACTCCTGAAAGTCATCCACGAGGATGGCTGAAGCTATTACTCTATGCACAAATGACCAGACTCAAATTATTATATTCTGTCAACATTGTTAAATGTTAAGAAACTCTTAAGAAATTTATAATGCTGGGAAATATGGAAGGAAAAGGATGAGCAGCAGCAAGGTGAATGGATTTAATTACAGCGGCAAATTGAGTGCATCACTGGACAATATGAAGGGCCAAGTTGGGAGACAGACCATAATTAAGAAATAGCTGTATGGTCGCTAAGAGCTGATAGTAACTGGATGGCAAATAATCAATTAACCAAAATTATTGCTTCCTCATTTTGTTCACCTTTAATAAATGTAAAATTATTTTATATGTTCATTTTAAAGGAAGATGGATTTAATAGAGACAGCAGTGATGTAGACATTTATATTGGCTAAGTGATAGGATTATAAAATATGAGAAGACATTTGATGGGTCTGGGGCAAACCTGTATAATCAGTGACTGTTCTTAAGACAGTGCACATAAAATGTGATTCATATTTTTTTTATTAGAAAAAAATAAAATTATCTCTGTTAATTGACTTTCAGGAATGAATGAATGCATTGATGTGGACATATCTCGTCTATGAAGATTCTCAGTCATCCATATAGAGTTGTCTGGAAGTTTAATCATGGCAACTGGACTTCTTTTCTTTCTTTTGCTTTGAAACATTTCACTGCTTATCCAAGTAGCTTCTTCAGTCTGAGCAAGTTGGTTGTGGGGACTACTAATCCTACTCCAAAGGTATTTTTCAAGAGGCAAAGGACTTTCTGGTTTTTCTTTGAAGATGTTTTGCTTCTCATCCAAGAAACTTCTTCAGATCTCTTTTTGCTTCTCATCCAAGCTGCTCATCCAAGCATCTCTGTAGACATTTACTAATCCTACTGCTAACAAAAATTGGTACTTTTCTTTATCTTACAGCAACATTTGTCAACCTTGGGAACATTAAGATGTGGCACTTCAGCTCCTAGAATTCCCCAGTGTTCTGCCCTAGCTACAGACCCCAAAGAACGCAGCACATACAAAATCTGTACAAACCTTACTTTACTAAATTAAATCAGGTTTTTTTCAAACAAAGGCTGTTAATTAACTTTCTTAACAGCCTACAAGAATCCAAAGAATAAATAATCTTAATCTTACTATGGTTGGCAGAAAGCCCAGAAGCAATTTGCAGAGAACTAAGATCAAGGCACGAAGGAGAGTGAACGAAGTTGTTCCCTGCAAATTGCTTCAGTCGGTGTTCCTCCTTAAATAAGCTAAGGGAGTGGCCAATTAGCTCCAAGTCTTACTCTCGAGGAGACCTCCTTCTGAGGAGCCACTCCTGCCTTTGGCAATTCTGCGCGCCTGTGCATCGAGAAGAGGCTCCTCCTCTTCGTCCTCTTCACTTAAGGGAGCTTCTGGAGGTTCTGAAGGCCCTGGCTAAATCCCCGCCTCTGGCACCACTTCTTCTCCAGCCTCATTGTCTGATTTGAGTGCCAGCTGCACAGGCTGCTGGCGCAGCACCACACCAGCCTCCTCGCTGTCCGAATCAGCCACCAGCCACACAGCCACGTACGGGCCACAACACCCAGTCAGTCATGCTGGCTGGGGAATTCTGGGAGCTCTGGATGTTCAAGTCCACACAAAGTTGCCAACACTTTCTTAGAGGCTTGTCTACAGCATTACTAATGTATTTTTGTCAGATATCAACTAAACAATGATCCATCGAAATGCACAAGGCCAAATAAACATAGTTCAGTGAATAAACTGAATAAACTAGTTCAGTGTGAAGGGGATGGAACCAATACCACAAGTGCAGATGGAATGCCACAATTTGAAATGGTATTTCCAGAGTCCAGTATTAATTTAAGAAGTTATTTACAGAAAGAATAAATCATCTGTTTTCATATAGCAAATTAAAATAGGGTAAATATCTTAAATATTTGGTTTCCTTAAAAAAATCACAAACACTGTAAGGACTAAATCGTTTTGTTCTCAAAGCAAATTCACAAATTAGAACAAATGTAATACAACACCTTTCCTTGCTCCCAACCATTTCTTTTCTTTTTTTTCCCTTCTGGCTTACATGATGATTCTATTTCCAAGCTCTGCAGCTCATGTAAAGGTTTACAACCACATAACAACATAGTGTCTCTTCACTTGAATCTTTTAACAACTGACACATTCCAACTGTCAAACTGCTACACAACTTGCATAGATTGCCAGTCTGTTTCCGTATGCAATTCAAGGTACTGGTTGAATCTATAAAGCCCTAAATAGCACAGGGGCTGGTTCTTGGAGGATTGGTTGTCTTCCATTGTATCTGCCTGACTGGTTTGATCTGGCAGGGTTGGTTTGCTCTGGCTTGCATTGATCAAAAGATCTGGGTGCCAAAGTGCATCTTCTCTATGGAAGCATCTGCCCTCTGGAATGAAGTTCTGCCTAAGATTCAAATAGATCTCACTCTACTTGTATTTCAAAGGGCCTTAAATGCCTGGCTTTTCTCTCAGGACTTAGGACTTTGGAAAGGATGACTGGTGCCCCTTTCTTTCCTTCTGTTTCCTTTATTTTGTTTGCTATCATTGTTCTTCTGTCTTGCGTTGTTTTTGTGTATTTTTTTTTCTATTATTTTTGTTCTATTGTAAGCATCCAACAGTGACTGGAAGTCAGGCAGCATATACATTTAAACGTTTAAATGATCATCATCACCACCACCACCACCATCATCATTTTGGCTCTATGGTGGAAAGACTCCAAGGTCTAGTAACTAGGTATTTAGGGGTATTGATTGAGATTGGACTCTTAAAGGTGACCAATTCCTTCTATATGATACAGATGGATTATGCATCAAAAAGGTACTCTATAATTGGCCTTTCCTAGAGAGAGATAACTCAAAACACATTAATTGATAACCATTGATAATATTATAACAGGAGTATTCCTTTATTTATTGTATATTTTACTACTACAGTGAAACTCAGAGATTCCTCTTTATGTGAGTATTTCAGATATTCGGTTGTTCCAAAGATGCGGCAACTAGTTCAGAACATAGCAACATACCCATTGATAGGAACACCAGACAATGAATATATTCTCTATGCTTTGGGAACTTCTGATTACCACCAAATCAAATTACCAAAAGAAATATTTTTTTAAAAAAATATAAGCATCTGTTGAGAACTTGGAAATAGCTTTCTCTCACACACATACACACACACTCTGCCTCTCACTTTACACTGTTAGATCACAAGAGTCATCAAGAAGTATGCTATTCATGGCACAAATACATTAAAATGCATTTCTTGTCTTGAGATTTTTTTTCACTGCAATTAAAGTGGCCCAAACTCTTATTTTCTACAGTGCACAACAATTGACACCTACTATGTGACCACACATAGATAACCCGCCATGATGGTATATCCAGCAGTATATCCACATTCTTTGAAGTGTATTGGTTTGTGAAGTTCAATTTTTTTTTTACAAGTTCTACCATGATTTCTTTGCTAAACAGATTAAGAGTCGTGGTGGCACAGTGGTTAGAATCAGGGGTGAAATCCAGCAGGTTCTGACAGGTTCTGGAGAACCGGTAGCGGAAATTTTGAGTAGTTCAGAGAACCGGCAAATACCACCTCTAACTGGCCCCAGAGTGGGGTGGGAATGGAGATTTTGCAATATCCTTCCCCTGAAGTGGGGTGGAGATGGACATTTTGCAGTATCCTTCCCCTGCCATGCCCACCAAGCCATGCCCACCAAGCCACACCATGCCCACAGAACTGGTAGTAAAAAAAAAATGGATTTCACCACTGGTTAGAATGCAGTGTTGCAGGCTAATACTGCTGACATGCCAACTGCCAGCAGTTCAGCAGGCTAATACTGCTGACATACCAACTGCCAGCAGTCTCATGGGCTCAAGGTTGACTCAGCCTTCCATCTTTCTGAGGTCGGTAAAATGAAGACCCAGATTGTTGAGGATAATATGCTGACTCTGTAAAACTTCTTAAAGGGGGCTATAAAGCACTGTGAAGTGGTATATGTGAGTCTAAGTGTTATTGCTATAAAATGTAATTATTACAGATGCATATAGGTGTCTTGTCTAGCCCTAAACCAACGAAAAGATTTATTTTATGGCATAGAATAATACAAACTCATTTAGTATTTTCAGTGGATCCAAAAACTGCACTGTTGAGGAAGCCCTGCTGTGTTTCATTTGTTGATGATAGAGACACATGGTGTTCTTCTGATTTTATCAATCCTGTACTCTTCTTGCATGATTAGCAGCCCTTTTACTGTAATTGTTTCATTTTAAAACAATGATTAAGGTTTACTTTAATAATCAGCTTTCTAGAAGACTTTTGGAATATGTGCAACGAATTAATTTACATGGGAATTTGTGTCACTCTGGAACACATCTATCTGCACACTTAGCACACGCCAATGCAAATGTAATTTAATTTTTATAAATATGTTTCCAAAATCTTATTTATACATACAAGAATGGGATCAAAAAGGTGAATGCAAATGTGTGTGTATTTATGTAGGAAAATCTTTCCAACTGACATGCCATTAAGTCCCATTTCCTTCCTAATGAAATCCAGGCCTGGCGACTGTCAGTCTAAGCCTAGCATGCTGCTCAGCCCTGCAGCGTGTGCTGGAAATCGAGTCCAGAAGGTTAATTATTCTTTCAATTGACCAACATTTTTGAGACAATAGAATGAGGTAAATTAATTGCAGAACGTAGCCTTTTAAAAAGCTAATGGCAAGAATATCCTTTGCCAAATCTTGGCTACAGTCAGAACCCAAGAAAAATATGAGAAAACAGAGGCTGGGTCAGTAAAAAGGTTAGTTTTTATCCCTTTGTTTGCCTAGAAAAAGATATTTCAAGTAACATAATGTCTTAACACAAGCATGTCCATTCTCTTGGCTTGATGGGCTGCATTGAGTAAAGAAGAATTGACTTGGTCCACATATAAAATATATAATTAATGTATCTAAATATCACTAAAAATCAGATAATAATGTTAAAATTTACACTCTTGTGAGGCCTCATTACTAGCTATCCAGGACAGTATGCTGGCCCTTGGGCCATGGGTTGAACATGCCTGTCTTTACATGTTCCTTAAAGTAACCCTACTCTATTTAGTGAAATGTAAAAGTAAATCCCCCTTCATGGATCACTGCCTTGTCATGTCATGGCAAAGGAATTTATGCAGCTCAAAGAAGCTATGAACTAAGCCAAGATGGACAGTTCATAGTGGAGAGTTCTGACAAAATGTGGTCTCCTGGAGAAGGAAATGGCAACCCACTCCAGTATCCTTGCCCAGAAAACCCCATGGACAGTACCAAAAGGCTAAAAGACATGACATTGGAAGATGAGCCCCTCCGGTTATAAGGTGTCCAATATGTTATTGGAGAAGAGTGGAGGACAGTTACAAGTATCTCTAGAAAAAGTGAAGCAGCTGGGCTGAAGCCGAAAGGATGCTCAGCTGTGGATGGTGGTGAAAGGAAGGTCCAATGGTGAAAAGAAAATCCAATGCTATAAAGAATAATATTGCATAGAAACCTGGAATGTGAGATCTATGAGTCAAAGTAAGCTGGATGTGGTCAAAAATATGAGATAGCAAGATTGAAGATCAATATCTTGGGAATCAGTGAAATATAGCAGATGGAAATGGGCAAATTTAATTCAGATGACCATTACATCTATTACTGTGTGCAAGAATCTTTTACAATAAATGGAGTAGCCCCTTGTTGTCAATAAAAGAGGGAAAAGCAAAACTGGGGTACAATCCCAAAAATGACAGAATGATATCAATAAAGGAGAATATTTTAGCTCAGGGTTGAAATGAGGGGTAATTAAGTTAGGGTAATGAAATGTCTGCAAGAAAACAAGCTCAGAGGGCACCAAGGACTCTTCAGAATGATATCATTTTGAATCCAAGGCAAACCATTCAACATCATAATTCAAATCTATGCCCCAACTACTGATGCCGAAGAGGCTGACAGAAAAAGATTGAAAGCAAAAGGAGAAAGGGATTGATTGATTGATTGATTGATTGATTGATTGAGTTAGTTAGTTAGCTTGTCAAACATGTACGAGATAACAGGTATAAGTATAAACATGGACATGAGCACATGAAATGAGTACAAATAAATGGAGACAATAGGGCAGGGATGGTAGGCACGCTGGTGCGCTTATGCACGCCCCCTTACAGACCTCTTAGGAATGGGGTGAGATCCACGGTAGTCAGTTTAAGGTTGAAGCTATGGGGGGTTTGAGGAAGTAACAACAGAGTCAGGTAGAGCATTCCAGGCATTGACCACTCTATTGCTGAAGTTGTATTTCCTGCAATCGAGTTTGGAGCGGTTTACCTTGAGTTTGTATCTATTGTTTGCCCGTGTATTATTGCGGTTGAAGCTGAAGTAGTCATTGACAGGTAGGACGTTGTAGCAGACAATTTTGTGTACTATGCTTAGGTCAGGATGAGATGGTTAGATCATCGACACAATGGTCATGAATTTGGACAGATTCCAGGAGACAGTGGAAGACAGGGGGGCCTGGCACCAGAAATAACTTAGTGACTGAACAACAACAACAACAACAACAACAAGAGATAAACTTGAAGCAATCTAAATTTTCAGTGCCTCACCCAATTACTGGCTAGGAATGAGAAGCTCTAATTTTGAGGCAAGATTTAAGGATTATTAGAAGAGTGTATAATGATGAATTTTAATTTTAAGAATTAATTCTGAACTAGGAGCTTTATTATTATTATTATTGTTATTATTATACAATTAGTTTTTATATTTCCACCTGGATGAAACCCAGTGGCCACTCTTGTACAGGGTCATGTAATACCCAAATATTTGAGATGCAATCTCAGTGCGTGAAAATACACTTTGAAAATGCCTCTCACACATGTCAGGAGAAATTGAATTAATATCATTTTCTGGCTCCATGTTAATTTTAGTTTTTAATATTAGAAGACAAAATAACCTATGATTTTTGTTTCTTATGGCTTGCTGAATCTCTGCCCAGGATTCTTGGGCACATGTGTTCTTTTTTTCCCCTTTAAGAGTATGTTATATCTCCTTTTATGCTCATGACAGTAACATTTTGCAAAAGACTCATTTTATTAAAAAAAAAAATCTATGGCCCATCTCACGTTATATATTTTGCTATTCCTCAACCTAAACAAGCGTATCTTAGCACATCTGGATTGGTTATTTGTAACTTTTCACAAAATGTACTTTTGCTTGTCATATTACTTTATAACATAATAACATTAACATATACGTCTGAAGATTACCATTATAATCCAGCCCGCTGACATTTAGAGCACATGCTCCAGGTTTTCAGGAGTATATGTCCTATTTTCAATATAGGCAGTTCCAATAGTCTGCTTTTATTTTGCACAGATTTCTGTTCTCCTATTTGCTTTGACTATGGAGCCATGGATTACTGGCTTCAGCAAGTCATTGCTTTTCAGTTTAAAGTAAATTACAATTGTTAATGTGTGAAAGTACACAAAAAAATGTAATCTACATCAAACCCATAGTTTGGCATAGGACTTATGTTCAACTAAACGCACTGTAAAAGTTTTAACATTAACACAACATTCAAAATTACAAAAATATCTTAGCTTCCTATAGAATTTAAAGCAGGGATGAAATCCAGCAGGTTCTGACAGGTTCTGGAAACCGGTAGTGGAAATTTTGAGCAGTTCGTAGAACTGGCAAATACCACCTCTCGCTGGCTCCCGAGTGGGGAGGGAATGGGGATTTTGCAGTATCCTTCCCCTGGAGTGGGGAGGGAATGGAGATTTTGCAATATCCTTCCCCTGGAGTGGGAAGGGAATGGGAATTTTGCAGTATCCTTCCCCTGTCACGCCCACCAAGCCATGCCCACCAAGTCACACCACACCCACCAAGCCACGCCCACAGAACCAGTAGTAAAAAAAATTGGATTTCACCACTGATTTAAAGGCAATCTACAACAGGGAAGTTTGAAATACATTTATTACAAGGATATTACAAAGACACAGACTGTGTCTCTCACAGAAATATTCTTTTGCTGAATTCAGGAAGAGGAAATTGAAACATCTTATAAAAGAAATCATAGAAGAAGGGAAGTCGAAAACTCAGGAGACAAAGAAAAGAAAGGGAATTCTGACCAAAAAAAGGAGCTAGGCTTGATAGTCTTTCACCTACAGAGCTATAAAAATCCTGATGGTTTAACTAGCATAATATCCAGCCAGAGGTAGGTAATGTATATAGAAATGCAGCCATAAAGCTTTTTATAAACTCAGCAACTTCACTTGTACAGTACAGGATAACAAAATAAAATCCAAGACAGACACCAGACCATATATGCAATACTATTTTATGGCACACCCAGGATGGCTATATTTGTTCTTGATTTTGATTTTTAAAATCATCTGCACCTTTACAAAACAGGGTTCCCCTTGTAGTTCAAAACTGAATGGATGATATATTTTTAAAAAGGCTTCGTTAATTATTATCCATACATTTAAGCTTTAATTGCAAAAGTTCCAGCCTCCACAACATTCTATGGAAGGAAGAATCACGGGACAATTGTGCATTTAATACGTTTTGCCTATGTTTTCAATTCAGTTCCAATTATTCGGAAATATCTCAGTTTAGAAATTTGGTGCTGCTTCTGGTTCTTTCCACGGAGACAATGCAAACGAAGGGTGAGACTTGCTCAAAATCAAAAATTGTTCCACCCAAAAGAATATTTGAATGAATATTCTCAGCTTCTATATGTTGGACACCATTTACTTCTATTTTCTTCTGAAAGTACACATTTATGTCATTGATGAATAAGACATGGATAATGGCCATATGAAACTTTCAATTTTGTCTATATTTTTTTTTGAAAACTTAATAACTCAAGTCCAATCATGTTGCATTCAAATATTAGAATAGTTATTCCAAATATGGTTGTGTTGCAAAAGTATAATAAACATGAAAGCAGGAATGCAGATATTTATGTCCCCAATTGTATGTTTAAGTTTAGCATATTTAAGCTCTTCTATCCAGCTGTCTCTACTTTATCAATTCCCATAAAAGTTGTTATAAGTGACTGGGCCAGGGGAATATTACATCCCAGCAGGCTGAACATGTCCACTTTCCTGGTCTCTATGGATAAAATCAAAAATCTCATATATGTGGTTTTTCTCACAATTTTATGTTGATATTCTGAACTTGGTATTTCCATTCCAATCTTGATGCACTTGACTAACTATAGTTGGTTGTTGGTCAAAGCTGAGACTAATGCTATGAGGTAGTGATTTGCTTATCAATACATTTACAATTGTCATAAATATATTAAATTTTTTAATCACTCAGGTACTTTTATTCTATGCCTAGTTTTCAAATTATTACATGAAATATTAATAATATATAATTGTATTTCTTTGGCTATTAATAGATGGATATCTCTAACTTTACCATTTTGGGGTACAATAATATTCTCAAAATATTAAATGTTATTTTATATTTTTACTTTATACATTTTCAAAAACACAACTTTCCATAAATTTCCATTAAAAAAAACAATATATTTGTGTTGGTGGTTTTTTTTTGTTTTGTTTTTTTTGGTTGTTGTTTTGAAAATATCCATTTAAAAGATGCAGTTGTTAGTTATTCCAAGCTTGAATTATACATATTTTTTTTATAACCATTAAGTTTTGCTGGATGGTTTTATTCAGCATAAATTCTTTTTTTTTTTTATTGAAAAAGTTTTCAAATACAAGTTTTTCCCCCTTCCCCCCCCTCTTCCCTAACCCACCCTTTCCACCCAACCCCCCCCTGTGACTTCTTCACAACAATAGGCTATTTCATAACTAGTTACATACATAATATCTTTCCTTTCCCTTAATCCCTTCTCGAGGTACTGACCCTTAACATGTTAAGCTTATTGAGTATTATTACAATTTAACCTTTAATCTTTTATATATATTAATATAACATTTTAAATCGACCTTCTCCCTGCATCCAAATTTAACATTTATTCAATTCTGTCCAATTCCTCTACTCCTCTAAATATATGACTTAAAATCATACAGTACAATTCTAGATATAATCCACTACCCACTTTACTAAAATATACACATATCTATATATGCATCCCATTTTATAAAAAGAAGAGAAAAAAAAAGAAGAGAAAAAAATATATCTTCTTTAGTATCTTTCCACTGAATTGTTAAGTCCTCCACTCCCCTAAATATATGACTTAAGAATCCTTTTTCTTAAACTAATCAATCAGTAAACTAACCTATTTCAACCCTTCAATTCCTACAAAATCATGCAGTACAATTCTAGATATAATCCACTGCCCACATTACTAAGATATACACATATCTATATATGCATTCCATTTTGTAAAAAAGGAAAAAACAATAACTTTAAATTTATAATCCATATAGTATCTTCTTTGATGTCTTTCCTCTGGATTGTTAAATCCATCACCCATAATAGGGTAAAATAACATGCTGGTGCAACAGTTTGTTCAAAATCTCCAGTCATCTTCTGCCCCCATCAGTAGTAGATATCCTCGCATCTGTATAAAAGCAAAAACAACCACCCGAGTGACATTATAATTATAATTATATCCATATGGTTATAGTTGTGGTATTCATCAGGATTATTAATTCCCATCATCCTACTGAGTAACATCCAGATCTTCTGCATGCCCCGGCGAGACTCTCCTGCCTTATAACTCAAAATGATTATAATATATTTACCAAAAAAAAAAAAAAAAAAAAAAATTTTAGATGATTCAAATCCAACAAAGTGAGGCTCTTTTCACATCCCAAAATCATGGCCTTGCAGAGATCTGCCACAATCCTCAGGATAGTATCAGACAATTGTTCGCCTCCACTATCTTTTCAAATATTCATTCATTTTTTAAAGTCCCTGGCATCACTGTTGCATAGTTTAGAAATTGCTGTTTCTATGCGATCTATTTCTTTTCTTTTTCTTTTCCGGGTTGAATTTCCATCCTCGTTTCTTGCCTACCAATTGTTTCTCTGCTAGTTGATTTTCATTCTGCTTTATGTATTGTTGTTGTTGGGTTAGTTTTATCATCTCATCTTTCTTCTCCATCACTTGTATATCAACTGATTGATTTGCGCACTTGTCTGTGACTTGATGGTTCATCACGTTGGAGTCGGATGACACTGCTCTCTTATTTATAGACAGTCCAGCTGGGGTATCCAAGAAGTCCAAAGACAATTTATCCATCACAGCCTCTGTAATTTGATGTTTTCCTTTTGTTTCCAACTCCTTTTGCTTATCCTGTATTATGCCTAAAGGTGTTAAATTCATTTTTAAAATTTTTTGATAAAAATCTTCCGCTTTTTCAACAGTATGCAATTGATATCTTATTCCTTGATATCTCAATATTAGGCCAACTGGGGTGTCCCACCTGAATAGGATATTTCTTTTTTTTAATTCAGTCACTAGAAAGCCAAATTTCTTCCTCTCCATTAACATCTTGGGCGGGAGCTCCTTAAAAATCCAAATCTTTCTTCCATGAAATTGCAAGGTAGAATTAAAAGAGTTCTGCACAATATTATTCCTAATTTCTTTATCTGTAAAATAGATCACCACATCTCTAGGCAATTGCCTTTGCTTTGCCAACCAGGAGTTTATTCTGTAAATTCTATCAATCCTACAATACACTTCATCAGGTTGAACCTTTAAGATCCCAGCCAGAATTTCAGAAGATATTTTCCTTAGATCATCTCTATTATTTTCCTGCAAACCTCTCAGTCTAATTGCATATTCTGTAAAATTATATTGAATCATTAAAACTTCTCTTTCAATCCTCTGTTGTACATTTTCTTCATTACCAATCTTTTGGTCAGTCTCCATTTTAGATTTGTCTTCCGAGCTATTATCCTGAATGTTTATCAAATCCTTTTTAATTTTTTGAGTCATGTCATCCAAATTCTCCTCAATTTCCTTCATTTTAGACTCTAATAATTTAGTCTTTGCATCCACCCGAATCAGAAAGCCTGATAAACCATTAGCAGCTTTTAAAATCTTTTGATTCAAAAAGTCAAACTTTGATTTGACCAATTCACCAATTTCTTTAATTTCCTGCTTAAATTTTTCAAGTTGCTGGTTCACAATCTCATCCCTTCTTACAATCTCTTCAAGGATAAATTCTAATATATTAAAATCGGGTTTCTGACGCTGGAGAGTTGAAATTTGTTGGCGCAATTTCTTGAGAGGGGAAGTTCCCCCCCCCATTTGTCCAGCTGTGTAAGTCCCGATGCCATTTCCCACACAGACAAGATTTAGCAAAAAAGAGAGAAGAAATAGAAAACAAAAGAACTTTCCCTTAAAAAAGGAAAAAAAAAACTTCTTTTCAATCAACAGCACAGGAGCGAGGTTTTATCTACAAATGTAGCCAGTGATATTTATTCCGCTACATTGTAGTAAGAAGAAACGGAAGGACTTTCCCTTTTAGCCCTTCTCCAGCCAGAGCAGACGCCATTTTAAAAGATTCTTTTTCCCTCTTTTCCTCTCCTCTTTTCTCTTAGATAGATTTTGGAAAGGTGAAATACTTGCGGTTCAGTATTAAGGGTCCAGCTCGCATTTTCTTTGAGTATTCTGTTAAATTCGCAGGCTTGCTCTTGACGCCTGGCTCTGCATAAGCAGAGGTCTCCCAAAGCCCGGAGCAGCGGCAGGGGATATGGGGCTTCTCATCCGCTCCGTCCCAAAAGTTAAAAAAAAAACTTTTGGGACTCTGCGGAGAGTTCTACCCACCCCTGCCGGCTCTATCTCCGTTTCCTCTTGGAAACGGAGTTTTTTCGAGCCGCCATCCGCTGTAACGGCGGCTCTGACAGGGAATGGAAGCTGACGATCCCAAAGGAACGTCTGGCGGCGGCCAGCAGCAAACCGGAAGCCCAGCATAAATTCTTCTTCCTCAGCTTTTTGGAATACTCATACTTAATGCCATTAATTGGCTGGTTTAGGTTCAACTGATTAGAGATATAATAACTTATATCATTATTGAATTCATTCGAACATTTTTATTATACTACTTACTGATAATTGTATGCTGATTCCTTTTGTCATGCTAAATTGATATTATGGGATAAACTAGACCTTAAGACTAATTACAGATTTGCCATATTGAAGATCTTTCACAATTTTATTCAAATTGTAATTCAACTGAAAGAAAAATTTTGTTTTAATATTTTACAAAAAAAAAGTGTAGTAAACTGCCCAAGCAAAACTCTTCCAATCATCCAGCTAAAGAATGAGTAATCTTTTCTACAGAATCATAAAATATGAAAAGGACTTACAAAGTTCAGTAATCCGTGCAGTATTAAACTATTTTATACAGAACTTTATAGAGAAATATATGTTTATTTTTAAGGTATTTTAACAGAAAGTGTTAAAATATTATTTAATATAAATTTTTCTTGTATTCATCCTGCCACATGTGAAACAAAAGTATAAACAACTGCATTATTTCAGACAGAAATGAATCTGTCATGGTTTAAAAGACTTTAAATTAACAGTGGGATCATGCTCCTTTCTCCAACTAAATGTACATCTTCCCTTTTGTTGTCTTATGTAGTAGTGGCCATAGTCCAATAATGGCAAATTAATGTTCATAATCTAAACCACACCTGCACAACATATAGCCTGTTAAACAGCCTTTAGCCTTATGAATGAAGGTGAACCCACATGTCCCAGATTAATGTTGCAGGATCCAATCTGAGTTGGTCACTGGGACCAGAGGGGTTTTCTTCTGAACTTTTGGACTCATGCTGGAGTCCAGCTTCATGAAAATGGGCTGCAGCATGAGTCCGAAAGCTTGAAAGCCTTTAGCCTTGTTCAGCTCCATGGTGTTTTTTTTTTTAAAAAGAAATAAGCCACTGCTGACAAGCAGGAGCTAACAGTCTGTCATGCCAGAAGGCACAAGTTAAATTAACATTGATTGGGAAGTTACACTGTTCAATAGGGACGACTTAGAAGTCAATCTTAAACTTAGAAGTCAATCACATATTGACTTCTAAGTTACAAAAAATAAGTAATTAAACTATGAATTGCAACAGAACAATCATGTTTCTGTCACACTTGAAAGATGCTTAACAACTAAGAAGAAATCCAGGAATAAAGAATCCTCTTTTCTATTGGAAAAAATGTGTTACCAAGTTTGGGAAGTTGGGTATGAGAAGGTTAACAAATTGGGTACAAAATGTAATACACTTCTGTTATTAGTTAAAGAAATTCATGAAAATACCATGTTTTCCCCAAAATAAGACCCTGTCTTATATTTTTTTGAACCCTGAAATAAGCCATTATTTATTGCCATGCGGTCAAAAGCCCAATTGGGCTTATTATCAGGGGATGTTTTATTTTGGGGAAACAGGTAGTCTTCCCAGTTCCATTAGATCTGCAGTTTCAAGTATTCCTCAAAAGTATGGATAATAAGCCCTGTTGATTGAGGATTCTCTGAGATGCAATGTTGCCTGTTTGGAGGATCTCAGCCTGAGAAAAGTGGATAAAGACTGGAGGTTTGTGATGCTATATTCCTGGGTAGCAAAATGCACAATGTATGTTGAAGAAGCCTCCCAGTGGCCCAAAATAAAATAAAGGGGGGGGGTGTCTTCTAATCTTCTTGAACCCAGAAGAAGATGGTTCTGGACATCAGCCTCACTAGGCAGACCAGAACATGAAATCAACTTCACTGGTTGGCTAAAACTAATTTTATTGAGATTGGCTATAATAACAGTCTTATTAGTCTGGTTGTATTGTATCCCTTCCTCCTTCTTATAGTTCAGGTATCTGAGTTATTTCTGAACATTATTGGGACATTATGGTCCTAAAAAAGCTTGAGTCCCTTTTCCCTAGACAACAAAACTCGCATGTCTCCATCCAGGTCATCTTCCTTTCTCTCTATGCTGGAAAACCTCCTGAGAATTGCTCAAAACTAAGCTTATGCCTCAGGAATAAAGTAACTGTGCCCCTTCCTCTTCATCCTATCCCTACAGCCTTCCATACTGTGCTCCACATTGTTCAGTGGAATTCTCTGTCCATGGAAGCTTTTAGAAAATCACAGATGGCTATAGAAGTTCCATCTTGACCTCTGGGTACTTATCATATAACCCATCTCAGGAAAATCAAGACGAATGCTATCAACATCAGTAACGTGCCCAACACATTTAAGAATGTGTCCTTTTGAAAGTTGTGTAAACTTAAACGATATGTTATACCATATATCTAATTATCTTTGTACTAGCAGTTCTTCATTTGTTTAAACTAAGAAGCTGGATTCTGCTAAGTTCAGTTCATCAACCCCAGAGAATAGATGTTTACATCTATTCTTTCTATAGGACATTAACTCTGTGGAGAAAGAACCTGACTATCTTCTGCATTAGTTCATATCTCTCTCAGCAGCGTCTCCTCAAAGAGCCACTGTTTTCTTGCAACTGACCACTCTGAAGTTTTTATTTTCCTTTGGGAGGTCCCAGTTGTTCAAAAGTTGAGCAGTTGACAGCTGCTTGGAACATACTACAAAAGGAATCATAGCCAGCAGCATTTCTATCTCTTCATCGCTTTCGTCCTAGAGTGGATTAAGTCTCTGGCCGCTACTTATGGCTGCTATTCATGACATTGCTGGTGTTATTATGACCTTTTTCTCTGTTGTTGCTTCATCTGACATTTGCAAGATGGTGGGTCATTTTTCCTTTACGTGGAATCGGTTTATGGCAAATAGAAAGGGCTAGAACCTTAACTATGCAAGGCCATAGTCCATATCTCCTGCACCTCCTCTTAAAACTGTACTCAGAGGAAAGAAATAAGTAGAAGATCCTGAAAATATCCTTCTTTCTGTATTTATTCTCTCACTCCTTGGGTCAAAAATGAATGAGTTCCTGGTAATGAAGTCAGATTCTGAACATGTTGAATTGAAGGGCACGTTTAATTAGAGATTGATTTTTCAATGGAAATGTGATCCCTTTTTTTTAACCTTCCAACTCCCCAAGAAGAAACAAGTGACTTCCTCGTCTATCCATTGTGAAAATGAAATGAAAGATGGAAGAGTTGTGATTAGATCTGTTCTAGAAATTCTTTGTAATTATCCTCTCCCCTTCTCAGCTCAAAAGTATTACTGAAGGCTGAATAGAGATATGTACAGAGAAAATTGGCCTGCTGCTTTTGTGTAACTCCTGAAATCATTCTAATAATTTTAACTCCATTTCAGTTTATCATGTCAAATATGTAAAGCTTTGCAGTACTAAAATTTGATGAACCATTTTTATAAAACTGGCTTTTCTCAGTTCTGAGAACGAAGAATTGTCAGCAAACAGCATTATTCACATTTTTTACTAAATGTAATTTCTAAGGAAAAAGAAGCCATACAGTGCTTCATAAAATTCTAACAGATAAATAAATGCCACATATATTTATTGAATCACCATCAAAGAGAAATAATATGGTTATTAAACAGCACAGAGAGAATTTGACAAGTAGAAGTCTGATCAATTGTTTTCATTATGATGTTTTAAGTTACTACTCTCTTCTCCCACTCATCTCTACAGTCTTTTGGGTATATAATGCAGACTGGACATTTTGAATGATTTCAATCCTGCAAAATTCCCAAGGCAATTTATGAGTAAATAAACCTTTAAAAAAATTTAAAACTTTCTGGACTTCTCCTTTATATTTGATAGGCATATTATCAATCTTTTTTGGCTAAGAATTCTGAATATTTAATTTCTCAACCATTTTTTTATTAATGTTCCTGACTCCACCAAATACTGTAAAACCATTAAATGCCTTCCACGGTGTGGATGTCTGATATTGAAGGATCCAACCCCTTTACCTTGTTTATATTGGTAAAATGAAAAGGATGCTGATGTAGGAGAAGAACAAAGAGAACCTGGGCCAGAGTCAAGAGAGGAATCAGACTAGACTTCCTACAAGCAGTCTTAAGTCCAAGCCCTCTTGAATTCCGTTAACTCTTGTCTAGCATCAATTTAGTGCTGACCATTAGTTGACTAGATTCTTGTGTATATGCATGAGCAATAAATTATCTTAACTGGAACTTGGTGTGATTCTTTGCACCTGACAGCTGAAGCAAGAACCTACATAAAACATACATCTTTTATACATTCTGCCCTTCCCCTTGCTTCAATGTCTCAATGGGAGGCAGTTGCACTATTCTGGCTTTAATATTAACACAGATCTAGGAGAGCACTATGGAACTTTTTGCCCCAACATACAATTTTTTTTTAGATTAGAGATCTGATATCAGATTCAAGAGCTTTGGCACTTCCAGGATAGAAGTTTATCTTATCCTTGGGGAAAAGAAGACACCCACCAAAATAACAAGTCTTCCTGCACAAACTTGAGTATAAATGCAACAAGGAAAAGATAAAAGCACATATATTTATTTGTTTGTTTGTTTGTTTGTTTGTTTGTTTGTTTATTGGTTCGATTTATATGCCACCCTTATCCGGAGACTCAGGGTGGCTTACCATGCGTTAAGCAATAGCCTCCATACTTTTCTATATACCTGCTTAGTAGGGCTTTCGGACCCCCCCTAAGCGGTTTTCTTTTTTATACAAAATCAGTTTATTGCCCCCACAATCCAGGTCCTCATTTTACCTACCTCGAAAGGATAGAAGGCTGCAGTAATTGCAGGCAGCTGGTGCTATTTAACAGCACTTTTTAGTCTGCTGCGCCACCAAGGCTCTACATAATGTGCATGACCATATATTGGCAGCTTAAAAATTAATTTATCCATCAACTCTCAATCCTCAGAAAATTCAGGACAGATAAATGATTCTCTGTTTCAAAAAAATAGGGAGGCAATCTGTCTGGATGAGATTTTTTTGACATCTTTTTAATAACTCTAAACTATAAATATGTGGCCTGAGGTCCTCTTTGATTCAAAGCTATCATCCAAGACATATATGACTTTAGTGGTGAAGGGAGCCTTTTCTCCACTTTGGATGGCGATCATTTTTCCTGGGCTAAGAAAGCCTGGCTACAGTTATCCAATAGCCACATTCTAATAACCTCACAACCTTGTTATAGGACTATCTTTAAAGTTAGTTCAGAAGCTGTAGCTGGTTCAGGAACCCAAATTGTTACATAGAATAGTTCACTGAGAAAATATGAAACTGATCCAGTGACCACCTGTGAATAAATATCAAGATTTTGATACTAGCATTTAAAGCACTAAATCAATTAGATTTATCAAGAGATCAAAAACTTAAAACAATGACTCACAAAAAGACCCATTGATACATATACTGAAACTGGTAAAAGATCCCATATTTTGGTCCCAAACTGAGTCAACTTATAAAGTGACCCAAAATAATGCTATCTTAGTAGTGATGAAATTCAGTCCTGGAAGAGCGAACGCTAGATATCCACAAGTCCATCACATTTTAGACAATGATTAGAAAGATATCTGTTCACCTGTAATCCGAACTATTATTGCTTGCGCAGTATCCTGAACCCTTCTAAGAAGAAGGAACATCACATTCTAAAGAAATCCTATTAGGAATTGGGCTAATTTGTTCCTTTTAAAAGGCCGCATAATAATCTGTAATAGACACACACTGGCACTGATCATGTTTGTGGGATATATTTCCTTAAAATGCATGTGTCTAAATAGATAACATAATGCCATCTGACAAATTATGTTTCTGAGAAATTATTATATATAAATAATTCAGATGAGTTTGAAACACTCTTCCACCAGAAGGATTTATCCCATGTCCAAGTTCCCTTTTCTTGAGAACTCCATTTTTGAGCAAAATTGGTTGAATAATGAATTTTGCAGAACTTGAGTTACAGAAGGCTAGTTTTTTTCTATGAATAATATCTGCTAGGACACACAGTCAAGAATGTTAAAAACACTAAATGGCTTAACTTTCATCAGAGCCAAAATTTCTATCTCAGTAAGAAGATACGGATTCTTACTATATTGATGGGTTGAAATAAAATGGAAGACAACAAACTTCAAATTTCCATTTAGCTATTAAGTTTCTTTTGTTATTTTAGGCCAGTCATTACTATAACTCTCAGAATAATCTCTTCTACAGAGTTGTTGTAAGGATAAAATGTGAGGCAAGGGAGAAAACCAAAACAATACCTCTACAAAGAAAGAAGAAAGAGGACATAGAGCCTAATTCAAGGCCTCCCATTGAGCATTTCAACTACATTGTCAAATAACTATTAGAAGCTTTTCAACCAATCAGTATTCTCATCAGTATTGCACTGGCATAACCAATTGTTTAGGAGATTTCCAACAAACATGTCATATGGACTATTTATATGCGCAGGATGACTAATTTCTGAGCTTATTTGTTCATACAAAGACAGTCTATCTGAATATCAAATAAAAGAGCCTCATTCCATTTCCTACAAAGCAATATGCATTCTACAGTGTACACTAAGTATATAGTGAACATATGGACATGATCATGTTATTCAGACTATTGTGACTGCTACAAATCAATGGAAATGTAAATCATAGGTGTGACTTTCCATTGATTATTAAATTCCATGCATCCTTAGACTAAATATCTGAATTATAATGACTAAACATATATTATACATGGATAAAGACATTTTTTTCTGTAATAGATGGAGGATTGTCAATCTACTTTTTGCTATCCCCATAAATGCAAAACCAAACAAATTAGCTCTAGGGGAAAAAATTGTTTTAGTTTTTATGGCACAATAAATTCAGACATGGCTAATGCTATCTCACAACAGTTAAACAATACTTTATTTGATGCCTGCTTATTAATACACATATATATATGTATCTGCATGTATGTGTATGAACAAACACAATATAATACTTAAATGGATATTGAACATCTAATTATTAGATAATTAGATCTATTGTCTAATACCTCAGTTAATACTGATGAAAACAACAATTCTATTGTCTCAGGTGTCTCTGAATGTATATTTGGCAGTTTGAATATCTTGGAGGCAATTTTGAGGTATCAAAGGCTGTTGAACGTATAACCTACTCTAGTCCCCATCAATCCCTATCATCAATAAAACATCAATAAAATACAAAATGGCTCACCGATATCTGTACATGTCTACCATGCTAACATCAGATGCAAAAAAGAAACTTTATTTTATTTTATTATTTATTTTATTATTCATATTTCTATGCCACCCACTCTCCGAGGACTCTGGGCGGCTTACACCAAAGACAGTATACTAAATAGCATATTGCCCCCAACAATCTGGGTGCTCATTTTACCCACCTCGGAAGGATGGAAGTCTGAGTCAACCTTGAGCCGGTGAGATTGATCCGCTGATCGGCTGAACTAGTAGTCAGCTAAAGTAGTTGCAGTACTGCACTCTAACCACTGCGCCACCTTGGCTCTAAAGTAACTAACTAAACAAACAAACAAATAAATAAATAAATAACTGAGACAATGTTGATTGCAAAACGTTCCTTTCTTTTCCTTTCACTTTCAGAGAAAACATGTTGTTTTAAACTTGCTTTAAAGGAAAAGAACAGTACTGTAAATTTCATCCAAAGACTTGCTTGCCAGATCTTATCATTTTATTGCTAACTTCAGTCTTTTAAAATTTCTGAAAAATGCCTAAGAACATTGGGACAAATTGAGCCCAGAATGTGTACAGACCTGATTCTAGGCCACTGTCTTCTAGAATGAAAAACCATATGCTCAACCCTAATAATCACATACATGGACCATTCTGTTATGGTGCTATTCTTTACTGACTGGAAGGCTATAGTGCTGGCAGAAGCCACAGACAGAACAATTCTATGGCCAGCTGGCAGAATGTATGTAATTTATGATCTGCCACCAACATCTGCTAAGGCAAAGTAGGGCACTATCAAATTATTGCAGTTTGTACGTGTCCACCACTCTATATTTTACTCCCAGTTTTTCACTGCTTGGAAACTTAAATTTTCCCTTTCTAGGTAAATTCAGGTGCCATGTGCTTAGGAAATAGTAGATAATACATTTTGTACCTTCCCTTGCAGAACAAGTGGCAATTTGAATGCCTATGTGTAGTATGGATGCCTGGAGGATAAGGATTGACTGTTGTGATCGTCTTCCACAAGTTTCACAAATGCTGATGGATTGGAGACAGGAATATCAGTTGCATGGTGTGTTTGTTTATTTATGAAACCTATTTGTACACTGCCACAATAAAAGACTCTCAGCAGTTAATACAGCTAATATAGCAGTTATAATATAAAACAAACCCCATGTAAAAGTTAAAAAAAGAAAGTATCCTTTGGGGGCCAACTAATAGTCTCCTAAAATGGCTGCCACATTGTGTATGCCAAACACAAAATAACTGCATTTATCTGAAGACAGATAAAAGTTTCCTTTCTCCTCTCTTTCATACCCCATCCCCCAAATTGGAAATGTCATCACATTTCGAACCAAAGCTATGGGCTACAAATATCCAGAATGGTGAGGTGCTAGCTGTTGCTTTGTGACTGTTTTAACAAATACAGCAGAGGAAGGAAATGCTGGGTTTTCCTTTATTAAAGAAATATATATATTTAACTGGGTGAAGCTGACAAAACCTGTCAAGATCACTTCTAATCCAAGTGATAGAAATAACTGTAAAACTTGTGGTTGTTGCTTTATTTCAGCACTCTTCAAAAGACACATCCAGAGAAGGGAGTTCTCTTGGCACAGATGAAAGGAAAAGGAGCAGGGGAACCCATCCATTGTGAGGGGTCCATGCAATCTAGGCAGAGTGTTAGGCCAGCCTTATAGCCAGAATGGAAAGAAGAGCTGGAACAGAAGACAAATTTCTTAAACTGGTTTCATTTCTAGCCAGTCTGTTCATAGGCAGAACAAGAAGGTGAATGTTGAAGTGCAAGAAAAGTCGAGGAAAGTATACCAGATTACCACATTCTTTTTAATGAAAGGGGGAAAAAAAACTTGGATCTGTTTTCATTCATTATATTCCTGGATGTACAAAGTTAGCATAAATTCCTTGAAAATATTCACTAGCATTTTTTTTCTTTTTAAGTAGCTTTCTCTTACATGGGCTACAAATCATATTAGTGGATTCTGTTCAATGCCGCTATTCTTCCTCAGTCTACCCCATGAAATCTGTTCTGGGAGATCTTGTAAATATACTCCCAAAGAAATCTGTGACATCACAGGTTGGTGTTTTGTTGTTGTTGTTGTTTTAAGTCCTTTCTGCACTGAAAGCTTTGTATTTTATTTTTATGGCTGTTGGATTAAAAATGTACATTTATTTCAGATGGGCATACTGACGTCTAGAAAGAAGAAGTTACAGTAAGTGGTAAGAAAAATTATGCAGAAGAAAAGGGCTTGGAATAGAATGAACTGCTGCTTTTCTGATTCCTTTCACTTGTTTAAAATACCAGCTCACACACATTACATTATTTAATTAAAGTCAGAACACATGAAAAGGTAAGGAGTAAGTTGTTATTCTTTAAAAATTTCACCCATCTTTGCATCCTGAAGGAGAAAAAGTGCCTTTGAAACATACCGTATTTTCCGGCGTATAAGACGACTTTTTAACACATGAAAATCATCTCAAAAGTCGGGGGTCGTCTTATACGCCGGGTGTCGTTCTCCTGTAACCAGGCAGACCAGCCCAAAAGACTCTAACGAGCCTTAAATGGCTCTGGCGATCGAAGCTCTGACGATCCCAGCTTTGCCTGCTAATCAGGCAACTCAGCTGGGATGCCAGAGCCATCGATCCAAGCTCTGATGATCCCAGCTGCGTTGCCTGCTAATCAGGCAACTCAGCTGGGATCGCCAGAGCCCAGAGCCCTGTAAAAAAAAAAAAAGTTTTCCCCCTCCAGCTTGCTTACCTTAGCTGGTAATCGCAACGCTTGCCTTGCTTCGCTTGCCTGAATCCATTCCATCAGCAAGCCACTTTCTGCCTGCAATCATGCAGGCAGGAGTTGTGGACTTCAACTCCCAGAATTCCTCAGCCAGTAAAAACAAAGCTGGCTGAGGAATTCTGGGAGTTGCCAAGGTTGGAGACCCCTGTTCTATTGGGTAAGTTTTTTAACCCTTTGGGAGCTTTAAAAAAATAGTTAATTGGGGTTTTTTTAGTTGTTCTTTTTTAGACCTAGCCATTTAAAGTTTAGGAAGTTTTAAATTTAGTTTTCATATAAAAATAAAAATAAAATAATATTTGTGCAGCTTTCTGAGATGTGGTGTCTTTCTGTAGTGTTTCACTCTAACTACACAAACACACAAAATCTCACAAAGCTGTATGTGGAATTTTGTGTGTGTAAAGTGTGAAGGTTGATTTTTTTGGGCTTTTTGTTGCTGTGTGAGGTTCCTGCTTGTTGCAGGGGCCATTTTGGGTCTAGCACAGCTGCTTTTACATTGTGGATGAGCCAGTTGTGTTGTGTTGTGTTGTGTGTGTGTAAAGTGTGAAAGTTGTTTTTTGCGCTTTTTGTGGCTGTGTGAGGTTCCTGCTTGTTGCAGGGGCCATTTTGGGTCTAGCACAGCTGCTTTTACATTGTGGGTGAGCCAGTTGTGTTGTGTTGTGTGTGTGTGTGTAAAGTGTGAAAGTTGTTTTTTGGGGCTTTTTGTGGCTGTGTGAGGTTCCTGCTAGTTGCAGGGGCCATTTTGGGTCTAGCACAGCTGCTTTTACATTGTGTTGAGGCAGTTGATGTTTTTTAATTTTTATTTGGTGTGTGTTGGAAGAGGGGTAGTCTTATATGGCAAGTATAGCCCAAACCCTATATTTTAACAGGAAAAGTTGGGGGTCGTCTTATACACCCAGTCGTCTTATACGCTGGAAAATACGGTAATTATACTCTTCAAAATTAAATAAAATATAGATATATTTCTGTCTTAAATTCTCCCTGAGCTTCATTTTTATTGTTCACATGCAAACAGATTAGATTCACGTTTTCTGTTATGCAAAAGTACAAACAAAATCATTTAGGGACTTGAAGCAATTATTGCCAACTTGCCATCTTCCAAAAGCATACTAGTTTGCAATACTGGAAGCTATATTCTCAAAACATCAGCTGTGGGACAGACAGGTTGAATGAGATCTTCCCTGCTGTTCTGTAAATTGAATTCTCTATCTGCAAACTAAACCACTTGAAAATGATTTACTCTCGTGGGTCATTTTCTGGCAAACCACTTGCAAACTGTCCACCTCACCCCCTTTCTGGCATTCTAGCCTATAAGACAATCTGTCAGAGTATAGGCTTATAGAGTGGACATGTCCCTAATGCTGGATATTTGCTGTTGGCTACTTTCCTGGGATGCACTCCAATTCTACACAAACAATTTTGAATTATTCACAGACTAGGGTAGCCAAGGTCCATGAGCTACAATTACCCTACAGAAGGGTAATAAGAATAACTGTTTAATTTTTTTGGGGGGAAAGAATACAAGTAACAGTTTCCCAGATAATGTTTGATCTATGCTTTTTAATAACTGATCATGGCACATAAAAAGTAAGAGGGAGTGCTGAATGGCACAATCACCCTGATTGTGATCCAGATCCAGAGTTTACTGTAGTACATGAGCCCTCCTGGTTTCACTTTAAGGTTAAGTTTCTTTGGATTTCAGCTCATCCCTTAATGACTACATGGACATGTCCAGGCACATTTTTTTTGGCAACAGAATGTTAATGGATTGCCACTGCCTTCTTCCAAGGAATTTTTTCAACTTCCCGGTCTAGCCTACAGCCAATTTACATCCTCCTATTCCAGTAATTGCTTTCTATTAGTTTACACATCTTTGATAACCATTCTCAATTATCAGAAAGGGCTTACCTCTTACTGATGCTAGCAATCAATGAAAGCAGAAGCCTTGCTTTCCCTTTTTAGCAAGTTCAATTCATTCAATTCACCTTCATATGAATTTTACTTTTTAAAAAAAAAAAAAAAAAGTTCTAGTGCCCTATTAAGAACACAATCATTCATTTTAAAATGGAAAGGGGACTTTTGGCTGCAGCTGTTTCATTTTGAGCATCTCATCTGTTGACAGTCCTCACTGTGGGTTTTTTTTTTTTCCAACAGTCTCAGATCTGAGTGACGCTTTATTTGGCCTCTCTTCTCTGAATCTATTTGTTTCTAAGCTATTATGAGCCAGCCTTCAGTGTCAGGTCAGTATGAGGGCCCTGATGAGCTGAAGTACACACACAGAAACATGGTTAAAGAATGACCTTATAAACCACCCTTTGGCGGCACAGTTATTTCATAACTAATTGCCTTGTACTGATCACAGATATCAGCCATATCTTCCAAACGGCTAGTTAAGTCTATATATGGTCAGAAGATTACAGTCCAGAATATTTGTTTTGTTCTGCTAAAATCAGATAGCTTTGTACCCATCTCATATTCCAGTGGATTGGAGCTAGATTACTTAGCAGAAAGTTGATTTCCTAGACTAGAGAATTAAAAACTCACACATCCTCATCATTACTTTTCTCAACAATTATAGGCAGAAAAGATGTGGAAGGAAGGAAGGAAGGAAGGAAGGAAGGAAGGAAGGAAGGAAGGAAGGAAGGGAGGGAGGGAGGGAGGGAGGGAGAGAGAGAAAGAAAGAAAGAAAGAAAGAAAGAAAGAAAGAAAGAAAGAAAGAAAGAAAGAAAGAAAAGCAATAAAATCACTTCTGTTTCAACCATCCCAAATGTACTTTTCAAAAGGCAATTGGACTTCCTTGGTTTTTTCCTTGAAAACATTTTGCTTTTTATCCAAGAAGCTTCTTCAGTGAAAATGTTTCACTTCTCATCCAAGAAGCTTCTTCAGAACTGAAGAATTGAACTGAAGAAGCTTCTTGGTTGAGATGAGAAGCGAAACATTTTCAAGAAAAAACCAAAAGAGTCCAACTGCCTTTTGCAAAGCACTTTTGGGACAACCATGACCTGGATGATTGAGAATCTATATAGACACTTCTGTTTCAAGTAACAAATGCTAATTCAGGTCTGTGCATGCATATTCAGAGTGCATCCATCTCCAGAGATCTATTGTGTAATTTTAAACAACTGTACATCTTTGAGAACTCAACTGTTCATAGAACTGTACTTTATTTCTTAAGTTATAAAAAGTTTTCACAGATGTTTACTGAGATTATTGAGCCATATTTTGTTATCCCAGAGCAATTTCCAATTTTGCTTGAAAGATGAATATATGAAATCAAGGCATTTAGACAAATTTCAGTGTCAACTCATTATTACCCCACTATTTCCCTGCCTGTTCCATAGAGTTCTCCCAGTATTCATTTCTAACTTTCTGAGGTGATTCTTCAGTTCTGTTTTTCTCTTTTTACATCTATATTCTTTTTGTGTTTCAGTTAATTTGCTCAAGTCAGTTAACAATAACAAAGAGTAACGGTCCAATAAAATAAAACAGAAAAATGGCCTACAATAATTATATCTGCTGATTAAGGTCTGAAATTACTTTAGCTGATGCTTGCCAGTTAGATTTAAAAAAAACCTCACAAAGTATATCTTCTAAAACCCTAACCCTAAAACTATACTAAGAGATCCAAGGAAGTCAATTTGACCTGACATTTGGATTAATAACTGACAACCTTATTCTACTCTCTAAAGATGTTGCTTTCCCTACAAACTCAAAAAACGATCCATTTATTTCAAAGGTCAAGACAAATCATAAGGAATTTGGTAGTGTCTCATTACACAATACACTCAGAAGTTAATTGGATTGTGTGCAGAATTATGCTCTTAAGTACACCAGTCTTGGACATTCAAGCTTTTCTAGGCTTGCAGAACATTGTCAAAAAACCAGAAGGACCTCTGATCAGCTCTCTTTGCTATAAGGGAGCTGTCCATAGCAAAACTGTACACTTCATATATTTTAGCATCTGGCTGGTGCTTTCTGATTTAGCTGTAAAATTCTAAAAAGATGCTAGAGGAAGCCAAAGACTGTGGAAAAAGGACAAGGAGGGGTTTGTGATTTGAAAGCACTAAAAACAATGGATTAATAAAGGACTGAATAAATAAAGGAAAGAAGCCAAGTACTAAATGATTCCTAAATAAATGAAGTCAAATACTAGGGAATCACTAGGTTTTGTCATTTGAAAGCACTAAGAACAAATGGATAAATGTTGAATATTGATGAGAGAGAAAATTCATCCACACATACAGTCTTTGACTTATGACTACAATGGAATCCAAACTTTCTGTTGCTAAGTTAAGTGATTTTTTTTGCCCCATTTTACCTTTCTTGCCACAGTTGTTAAGTGAATCATAGCAGTTGTTAAATTAATGACACAGTTATTAAGGGAATTAGGCTTCTCCATTGACTTTGCTTATCAGAAGGTCGCAAATGGGGATCACATGACATGGAGACACTGCAGCTGTCATAAATATGAGCCAGTTGACAAGTGTCTGAATTTTGATCATGTGACCTGGGAATACCGCAACGGTCATAAGTGTGAAAACAATCATAAGTCATTTTTCCAGAGCTGCTGTAACTTGAAATGGTCACTAAATGAACTGTTGTAAATTGAGGGCTATCTGTATTTAGTTAGACCTATGCAACAGGAATTCTAGTGTGTTCTAGCATTCTAATAAGCTATTATATCCAAAACTAATACATCTGCTAATTTTCTATGCATAGAATATATAATACTATATATGGCTTAAATTTTGACATTTTGAGAATCAACTTTTCACTATTTTATTTCCAACCTTATGATTACAATAAATAAAAACTAAGAAATTGAATATATATATATATATGTCAATTTTCTTACTTCTTCGTAGGGTCTGTGTGTGTTTTTCTTCTAGCCAGGTTTTCCCTACGTAGCCAAGGTTTTTTTGTAGCTCCAGCTCAGTAGAATCTCATCTACTCGGTTCTGGGCTTTTTTCCTTTCTAACACCTAGCAAGCTCTGACTGCTAGGTGGGAGACCTAAATAGATCCATTTCTAGCTCGTTAGCTGTCGTCAGTAGGCCACACCCACCTCCTCCCTGTAAAGGCATAGTATCAATTTTCTTACTTCTTCGTATATATATATATAACAGTTGTATGTATGTTTGTATGTGAATATATTCTATTCATATAGTTTCATATACAGCATATTTGGTCTCAATATATTGGCTATTTTTATTATACCACCAGCTTGAAATCTCTAGCTTTCTCTCCATCTGTTTCTTCAACTTTGCTGATGTTCTGAAATCGGTCAATAATTTTGGAAGCAAAATGCATGATGCAAATAATCCAAAAATTAGACAAATAATGTTTATAATGACTATATGTTTTCACAATGTAGTCTAATTGCAGTAACTGGAATACAAATTATGAGAAAGTAGTTTAATATTGTTGCTCTGTTTGACTGCCTCTATCAGGTACCAGCATTTAAAAGAAAAACTTGGCAATAACAGAGTATCTAATTTGCCAACACAGGAAACCTTTGGAAACATTCATAGTAGTGCAAACAAACAAACAAAAAAAAAAAAAAAAAAAACCTAACAATTTCCTCTTCCAGCAGAAAATTTCATAAACCTATATCTTAACCTAATATTTGGCTGCATAAATCAATTGGTCTGAACTGCACTTATGAAAATATAGCAAAATAGATTGGAGAACATTTTTCATATCCTTGAAGATAATTTTTCTGCTTAACTGAAATGGTAAGCCAAAAAAAATCCAATTGTTCTATAATCTCCCTTTTGTTTAATTGAAGCAAAAACCTTAACAATGCAAAATAACTTTTATTGAATTGGACATGAGTTATGCAAATTAAATATTATTTTGTAGCTTTTTTGTACAAAATAGCTTAAAGAAGAGACGTATGTGACCTTTTCCCCAAAAAATATCTTTTTATTGATTTTCATCAATATTGCATGAAAACACTGCATTAGGCTTCCCCCATCATGATGATCTAATATTCAAGTCTTGTTTTATTAATTCTTTTAACCTAATTATGTAATCCATTTTTAATGCTGTGCCAGCGGCCCGTCAGACTAATTGTATTTTGACATTTGATACCACTCTCATTTTGGCCCAGCTTGCTAGATTTGCAATTGTTAAGATTGCACAAAGAATGTAACCCATTTATAGAAGCAATGCTAAAGAAGAAAAACTGTCTGGTCAGGAACAAAATTTCACATCAGGGTCTGCCAGGACAAAATGGAACAGCAGGCAAATAAAGAGTAACATTGTTGTATGCTTAAAATCAATAGACAGTGACAACGATGATTTTTATGTATTTCTCATACTTTGGCTTCTCTCTGTACAAGCCAAACCATTTTGCAGTTGACATAATTTCATATTCTGAATTACTTCGTAGAAAACATCAACGAAGGCGAGCAAAGAAGGACAGATTACATAATACTTTGTTGTAAGAATATGTCAATATAAGATTTCTATCAGATATCACTGATCACTTCTATCAAAAGCCCAGAAAACAGACCTAGGAGCCCATAATTATACCAATGACAATCAACACATCTATAATGTAAATTCAGGAATGAAAGTGAGGAGTGGCAAAAGACCAGAGGAAGCAATTTTATATCTGTCTATTGGCCCATAGCAATAGCAACAGCACTTAGACTTATATACCACTTCACAGTGCTTTACAGCCCTCTCTGAGTGGCTTACAGAGTCAGCATGTTGCCCCCAAACATCTGGGTCTGTCACAATCGAACTCCTGGCTGTAGGCAGAGTTAGCTTGCAAAAGTGCATTTTAACCCCTGGGCACCAGGGCTCTTACATTGCCCATTTTGACTTATATTGATGTTAAAGTCAATATACTGACTTTACACAATCATGTACAATCCATGATGCCTTTTAACTAAAGGTATCATGGGTTGTGCTTGAGACTGTTTAGGAAAGACCAAACCTGAAAAACATTGTTTTTCTTGAAGTGAAAGGCCAAAGGACATCTTCTGCATTGCATAATACCCTAGAATAGGGAAGTAATTTTGGTATCTGACCCTGAAAAGCATCTTTCCCATTCATAGCTAATAATAACATCCCAGGTAACCTTCTTATGTGAGGCAGTAAGCATGCATTACACAATGGAAGCATGGGCTATGTTTTATCATTACATGCTTGCACATCCATATATATATATATAAGCTCCTTCCTTTTAAGGGCCAGGGTTCAGTTTGGGAACTTGGGAATGCTAAAGAGTCTATTCATGTAAAAATGCTTTTCCTTCATCATTGAAGCCATGCAGATGGTAAGAATCAGAAGTTTTTTTAAAAAAAATCTTTTAGGCCATAGAACATGATTTCAATGTATCTCTAATTTTGCAAATTAAGTATTTGGCCTAGCAGTATAAAGAAAATGGAGTTATTTCCATAAAGATCAACAGATCTAACAGCTTGCTTGTGTATTCTTGCAAACAGGTCTTCAATTGCAAACAGATGGTTATTACTCTCCAGTCCACAATAAACTCAGCAATAATGCTGCACTTCACTTGAAAACACCTTCAGGAATTCTGGCCACTGCTGTGTGATGACAATCATGTTTACAGGATATGCGCATCCAGCAGGAAGGCATTTGTCTTTTGCGTTGTTACGATTGTTCTTGCTTTATTAACATCCTTATTAGTAACCACAACTCTTTCTAAAAGCTGCCTTGGCAGCTTGAAAGCCTGGTTAGCTAGCACTCCAGCATGATCAAGCCTGTTCAGTACATGGAGAGAAGCTTCATTTGTCATACTCCCATAAAGTATTTTAAGAGAAAAAAATTGTTGTAACGAGAGTCAATCCTTAATTCTCTTAGGATTTCATAGCTGTCACAGCTATATAACTGTTATAGCCCTTCACGGTTCTTAGCATGGATGAGCTATAAAGGAATCATTCTCCAGTAACATTTTTGAAGCCATGGAACAGAGACGACCAATTTATTCCAAGTTATGAGGCAGATGCTGAAGAACATCACACAAGGAAAAACAGATCAGTTCTTTTGCTGTCCTCCTCTGATTATTTATATTCAGGAAGATTTCACCAGATAACTAGATTGAGCAATTGTAAAAGTCAGTAAGAAATACTTGACATGTTTATGTATTGGTCCATACAGATAACAAAATTGAGTTCAGATGTAATGAAAATTATAGTTTAATGTTAGCCAGTTAAGTCTTAGGTTTATAGAGTCCTCCTTTGTATATTCTCTTTATCTAAGTTTCCACTTATATTTTCAATCAACCACAGATTAGCATCATAGCCAATCTCTAAATGGTAGTCAATGTATCACTTTTTAGAAGAAGTTGATTTCCTCAATCATAGCTTGAAGTTGACTTTGTTTCAATAAACCTCAGTTTGCCCCATTTTGGCAATAGCATTAGGCTATGGATAATTAAAATGAAAACAAACATTCACAATCATGTTTAGAAGATGCAATACTGCTAAACATTGTCCTCGACATTGAAATGGGGGAGTTGAACCCCATTGTGCTCAGGGGTTGAACGATACATGGCTGACGTTAAGGGTTTGTGTGGAAAGACCTGGGGTTGGAGAGGCTGGTGGACGGCTCAAGTATTGGGTCACTATGGATGGCCTCCCCCGCCTCTCCCTTTTTCTGGCCCTGTTATCGGCCTATTGGCCAATGTGGACTTTCTTCCCCAGAGCTTGGGACCTGGCTCTGTCTTTCGTCCTGTCTCCTGGCTGTATGGAGGACAAGGCAGTTACGGGAGGATGGATGGAGCCAGCTCCAGACTTCGTTCGCCACGGATGGGACTCATCTTTCCAGGGCCAGGAAGCCCAAACCACCGTGAGAGGGTGGTTTTCGGACTTTTTCTGACTTTTTCCATCTTGCCTTGATTAGGATGGCCAACCACCGTGAGAGGGTGGTTGGACAGTTTCCCTCAGCTGGACTGAACGTGAGGACCCATTACCGTGAGAGGGTAATGGTGACTCTTCCGATTAACTTAGTCTTGCTTCCTGGACATTTGAAACCATCATTATAAACCCCTAGGCCATGTCTAGGCCAAACTTGTATTATCACTCTAGTGTTAAAATGTATTCTAGGGCAAAGCTTCTTGCGCTGCGATATTCCCCCCTCTCGCAGGCCTGGCCCTCTATGTTATCGAGGGCCCACCTTAATGACGGATCTTGGGACCCCGAGAGGTGGCATGTCGCAAAAAGGGGATTGAGGGGTTTTTTAAAGACTTTTTTAAATAGACTTTTAAGGGGTTCTGAGGGTGGGGGAGGTTATGTGGGATGGGGGAAAACCCACGGGGGTTGTAGACCAGTCCGGTTGGTATTAATGGTGCCGTAGGGGGTGCGGACTCTGGGGGAAAGGGGACTGTTAGAATGCCCTCTAGTGAGGGCTTCTCTATTAACACGCTGAGTGGGAGGGGCAGGTATGGCGGGAGCAGGGGGCCATATCATGTGGTGGGGGCACGTGCTCGCTATCTCCGAGCGATTGCATGCCCCGGTCCCCTTAGCTCTTCCCGTTCCCCAGGCTGCTTAGAGTCTCAGCGCCCGAGTCTCCGGCTGATGTTATGTAATGCCAGGTCCATGGTAAATAAAGCCCCCCTCATTTGTGATCTTATTCAGGAGGGGGGAGCGGACCTGGCAGGTGTCACGGAGACCTGGTTGGGCCATGAGGGGGGAGTTCCCCTCGTGGAGATGTGCCCATCAGGCTTCCGTGCATTTCATCAGCCAAGAGCTCAGGGCAGGGGCCGGGGGTGGCAGTCATTCTAAAAGAAGGTCTTGATCCGAGGGAGACCACTGTACCTCAGATAGCCGGATGTGAGTCCCTTTTTGTGAAGTGGGGTCGTGGAGTGCAGATGAGTCTGTTGATCACGTACCTGGCTCCCTGCCACGTGGCAACAACCCTGCCCGAACTCCTCAATGTTATAGCCGTGGTGGCGGCTGATACCCCCAGACTTGTGGTCATGGGGGATTTCAACCTGCCATCCATCGGTGAAACATCTGAGGTAGCTCGGGAGTTCATGGCTTCCATGACGGCCATGGACCTGACCCAAGTAATTCACGGCCCTACTCATATGGGGGGGACACACTCTGGACTTAGTTTTTATCTCTGGTCAGTGGTTGAGTGGCCTTGATATAGGGGATGTAGATATTGAACCCTTGTCATGGTCTGACCACTCGCTCCTTCAACTTGACTTTCTGACCACTGTATCCCATTGCAGGGAGGCGGAACCGACCAGGTGGTTCCGCCCCAGACACCTGATGGACCCTGATAGGTTCCATATGGAGCTTGGGCCATTTCCTGAGACTCTAGCTCATGACTCGGCTGATGACCTGGTGGCCGCCTGGGATAGGGCGGCTGCCGGGGCTTTGGACCAGGTCGTACCTTTGCGGCCTCTGACCCAGCACCAAACTCACTTAGCTCCTTGGTTTTCCGAGGAGCTGAGGGAGATGAAGCGCCAGAAAAGACGCCTAGAGAGCGGTTGGAGGGCCAGTCGTTCCGAGTCTGACTTGACACTGGTAAGGTCTCATATTAAGACCTACCTAGTGGCGATAAAAGTGGCGAAATCTAGCTCTTATCGCGTCATCAGATAACAGGCCCAGCCGCCCTGTTTAGGGTGACCCGCTCCCTCCTCCATCTGGGAGCGCGGGAGGACCCCTTGCAGGGCCGAGCTGAGGATTTTGTACAGTATCTGGATGATAAAATAACTCAGATTCGGGAAGACTTGGCCGCCGACTGGGTTAGTTCAGATGAGATGACTGAGGCAGGCCTTGAGAGTGTTATCTGGGAGGAGTTCAATCCTGTGGCTCCCAAGGACGTGGACAGGATCTTGGGACGACTGAACGCAACCACATGTTTATTGGACCCGTGTCCCTCCTGGTTGGTGCTGGCTTCCCAGGAGGTTACACGAGGCTGGCTCCAGGGGATTATTAACGCTTCTTTGAGTGAGGGTGTCCTGCCGGCCGCCTTGAAAGAGGCGGTGGTGAGGCCTCTCCTCAAGAAGTCATCCCTGGATCCAGCTGTTTTGGCTAACTATCGTCCAGTCTCCAACCTTCGCTTTATTGCGAAGGTTGTTGAGAGTGTGGTGGCGCGACAGCTTCCCCAGTACTGATCTGTCCCCGTACCCACACACACACAAACACAGCCAGCCGAGGGTTAAGGAAACACTTTGGAACGCACCCAGTTTCTTTATCTCCCACTTGGCAGCGATAGACACACCGTCTGCCAAGTGCCTTTATTTTCACAGTAAAACAGAAAGATAAATACTCAAGAGTCCAAATGTCCGACAACAAGAAATCTTTCTCTCAACAATTCCGGACGAGGCTTTAGTGACTATCCAAGGTTTGCTTTGTTCGTCACAAGGATCACTGACCACCACCCTCTATTATATAGTCTCTGGGGTGTGGTCCAGTGACTCAGTTCTAATCCCTAGCACGCCTCCTAAGCTGCTGCAATCGTTTATCACGCCTTCGGAGGCGTGCGTCCAGGAATGATGTTTCTTTGTCACTCTGATCCGAGCCACCTGTCTCCCTACTGATCTCCTCTCCCTCGGCCGGCACCTGAGACAATGCCAGAGGGGAGGGGCCTGGAGAGGGAGGCCTGGCTGACTCCTCTTCCTCATGCTCGGAGCTTTCTTCCTCCGATGGGACAGGCTCAGAGGGCGGGGCCACAACAAGTACCTGGATGAAGCTGTCTATCTGGATCCACTCCAGTCCAGCTTCAGACCTGGGTACAGCACGGAAACGGCATTGGTCGCGTTGGTGGATGATCTCTGGAGGGCCCGGGATAGGGGTTATTCCTCTATCCTGGTCCTATTAGACCTCTCAGCGGCTTTTGATACCATCAACCATGGTATCATGTTGCGCTGGGTGGAGGGACTGGGAGTGGGGGCCCCCGTTCTGCGGTGGTTCTCCTCCTATCTCTCCGACCGGTCGCAATCTGTGTGCCACAAGGGTCGGTCCTCTCGCCCCTCCTGTTCAACATTTATGTGAAGCCGCTGGGTGAGATCATCCGTGGTTTTGGGGTGGAGTTCCATCAATATGCTGATGATACTCAGCTGTACATTTCCACCCCAGACCATCCCAATGATGCCTTGGAAGTGATGTCCCAGTGCCTGGAGGCCGTGCGGGTCTGAATGGGGAGAAACAGGCTTCCACTCAACCCTTCCAAGACCGAGTGGCTGTGGCTGCCGGCATTCCGGTATAGCCAGCTGACGCCATCGCTGGTTATTGGGGGCGAATCATTGGCCCCCACGGAGAGGGCCCGCTACTTGGGTGTCCTCCTGGATGCACGGCTGTCTTTAGAAGGGCATATGACAGCCGTGGCCAGGGGGGCTTTTTGTCAGGTTCGCCTGATACGCCAGTTGCACCCCTTTCTGGACCAGGACTCCCTACGCACGGTCACTCAAGCACTCGTCACTTCTCGTCTGGACTATTGTAACGCTTTCTACATGGGGCTCCCCTTGGGGTACACCCGGAGGCTCCAACTGGTGCAGAATGCGGCTGCGCGGGGGATTATGGGAGCGACGGGGCGCTCCCATGTGACTCCTCTTCTGCGTGAGCTGCATTGGCTTCCGGTGGACTTCCGGGTGCGCTTCAAGGTGTTGGTGATCACCTTTAAAGCGCTCCATGGTTTAGGGCCAGGGTACTTACGGGACCGCCTTCTCCCACCAATAGCCTCCCACCGGCCGGTTCGCTCCCACAGAGAGGGCCTCCTCAGGGTGCCGTCGGCCAGACAATGCCAGCTGACAACCCCCAGGAGGAGAGCCTTCTCTGTGGTGGCACCTACCCTATGGAACAATCTACCCCCAGAGATACGAGTGATCTCCGACCTCCGGATTTTTCGTCGTGCCCTAAAAACTTATTTTTTTCAGTTAGCTGGTCTGTCTTGATTTTAGGGTTAGTTTTAAATTTTTAATATTGATTTTAATTGACAAGTTTTAAATTATGGGCCAAATTTATAAATTATTTTAACTTTATTTTTTAACTGTGATGTTTGTATAGATGTTTTTTATCTGCTGTTCACCGCCCTGAGTCCGAAAGGAGAAGGGCGGTATAGAAATTTGAATAAATAAATAAATAAATAAATAAATAAATAAACAAACAAACTCAAGGCTAATTTATTTACAGTTAACCCATCATTTCACATTATTTGTAATAGGGCTGCTAAAACCACTTGTTATATAAATACTCTGTTGTACAAACTGGATAACATTTGTAAATAAAATTGCATGTAAGTGTGCTGACTGCAATGCCTTGGCTAATAAAACTGTCTTCTTTTTCAGTTTTAAAGATATATTCAAGTTAAAATATTAAATGAAGTTTTATTAGTAGCTTTCCATCAGAGTAAAACATATAATTTGACAGAAAACTTTGGAGTTATTGTGAGGCACCAATGGATCTGAATTGCAGATGATAGTTGATAAGTGAGGTTTGCCCCATTTTACGATCTTTGAGAGGTATCACTAGAGGTTTTCAAAAAAAGACTGGGCAACAGTGGTGGGATGCTGCCAGTTTAACAACCGGTTCAGTGAGCACGCACTTCGTGTGCTCTTTGTGGCACTTTGTAGTGCCACGCGCCATGCACAAGTGCCATGAAGCATGTGGCGCCACATCCTTCGTGGCACTTGTGCACAGCACTGAAAATGGAGCAATTAGAAGCTCACCTTCCAAGTCAGCAACGGTAAGTAGAACAGTGAGGGGGAGGGAAATCAGCTGTGCCGCGTGATTGAGATGAGCTACAAAGCAGGAAATAAAGGACAGGATAGAGCAGGGGTGGGTGGGCAGGGCCAACTGATTGTCAGAGCTACTGGTTCTCCTGAACTGGTCTGAACCGGCTGAATACCACCTCTGTTGGGCAGCCATTTTTCTGGAATGGTGTAGGGTCTGTTGCTCGAGCAGTGGGTTGCATTAGAAGACCTCCAAGGCCTCTTCTAATTCTGTTATTCTGTATTCTGTATATATTTTTGCTCCACATATGCATTCATAAACTGCATGTATTGGAATTACTGATATGGCAAAGTTGTATCTGATAGAAACTTGTGCATGTATGAAATTTGTTTTAAAAAAATGTAAACTAGTACTGAATTGGTGTGGAACTTAATTGTCCTTGAAAAATATAATGTAGAAAGATTCTTTCTGAAGACTAATTTCCCTCAAATAGTAAACTACACTACCAAAGACTATTAATTAGAAATATTCAGTATCTTGATCCTTTTTTTGAAATTCAGCCACTGTTCAAAATCACCTTTCAGAATTGGATGTAAAATTTATGTTGTCCACAAATGAAAAGTCAGGATTTAACAAAGTAAGTTCAAGTATCTCTTTTTCGCAACTACTCTGAGAAAATGTTTCATAGGAAAAATGCTACTTGTGTTCTGAACAACATCATTAAAATTAGGCTTTGGTGGTCAAATTGGGCTGCTAGAATACAAGATCATATTTAAGTGATTTAGCTGTTATATGGCCATACAAACATGTTGCTTATGTTATGCTTTGTTGTGCTTCCATGCAGGTTAAATGAAAGTTGGAATTCTCAAATGTTATGAAAATGTTGTCTTATGCAAAAAAAAAGCATGCCATGAAATACTTGATTTGAAAATCTGGCCAGCCTGTGTGTGTGCTACTATCGCAACATTAAATGACTTTTACTTAGGGTGAAAGTTCTTGTGATAAATCATGGAAAAACTGACTTGTGCTATCTTTAGTCACCGTGCTGATTCGCTCTCACAAGTCATTCACAGCTCTAAAAATACAGTTTATATCACCACATTCCTGGAATTCCTTCAGTTCTTACATTCTGATTTAAGTGGCATTAAAAACCCAACTGCAAAGTTCAAGGCTATGGGGCAATATCTCATCAGAGATTAGCTGTCACCTGAATTCAATACACTGTTTGGAATATTTATTTGATCAGTTCTCCAATGTTAATACAAAGCATCTTCCTGTATATACATCTAATGTCTGGCTATATGGAACATAAGGCTAAAATTATCTTGGAACAAGATAATAAAAAAGTACAATCTGACTGCACTATAATAGGAAGCATACTAACCACAAGGAAGTTTTACATTGGGACACATACATGCGATAGAAGGTGCTAACCTAGAAAATCAGCCTTGTGGGGTTCTAAGATCATGCCCCTAGAACTCTGTGATAATTATAGATGACTGGTAGGTTGGACAACTGTGTTGCCATTTTTAAATTGATTATCAAAGGTATAAGTAAGTCAATATATGCTCTCTGAATTTAATTACAAGTTTCCTCACTACTTCATAGTTTAAGCAAAACTAAATGCTTTCTTAATTCCTTTGATATGGACCAAAAGGTACATTATGTTCTTTGTCCCAACTGGCAACACAACAAAGCTGAGCAATAAAAAACTTCATTTGTATAATACATTGTGTTACAATCAAGTACTTAGGCATAAGGTCCTTGAAAACATGTAACCTTTTCTGCACATTTCACTAAACTCAAACCAGATGAACATTTATAGTTCCTCATCTTTCATTCAGTGGCTCAGAGCATCAGTAGTTGGAGGGATTGGTCTCACATAAATATCTGCCATTTCTTCAAGTAATTCAGGAGACTCTTTTGTCTCACTAAAACTGTGCTACGTAGATTAATTTGAAAAACTCTATATTGGAAGTTATGTTGGTGATGTATAAATCTCATCCTAATGGCTATTCCATTCTGGCATTATGGTACAGGCTTAGAGCGGAACTATCCATAGGAAGCAACCATGCCAGTGGTGGGTTGCCCTCGGTTCGCACTGGTTCTATAGAACCGGTAGTAAAACCGGCGGGAGGCTCCACCACCAACCCTGACGTCATCAGAATGCTTCTGCGCATGTGCAGAAGCTTCTGTGCCTTTAACAGAAGAGCATGCACGCGCAAACAAAGCATGCGCACGCGTACGGCCCCATTGCAAACCAGTAATAAAGGTAAGTAGAACCCACCCCTGAACCATTTATTTATTTATTTATTATATTTCTATACCGCCTTTCTCCCATAGGACTCAAGGCGGTGTACAGTCAAGAAAAATATAGATACACAAACATCATAAAATTGCTAATTAAAATTATTATTATAACATAGTTATATGTTAACCATACCTGTCCTTCTTAAATAGTTTATATAGTGTATGTCTGAGGTGGGTTTCAGCAGGTTCTGACCAGTTCTGGAGAACCGGTAGCAGAAATTTTGAATAGTTCGGAGAACCAGTAGTACAAATTCTGACTGGCCCCGCCCCCATCTATTCTCTGCCTCCCAAGTCCCAGCTGATCAGGAGGAAATGGGAATTTTGCAGTAACCTTCCGCTGGAGTGTGGTGGGAACTGAGATTTTACAGTATCCTTCCCCTGCCACGCCCACCAAGCCATGCCACACCCACCAAGCCACACCCACAGAACCGATAGTAAAAAAAATTGAAACCCACCACTGGTGTATGTATATGTGTGTACATACATACATACATACATACACAAATAAATAAATACACATGAAATGAATTCAAAGTTGGATTTTCTACATCCTTGCTTATTGTAGCCATTACACATTCCATTTTTATATACACATTTATATATTTATAAATGTGTTTATATATATTTATATACAAACAGCATATCACTGAAATGTTTATGGAATGTAAAAACCCAACACATTAGACAGTAGCCCAGATGAACAAATCTGGCCAGGGGTAATTGAAGCTTGGTGGAGCTCTTGCCTCACAATCAGGAGGTTGTGAGTTTGATCCTAGGTAGAGAAAAATGTAGAGTCTCCTGCTTGGGCAGAGGGTTGGATTAGATGACATGCAAGGTTCCTTCCAACTCTGTTAATCTGTTAAAGTGTGTTCCAGCCAACCTCAGAAGGTATATATGGATGACACCTGATGAAATTATTTAGCGTCTCCTGCTCAAGTAGGGGGTTGGGCTAGAAGATCTCCAAGTTTTTTTCCAATTCTGTTGTTCTGTTACTCTGTTATTCTTATCTTTAGTAAGAAGATCCTATAATACTGTGAATTATATTGTATATATTTACAGTTAAGAAACAGTTTGTGCTTTATGTGTTACATTATTTTATATATATTGTTAAAAGATTATTTATTAGATTTTTAACCTACTTTTATTTTGGTCAGTACATACTTAATGCTCCAACCTCTTATTTTTCCTTACAACAACACTGTGAGACAGTTTTGGTTGAGAGAGAGTAATTAGCCCAAAGTCATTCAGCTGGCTTTCATATCACAAGGAAGACTATAATTCACAGCATCCCAGCTTCTACAGTAATATATCACCTTGGCCATTACATGAAACTAGCTCTCAATCAATATGCTGTATCACACTTGCTAATAATCCAAATCAATTAAGGTTATTTAAGCCAACAAATTAAAATGATCAAGAATGACAAAAAGAACGCCACAATAAGAAACTAGAAAAATGAAATAAATTTTTTTAAAAAAATAACAAAAAGAAAAAAGAAAAGAAAAAGAAATCATCAGACAGTTGCTACTAAAGACCATGTTTTTACCAAACAACAAAGAGTAGGAGAATAATTGGACCAACTGGGTTCTCCTCAATACAACTTCCAAAAGATAGGAGTCAAAACAAAAAGCCCCATTGAACATTTCCATGACCAGTTGTCTCTCTTCAGCCAGTCTGGAAATGAATCCTTCAATTCTGAACAGAAAAACAAATTAAGAAAAATATACTAGAGTGACTGGTCCTTGTAGAGATCCTAGGCCATTTAGATTAAAAGCCAGCATCATGATACTGAGCCTAGAAGCAAATAAGTACAAAATGGAAACATATCAGAAACAGATGTATATCTTTGCAGCTTGGCAGCAGGATACTGACACATTTATCTACATTTATGCTTATTCTCTGTATGAGCCGCCCCGTGTAAACAGTAATCCAGTCTAAAGATGACTAATGTACATCTTACTGTGGCCAGAAGGACTATCTTCTCCAGGAATAGAAATCTTATGCTTGTAAAAAATGCTTCAAGCCATCTCCAGCACCTGATCGCCTAGAAACAGCGCTAACGCAAGGAACAGCCACAAACTACAAACTTGAATTTTAATGAGGAATTCAATCCTCATGTACATTTAACTCTGGGTTGGCTAATGCCCCATCTAATAATATTTCAATCTTATCTGTATTACAATTCAGCTTGTTTTCCTGCATCTACTCCCCTATTGCTATCAAACATCAAGTTCAAGTTTTAGGTCATTCCCTAGGATTTCATTCAAAATGAGACAGAATACAGAGTTTCTTTGATTTAGTTTCCAGATAACATCAGCCAATGGTTTGTTGTAGAATGCAAAAAGTACAGCATCCCGTAGCATAATGGCCAAGGGGTCGAATAGTCAATGCACTGAACCATATTCTAGAGCCTCCCACCATAAGATCACTGGATCCATTCTCAAAAGTCAGTATGATGCCACTGAAGAACTAGCGCCGTGAAGCACATTAGATGACACCATGTTTTGAAAGTACTGAATGTGGAATCCAGGAGACGTAGCTGAAACAGATTCTTCTTTTCCCATTTCATTGGGGCATATCATTTACTAAGAGGATAAGACATGGGGTGTTTGGGACAACAATCCCCAAAATGAGTAACATTGACTGTGCTCCTGGAGGCTTATGGAAATGGTACAGTAAACCTCTAAGGATAGGGATAAAGTTACTAAGCACTGCAGAGTGATCCATAAAATGATCCATGAATATTTCTGTTTCCCCCAAAATAAGACATCCCCTGATAATAAGCCCAATCGGGCTTTTGAGGGCATGGCAATAAGGCCAAGCCTTATTGAAGGGTTCAAAAAAATATAAAACAGGGTCTTATTTTGGGGGAAACACGGTACTATAAGTAGAAAAAGAAATAAATCATCATCATAAATTTGAGCTAATTTAACATTATTCAAGGTTTCTTTTTCTTCACTGTTCCAACTCTCTTTCCAGAATCTTGCCATGATATTTTTATTAACAAAGACCTTCAATAACAACATTCCTAAAGTGACAGGTTACTTCCCCATAATTGTGTGTAAAGAATTGGCTATCATAGTTATGGTTAACCTATCTCTTTTTCTCTAGAATTTTAGGAAAAGAACTCACCATTCTTCCTCTCAGCAAACGTAGGGACCTGGATAGAAGAGTCTCTTACTTCACTGAAACCACTGTCTTTGTGACACACTCCAACACTTCCACCAACCACATTTTCCTGGGCTAGCAGCTCCTGCTTCATCACAGAACTCATCACCCAGCCTGAAGAGATTTAGACAAACTCTTGTTCCTCTGCTTTGAAAGTTCAGTGCTTCCCAAGAGCCAACAAAGAGCTGTAAACAGAAAAGTAATAAATTACAAGACATGGCACTGGGGAAGGAAAAGAATGTAAGAAAAATTGTTGTAGGAAAATTATGGTAGGGGTATAGTAAGAAACTAATCAAGGAAAGAAGCAACCCTGGAATTAAGGAGAAATTTCCTAGCAGTAGGGACAATCAACTGGTGGAACGGTTTGCCTTCAGAAATTCTTTATCACTGGAGTTTGTTAAGAAGAGACTGGACAGTCACTTGCCTGAAATGGTTGGACTAGAAGACCTCCAAGGTCCCTTCCAGTTCTATTCTGATTGATTGATTGAAGTACTGCTTCTTCCGTTGTCTTGAAACATGGGAGTTACCCATGGCAAAAACTTCACTTGCATCTTAATTTGCTTCAGCAGGATAGTGAATAGTTTTGGCTCCTGCTTCTTCTACTTATCTTTGGGAATTACCAGAACATACAGTCTTGGTTTTTGGGTAAGAAAAAGCTTACTAATAATCAAATGTTACAATAATTAAAGATTCGCATCTGATAGTCATCTCTATGTATCCCTGGCCCCTTTATTAAATTTTATTGGATATACTAAAGTAGCAATAATAGGCCTATAGTAGGTAGTTGAGGCAAGGAAGTATTATCCAAGGCTTTGTTTTTCATTATTCTATCTATTCTTCCCATAAACCCTACCAAAATTCTTGCATGGAGTTGAGATCTAGGCCAGAAGAATATCCTTCTCAGTTCATTACATGCAGGTACAAAATTCTGGTTCATCAGTTCTAAATCAGAGCTTTTAGGGATATAATGTTAATATCACTCAGAATGTCTTGCTACAAAACAATTTGCAATGTACTAGAATTACAACAGAAAAACAAAAGCCAAAAATAATATACAATAATTATAAATAGAAATCATAGATATAGTAGTATTAAAAAAAACACTTCTCAGGAAACACCTATCTTGAACAGAAAAAGTTCACCAACCAGAAATAGCTTTTCTGATAAGAATTTGTGTACATTTGACAACAAGGAGAATATTTTAGAAAGTATTTTCAGACAAAGAAAGAAAAATATTCTACAATGTTAGGGCAATCACTAAGAAAGCTCTACTCTACTCTAGCTAGCTTTCATCTTAGACAAACACAATGAAAAGACTTTTCATGTATATTTACTATTATTAATTTATAATTTTTACATTCATGTAAAGCCTGTCCATTTTTTAAAAAAACAAAATGTATCAGTGATTATTAGATACCTAGATCATATTTTCTATTTTGTTATGTTCATACCCAAAAGCAGAAACATTGTTCACCAATGGCCAACGGGGGGGGGGGGGGCGTGGTGGGAAACCCATCCTGTTTCAATCATATCCATCATTATGAGCCACGCAAAGCAGGGGTGAAATGCTCCCGGTTCAGAACAGTTCGGTCGAACCGGTAGCAATGGCGGCAGCTGGTTCAAAGAACTGGTAACAATGGTGCCATGACACTCCACCCACCCGCCCGGTCCTCGTTACTTCCTGGTTTTAACCAGGAAGTTGCCTGTTTTTTACCTTCTGCACATGCGCAGAAGGGTTTGTGCATGCCTAGGGGGTCCGCATGTGCACATGCACTTCTAAACTGGTTGGGAAGGTAAGTTGATTTCACCCCTGATGCAAAGGGACAAAATTATAATAATGAGAGAATTATCAGACATGTAGGGCTAACGTATCATATAGGCCCAATATAGCTGAATACTTTAGCTCTATATGAAGAGAGGTCTGAATACAGATATCTGAATAAACACACTGCATACTTCATGTAATAAGGTAAGTATTCCTGCCTTTATACTCATCTTCATTTTCTTGGATTTAGAAAGCTTCTCACAATGAGTACAAACAGATACTTTACCTCCTGATTACAGGGAACCATACAAAACCATAGATCACAAAATGTTTCAGTTAGGAATTCTTATCCAGTTTAGATTGTGTAAAAAAAAAAAGTTTCAGGATGTATAGAGGCATATTGAAGTGTACCTATGTATAGAATGGGTTTATAATACCCATGCTTTGTATAGATGTTCAAGTAAAGGAAAGGAATGCTTTGTTGCTTTTTTTGTCAAAGTGGGCATAGCAGTACTCCTTTAATAATGCTCCCAGTTCTACAATTTATGCATATTATTGCAAATTTCCTGATTTAGTTTCCATGAATATAACTTTGGTATGTTGGGTATCCAAAAGAATGGAAATACATCTACAGCTGCATACACAACAAGCACAATCCTCTTTCTCTTCCTGTTATTAATAAGCAGCAAAGAACAAGCAATAACTGTTTATTCTTGGCTTTTTAAATATTCATCTTTCTGAGCATTTTGGAGCTCTTGATGCGATGTATCTTTCCAAGAGAAAGTCGGTGATGACAGGACAATCCAGGAAACTGCCTCTGCGTCCACACACACACACACACACACACACTCCCAAAAATAATGAATGTTTCTGTGGCTGAACATTAAATCTTTGATGAATTAGGCCAGGGCTTTGGTGACGTCTCTGCTGAACTGATATGACAGTTTTATATGGATTATGATTATTTATGTTTGTGAAAAATAGCGAACTCGAGCCAGCAAGTTACTGTCGAAGCTTGGAGACCACCAGCATCGGCGCTCCTCGTGAAGGCCTTTTATATTAGGAAAGTAAGATCATTCTGAGATTTCGACCATGTGTAACATTTTCATTTTCACTAACTGCAGCCCTGGGTCCTTCAGTGAATGTCGGAAGGTCAGGATGTGCCCTTAGAGACGCCTGTTCTCCCAGCACACCCTAGTAGCATGAGCTTGTTGGGTTTTTCTCCCCCCCACCTTCTCTCCCCATGTTAGATTTGGCCTGAAAACATTCCACCCTGTTCCCTCACTTCAGCTTGAACTCAACATATTTACAAAGCTTAAGCATACTTGCTAGCCTCCAAAAGCATCTCCCATCATACCCTGCTGCCAGCATATAAATTGCAAGACTATACACAGAACAGGACGCGTCCTGTCTCTTCTCTGCCTATAAATATTAAGCCCCATAAAGTCTTATTACAGTGGTAGCTTTACATGGGCTCTCGCAAGCAAGATGAAATCTACTGAGTCAAAGTGGCAGACAACTCTCTTCCAAGGTTTCTGATCCTGCTTAATACCAAGACGTACAGAGAGGCTATAAATGTTTGAAATACTGCAAGGAAAGAAAGGTATTTTCAGTAAGAGTTCAAAATGACAGTGTTGCTGCAAGAAAGGCAACACCGTCAGAGTATTGGCACGGTACCCTAAGCAGCGTCGTAAAAATAAATAAATCCTACAATGACATGGAAATATATAATCATCTTGCAGATATTTGAAATGAAAGCCAAGACTGCTTTACAAATACATAGCAATTATGATGCAAACCTAAGTTGCACAAAGGAAAGCATTAAAACATTGAAGAAGGGAATCCTGCAATATGTGATGTTCTTGTTCAGTGTCCGCAAACAGAATAACCCATCCTATCCTTTTCTTCCATCCACCTGTTTTTTCTCCATTTTTACTTTATTAAATTTATTTACCGGCCATTTCAGCCCGAGGCATCTCTGGGCGGCTTACAACATTAAAAGCTATGAAACCATCAAACCAGGGTGGGATTCAGCCAGTTCATACCAGTTCGTGCAAACTGGCAGTTGTGACCTGAGGGTGGGTTAGGGTTAGGGTTAGGGTTAGGGTTGGGCCCAGCCCCACCCTGCTCCGGCGCTATTTAGCTGCACTTTTTAAGCCGTGCAAGTGCATGCGCAGAAGATGCACACTCACATTTTTGGTGCTGGGGTGAACCAAGTTGTTAAATTATGTGAATCCTAGCTCTTCATAAAACATAAATATTTCTAAAGACCATAAAATAGAATTATAATCAAGAGTAAAAAAGCACCCCCCACATTGGTACAGCTACATCCAGCACCAAAAAATGGCATAGTCCTAGAACCAGAACTCTCACAAATCCCAAGCCACTCCATCTTGCTGTCTTGCCAATACTACCCAAATCTCATGGCCTCCAGAGGCTGGGATAAGCCAGAGCCTTAGATGTACCATCCACCATCATCAGCGTACTGATGATATCTCACTCCATGGTGAGAATCTTGTGGTGGTTTCACATGACATTTTATAGAGCAAATGCTGATTTAGGAAATCTTTCAGCTTCCCTTCATTATTTTGCCCATCTTTTTTTAAGCAAGGGGGGAAAAATAACAAAAGAAAGATGAAAAAGATGCCACAGTTGAATAATTGAAAACAATCCTGGCACTTGAGAGCCAAGGAACACCCCCCCCCTCTTTTTTGGGGAGGGGAGAGAATGAGGAACAAAACCACTGTAGAAAGATTTCATATAGAAACTGCTACAGATATTCATACAGATAATGGCTAAAGTAATGAAAAAGAGTTCGGGAAATCTGGGTTATTTTAACATAACTCTTTGATATAATCAACAATTTGAGAGTTCAGAGCAAGTGAAAAGCTGTAAGTCTTTAAAGTGTTCCAAAAAATCCCACATCCAAACTGACTGCCAGTAGGCCCGCATCCTAACAAGTAGGATATACCATAGCCAAACACCACCAATATTAGCCACTATCCTATAGATTAATGTTTTAATGTCACACATACATATATGACATATGTTACTTGTGTATCTATTTATATCTATATATCATCTGTCTAAAGTATAAGATTGTGATCAGAAAGATAAATCACTTTCAAGTTAATATCATCAATTACATATTGCAACATGTATTACCCAATTTAGACCACCCAATGAGTTCCCACTTAAAGAAGTAAAATTTGAATTCAGGCCTGATTTCTGAATCAGCTCTGCATAAACTGTTTGAGGTTTATATTAACTTTTGTCTGGGATAAATTCTCTCTTGCAGTATCGGATTTTTACAGAGGGTTGATTACAGTCTTCTTTGTTTTAAGAAATAAAGCTGTCTCAGCTTCAGAGTATTTAATTTCTCCATCTTTTCTCAGCTCATCAAATTTGGAGGTGAGTTATTGCAAAATCACCAGCTCATTGTGGGCAGGAAGAGCTGTGAAAGCATTTTCAGGCTCATCCATATCCCTGCCCTACTGCTTCTAAAATGCCTGGGAGGAGACACTTGACACATAAAATTTCAATTACAGTCAGGTCCAGAAATATTGGGACGTCGACACAATTCTAACATCTTTGGCTCTATACACCACCACAATGGAGTTGGAATGAAACAAACACAATGTGCGTTAACTGCAGACTGTCAGCTTTAATTTGAGGGTATGTACATCCAACTCAGGTGAACGGTGTAGGACTTACAGCAGTTTGTATATGTGCCTCCCACTTGTTAAGGGACCAAAAGTAATGGGACAATTGGCTTCTCAGCTGTTCCATGGCCAGGTGTGTGATATTCCCTCATTAGCCCAATTACAATGTGCAGATAAAAGGCCCAGAGTTTATTTCAAGTGTGCTATTTGCATTTGGAATCTGTTGCTGTCAACTCTCAAGATGAGATCCAAAGAGCTGTCACTATCAGTAAAGCAAGCCATCATTAGGCTGAAGAAACAAAACAAACCCATCAGAGAGATAGCAAGAACATTAGGCATGGCCAAAACAACTGTTTGAAACATTCTCAAAAAGAAGGAATGCACCGGTGAGCTCAGCAACACCAAAAGACCTGGGAGACCATGGAAAACAAGTGTGGTGGATGACCGAAGAATTCTTTCCCTGGTGAAGAAAACACCCTTCACAACAGTTGGCCAGATCAAGAACACTCTCCAGGAGGTAGATGTATGTGTGTCAAAGTCAACAATCAAGAGAAGACTTCACCAGAGTGAATACAGAGGGTTCACCACAAGATGTAAACCATTGGTGAGCTTCAAAAACAGGAAGGCCAGATTAGAGTTTGCCAAACAACATCTAACAAAGCCTTCACAGTTCTGGAACAAGATCCTATGGACAGATGGCACCAAGATCAACTTGTACCAGAGTGATGGGAAGAGAAGAGTATGGAGAAGGAAAGGAATTGCTCATGATCCTAAGCATACCACCTCATCAGTGAAGCATGGTGGTGATAGTGTCATGGCGTGGGCATGTATGGCTGCAATGGAACTGGTTCTCTTGTATTTATTGATGATGTGACTGCTGACAAAAGCAGCAGGATGAATTCTGAAGTGTTTTGGGCAATATTATCTGCTCACATTCAGCCAAATGCTGCAGAACTCATTGGATGGCACTTCACAGTGCAGATGGACAATGACCCAAAGCATACTGCAAAAGCAACCAAAGACTTTTTGAAGGGACAGAAATGGAATGTTATGGAATGGCCAAGTCAACCACCTGACCTGAATCCCATTGAGCATGCATTTCACTCGCTGAAGACAAAACTGAAGGGAAAATGCCCCAAGAACAAGCAGGAACTGAAGACAGTTGCATTAGAGGCCTGGCAGAGCATCACCAGGGATGAAACACAGGGTCTGGTGATGTCTATGCGTTCCAGACTTCAGGCTGTGATTGACTGCAAAGGATTTGCAACCAAGTATTAAGAAGGGAAAGTTTGATTTATGATTATTATTCTGTCCCATTACTTTTGGTCCCTTAACAAGTGGGAGGCACATATGCAAACTGCTGTAAGTCCTACACCGTTCACCTGAGTTGGATGTACATACCCTCAAATTAAAGCTGACAGTCTGCAGTTAACGCACATTGTGTTTGTTTCATTCCAACTCCATTGTGGTGGTGTATAGAGTCAAAGATGTTAGAATTGTGTCGATGTCCCAATATTTCTGGACCTGACTGTATATGCAAACATTTTGTTTTTAGCTCAAAACTTCAGTATATTAAAATCACAAGATTTTCCTAGCAATAAATCCCATGTGGAAAATACTGTTTTTTTACATCAAAAATTCAAGAATGAAAGAGTGTCCAAGGCTAAAGAAATTACACATTATACCTATATACTGGGGTATCCAGCTTGTCTGGATCAAGAAGCCACACTGGACGTTTGTGGAAGTTCAACTCTGTATTTGAAGAACATGTGGACCTACATAATCTAAATCCCATTTCAAAAATTTAAGAACTCAATCTATACACTATAATAGATTCACATGATTTGTTACAAGAAGTTGTTGATCTCATAACAACAGTAGGGTTTTATTCCAAGAAATGATGCATTTTTAGTGACTTTTTTTATTTTTTGTTTTGGTTTCTGGGACAGATCAGATGGAAGCAGATTTTACTAACAGTGATTCTTCAAATTTTTTGCTTTTGCTTCTGTGCATTGAAACTTTCTGCCTTTGTCCACTCCCAAATGGAAACTTCTTGAGCTATTTAGGAATGGTAAGCACCACCACTGATGAATATATATATTTAAAATCTGCCCTTAGCTGCAAGCTGAAAATATGCATTGCAGGCTCATTTTTCTTTAGAAAGTATGGTTGGTCAGACCATTCTGTTAAAAAATTTGATGGTTGAAGAACCCGTTATATTTCCTTAGCAGATTTAAAGTCTAAATATTCACTTCCTCCAGAAGCCGAGTATGAATATTTACAACTAACACAGCTTACAAAATTGTCCAGATGCTTGCAAAATAACCTGAAATATTTCAGATTTTAAGGGTCGGGGGAAGGATACAGTGCCAGACACAATATTCCTTGTGGTTGAAAATTTGTGCACTGCTTGTGGAGAACTAGTGCATTGCTGTTTCGGAGTCTTTTGTGAGAGATTCCACACTTGGGAAAACAAATTTTCTCTTAGGCTACCTTCTTGCAGCTTAGCGTTTATTTATTTATTTTTCCTATTTCTAAACCAATGAGTCATTTGTTCGTGACATAAATTAAACACCACCAATTTCCAGATCCACACTGCTACTGAAAAAGTAATAAAAAGAGAAAGAAAATACATCACACACACACACACACACACACACCGGCAACTTTCTCACTTCCTTCTCACCAAGGGTATCAAGTACAAAGGAAAGTGTTGATAGAAATTGCTATATTTCCTTTTTCCCTTTGGTTCTGTCCTGCAATCAAAATACAGCTATTTTATAGAGGGCACTCCTCTATGTAAATTGCTGTCTGTGTAAATTGCTAGGACATAAACATTTGAATTCAACCTCTATTGAAAGAACTGTCCAGTACTGGTATTCTATAAAAAAAAACTATAAAAAGGAAAAGCAGAGAATGATCTGAAATTAACCAGCAATAATTAGCGTACAGATAATATGCTGGTACAGGCACAGATTACCTTCTTACATAATTGTCCCCATTACAGTCAAGTTAAATATACTCCTATTTCAATTGAATGACTTAGTATAAATGTATAGTCCCCTATCCCTATTTATGTATTAAATATTATTTACATCCATGCCAAAATTAAATTGTATAATTGATTGCATTTAATTACATCTAATTGGAGTTATAACGTTTAGGTAATTTAGATCATGTTTATTTATTTCAGCACTACTTCCCCTTATCATTCCAGCTCCTTCTGTTGGGTGGAAACCATTACAGTGGAAATAGAGATGTTTCATTCATTCAGTTGACTTACATGTTTCCATATTCATCTTTGCAGAAATTCAAGTACAAGTAAATATGTTTCCTAAGATGTATAGAAAGTAGCAATAGAATTATGACAGTTTGTCATAAAACCATAAAAGTTGGCAGAGAAAAACCAGGGGGGAGAGAGAAAGAAAGAGAGAAGGGAGGGAGGGAGGGAGGGAGGGAGAGAGTGAAAGAGAGAGAGTACTACATGGATGAAACTTATCACATTTTTTGCATGTTTATTGTATCATGTTTGGGTTTCTGGGATTCTGCTCAAAAGAATGTTGCTGATAAAACACGTAAGTATTTATTCTTTTTTAGCTGATGTTTACAGTGCAATAGACAGTAAGAGTTTTTCTGGATTGTCCAAGGGGTTGAAATGCACCCCTTCTGGCCCCACAGGCCAGAAGTATATTGTCCACTGACAATAGTTCTAGAAAATGGCCAATCTGTTTAGCTATTATAATGTGCATGTATTTAGAGGGGATGAAAACTAAACATTTTCAACTTAAAATATTTTTACTACGTAAAATAATTAGGCTGTAGGGTAATTTAAAATACTGTTAAAGCTGTTATGCTTATAATCATGATTATCTTCTTTGCTTATTAGATAATAACTGAGTGTGGAAAATTAAATTTTCTAGGACAGTCTTGGTAAAGCAATTTGGTAAATTTAATGATGATTCCATATGATGGTTGCAGGCTGTTTTTTCATGTAGTTGAAGAAACTTCTTCTGTCGTAGACAGGAGGCCTACCCAGTACAAAATGCCCATTGAATGCTTCTTTCTTCGTCCAACTTTTTTTGTTTGAATGTTTAATTACTTGAATTCTGAAAATTAGCCACATGGGGTGATCTCTTTTCAAACCACAAAGAATCTTAAAGCTTCTTGCTATATTCCAGTCTACTTGGATTCTCCTTTTTTTTTTTTTTTTTATACCTATGGTGATTCCTCTGGTCTTCAACACTTGCTCATTTGACACTCAATTGTTCTTTCTTTTTTTTTTCAAAAATTTTTTATTGTAGTTTTTTTCGTTTTCCAGAATTCCAATTATTCTTATATATTCTATAACTCATTCATATATATTTCGCAGGTGTTTGTATGTAGGTCTTTGGTTATTCGGGTTTTCTCCCGCATAAAATTGGAAGTGTCTTGGCGATGTTTCGACGAAGTCTCATTCGTCATCTTCAGGCTGGTGTTTTCAGCTTCGTTCTTCTAGGAGCAATGTGTGATCACAGCTGTTTCTTCCTTTTAACTGCCAGTGGGGGTGTGAACTGATTGGGTGGGACCTTGGCTGTGTTCTGATTGGGTGGAGGTGTGTTCTGATTGGTTGGGGGTTTGGCTGTGCTCTGATTGATATATATATATCTTAAACTTTATACTACTCTTCATCCATTTTTAATTCGGTTATCGGTTATCAATCCACCTGTACCAATTATCCCACACCGTATAGTATTCTGAATCCTCTTTTTCATTTAATTCTAATGTTAATTTATTCATTTCGGCACAATCGAAAAATTTTTGAATAATGAATTCCTCTGGTGGTATGTTGTTTCCTTTCCAATGTTGTGTGTATGTTATTCTCGTTGCTGTGAGTATGTGTATGATTAAATATCCTGTTTTTTGTCATATTTAGTCTTTAGTACTCCCAGGAGAAAAGTTTCTGGAATCAATTCAATTTTATTATTAATTAATTTTTGTAGCCAATTTTGTATTTTACTTCAATACCTCTTTGCTTCGGGACATGACCACCACATATGGAAGAAGGTACCTTGGTGATGTCCACACTTCCAACAATTAGGATTTACATTCGGATAGATTTTTGCCAATCTTGCAGGTGCTAAGTGCCATTGGTATAACATTTTATATTGGTTTTCTTTGTATGATGTCGCTTTTGTTAATTTGTAATTTTTATTCCAAATCATTTCCCATTCATCCAGATTTATATTAGGTCCAATATTTTTGGCCCACGCTATCATTGGTTCTTTTACCACCTCTTCCGCCCTGTCATATTCTAATAAGTAGTTGTATAGTCTGGATAATACTTTTTTTCTGGACCCACCAATAATTTGTCTAGTTGATTTGCTTCCACCTCAATACCAAATTCTTCTATGTCTTTTTTGTACCTGGATTGTATCACACTCAATTATTCTACCACTAAAATGATCACCAAAAATTTGTGTTAGAGTATTATAGATTTTTTTTTTTAGCTATACAGTGTAGCTTAGAACCATACCACCATGATTTCTCTTGTAGAACATGACTTTATGGAGCAACTCCTGATATATTTGCCTATTTAGTTCTGATTTAGAATTAAGTTTCTTTAGATCTGTTTCAATATTATATTCAAGTCACTTTACCTTGTTTGGTGGCTCTGCTTTAATCTCTTTACCAATCTTAGATTTTCATATAATGGGACAGGTTTTCTCCATCCATTTCTAAAAAGAAGGCATGAAAAGCTCAAATAAGAAGAATTTAAGAAATGAACCAATCTTGATCACTTTCAAAAGTATGTAAAGATGATAATTACATTTTTTAAAAAACAAAGAATAAAAGTATGAATAATGTTTCTGGCCATAGTCTATAAAGAAGGTTATTATTCTTCTGTTAATATTAGTCCAGAGTTGAGGGATCATATAATAGCTGCATTAGCCTTTTCCAGGAAAGATGGAAGAGTTGTATGGAACAAGGTAGCTCCCCGACCAAGGGAAAACTTTCAGCTTTGACATGACCTGAATGGGAGTTAGCTAATTCCACTCTATGGACAGATTTTTGTAAAAAAAAATTAAAAAATGCTATAACTTTCAGAAGTAAACAAATGGCCCTCGGGACACCTGAGGGGAATCCCTGCTGCTCTTCTGGCCCCATGAATTCTAGCTGCTGCAAACTCAACTAAGGAAATTCCTTTGCAAATTGTCTTTAGCCAAACAGAATTGCTTATTATTTAAACCCTCTTCAAACATTAACAATTGAACATTCTAGCACTAAAAAAAATAATGTTCAATTATTTAAAAAAGAAAAAACCTCTGATATTTTCCACATGTTTGATTAGGTTAGGCAAATCGGTCTGAACTGTTTTTGAAAGAGTTAAATGATTTATTATATAAAAAAGGACATATCTGATAATGTAAAGGTAGTAATGAAGAATCACTTAAATGTTTCTCTCTTTCTTTTTGTAGAGTTTACAATCTTTGTTCTTTTGAAAAAATAAGAATTCTGCACCATCCTTTGAAATCATAAAATTCTATTGCTCCAACAGCATGGTCTTTATGAAAGGCATCAAACAAATTTTTTAAAAAAGTTGCTAAGATCATAATTTGACAGTTTCTAACACTCATGCATGCTCATTAGTATTAACAACAGCATTTTGAATCAAGTGAAATGCAGAATGGGCACCAGTAATGAAGGCCAGTAAGCAAATTACCAATGAGGTTGCTAATTGAGGAAAAGGTTCTTATAGCTTGTTATAGACAAGAGCTCAGGGGAAAAAAACCCACAGCAAAGCCAATTTAAAAAAAGAATAATCCTGAAAACATACCTTGGCCCTTTCCTGTTGTCAGCAATTGATATTCCAAAAATCTATTTAGAAATATTGAATATTCTGTTTCAAAAATAGCAAAGTTAATGGCATACAGAAACACAAACCCACACACATATATACAGACACCATTAAAATTCACTGAATTATACACTGTTTAAACAAAGGCAGCTTGAAGATGCCAAATTTAAAATTATATCAATTTAAGAAAAAAAAATCTGGCCCAGATAAATACTTTAAAATTACATGATGGAACAGTGCTGCCCTGCGGGAATTTGAAAACAATATATTGCAGAGGCCAGGGGATTAAGGATTTACACTCCACTAATCTTGCACTAATCCACGTAGAGAAAACATATAATGAAGAACATCACAAAGTCAAATTGCATCCTAAGCATGTACACAGGGCTGTTTTGAAGGAGCCTAAGCTGTTAGACAAAAGATCTTCAAATAAAGGGCTATAGCAAGAAAGAGGATATAGGGCGCCTTAGAAAAAGAACCTACCCTATAATAATCCCTTCTTCCCTTAATATAAACTTGCTGTTCTTCTCTGTCCGATACTATACTTCTTAAACCAGAAAAATTTGTGAACGCAGAACTGATTTTCTCTTTCTGCTCACAATATTTAAGTAAGCACTTTTTGTCTTATAGCAGGTATTCAGAGTTAAATGCAAATCTCCAAATATGGATACAAAAATGAAACGTTCAAAATGGCAGAGATTTTTCTCCCTTCACACTATTAGCAATAGGGCCACTTTGATGCTACCTCTAGTAACAAATGACTTTTAATTCATACTAGACACAACTGTTAGAACAATTGCGTGCAAGCTGATACCGTGAACAGAGCTTGTGGCTGCGATGGCTTAAAATCCTCAAGAACAAGAGTAATATAATCTGCTTCATCCGTCTAATGTGGCACTTCCAGCTTTAGGTGGTAATCCATCTGCTGGGTTGGAGATGGATGTCTCAGATTACTAGCAATATTTCTATGCCATCTGCATTTCACAATTATAATGTACCACTGAACTATGACATTTCTGTAGGTCAATGAACCTAAAAATCTGCACATGCCTTTGAATACCTGCAGTAGTTCCATTTCAAATGGTACTGGTGGTGAGAACCAGTAGAAATTACCATACTTAGTGAAAAACTATTCATATTAAAGAAAAATAACACTTTTAAAAAAAAAAAAAAAGATTTATATGCCACCCTTCTCCGGAGACTCAGGGCGGCTTACAATGCGTTAAGCAATAGCCTTCATACTTTTATAAATTTATACAAAGTCAGCTTATTGCCCCCACAAACTGGGTCCTCAATTTACCCACTTTAGAAAGATGGAAGGCTGAGTCAATCTTGAGCCTGGGGAGAATTGAACTCACAGTAATTGCAGGCAGCTGGATGTTAAATGCTGCCTTAGGAGGCATTAGCCTCCTACACCACTCAGGCTCCTTTAAAAAACTTTAAAAAATCATGACTAAAGTACAAATTAGTGGATCCTCTACAAATCCTCTGGTAGTCAAAAAAACCTTAAGTGGATTACAAAATTATTGTATCAGATTGGTAATCAATTTATCTGCAAAAGTGACACTGTTACACTGTTTTTCCTTCCCTCTTTCTTTTGGGTGCTAGATATTTTTTCATTCAGACAAGCCATAAAGTACAGTCTTTATTCTAAGAACAGAATGACACCATAGTCTTTACCTGCAAGAATAAGTAGATTTGAAAGTACATATTCCTTTCCTAGCGGCAGAACGTATATCCCCAAGTGTACATGAAAACCTTGTAATTAAAACTTAGTGGGATGAAAGCCCTCTAAAATCAGTAAGGCTTCCTTTTGCATAAACAGATACAAGACCATGGCTATCAGAACTCTATTTTTAATTTGTAGTCTCGATTGTTAACCGTAATAAAGGTATGTTTCAATAGTTGTCTCCCATCTCCGGTACACCTATCCCACTTTTCACAAGCAACTCTTGGAAGCTTTCTTTCTAGGAAAATCCTCAATGCATAATTCTGCTGCTGTTTTTATTAACAAACTGTTTCAATCTAAATATTTCTTTTGCAGCTGTGGTAATATGTCCTTTTTTTTACACTTCTATATTTTATTGACATTGTGAACAGCCTAGAACGATGTTGAGAATAAGCAGGGAATAAATGTTTAAAATGTTTTTTAAAAAATTATCATAGATCCAATATATAGAAAAACTGACCCAAAAAGACACATATACAGGTCCTTCTTTTAGAAGGACCTACAGGTCATTCTTTTAGAAATAATAACAATTACAGCTCCAGAAATTCTTGTTTTCCAAATCTAAATCAGCCAAGAAACTGAGGGTTTTCTCCCCAACAAATTCATTTCTCAAATTCATTTCAATGAAGATTAAGAGAGGTGGATTTTTCTAACAAGGCTTGGTTGCAAACAATGCCCAGCTTATGTTTTTTTTTAAAGCTTTAGGATAGTGGGGGTGGGTGGGTTATAACTGGATAAGAGACAGAATCAGATGGTTCACTTAAAACATGATGAAGTAATAGCTCTACCACCTAAAGTATGTCACTGACAGTCTGAAATGTTAATCTCCTTAATTAATAAGAATAGCGCCTCAATTATGTTGTAGCAATCTTTTTAGAAATAATGGAGTTCCATAAGGAGCAGCAAATTCATTATACAGGTTGAATTAAATAGAGTGGGGATTTGAATACTCAATTTAGCTATGGTTTGCAGAGTGATCCTTGTTCTGATGCTGAGTTTTTCAGTGTTTTACAGAAGGGGATCAACAACCTCTTCTTAACGGCTGTTACACGTAACAATTTTAAGGAACTGTTTTTAGAGAAATTTGAGGTGTATTCTTTCCTTTTGAAATTGTAATATTGGATGTCTATTTTAGATTTCACAAATAAGTTTTCATTTCTTCCCAGCCTCATAATTTAAGGTGACTACGCCACAGTTTTTAACAAACACAAGCACAGGCAATCTCAAGGGGTAAAAAGTAAAAAAAAAAAAAAGTGATGTGAGAGATAGTGTATATAATGTATGAACCCAACTTTAAAATATTTTTTTAATCAATTTTTTAATTTTATATTACATGTACATATCAGTGCATGAACAGTATGGCATCTGGGTGCCATACATTTCAGTAGAAATAAAATAATATTATTAATCATAGTTATCACGTTCATCCAGTTTATATATTTCTAGTAGTAATACACATTTATATCAAATTATAATCTTTCATTATTTCATATTGTTTAAACATACATACTACTGCTGTTCAATTTCTAACTTATATTCATGTGACCATTATATTAAGAGACGTTCCCTTTTTACCATACTATCCTTCATTATTTCATTGTTCGATATTTAAATATGCAATTCTAATACAAATCACAATATTATTTAATCATACAAATTAATTCTATTCATATTCTTTATATTCATCCAATCTACAGTATATAATTCCGCTATTAATACACCTGTTTATATCAGTATTAAAATACGTTCTTTCATCATTTTATTAGTCATTATTTATCTTTCATTATTTCATTATTCAATATTTCAATATATTATTCTAATGCCAATCACAATATTATTTAAACATACAAAATAACTCTATTCATATTCTTGCTTTCATCCAATCTTTATGATTATATATTAATACACATGTTAATATTAAAATATGTTCTTTTCATTATTTAATTGCTCAATTACAATTCACAATATTGTTTAAGCTTGCCTATTCTAATTTCTCCTTATACCACCATTTTAAAAAAAGGAAAGAAAACAACAAAAAAATATTTTTTCTTTCTTTCTTCTCTTTCCTTTCTTTTTTTCCTATCCACCTTCTATCCATCATCTCTTGTCTGTATCAATACTTTAATTCTTATTCTTTTTTTAACTTGCCTCCTATAGTCTCTTAAATCTTTATCTCTGTCTGTATCTGTGTCTACATCCTGCCTAGTCAAAGTGTTTCTCCCATCCCTACCCTTTTCCACTGTCTAGCTTTAAAGTTATCAGCCCTAACCCCTGTCTTCCTTCCCAAAGAATCTTCCTGCTCGTCCCGTTCTGTTTTCAGATCTCTTAAAATATTTTCCCCCTGTTTTCATTCATCAAATATTATTAATTTTATTAATGACTCCTCATTATCTTTTTTCCATTGATTCCTCAATTCTGTTTTTCCCTCTGTTCCTTCCGCTAGCTCCTTCCTTTCCTGGGCATCTTGTTCATTACTCATTGTCCTTTGTATGATGTTTTCCAATTTTTTATCTATGCCATCCATTAATTCCACCATCGCCTTACGCTCTTTCTGTATAATATCCTTTATGCTTTGAAACATCAAATCCATCTCGATCAAAGTTCTGCTCGTTTGCTCCTTTTGTTGCATCTTATCTTGTTTTAATAAATTCCACTTTTAGTCAATAGCCCAAGAACCATTTATTCCAACCTGAGGTTTCTCTTCAAAGTATCCGCTGATCACAGTTCTTTATGTTTCATAAATAGTCAGTCAGGTCCATTTATATAATCCAGGGAGTTATCCAAGCTCAAAAAGTTATCCTCTTTGAGTCACTTTTCTAGATTCAGTCAAAAAGCTTAACATTCAGCGGTCATTTTAATTAAATGTCTTCCTTGTTCTCATGTTTAAATCTCCAGTGGTCATAGGGTAGATGTATATAGTCCAGTAATTATTTTATAAGTCCTTTAAATGGGTATTTCCAGGCTTGTCCCACCTTAGTGGCAGCCATCTTAAGCTGTCTCTTCTCCTCATTGTGGCTGAGAGGGAAAGTAAGCTCTGGGTCAAGCAGGAGAGCTGTGACTCTCCGAGACCTCGCAGGGCATCCCTCTTTGCTTCACCATCCCTCCAAAGTGGCTTTGGCTCGTTTCGGAGCCCACCAATGGGGAGAATTCAGCACAGGAGCGCAGAGACCTGCTCTCCGTGTCCGATCTCGTTACAATGTCAGCCAGAAGTCCTCAACTTTAAAATCTTAATGTAGTGATATCAGGCTATTATTTCAAAGAAAGTAAAAAACAAACAGAGGAATTCTCAGTTTGCTGTAAGACAACTGTATAATAAGCAGTTATGCAATAACAAAAGTGCTAGTGCAGTGATGATGAACCTATAGGACCATGATGGCAAATCTATGGCATGCGTGCCACAGGTGGGATGCAGAGCCATATTGGTGGGCATGCGAGCTCAGCTCTGGCGTGCATGTGCATGCCGGCCAGCTGATTTTTGGGCCTTCTGGGCCGACCGGAAGTAGGGAAACAGGCTGTTTCCTGCCTCCGGAGGGTCTAGGGGTGGGGAAGGCCCATTTGTCGCTCTCTCCAGGCTCCTGAATCTCTCTAGGAGCCTGGGGAAGGCGAAAATGGCCTCCCCCCCAAGGCTGTCTGGAGACTGGAAACGTCCCTTTTGCCGACTTCTGGTCCCACCTTCTTGAAGAAAGTTCTTTTGCAACCTCCAAAAACCGTGCAAAAGCACACCTGATTCTCACATGATTTTTGGAGCTGTACAAGTGTATGGCCCTGTCCTATGGTTTCTGGAAGGTCTGGAGGTCATGCAAAAGCACAACCCATTCTCATGCAGGTTCTGTGGAATCCATAACTCATGTGAGAACATGAAGAATAGTTGTTGTCTAGTGTAAGTAAATGCTGGTGTGTCACCCAAAATGTTGCGACTTGCCACCTTTGACATGCACGCCATTGGTTCGCCATCATTGTACTAGCATTTAAAGACCATCTGCGCAATCAAACAAATATAGAGGACAAATAAGAATTTGCCAAAGGAGTTTAACAGTGGAAAGAGAATGAAGTATAAAAGAGTGACAAGAAACGACATGTTCTGTTATGATTGCATTCTGGAATGCTTTAAAGTCTGGTGATTTTCCCAGGTCTTGGGCTAGGGCAGGGGTATCAAACTCATGTTGTTACAGTGGCATCACATGATGTATTAGGACTTTTTCCCCCTTCGCTAAACCGGGTGGGCTGGGAGTTTGACAACCATGGGCTAGGGTGTCTGGAGCCCCCACTGGATTGTTTGAGGGTGTGACATGGGTAGCCAGATTTGTCATCTGTTTTTATTTTTATTGATGTCTTATACCTTTTATAATGACTGCATTCTATCTTTATTCTTTTTGGCTTCACTGTAGTTGCCCAGAGGTTTAGAGTCGGGCAGTGACTAAACTGAATAAATTAAATTAAATTGTGAAAGGTGAAAAACTATTTTTCTCAATAGCTGCTTCCTACAAGGCATATGCCCTGAAAACTGCTACCTGTCCATTGTGAATAATGAGTGATTGCTTCCTGTTAAAGAGGAAGGGGGAATATCACGCATGTCATTGACCTAAGGAACAAGCTCACTGAACAACTCATTGAACATCTACGCAGGGAGAATAGGAATTTGCCAGTAAAATTCAACGGGAGAGCTCATTTTCCCTCTAACATGGAACATATTGAGTTTGTAGCAGCATTCTGAGTGGAATGAGAATGTACTAGAAGAGAGAAATAAAAATTCAAAATGATGTTGACTAGAAAAAATAAACAGATACAAGAAAAGGATAATGGCTGACTGCAGTAAGAAACACCACCACAATGTGACTGCAAAAAAAAAAAAAAGGCAATTTGTCATCTGTCAAATGAAATACAGTTTTTAAATGACTAGAAATTAATTCCCGGAGAGGCTGGAGGAATAGGAAATGTTTAGCCTTGAAAAGAGTAGACTGGGGTTAAGTATAATAGCAGTCTTCAATACCCAAGGGGACACGACAAAGAAGAAGGTCAAGATTTCTCCTTTGGTGTTCCAGAGGGCAGACACATAATTACTGGGTCTCCTCAGTAATTTTCATAAATATTTTTAAAGCAAGGTATGAATAATGCATTGCTAAGTTTTACTGCTACCATTAATATAGGAAAACAATAAAAGTGAACTGTCAGCTACTTTAGAAACCCCCTCCCCGAGAAGAATAATTTTTTGTGATTCTTATCAGCTGGAGAACCCATGTTTTCAAATAGTACACAAACCTGCAGTTTCAGCTGCAGAAGCAGATGTTCAGAGGAGTCAAATGCAATCTATCCTATGAGTACATTGAGTTCCATGTAAAAGAACAGTTAAACTAAAGGGGAGTAAGCACTGCTACCTAAATGACCACCCTGGTTCTGAAATTAGATGTTACTGCCATTGCGATGTACATTTCTCATTCAAGCTGTCAGACTTCTTGCTTGATCTGCTTCCAAGCCCATGTCCCTTCTCTGAAACATCATCCATGTTTAGCCACCTTTTCTCCTAAGTTTCCATGCCTGGACTGATATTTACAATGAGGTTTTGGCTAAAGCCGCAGTTTGCTCATAGGAGCATATGTCCTATGACACCATAGTTGTTGTGACATCTAGACTATGGGCAATGTTTCTGCAAAGAAAGATGACTGGGCATAAACTTGAAGTACAGTTTGCAGCGTGAAGGGATACAGTTTTACTCAAAAAAAAATAAATAAATAAAGACCACAATGACCAGTTAAATTTACATCCAAGCAAGCTGGCATGTAATTGCACCCTGCTAATTCCAGATGCTGGGTTTGGATTCTAATATCTATTACGCAGACAAGCTACACTGTTTATAAGATAATGATGATGATGATTATTCCAAACCACGTTAGCCTTTGCACAGCGTGCAAGCTCAGCCTGGCAATTAATTTTTCATGCAAGCCAAGAAAATTGAATAAAATTGAAAATTATAAATTGAGAAGATTATTCAATTATCATGACAATCATACAGAGCCACTAATGCATAAATTAGGTACAAAGCCTAGGTTCACACAATATGCTAGGCTGAAATGGGAGAAATTGGTTTCAACATCCACATATTCCACAACTAAAGCCTCTGATTAATTTCTTTGTCAGAAAAAAAAAAATTCAACATACAAACAGTTTGTCGCGAAAGTGACTGCCTGTGAAGGCTCCTGGATTGGGGCTGAAAGGCGAAAACGGAAGCAGTATGCTCCATCCCATAATTGGGTAGACCAGGTTGCCCTGACTAAAAACACTTAAAGCCTCTGATTCTACAGATAAATGCATATGCTAATATTTCAAATGGTAAATATGGGGATGCTTTCAATTTCCTGAATATATATAAAATGCAAAATGTATATCATTTATATATACATTATAGATTTTTTTTGGATGCCACCTATATACAATTATACCTTCCTTGAAAGCATTTTGTGGTTGTTACAGTTCCACCCTTTGCTTCTGACTTGTTCAGTTGCTACAGAATGAAAATGTATGCTTTTATGCATTGCTGGAGTGTGTTGACATAACTTCCTGCTTTTGTTTAGGAAGGAGATTGATACATATCTCATAATGTTAACAAAAGTATTTCAAGGTGGCAAAAGAAATATTTCCCCTTGTGAAAGGGGCATTTCTATGTCTCTTGAGAGAGAGAGAAATCAGCATTTCTTTAAAAATATTCATTGCTTTAACTCTGTACAACTTCTTATCTTAATAGCAAGATGATTACCTTCACTGTACACTCTCTATTCATTACTCATATATCACAGAGGTTATGTGATTTTGACATCTCAAAACAATCTCAACCCTCAAATAAATATTAATCCAGTTATTATACATTTATATGTGAACTGGAGCAAAACCAGTTTCTGGCCATTGTATTTCAGGAGTAAATGAAATATTATTTATTTCAAAAGTATCTCTAAAGCAGACCCATGCTTAAAAGAATAGTAAAAAAATTTACAAAGCATAAAATTGTTAAACTTTTCAGAGTATATCAACTTAACTCCGTGTGGAATCAAAACATATGAATCTAAAAAAAATAATGAAGCCAAATAAAATATTAAATATGAAGGTTAAACATTTCTAAAAGCACAAATATGATTTCTGTGGATAAGAATGCCCTTCTAATTTGAAGGGGGAGGGAAAGCCCCACACAATTCTGTATAATCTCTTACTAGGCAATCAAAGCTGGGATAAGGTTAATCCTTTTAAACAGATTCATGGTGCATTCATACCATGAATATTTATAGTATTGGACAGTCCAGCTCAGAAGATTTACTGAAGTAGGCAGAATTAAAACCATCTTTATATTTGCAATTGAAAACCTCAAATAGTTTTTCCCTATTTTACAGTTGCACCAATCTCCTAACATTAAAGACAAACAGTAATCAATAATGAATCCCTTCCATTTCTGAAAAGGATACTTCATATTCTACTTCTTGTTTAAACTAAGCAAATGTGCATATCAATCATACAGGGTTACTTATTTGCAAACAGTTCTGCACCAATGTAACTAGAGACACAATTGGACAGCATCCGCAAGAATGTCTTAGGAATTCAGGATAACTTTTGCTCTATCTGCTAGATTTCCCTGGAGCATTCAGGACTACCTGCTATTGTATATATTAAAAAAACTATGTAAGTCCACTGATTTTGTAGAAATCACCACTTCAGTGAAGAATCTTTTGCAATACAAAATATACGTTTAGAACTGATGCTATTTTGGTTTACATAGCATGATGCCAACTCAAAAATGCACTCTATCTCTGTATTTATCACACATTCCAAAATATTCAATAATCGGCACCAGATTCAAGTAGCCACCTGCAGGCATCACAGTAAGAGAATTTATTTGCAAACTGGCCAACCCTAGCACCAGCCTGCTTCGGCCATGGCATTTGCAACTATCATGGCTAATGCCTTGCTGCTATTCTTTTTTAAGCTCTCAGACTTCAGTTCTTCTTCATTCTTTCCTTTTGCTCTGTTTTCTAAACAAAGCTGTGGAGGGGCAGAGGAGAAGGCTGGTGCTTATTCAGTGGAAACTCCATTGATTACTCTGTGTGGTACCTTACTGACATCAAGGACACCTTTGGTACAGGGGAAAATCTGGGTTCTATCAGCTCTTATAAGCAAGTGTTTCGAAAGGTTTACAGAAAAGTAAAGTAAACAGAGCTCTGAGTAACAAAAGAGTCCCGTTTATGCATTCTTTGATTCACTGTAAAGGATGGTGTAAACTGACTTTTTAACCAAGCATTAGGCAAGCATTTGGGCCCACGCCATTCCATAATAAACAGTGACATGGCTATATTAAAATATTTACTTAATGCACGGCCGTGACTTATAGTATGAGTGGCTACTCAATAGAATGTCCTGAGTGCTAAGGCGTCAGGTGCCACTGCCTGTATAAATATTCTGTGTGCACTTGTTTATAGGAAAACCCCATCTGGATTTGGCTAGAAACAGCAGACACCCTGGTGACCCCAGTTTTTGCTATTGGAAAATATAACACAAATGTTCGTTCTTCCAGAGAAATGGCAGCAGTTAAGTGCCATTTGACAGAATGAAGGGTATTGGCTTTTCTCAATAGGGAGCAAGACTTGCAACGGAAACATTTTCACCAGAAGTGCGTTCTTCGTTGGCACGTTTGTGCTGGAACAGACACCTCTATATCCTAACAAGTTCCATTATTAGAACGGATTCTTTGGGGGTTCCAAAAATACCCTTGGATACCCACGTAGTTCCAAGTTCTTTTGTTCCATCTCCTTAAGTACCTAAGGGTAGGTGGGGGGGAGGATATCTTACAGTAGTGTCACCATGAAGGGAAGAACCTGACTCAATTCAACTGCATCTCACAGTTCATTCTCAACCACATAATAATATTTGGGCAAACAATCGATACAAACTCAAGATAAACTGCTCCAAACTTGATTGCAGAAAATACAACTTCAGCAACAGAGTGGTCAATGCCTAAAATGCTCTATCTGACTGTTCTTACAGCCTTAAACCCCCACAGCTTCAACCTCTAACTGTCTACCTTGGACCTCACCCCATTCCTAAGAGGTCCATAAGGGAGCATGTATAAGAGCATAAGCATGCCTACCATCCCTGCCTTACTGCCCCATTTACTTACTTACTTACTTTGTTTATGTTTATGTTTATACCTATACCTGCTATCTTGTACATGTTTGACAAACAAAACAAACAAACAAACAAACAAAGAAACAAACATAGCTAGGGTAGAAGATGTGAATGCAACAGAACCTTTCTATTCATGCTTCCCAGCTACTAGTCCTGAAAGTCCACTGATCGTCAGCAGTCTTTTTCAATTTCTCTCTTTCATGTCCAGCAGTACAACAATGAAAGAAGTAGGTGAGTCAAGGAAGAAACTGACTGGAACTATCATGGGTAGAGTTTGTAGAAAACCTGCTCTCTATCAGATCATTGAACAATCTAGAGATGTACCAAGAAATCAGCAACAGCAATCTGTTAAATCAAAATCCTTCAATTTCATTCTCACATTTAACACAGCAATAACATTATTTGCACTGACAATATGCAATTACTAACAATTGCTATTTACTAATACTTAAAAATAACTTATCAAAGGTTCTTATCCAATGAAGATCATATGACAAACCCCACAGCTGGCCACAGTTTACCAGTTCTCTTCTTTAACCAATAACCCTCAAGTCTTTCTGGTAGCTAACAAACCCTATTAATCCTTTTTTCCAATGGAAAAATAAATAGATACCCTGCAAATGCAGACCTAGGAGAAGAGAAGAGTCCCCTACCTGTTGCTAGAATCCATATTGCAAGTGCCCATAGTAAGAGAATAAAGCAGTATTGGACTAATGATGGTTGAACCATAAACTGAGATTAGTTGGGTTCAGACATGTTAAATTAATCTAAATAAAACCATGGCATCACTATAAAGTATATCTTAACTCACTGGTGGGATTCAAGTAATTTAACAACCAGTTCTCTGCCCTAATGATTTCTTCCAACAACCAGTTTGCCTAACTGCTCAGAAAGTTAACAACCGGTTCTCCTGAAGTTGTGCGAACTGGCTGAATCCCACCACTGTCTTAACTATAATGTGATGTCTAGGTTTGGACAGGCTAAGCCAAACCACAATATGGCTTGTGTGTTGTGCAAACCAGAAATTAATGCAAAATACAGAATAATCCACCACTACAAAAAAAAAAAAAAAAAAAAAAAAAAGGAAAGAAATGCTGCAAATGTTGTAATCATACTTACTTGAGAGTTATCTCCATAAACATAGTGGGGCTTAACTTCTGAAGTAGAGCCATAGGCTTGAACTGCACTTCTCTACTCCTGAATGCATGCTTGCTTGCTTTCTTTCACTTTGAAAAAAAAAGAAAAAGAAAAAAGGAAGCAACGCATGTTGGAGTTTGCAAAAACAGCTTCATCTGATGTCAGGGCCCCTCCCCCCTTGGCAATTCTTTCACTTTACTCTACAGGCCTTTAATTATATAACAAACGCGAACAGTATAAATACAATCCAACTCTCATATCCTGTCAGACAACTTAGTGCTGCAAACCTGACTGAAAGGGGGAAAAAAATTCTGGCCACACATTTCAGCTGTGTGTTGCTCTATCTTTATGAGTATTATAGTTTAGTCTAGGGGCGTTTCTGTTGAATAACATGCTCACAATCAAGGTCAAGACACGTATATCATAGCAAGCCTACCTCTTTTTTCCCCCCTTTTCTCCCCTGCCCCTCCCCTTTTGTTTTGTGCTGTAGCTATGAATTTATGCACCCTCCAACTGTTGAAAACAAACTGTGCTTAATCTCAGTGCTTGGAAGTTGCCCCATATCAGAGACATGGCGTCCATCATGTGCAAAAATGTGCTGTGTCTCCTTGCCAATACTGTTACAAAAGCCTTCTTACTGTCACCTTTGATCCATGGAGTGAACAAAATAAGGAAAATACTGGCATAAGCCATGGACACTGAACAGGTCTTGTGAGTCACTGACAGTCCAAGTTGTGCATTTTGGGCGGTGGGAGGGGTAAGCAATGGGCAGAATGTGCTTACTACAACACGGTGTACAAGGCCATGCTAGCACCATTATAAAGAAAGCTTTTCCTTCCAACTACATGCTGTATATCACTTCAGAACAAATCCTCCTAGATGTTCTTGGGAATGTGCAATGGAGGTTTTTTTAAAAAAAACAAAAAACTGGAGAACACACTTAGCTTCAGATCTTGAGAGAGATTCTATCTATACCAGAGTGTGTATTACCAATTTAACCAGTGGTGGCTTCCTCTGAGTTTTCTTAACTTTGGTGCAGGCTATCTTTAATATTGATATCCCTCTCTGTTTTTGAATTCCCATTTCCAGAGTACTCCAGTGAGAGAGAGACTACACATTAAAACCAGCCTAAATCTTTAACATGGATCACGGCTTTCATAAATCAGGGGAATCCCTGTTCCAGGTTCAAAGTCTGAATTCCAAACATAGCCTCCATATTCACTTCTTTAAAACAGTTGTATCATCAAATCCGAATTTTAAAAAATGTGTTGTTACTGTTGTTAAACTAGTGTCCTTGGAATGCTGCCAGAATGTCCAACTCAAGAGTTTGGTAATCACCGTTAAAGTCCTACATGGTACAGGACCAGGTTACCTTAGGTGGGGGGTCCCCAACCCTTGGAACACAGCCCACTACCAGGCCATGGCCCGTTTAGAACTGGGCCATGGAAGTGGCGGGAAAGCCCACACACATGCAGCTCCCTTTGTGTGAGTGGTGGGTGCACGTGCCCACCATGCATACAAATGGAACTGCACACACATGCTCACTGTCTACCCGTGCAGAACCATCTCCTCTCCACCCACTGCCAATCTACAAAGCTGGAATGGTTGGGGACCACTGATCTAAGGAACCATCTTGTCCCAATTACATTGACCCAGTCAGGCAGGGAGTCTATCTTGTGGACCCCACCAATCAAAGATTTTAGATTGGTGGAGTCTAGGAAGAACTTTCTCTGCTATTGCCCTTTCCTTATGGAGCACCTCCCAGAAGTAAAGGAGGCCCCCACTCTTCTGGCCTTCTGGAAGAGTGTCAAGACCTGGTTCTGCCAAGTGTCATGAGAATCTGAGCATCGTCCAACACAGAGGCTGGTTAGTGGCCTGAGGGTGTGATGCCTCAGCTTTTTAAGCTTGTTTTTACTCCTGTTTTTAACTTTGTTTTTATTGATGTCTCTTATATATGTCTGCATGGTTTTTATTTGTAATCATCCCTGGTGGCACAGTGGTTAAAATGCAATATTGCAGGCTAACTCTGTCCACAGCCTGAAGTTCAATCCTGATGGGGCTCAAGGTTGACTCAGCCTTCCATCCTTCCAAGGTTGGTAAAGTGAGACCCAGATCGTTGGGGACATTATGCTGACTCTGTAAACAGCTCAGAGATTGCTATAAAGCTCTATGGAGTGGTAAAGGTAAAGGTAAAGGTAAAGGTAAAAGTTCCCCTCGCACATATGTACTAGTTGTTCCTGACTCTAGGGGGCAGTGCTCATCTCCGCTTCAAAACTGAAGAGCCAGCGCTGTCCAAAGATGTCTCCATAGTCATGTGGCCGGCATGACTAAACACCAAAGGCACACGGAACCCTGTTACCTTCCCAACAAAGGTGGTCCCTATTTTTCTACTTCCATTTTTTACATGCTTTCAAACTGCTAGGTTGGCAGAAGCTGGAACAAGTAATGGGAGATCACCCCATTACGCGGCACTAGGGATTCAACCGCTGAACTGCCAACCTTTCAATCGACAAGCTCAGCGTCAGATAAAAATAAATAAACCCAGAGGATGCACACTGAACTGTTTTCTAGAAATATAAGCACAATCCTGGTAAGTGCACTTGTTACACACACACACACACACACACACACACACACACACACTGGTGCCAGGGTAGCTCCATAGTACCTTGAAGTTAAACTACACCATGCTGCAGGATGTAACCCAAAGGAGAATTGAGATACATTCCAGAACCCAGAAATGATTCAGCATTTGTTCTTCTACATGCATGCATGATCTAAACTGCTCCAGATTGATGGTTGCCTACATTTCATATTTAGCAATCTGGAGACCTAGTGGAGAGAGCTCAGATGATTTGCTACCCATTCGTGTTTAGATGAATCTGATCTGGCAGTATGCCTGGGTGAGCTTGTGGGAGTGAGGTAATGGCTCATAGGCAGAAGCTCTTTGATCTGGATGTCTCAAACTAATGAGCTCTTTATAACACAACTTGCTTTTATAAACCCATACACTTGATGATGCTGGTAAAGATGAAGCATCAGAAGAGCATGCTTCTTTTGCTGACGCTAACTTACAATCCATTCATTTCTGTTTCTTTAGGTCAGGGATTTAAAAGTCAACTTTTAGCCCAAACTTGTTATGTCTGCTAATTTTACAAATAAAATATTAATAAAATGAGTGATTGGGGTTCAACCATATGTCCAAATTTTTAGATTCACGATTCATGGCATTTATTTTATTGTGTAGAAGTAGTCCTTGACTTAGGAACACAGTGGAGTACCAGAATTTCCATTGCTAAGCAAGGCTCTGGAAAGGATATATTCAGAATCATCCTTATTACTCCTGGATCCTATAAAAGGGCCTTGACTTAAATCTTTTGGCTGCAGTTCCCAGATAGACACATTCTTAATCCATGGCTGATCCAGTCTTTGGGCTCACTGACTTCAGTACTTGTTTAAAGTATTGCAGGAACAAGCATTAAAAAAATGATTTTTATATTCTCTCCTTTTGCATTTGGGACAGCTATAAAAGAGATAAAGGGCAGCCCTCTAAGAACCTGACCTCAGCTGCTTATCTCCCCTTTAAACAGTTTGATGCCAGCTTCGTTATTACTCATGCTTTCATCTATTGAAGGGTTTTCCTTGAGCAGAGACCCCTGTTCCATGAATAAGCACTGCAGTTTGAACAATTGGCATTCATATTTAGGACTCCTGCCAGAAAGGTAATAGGCTTGCCCTTCCCATTTCTCTCCTGCTCAAGCAATCTCTACTTTTGGAGACTGTAGGTTTCTCTTGAGATAGTCCAGGGTTTCACAGAGAGGCAAGGAAATGGGCAGCCCTAAAAGAAATGTTAAAATATTGACAAAGACTTCCTAACTTGGAGACTACACTCACCAGATAGTTGTCAGAAGATTAACAGAGCCGAAAATTAAAATAGCTAAATTTAAGGACTCCTAACAGTTCTGATGTTATGCTAAAGGCAGCCAGTTTTATTTTGGAAAAACTGAAGAAAGCTATAAATGGTGGCTACCCTTTTCAGGTTGATCTGACCAGAAATCTGAAACAGATCGCTTTTGAAATTAACCCAAAAACCATGATTTTCCCATCGTTGATCTGTTGTAAATGTTTGAGTTGCACAGCACTGGATTCAGCAGCAGGAACTGAATTCTAGTAAGTCTGTGGATATAAAAGGTGCTCATATGTATCCTCACACCTTAAATTTTGTTTTTGTTCTCATCTCCAATGTGCCTATTCTTGTTTAGTATATTTTCTTCGGGAAAATCAAAAGTCTGTGGTCCAGGATCATGTGTGACCCTGGAGCACAGGAATGCTGCATAATGAGAACTCTAAATCTTTATGTCTATGGAGATTCTCAGTTCTCCAGGACATAGTTGTCTCAAAGGTGCATTTTCAAAAAGGTAACTGCACTGTATTTATACTTGAGGAGGAAGAAGAAGACATTTCATTTCTCATCCAGGATGCTTCATCATTCGATCCACCACCACCACCAAAATAAGCTGACTTTGTATAAATATACAAAAGTATGAAGGCTATTGCTTAACACATTGTAAGCCGCCCTGAGTCTCCGGAGAAGGGCGGCATATAAATCAAATTAAAAAACAAAAACAAAAACAAAACATCATAGATGATGAAGCTCCTTTGATTAGATGTGAAATTTCTTCTTCTCGTTCTCCTTCTTCTTCTTCTTCTTCTTCTTCTTCTTCTTCTTCTTCTTCTTCTTCTTCTTCTTCTTCTTCCTCCTCCTCCTCCTCCTCCTCCTCCTCCTCTTCTCCTCCTCCTCCTCCTCCTCCTCCTCTACTTTATGAGTATAGGGGGACATTTGGTATATAACTACATACATTTCCACCCAGCATATTATTCCCTTTCAGAGTAAACAAGACTATGCAGATCACAGAAAAGCAATAAGAAATACCAAGCAAAAACAAACAAAAAGGAACCACAGCTAAATGTGTTTATTCCAACACTGTTCACTACTTATCATAGTTTTCTATTCATTCAACTCATCCTCCGCTCTATACTATGCATTGCTTTGCATGCTACCTTTTGCTCTCTAACTTTCTCACCTATTTTTGAAGATCTCATCAAACCCATCCAGTCATCACTTTCTCCATCTTCCTCGCAACCTATTTAGTCTTTCTTCATATATTTATTTTATTTATCCAATTCAGTACTCATTTATTCTCTTTATACAACCAAAACATTCCAGCATACTTCTTTCATAATAGTTACTAATTTTTGTATTAATTCTACATGTATATGGTACCCATTTATTCTAGACCTGTTTTCTTGTGGGTTTACCTTTCATAAGTAATCTTTTCCAATTGCATTTGACTAATATAAGAGCACTGAAGAACTTTATATAGCATTTTACTTTGGGCTTTTTGTTTATAAGCATTAATTTCTTGCAATGGAATATATGGTACCCACTGTCTTTCTATCATCATTTAACTTAAAATTTCTTGATTTTTCCATCTTTAGTAAGCATGTTGCCAAGATACACAAATATATATGGTTGCTCCTTTTTGCTTATAACTTGTGTTCATTCATCCATTTTCCTTGACAAATACAAATATTTTGATTGTTGATACATTAATTTCAGATTTACCTTGTTGTATCATACAAGCTTCGATCTTTAGTAATGCAAACATGTATCATGAGCTTAGCAGCAGAAGATACAAGGACAAGGCTGAGATAAGTTGATTTTACTGCAAATGCAAAAGCTCTCTATTCATTTATCAAACACGCTTTTTGTTCATAGAGCTTTCGAGGAGAAATGTGCCTTTCTTATTTCATAGTCCATTCTTCGTCGCAACTACTCCTATGTTTTTAGATACAAATTGAGATATGCACCCTAAGTGTGCTAATGCTACTTTCAAATGCAGCTGGGATTGATCTTGGTTGTTTTGACTCTTTGCAGAATCTTTCAACTGTTTCTATAGGCACAAAAACAGAGACGAGAGCGATGGGCAAAATTGGCAGCAGGGGACTAACTAATGGCTCAATGCATGGCTTGAAAAACGCTCAAAGGCATTGGGAAATGGAAATGGTCCCATGGGGAGGTTTGCTCTATTGTACTCAATCACTGAATGCTTTTCCTAGAAACTAATTCTATTGCTGTTTAAAGTCATGCTGAAAACATCTTTGTTTGCCTCAACTCTTGACTATTTATAATAGAGCTGTATAATAGCACTAACCCTGATAGAGCAAGCCACTAGAACTGTGATGGCGAACCTTACAGCACATATGCCGGAAGTGGCACACAGAGCCATTTCTCTGGGCACGCAAGCCGTAACCCGTTGCTCTTCCGGGTTCCAGCGGACCAGCCAGCTGGTTTTCACATGTGTGGGAGTGCCGGAGACTGGAAGAGCAGCCCCCTGGTGCACATGCGCACACTGGGAAGATGATCTTCCAGTTTCCGGCATACACATGCACAGCAGCCATCTGCTCTTCTGCACTTCAGAAACCGGAAGTCCAGGCAGCTAGTGGCCATGAGCATGCTGGAAACCGGAAGACTAGAAAAGAATTAAATGTGGCATCCTGCTTACTAGCTCTGGAGAATTAGAATCATTCTTAAACCTATATGCCTACTTCATGTAGAAAAGCATTGTCTAGGGATATGAGTTCAAGAGAACAGCATTCCCAAATCTGGTGTCCTTGAAATGTTTGGGACAACATGTCCCACAATTTCTAGCCAACATGGTGAATTTTGTGAGCTGTACAGAACAAGTTGTCATTCTGCATCCTGTGATAAAGTTTCCAGGGGTTTATTATGCATGCTTTAGAGCTGATGTACAGCAGAAACGTTTCTATTCCACAATCAAAAAAAGTTAACCAATAAAACTAATGGGGGAGGGGAGTTCCCCACCTCCCTTCCACTACTATAAAGCTTCCACAGGATCTACATAAAACCTGGGCCCTGCTCAGACTCATCTGATCCAGCCAAGCTATTCTTATCACAGGAAACCAACTGTCTGCCGCCATGTTCATGTTTGGCTTCATTACAAACTTCCCCTCTTGAAAGAGCACACCTGTGGAGGTTATTGCAGACCTAAACAACCTGCTCAGCTATAATCACTATTCCTCCCCTGTAATGATGTAAACCAAGACTTTTGTTTTTGTGGCCCTTCAAATGTGATTCTACAACACCAATATTCACTCAGAATTGAACACTCTACACATTATTACTTCATTGAAACCTTTAGGGGTCTAGCTTAGATTCAAAGAAATTTAAGCTGCAGAAATGCGAAGGATCTGCAATGTTATATAACAGTCCATGTACCTGCAGTTTTGCCAGCTTTTTTTTTTTAAATCTGATCTACTTTAGTAGTGCAAATTAAGATTCTCCCCAGTGGTGTTGCAAGGAGCAGAGGGAGAGAGAAAAACAAGACAGACAGATAGACAAATTGATATAGCAGTATTTAAGGACTGCATTGTGTTAAGAAACCTGATCAAAGGAACAAACCAGCAAAGCTACTATCTTTGGCATTTTCCAGGTTGTTACAGTATGAATTTTTATGGTACAAATTCTTATATCATCTTCCAAGATTTGTGAGTTGTAGACAAAACTCACTGTCAGAATGAATACAATGCTGGAATGCACAGATCAATTCTAGACTCCACAACTTACATTAATATAATAAATGGAATACTCATTCCAACTACCCATGTTCTCAATCACTGCAAAACATTATTAGACTAAAGGCTAACCATGATGTCTGCAATACTTTGAAAAGCTACCTACTGACTTCCTGGGTGAAAAACAAAAACCAGCATTTTAAAATTGCTAAAAATCTCATGTGAAGGGCAAATGAGAAAATAGTGGGAAACAGTCGAAGAAATTACTATGAATCAGAGAAATCTAACTGTTTAGTAAAACAGTTTGATTAAAACCTTTTTTTAGTGCCATAGGATTATCTTCATTTGGTAGTATAGAGTGCTCAGTTCCATTGAGATATGTATAGCAATAGCAATTAGACTTATATACTGGTTCATAGTGCTTTACAGCATTCTCTCAGTAGTTTACAGTCAGCATATTGCCCCCAACATACAATCTGGGTCCTCATTTTACCAATCTCAGAAGGATGGAAGGCTGAGTCAAACTTGAGCTGGTGATGTATAGCCCAGGGATAGGTTCTACTTACCTTTACTACTGGTTCGCAATGGGGCCGCAGGTGCAGAAGCTTACTGATGATGTTGAGGTCAGTGGGCGGAGTCTCCCGCCAGTTTTACTACCGGTTCTATAGAACCGGTCCGAACCGGGGGCAACCCACCACTGGTATAGCCTAATTCATTATTTTTTTCTATACATTTTTTTCCCTTCCCTTCTTTCAAATAGAGAAGTAAAGCATCCAAAAAAGAATAGAATGACAGCATTGCAAGATCAGTCAAACTTATGATCTAGGCCTCATATCCTATTTTCAATCATAAGGTTCTGAGAAGCCATTTGTTGGAGATAAAAGAACCAATCCTCTGTCATTGGAGTGAATATTTAAAGCCATGATTAAATAATGTACAAATCCATGTACATGTAGTGAGATAAATCTAATTTGTATCTGCCCTAACTACCAGGAGTGATCCACAATGGGTATTACTGGTAGTCTTTGACTTACAACCACTATTGAGTCCAGAAGTTCCATTGCTATGCAAAACAGTTGTTAAGTGAATTTTGCTCCATTTTATGACTTTTCTTTCCACAGTTGTTGAGTGAATCATGGCAGTTGTTAAGTTAGCAACAAGGCTGTTAAGGGAAGCTGGCTTTTCTGTGAAGAATGTACTCTTTCCTTAGCCTTTTGCATTCACATTTCTCTAAAGCAGGACACACTCTTCTGCAAAGCAATGTTGCTAACTCAACTCTTTTCTGCTGGGCTTTTTTCTCCCCATTTTTCATCTTTCCTGACTAGAGGAGGTGGGTTCAGCTGACATCATGTTTCATGCCCTGAAGAGGAAGCTTCCTTGACAGCTTTTCACTGGCAGGGTCCAGACAGGCCTCCACTCTGCTTCTCAAAGACCCCATCCTAGCTGTCCACAAGCAGGATGAACTGTTTTCCCTTTAGACTTTTCACCCTGCTGTTGTAAATCCCACTGGCATCCAGCCAAGGCCCATGCTAGACACAACCATAATAGAGTCATTTTTCTTCTGCCCTTCAGAGAAGGAAACAGCAGAAATGTTCTCCTTTCAAAGAGCTTAACAAAGTGCAGATTCCGATTGAAAGTGACTCTGTAATCTATCCGGCAGAAACCATTGACTTCACTGCCCTGTGCTCACACCTGAAGAAAGCAAAGGACAACATCTTCTATTGAAAGGGAGTTGAGTGTGACGATGCAGCTGTTCCTTTGGATTCCCTCACAGGAGAAAGAAGCAAAAGGATGAAATTGCTATGGGAAGGGGTAAGCCACCTGATGATGTGTAAAACAAAAAGAACAAAGGGGGTGGGGGGAAACCCAGCTCTGTGTTAAGTTTGTGCAGAGGCAGCAAAATGACTGCTCCTATCTTATAATACAAACCAGGTGACATTTCTCCAGTTCAAGGACAGAAATATACCAGCATTGCAAAACCATTCCAGTACCAGTCCCTGTGTCACCATCCTGTCATGATAGTGTTCCTGCTGTGTTTCCTGGGAGATAATACATGCCAAATGGGTTCTTGGGCTGTTGTGGAGTTGGAACTGTCATTCAAAGCTCTTATTTTCTTTCCACTGTGCCAAAAGCAATGACTCACTTGAATTACACATCAATAGTTAACAGAGATGTAATGGCATCTACAATAAAATGGTAATTGTAGCATGAAAGAAGCATGAAACCATCCTAGAGTTCCAGGAAACTTATATTTTTGGTGCATGAAAGGAATGTGGGAAACAGACTGTCATCAGTTACAGAAGAAAATTGGTATTTAGCTATGTCTTCTGGAAATTGATTTTGGAGCAAGCACCCTTAATTGTGAAAATATCTGATTTTTACAGGTCATCAGCTAGGATAAACAATGCATGTTTTTGTCATATCCAGGCTTGAATCTGGCTAAAAATGGCCTAAATAATCTGTTTCTTCTATTGTGTCCTATAATTTCCCCCTCCCAACACTTTTCAATAACTTTCCTCCAAAAGGAAATCTTGGAGACTGAGTGATAGTTGTAAAAGTTGATATAATTCAGTGAGGTTCCCTTAAGGAAAGAGTCCACCACTTCCTGATGCCAGCCTATCAGGATCCCACCTGACTCGGAAAGGAGCCAGATGGGATTGGTAGCAGAGGACAGAGACCCATTAACTTTATCAGAATCCACAGGCTAGAAGAAGTCCAAATTGCTATGGATTCATTGACATCAACCCCCAGTATTTCGTAGCCAGCATTCCTTTTGCTGAGAATTGCTCAGGCTTCAGGAAGGCTGAGGCTGCAATTGAAAAGAAGAACAATGAAATCCATAGGTTCATAATTTTTGTTGTTGCTTCATATCTTCTGGCTCACTGATTCCATACATAAGTGTTAATTTATAGCCTGGATGAACATCATAAATGGCTTTCTTATATGTCTTACTGTTTCTTAGAAATGAGTGGATGACATAGAGCAGTGGCTATTCTATAGATAAGATTGCCTGACTAAATACTGAGGCAATCCTCAGTTATTCAAGATAACTTTTTTCTATGCTTAGAGATAATATGTTTTCTGCACTATTACTGTTAGCATTTAAAGTTTTTGACCTGAATCTAACCAAAGAAAAAAAAGTCCTGGCACATATGCTCTTTAGTGTTGTTAACAAAATGCTCTTGAACCATCAGGGCACATATTTTCCAAAGAAGAGGAGAGGTGTTGGCTCAAGTATGTAACTGCCAGAAGAGAAAAGAGGAAACTTATCACAGTGGAACAGCATATGACTTGCATGCACGAAGCCTTAAAGTCTCAGGCATCAGAACTGGGGATGGCTTGTGAACTAACTGTAGTGTCATTTTTCTGGCAACTTCAGATCTTTATTCTCCCCCCACCCATCTCCCTCCCCCCCCCCCCTCTCTCTCTCTCTCTCTCTCTGTTATATATGTCATTTCTTATATATTTCTGTCCAACTCCCAACAAGCCTGGGTGAGTGGGTAGGGGTTACAAATAAACACATTAAAAACAATGGGAGAAAAACCTCAATTTAATACAATACGGTTCATACGAAACACGTAGAGTCACGATGGTGCAGTGTTAGAGTGCAGTACTGCAGGCTACTTCTACTGATCACCAGCTGCCAGCAGTTTGGCAGTTCGAGTCTCACCGGGTCAAGGTTGATTCAGCCTTCCATCCTTCTGAGGTGGGTAAAATGAGGACCCAGAATATTGGGGGCAATATGCTGACTCTGTAAACCGCTAAAACAGGGCTGTAAAGCACAGGGCTATAAAGCACTGTGAAGCAGTACATAACTCTAACTGCTATTGCTGTAGTTTCTCAGGCAGCTCAGGGCAGCTCATTGGTCCATCTGCAAATTATTGGTATGTCTGTAAATCTTCTTCCTTTTTTCTGTGCATCTTTTATCATGTCATAGTCTCCATTCAAACATTTGCATATCCAGAGCATTCCACCATCGATGTTGCCCAAATGATGCCAGATGCTGGATCTTGCAGATAGTTAGTAGATCATCTCCCAATATCAATATCTGCCTAAATTGCCACATGGCTGAGACCCTGCATTATCAAGGCCGTTGCTTCTGCAGGAACCCATGTGGCTTTTCTTCTTGTTCTCAGCAGACAAAAGTCTATTGGAATCAAAGTCACATGAGCAAAGCAGGCAAAGGACAGATTTTACTCAGAGAACTCATGTATTAGATACTCTGGATGGTGGAATGAAATACCTGAAGTGGGCTGTAGTTAGAATAAGTCTAATAAATATCTTGGAATTTTCAGCAAAGAAAGTGTGTGGAGCAAATATAATCCTTGCCTCAAATAGCCTGGGTGTTGTTTCTAGTGTAATAATATTTACTTATTTATTAAATTTATATGAAAGATTTTTTATTGTATAATCATAACATTTATTGTAATTGGTAAATTACATTTTGTTCACAATAAGGTAAAGGTTCCCCCGCACATGTGTGCTAGTTGTTTCTGGCTCGGGGGGTGGGGGGTGGGGTGGTGGCTCATCTCCATTTCTAAGCCGAGGAGCCAGTGCTGTCCAAAAGTGCACGGAGGTGCCGAAGGTGCATGGAGCACTGTTACCTTCCCATCAAAGGCGGTCCCTATTTTTCTACTTGAATTTTTTACTTCCATTTTTTACGTGCTTTCAAACTGCTAGTTTGGCAGAAGCTGGGACAAGTAACAGGAGCTCACCCCATTATGTGGCACTAGGGATTCGAACCGCTGAACTGCTGACCTTTCGATCGACAAGCTCAGCCTCTTACCCACTGAGCCACCTCGTCCCCTTATTCACAATAGGAAACTGGAATTTTTCGGAGAGTTTAATACGTAAAAACTGATACATTCCTATGGAAATGAAGAAGCCTTTTCTAATCTCAGAACTATTTCCTAAATGAATCCTTTAGCTGCAGGCATTTATTTATCCCTCTGAAAATGTATGAGCGAGATCCCGATAAATCTCTTGACAAATGGCGAGTGAGACCTCGGTCACGTCACCCTCAAAAACTACCTATAAGACATGAGGACGTGTTTAGAGCTGGCATTTAGATTGCATGGACTCTCCTGCTGGAGGTTCCCCAAGAACAATATCCATGGCTTTGAGGTGATTAATTACGTCTTTTTAATTCCACCTGTCTTTTCCCATTTAAAATTATGTATGTTTTGCTTTTTTATTCAACTTTGCCACTTTTACTGCTGGAACGTTTGTACTGATTTATTCTCTTCTGCTTGTGCACTGCTTGACTTTTAAGAACTGTATAATAGAAATTAATGAACCAAGCAACTCTTGCCTCATAATTTGTTTTCTGAATTCATGGCCTCCTTGCAAAGTGGAACTAATGTGTTGAGGACACTATTTTTTGTTTACACCATTCCCCTCATCAAGTAATAAGACCTCAGAGGATTCTTCATTCTAGAGAGATGAGAGAGGGAGAGATAGACAGATAGAAAGAGTGGGGGAGAGGAGGGGGGAGAGAGAGAGAGATGGAGAGAGATGAGAGAGAAGGAAGCACAAAACAGTTTCTCTTTGCACAGACATCTCTCCACCTATGGAGAGTATTCAAATTTATTTCAATGCTGCATCTGAATTAGAATTTCACAGAGAACTGTAACTTCAACTAATATGTCATTTTTCCACTTCCTTAAAAACTCATGAAGGGGAGAAACCTCAAGGGAAACCAATCTGGGCAGCTTCACTAAGAAAATATACAAAAAGAAATAAATCCTAGAAATGAACCATCAATTACTGAAGTGACAAGTATAAAGAAACTTGCCCAGGGAATCTGAACCTAAGCCTTTACTCATAGGACTCGGATGTAACTAACTCCCCCCCTCTCCACCTCCTCTATCAGTAATAGCAGTTCCATTTCTCACAAGATTTTTTTCCTCTCTTCTTAAACTCCTAGTATAGACTCCTGGTGCATGTGTCACAACTGGCAAATATCTCTTTTGAAATCACAATCTTCTGAATGACTTAACTATTTATTCATTATATTTGTATAATGCTTCCTATTTTTTTTAAAAAAAATCTAAATGCTGTTTACAATAAAAACTCACCAATTAAAATAAATTAAAACAATTTGCCAAAGCATAAATGTAAAACAATAAAATGAGCAATAAAAAGACCAGGTAAGAGAATAAAAGGGGCAATAACAGTCTGAAAAATATCACAGCCACATTGTTATTTAAAGATCTGGGAGAATAAAAATATTTTTGTCTAGAGCTGAAAGAGGTGCCAAGTCTACTTTGCTAAGGAGGGAATTCCAAAAGGGGCTATCACAAAATAGTCTCTCCTAAAGAGCCTTTTGTTGCACCCCTGCATGGAATGGCCCCTGGAGTTGGCCTCCAAAGATCATCCATGAATGATGTATGTTATGTTTTGCTAGGGATAGCTCAATATTGGAAAGATTGCATTGGTGAGAGCAGTTTGCTTGTAGATATGGGAGTGTAGGAATGCAGTGGATAAATTTGACTGTGGAAGTATTTCAGAGTTTTTTTCTTTTGTTAGCATGTTGGCAGGTAGTTTAAGGAGGCCTATGGAGCTGGATAGTACAGTACAGTTCTTACCATGCCACTGGAAGAAACCAGTTGGTCTGCAAATGGCTTTGGGCTCTGGAAGGCAGACAGTGAATAGCTATGCCAAGGGAGTGGTGACAGTGTAACAGTCTGTATGGAGGTAATTTGTGCCCCCTTGTGACAGCATGAGGTGGGTTAAGACTGTGCAATTGTAGCAATGGTGTTGGTACCAGTGAAGAAGGGCTAAGGACAATGGTCACCATCCATTTCTGTCTCCACTGGAAACAGGGACTTGATGAATTCACATCCCAGATGAATCTGCTGTGGTGGAGGAACAGTATGAGATTATCTTTGTGATTGGTGAACAGTAGGCCTTTCTGTAACAAGAGCATATGCATCAATGGCTTTGGGATAGATAAGCAAGTAGATCTGGTATTGTCATGGATCCGCCCCCAAACTGAGGCGATTAAAAGTCTAAAGGGAGGAAGACTACATTAATGAACTTAAAAGAAGTTCATAGTCTACTTAGATGTTCTGCAAAAAATACAGCAGGGTATATGTTTTATAAAGCACAAGATAGTCCTCACTTAACAACTATTAATTAATGGCCATTTGAAGTTACAATGGTACTGAACGAATGGTACTTATGCACTGTCCAAATAGTTATGGCTGTGCAGTGTCCTCATAGTCACGTGATCAAAATTCAGTGCTTGAGAGCCCACCACACTTATATCAGCAGGAGCCCTTCAATTCCCTCTACCTTCCTATCTGTCCCCTTCTGTGCCCTTTTGGCAACCCTGCACCCTCAGTAGGGGTGGCAGTGTTGGTAGTCTTGAGCACTCTTACCTAGCTGCCTCTAGTTCAGGCCCAGTGTTAACAATGCTGCCGAAGAGTACCACTGAGACAAAGAGAGACGGTGGCCCAAAGTCACCCTATGAGTTTTCATGTCTGGAGCCTAAACCTCCCTATAGAAATAAAGATTCCAATTTTTCCACATTTTCCAAATGTATAACCAAACAAAGCATGCAAAGCATGCTGTAAGTAGAGCACAGAAGTTATAAGGAATCTATTTGCACACATGTCCTTTTGTGAATTTTTCCAAAGCATCTGGGCAGATACAGTGGGGAAAAATATGGGACTAGAATTAGTCTGATCAAACTCAGTTCCTCTCACCTTTTCACCTAACTACTTTCTTAAACTGTAGAAGTCTATTGCTAACTAGTCTACTACTAGTCTACAGTAGGCCCACAGATATTGCATAGGTTCTAGAATTCCGGGTCCAAAGGTTACCTTTAAAAGAAGCACATTCCTTAACTAATGTCTTCCTTATTGGTTGCTCTGTTTGCCAAGCATCTCACTCTGTAGTAAATTCCCTCCCCTTCCCAAAGCCAGTTAATTCCTCAGGGCAATTTAGTTTTGTATCTGCCACTATCAGCCCCCACACCTGCCCTGCCAGGAGGCTTTATTTAGCACTAACATTCATCACCCGGGCTGAGCACATAAATAATGCCATTAGCCACTCCAAACTGTGATAAAATTAGCAGTGTAAACAGAGAAAGTAAATGACCTTAGTGGAAAACCATTGTTGATCCTGACCCAACACTTACAAAGGAGATTAGTCAGAGAAGAGCAGGGCAGGATGACAAGGGCTCCTGGGGACTGTTTAAAGACCTGAGTCTCCAAAATGTTTATTTTTAGGGAGAAAAAAAAAATCTCTTTGTGACTTTTGTAAGATTGGTGGGTCTTAAAACGGGAGGGGTTAAGGCTGATTTCTTTTCTCTCCTCTTTTTCTTTTTCTTTTCCTGATCAGTTAGATATCTTTGTCAAAAGTGCATTTCAAAATAACTGGATTTTCTCAGTTCTTTCCCAAATCACTTAGTATTCTTATCTGGAAAATAGCAATAATTAAATGACAGAAAAAAAAACTCAATTTTCAATTATAGAATATATTTTTAGGGACTTTAAGGATTTTCCCAAACCTGCATTTTTAGAAAGATCATCTCCAGCAACTCAGTCCATTTATGTAGCAAATAACTATCTATAAATAAATATATAAATAGAAATGTCATTCATTCATTGATTACCATATTCTAATTCACTCTACTTTGGCATGAATGCCAATTCACAAAACTCTGAATGAATCAAGATGTTGATTCACTCCAATTTGTATTGCACTGAGCCTATGCCAAAAGGTTCATCTAATTGTTTCCAAAAATGTCCTATCCCTGATTAATGATGCTCAGGGAAAGCAGAGAATCAGCTAAAGGCTAAAAACAGGAGAGAAAAGATGGCACTTTGTGATTCAGAAATAGAGGGATGGAATACGAAATATATGGATATTTCAGTTACTTTTATTCAGATTCAAAATCTGAGTTTTCTAATTTGCTGTCTAATGCAAAATCTCCAAAGGTCCATGGAAATTATGATTTTGAGTTTGTGAATAGCCTCATGCTTTTGTCAATGTATTTGAATCTTTGACTGACCATGGTTTATGTGAGAAGGAAATAAAATGTGGCACTTGCTAAAGGATGTGGCCATTGAGTTCCTCTAAAGATCATGTTAGGATTTTCACTGCTTCAGTAAATCTTGTGTATTGTTCCCCAGCCTTGTTTGTTATAGAACAAATGTAAAAATGGAGGAGAGACAAGAAGACGAGAAGACAAAAATGAATGAACAGTGTGATTCAGGCATTATAAAATGAAGTCAAGGCAATAGCTGCTCTTTGCTGTAGGATAAACTCTTTTTTTTTAACTAGCCAAATGCATTATTTTGATGGTAAGACACTGTCACATAGGTTTGTTAAATTTAAGTGTTTAAGAATAACCCTCATCAAATTGATTGGATCTGGTGTAAGTCTCTTTCTATTACAGGTATTACAGGCTACTTCCTGGCCATCAAGTGGTTTTTAATGCAAACTCTTTTGTAAAATATATTGAGTTGGGGCCTGGAGTTGATAGTTAGCTTTTTCATACAGAGGTTTGTTTCTTTTTTCCCCATCCTTTTCAACAGTATGATTTTATTTTACCAAACCACAAATTGCTGCTTGGACGTTCTACAGCCTGATTCATTCAGCAACTGCCCCAACATCTGCTTTTCTATTCTTCCCCTGGAACCGATGGCAAATACTATAGATGGTTAAGATCTGCCTCTTAATTACAAGCACATGGAAGGCAGGCTGCGCCTCAGAGGATGGTGAGAAGTCTCTCAGGAAATGCAAGCAAGCTGTGACGCGTGTACATGTCAGGTTCATTTTCCTGATGTGTTACTGATTGGAGCACTTGATCCAAAACAAACACTACCTAGTATACAAAATTCAGAGCCTGCTTCCTCCTCTTGCAAGTGTTAGGATCTGGAAGGAGGCTTCATTGTGGAAACAGCAAATGCTACTCCAGAAGAACGGCAGCAGGAACAGCAGCAGGAGGGGGGGGGAACCCAGAGCTTATTTTTCATCCCTTCCTTATTTATTTCCAGTTCTGCTTCCTGGTTTGTGGAAAGTCTCACGCAAGAAACTGTCAGTGCTCTCTCATCTGAATGCCCTTTCTCCTCATGTTCCTTGTTGAATGGTGCCACCCAGGTTACCATTTCAAAATGTGTTTCTTTCGGCATGCGCTCACTCAGATTTGGCAGGGGAACAAGGAAGAGTAGCAAGGAAGCTTCATAGGTTGGCAGTGAGCATTCACTCTAGTGTGGTCTTGGACTGATAGCTCATAAGGCTAGTTGCAGATGTTGCCCCATGTTATCTCCAATTGATTTTGTCTTCAATGCCACCTGTGCATCTTCCAGGACATTATCACCAACAATACTTGGGATGAATAGAAGTAAAAACTATCACCTTATAGGTTTCTTATGGATCCTGTTCCCAAAACATGAACGATCCAATCACCTTTTCTATCCGTAGATTCAAATTTCATACAAATGGAGATGGCTGAATCTGTGTTATGGCACCATTTCTACCGTTCCCACAGCCATTGCAGATGAAGCCAGGTAAAATTAACAAAAGCAAGGAGAGGATAGCCATGGACAGAGTGCCTAGAGATAGCATTTTTTCAGGACCACTTTTAAATGGTCTTAGTCTTGGGAGTAATAAAGTTCACCAACCCTATGATAAGCAGTTTCCATAATCGTTCCATTACATGGCTGATTGGTTATGTGTATGTAGGGATGAACCTGTTTATTTTTAAATTTCATCTCTTGAGATTAATTAATGATCTACTGGGACAATTAGAACCTTTTTAAACTTTTTGCTATACACTAATTCTGCACTGTTAATTAAGTGTGTCATAGAAACAAAACAACGAGGATACGTAACTTGATTCACTTATTCTGAAAAATGGAATATATTTTCCTGCTAGGTAGTAAGCAATATATATATGATTGATATTATAAGTCTTAGCACCTCTCAAAATTTCCAAAAGGCCATTAGGGGTAATGGTACTGTACCTTTTGAAAGGCCACAAATGATAGCCAATAAATTTAACTGATGTGTTTGTGATTTGGCGTGAATGGTCTTGCATCTAAAATGAAGTTGTAGGGAAATGTTCCATGTTGACAGAACATTTTACCCCTAATGCAAGAGGTGGGTCAAAGGCCCACCTCTTCCCCTGCTCAAGAAACATTCCACCATGCTTCTTTGAGATAAAACTGGGAAATTTTTGAATCATCAAACTAGATACCGGTAGTAGTAGAGATGAAATAACCCTCCCCCCACCAACCACTGCAGAGAGACCCCACTGCCCACTTGAAAGACACATCCATCACTCCTTTATTTGGAGGGCCTCTATTTTCCATCTCCAATATACAGCTGATATTTTTGTTACCATTATGGCTAGAGGAGACCTGTCAGACATGATGGCCATCTCTGTTCATGCTGCAATATCAAGCATCACTTCTCAGCACTACCTTGCTTATGCTTGGCAGCCTCTCAGGGGCTGACAATGTTTCCAAGCACTTGCTTTTCGTTCCAGTCTAAATTATTCTGTAGTTAGACGCTGATCTGACTCAGATAAAATAATTGCAATATTGCTTTGAAGCTCCTGTTCCCTATGGATGTTTTGATCCTTCCTGGCTGCCTCAGGCTGGGTTATTTGGGATAGTGTCTGGAAAAGAAGCAAAACACTTACATATTTTAAATGCTGGTGGATTTTGGTATATTCAGAAGATCTAGAATTAGCCTAGTCTGGAAGTGAGATGAGACATTGATTTTGTGGATTTGTGTTAGGCGATGGTATCTCTACATTACCTACTTTGTAGATTTGTTCCAGAATATTACAAACGTAATATTCTTAGAATTAGAAGATACAAACATGAAGCAAACATTTCATTCAGTTCTCAGAAAACTACTAATAAACATGATTTTGTGCATAAAAGAGCATAATTCCAATTATCTAAATGGAACTACAGTCCAATGTTCATATTTTCTTTGTGCTGAAGGCTTTTTTTAACCCTCACTTTTTTCACTACAACACAATACACTGATGCACAGCAAATTAAGTTCACCTTGTGTTAATCTTAAATCAGTTTTATGTCCTGCACCCTTTAAACCAGGGGTGAAATCCAGTAGATTCTGACAGGTTCTGGAGAACTGGTAGCGGAAATTTTGAGCAGTTCGGAGAACTGGAAAATACCACCTCTGCCTGGCCCCAGAGTGGGGTGCGAATGGGGATTTTGCTGTATCCTTCCCCTGCCACCCACCAAGCCACGCCCACCAAGCCACGCCACCAAGCCACACCCACAGAACCGATAGTAAAAAAATTTGGATTTCACCCCTGCTTTAAACATGTGGGTCCTGGTTTTAACATTCCTTTTGAAGTTAGATAGTTCCTTTAGGGCTCTTGTCAATTTCAGGATTTAGGAAACTATCATATACCAGGTCAGATCATTGATCCATTTGTTCCATGTTATCATAAATCTCAGGAAGAGGTTCTTCTGGATTTTAAACAGATAACTTTATAGCCTTTTCTGATGATATGAGGCATTTAAATAGGACCTTTCTGTATATAAGGACTCCTTCTATTTTCTGGGTATCCTTCCATTGAATCCTTCTCATAATAGAAATGTTTAACACAAATATTTACCATTCATTTATATCCTTCAGGATGTAAGAGCATGTATCTCTTTCAATATTTTGAAAATTTGCAAATACATCACCTCGAGTGTTGTCATTACTAGGAGAACGGTATCCCTGAATTTTCTTCAAAGAGAAGCTTATTTTTGTATTTGAGTGAGTAGTCCAAGGTTAGACTGGGAAGCTTAATACGATCTTGTGGACTCTCTTATTTTTGTACAAATATTGGGAAAATGACCGCTGCGGAAAATGGGTGATTTTTTAGCGCAATCATCCCGAGACATCATAAATAAAAGACAGAATTTATAGAGTGAATAAATCACTCCTAAGAGTTTCTGGGGCAGAGGTTCAACTACTGCAATGATATCTCCAGCACTTTGGAAGAAAGAGAGGGCACTAATTGTTTTACACTTTGAAAGTCAACAAAGTGTGCGCACTGGGGGGAAGCTGCAGCGTCCAGCCGAAAGTGTCAAGAGGTTTATTTTTGCTGAGACCTGTGAAAGGGCTTAAGCTTGAGACTTTCAGATTCCGTTTCCCCGCCCGGAGCTACAGCGTGTAAACAGTTTATTTAACATGATTTTTTGGCATGTCTTCAATAAACCCCCTGTAATAATTCCCCTGGCAGACCAAACATATTGCAGCAGGACACCCCAAGGCCCCTCCTCTGCTTTCCTGTTTGTGCACAGTGTAAAACTTGGTACTTAGCTATGTTTATGCCTCTGCTTCTAGCAGGGTCTGCAAGACGTTAAGCTGCCCCTATCAAAGAACTACCTTAAACTAAATCTAAAAGAGGAAAAACAAGGAGGTTTCTAGGGCACTTAATCCTAGCATGTAACCATGTTAGGTACTGACTCTTGCTTATCTCAGGCAGCTTACTGGCTCAATCCAGTCTAGAGGAAATCCTGGATGAATGCTCGTCACCTGATGTTTGCATTACATTTGAATGCACTCGAGTTCATTAAAAGTTTATCAATTCCAAAGCAAACAAATCAACAAAAATGTGCCTACAGAACCTGATTTAATCTCCCTAAGCATTGAAACCACATGAAAGAAGCCATGCATGGCTTTGGGGGTCAAATACAGTTGCCGTTTGAAGCATAAATTATACAAAGCCCAGCGACCTGGAATGGTGTCACCTATATTGCTGGCATAACTTAGCCACTGTACTTTGCTATGTAAGTGCAGTGGCCTTGGCTGGCAGATGGCCATATCGCAGCATGATGGAAAGCCTGCCAGGAGCAGGAACACATCATCAGCTGCTCAGTGTCATGGCTTCAACACTCTCTGTCAGAGGCCATGAATTGTGTGATCCTTGAGCAAACAAATGTCATGTGCAAGGGTGCTGGTCAATTGTCTATTGGCAACAACACAGTACAGGCCCAAACTTTGGCCTCATCTTTCTTCATCTGGGAATGCTCAACTCAGTTTAGGAATACAACCTTGTTTGGACCATAGGCTTCTGTTGAAGAGTAATTTTTGTTGCAGGATCCAATCTGAATCACAGCTTTTAGGCTCGTGCTGGAACCCATCATCATGGCACTTCTCTTTCTCCAGAATACATGCACTGGGCTGTTTTAAGTGTTGTGTTTATATGGTGCCTGGTTGTGTGTAGCTTTTAGTTGTTAATCGGGGTGTTGATATTCTGGGGAGAGAGAAGTTCCCTGATGATGGGCTCCAACAAGAATAAACCTTTGGTCCTAGTGACCGACTCAAATTGGATCCTGCAACATTATCCTGGGATAGGTACATTTACCTTCATTCATACAGTAATTTTTGTCTGTGCTCAGCAGAGATGGTGTTGAAGTAAATATTTCATCCCCAGAAAATACTACTATAAGTAAACATGTAAAGTGCGTTTAAGCATATGCAGACTGAATTTCCTTCAGAACTGTAAGTGGATTTGGTGTATTTGAGAAAAGAGATACCATATTAACTTACAGAGATGTGCCAATCCTCAATTTTTTAACCAAAATACTGTGAAAAAAATGTACCACCTGTGAGTAAGCCAACACACAAAATGTTTGTATATTCACATTTCTTGTGATATTTTGGTTAAAAATTCAAGGGACAGCTTTTCCATGTATGGGCTTATCCACAACTATACATGGTAGTAGTCTTTCGGATAGACAAGAAGTCAGAGAAAGACTAATTTCTTCTATTATCCATGTGGCAGGGGAAAAAGTAATAGAATAAACAGCAAAATAAAGGAACAGAGCTGTCTGCACCTCATTACTCCTCAGTGCAGCACAACTAACAGCAGCCATGCCAGGTTAGAATAACAACTCTGACTTGTGCCATGTATAGGTGACATTCATCCCTTAAAGAATTAAGTAACGAAAAGGCCTTTTAAAAAGGAGTGTTGGTATAGATTGCTTCAAGCAGATTTTGCATCAGGTGAGCGTAAGAGGCTAAGGGCAAACTAATGTTTACTCACTTGAGAGCAAATGATCACATGGGAAACAGCAGCATTGGTGGAGACAAAATCTCTCTGGACCTTTATATATATTTTTCTTTTGCAGGAAAAAACATGCAGCTTTAATCCTTCCTTACCTTTATTATAACTAGTCTCCGGAATTTCTACAACAAGGCAATAGCCTTGAAAGCCTTAAGTTTTCTTTCCTTTCCTTTTCTCCCCTCTCCTCCCTTCTTCTCCTCTTTCCTCCCCTCCCACTATGAATTTTCTGCCACATTATTATCTCTTTTATTCATTAAACATGAAACTCAGTCAACTGAACATTTAAAAATGCATCACAAATACCATTGACTGGTGCTAATGGTTGATACAGGTTGCTGCCAGCGTCCTAGGTATCAACCAAGTATCTTAAAGTATATGATGTTCCGAGTAGCGCAGTTTTTTGCAATTCTGCTGGTGTTATTGCAGGAAGCTGCAATTTCTTGATGTGTTTTGTAAAATTCTTGGACATGGTACCAAGTGCTCTGAAGACAATGGGTATCACTGTTACATGTTTCATCCATAATCACGTAGTTTCGATGGCCAGGTTGCAATATTTCATGTTTTTTTCCAGTTCTTTTTCTTCGACTCTGGCATCTTCTGGTACAGCAATATCAATAAATTGTAAAATTCGGTTTTCAACAACTTTGGTGGTATCTGGGGTGTTGTGTTCCAAATGACGATCTGTCTGTATTCAAAGTCCCAGAAGATATTGTTGTTGTTGTTATTGTTGTTGTTGTTGTTGTTTGATTGACAGGACGGTCATCCCGATATTTTACGAGAAGAGTCCTCCAATCCTCTACCCGCAATAAAATACCTTATGCCGCCAGACTTAAAATTTTGGGCTGAGACAACTTAGAACTACGTTGACTTCAGTCTGACTTAAGTGTAGTACATAAAATTATCTGCCACAATGTCCTACCTGTCAAAGACTACTTCAGCTTCAACCACAACAATACACAAACAAATAATAGATACAAACTCAAGGTAAACTGCTCCAAACTCAAGTGCAGAAAATATGACTTCAGTAACAGAGTGGTCAATGCCTGGAATGCACTACCTGACTCTGTGGTTTCTTCACCAACCCCCCCCCAAAACTTTAACCATAAACTGTCTACTGTTGACCTCACCCCATTCCTAAGAGGTTTGTAAGGGGCGTGCATAAGAGCACCAGCGTGCCTACTGTCCCTGTCCTAATATTCCTTTTTACTGTTACTCTTTTCATGTATTGAAATTATGTTTATACTTTTACCTGTTATCTTATATATGCTTGACAAATAATAAACAAACAAACAAACAAACAAATAAATAAATAAAATAATTTAGACTGGGTTCAACACTTTTGTCCATCTACTGAGTAATATTATTACTGACTTCTAGAGACATTGATAGTATATTGTAGGGAAGCAACAATCTTGAGCAGAATTGCTGGATGGTTGGACCAGACTGTCAGTATTAGAAGTAAAAAAAGTGTAATATAATAAGGCCTTAGCTTCTTAAATTAGCTTTGAGGAGGGAGAGAGGGGGTCTGAATGCATTAGACAGGATAGCCTTTTCTTTGCTAGAGGGCAACAGTTGCTAGGTCCATTGACAGCTATTAGGTTTAGCTGTATTCAAAACTCTGAATCTGTAATAACTTCACATTGATATATTTTTTTTTTTTTTTGGCCATAGTTTGACTTCAGCTCATTAGTGGCTTTCTAATGAAGGCCCAGACCCAGACCTGGCTTGGTCTTTGAAGTAAATTATCTGGTTCTCTGTCCTCATAATGCCACCTCATAAATCCTTTTTCATTAAATCAAGTACATTCTAGGATTAGCTATAAAAATACACAATCTGAAATGCTTCTTTACTTTCCCCCAAACACACTTTCTCTAGTGTGTTCGGGGGAAGGAATTTTTTGTGTGTGTACACGCGCATGAGTGTGTGTGTGTGTGCACGTACACACACAATTTGTTAATTGTGACTTTCTCCTGCAAAATCTAGTGAAGGATTGAAATTTCATGGATAATAGTTGGTGTTGCCATTTAGCTGATAACTTAGCCTAACTGAAGGGAAACAAGGCAAGGTACTGCTGTGCGCCTAAAATTATTTTAAAAACACTTTGATGTAGTCTAGCATGAAGTGCTTCATTCTTGTGAGAAGCAAATTCTAAATGAATTAGCTATTACAGCCAACATTTTTTAAATAAGTCATCTTGCACCACAAAGACTAAGATAGAGTGTGGCATTGGTTTTTTTGGAATAAAATATTAGATGAAATTGACTGTAGACCATGAAGTCTTTCTAAACATCTTTTCTAGCCTGCCAGAAAATCCCACCCACTGAAGGTTTCAGAACAAGAAGCTACCACTTTTCTAATACTGTGCATATACCCCTTCCTCCTGCATAATTTTTGCTGGTTTTGCCCTTCTCCAGCAATTTTCTTTCTCTTGCACAAATGTCTTGTCATCCCTCTCCCTTCTGTACATCTTAGTTCTATAGTTTATTAAATGTATATCTTATAGTATTTTCTCCAAAAGCTCAACATGATTTCTGTGGAGATCTTTTATCTCCACAGCAAAGGTAGGCTTGAAAGAGAACAGCTCCAAATCAACCTTGTGAGTTTCCATAGCTGAACTTGCATTTGAACCTGGGCCTCTCAGTCCTAATCCAATATCATAGCCACTACTCTACAGTGGAATTTTTTTTAACAATTGATCCTCCTTTCCTACAAATTTTCATTATAGCTTCTTCAAATATTTTTTGCGTGCACATAGACATTACACAATTGCTTACAGAAAAACACATGGATCATAAAGACCCCTTAATTTGCTATGTTTGTGGAGAGGAGGTAAAGGGTTTTTTTAAATTTGCAGCCTGTTGTACTAGGAATCGGACGTCTAGATCGGCTTAGAAATCATGCAGCTGTTGGTTAGTCTAGAGGCTGCTAGGAAGAGAGTTAATGTCATTTAAACTCCAAGAAATGACATGTCCATGATGGATCGGCACAGGTCTGAAAAAAGTAAAGTCAACTCAGAAATAGTTTATGTCCATTGTAAGGTCTTGAAAAATGGAAAGACTGGTGGTCTGGAATGCTTTCAAGAAAGTATATGCCATAATACATCTGTTTTTCTTTAAATGCCAGATCTGAAAGGCAGGAGAAGTGGCCCAATACATAATGTCACAAGGAAAGCTTGGTCATTACCGTGGCTAGTGTGTGCCTTGTAGAAAACCAGTTGTTTCAATGGATGCTTCTTCAAAACCTTTTAAGAGATTCTGGATCATTGGCGTGTCCTCAAATAGTCTGCTGATATATATTTTTTCTTTCCCACTTCACAGTATATTGATGCTCTTGACAATAGATTTCTACTCTCTGATTACTGCCAAAGGCCAGAGCTGTCCAGTAGATATCTATAGTAATTTTCACAGCACTTATACCACATTTCATTGATACGTTCTTGTCATAATTTTCCAATTATTAGTTCCTTTCTTTCCAGCTAGCATTTTTTTCTTTTTCTTCTTCCTAGCATTATTCTTGCACTATGGCAGGGTCTGCTTGTTGGCATACCTGTCTCCATTTGGATCGATCCAGGGCATCTTCATGGGTGATGCCAACACATTTCATGTCCTCCTTGATGTTATCCATCCACCATTTCTTGGGACGCCAGCTGTCAGGGTTCAGATGCATAACTGTCCTCACCACTGAGTCTTCTTTACCACGTATGACTTGTCCAAATCATGTAAGTTTTCCTTCCCACGGTTAGTTACAATTGGTGTGACTCCCAGTCAATGTTGATTGCATTGTCCATGGCGTGGTCGAATCAAGTTAATCCAAGTCAACCAATTTATAGATACTGTACTGTACTATACTGTACTGTCCTACACTACACTACATTACACTACACTACACTACAGTATATTGTGCTGTGCTATGCTATGCTATGCTATGCTATGCTATGCTATACTACTGTATACTATGCTATGCTATGCTATGCTATGCTATGCTATACTATACTATACTATACTATACTATACTATACTATACTATGATTTTAGGCAAATGAAAACTACCTAAAAAGTTGCTTCACCTAGTACTGTCCTCTAGCTACTCAGTTCAGCTATTCTGCCAATTTTCCCAAGGTATCTGTACTTGTATGTCAAGCATAGACAATACTATGAGTGAAAGACGACAGCTGTCCTTTCCACACAGATGATGTGGAAGTGGCTTTAAAGTAGCTGCACCAAGCCTTCTCTGAGGGTGTGGTAACCTCAGTGCCAAGAAGAAGGATGTTTCCATTATGCTACCATACTTTGTTAATTTATTTATTTATTTATTTATTTATTTATTTATTTATTTATTTATTTATTGTTTAAATTTGTATACCGCCCTTCTCCCGAAGGACTCAGAGCCAAAATTAAAATACATACAATATAAAATTTAAAATAATTTAAAACAGAATTAAATCGAATTGGCTTCCCAAAAATTAAAACCCATTACCCTTAAAATTAATGCTTTGCATAACCCTACTAGACTTGAGGTTTGGCCTCATCTACTCTTCTGATCAGACAAAAGCTAAACTTACCTCCTGGACTTTACTTAAATATTTCAATTTCTCCCCACAGAGGCTCTTTTTGATAGCAAGGTAATACATGTGATATTGAAAAGAGTGTTTAAATTTTTATACGTCATAGTGATATTTGGTAGTACGTCTCAGCAGCTGTTGCAGAATAGAAAGAGATACTGGAAAGGTCCCATTCTCTTTTGGCAGTTGTTCATCCCATCTTGGCACTTTTGCTGGTCCTTAGTGTGGGCTTAGAGGTATCTTGGAAAACACGTTTGAACAGATGTTGATTTAGCTCCATAGTTACAAAGGCACCATTGTGTTTTGATCTTTAAAATAATTGATCCATGAGCTGACAAAATATCTTTTTGGTGAAATTGGGTAATATAACATTACTTAAAACCTTCAACAAAGAAAGAAGGCTGGATCATTAGTGACATAAAGTGCAACATAAAATGCAGGCAATTTTATCACAAAGGCTCTTTAGTGTCTCTTCTTTTCATGAGAGATTTCTGCATTATTGCTCAAAGAAGGCCTGCCAATTACAACCTGGACAATTTCACAAAAACAGCCTGGGCTGCTCTTTTCCCTTTCTCAAATGACTGCCTATGTACACCACTTCAGAGGAAAATAATGAGCATGAAATTTAATCATATGGGCACCCACTTAAACAGATGAACCATAACTGTTTCCCTTAATCTTTATTATGAGTGCAGGATAGAAGCCACAGTACTTAATGACAAGATTTTATCCCCTCTCTTGCTTGTGAAATTAATTCAGAGATAGTTTGTGAGCCACAGCTAATTCATTACTTAGAGGATATTTACTTATCCAGTTTTCCAAAAAGAAGGTGACTTTTGTAATTTCTCATGGTGGAAATTGCCATAGTTACCAGTCTTTGAATAGTTTATTAAAGCATATTTTGATGATAGGTCAAAATGATCTCATTAGATGAATTTGGACATTTGCAAATCCATGCTACAATGCATGCTGAGACAATTTCAAGAACTCTATCACTGTGGAAAAACAAGTTTATGAATCTGCTATTATTCAGTTCTAATTGCCTGCTGATGAGCCTTTCTATTTGAGATTAGAAATAATCAGATATTGGCCATTCATGAAACTCTGATGAACAGCAAAAATTGAAAGAGGGAAACAGGCAATTTAGGAAAAACAATTAAATATCAGAAAGGATTCATACTATCTCAAAAACTAACAGATTTAGAACAGATTCATGGAAGCTTTCTGAATTGGCCTGTGATAAGACCTTGAAATCTTCTCCTTTATTGGTAGACCTTGAAGTCCTGGCTCTTTCCCTGGGCACCAGGCCAGAGTGGTATATAGCAATAGCACTTAGACTTATATACCGCTTTTACAGCCCTCTCTAAGCGGTTTTACAGAGTCAGCATATTGCCCCCAACAATCTGGGTCCTCATATTACTGACCTTGGAAGGATGAAAGGTTGAGTCAACCTTGAGCCTGGTGAGATTTGAGTTGCCAAATTGCAGGCAGCCAGCAGTCAGTAGAAGTAGCCTGCAGTACTGCACTCTGGTGCACCCAACCATTGTGTCACCTAGAGGTGGGTTTCAGCAGGTTCTGACCAGTTCTGGAGAACTGGAAGCAGAAATTTTGAGTAGTTTGGAGAACTGATAAATACCACCTCTGACTGGCCCCGCCCCTATTCATTCTCTGCCTCCCAAGTCCCAGCTGATCTGGAGGAAATGGGGATTTTACAGTATCATTCCCTTCCACATCCACCAAGCCACGCCCACCAAGCCACACCCATAGAAGTGGTAGTAAAAAATTTTGAAACCCACCACTGATGCCATCATAGTATGATGTGTCTGTAATGGTCAACATAGAATTACTGTGGATTGGACCCTGTTATATCATGGGTTTATTGCTACTTTTATTTGCTGGTGTTTTGTATTGGTTTTGATCCTTTTTAGTACCTAGAATCTTAAATGTGAGTTGGGTAGCCATACAAATTAATTAAATAAGTAATTATTATGACAAATTTGTTAATCTCTAACATTACCATTTTTAAAATTCTCCTATTAAGACTGACTGCTCATTCATGTCCATGTATTTTCATTAAGTATTCACAAAGATATGTGAGTCTGTGTCTATGTGTATGTTTGTGTGTGTCAACTATGACATTATACACAAAGCAGTATTATTTTTCAGCATTGGAAATGACAAAAATTCCTGTATATTCAGCAGTTCGGACATACAGAATTATTTTGCGTGGTATTACAAAAATCAGAGACTTCATGTAGGTTGCCTTATGCATTTGAATAGGTATCACTTTATTTATTATTTATTTATTATTTATTAGTTCGATTTATATATGCTGCCCTTCTCCGGAGACTCAGGGCGTCTTACAATGCATTAAGCAATAGCCTTCATACTTTTGTATATACCTGCTTAGTAGGGCTTTTTGGCGCCCCCCAAGCGGTGTTCTATTTTATACAAAGTCAGCTTATTGCCCCACAAACAGGGTCCTCATTTTACCTACCTCAAAAGGATGGAAGCCTGAGTCAACCTTGAGCCTGGTGAGAATTGAACTCGCAGTAATTGCAGGCAGCTGGCAGCTAAGTACTACTTTAACAGCAGCAGTTTATTCCATTGCGCCACCAAGGCTCTTTAAAAGAATCTTTAAAATAATAAAGATATAACGAATGCTATATTATTTCTATATCATTTGCATTATTGTACATTATTGCATAGTGATTTCTCTATTGTAACAGTTTGAAGAATTCTGACCAAATAATTATAGATTGAAATCAAAGAAGCTCTTTCAGCTAAGCTAGACATTTGGTTTCCTTCAGTAATTTACTTCAAAGCATTTTTGTGTGCATATCTAAGATATGCATCTGAATTAATGACTGATTGTCTATTATATTCAACAGAGTAGTGTTTGGCATCAAGGAAAGAGCTGCTAATCCAACCACACCCAAGACATGTCACAATAAAGACAAACTGAACCATAACAATTTCATGCAATTCCTTCCCAACAAGTTATGCCACACATTCTAATACTCCTCTCTGCATTCTGCAAAGATTAAAAAAAAATGTGAGCATAAATTGTGGGTTTCTTGTTTAAATTAAAAAAAAAATCAACTGTTTGAAGCTGTTCAGAACAAGTCTTTTGACATGATTTAATGCCTCACTGCAATAAAGGCAGAAAGGTGCCTCTGTCACAAAGCATTACTTTCGAAGCCACTTTGAAAGGCATGGCTATGAACACTAATTTGATTAAAATAAGACCATTTCCTCTTAGATCTACTCCTGAATGAAAATCATTGAGGCAGGTCCCAAAGTCTAACACCAGACGGATTACAGAGAGATAACTGGAAATTGAGAAAAACACTCTTCTGTCCTAGCATCCCCTGCTGGAAGAGAAAATCCAGTTGCTTTTTACAGCAAGAATGCTCCACAAGTGTCATAGCAAGAAACAGTCATAAGATCAAATTCTCATCTTTGGAATTAATCTATTGGGTGAGCAAAGAGAGACAGCAAACAGGAGTTTGGCCAGCAAAGTCAAAGAGAAGACTTTTTTTTTCTTTTTCTTTTTTCTTTTACTTCTTTTCCATCATCATCATCTTTCAGTCACGCCTAGTCCTCGCTCAAATAACTGCCTAGAACAGCTATATCAGTGACATGGACAGCATAAAAATTGAATGAATGAATGAATGAATGAATGAATGAATGAATGAATTTCCTTGTGTGTCCAATCACACTTGGCCAATATAGAATTCTATTCTGTTCTAATAAATAAAAACAAATAACGTCAAGAGGATGATTGAAAGCTACCTCAATAAACTATGCCATGGAGCGTTGTAGAAAACATTTGGCTCTATGAATCAAATAAACCCAAGTATGTCCCTGATAAAGAAGAGGTGCATTATGATATATTGTGGCAGTGAATGGTTCCATGCTGATGAAACCAAGGTGAATATGAGCAAACCTGAAATGACATTGCAGGAGGTGTATTGTGTTCCAGATCCACCTATATTCAGCACATGATGGGTTGATTATCAGAATGATTCAACAACCATCAATTCTTTTGGTCCATGTGAAGACAAATGACATCTATCTATCTATCTATCTATCTATCTATCTATCTATCTATCTATCATCATCTATCATCTATCATCATCTATCTGTCGTATCCTGCCTTTATTGTTTTTATTAAATAACTCAAGGTTTAACCAACATCCAACACACTTTCCTCCTCCTATTTTCTCCACAACAACAATCCTGTGAGATCAGTTGGGTTGAGAGAGAATGAATGGCCCAAAATCACCCAGCTGACTTTCATGGCTAAAATGGGACAAGAACTCACAGTCTCCTGCTTTCTAACCTGATACTTTAACCACTACACCAAACTGGTGCTTTGTTATTGAAGTTGTTATTATTAATTTGATTTGTTTCTAAATTGAAGGTAGGTAACAATAATATTTTCTGCATGTTATTGTACTGATGTTATTTGTGCTCTTTGGTTTTGGTTTTGACATTGTTTTGAATTGTGTCCCCCACCCTTTCATGCCCATTTTGACTGTTCCTGCATAATTAATTTAGTCTTCATTCTTTTTTAAGACATGCTTAGACTTCTCTGTGCCAGGTCCAATAAAATAAATAACTACCGGTAAATAAACAGTAGGTCTGTATTTTCTTGGCAAAATCATGTTTAGGAGCAAAACACAACACTCCATCAGTCCAGTAAGACTGGGCTAAGAGAAAGTGACTGGCCCAAAGTCATCAAATTGCTTTCATGACTAAGGCAGGACTTGAACTCGTGGTTCTAGCTTGGTGCCTGAACAAAGGGGGCTACTTTGGTTCTAGACCAAAGTAGCCCCCTTTAATATTCATGATTTGAAGCTTTAGAAAAGGATGATCAGTTAAGCTATTAAAACTACAGAATTTTACATGTTCATTTCTCATTTCCACCAGTCAGGATGGAAATGAGCAAATTACGAAGGAATAAAGAACATACCAGGCAGCTAAAGTGGCTGATATACTGTTCCCCTGTTCCCACATTTGTGCAAGATACTTTTATTCCCTCCCTTCATAATCTTGAAGTGGCTTGCAATAGGAGTCTCTGTTGTATTTTCTGATGTAGGCTTCCTAATGTTTTGTTTTTTAACATTTGTGGCCACCTAGCTGTGTTATGAATCTATCGGTGGTCTTGTGTCTTAAATTTACTTGGGCCTTTAGAGTTAAGATACAACATGAGCAATACCAATTTAGAAATTCATTCTAACCAGTGACCATTTTTAGCAGGAAGGTGTGTTGCTAGTGGTACAATGGTGAATTATGGCACTTTCAATCTATTATATGTCCCATTATTTTAAAGTTTATTTTAAAGTTTATTTACTGCCCAACTCACCCATTTCCATAATGAAGCTCTATTCATCTAGTACTTTTCTGAGGTAACTAGAGGTCAAATACTATGCACATTGGTCTGTGATTAAACATACAGACAGGAAAAGACTGAACATCAACTTTTGATGTAAACTAGAAATCAAGTGTTCAGTAATTGCTATTAAATTAATCATTTTATGAAAAAAAACCTGATTGTTCTTCTGACATTTGTTCTTGGACAATGCATACTGCTACAGTATGTATTTGTAGAAAAAGAAAATATTGTTAGGTAATGCTGTCAGAAAGCAATGCTTCCAATGTTTCTGACTTAATTATCTACATTTCCCCTTTCTTCCTAGTCTTCCCTTCCTGCATAAGTCTGTTCTTTCTTTCTTTCTTTGTTTCTTTTTTGGATCAACTGAGTGTTGATCCATTGGTTGCAACAGGAAATGATCAACTGGCTTGTTGCCAGACACTGATGTCATAGGCTGAGGGAGAGAGTGACTGGCCCAAAGTCACCCAGCTGGCAATGCCATTTCTGGTATCAGTATAATAACAGCCATCTGAGTATATCATTAAAACAACTCAGTGCAGAAGTTCCTTTTTCCAAATCTCTAGTTCAACAATGGCAGGAAAGAAAAATGAAAGACTAATCTAGTTGCCATTGGAGAAAACAATTAACAAATTACCATCTGAGCAGATTTGTGGAAGGCTTGTGGGATTTAGAATAAAAGCATGAAATCTGCCACAGTCTTAATGCATATCCAAATAAAGATTCGCAGATAAGGCAACAGCACAACCAGTATACTAACAGCAAGTATTATAAATGCCAAGCTTATTTTTTTTTTCCTACTGATGTTTTGCTGATAGCAACTGTTTATGAGTTTTAGACTTACCAGTTGTTGTTTTATTTTTTCTTTTATGAGAGGTCCTTGGTGTTCTCTGAGCTTGGTTGTTTTCTTGCAGATATTTCATTACCCAAACTAGGTAGCATCATCAGTGATAGTAAAGAATGCTGTTTGCTCTCAATTTATATTCTAGTGGCTTGCCATGTGAGTGTTGGTGGGAGGGGTCTTGGTTTTCATTTGGTTGCAATCTTTGGCTCCACCAAACAACCACCAAGACCATTCCCAACAACATGGACAGGGCAAGCTACTAGAACTCATGGGGGAAATGCATATAGAGTTCCTTGCCTTATCCAACTCACTTGCCGTCAGAAACCTTGCAGACTGCGCTCTTTGATTTTAGCTTCAATGTTTCATTAGACACTTGCCGTACACTGTATTTTCAAGGATTTTTGTTACAGCTAAGTGGTCTAGAAACATAGTTGACCTAAATAAATGAAAAACTAAGGTTTTCTGGATGCTGATTTCTAAAGTCAATTTGGACAATATAAGTAAATTAAAGAGTACAAACATCCCCATTCAAAGTTAGGGATTTCTGTATTAGGGAATCCCAAAGGTGCTTTTTCAAGAGGCAACTGAGCTCTTGAATAGGGAATATGAGCTACACTCTGCAGTTTAGTTTCCAAATTAAATATTTTGTAAATATTGAAATTGCTTTTGAGACTTTAATCATATGCGGTAAATGGGCCATACTTCTGAATTGCCTTAACATCTGCATATATAGGCCCATCCTCCATGGAAAATGTTGAATGAAGAAAGTTTAGCTTCTTCCTCCTTGCAGTTTCTTCACTAGCAATGTGAACCATTTTGAGACCAGAAGTTCTCTTGCTGGAACTGGAGCCAGTAAAATTAGATCACAAGATTACAGTATATGAAAGCTAAAAGAAATACATTCTAAAACACTTCATATTTTCACATGCAGGGGTGAAAGTCTCTACCAGCCCCATTCATCTTTGTTTGCAAAGACCCTCTGATTTAATCTTCAAGTTTTTCTCTTGAAAAATTTAACTAGCTTATTTTAATTACTCATTGCATAGGAAAATTCAGTGAAGAAATAAACACTCTGCAGTGTGCGAGTTGAAAATGACCTGAATAAAACAAAAGCTGGAGGTGATAGATAACATGAAGAAGAAGAAAAAAAGAAACAAGAGAAACGGTCACATCTAAACATAAAGAGAGATGTGCAGTGAAAAAGTTGTAACTGTGATGTGAGCCAAGCACATGGCCAGCATAAGCTACAGGAGGTGGAACATGGAATCTAGTCTCATAGATGTTCAGCTGAGCAAAGCGATGTTTTCTATTAAACAGCCCTATGCATGCTTTGAATCTGGGCTACATTAAAAAAAGGAAAATTTAAAGTATGCTGATTCTAGGCATTGTGAAAGGGAAAGATGGTTCAGTACCATGTCTGTGTTCATACAATGACGTTTATCCAGGGTTAATTGAATAAAAATCTATTCATTGAATTCAGTTGCTGTTGGATTCTCAAACTTAAAATTCACCACATATTAGCCAATCACATTTTAGACTAGCATAATGTGTGAACCCAACTGCATGTTGGGTTCACACCAACTGCAATGTTGGGTTCCAAAGGGCTCATTCAGGGTCAAGGGGCCAATCGGGTAGTAGGGTTGAGACCCCCTACTCATTGCACCACAGGAAAACTCTCAGGCAGAGGAAGCTGGTATCCTGATGTGGACCTAGTAATGGAGACAATCCATAATAGTCCCTCTGCTTTTGTATAACCTTTCATGTGTAGTTCCTCAGCCAATTCAGTTTGGAAGGAAGCATTTATAGAGGCTCATTTGCTATGCTGTTTGCTGTCCCTGACCACTTCCTTTTCTTTTAACCTTCTGATAGGCTTTAATTTTTTAAAATATTTATAAACATTTATAAATTTGTTAAAATGCATTTTTTTTCTTTTTAATGGAGAAAGCACTTAGATATATTGAAAACAACCATTGCCAAATCCTATGCTATTTCTCTATGGCCACTACGCTGGAGTTGATATGATGTCACAGAACTTGAGGTCACCAGATCTTATAAACAGCCACTAATTAGAGCTATTATGAAAAGCCATTCTTAAATTCATTATAACTACCCATTTACCCTCCACTATATTAGACAGTGATTGCAGTACGCTGTACATGAAGTAACTAAAATAATGTAGAAACTGAGGTATTAAGGAATAGGATTATGAGGTTTCAGATACTGGACAAGCCAAATACATTATATTAGTTCTTTGGCATCTACTGATTCCTCTGCACTTCCAGGACTTATCTGTGGAGCTAATTTTGATTTCCAGGCTTAGAAATTGAAACCAAGTTATACAAAGGACTTTCTTTTTCAGAGAATAAATTTCCTGTCCTTCAATCTTCTTTCCTTGTATGAAGTTTGTATCTGAAAACCCATGTTCTTTTCCTTGAAAGGATTTGTGTGAAATGAACAAAATCTTGTAAAGAGGATTTGCTTTGGAACTCCAGAACGTTTGAGCTGAAAACTCAAACTGTTATTTTGATACTGTGATTCAGCAGCCTGCTGCCCTCCAAAGCACGATCAAGTTAAAGCAAAGAGTCATTGAAAATATCAAAATCTTCCCGTTGCAGAAACAAGAGTCCAATATGCTCAGACTCATCTGGATTAAGCAGGTGGTTCTTCTGATATACTACAGAATGCAATTTCATGTACCTTTCAGAGAGGGACTCATAAATGTGAGCCAAACCAGAAGACAAAACGCAGGATTGTCTCATAGATTAAACAATAGAATATGTTGAATAGAAGAAAGGTTGCAGTTTCTATCCAACGGAAGATCACAGACCAAGACTTGAATATTCTGTATTTGTAGGAATGAAGGCAGCAAGGAAGGACAAAATTCTTGACTTTCAGCCACAACCATTTGGATTGCTGAATCCTGTTGTGAAAAAATAGCCAAGACGGAAAGATTTGGCTCCGTTTCTTCCCCCAGCAAGAAAGAGAGTGCCAAGACCACTGCACATGAAACAATTGCAAAACCAACCTGTAGGCTATTGCCATCCACCAAACTCACCATTTAGGGAGGCAGAATTGCCTCATCGTGGATTCCAAATCCTTGTGATTATTCCTCATAAGGACACAATGAATACCTTCAACAGTATCTTGGGGAATTCTTTCTTGTCCTTTAAGCACACCCAAAGTGGGGGAGACCTTGGATTTTTCTGCATAGGAGGCAGTTGTAGCATGAGCAAGGATAGAAACAGTGTCATTGAAGTCATAAGAATGTCAGGATAGACCACCTGGGTCAGGTCGTAAGCCCACTTAATATTCTGTGTCACACAGTGTCCAACTCGATGCATTTGGGAAGCTCCCCAGACTTATATGGATGGTGGTACCCTCCTTCCACCCTGTTTTAGAAGGACTCTATATTTAAGATATGTTGTTTATGATTCAGAATCTTCTATATTAGTTGCCACTGATTGCTCAAACTTCTATGAATTTGTTCAGTCCCATTTTAAAATTGGCTACTGTTATCACTACTGGTGGCAGCAGTTTCACTCTTAAGATAATTACAGTATAGTGTGGAAAAATAATTCCTTCTCTTGGTCCTGATCTTAATTTCAATGGATGACCTTGAATTTTAATATTATGTATTTTGGGGTGGGGGGAGAATCTTGCAGGGTTTTATGTTTCTTTATATTTATCATTTGAAGCTAAAGAGCCTTCAAAGAGTCACTCTTGAATTGGGATTCAAGGACAGGGTCAAAAATCAAAGGCCTTAGAAATTCTCCTTAGAATTTCACTGTATCCAGGATTTCAAAAAAGGTAGATTTTCTTTCTGTTTCTGTCTACTTACCAATTAGCTAAGTAGGTTATGAAAGAAAACGAGACTTATTTCTGAGTAGAAATAAGAAACCATAAAATTGAAATTGAAACGGGAATATGTAAGTTTATAGTTCATGCTATACTGACTTGTAAATTGATTACACAAATCTAAGACTCCTTTACAGATTTACTAAGCTTTTTTCAGCAGTCATACATCTAAATGTACTATCCAGCTATGGGACAATACATATAAAAAGCAATGCACATAGGCCAAACTGCTACAGTGCTATTCAAGACAAGGACTGTGGTGATAAAATATGTGAATCTAATGTATATTATTCATTTCACACAATGCTTCATACCAGCAGTGGGGTGTGTGTATGCAGCTACAAAGTTTTTATAAAAGTATATACTAACCACTTTCGCCTGTTTATATAACATCCATCAAAATTAATAATGGACAAATTTTAAGTTTCAACATTTCTCAAAGGTTAACTTTATTAAGTAAGGTCAAATAAGACTCCCATTATTCTTCTGTGTAAACATGCTTTGTTTTAAACTACAAAAGTGCAACTCTGGGATTTTCAAATGCTACATTAGAATTCATTTAGATAAACCCTTTGGTCTTTTGCAGTTTAACTCTCTGCTTGTGAAGCCCCATGTTAATTCATATCTCCAGCATATTATCCTTCCTGGGAGAGACCACACATCATTTCCATGTAATGTATAGTCGCCAAGCAAACAGCTGGTCAACTAATAAATGTTAAACAGTGGTAGTAATGTATGTGGAATTGTTATATATCTTCATCTTTTGCACTGCTTGTGGAGGGAGGGAACTCGCTCAAAGCCTAATCTTCTGTCTTTTTTGATGGGGTGGATTAATTTGGAAGGTCCACCCTGTGTTCCTTCAGCTTGAGAAGAGTTCTACTAAGGGACACATAAAGCTACCAGTGAGTACAGCACACTTGTTCCAGACAACAGAGCATGCTACCCATATCATTAAAAAAAGGCAAAGACATCTTCCAGATGTTTTATTGTCTTGGGCCTGCACAGATGTTTTCTATGTCTGCCCATAAAGGTTAGAAATGTAAAACATTTGGGTCCTACAGATGCAAAGATTAAATTATGCAAGAGATTGGAGAAATCTCTGTGTAATGAGAGAAGACCCTGATCTGTTCCTAATCACTGTTGTAAGTAAAAATCTGTCCTCTTTTTTTAAGCGTTTTCCTAAAGAAGACTTTTATTGTTATTATATGGATTAAGTTTTATAGCTGATGTGAACAAGCAGCAGACAGAGAATCATAAAAACACTCCTGAATATATCACAAACAAAGCCAAGGGACAACCCTCTCTCTATTTCAACCTGGTTTCTGCAAAATAGCAGTAAGGCAGCAGAGTTGAGCATGCTCCAGGGGTAGGTTCTACTTACCTTTACTACTGGTTCACAATGGGACTGCGTGTGCGTGCACGTGCAGAAACTTCCTGATGTCGTCCAAGTCAGTGGTTGGAGCCTTCCGCTGGTTTTACTACCAGTTCTTGTGAACCGGTCCGAACCGGGGGTAACCCACCACTGGCATGCTCCCTTCTCTTTCATGGGCACTAAAGGCTATCGGACCCAAATTTGGAGTTCTATGTCTTCAAACCAGTGGTGGGATTCAAAATTTTTTACTACTGGTTCTGTGGGCATGGCTTGGTGGGCGTGGTATGGCTTGGTGGGCGTGGCTTGGTGGGCATGGCAGGGGAAGGATACTGTAAAATCCCCATTTCCTCCCGATCAGCTGGGTCTCGAGAGGCAGAGAATAGATGGGGGCGGGGCCAGTCAGAGGTGGTATTTACGGGTTCTCCGAACTACTCAAAATTTCCACTACTGGTTCTCCAGAACTGGTCAGAACCTGCTGAATACCACCTCTGCTTCAAACAGTATTCTTACTGTCTGCACTTTCTTTGTCAAGATTCAGAGATCTTTTTTTGTGAGAAGAAACAGGTAGGGTCCAAACAGGATAGCAAGGGTCAGGAAGGGGCTGTCTAAATTCATAACTTCTATCAGCTTGCCTAACTGGTGATCAATATTAAAATAACATATGACAACTGTAATATTTCATGCCAGTATATCTTCAAGCAAGTCAAGGATGGAAGGAGAACATATCAATTCAGCAGTAAGGAAAGGCTCATAGACTGAAGCCCTCAAAAAAATAAATTCTTTGTGGCACTTCTTTAAGTAAACAACTTTTTCAAAAAGCTGTACAGGTAGTCCCTGACTTACAACAGTGTGTTTAGTGACCATTCAAAGTTACAACGGTACTGAAAAATGAGATTTATGTACATTTTTCACAGTTACGACCTTTGCAGTATCCCTGTTATCATGTGATCAAAATTCAGATGCTTGGCAACTGATTCATATTTATGACCATTGCTGTGTCCCAAGGGCATGGGATCCCCTTTTGCAACCTTCTGACAATGGGGAAGCCAGATTCACTTAACAACTGGTTTACTAACTTAACTGCAGTGATTCACTTAATAAAGGTGGCAAGAAAGGTCATAAAATGGGGCAAAACTCACTTAACAATAGAAATTTTGGGTTCAGTTGTGGTTGTAAGTCGAGGAATACCTGTATTTTTTCCATTGTGAGAGGACGGCCTTATAACGCTAAAGACAGGAAAGCTTATTAAATTCTGTGATGCAGTACAGCCTTTGTGAAAGAACCCTTGAGAACTGATAAGACAGCAATAACAGTTCTCAGAGTCTGTCCAATCCAAAAGGATGTCCAGCTGTAATTTTCACTTTTTTCCTGCCAGGATGCTATTGTGGGGTATTTTTCCCACACAGTCTGTTTTTTGCCCAATGACACACCATCATCAGTTCTAGAGTTAAGGGATATCCTAGACCCGTGATGGCGAATTATGGCACATGGCCGTTTTTGTCCTCCCCAGGCTCCTAGAAAGGCTCTGGAGCCTAGAGAGGGCAAAAAATGGGCCTACTGGGCCCACCGCACCATCGCGTGCCAAAAGCGGGGGAAGCATGGAGGGGTTGCACACACATACACGAGGGCGAGGCACATAGAATTATGGGTGTGGGCACATGCATGTGCGATCCCCCCGCACTCCCCCCACTTTTGGCACACGATGGCAAAAAGGTTAGCCATCCCTGTCCTAGACCTTTTCACACATGCAGGACCATCCTTTGTAGGGCAGTCTTATCCTTCTCATCTTTCCTGTTACCTACTCCTATTGATATCTTATGATTTATCACTTTATTGTTTGTATATTACAATGTATGATTATATCTTACAATTTTATGATTTATCACTTTGCTGTTTGCATGTTCACCGAGAGCTTATGCATCAGAGACAAATGCCTTGTATGTCCAATCACACTTGGCCAATAAAGAATATTCTATTCCATTCTAGTGTTTCAAAAGGCTGATCCTCTCCTTTGAAATAAAGGAAATATCTGAAGTTTGGACAGAGAACCTTGCCTTGTAATCTCAAGCCTTATGTTGTGTGTCTATTCTTCTGCTCTGTCTGGTTCCAACCCTACTTAGCTACAACTTTCAGGTGGCATTTTTTTTGGGGGGGGGGGGGCGGGGGGAACCAACTATTTCCCAGGTCACAGAAATGACTTGGGATTGTCTGTTGTTTTAAATGGACCACCGGCTGCTCTCACTATCCCTCTGCAAGGAAGATTAAGTACTGTCTTTCTTTTTTACTTGTTCAGAAACTCACACAAATATCTTTTCATAACTTTTTTATGCCTGTATGACCATAACTTTGTTGCTTGTATCCTTACGATTTGTACTGATATTGTTTCCTGATTGCTTATTTGTACCCTATGACTATCATTCAGTTTTGTACCTTATGATTCTTGACAATTCTTGAGAGCATATGCATCAAGACAAATTCCTTGTGTGTCCAATCACACAGCCAATTAAAAAAAATCTATTTTATTCTATTCTACAACAAAGGGAAAATATATTTGCAGAGAATAATAACAAAAATTATTAGAGGACTGGAAGCTAAAACATATAAAGAATGGTTGCTGGAATTAGGTATGTCTAGTTTAATGAAAAGAAGGTCTAGGGGTGACATGATTGCAGTGTTCCAATATCTAAGGTGCTGCCCCCAAGAAGGATGGGTCAAAGCATCTAAACAGGACAAGAAGCAATGTATGGAAGCTAATCAAGGAGAGAAACAACCCAACCTGGAACTAGCAATAGCAGTAGCACTTAGAGTTATATACCAGTTCCCAGTGCTTTTACAGCCCTCTCTAAGTGGTTTACAGAGTCAGCATATTGCCCCCAACAATCTGGGTCCTCATTTTACTGACCTGGGAAGATTGAAGGCTGAGTCAACTAAAGAGAAATTTCCTGACAGAACAATTAATTAGTGGAACAACTTGCCTCCAGAAGTCTTAGATGTTCCAAAACTGGAAATTTTTAAGAAGAGATTGGACAAGCATTTGTCTGAAATGGTATAGGGTTTCCTGCGTGAGCAGAGGGTTGGACTAGAAAACCTCCAAGATCCCTTCCAACTCTGTTATTCTGTTATATATTTCTATTCAGATAAGCTTTTAACAGTGAAGATTTTTGAGATGAATTTTTAACTGGGTGTTTGTGTTTTTGGTTTGATTTCAATAAGGATGTTCATTGTGCCTTATAAAACAGCCCAATTTTTATTCTTTTCCATATTGTTATAAGTCCCCTTGACTGCCATTTGTTTGACCAGTAAGATGACCAGTAACATAAAAAGGGAAAAAAGAAAAAAACCCAATATTTTTCAAAAGAAATTCCAGTAGCCGTTATTATCATATTCACATTCAACAAAATAACGAACGAATTACCACACTGTAGATATATGAAAGGTGAAATTATGCCAGTGAAACATGTCACTTATTCGCTATGAATGTTTCCTATTGAGTAACAGGCTATTTTGGCCCAGAACTATTTTTAAAATAGGTTTTAAACAGACCTTCCTATTATTCCTTTCTTTCTTACAAATCAGGCGGTGCGTTGGAATTGTTCTACCTGCCTTGTAGATTTGTTTCAAAGGGGACAACCCTACTTTGAAAAATTCAGAGCAGGAATAATGTGAGCATTAGCCTTCTTCATCGGATGGAACACTGTGTTTATCAGAAAGCCTCCAGGGAATTCCATCAGCCCAAGGAGGCAGGGCCGCCTTTTCTTCCCAGGGTAACATGAGAGACCCTTAGAATAGATCCTGCAGACAAGCATTCAGACACAAAAAAGTATGGCACCTCTTTACTCCCCCTCTACCAAGAAAGTATCTTTCCACAACCTCCTGTCCCAAGGGAAATGTCCCAGGGATGCAGGCTGATGGAAACTGATTTTTATTCAGCTGCAGCCTGGATGGAGAAGGAGTTTGCTCCCTGAAGGAAAATGAACATTTGGGGTTTCACTTTTCAAAGAAGAAAAGGTCTTCTGTGACTACTCCAAACAGCTTACAGTTGTAGCTAAACCTAGGAAGGGTTCGTTGAGATGAACTCAAGGTTTTAGATTCATCCAGGATGTCTGTTCAGGATTCATGTTGACAGGTGTTAAAATCTATGGGATAGCACCATCCCATTAAAATACATGCTATACAAAGTACTGAGGGTTTTTTGTTTTGTTTTGTTTTGTTTTTTCGTTTGTTAGTGTGGAGTTTAGAAATCCAACTTCCACAATACTAACAGGCATCTTTCTCTCAGCCATTATTGCCACATCCAAAAAACCCTACATGGTTACGTTGTTAGCATTATTTAATTTTTATATCAGCACCCACATCTTTCGAGGCGTTTTACCATGTTATCTTTAGAACAACCCTTGGGGCTAAGAGGGAATGAATTTCTTGGCTGGGTAGGAACTTGAATCGGGGGGCCCTCAAATTCATACTCAAAACTCTTCTGACTCTTCTGCATGCAATTATAAGAAATCTGGCCACATTAGCAGAGCAAAGAGGCAGAGAAATTTGGCTATTTTTCATTTCACCCGAAATGAGTAATGCCAGCACCTACATAAATTACATCAGTGTATTCCAAATAAGTGTTTGGCTTCCCTGGAATGATGACTCATGGGTGTAAATATCTTTCTTGACATGATATTTCAATCCTTTAAGGCTAGGCAGATCAGAAGTCTGGACAACACTTTCACTGTGCATGCATACAAATAATATAGCAGCCCTGTAATTGTGTCACTGTGTGGGAAAGATCAAAAATGGGTTGAGCAAGTCACCAAGGTCATTTTGCTCCCAGGGCCAGTTAACACGTCATTTCCCTTCTTCACCATACATATGATTTAATGCCCTTCTTCTACATACAGATGTTTTAATGGCTATTTGAGGGGGCACATCCTATACACATTTCACAGAACTTCACTATTCTTGAACCACATATGTGTCCCATCTCAAGTATTGGTTCGAGCTATTCTTCCCTGGGGCAGTTCCCTCCAAATAGGCTGTGATTTCAGCTTCCTCAATTCCCAGCCAGGTTGACTCTACAAATCAAAAAACATTACGTTTCTAATGAAATCCATATAAAAAGTTCAAACATGTTTTTTTTTCAAAATGTGTTTTTTTTCAAACATTAGGAAAGTCTCTCCTCTATCCAAGTACCGGGCCAGATTTCTTGCTCCTGTATCCAGTTCAATGAAAGTTTATTCTGTACATCACTAAGGAGTATTCTAAGCAAGAGAATAAGAAACTGTCTCATAAAGGCAAAAAATAAAAATCCCCAAGCATTTATCAAGGAATGTTTAGGTACAATTAATCCTGCTTGAATGGAGCTGGAGTTTTGAAATAGATGACCTCTGAGGTTCCACCCAATCTTAATATTTTAGTATGAAACAAATAGAGGACAACACTGTTCAACTCAACAAGCATTTCCACATGTCCCATTTTCTTCCTGGATAGCCAAAAAGGCACAAGGCTACATACCAGCCCTGTTAACGATACTTGCAAGAAAAGTAAGCCTGCCAGGACATATCATTGAAGACCCAACTGGTTCCTAAAATGCATATTTCTCCTATGCGGTAGATAAAAATGTTAAACAGTATGCTATGTATGTTGATCCTTAGAATAGTTCCTTCCTTATATTTTAATAAGGTGAATATTTTCTTGAGACTAATGTTTGCAAGAACAAATTAAGAATGTGGTGAAACTTTTTAAATAATTCATCATCATTTAAAATAATTCAGGAACAAAGAACTCTTTTTTTCAGAGCCATTCTTCTTGCACTCAACCATGATTGCTAACACTGTCTAGCAGCATCTTTTTTTTTTTTTAATGTCGTCATAACCTTGCTTTCATCTCATTCCCACCCCATGAGTGAGGCAGGCTTGAGTCACCGTAGTTGTACCAAAGCTAAAGTATTGTTTTCCCTATTATTCCAACCTCATCTAAGGGCAGCCTCAAGCAAAATGAGATTTTGTCATTCATTACCTTGGAAGGAAGTCAGCAAACTCTCACTCTCTGGGAGAAAGCAACTTCCATGTCAGTAAATCTTCAATCAAGTTAAGGGTGGAAGGAGAACATATCAATTCAGCAATGAGGAAAGGCTCATGGACAAAAGGCCTTTAAAAAAAAATCTTCATGGCCCTTCTTTAATTAAGCAAATTTTCCAAAAAGCTGCATTTTTTCCCATTGTGAGCAGCAATCCTTATAATACTAAAGACAGGAAAGCTTATTAAATTCTGCAGTTATGCAGTTCAGCTTTCATGGAGGAACCCTTGAGAACTGACAAAGCAGAAGTAACTGTTCTCAGACTCAACGAAAAGATTGTCCAGCTGTAATTTTCACTTTTTTTTCCTGCCTGGATACTATTGTGGGGTATATTTCCCACACAGTCAGTTCCGTCAAGCTGACAGCAGGGCTACTGTTGTTTCCTGGGTGTTTATGGCCTGCTAATGGCTTCTCCCTCTGCTCAAAGTGGCTCCTTGGGCCACAGATGGCATGCAGCAAACACATGCTTGAGATGGATTGCGCAGATGTAGGAATCTGGCAAACAGCTGCTTTGCACTGCACTTGTTAGCACAGCAGGAGCCCAGAGATCTTGGGGAAACAGAGAGAAATCATATTTTCCCTTTGCTCTGAAACAGGAATTAAGCATATTGCTGCCATTTCAATTTTTAGCAAAGCAGTAACAAGGCACACATAAAAATAAAGAGCATTCCTTCCTCCAACAAGAAACATTTAATACGAGGTGTCATCTTCAGAAATTCCCTTTAAAAATGACTTGAAGCTCTCTTGAAATATGAATGGACATGCCTGTTTGAAGACATCTGCCCATATGAGGGAGGCAACTCTGTCTTCAATTTCCTGGTATTATTGCTATTAACTCTTCAGCACCAACCTGGGAAAAAGAAAGTACAGCTTTGGTTCACCCATTCTAAACCTATCAACATCTAAGTGGCACATTATAGAAGGCATTATTAACTGAAATGGTAGATGTTCAGGATAATATACACATAGATGTCCAATATATGTTCATAAATTCATTGTCTTCATTTTAATCCCCACTCATATCCTGCAGTCCTCATCCATTTTTCCAGGCAACTGCTGCCATTCTGCATAATGGGAAATTCCTTTCTGAATATTAAAAGAGAGCTGAGCCAAGAAATTCAGGAAAAAATAAAACTCCCAAGCATCCCATTTTGCCATGTTGGAAGAAATATCCTTCTGGGTTCAGTTCCAAGGGAGGAAAAAGACACTGGATTCATGGAAGTTGCTTGGAAAGAAGGTTTATTGATGAACAGGATCACATGGCTTGAGTTCCTGAGCAGAAAAGGGCAGAGATGCTGAGAGTGCCTTGGTTTTATGCCCTCTGATGGCCTTTGAATTTGAGCTTGTATTCTGATTGGTTGCCAGACTTCCACGGGGCCATGCAGGGGCAACTCTGTAGTCTGTCCTGAGTCCCAAGTTTGGTTGAGCCTTGCTGCATCCAGCAAGGCTCATGTAATGAAGGGGCTTTGAGCAATTCCTATTATGGCTCTGCCTGAAGGAGGTAGATCTTTGTTATGTAGAATAGACTGGCCCAGGCCTTAATGGCCCATTGACAAAGGTGGTGGCTGGGTTTCTGCCTCTCTTTTAGGGGAAATATTCTGCCCTTTTAATATTTCCTAAAGTATCTCATTTTCCTAGGAGATGGGTGAATGCTAACTTCCTACAGCCACCTCTTCCCCAACCCAGATAAACTCAGCAGATAGGGTAATGCAAGTAAGTCCACACTACAATCCCAACTGGACTTTATGATTTTCCTTTGAAGGTGTTTCACTTCTCATCCAAGAAGCTTCTTGGAGTATACTCAACGAGTGCATATCTCAAGGAGTATACATCCTTCCATTTCCCACCATCCAGTCAGAACTGACTGTTTCAATCAGAAGCTAGACATCTTAAAAGAAAAACCAGAAAGTCCAGTTGCCTTTTGAAAAAGCACCTTTGGGACAACCATGACCTGGATGACTGAGAATCTCCATAGACATCCCAACTAGATCCAATGACAAGACTGCTATTTGGTCTAATATTTGCCCAGGCTAACAGGAGAGAAAGAAAGTTTACAAGCAGATTTTAAGAGCTGAACAGAGCTCTTTGGGACTCCTTATATTTTTCCATATCCATTAGCCTGTAAGCTTTCAGTTCTGGCAACTACCATCAAACTAAGGACACCAAAAACTGTCTTCTCCAAAGCAGTACCTGGGACTGTTGCAACTTATCCTGTTCTTGTCCTGAACAGTCTGAAAGCAGTTAGCAGCGAAGGCTAACTGCTTTCAGACAGCAGTTTAGTTTTGCAGTAAGTAGGAGACAGGGGTGAAATCCAGCAGGTTCTGACAGGTTCTGGAGAACCGGTAGCGGAAATTTTGAGCAGTTCGGAGAACCAGTAGCAGAAATTTTAAGTAGTTTGCAGAACCGGAAAATACCACCTCTGACCGGCCCCAGAGTAGGGTTGGAATGGAGATTTTGCAATATTCTTCCCCCATGAGTGAGGAGGGAATGAGGATTTTGTAGTATCCTTCCTCTGGAGTAGGGTGGGAATGGAGCTTTTGCAGCATCCTTCCCCTGCCACGCCCACCAAGCCACGCCCACCAAGCCACACTACATCCACCAAGCCACGCCCACAGAACTGGTAATAAAAAAAATTGGATTTCACCACTGGTAGGAGATGAAGGAAGATCAGGAAGAGGATGAAGAAAGGCATAGTAGCAACAGTGAGCTGACAAGCCTGGTTTTAGCAGTTTATGGACCTCAGCCATGATCAACCTTGTTGATTATTGATACTAGGCCTGGCTGACTTGAACCCTCAGATAAACCTGGCAACTGCGTTTCTCCTGGATTACCCAGTTTCTGACAAATGTGAGCTTTTGTGGAGCTGTTTAGATTGAGATGAGTGAGGAATTTATTAATGGTTTGAGAATGCAAAGGGCATTCGTTTGTTCTAGTGAACAAACACTTCACTTTTTCCATTCACTTTCCAGGCTGCTTTTTGTTATCCATCCACTTTCTGTTTCTATGCAGACCTGCCTTCCCAGCCCAAAGAGGGCTCTGGAATAGGAAAAATCATTTCATGATGTCATCTTTAAATAAATGGAGGATCATTTGTGCCATGCGATTATCTTTGAGATTGCCAGTATCCACTCAGGGAAATGATTTGGCCAATCTAGTGTTCTTTCAATTCCAGAATTAGAAGTGACTGTTCTTTTTATATAGCTAAAATGATTTTATTCATCCAAAAGAGGAAGGTGTTAATAGGTTAAGGGTAGCCCTAAAGTTAATGGAATTACATAAAAAGATCAGGAGGGGGTATTTAGAGGAAAGAAGTTTGTGGAAGAATGGCATATTATGAAGAAGAACATGACAGACAGACAGACAGACAGAAAGAAAGAAAGAAAGAAAGAAAGAAAGAAAGAAAGAAAGAAAGAAAGAAAGACGGAGGCAGGGAGGGAAGTCTTTAGTTCTGTGATATGTTGCCAATCATACATGTTCCTATATAATAGAATCACTCTATTTTCTTATTTAAAAATTACCAATGACATCTATTTAGTGTAGTGCTGTGTTCCTTTATTAGCCCTTGCAGCTCATTAAACAAAGTGTTCTCTTTAGCATACATACCCTTAGCTTGATATGAATGTCTTGCACATCACACAATCTCACATTGCTGAGGAATGGATAAGAATATGATAACTACTGTACAGGTAGCTTTTTGGATTTTTAAGCATGCCCTAATAAAAGTACAGACATCACAAAGAATACAAATCAATAGTTGAATAGGAATAGCAATAATCTATTTATTGCTGTTCAGTGCAAGAATCCAATATAAAGCAACAGCTTTTTTAAAAAATCCAGACAGCTCACACTTCCCTAGTTCTTCTGTAACTATTAACAATTTTCTTCTTGATCTTTCAATGAAATCTGCTTTAATGTACACTCCTTATTTTGTGTCCTGTTGTCAGGGCTGACAGAGAATGTATTGTTACATTTTCTGTGAGGGCATGTCAGGTATTTGCAGCGCTATTATATACACATTCTCTTTTTTTTTTCTTTTTTTTCTTTTTTTTTTTTTAAGAAGCATTTTATTTTCCTCAAACTTTTATTTAAAAGTCCTAAACAAAACTTGACAAATATCTGTCACTGAAATTACTTTGCCAGCTGGAGGAGAACTCCAGTAAAGACAACACTGGATTAGTCTGGTCTGTTATAGGGAACATTTATGACTGAAAACCAGTCATATACACATTCTCCATGTTCTCAAAGGAGACATAATCAACTCCTGTGGCTTCCATAGCAGGGGTCAAAAGAGGCAAAATGACGTGCATGTACAGAAGGTGTGATTACACTGTCGTGTCTGCTAATTATTTTTGACCCCTTTAAATATGCCCTTGCCCATTCCCTCCAATTTCTCATTTGCACTTCACCACTACTACCCCAAGTATCTAATAACCATCCCCACTGTTTTTCTGTAGATTCTTTAGTCGGCCTTGGATGCCTCTCCCTCTGACAAATATGTCGAGCTGATGTCGGGCTCAACACATACCATAAATAACCATGCCATCCAAACCTTAATTCATGGCCCTCCAATGTAAGTAGCCTCTTTTATGCCTTGGGGATATTTGACCCCACTCTAACTGCTCTCTATACCACAAGTGAAGGAAGCATTAAGTCATATTAGCTGTATTGGCATGAAAATAGCATTTTCTTCCTTAAGCCAACACTATTCTACAACAACATGTACAACATTTATCACCCGTTGTCTGGAAGGTGAGATCTTCTATGGGTATTATCAGAGGTGTGTTTGGGGAGTGTTGGAAAGGGTGGGTGTGCCCACTCTTCTCTGTCACCAGTCAGTGTCCAGCACACCTTTCCTTTCCCAGCCTTTGCTTTTTCCATTAGTACTTCTTGAGTTCCTTTCAGATCCCCAGGTTCCCTTTTCATACACAAGTGACTTTGGTCCACAACTTCTACAGATAATTTTCTCCACCAGAGAGGAGTGTAAGCCTTGATTTTTTTCATTGAAGAAAGAAGAAGAAAGGATGCATTTATGCTAATCTGCTTTAACAGTATCCTGAAATGTATATTTTATCTTAAAAGGCAGCTGCCCTTACATTTTCCTCATCACAAACTCCAGAGAATAATGAGGGATGTTGAATTGGATGTTTGATATTTGTCTTTTTTTAAAAAAATATATATTTTTATTAAACAGTTTTTTAAAAAAAATTACAATTTTTTTATTCACATAGATCAGACATGTTTCCTTCTCCCCACCAACTAACAAAATGATGAAACTTCTCTGGAGAATTTACTTAATTGTGCCACTGTCAGGGTTCCGACCAATGCCCTAATTAAATCAATAATAATAATAATGATGATAATGATGATGATGATGATGATGTTGTTGTTCCAAGTGAAGCCAATTCTGACCCCACTAAATTTACGTCCTGGCTCTGACCCTGTTTCCCCCCTTCCTCCAAGGTGTCACATCAGGCACATTCTCCAACAAAGCAATTTTGCGGGTTGTAGAGATCACTCCCCTCTGGCCACTTTGGGTAACTGCGGAGATGGCCTTGACAGAGAGATGGCTGGAATGTGCTTTTTGTTTTGACTGAAATGCTCACTCGCTGCAACTGCAAAGTTTGTTTCCTCATCCCCCTTGCCTATGGCAACTCGAAAGCAGGCCAGGGATGCTTTGCAAGTTGACAGCAATCTTTGCACTGTTCCCTCCCTCCTCCTGGTGTTTTTCCAGAGGTTTCTTTATTTTAACTTGGGAGGTGACCCAATACAGCATTTATGGTCTGGGGGCAGACAAACCAGTACAGAGAAGATCCACCGCTGCAATCCTGACTGGTGAATGCCTTCCCTAGTGGCTGTGCAGAAAGGAGAGAACCAATTGCCCAGCTTTTAATAAGTGGCACATTCACATGTCAGGATAACACCAATCAAGACAGGATAAGGATTGGTACAGCAAACATTATCCCAGCATTGTTTTATGCTGATGGGTGGACACCATCTTAACACACTTCTGTCTTCATTCCCTGATCTTCTTTGTTGTCCATCCCTAACTCTTTCCAATTTATCCAAGTCTGAACACAATATTGCTTTATTCCCGCATATTCATTTCAGATCATGAAATACACATATTGATACCAGTATTTAGCTGTTATTGTTGAAGAGATTCTAATTAGATATGCCAGACTAGGTATATCAGCATTGTTAGCATTGAGGCAATACCAACAATGTATTTCCATGGGAACTAATAGTTGCACCATTTTCCTTAACTTTTCTGAATGGAATAAAACTTATCTAATATATGCCAAAAGCAAGATCTTCTCCAATTCAGTAGTAAAATAAGTAAATCTTCTCCAACTGTGATACCCTCCAGAAGTTTAGGCTGAAACTCCCAGAATTTCCCAGCTAATATGGCCAAGGCTGAGAATTCTGGGAATTCTCATTTCTGAATTTGGAGGCTATTTGGGGGAGGAAAGGATGGTTTAATCTTATGAATGTGAAAATAAACTTCAACTTTAATCAGTATCTGAAATAGAACTAAAAGGCTTCATTTGGGGATCATAAACATTTGTCTCTAAGATAAAAAAAATTATCAAACTTCCCTTAAACTATGCTCACTAGTATATCATCCATAAATATTATAAAGTACCAATAACATTTTAAAGATTTTCTTATGAAAGGAGCCAAATCAAAATCCATGAAATAGCTCATAATTCAGAGCTTTGCAATGTCTTCATTTGAAGAATTTCTCCTCGCTTTCGTTCAGTCTATGCAAACTTTTCCATTTGTAAAACCTTTATCAGGCAAAATCAGCTCCAAAGAGTTCTTTAATGCTTAATCGTCTACACAAATCAAAAGCGATCTAATAAAAAGGTCATTTTATTCCACTTTCTGACATAATATTTCTGAGATTTCAGTCCTTCCCCTTTTTCATGACCAGCCCAGGCAGATATACGAACTATTTTCCCAAACAATGCCTCCCTAGTATCAGCTACAAGAAATAGCCACTGCAAAGCTCTAAAACCTGGGAATTGCAGAGTCTGAGGTCCACTGGAGTCCCCAGCAGCCTGCTTGGTCCGTCATCATCCAGTTCCTCCCCTGCTCGCCCATTGATGAAAATCAGGCTTGAAGGATCGTCCACAGCATCTTGTTTAAGTTACCAAGGCTCCTCTTGCACTCAGAAGAGAGGTGCCTGCCAGAATTCTTTCTTTAACACAGCAATTGATTTACAATATAATTAGAAGCAAAGAGGCATCCTGCAGAGCCGCTTATCCATCCTTAATTTTCCATAAGCAAAGGATCTATTTTTAAATCTGGAAGGCCTAGCGGAGTCTTGGTTTTCAGAAGATGGAACAACAAGAGGAGCTCTGTGACAGCTGGTCAGGCTGTTAGATATCGCCCTCCAAACACCAAGGGCAGCACTGCTCTTCCAGGGAGCACAACCTCCTTTCCTGCTGCAGGGAGATGGTTCTCTGTTCCACAGCTTGACATCTCTCTGCAGTGCAGAGCCTGGTTATCAGCCTTCTTCAGGAATGCTGACTGCAAGGGACTAAATAACACTGCGGACTAGTGGGATGCTTGCCATCTTAGCAATGCTAGCAACGCTCAGCAATGCTAAGCAAGCAAGCAATGCTTGTTTGCTTGCTTAGCAAGAAATAATCACATATCTTCTCTGAATTTTTTTTTTTAAAAGATGGGGTGGTACTAAATTCTTGAGAATTGTTGGAAGAAATGTCCATCTGGGTTCAGTTCCAAGTGGGGAGAAACACACTGGAAACATGGAGGATGCTTGGAAGGATGGTTTAATGATGGACAGGACCACATGGGTTTTAGGCTGAACACATGGAGTGGAGAGTGAGTGTTATTTATACCTTCTCTTGGGCTTTGAACTTGAGCTTCCTGTTCCTGTGGCAAGGGCATATATCCTATTGGTTGCAGACTCCCATGTGGAGTCATGATTGTCTGAGATGAGTTTAGTTGAACCTTGCTGGGTGATGTAATGAAGAGGCTTGGTTGTACCATGTGGTGAGCTCTGCTGATAGATAATCCTATTATGTCCTGGAGGGACATGTCTTAATACCATCACCCTCAGCTAAGGTCTTTTGTTTTGTAGATAGGTTGGTCCAGTCTTAATGTGCACCAAATATATGCTGGAGGCAGGGAGTTGCTCTTTGTCTTTAAAAATCTGTTTCTCCTTTTCTCACCCAGGGAAATATAATATTCTGCCTTTTTAATCTTTCCTAAAACATTTCATTCTTCTAGGAGGGGTGGATGCTAACTTTCTTCTGAACATATAGACACAAAATTTAGGTACACAAAAACTCTGCTAGGAATATCTATTCCCCATCTGCAGTCCTACCTGATGAGCTTTGATCATACCTCATGGGACATTATTACAATAGTCTCTTATGTTTACAAACAGTTCAGGAGCTTCAGCTAGTGCAAGACGAAACCATTCAAGTGTTGAAGAAGGACAGGTGATTAGCTCTTGTGATGCCCATATATTGACAGATGTGCAGACTGTCACTATATTTCTAAGTATACTTAAAAGGATGGCTTGTCCCGTAAAGTCTTACTATTTATTGGAAGGACCATTTACATCCATATCAGCTTCTTACCCATCAACTGAGGCTCTTCTCTCCTGTCTTCCATAATAAACAACCAGGATGGAAGTACAAAGTACTTTTTCACTCAAAAGCTCAATTTCCACCTAGAATTTAATATTTCCCTCTGATTACATACTTTTAAAAAGGCCTTAAAAACTGTTCACCATCTTCTTTATTGAGTTTCTGAGGTAGCAGTGAACAGTCACTGTTCACAAAAAAAAAAAAAAAAAAAGCTCTTGGACTCACACTGTTCACTCAAGTAAAATGACAAAAGTGTTGGGCTGCCTTTTTTAGGGCAATTTCCATGCATTGTGGTAAGTCATTTGGAAGGGAATGGAAAATGAAATAATCAGTGAGATAATGTACTTTTATAAACCCACAATAATGCCACTTTTCAAATGTGACATTTTGTAGCAGATTCAAAAGGAGGACTGAGAATTCAGATAGCTCAGGAGCTCAATGTTTTTCAATATTTTTCTAAATTACTTAGACAAAGTGATAGAAGGGTTTCCCCGAAAATAAGACCCTGTCTTATATTTTTTTTGAACCCTGAAATAAGCGCTTGGCCTTATTGCCATGTGCTCAAAAGCCCAATTGGGTTTATTATCAGGGGATGTCCTATTTTGGGGGAAAACAGGGTACTTATCAAATCTGACAATGACACAGAACTGGCAGGATTGCAAGCACTTCACAAGACTCAAGGTGCAAAAGGATTTTGTTATACCTGAATAACACTTGAAGGATTGTCACAAGGAAGGCAATATCACAAGGAAGACAATGTATTCTTCACAATGCCCAAGGGTAACACAAGAACAAATGAAAACCCAAAAAAGGAGGAACTTTCTGACAATGATCAGCTATTAAGCAATAGAAGAGACTTCCTCCTGCAGCTATGGATCTTCCATCCCTGGAAGATTGTTAGTAAAGACTGGATGGTCATTTTTCAGGAATCATTTGAAAATATCTGCCCTGGCAGATATTGGTTGGTCTAGAACACTTGCAATGTCCCTTCAAAGCTTATGATTCTATGATTAGGAGTATTGATCTTGATGACAATTTACAATTTTCAAAATCTCAGGCAACCAGCTAAATATTAGCCAGTAGGAAAAATGCTGGAAGAAAGTTACCACTATCCTATTCATATTTATGAACTTTCTAAATGCTTGACAGAATGATGGGCTAGATAAGATGTTGGCTTGTTATGACAAGGTTCCTTTAAGGTCACGTTTCTGAGCTTCCTTTAGATTGATTTAGCCACATTTTATGAGGGAGAACAATTTTTGTGAGGCTGAGAATTTTATACTTTCTGTTCTAGTGCTGGTTGTTTTTCATGTTTGGTGGAGGGGATAGGATTTGAATTTGTTAGTTTTGCTTAAAAGGCATTGCTACATAATTGGAATTTCTCTGGAACTCAAATCCTTCCATAATCTGTAGATTGCATCACCAGAAATCAGCAAAAGGATGCTAAGCTATACTGGCCATAATTCCTTCCAGATCTACAGACAGTTGTGATGTTCTTTCCCGACATTGCTTCTATCTGCATTGAACTTTGTCTGCTAAAACTAAATTTCCCTGACCCAATGTTCTCATCATCAAATAAAACCACCCCCAGTGTTACAAAAATATATGTCTGCCTAATAAACAGTTGTTTTACAAAGTAGTGAGATTTTCACACAGCCACAGCCTTCCCTCTTGCAATAGATTCCCAAGCCCTTCTCCAATTTTAAACTATGCCAGAAATGGGGATTCCTCTCTGTCTCTTGGGAGATTACTCTGCGGACTTGTAGACTGTACTGCCAAGAAGATATGAGGATTTCCCCCATCTAACCTCTATTTGGCATTGCTGGATTAGGAATTATTCCATGTTTTCCTATCTCTCTGGATTGGTTCTTCTTATCTTTGTTGTAATCTGTTATAATCCCTTTAATTTTAATAATCCCTTTAGAGCCTTGGTGGTGCAGCGGACTAAAGTGCTATTAAGTAGCACTTAGCTGCCAGCTGCCTGCAATTACTGCGAGTTCAAATTTCACCAGGCTCAAAGTTGACTCAGCCTTCCCTCCTTTCAAGATAGGTAAAATGAGGACCCAGATTGTGGGGGCAATAAACTGACTTTGTATAAAAAAGAACACCGCTTAAGGAGGGCCAAAAGCCCTACTTAGCAGGTATATACAAAAGTATGAAGGCTATTGCTTAATGCATTGTAAGCCGCCCTGAGTCTCCGGAGAAGGGCAGCATATAAATCTAACCAATAAATAAACAATAAATAAATAAATAATTTATAAGTATGGAGGGAAAGTATTGTAGCCTTATTTCTGATCATTGAGCATTTTTGACACTCTTAAAAATTCCCATCAATTTACAGACACCATAAGCATCAGCATTCCTTCTTAGCTCTCACAGTTGAATGCTGTTAACTGAATAAAAAATGCCCAAACACATTATTTCGCCCATGGCCAGTTATCTTGTTAAGATGGTTACCAGTTGCTATCGTATTCAACTCAGACTCAGCAAAGCACATTTAACTTAAGCATCTCTCAGCTTCCACTAGAACTCATGATATTAAGGAAATAAGGGTCAATTATGGGAATGTGCATAAAAATATGTATACATACTTTCATGCAAACTTACAAGGGAGGCAATGAGGAAGGCAATGCTAAAATGGGCTGGAAGTAACAAACAGCTCGAGAAACCAAAGTTCTGTGGTTAGATAGATTTTCCATTCCCAGTAGATACAGTATGGCTCATGCTTTTGATTCTTGCAGTAAAACCCTAGAAAATCTGCAAGTATAGAGGCCCTCTAGTAATAAAAAAAATGATGTCTTCATGAAGTTCCAGTACTAACACTGAATTTTGTATGTTGATACAAAATTCCTTTCTGTGCTTCTTTCTTTAAATGTTTTTTCTACCAGGAAGCTCTAGAGGTCGCTGTTTTATTTCCAGATGTGCATTTTATCCCCTGATACTCTGCAACTCACCTAGGAACATCCACTAGCATACAACAAAAACTATGAGTCTCTAAGACCAACTATGATAGTAACAACTAGCAATGTACAAAAGAGGGTAAGAAATTCTATTTGGAAAAGAAATTATCAGCCATCTCATAAGAGTTTGGAAACCTATTGACTCTTTGATCTGCTGAGTTTCTCGACATTGATTTGGCAGATTTGAATAATATTCCCGATCTCTCTTGTCATTTGGCACTATAAAGGCTTATTTTTCATTCTTGTTGCCATGTATTTTGAAAGCCAGGAAAATCTACAGAATAGTTTGGCTGCCAACAGTTGCCAATTTGTTTAGTTTATGCTATTGCTCTATGCAGGGTGTACCATGAAGGGCAAACTAGTTTCACACTCATTGTATAAAGGGGGCATAATCTCAATGTAACTGCTGGTCCCATGTCAAACTATATGATGATTGGCTGCAAGCTGAGGTATATACCGGTCAAGTATATGATTTCTTTCATATAAATGATGCTGCGCTTCAATGGTCAGATGGCCTAGACATTGGTATCTGAATATAGATCATTTTAACATTCATATTTTATTGTATATTTCTCAATCTAGGTTAAATGTTAATATATATTGCAAGTTCCATGTATGATAAAGTATGAGTCATCACTAACAAACCACTCCAGAGATGTACCCGACTTTAATAAGTGAACAATTGCTTCCATGGAAACAAATGTATGGAAATGAAAACATAACATCTTCATTCAAAAGGATCCAAAAGATACACCAGTCTTATTGTTAGATGTACATAAGTGGATGATAACTCTGGTCCTAAAGTTACATACAAACACGGCCTCCCAAGGAAGCAAGAAATAATGTCCATACAAGCCTAGTGGAAAAAGAGGACAGAGCTACAATGGCTTTGCCAGATGTGTAGAAGAGGCTATTTTTTGCTGCTGATTGTCCCAACTCTGCCCAAATTCCCACCACAGAATGAAAGAATAAACTTGCCCTTGTTTGCCTTTGGTCTCTCTAAAGAAATCCGTGGTCAAGTGGATACTTTCCAGGCAGGACCATGCCTTCTCACAAAATTCATGACTGCTCTCGTTGATGTTGATTTGATTTAAGGCGTTTATCCTATCTTTCATGCATCACAAAACTCAAAGCAGCATACACAGAGTTTCCAGGCTATCTTACTTTCTGGCAACAGCTAACATAGACCTGCTTAGCTTCAGCCAGGTGTCAGCATCATCTACTTCCAGATCAAGCTTTGTATCCTGATAGTCCCAGGATTCCATTCACAGTATAGCCTGTTCCTGGAAGTTTGATCATTCTCTTCACTCCCATTACAGATAAGAGTGGAAAATTGCCAAAAACCTTGCCTCCCCACCCTACCCTCAACAACTGCTCATTAAACTTCCTTTACTGCATGGGTTTATCTCAGGGGTGGGTTCTACTTACCTTTACTACCGGTTCGCAGTGTGCCTGCGCGATGAGCAGATCAACTTTGATGACATCCTTGTCAGTGGGCAGAGCCTCCTGCCGATTTTACTACTGGTTCTTGCGAACCGGTCCGAACCGGGGACAACCCACCACTGGATTACCTTACATATTTTAAATTTTAGATTTATTAAATTGTATGCCACCTTCAAAACAAAATTTTCACAAATTAAATTCCATTTTTTGTGTTGTGTTCCAATCTGCACCAACCACCAGTGTTTAAAGCCACCCCCACCCCCATCCCCACCCCCATCTCCTTCAGTGGTTTCTAGCTTGTGCTCATTTTTTACCAGCAAAATATGTTGTTAGTTTGACCAAAGGACTTCACTGAGTGGGTTGAGCTCAGTTATCCAGTCAGATGCCAATAACTCTTGCATTTTGTAGGCTTGGTTTTAACTAAGAAGATGCCTTGGGGTACAGCTTCCCAATCATAATGGCAAGGCTGTGGGGAGCCAGAGCTACATTACCATGCCAGGCTGGGCTGAAGTAGAGGCCTCCCAGCACAACTCTGCCAAAAATATATTATCTTCTCCAGATGCTGCTTTGCAGCACTTGATACAATAAGCCAACTCTTTGTGACATTCTTCTGGAGGGGCATAAGAGCCCATAATAAATAGAAACATCTTTACTCCCTGAACATGTACAATGCAAGGCAGAGGAGCAGTATTCCCTGGACTGGATATTATAACTAGAAGGCAGAGGCATGGAAATACACACAAAATCCCTTTTTCTGGGATTTCACTCTCCATTAACACAGAGCAATACGTATCCTAAGCCAGTAATGGCTAACCTTTTCTGGACCAAGTGCCCATTGTGTGCGTGCAAACCCCCAAAATGCAATGCACATGCACTCCCCACGCATGTGCCCCACTCCCCACGCATGCATGCACGGCCCCTGCACATGCACGGCAGAGACCCGAAGACCAGCTGGCCAGCGGGAAGTGCACACACATGCATGGCAGAGTTGAGCTGCGGTGATAGCTCGCCTGCCCACAGAGAGGGCACTGCTTGCCACCACTGACATGCATGCCATAGGTTCACCATCACTGCCCTAAGCCATAAAAAGTACAAGTGCTATATGATACATTAACAGTTTAATGAACTGGTTCAGGAAGGTGCTGCATCTTACATATCTGTGCCATCTGCCATGAAGATAAGCAATCAGAAGTTAGTGAGATTTCATGGAAATAAATACAAAATTCTTCACTTACCAAAAAAAAAATCAAATACACCAAGTACACAAATACAGGATGGGGATACCTGGCTTTTAATGGTAAGTGTGAAAAGAATATTTGCAATGTAATTTATCACAAGTGAAACATGAGGAAACAATAGGATGGCATTACTAGAAAGGTGAATGTCATTTTTGGCTGCATTGTTTTATTTATCTAATTTCAGGCTGCCCGGCTCCTTAGCAACTCTGAGCATCTTACAAGGAAATAAATAAAAGAAATATGCAGAGATATACCCAAAGGTGCCTTTTCAGGAGGCAACTGGACTTTCTTGTTTTTTCTTTTGAAGATGTTTCACTTCTCATCCAAGAAGCTTCTTCAGCTCTGACACGATAGTGGGGAATGGAAGGTTTTATATTCCTAACAGACAGCTGGTAATTTGCATCCTTTTAGAGAGTCGTTGAAGCACTTGGAGGTTTATCTGTGTCCTCAGGGTCACCTGAATAGGGCGAATGTTCCTGTAGTCTACAATTTTTTTCCTCTGGAAATCCATTCCTACTCCCACACCATTCAATTCGTGTTCATCTCAAATTGTATAGCTAAAAGACTTTAGCCAACTAGTAACCATTGCAGCTGATAAAGCAATGGGGTCACCTGAACTTTATGTGATGCTTTTAATATTGCCCAGGCCATGTTCTGGTCCAATATTTAGATGGTCTTCAAGCAGAACCTCATTTGATGCTAATTACAATAATCCAATTGTGAGGTAACTGGGGCCTGAAGGGTTTCCTGACTGAAGAAAGGTACAAGTCCTGCACTAGACATACCTGTGCAAAAGCCTTCTTGACCACAGCTGCTACCTGATCTTTCAGCTGGAAACAAGAGTCCAAGAAAATCTTCAAACTGCACACCATCCTTGAGTGGCTAATACAACCCACTGAGAGTAAATGTCCCAGAACTGGGGGCCCAAATAAACACAGTCACTTTGTCTTGTCACAATTGAGCCTGAGTCTGTTTCTCCCATCCAGGCCTGCACAGTCTCCAGGCGCTGGCCTATACTTGGCTGGCCCTGGGTCAAGACACATAGCTAGGTCTATTAAGCATACTGAGGATACTGTATATGGTCCCAGGTCTATCTAACTTTTTTTCTTAACTTTAGAAGGGTTTCAATGGGGGGTGGGGGTGGAAAACATTCCTAAAAACATCTCCTTTCAGTGGTTCTAATACATTCCACTATCTCAGGATGTTTTTTACCACTCTTCCATTCTGATACATGTGTGGACCAGAGCTAATCACATCCCATTCCTCAACACTTATAGTATTGCAGAGATAACAACATTTGGGCAACAAAGCACTGAAGTGCAGTTGTTGTAGCAACTGAGCTAATGGGTAGTCTTGCCATATATCTATGTTCTGTATCAGTAAGAACATACTATCCAAAGAAGGGCTTAAAATCAAGGACCGGAAAAGACAAATACCTATCACATTTTACATTGTGAGCTACCTAGAGTCTGTTCGGAGTCATAAATTGAAATAAATAAAATAAACATTTTAAAATCGGATGGATAATGGCTCTCACTTTTTAAAGGAGAACATTATCTATAGCTCTGAGATAAACTTGAGTTGTGTTTATTTGCTTCCTAGACAGCTAGGCATTTTCAGAGCTGTAGAAATGAAGGTTTCCTTGCAGTGAATATGCTCGTTTTGAGCTTCTTTTATGCAGCTGTCACATGCTGGCAATTTTTCATATTTAAACCTAATCAGAAATATAAGATGTCATTTCCTAGGCCTTTCCTATTGATAAGTCTTACTTGGGCCATGGCCTTACTATTTCATAGTTTTTACTGCCAATATTCAGAAAGTGTATTTTGACCAGAGGATTTGAGTTCCAGGAAAAGTGAGATCTAGCTTCTCTGGACCTAGCACATAAGCATCAAACTAATGTACTGTCTAATTTTTGTCATGACTATAATACATGAAAGGGTGTGAAATTCAATTTACCAAATATTCTGTATTTTTGCACTCAAAACCAATTATTTTGCTAAACCTGGACATCATATTTTATGTGCATTGAAGTTTATGCTAAATGCTAATGGGCAAACCATGCTTTTTAGGTATAAAGTCTCATTTTTTTAATTGCCACATGGAAGAGACCAAAGGTCAAGTAAAAGGAATTTAGCCTAGCATTTTTCTTGGTATTTTAATTTTTCTACACAAATATTTTTCTCTTCAAGAGCATTCCAATATGTAACTTGCCAGCAACTTGCTGCAGAAACAATCTTGCCACTTGATGAACAATTTATCTAGACTGGGACTTAGAAGAACATTCAGTAAAAAAAAGAAGGGAACATTAGTTCAGCGAGAAATGACCAGCTAATTTGGTAGATTTATTACCTAAAGATTTAAAACTTGACCGCCAGTGTCCAAGAATCGCATCAGGTATTATTGCAAATAGACTACTACAATACAATTCAAAGTGTAAAAATACCTATATATAAAAGTAAAAAATATAAATACCTGGTGTTAGTTAGTTAGTTAGTTAGTTAGTTAGTTAGTTAGTTAGAATGCTCCTCCGAAAAGTACGCAGCTGCTAAAGCTGAACCAAATGCTACAGAATGAGTCATTATCTCCAGGGGTGGGTTCCAAAATTTTTTACTACCGGTTCTGTGGGTATGGCTTATTTGGTGGGTGTGGCTTGGTGGTCATGTGACTGAGTGGGCATGGCCAACTCAAAGTCACTCACGGCAAGGTGGGGCGGCACCTTGCTGTGAGTGACATCAAGTTGACCACGCCCACTCAGTCACATGACCGATGCTGCAGAGACAGAGTGATTTCCTATGTACCTTTCCCTGACCCTTGGGCTGACAAAATAAAAGCCTGCCTGCCTAGCAGCCCAAACTGGAAAATGAGGGGGGTGGGAGACACTTCATGTCTAGAAAAACAGCCTTTCTTTTAATCGCCTCATCAAACCACAAACTCCTCCGATCAGAGCTTCGGTCTCTGAGTAACGGGTTGGACGAAGAGTGGGGAAGTGACTAAAAGGGGAGAGAGGGACAAAGCCCCCTTAATGTGGATCCACGTAAAAAAAGGGTGGAATTTTGACAAACTTCTCCCCCAAGACCAAGAAGATATTCATTTCCCTCTCGCCCACCCCCCCAATATTGCCAAGAGCCTCCAACTTTGCAGCAGCTGCTGCTCCTCGCCTTTCCTGTCCCGGAAGTGGAACCAGGCGTTGTTTCCTCCCCCAAGTCATTGTTGGAGCATCAGAGATCTAAGGAAACTTTACAACTTTAAGAGAGGCAAGAAGCCAATGCAAAAGAAGCGGCAACGGAGCCAACAGGGGTTTTTGTGTGTGTGTGTGTTTGTCCTTCTGCGGTCCTCTCCCGGGGGACAGCCAGGGCTTCGCTGCCTCCTCTTTCCTTCAGAGGGGCTGCCTCCAAGTCCTTGCAAAGGGATAAACACACAGACACACACACACACCCTGCCCTGTCACCTCCACTGCTGCTTCTTTTGCATTGGCTTCTCACCTTTCTTAAAGAAGCCAATGCAGATCTCTGACGTTGCACAATGACTTGGGGGAGATCTAAGGAAACATCTTCCAGCTCTTCACGATCAACTTTAAGAGAGGTGAGAAGCCAATGCAAAAGAAGCAGCAGTGGAGGCAACAGGGCAGGGTGTGTGTGTGTATGTGTGTGTGACAGAGAGAGAGAGAGACATCCAGACACCCTCTCCCAACACCGCCACTGCTCCTGGCACCCTCTCACCTCCAGCACAGCGACTCCGTCTCCCTGAAGGGCCGCCCGCCCACCCTCTGGCCAGGCTGGAAGGCAGGCAAGCATGGTAGGGCCATGGGGAAGAGAGCTAGCTAGCTGAGCGGCCCCTACATGCTTGCCTGCCTTCCTGGTGGTTCCCGTGGCCAGGCCCGCTTGCTTACCTTCCTCCCCCACACCGCTTCTTTTTTCGGCTGCTTACCTTCCATGGTGGCTGGTCCAGAGTCGGGAAGGCAAGCTAACCTGAGTTTTTGGCAGCCCCCAGCCAGCCGCCGCTGCTGGAAAGTGGCTGGCCAGAAAGCCTCCAAAAAGGCTTTTTTGCCAGCCACTTTCTCCGCAGGCTGCCAAAAAGCATCTGCTATTGTCACCATGTTCTTTGCGCATGCACATTCCATTGGACTTGCAAGGCAATAGGATGCACATGTGCAAAGAACATGGCGGTGATGAACATGGCGGCTGGGGAACCGGTTCGGGGACGTGGCCAGCCAGCAACTACTACCGGTTTTCCGAACGACAAGAGATTTTTACTACCGGTTCTCGAGAACCGGTGTGAACCGGGAGCAACCTACCACTGATTATCTCATTATGTTCATTTCTTCATGAGGTGTGCTGATTACCAGGAAGCTTCTGAGTGTGATTCAAGGTGATAGCTATTACTTCTAACTCCCTACATGGATGAAGTCTAGTTGTACGAGAGAATGTCTGACATTTACCCATTCTGTACAATCGTTCAGTGTGATTTATTGAGATCCAGGAAGCAGGCCTTCTTTAGGGAAGCACCTGCCCTCTGGAATTGCATCTCCAGAAAGATTTGCCTTTTCCCTACCAACGAGCTCTAAAAAGGTGTCTCTTTCTTTTGGGCCTTAGGTTGGGGAGACTGGCAAGCTCTACTTGGATAGTGGGAGATATGGAAGATCTGAGGGTTTTTTAAAAACTGTTTCCTCAGGTGGATGGAACTTTTTCCTATCATGGTTTGGGACTTTTTTTTCTTCAGTTTTTAATTTTGGGAAGCCACGCAGAGTCATTTTTGGAATTGAGCAGTCTAGAAATTGGATAAGTAAATAAATTAATAAATAAATATTAGTTTTAATGCTTCAGTCGCTTAATCAGAATTTTTAGAATTGAGCTACCCAAATTGCAACATTTTCAATATCTATTTGCTGTCACCTAGGTCCACTGGAATTTTGCAGCCCAAATATTGTGCCCCCTATTCTAGAGGAAATTCAAAAAGAAAGGGGTTCTGTGAGGTTTCATTATTTCAGACTAGAGTAGGGGTGTCAAACTCAAGGCCCGGGGGACAGATCTGGCCCACAGGATGCTTAGAGCTGTCCTGCAGGGCTGCCCTGGAAACAGCGAAGGACTGGCCCGCAGTGCCTCTGCCAGCAAAAACGGAGCTCTGGAGGCCATTGCAGCTGAAAACGGAGCTCGAAAACCCATTTTCATTGGCAGAGCATTCAGGCCACTACAGGCGCCCACGACACAAGTGATGTCAAGCTGGCCACGCCCACCACTGCCACACACACCCCAGCCCCCCAAAATCAAACACAACCCTGATGCGGCCCTCAATGAAATCGAGTTTGACACCCCTGCTCTAGAGCATCCCACCATTATAAAGGAAGAGAGGAATATGTATTCAAAGTGAGCAGCATAATTTGGAAAAGCACACTGTTGTTTCTGGAAAGGATTCCGTGGTTTGCAATTTACAACCTCTGTGAAAAGTTTCAGCTATTTACACAATCCCAGCTTTGAATTGGCAGCTGGAATATGCCTGTTCTTGTTTGGCTTGCAGGCTTGTTGAGCAAAATGTGCAAATGCTCAGCTGTCTGCCTTTTGCTGTATAGCATGCATTAGTTAATGTACTCGAGATAAATTAGTCATGATTGAAATTATGAAAGCCACAGTTATATCTTTGAAAGCAGTAAAAAAAAAAACTATTTCTGTATGATTTAATGCATGATTTGAATCAAAACCCTAGATTCCTTGTAATTTTCTTGAAACACGTAATGTTAAAACACAATAGATGGGGGCGTCTTGAACATCTTTCTGGGATAACAAGATTAGTGAGCACAACAAGCTTGAAAACCAAAGGATGATGCAGGAATTTTCACTTTGCCTTAGAAACATCTTATGCAATGGCACACATTTGATAACATGTCTTCAAGAGGAATAGTTTTTCTTTTAAAGTCAAAAGTTTGTTTGGACTTTTTTCCTCATCAGAAGGACTGAGATTTTTCACTTTTCTTCTGTGTTGCTAGAACATTCAGATGTATTTGGTACAACTTAGACGCCTGTACAGGTAATCCTCGACTTATGACCACAATTGAGCTCAACATTTCTGTGGTTAAGGGAGATATTTGTTAAGTGAGTTTTGCCCCTTTTTATGACCTTTCTTGCCACAGGTGTTAAGTGAATCACTGCAGTTGATAAGCTACTAAAACCTTGTTGTGTTAAGTGAACCTGGCTTCCCCATTGACTTTGCTTGTCAGTAAGTTGCAAAAGGGGATCATATGACCTTGAGTCACAGCCATTAATATGAACAACCAGTTGCCAAGCACCTGAATTTTAATCACATGATTCCAAGTTTTCCCCACAAAGGAAAGTTCAAGTCCCTGCCCAACACTCACATGTCCATCACATGGTTCAATCAAAGCACCGTCCCAACTGGAGATGCCTCCCAGTTCCAGCCGTCCAGGTGCAGGGCAAGATGTCCTTGACTTTCTGAGAAAGGAATGTTATTATGACTATATATCATCCTGGCTCCATACAATCCCCCCTCCCAATTTCCCACAGTAGTAAATGTGGCAGGCCTGAAGATCCAACGAAAAATATCATTGAAACTTCAGGCCTGCCACACGGGGATGCTGTATAAGTCATAACTGTGAAAAACGGTCCTAAGTCACTTTTTTCAGTTGTAACTTTGAATGGTCACTAAATGAACTGTTGTAAGTCAAGGACTACCTGCATTTGACAGACCTCTAGAAGCCCCTTGAGATAACTTCTGTAGGGAGACTAGTGATGTTTCATGGCTATCGCTTGAAACACATTCATAACATTGCTAGACATGTCCAGGCAGTGGAAAGAGAAGGTTTTGTCTTCCAGGCCAGGTTGGAACTAGCATTAGAAACAGACAGGTATAGGAGCAACTTCCATTAGGTTTTACATGGTAGAAGTCCATTCCAAGAAGCAGGAATTCCGGCTGTCACCTCCACATGGAATGCCCACTATGAAATGCTCACCCAAGTTGCAGTTGAAGTTCTTTCTCTTAGGCAATATTTTCATATAAAAAGGATGTACTGAGCTAGGCTCTCTTTTTCTTCTAAGGAAGGAGCCATAAACTTTGGAAGCCATAAAGGAATTGAGATGTGTACTATTTAGGGTCTCTGCAAAAATAAATAAAATGGTTGTTACAGAACAAGTACTTAGAAGAAAATGCGATGGAAAACTCTTGGGAGAACACTGTGTTTTAATAGGGTATGCGTGGATAGCATTACTGAAGACTGTGCTCTAACAGAGCAAAAATGCATCCGAATTCCTCCAGGGTAAAAATATTCATAGGCAGACTTCATAAACACAATCACAATCATTTTTCTTCCTCTCTTTTTTTCCCCATTAGTTTTTCCCACTAGTAGTTTCTAGAAGTTCCTTTCATTTGTTTAAATTACTGGTTATTGTATCACAGAATCACAGCATTGTAAGTGCCTCACAAACCAGTTCCTAGTTTGATGCAGAATCTGCTGAAGAACTTGCTGGTATTTAGATTCTTTCATACGCAGGAATCTGCTTTAGATCAAATCACATCCCAGTGCATTGACTGGCAACTTCTATTGAAGCCATACACAACGGTCTTTCTTAACCCTGGGGGTTGAACTTGGGAGATGCCATTCCTATAGAAAGCATATGCTCTATCCCTGTTTTGTGACTCTTTCCCAAAATATGAGAGAGAGGTGGCATTTTTTCCACAATAGGAAAGCAACCACAGTTTACGATAGAGGAAAGTGCTTTGCGCACATAAAGTCTTAGATTTAGTCTTGGCATCTCCAGTTAGAAGAATCAGCTAGCAAGTGATAGAAGGACTTCTTAAAACCTGGATAAGTTGCTGTTAATACAACCTATTAACCGTGGGTTGGATGAACCAGTAGACAGATATTCCAGAGGCTTCCTGCCAGCTAGTTAGAAAAGAAAGTTAAATTCAGCATGGCTTTATTCCACCTTTGGCTGAGACAGTGTCAAAAGAGCAGCCTGATAGATACAAGGCAGCCCAAAGCAGATCCAATGTGTGATATGAGGATTGCCAAAGATTTGTACCAAGAATAGAAACTAAATTCTAGAAGCCGGGCACTCTTACAAATTAGCCATCAATAGACACATAGACATTAACAACATCTATAGACTATGCAAAAGAGACAATCAGCCAGCCCAAAAGAGAACAAAAAGACCCAAGTACCTCTTTACCAGCAATCAGCACCCAGAACAGCATAGATTAACCCCAAGGTTAACATCAAACAAACAATCAAGTAAACAATGCCACCAATCAAGAAACTGCCAAAAAGCCAACAATAAATAGCCCAACCAAAATCATCCCGCACTTGCACTGACAGGGCAAGCCACTAGAACAGGGGTGTTAAACTCACGGCGTCATGGTGGTGTCACGTGACGTATCAGGACTTTTTTCCTCTTCACTAAACTGGGCATGGGCGTGGCCAACGCATGACACATCCGGTCCACGGGCTATGAGTTTGACAGCAAACCGCACTCCTTACTAGCACTGATGATTACATAATTTGGGTAATGAAACATCTGCAAGAAAACAAGCAACAAGGACCCCTCACTAAATTTTCTCTTTGAATGAGGAGAAAGTTTACTTTCTATTCTGTCTCAAGCAGACATTATAAGGTTAAATAAGCAATTTACTGCAGAGAATTAGAAACTCATACATCCAAAGACATTCTCCATCTAATGTCACAAGGAACTCTGCTGTCTCTATTAGGTTCCAGGTTTAAATCTTGGGCCTTTTTCTCCTGTCTTTTCCAATCAGTAGCATCTGGCTGCTTCTTTTTTGAAACCATGAAGGCTTCTTCCATCTGTTCCTTATTTACAAAATGACTTTCTTTGATGTGAGAAAACAGACATTTCTGGCTCATCAGCAGCAACCCTTTAACAGTCTGGATGCTCTAACACTTTGTCCCCTGCTCCAGCCATAATTTCAATCACTAATGTCAGGTCAGCTATTTGTTCAGAAACAAAACAAAAACAGCTATGCAAGAATGTAGAATAGAATAACAGAGTTGGAAGGGACCTTGGAGGTCTTCTAGTCCAACCCCCTCCTTAGGCAGGAAACCCTACACCACTTCAGACAAATGGTTATCTTATCTCTTCTTAAAAACTTCCAGTGTTGGAGCATTTACAACTTCTGGAGGCAAGTTGTTCCACTTATTAATTGTTCTAACTGTCAGGAAATTTCTCCTTAGTTCTAAGTTGCTTCTCTCCTTGATTAGTTTCCACCCATTGCTTCTTGTTCTACCCTCAATTTGCCCCATACCTCATCTCAGAAGGCTTTATAGAAGCTTCCTTACAAATAATAGGAAGTGCTTGGAATTTTGGAACTTCTTTTTTCTAATACAATGTAAATAGAAGTATTCTCACTTAGTAACTGACTCATTTGGTGACTGTTCACAGTTATGACTACGATTAAAAAGTAACTTTGTGACCAATCCTTGTATTTATGACCTTTATTGGTCTCTAAAGTATAGGAAATCTGAAGTCATAAACACAAATGTAGTAACACTTAGCAACTGCTTCATTTAGTGACCAGGTAGCTAATCCCAATTGTAGTTGTTAAACAAGGATTACCTGTATTTTGCATATGTGTTATATGGAGCAGCCCCCATCCCTTAATCCCCTTTTAATAATATTGAAATGTAATGAAAGTATTGGAATGCTTATAATTTATCTGGGGAAAACCCCATTTTATTTGGCATTGTTTGTATGATCATTGTATTTTCTTGTAAACCACTCTGTACAGCTTTTCTGCAGAAAAGTAGTATCAATATTTCAAACCTGTAAATAAGCATTAAAAATACATTTTTAAACCCTGTGAAACAGGCCCCCAAAGGATAAATGTAAAATATACAATTCTTCCCCTTTCCAAGCCCCCTGGAGTCTCTTTATGAGTAATGATTGGGGACAGTAGCAACTATGATAGGTAGCAATCAGTACAAAATGATTCCTTCTTTTCAGAGAACAAATTAGTATTGGACTGGGTACATAAACTTAATCAGTGGCTTACCATCTCTTTGTTCTTTAGAGCAACAACAAAAATGTTGGATTATCTCTTTATTATGATGCATTGGACTTGTTTTAGTAACGACAGCATCTTCTCCCTCAAATATGTTTAAAATTCAAATAGAGAGAGACAATTCGTCATTCCTTAATTCCAGGAATATGTGAAAACTGAGAATTGCTAAACACTGCAAAGCAAAGCAAGACAGCAGAAAGCTAGGATTTTAGATTGCCACAAGTGTTTCAGTTTAAGAAGAAACAGATTTTTAGCATGAAATATTACACAAATCATGATGAAGATGGCAGATTGGGTCCAGTGAGGCCTTTGCTGTTGGCTGATCATCATCAGATTGCAAAACCCCTGGATACAGAGCAGTATCTCTGGTATAAAACTTCTTGTAAAGATTTCCAGTTTAACACACCAGTAGAGTTAAGATACAGACTCCTACAAATATAATTCCAAATCACTCAGATATTTGTATTGCCTTATTGTGGTAACAGAGCATTAGTGATTAAGCCCGCACACCAAAGAATGGCATTGCTTATAAGAGCATTCCAAGGGACAGGAGATAATAGGGGACATGATGAAATATCACAACAGGAATGACTCCTTTCTTCTAGGTCAGCCCTCCCCAATCAGATTCTCCAATGATATGAAGACTACAGGCTTCTACACTCCAACACATCTGGAGGACAACCCAGGTTGGGAAATACGATGACGTTTCTTTCCAGACACACCTGGGTGCCCCCATTCTCCTGGCCTCTATACCTACTTTGCTGTTCTCAATGTTGCAGAGTGACCTCTGTGCTGGATGGCTAGTGAGCTTTTTAACTGCTTATCACATGGCACAATGCCACAAGAGTCCTGCCTTGGCAGAATCGGAGATCCAGGTCAAGTGAGGTGATGAGAACAGGACCCTGGGAGCCTCCAGCCAAAGGAGAAGACAAGTTGTTGTTCAGTCTTGTGCAGAATGCAGGCCCTACTGAACGATTAATGGGAAAAGCCATCACATTTATTGCGAGAAAACAAAATTTGGGATTGCTGCGTCCATGACATCATTGACTGCACTGCCAGTATAAATAGCATTTGGAAGATTCGTTTGTTTTGTGCTATTTAAAATTATTTAGTGTGGGAGTCTATTTCAACTGGGGTGGGGAATGGATGCAGGCGCATAGAGTGAGGTAGCCATATTCATGTTTATCTTAAATGTTTATTTATAAAATTGGTGTCCACTGTACCTAAAATGGACATATTCTACTCTGAAACATAGTGCAATTATGGAAAAAAAAGCATTTTATGAGCTGCCATTTCTTTCCCTATTTTTATAAAAACTTTTGTAAACATGCACGCAAATAAAACAGAAATCCAAATGAAGAGCTGGTTTTGTCACATACAAAAGGCTATGCAGTGTTTGTGTGTTTATGTGTATTTGTATATATGTATGTGTAAACACAGACACACATTCATATATACATACATATATATATAATCAGAAACAGCACACAATCAGCATGATTTTGAGCATATTTACTAAATAGCCAGTCTTAGGAAATTCAGTGGGAGTAGCTTCTCCTAAGTATATGTACTTAAACTTTCAAGTATCTTAAGTTTTTAAAAATACATATTTTAAAAGGGAGGGGTTAGTTCTCTCCAAAGATCATGCTCCTACTCTTGAAGTAAGCATTATGTTTTTGAAACATGTAGCAACCAATAAAAAATGCTAGCTAGCAACCTTGAAGGCTAAACTGTGAGTTATGAGCCAGGTGCTAAGGAGCAATAATATTCTGCAGAGTCTTGGATTGCATTCCCCCCACCCACCCCCCTATATTCCCTGCATGTTCTAGAAAAATTTTCCTGGGGACAAGATTCTCTAAGGCTAATTCATACGAATTCTGGAATATATGAAAACCCTCTTCATGACACCTACTTCCACAAAGATATCCATGTTCATCCATGCTGCACAATCAATCTTTCCTTTCTTTTAAGCCCTTGCTTTTGTTGTTGGTGGTGGTGATGGTGGAGTGCAAATATTGTTCTGATGCACGTTTCCAAAACAAACAGCTTAAGGATAGCAAACAATAATGAGAAAGAGAAAGGAGTAACACACAGATCTACAGCAGCTTCTGCTCCTTTGGCTGCTCACCTAATCCTGTGGCCACAAGTGACTGGAGAAATTCAGCCTTTTTGTGGCCAAGAACGTAGCATTACCTTGATCCTTGCACAGGCTGAAAAGCTGGTTAGCGACAGCAGTATCACAACAGAGATTTGGAGGCCTCATACCTTTCTGAGCTGAACAGCCTGGCCCATAAATATCAGAATCAGGAAGATACGTTTTCACCAGTTTAACTGGCCAGGAACTAATTTTCTTTGCAATTAGAAACACGTACCTTAATTTCTAGTGGTATGTCTGCAGAGGGATTTGTTTCAAGAAAACTGGTGGATATTTTAATAATGATACCCTTAATTGTTCCATTTGAAAATTATGTTTCATGAGGGATTTGTTCACATGATCTAGCTTCTTTGAAAGGAATTGTCATGGTGAGAATAGAGACGGGAATGTGTAGACTTGCAACCACCAACTCTACTGGTTGCAACATAGCTATTGCCAGGAAGAAAGACAGGAGTAGATTTAGACAAAATAAGGACAGTTATCATACACCATAATTATCATTAATTATTAAGGGTATATGTATAAATAGATAGTCCTCACTTAATGGCTACAATTAGTGCTAGCAACTTACAACTTTACCTTTTTTTAATTATTATTAAGTGAAATGCCATAGCTACTAAGCTAAAAAAAAACGTGATTGAGACTTACAGTTTTACTTCAGCCTTATCTATTAACTCTGCTTGCCATACACCAATTGTAACATGTGCAGATGGCGATGGCATGACCACGGGATACTGTGACAATGATAAATGAATGGTTGCAAAGGGTATGTAAGTGCCATTGGAATTTTGAATGATTGAATGAAAACTATCTGTATCACATCTACAGGTTACTTATTATATAAATAGACCAGGTTGGTTCCTTTCATGTGAATAATGTGGCAGAAGGAGACACAGTATATCACAGCACGGACCATGGTACTCACAAAACATTCGATGGCATATTATTCTTCTAGAATAGACAATTAATGCAATCCTTACTATTGAGAGACACAGGGAACAAAGGGTACAAGGAGGAAGTCAAAGAGAGCAAGAAGACTAGACCTGGAAACCAACTGTTTTAAAAAAGAGGAAGCAAAGACAAAGAAAATACAGAGGAGTCCTTCCCAACCTAGTTCATCTCACTTAAAGTTGAGGGGAAACTGTTATAAAATCTTACAGCCCCTTTGTTTGATCATGCTACTAAATTCTCTGTTAACATAATATATAATTTGGAGGACTCTTGTCCCACCAATATGTAGCCCAATATTTGTGTGTTCTTTCCTGATTACTTCAGGGAGGCAATTCTGTTAAACTGTCATTCAGCTGTACTTCTTTCTTTCAAGAGCTCACTTGATCACAGAGCTAGATCATGGAGATAGGAAGAAGCAAATCATTTTAAATGTGTCTTGTTGTCTTTCTGTCATTGGAGAGAAAGGGAGTCTTGGTCAGTCCCAGAAGTTCTATATGCTCAGATGTGTAACATGGCTACACGTTACCTGTGTAACATGCCAGGAGTGGCAAGGGCAACCATTGAGGAATGAGGTTGCAGTATCACAATAACCATCATTGCTTTCGTTGTTGTGGATTGCAAACACACCTTCTTTCCCACCTATAGAGGAGATCAGAACACAGCAGTATGAATGGCATAGTAGCAATGAAAGGAAAAGGCAGCGTAATGCTCAGGCAGACATGTGGTAGCACAGCTTGGATGACAGTGTGCACTGGCTATCTGGTAAGGCTCGTAGAACTGTCAGAAAATAAGTGAGATGAAAAAGAAAGAACAGATGTTATGAGATTAAAACAAATATTTATTTAAACCAAATCTTAACATTCAGATCAGAAAGTAAAACATTTGACATCACTGTTAAATTATCAAGAGTTGTTTGGCATTGGATTCATGTATTTGTTTTCCTTATTCTTGTCTTATTTTTTCTTATTCTGTTGTACCATTTTCTGAGCAAAATTACATGCACAGCCTTTAACGATTGATCAGGCTGGAAACTAATTACAGGACTGCTTCTCATTATACTTATAAATCCCTGCTGTTCTTTAGAATCTTCGATACTGAGGCTATATTTGCCTAATCACATCCTATAGAAGAACTCACAACAAGAAAAATGAACAAGGATCTTCCCCAGAATTGAAATCAACAGCAAGTAACATAAAATCCCTGCTTTAAAATACTTCACAATGTCAATAAATGTTGACACTCGTGTACTGATGATTTATCACAAATCAATTGGAAATTTTGGAATCAGGACAAAATTATCTGTTTCCTCCCAAATAAGACATCCCCTGATAATAAACCCTGTCGGGCTTTTGAGTGTATGGCAATAAGGCCAAGCGCTTATTTCAGGGTTCAAAAAAATATAAGACAGGGTCTTATTTTCGGGGAAACACAGTATATTGTTCATCAGTCCAATCATAAAAGGTATTTTAAGACCTAAACTTTGAACTTTTGCTGTCTTCAAGAATTTTTGTCTTCTCAGGTTTTATTGTTGAAAAAACTTTTTCAATCTTATTTATTTTTTCCAAGCCCTTAGTTTTGGTCAACTCAAGGCAGTGTATATACTTAATGTGCTAAACAGATATTCTATTTAGTACTATGTATGCTAAATGGTTACAAAGCATGGGAAGAAAAATCTGCCTCCTCTTCGTTTTGCCATATTCTTCTCTCTTTAATCCTAATTAAATTCATTTATTTTTGTTTGGTACAATATAAATATTGCATCTGCTTATATCTTCCACAAACTGTCAGGTTTCTAGACCTTTTGAGAAGGACAATGGAATTATAACTTCAAAGTAAATGAATTTTAAAAAAAAGATCTATAAACAACATTTCCCTGGTTCAATATTCATGTTTGCGATAAATGTAGTATAAAGGTAGCTTGTAGTATATTTTTAGTAAAAGTGGATGTTACAGACCTACCTGCAAGTTATAGCAAGAAGTACTGAAAATAAACATAATCTGAATATACTAAAGTGTAGTACTGCAATTTTCTAGGAAGAAAAATGATAGAAATGTTGAGGTGAAGATCAATAAACAGCTCTCAGGCTGAACCTTGTTTCGCCTAATATTTGAATGGCACCTTTGTTAGTTCAGTTTCTACATCCAGATCTGGTTCTAAATTTTCCTGTGGGTCAAGATTCTGTGTAACTGAGATTTCGGTTTCAACAGTTGTGCAGGACACAGCTGGAGGGCTTCACAGACAGCTCTCTGGCTGCAATGTGTGGAAGGATTTCTAAAACACGAAGCAGCTGTGTACAGAAGCCCAGGGAGCTGTCCCAATATGTAGTCTTCTTTTCCAGGACTAGTAAAAGGACAGAGTGCCTGTGTGGCATTGCAGCTGGGCAGAGAAAACCTAGGCCCACACATCCTTTCAACTGGGTGGAAGTTCCTTTTTGCAAACCTACCTCAAGTTGATCTTGAAACAGTTTCATGCTGGCTGCACAAGCTCTTGGGAATAAAATCATAATGGAAATGGAAAAAATCGTACTCTCAGAAAAACTGGGCACAAATGGACGTTGGTTATGTTTTGGTTCAGGTTCTCTCTTCAGAAAAAAGAGAATGAGTATAATGAGCTCATTTATAACATAGCAAGCAAAAATATGGTTTTAGAGTGGTGTCACACATGAAGGTGGACCCAGGATTTTGGTTTACTGGAAGGAAGTGAAGGAAGAGGGCATCCTCTGCATTTTCATCTATGGTAACTGATATGAGCACTTGTAAATAAAGGATAGAGGGCAAATTATGAATTTGTGTGAGGTCACCATACATGTTACTTGTATGAGCTACCATGAAGCAAGTATGTAATCATGACAGTGTCATCTTTTGACAAAATGGTTTTTTTTTGCTGCAGATTCTAAAGCCTATTTTTACGTCTATACTTGGAAGTAAATGTGTTTCCAAACACAGTTCTCTGACCATTCCTGAAATACTCCTCAAATCCCTGGAGCTAGTTTGTAACAGACCATGATTATCTTGACCACATCTGGATATGTCAAACAATGCTCTCATCAGGTGACCAACAGGAGAATACAAAACTTAGTATCCATATTGTAGCCTCCCTTATATTCTCCTTCTTGCTGCATGCTTTGTTACTTTTGCACAAGTTTTTTTTAATGTGTCACTGCACTACTCTTTAGTTCAATAACATGGATACAAAGACACAGAAATTACCACAACTCAATAACTATGGTGATCCAAAAGTCGATGGATGTTAGAAGTTATCAAAAACTCTATCTGTTTCAGGTTGCTTCACTGCTCTTGCAATTCCCACAATAGAACTAGAAATTAACTACCCCAAAGGGACAATAATGGGTACTTATGTGAATGCATTCACACTTTGGACTAATGCAGGTGCCCTGTATGGAGGGCTCTTACTCCATTCAACAGAGTGCAGTTCAAGTTATAGAAGATTACGGTCCTTGTCTCTGAAACTTCAAATACGCTTCCAAGAAATTGACTTGTTAACTTGATAGGATTTTAACACTGTATTATTTTTCAACATAGACTGGCAAATAATTTTGATTTTGTTGATCCCTGAGAGGTTCTTGGGGAACCCCCAAAGTCTTAGGACCGCACTTTCCAAAATATTGCCATAAATCATTTAAATTAAATAATTTAAGTCAACTTCATATAGCTAATCTTCCTGATGCAGATGCTGAGCACAACTACATCCGTGAACACTATAGATTTCACAAATTAGTTGCAGAATCATCATATACTGTATCACCATGTACATTTGATTCATGGATATGCACTTTTTTGCATTATAAGCACCTCCAACACATGGACATTCCATAAAGCCAAAGGGCACATGCAATAAAGCATATCTGATTTTTGAAGTCAATCCTACTTATATGAAATGCTGTTTCTATTCCAGGTCTTTCTGGCAAAACAGATTATCCTACTTAGGAGGAATAATGGATGAAAGCAAGATAAAACATTGGCTGATGACTAAATGATGATGACAGCTGGATGCCCTGTGAAATCGCTATAGTGAAACATTGCCAGTGCATGTAAAAAATTCCATCTGGCAGAAATAATTATAAGCACATTTATCACATTTATTCCCATGGAGGTATTTCATGTCATCTTTCAGTTTTTCACCTGAATCCATCTTCCTCATGTGAGGTCCAATATTCAGACAGTACTAAACCTCCTCCACCTTTTTCCTCCAGTTTCACCCTTGACACCCCCCAAGGTTTTGAAAATTTATGCAAGTCCAATAAATATGAGAAATGTGGGGTGGAAACTTTAAGACACATTCCTCTATAAAAGATTAGAAAATAGGTTAGGGAATTTTATCAGAGATATTGTTGCTTTTGTCTTGTCTTTTTTCCCCAGATACCTAATATTTCCCATTTCAAATAATACTACAGAATGTTCCAAAGCTGTAAGATTTAACAGCATAAAACCACATAAGTGCTAACTATTGCTGTTTAATAGAATGTGTGAAATTTTGAATTTGATGATGAATAGTTTACCTGTTACAGGTTGTGAACAATTATGGCAGTTCTGTCCAATAGTTTTTGACAGTGTTTAGAGTTGGGCATGAACCTAGTTTAGTAGTGATGTGAAAATGCTGCCTGTACATTCCACTCACGTGGGCAAGAGCTGGGTTCTAAAAGGTTGATATAATAACTCATTGTTGTCGGCCATTCAGTCATATCCGATCCTCAGCCAATTTATGGATTAGTACTCTCTATGCCTTTCTGTCTCACACCGCCTCCTTCAGATCTGCCATGGTCATCTCAGTATCATCTTTTATATGTCCAGCCAACAGGTGTTAAGGCGGCCCCTTCTCCTTTTTCCACTGATCACTCCCACCATGATAGATTTTTTGAGTGAGTCAGCTCTCGTGACATGACCAAAGTATGACAGCCTCTTGGCTTCAAAGTATGACAATCTTGGCTTCAAGTGGTTTTTTTTTTTTTTTTTTTTTTTTTTTTTGGTGAGGTTCAGTCTAAGACTATAACTAGGACAATAACCAGCCTTACAAAAATGGCAACTAAATGAATGGATTTTTAGAAGCATTTAAAATTTGAAAGATGATCTAAATGAACTGCACTCAGTCTGGTTCTTCTAGTCTATACTTCTCAATCAGAATATCCAGGACTCTATTATGAGCTGTGATGGTGCAGTGGTTAGAGTGCAGTACTGCAGTCTACTTCTGCTGATCACCGGCTGCCAGCAGTTTGGCAGATAGAATCTCACCAGGTTCAAGGTTGACTCAGCCTTCCATCCTTCCGAAGTGAGTAAAATGGGGCCCCAGATTGTTGGGGGGCAATATGCTGACTCTGTAAACCACTTAGAAAGGGCTGTAAAGCACTATGAAGTGGTATATAAGCCTAAATGCTATTGTTATTGCTATTCCCAGTATATAGTTCCACCAATTCAGGGGGAAAAAACATAATAAACTTGATCACTTCCATTTTTGTATTTCCTTGAATTACATTGTAGGATTTTACAGCATTTGGCTTTGTAGAGTTTATCTGTCTAAAAAGAGAGAACAGCATGCTGTACAGCTGGAAACATCACTAACAGATAACCATTTTTAAAGGAAAAGATTCTGAAGATATTAACAATAGAATTCTGGTGTTTCTGGACATAATTAAAACCATTGGACTGATAATATTATAGAAAATTGTTAACTACAGTTATTTTGTCTTCTTTTATGAGTTCTTCATATTTGTCTCAGCATTGCCATTCCAGGGAACATCTCTTCATATCCCTTACAATTAGTGGTGGTATCTGTTAGTTTTAGGAGATCACCTAATGTCTTCCAAGCACAAATCATCTCAGTTTACTGATAGTGAAAATTGTTGCTCCACTTACTTCCAAAGATTACAGGGTTTTATATAACTTATTTAATCAAGCATTTTTCCCTTGTAAAATAACATTAAATCAGAGATTTAAAGTTGGAATGGATTGGAACTGAATCCTGCACTCCAGCACAAAGCACATAGTGCCTGAGTTCTTTCGTGTGCTAAACCACAGCAAGGTTCTAGCTTTGGAAGAAAAGTTAGAAAAGATGGGGGACAGTAAAGTCTTTCATTGCCTTTCCAATTAGCGCAATTATCAAAGTAGTTTGCCTGAGAAGGCCCCCTGAATAGAAAGCATTCTCTAAGCAATGGAATGAAGTAAACCAAGCAATAAAGTCTCCCCAACCAAGGCAATTCCCATTAGGGCATAAGTCTCTTTAGGGTCCTTCTTCAGGGTAGAATGAGGAGCACAAACATACAGTCAGGTCCAGAAATATTGGGACATCGACACAATTCTAACATCTTTGGCTCTATACACCACCACAATGGAGTTGGAATGAAACAAATACAATGTGCGTTAACTGCAGACTGTCAGCTTTAATTTGAGGGTATGTACATCCAACTCAGGTGAACGGTGTAGGACTTACAGCAGTTTGCATATGTGCCTCCCACTTGTTAAGGGACCAAAAGTAATGGGACAGAATAATAATCATAAATCAAACTTTCCCTTCTTAATACTTGGTTGCAAATCCTTTGCAGTCAATCACAGCCTGAATTCTGGAACGCATAGACATCACCAGACACTGGGTTTCATCCCTGGTGATGCTCTGCCAGGCCTCTACTGCAATGGTCTTCAGTTCCTGCTTGTTCTTGGGGCATTTTCCCTTCAGTTTTGTCTTCAGCAAGTGAAATGCATGCTCAATGGGATTCAGGTCAGGTGATTGACTTGGCCATTGCATAACATTCCACTTCTGTCCCTTCAAAAACTCTTTAGTTGCTTTTGCAGTATGCTTTGGGTCATTGTCCATCTGCACTGTGAAGTGCCATCCAATGAGTTCTGCAGCATTTGGCTGAATGTGAGCAGATAATATTGCCCAAAACACTTCAGAATTCATCCTGCTGCTTTTGTCAGCAGTCACATCATCAATAAATACAAGAGAACCAGTTCCATTGGCAGCCATACATGCCCACGCCATGACACTACCACCACCATGCTTCACTGATGAGGTGGTATGCTTAGGATCATGAGCAATTCCTTTCCTTCTCCATACTCTTCTCTTCCCATCACTCTGGTACAAGTTGATCTTGGTCTCTGTTATGTCCTTATAAGGACATCCGCCCGGATTGGCTGCCAGCCACCGGGCGGGAAAGTTTGAATCCCTGTCAGGGGGCGGTGCGTCTGCCGGAGCGAATATAAGGAGAGCTCCGGCAGCGCACGCCAGTCTTGCTACTGTTGCTGTTCTAATAAAGTTACTTATGTAACGAGCTGGTCACGTCTTCATTCCTGCGCCGATCTAACACTGGCGAACGAAGGACTAGAGAGAAGAACGAACCTCGCGGCACCAAGCCAACAACACCAAGACTCCGGCACCGGGAACTACAGTAGGCATTTCCGTAGGCATGGCATCCGCTGAAGTCACTTTGCCAGCCCTTGCTCCTTTCCGGCCAGGGAAGGACAAGTGGAAATCCTACGTAGTGAAATTCCGGCAATACCTGAGAGGCAACAACATCAGGGATGCCGATGATGACCGGAAAAAGGGCATTTTCCTGGCCAACTGCGGCTCCGAGGTCCTCGACATGGCAATCGATCTCGTAGCACCACGAGACATTGAAGAAGTGCCATGGACAGACCTGCTGCAGATCCTGGAAGACCACTATGCCCCAACAGGAACACCGGTGGCGAACCGGTTCACCTTCCACCAAAGGGACCAGAAGGAAGGTGAGACGATCAAGGAATTCGTGGCCGCCCTACGCCAGATCGCAGCCAGCTATGAGTTCGACCACGTGGACAATGCCATCGCTGACCGCGTGGTTTTCGGCATGAGGGACAGAGGCCTGCAAAAGAAATTCCTGAGCAGGAAGAAACTCGTGCTCAAGGATGTGGTGGAGGAAGCCACCGCATCCGAAATCTCGGAGAAAGCAGCCGCCGCAGTAAGCAGAGCAAAGGGAATCCACAAGATTCGCTCCACAGCGCAATCGTCAACAGAGGATTCCACAGCCGGATCCGAGTCAGAGGGGGAAGCCACCGTCCACAAGGTTTCCAGACCCCCAAGGCAGGAAGCCGCCCAACGGAACTACAAGGGGGAGCGCTGCGCCAGCTGCAGAGGGGACCATGCCAGAGCAACCTGCAAGTGGAGAGATGCGACCTGCCGACGCTGCAACAGAAGGGGTCACATCGCCGAAGCTTGCAGAGCTGAGGAACCAGCCCCAGAGCCCTCCAGCCACCATCCCCGCGAGAATTGGAAGGATTACCAGAGATCATCCAAACGGTCCTCTGGCCCTTCCAGACGCAGAGACGACGAATTTCCCCGGAGCGGAGCGGTCCACCAGACGACCATCGCACACACAACCTCAGACAATGCCACCAAGTTCCACGTGACCATCCACGTGGAGGGGGCACCCTGCAAAATGGAGGTAGACTCGGGCTCGGTCTACTCCATCATGGACTGGCAGCAGTTGAAGCGCCTGCAACCCAGCATCACCAAGCGAGAGCTGAAGCCACTACACTCCAAGCTCGTCGACTTTGGGGGAAACCCCATCGGAGTGTTAGGGAGAGCCGACATCCGGGTCACCTACAAGGAGTTCGAAGGCAAGCTCCCCATCACCGTCGTGAAGGACAGCCGACCGAACCTGCTAGGAGTGGAGTGGTTCAAGCCACTGGGGCTTTCAATCGAAGGCATCAACCAAATTCGCAGGGACGGACTCGACAACCTCATCGAAGAGTTCAAGGAAGTCTTCGATGGTAAGCTGGGGAAATTTGTGGGGAGGCCAATCTCTTTCAATCTGGACAAGGGAATCACCCCAATTAGGCTCAAGCCCCGCCGAGTTCCGTTTGCCCTGCGGCCCAAAGTAGACGAGCAGCTGGATAAGCTGATCGCCCAGGGCGTCCTGGAACCGATCGATCATGCTTCATGGGAGACCTCCATTGTGACCCCACTGAAGCATGATGGGTCTGTGTGCATCTGCGCCGACTACCGTTGTACCATCAACAAGGCGTTGGCACAGAGCGCATACCCAGTCCCAGTGGTGCAACACCTGCTGCATTCCCTGGGATCTGGATCAATCTTCGCGAAACTGGACCTGGCCCAGGCTTACCAGCAACTGCCAGTAGACGAAAAAACGGCGGAGGCTCAAACAATCGTCACGCACAGGGGGGCATTCAAATGTAACCGACTCCAATTTGGAGTCAGCGCTGCCCCCGGCATCTTCCAATCCATGATGGAACGCCTTCTCCAAGGCGTTCCAGGGGTGGTGCCTTACTTCGACGATGTGCTCATCTCCGGTGACTCAAGAGCTCAACTCCTTGAAAGGCTCAGGCTTGTCCTGCAGCGATTCAAGGCCAAGGGCTTGAGGGTCAGGCGGGACAAGTGCATCATAGGAGTACAGGAAGTCGAGTTCCTGGGCTACCTCATCGATAGCACAGGCATCCACCCCACCAAATCAAAAGTGGAAGCAATCCATGAAGCTCCAAGCCCAAAAAACAAAACGGAGCTTCAGGCATTCCTTGGGTTGCTCAACTTTTATGCAATCTTTCTAAAACAGAAAGCCACAGTTGCTGAGCCACTTCACCGCCTGCTGGGGAAATCGGCATCCTGGAAGTGGGGCCAGGAAGAGGAAGCGGCATTCCGAGCCATAAAAGGACTATTGACGTCCAAAAGCGTCCTCATCCAATACAGCGAAACACTCCACATCAAGCTGACCTGTGATGCGTCGCCCTACGAGGTGGGGGCAGTCCTCAGCCACGAACTGCCCAACGGCACCGAAGCCCCAATCGCATATTTCTCGAAGACCATATCCGGAGCAGAACGGAACTACAGTCAGCTGGACAAAGAAGCCCTGGCCATCGTGGCAGGAGTGAAGCGCTTCCACGAATATCTCTATGGAAGACGCTTCACCATAGTCACCGATCACAAGCCACTCCTGGGACTCCTCGCAGGCGACCAACCCACCCCGACCTTCATGTCCCCGCGGATGACGAGATGGGCCATCTTCCTGGCCGGCTACTCCTATAGGCTTGTGCACCAGCCAGGCACAGCCATAGGAAATGCCGACGCACTCAGCAGATGCCCATCGAAGAACCCGGTGGAAGACCCAGCCCCCACGCTCCATCTATTCCACATAGATGACGACGCCAGCTGTCCAGTCTCCTCCGCAGATGTGGCCGCGCACACCCAGAGAGACCCCACCCTCCGCCAAGTAAGGTCCTGGATCCTCAGGGGGTGGCCATCGAAACAGACGGAAGAGAGGTTCAGCCCGTTCACCAGGAAACAGACGGAGCTGTCCACCATAAAGGGCTGTCTGCTATGGGGAGACAGGGTGCTGATCCCAAGCACGCTACAATGGCGGACGCTGGAGACACTGCATAACGGGCACCCGGGCATCGTCCGCATGAAGGCCCTGGCACGGAGTTACGTCTGGTGGCCCTCACTGGACAGAGACATCGAACAATGGGTCTCCAGATGTGACCCGTGCCAAGAAGTCCGCCCCGCGCCGCCGCAATCTGAAGTCACGAACTGGGTGACCCCCAGCAACCCCTGGTCGAGGGTCCACATCGACTTCGCGGGCCCGATGCAGGGGCGACACCTCCTCATCGTGGTAGATGCCTTCTCCAAGTGGCTCGAGGTGATACCCATGGCATCTACCACAACAGAAGCGACGATCCGAGCCCTGTGCCGCCTGTTTGCCACACACGGACTACCGGACGTGCTGGTCTCGGACAACGGCCCCCAGCTCACATCCCTGGCCATGGAGTCCTTCCTGGCAGGACTGGGCATCCGCCATGCCCTCTCCGCTCCGTACAGGCCGGCCGGAAACAGACAAGCGGAACGGATGGTCCGGCTCACAAAAGAAGCCCTCACCAAGATGGGCCCGGGAGACTGGCAAGAACGCATCGACAACTTCCTCCTCACCCAGCACATCACGCCGCATGCCACCACCCACAAGAGCCCGGCCGAACTCCTCATGGGCAGAAGGTTGAGGTCACCCTTGGACCGGCTGCACCCCCAATACAGCCCGGAAGTGACCGCAACCGCCAGCCGGCCACTTCGCGCCTTCAGCAAAGGAAATTCAGTTTTCGCGCTGAATTTCAACGGCTCTCCTAAGTGGCTGAAAGGGAAGATTGCCAGCACAACCAGCCCCAAATCCTACACCGTCGAGTTGGAAGATGGACAGGTCGTGAGACGTCACATCGACCAACTCCGGAAAAGGTGGGGGGGAGCACACGAAAACCAGCCTGACGAGGGAGGCCTACAACACCCAGACGAGGTAGGCTTACAACACCCCAGCGAGGTAGACCTACCATACCCAGACGAGGTAGGCCCACCACACCCCTACGAGGCAGAACAACGCCATCCCGACGAGGTCGGCCCAGCACACTACCAGGCACTGTCACGTCGGCAGTGCAGCGAGGTAGACCGGGGCCAACCGCACGGGGGATGGCAACACCAACCCGGCCAGGTGGGCACCCGGCACAACAGGCCCAGGGACCCCCGACCCAGCCCGCAGGTAGACCAGGACCTGCCCAGAAGGGAAGCACCGCACCCCACCAGCGAAGGCAACCCACGGCAGCCCTACCAGGGAGACCTCAACGCAAGGCGAGTAGACCGGGGACCATCACAGATGGGCACACCACAGCACATGGGCGAGGGTGGCACACGACTCCCCGGCGAGAGGGACCCCCGCCCAACGCAAGAAACAACCCGGCAACAACAACCCAACCCAGACGACCCCAACCACCAACTGGCGGTAGACCAGGGACTAGGGGGAAGGGAAAGCCGACAACAACCCGGCCAGGGAGGCCGGCGCCAACCCGGCAGGGGAGACCTCCACCGACCCGAGGAGGCATCCCCACAACGACACCCCGACCAGGTCGACCACAACCAACCCGACGGGGAAGACCAGCGCCTGCCCGGCCAAGGAGACCTGCGCCAACCCTGCAAGGTCGGACACCGCTACCCGAGCCAACACCACCCACAGCGGGCAGACCGGACCCAAGGGCACCGGACCGAACCACCCTCCAGACCACAGCGGGCCGGGCCACAGCAGAACCGCAGCCACCGGGAGACCGAGGAAGAGCAAGTGACAGCCGGGGTCTTACCGAGACTCAGACGCTCTTCCCGGGTCGGAACCGAACAGCACCGCCGAGGCGAAAGATCCACAGGCCAGGAGGAAGACCACCAGAACCAGCCATTCCAGGTCTGCAGTCCGGCCGGAGGCGCTGAGGGTGACCCCGCACACTCGCCAGCCGAACCGAGCCCGGTTCCGGGGAAGGATCCAGGAGCCACAGAAACCCCGTCCGTCCAGGGCGGGGACACGGGAGAAATGAGACTGCGCAGGTCAAGTAGGGTGCCTAGGCGTCCTGCAGGACTACGTCACGTTTATTGACGAACACTGAACGTTTTTTTTCTTTGGGACTAGGGGGGAGGAGTGTTATGTCCTTATAAGGACATCCGCCCGGATTGGCTGCCAGCCACCGGGCGGGAAAGTTTGAATCCCTGTCAGGGGGCGGTGCGTCTGCCGGAGCGAATATAAGGAGAGCTCCGGCAGCGCATGCCAGTCTTGCTACTGTTGCTGTTCTAATAAAGTTACTTATGTAACGAGCTGGTCACGTCTTCATTCCTGCGCCGATCTAACAGTCTCATCTGTCCATAGGATCTTGTTCCAGAACTGTGAAGGCTTTGTTAGATGTTGTTTGGCAAACTCTAATCTGGCCTTCCTGTTTTTGAAGCTCACCAATGGTTTACATCTTGTGGTGAACCCTCTGTATTCACTCTGGTGAAGTCTTCTCTTGATTGTTGACTTTGACACACATACACCTACCTCCTGAGAGTGTTCTTGATCTGGCCAACTGTTGTGAAGGGTGTTTTCTTTACCAGGGAAAGAATTCTTCGGTCATCCACCACACTTGTTTTCCATGGTCTCCCAGGTCTTTTGATGTTGCTGAGCTCACCAGTGCATTCCTTCTTTTTGAGAATTTCAAACAGTTGTTTTGGCCATGCCTAATGTTCTTGCTATCTCTCTGATGGGTTTGTTTTGTTTCTTCAGCCTAATGATGGCTTGCTTCACTGATAGTGACAGTTCTTTGGATCTCATCTTGAGAGTTGACAGCAACAGATTCCAAATGCAAATAGCACACTTGAAATGAACTCTAGGCCTTTTATCTGCACATTGTAATTGGGGTAATGAGGAAATATCACACACCTGGCCATGGAACAGCTGAGAAGCCAATTGTCCCATTACTTTTGGTCCCTTAACAAGTGGGAGGCACATATACAAACTGCTGTAAGTCCTACACCATTCACCTGAGTTGGATGTGCATACCCTTAAATTAAAGCTGACAGTCTGCAGTTAACGCACATTGTGTTTGTTTCATTCCAACTCCATTGTGGTGGTGTATAGAGCCGAAGATGTTAGAATTGTGTCGATGTCCCAATATTTCTGGACCTGACTGTATGTGAGGGAACAGTAGAGCAAGCAATGTTAGGTTCATCATGACTCCATTGCTCAAATTATGGCTCAAATTGAGGAGTACCCTATGTCCTTCCTCTTATCATGTGTTTATTGTAAATTACATAATTTATATCATTGATGGGATGATATCACAACATGCATGACAACATAAAAAAGAACATACAAAAAGAAATCCAGGCGTTCTCCTTGGCCTCAGGAACATGCAGTCAGGCATTGGGAAAACAAGACAGCCATTCCTTCTCCATCTTCTATGCTGGACACTCCACCAATGTGGATTTCTCATTTGATTTCATCACAGGCTTTTACAGAAGATATGCAACCAATGAGCTTGTTGCCCAGATTTCAAATGTGGAATTCAAAATGGAAACTAGGCCTTTTTCGGACACTCTTTTTCTTGCAAAATTAGGTACGTAAAATGGAATAAGTGGTTTGTTTGTGATGATCCCAATATGCTTGTATACAGCTTACTTGAATAGAATTAATCAAACCATTTTTAAACATAGTCTCGGTTTGGGAATAAATATACCTGTCTGTTCATGTTTTGTTAACTGGATCAATTTATGGAGAGAGCAAAGGAGATAGCCTTGAAACAATACTCAGAAACCATTATGTAAACAAAAAGGATAGAAGCACTACTTAAGTCTTGGGAAGAACAGACCATTCAGAAGAGATTCAGGATGACTGTCCCTGTCTCACTGAGGTATACGAGGGAATGGAAGAGAAGCATAATCAGACTTGCAAGTTTCTGTTGTTCAAGTGTAGTTCTGATCTTACGGAATCTGTTTTCTGATTTGCTGTCCTCCAAAAAAGATGACATCTGATCCATTTGCCCTGTTCTTATGACAACCTTCCTCCTTCTCAGTTAAGTCTTTTGAGGGAACAGGGGCAATGTGGAAACCTATTGTGTGATAAACTGAGATGCCTAATTTATTCTAGTTTACTTTGTATTGCCACTTTCTAAAAGCTCTATTGTTTGCTTGTAAATCTTTTCATATTCCATTTTTGTTGCCTAATTAAACCCTGTGTTTTTACATTATTTCTCTTCATTGCCCAGATTCTTCTGATTACAGACAGTCCCCCTCCTTCTTCATAATTCAGTTCCTGGCTGGCTTTCCCAAGACAAAGTTCAAAACTCCTTGTCAATACAAAGACAGTCTGAGTTTATGGAAATCCTCATGAACTGGGCAAGATGCTTGTATAGCCTGCCCTGCCAGGACTTGCTGTCCTACATTCTAACTACAAGAGGAATTCTTAGCCACCAAAATCAGGGATGTTTTGCAGGCCCTTCGAGATAAACCCAACTCGCTTAGCTGATAGTGTGTAAATTGTTTATCGGCTTTTGTGCATTCTCTGTGCAACAGGATGGCTGTTGTTCTTGGAATCCTGTTTGGTCATAATATTTAGAAGAGGGCTCTGATAATGAGATAAACTGCTCACCCACCACAGATGGCTCTGGAGACATGCAGCTTAGCCAACATTCTGAAGGGAGGGAATAAACTTGTGAGAAATGCAAGTGGTTTGTAAGTGGTTTGAGTGAAATGTCACATGGAAGGCTGCACAGGCATGTCTGTTCGAGGCGTTTGGATTTATAGAATTCAATAATTTAAAAAAGGCAACTTCAATCTTATGTTCCTTTAAACAAATGTACAGTACAATCTATCACTTGACCTGAAAACCAGGGGTGCTTTTCTTCTGCTAGCAAAATCCCTCTAACTTGGCAGGCAGGCTGCACTACTAACCTGGGTCTAAAAAAACAGTGGCAATGGGATAAGACCTTTGTTATCACCATTCCTCTCTAATAGGCTTTGTTTATACATGTTTATTTAGGGGAAAAAACATCTCACTTACATCAGCAAGACTTCCTGACAGCAAGTGTGACTTGGATTGCAGTCCAGAGCTAACTAGGCTTTTCCAAGAATCCATTGGTTTTCTTTCTTTAGGATAAGAGCTAATTCATAAAGCTAATACACAAAGACAGAGCAGCAGGTCCTTATTTTGCTTGGTCTAGAACCATCATATTTATGCCCATATTGAAGCGTTATTAGCTGGTTTATCTCTAACTGTGGTGCACAGCGATCTGCTTATGGGGATACCGAAGCTTTAGAAGCCATCCAGAGGTGGGTTTCAGCAGGTTTTAACCAGTTCTGGAGAACCGGTAGTGGAAATTTTGAGTAGTTCAGAGAACTGGTAAATACCATCTCTGACTGGCCACACCCCCATCTATTCTCTGCCTCCTGAGTCCCAGCTGATTGGGAGGGAATGGGGATTTTGCATTAACCTTCCCCTGGAGTGGGGTGGGAATGGAGATGTTACAGTACCCTTCCCCTGCCACACCCAGTACCGGTAGTAAAAAATGTTTGAATCCCATCACTGAAGCCATCCAGTCCAACTTGCTAAGATCCCTGCTGTGGATCCTCTGCTCTGTTGCAAATGTACCTACAGCTCAAATGCATCTCAGCCAAGGCTTCCTTGGATTCTTCTGGCAGAATTTACTGGCAGCAGATCTTTGAGGAAGACTCTTTGGTTAAATTAGCATTGACAGACAGGCATCAGTCTCCTAACAGCAGTTGGCCTGGCTTACTGTGGATTCTCCCCCAGTGTATATCGATGTTGGGCTTCAGTAAGGTCTGGAAAGAAGTCAAATAGAGACTCTTAATATTCAAAGAGGCAGAATATCTCATGTCTCCATTATAACAAACTCACGCCCTCCATTTAACATCCCTAAATGTTTATCTCTATTGAAAGAAATGCATGCTTATGTAAAGCAGCACGGAACCCTATGAGACAAAGAGATTTTGGTTCAAGATGCTAAATATATATTCAATTATTCCATTCTATATACGTCATGTACATGTGCAGAGAAAAAGCAGGGCTGCCTATTTACTTATTTACATGTGTTTATAGCTGCCCAACTCTAATGGACTCGGACCATCATACCAAACCAAAAAATCCACATAAACAGATAAAATGTAAAACCACACAAACAGCATCGACTATAATGAAATTAAAACAGGGGTGAAATCTACTTACCTTCCCTACCGGTTCAGAAGTGCATGCTCTGCATGCGTGCTTGGACCCTCTGTGTGCTTGGACCCTCTGCGCATGTGCAAAGCCTTCTGCGCATGCGCAGAATGTCAAAAACAGATTACTTCCTGGTTAAAACTAGGAAATAAGGCCATCCGGATGGGTGGGTGTTGCCACCGCTACTGGTTGTCCGAACCACGGACTGCTGCTGCTACCGGTTCGGCTGAACTGGTCCAAACCGGTAGCATTTCACCCCCGTCTTAAAAGCAGCGCAAATCAAAGAAACTATCCCCTCTCCCCTCATACAATAATACAATAAGTAATTCCAGCCAATTCAGGAGTGTCATGAATAAAAATATACGGAACTATAAACCAGGAACACAGAATATCAGTTGTATAATTGGTCCCTCTGATGAGGTTATCATATCTATACTTATGTGAACTAGACTATAATGTAGCTTGTTATTATGGGACTTACTTCTTTAATGTGTTCTGCTCTTAAACTAGCTTTGTCTACTTATGCAAGTGCTGAGAAAAAAAGAACCTATAGAGTTGCCGATAAAGAGAGAAGTTATTCATAGTGTTCTTTTACATGAGATCATATAAAAATTCATTTGTTATAAAATCATAACCAGTGGTCAATAAAATAGTGTACTGCCATGTTTTGTGTGGATGGCATTACCAAAAGGAATAACAGCAACAGAAAGTCCAATATTTTGCCCCTTCCTAAATAAAAATGTTAAAATCTTGTGGAGATGACACCTTCATAAGATCACATGTGATCGATGTTTCTTTCAGAGAGACAACATCCCATTAATAAACTTGGATCATCCATTGGATTTGTTCTCTTCACTTTTAGATTATCCAGATCTAGTTGTTCCAAATGTCTGATGCTTTTGAAAACTTGTTAACTTTTGCCTGTCATGTTCTGCTCTTCCCTTCAACTTTAAGGTTATCTTGCTGACAAAGACACACAGCTGTCCAAAAGTGCCAGTTTTGTCTGAGAGCAAGATTGTGTTTCTTTTGCTCCAGTCTCACATCCAAACACACTTGGGTTGGGCCTCTTTATTGCATCTCCTAATTATTTAGATTTATGAGGCATCTACCGTAACTTCTAAGACAGCATTGAAAATCCCCTGTTCTGTTTAATTCATTCCTTTTTTTCCTGGAGTTTATGGATCCAACTCAGCAAGTAAAACTGTGCTATTGCCAACATTCTGTTTCTTCTCCACATTGTAAGGCAGGTCTATGGAATGTATCCCCCTTTTTTAAAAAAAGAGAATGACTGCTGACACCTCCCTACTTCATAATCCTTTCATGCAGACCAAGGTGAAGTAAGCAAACACGCATTGTTTTTGTACAGATCCCCAGTCAAGAAGGTGCTTTTTCAAGAATTAATAAAAACATTCCCTAGTTTGGATCTCAACTGAGTAAGATCATTACTTTTTTTGCAGTTGCACAACTTTTTATGTAGTATGATGGCAAAGCATGGAATTATTATATTCAAATATTCAAATCAAATCTTGCCATAGAATATGAGACTAGCTTTGTAGACACCACTCTATTGCAAAATTAATATCAAGAATATCTGGAAAAGATAATCAAGCAACGAATCAGCGAACACCTAGAAGCAAACAAAGTAATAACCAAAAACCAATATGGGTTTGTCAAAAACAGATCATGTCAGACTAATCTTATTGCATTCTTTGACAAACTGACAAAACTAGTGGACCAAAGGAATGCTGTCGATATAATTTACTTGGACTTCAGTAAGGCATTTGACAAAGTAGACCATAACATACTATCAGGGCTGGATTTAGATGAAAAGAGGCCCTAGGCTATTCCATTTATGAGGCCCTTTCACCTATAGTGAAAGTGTAATTTTAATTTTGCTAACAATTTGAATGTAGGCCCCTCTTGATCTTGAGGCCCTAGGCTAAAGCCTAGTTAGCCTATAGGAAAATCCGGCCCTGCATACTATTTGATAAAACAGAAAAATGTGGGTTAGACAGCATCACCACCAGATGGATTCATAACTGGCTAACCAACCACACTCAACATGTAGTCCTCAATGGAACTGCATCAACATGGAGGGAGGTATGCAGTGGGGTACCCCAGGGCTCTGTTTTAACCCAGTATTCTTCATCATATTCATCAATGATTTGGATGAGGGGATAGATGGGGAACTCATCAAATTTGCAGATGACACCAAGCTAGCAGGAATAGCCAACACTTCGGAAAATAGGCTTAAGATACAGAAAAATCTTGATAGACTTGAACATTGGGCACTATCTAACAGCATGAAATTGAATGGTGAAAAAAGTAAGGTTCTACATTTAGGCAAGAAAAACAAATTGTACAGGTACATTGTATGTGGTACCTTGCTCAATAGTGGTGACTGTGAGAGGGATCTTGCAGGACAACCAGCTAAATATGAGCCAGAAGTGTGCAGTAGCTGCCAAAAAAGCCAACACAGTTCTAGACTGCATAAAAAGAGGGATAGAATCAAGATCACATGAATTGTTAATACCACTTTATAATGCCTTGATAAGGCCACACTTCGAATACTGCATTCAGTTTTGGTCACCACGATGTAAAAAAGATGTTGAGACTCTAGAAAAAGAGCAGAGAAGAGCAACAAAGATGATTAGGGGACTGGAGGCTAAAACATATGATGAATGGTTGGAGGAACTGGGTATGTCTAGTTTAATGAAGAGAAGGTCTAGGGGAGACATGATAGCAGTGTTCCAATATCTCAGGGGTTGCCACAAAGAAGAAGGAGTCAAACTATTCTCCAAAGCACCTGAGGGCATAACAAGATGCAATGGGTGGAAACTAATCAAGGAGAGAAGCAATTTAGAACTAAGGAGAAATTTCCTTACAGTTAGAACAATTAATCAGTGGAACAACTTGCCTCCAGAAGTTGTAAATGTTCCAACACTGGAAGTTTTAAAGAGATTAGATAACCATTTGCCTGAAGTGGTATAGGGTTTCCTGCCTAAGGAGGGGATTGGACTAGAAGTCCGCCAAGATCCCTTCCAATTCTATTCTATTCTATTCTATTCTATTCTATTCTATTCTATTCTATTCTATTCTATTCTATTCTATTAATGTAATAATACAAACAAATCAAGGGCAGTCAACCAACCAATCCTGGTACTTGACAGTGATTAGTAATCAGCACCACATCTTTATTTTTCATGTGTTGACTATCGACAAAACAGAGAGCCACAGGTTGCCCATGAACAAAGATGTAATGATATCTCTAGGTTGGGCAGTATTAAAAAGTGAAGATACTTGATGCTTCATAGTTTAGTTGAAAAGAAAGAAAAAATAGCACTACTGAGAATTGGCAGTTTTGCCATTAAATCTGATGAAACATAACACTCATTGACTCATGCAGTTGTGTGGTCTAGTCTGGTTGTATGGTTGTGGATCAGAAAATAACACCCAGGCTATGAACTCCTGATCTATTCTAATTGGAAGAAGTCATTTATCTTTTCAGATTAGACATATTCCCAGTTCTATCTAGAGTAGTCACAAATTGTACCTAAAGATTTCTATTTGCAAAGTGCTCTTGTCTGGACCTATGTCACTTCCTCTAAACTCTGACATTTCTATTTTTCTCATGTTGATTCCCAAGTTCATTTTCTAAGCAGACTGATCTTACACTACAACAGATGCATTGGCAACACAACATACATTCCTACCCTTATCAAAGAACCAGGAAAAACATTCACATGCTCCCTTTTCTCTCCTTGCCTAGCAAAGTTCTCCCTTCGCTGATCCAATACTGGCAGAGTTTTAGATTTTAAAAAGATGTCCTAAAAGGCCAATGCTATCTTGTGTTTTTTTTAAAATTATTATTATTATTATCAATCCCCTTTAAAGTAAGGGGAATAGCATGCAGATGAGCTACCATGTAGATCCAGGAAAGGGGCCCATTTCTTTTCAATCTTTCAACACTTGGGATTAATTTCAGTCTTCTGATTATTTGAATTAATCATTTCCCCCCTCTTGTTTATGCCTCTTAGTTCTATCACATCCTTTCAATCATTAAATAATTTGAATTGTTCATGAAACCAGAGTGCCACAGAGTATAAGATAGTTTTATAGAAGTTTCCCGAGCAACGTATTTTTTTTTTCATGCTGATGAGTGCCTTTTGGTCAAGTACACAGCATGCTGTGCCGAATGATTTCTCCTTTACAAATCTGGCAAGTCAAATTAGCTGGGCAAGGGCATGAAATGTAAGTTGGTGTGTACATATGGGTAACAGCATTAAACTCTTATCTTAGAAATCACTATTCTCAGCCAAGGTGACACACACTGAGAGTATTGTGTTTGGGAAGAGAGAAAGAGAGAGAGAGAGAGAGAGAGGGAGAGGTATCAGACCATTTGATAATTTTCACTATAAATGGTAAAGACTCCAAACTCCAGCTTTCTTAAGAAGTTTTTAGTCAACTTCAATTTTTATTCGGCCGAGAAAACATTCTTTTATTTTGACATCACATGCATCCCCTTTTATCACAGGGATAAAAAGTATATTTTATCTAGACAGAATGCATCAAGTTGCAGAATGACTCAACAAATGAATCTATTCTATAAATTAAGCCAGAAAACAAGCGTCTCTGAGCCCTGGCAGTGTCTAAATGTCAGGCTCAGGGTGCAGAGCAATAAACAATGATCTGCACTTTCTCAGTGTCAGGGCAACTAACAGAGAAGATGGGGGTTAGCAGACTTGGTTCCTCCAGTAAGGTTGCCATATGGCAACTTGGAGATCTTTGCTGGTGTCTGCTTACCAGGAAGATGCAGCTCCAGTTTCTCCAGCCATGTTTTCTGCTAGCTACACATCATCAGTACACGTCTTCTGTACTGCTTTAGACCAAAATAAAAAAATGAGCAGGCACAAAACAAAGCAGTATTGGGCGAAAGAGGGAAGATCCTGATAGGCACGTGCCATGCTTTATGTCATGTTCCAGGCAAAACCATACAATGTTAAACCAAAGGACAGAATGTTGATTAACTAATGTCAGTTCCTTCCAGCTGGAAGAGAAGAATGGCAATTCCTTATTTGTTCTGATCTCAAGCTTTTTGCAAAGTTTGGAAAAAATATCATCTCTAAGTGTGGTCTTGTGAGCCTTTCAGCTTGTAGAAGTCTCACAGGCAGAATGAGCTGCCTGTGGACCCAAAGGGAATGAATCAATTTCTGTGTGTTTGTAATGGGATTTTCCTGAGATTATGATTTGGAGGATCATGAATATGAGTAATTGTAGGATGTTGTCTCTGAATATTGATTTTGAGTAAACTTTGATGATTTAGGAACATATGCAAAGAAGGAAGGGAACCCAGTAACAAGGAAAAGAATACAGTCAAGAGGGAAGTGATTGAACGGTAGAGAATATGATGCAACGCACATGTTAGACTTGGAGCTAACAGGACTGGATTCAAATCCTGGATGAACCACAAAATTTGCTTAATTGCCTTAAACAAGACATCATTTTTCATTCTTACTAGATTGTTTTGAGGACTGGAGGCTATAAAAATTTGGGCTTGAAAAATGTTTTATATAAAACAGCCAATAATTATAATAATAAATCAAGGTTTCTAGAATTGACACAAAGCCTGCAGACACTAACAGGCCTTGCCTCTGGAACATTATTTACTGGTTGGGAAATCACTTAGGCCAGTAAATTGAAGGCAGTTTTCACAACCTGTCACCCACTAGAGATGCTGGAACAACTTCTAGAATTCTGGAAGTCACCGACTCAATATATCTTGAAGTCAACAGGCTGGAGAAGGCTAATCTAACCTAAGGCTTCACTAGAAAGTATCACATACATTGTGTCTTTTATGTTCAACTTCATCTATTTTGCATACATATTTAATAATCAGTATAATCAATAGCTGGCACATGTTTCTTAAAATTGTCTTGAAATAGTTTTGATGCACAAAACAAATAGGCTAGCTGGATTTATAGGTCATTCTGTATAGCTGTTACTATATACTACACATTCTTCACAGCTCACAATAAACTCCTGCATAAGGAAAGTTAGCATTTTCCATAGGGAAACTATAGTTGCCCTTTATCAATAACTACATCCGTGCCCAAATTTCCTTATACATTCTTTTAATTGAATCTATTAAATCAAACTTCTTTTGTCAAATGATATCAGATAATAGTCTGCTGACAAAGAAATACTTCCATATAAGATCAAATGGAAACTAATTAAATATTGATCTTTGCCAAAATGTGGCAGCAACCACCTGAAGTTAGACTGCTTTCCATCTTGTAGTCTAATGCCTGGTCAAAGAATGGAACCTGAATTCCAAAGCAAAACAAAACAGCTAATTGACATCCTTTTCAAATTTATTTACCTTCAAGCTAGAAGAAAGATACTCTCCTTTAATTCTCCAAAAATCTATTGCAAATTCATGGGGGAGGGGAGGGGACATATAAGAAGATGCATCTTTTTTTTTTTCAATCCAGCAATAGCATGTAGTATGGCAACACTGGGGGTAATCTTCCTTCCTCTCCCCTTTTCTTTCTTCGTGGCTGAAAGACGAATGTTCTTTAAAGTAATGCATAGGAAGAGGAAGAGCTGGAAATGAACAGCTGCAGTTAAGGAACACTGTAGGCCACAGGTGCAGGTATGTCTGTGCTGGCCCTGATAACAACCCTGGAACCTCACTTTCTAACTATTGGAGTTGTCCAGAGACTGAGGTAGACGGTACCAAACAGACTCCTCCGTGAGAGATAATTTCATTTCCCCAGATTCCACAGGCAAAGATTTTACTCTCCGAAGCCCATGCTTTCCCAGTCCATCCTAGAGAATGCCTGTAAAGCTATTGGATTAAGATTCAAAGATGAAGGCAGCAGGGGCAATGCTTTGATAGTGCTGTTTAGGACAACTGTGGAATGTTATGGGCTTTTTCCATAACTGTTTCTTCTCAAGATTGCTTGCAGCAGCATAATGATGCAACAGCTTAAACCAAAGCCCTCAGTTGCTCCAGGCAAGGACAGGTAGACTGGGGAGCAATTATGAAATGTTTGACCATAAATCATGCTGCAGACATCTAGCATTCTGATGGCTGCATCTAAGCCAAAACAAAGATAGCCCACTGTATTGGAGTTTGGTTTCTTGGTTGTTCTTGCTATCTATTCTTTTAACTTCAGATGCGACATACTCCCTTTCTAAACTGAATGGCATATCAGGAAAGTAGAAAATGATTTAATATTCAGGCTGGCTGAGAATTCTGGGAATTGAAATCCAACATATCTGAACGTCACCAGTGAGATAAGGTTAGAAGGACCATAAATAAGTCCTTCTAATGCAATCCTGAGTTGAGGATTGAGTTGCTTTAACTGCTTGCCTCATAAGTATTGGATCCTGCAACCTAGGTCCAAAACTGTTAGCGTTAATATATGTTTCTAGCACATAGTGACTGCATGCAGGCCATCCTTGGAAATGTGATTTGGTGAATCATTTGGAAACAGCCATTGATAATTGGATGTCTGTTAGCAATTAGTTCTGCCATAATGGTGGTAGTTTAGCAAAGAGAGCTGTGAGCCAGGAGACCTTTGGTCCGTATCTTTCTCCAGCCACGAATACACTTGTTGCCTAGGCAACCAAGTTTATCTTTGTCCTCAATCTACAATAGAAGGGGATAATAGTACTGATCTTCCTTACAGCCTCTGCTGTTAAGATGAATGAAATTATATATACATATAATACTTAAAATGCAAGTTCATCCTAAAGTCTTATTCAGTTTCTAATTGACATTGTAGCACTGCACCAAAACCACTGCAGAGAATGCCCTCAAAATAACCATGATGAATAAGAACCATGCCAACATGAAGCCATGCTTTTAATCCAATTCAGAGTTTTATAAAATCTGTCACTTTTGGATAATAAACAGCTGTTATTTTCATGGTTGTTTCTGAGGACACAAGTTTAAAAAAAGGAGCATTGGAGCAGCACAACTTTGGAGTCTCTCGGGTCTCTTGAATCTCCTTTTAAAAAGCAAGATGAATATTATCAATGGAGTTCAGATTTTTGTAATGACTTTGTGCTATGGCTTCCATTATAGCCTAATATGCAAATGCTTATACTTGAGACTTTTGCAGATATGACAAAAAGCTTTATACCATTTGCTTTACTTTAATTTTATATATCAGATTGCTGTCAGGTTACAGTTATCAGATTGCTGTTAAAAAGTTTGGCCACATGATTAGTAAAATGACAGTAAATCTTCAGAGTTAGGAAAGACATTTGTAATTGACCCAATTGATAGAGAAACCAGTCTTCCTTGCCTTATTGCCCTCTAGTTATGCTGAGATAACAATTGTCCAAATATCCTCCTAGTTACATTCCCAAGAAGATTGTAGACAATGGCAATTCTGTGACAAGGAGTGCATCACAATTATAGCCACAAGAAGTAAGCATTGAAAGAATTCTGATTGTGTAAGGTAAAGGTAACGATTTTCCCTGTCCAGTAATGTTCAACTTTATGGAGTGTGTACTCATCTTCATTTCTTAGTGGAGAGAGCCAGTGTTGAACGAAGACACTTCCGTGGACATGTGGCTAGCATGACTATATGCTGAGGTGCAGAGAATGCTGCTATCTTCCCATGAAGTGGTGCCTATATATCTACTTACATTTGCATACTTTTGAACTGGGGCAAACAACAAGCGCTCACTCCATTGTGTGGCACTCAGGTCTCAAACCCGAGCTGTCAGCTTTCCATCCAACAAACTCAGTGTCTTTAACTGCTGAGCTATCACACTCGCATTTGATCATGTAGTTCTACTCATTCAACTAGCTACTAAACTGAATGTCACATTAATTTCTGATATTTCTGCTAATGAAAAGTATACGATGGCTCACAATTTTGCTTTCTAAGAGCTAACAGGCTGCAGAGTCCTGACAGCCGTATGCAGCTGTTCTATATCACTGAGGAAAACAGCTAGCCAGCTGCTGCCTTTGATAGGGCTGTAGTGTTCAGAAACCCTATGGGATACAATCCATGCTGGTAGCATTGAAGATCAAGCCTCCAAACCCATAATATTTAACGCAAATACATGAGATGATGGGGGATGGGCAGATTTTGACCAAATGAATCTCTGTTTTATAAATCAGTGTGTTGAGTTAAGGTCACAGATTCACTTTAGCAAGAGTCACATTTTGCCTCTTTCAGACATCTGATGCTTTGGTTTTGTTCTATCAACAGACATTTGTGAGCAATGCAGATGACAATGCTTCGATGGTTCAATTAAATCATTAAAATTGCTAAGGCAGAACTATTAGTTCCAGAAACGTCCTGCTCCTCCGTCTCTCAACGCTCTTTTTGCCAATTCAGATTATGCTGTGCATCATGATACAACATAATGAAGTACAAGGAATAGGCATGGCTTCTCTTTAGTTGATGTCACATTATTGTAACTTATAAATCTGTACTATATGCACAATAGGGAGGGAGGCTGGAAGAGTCAAATTAACAACAATCAGAATGCAAAAGCAGACTCTTCCTAAAGGAAATTCAAAACATTTATTCTAGATGACTCTAGAGGCTGGCAGTTAAAGGCAATAAATACAGACTGGATTTTGTAGTGTACAGAGTAAAATGTTCATTTATTCATAATATCACTGGATATGATCTGACATTACCAAAAGGGATGTTGCAACACAATATCTGAGTTATGGAGGGCTAATAGTATTTTTTTCATTCCTGGCTGAAAGAGAGCTGGCTTCATTAATCAGTCTTGGAGATCAAAGAAAGTAAAATGCTAGATGGGGTCCTAAAGAGTGTGGAAGGCCTATGCTCCACCAGAAAATGAATGATCAGTTCATGGTGCAAGAATGGAAGAACTTTGGTAAGATGCTTGAATTCATTAGAGTTCTTACAGACAGCCACGTTCCTCCCTTCCTCCTTATCAGTCCTGTGCTGCATCATAGACCAGATGCAGAGAAAGAAGGCATTCCTAGAGAAAAGCAATGGCAATGTTAAGAACTAAACATGAAAAAAAAAGCATGAAGAATGCTAGTATACTGTATGTCAAGAAATTTGCTGACCCAAAACATGTTGACAGCCTGAACAGAACTGTAATCTAGGAGAGCAGACTGGCTGAAGTCAGCTGCAGAACTGCGGCTGGGCCACTATCTTTATTGAAACCACCTGAAGTTAGGAAGTCTACTCTTGTGTGCTTCATAACACAAGGGTGTTATGAAGTGTTAAGGGCAATTTTAAAGACAGGAATGATCAAATATTGCCCTTGTGCTAGGCATAATTAAGCTTCCTCTTTAGCATTTTTGTTCTGTCGCAACTGATTGGTGATTTTTATCTCTCCTTTTCCCATTCCAAATGTTCCCCTCCTTGCCATCACTTATATTTAATACAAACTGGGATGTTAATCATCCTGTCATTATTGCTTATTGTTTATTACATTAAGGCAAACAAAAGATCTATAGTCTTTTTTAAGCTTCTTTAATTACCTTGTCTATTTCTTTTGTGATTGACCATTACTTTTTCAGATGGATGTTTTCTATTTCTAGTTACAATGAAAAGAAAACCATCTTGATTTAAAAACAAAAAAATTTTTTTTAAGTGGAGGCCAACTGCCTTAGATTGAGCTGCCATACTTGGCCCTGGGATTACTGTGTAACATTAGAGCAAAATGACATCAACTTGTAGTCAGTTTTCTTTCCTATCAACTTGAGAACCTGCCCACAAGAGATCACAATGTTCTCTTTTTGTCCACCAATGATGAGGAAGATCGGAGGATGTTCTGACACCTCATAAGCATGGCTTCCTTTAATAGGTTACAAGGTATTCTATAAAACATTGCCATGTACCGTACAAGAAGAAAGATTTGCTTGGATTTGCAAGAAGTGCTTTTATGCCAACTTCCTCCAGCATGTTTTACAACTGACCTGCAAAGAATGTGTGTCACTGAATAGGATATACAGCCCTGGAGAACATAAAATATAGCTATGTTGTTTACTAATCTCTCATCGGCAAGATCCACAAGGCAAAGTGAAGGTGATTTTACTGAGATAAACTCCATCTAGCGTGTTAGAAAGAACAGCTTTGCTACTTTCACCGGTGGAATATTCTTATAAATTCACCCAGTTTGTCAAAATGGTGCACAAGGAGTCATTTAATGTACTGACAACAGCAGCGTGCAAATTCTTCAGCCTTTGGCCACACGCTAAGCAAACACTCTGGATAGCTTCACAGTCAGATTAAAATGCCAGAGCGATCACCGATGGTGCAATTGAAATGTGCTCACTAATTTATTAAGTTTATTCTCAGCAAGCTTGGAGACATCAAAAAGATGAATTTCTAAATGACACCGGTAAGAAGATGTGGCTACACATAATTTCAAATCAGGTTAGATTTGCAAGAAAATCGTTACTAAGATGATGTCAAAACAATTATTGTGAAATTAGAAAGCAATCTAAAAGATCTTCCAGATGTGTTTAACAGTGGACACAATTACACACAACTGTGTGACACAGTCTAGGAGTCCTGGTATGCCTTGTTTTGCAATACCCATTCCATTCCAGATTTATAATCAAGTTTTTTTTTTTTACTTGGTAATTGACAATTATGGAAACTTACAAATTTAAATGGAACTTGCATACCAAGCACTTAGACACCATCAATATTATATTATATACATATCTTTGCATTCCCATGTACAAGGCAGTAATTATCTAGCCTGCTTTGACATCATGGAATATTTATTAATTAATGCATTTCTCAGATACAGATTGTTACTCAAACAGTCCTATTTATATCTAAATTTGTTGTACATAAATATCTACCCATTGTATCCTGCTTATGACATGGAACAATTACTTACCTGAAGTAGAAGGAAGTTGCATTTTAGAGATATTAGAATAAATAAATTAGTTGGTTGTGAATAGACATTTTACTGTTCCATAAAGAGAATTCTGGCAGTACTCATACTCCTTACCAGACTAAGAGGGTAAAGATTGTATACTGCATGTAAGGGTCTATAAATGCATTTGTAAACAGGAAAACAACAATAACAAGTATCATCAATAAATAGAAAAAAGGGACAAAATCTAGCTTCAACAAATGCAAAAGCCAATAACTAGGGGAAAAAAACCTAATAAGCACCTTAAATGAATGTTTCATAAAAACCAGTCGAAGGCTAGTAAGATCACAACAAGAAAATCCTCCCAGTTTAGTACAATTCCCAAAGATTGTCCATAAAAAAATATCACCCCATAAATATCAACCCCCCCAAATATTTAGAATTTTGATAAAATAGACTCAGCTAAATTTGCTGCCAATCATAGCTAGGATAATCTTTATTCATCTATTATCCATCAGTCAGCCAAGACAAAATAATGAAAGCTCTCTCCAATTTACTGGGTAGTAGCCCTCCTCGTCTCATTCTGATGGTTGTCCAGCTGACCAGAATAATAGAATAACAAAGATGGAAGGGGCCTTGGAGGTCTTCTAGTCCAACCCCTTGCTCACGCAGGAAACCCTAAAACATTTCAGAGAAATGAATGTCCAGTCTCTATTTTTTTTTTTTAATTTGATTTATATGCCGCCCTTCTCCGGAGACTCAGGGCGGCTTACAATGCATTAAGCAATAGCCTTCATACTTTTGTATATTTTTATACAAAGTCAGCTTATTGCCCCCACAAACTGGGTCCTCATTTAACCTACCTTAGAAAGGATGGAAGGCTGAGTCAACCTTGAGCCTGGTAAGATTCGAACCTGCAGTAATTGCAGGCAGTTGTGTTAATAACAGGGTGCTTTAAACCACTGTACTACCAAGGCTCTTGGTATTTCCTATTCCTATTTCTTATATCTCCAATTCCTATTCATTTGTCTGTTTATAAAAGTATTGATTAAAAAAAAAACTCACTGCACACCTACTGGCTAAGTATATAACATGAATGGGGGCCAGAAGAAATGGTATAATGAGGCAGGAAACAATTTCTTAATCAAGAAATCATCCATAAGGAGGTCATAACTCCATCAAGATGGCAGGAGAAACTATTATGTATAAGCAGTCAACAAATCTTTTTGTTACCTAGCTGGGTAGTAAAATATCTGCAAGAAAACCATCAGGCTCAGAAAGCAGCGAAAATCCAACAAAGGTGATATGGCTAGAGTTGCTTAATTATTATGTTCATTTTAACTGGCTGCATTTGGTCCTGGAAGGAAGGAAGAAACATACATAAGCTACTCTGTATATATACATGTAGTACTTGATTTACAAGTTTGTTTAGTAACTGTTCAAAGTTACAATGGTACTGAAAAAAGTGACTTATGACTATTTTTCACACTTACGACCATTGCAGCATCCCTATGGTCAGGTGATCAAAATTCAGATACTTGGCAACTGACTCCTATTTACGATGGTTACAGTGTCCCACATCATGTGATCACCTTTTGCGACCTTCTGACAAGCAAGGTCAATGGAAAAGCCATAGTCACTTAACAGCCATGTTACGAAACAACTGCAGTGATTCACTTAACAAATGTGACAAGAAAGTCTTAAATGGGACAAAATTGTTGCCTCGCATGAACAGAAATGTTTGGCTCCATTGTGGTTGTAAGTCGAGGACTACCTAATATGATGAGCTCAAAGTTGAAGAAGTAAATGTATTTAAGGGCACTACCCCATAACCGCTGTTGCTTCTGATTTGAAAGTCATGCTAACTTTCACTGTGGTATGCAAATGCTTAACCTGCCAAGCGATGTGTGATACTTATTCCAAAGAATCTGAGGTCATTGGGGAATGACATTAACACTGTGAAATGCATTTTGTTTCAGCGCAGTCCCACTTTCATGTTGTGAGAGTTGTGTGAAAGTTTTTTCCATTTCCCCCCCCCCCCCCTGCTCATCTTCTTTGCTGCTAAGATAGGAATTTTCGGTAAGCCACATGCTTCCACCCATTTCGGATCCCACTGAAAGCCAAGATTTCTGCATGCACCTGACAAGCAACAGGGTTTTCCTTTGTGCAGCAGATTTCTCCAGTCTGGTGCTCCCCAGATAGGTTGGATTAAAACTGTCATTGTGTTTATTGTTCTATAGGCAATGGATCACTCAACCCTCCAACAGTAGAGCAAACTAAGTAGGGCTAATCCCTCGCAGGAAACAGGAACATTTTGCTGCTCAAGATAAGCTTGTATATACAGTTTTAAATAAGGCAACAAGACAATATATTTTTGTCCTTGGTTGCCAGATAAATCATCAAAAGACACAGAATTAACAGAACTTCACCAGGCACAAGGAAATGCAGTAGCCCCACATGAACCAGTACTACATAAACTGTGGTACCTATTGCAAAAGTGAGAGGAAGTAAGGGGGATGATGAGTGAACCTACCCCTGATGCTGCTGCACACTTCCCCATTTTTAGTGGCAATAACCCTGAGTTACTTCTGTCTATGGAGATACTCAGTCCTCCAGCTCATGGTTGTCCCAAAGGTGCTTTTTCCAAAGGCAACTGGACTTCCTTTGCTTTTCCTTGAAGACATTTTGCTTCTCATTCAAGAACTGCTTCTGCTTCTGACCAGAACAGAAGAAGCTTCTTGAATGAGAAGTGAAACATCTTTAAGGAAAAACAAAGTCTAGTTGCCTTTGAAAAAGCACCTATGGAACAACCTGAATTACTCAAGATTTTTTTTTTTAAAAAAATTGTTTCTTCTCTGGGTGTGGGATGGGAAGGAAGATATGATAAGGAGGTAGCTTTCTTACTTCTTTTGCAGGGGCTGGCAACATTCTGAATTCATTGGAGAGTATGTGGTGCCAGAGTATGCCAATAAGCCAAGGGCTTACGCAAGCAGCTAGATGGGTCAACCATGTTGTGTAAACATAAGCAATGACAGCAGATTGCCCAAAAGCCCACATAAAAGTTGGATCACATTCTACCTAAACTGTCACAATTTTTTCCTTTAAAGGTATCATAGGAATTTCTATGATGGCAAGCAAAACAAGGTTTTGATCTGCGATCTCTGATTCTAGTATGAAAAATTCTAGAAGGATTGACTCCAAAGAGCTGCCCCAGCCTGATTGCTGCAGTTATATAGGAGCCCTGGTGGCACAGTAGTTAGAATGCAGTACTACAGACTAACTGCCCACAGCCTGATCCTTACCGGCTCAAGGTTGACTCAGCCTTCCATCCTTCCAAGTTCAGTAAAATGGAACCCAGATTGTTGGGGGCAATATGCTGACATTTGTAAACTGCTTAGACAGTGCTGTAAAGCACTAGGAAACTGTACACAAGACTAAGTACTATTGATATATCTAACTTGTTACAAACATGATGACTGGTGTATTCCAGAGGTGGGTTTCAGCAGGTTCTGACCAGTTCTGGAGAACCAGTAGTGGAAATTTTGAGTAGTTCGGAGGACCGGTAGTAAAAATTCTGACTGGCCCTACCACCATCTATTCTCTGCTTCCCAAGTCCCAGCTGATCAGGAGGAAATGGGGATTTTGCAGTGACCTTCCCCTGGAGTGGGGTGAGAATGGAGATTTTACAATATTCTTCCCCTGCCACACCCACAGAACCAGTAGTAAAAAAATTTGAAACCCACCACTGGTGTATTCCTGCCCCAAGGTCCAATATTAGGCTGAGAGTCCAGACAGCAAGATTCTATGTTTTAAAAACTTTCTGTCAACTTTTCTGCCTTTCCAATTCTTTTTATCTAATCAAGCTATTTTTATTTTGGGATGTGTACATAGATCTGAGGTGAGGATAATAAGATACATCTTGATTAAATAGAGAAACTTGGGAAAGAACAGTGTGATCCTTAACCAATGATTTCCCGTCATTTTAAACAAAGCTGCCAGTTGAGATATCTTGATGGAAACATGAATGGAGCAGATTTTCATTTCTTCTGCTGAATAAAGTTTTTTTAACATAAGGATGAGAATTGCTATAATGACATGGATGGTCTATAATCTGCTTTGGCCAACTTTGCAGAAACTTTATAATAAAGAAACATTCTTGCTATAAGCAAATGAGCAATTATGCAAATGTCTTTAAAATGTGCTTCACAGCCTGTGGGAGAATGTAGGAAGACCCTCTCTCTGAATCAGGAAAGCAACTTGCAAGCCTGGAAAAAGATTAGCTATGCAGGTGCATTCATGAAGAGACAGCCACAAGCAATTTCCAAGCAACTTAAAAAGAAGACACAACTGCTCTGACGATTCAAAGAGCTTCTCTGTACACATTCCTGCATGTTGTGAAAAGCCTTTGAACAGTCCGAATGAAGAAGCATCCAGACAAATCTATTCAATGTAGCTCATCAAAAACTGCATATGATAATGTGAATAGGCTTGCATTGTGGAATGTTTGGTGAATATGGAATCAAAGTTTGGTTACCAAATATATCTAAAGTAAGGCACATAGGAGAATAGATTGAATACTGAACATTTAGTTTCATGGAGACTAAAACTTATGAAGAACAGTTGCAGGATTTGGATTTGGCTACTCTAGAGAAAAGAAGGACTGGGGTGATAACAGTGTTGCAGTATTAGAGGGGATGCCATAAAGAAGAAGGGGTCATCTTATTTTCCAAAAAAAAAAAAAAAAAAACCCAGAAAGTAGGACAAGAAACAATGGATGGAAACTAATCAAGGAGAGAAGCAACCTAGAATTAAGGAGAAACTTCCTAACAGTGACAACAATTAACCAGTGGAACAGTTTGCCTTCAGAAGTTGTCATGCTCCATCACTGGAGGTTTTTAAGAGGCCGGATAACCATTTGTGTGAAACGGTATAGGGTCTCCTGCTTGAGCAAGGGTTTGGATTAGAACAGGGGTGTCAAACCTGATCGCATTGCGAGCTGTATTGTGATATATCAGTATTCTTTTTGCCCTTGCGGGCAGGCTGCTGAAAGGATTATGTGCTGGAACAAGACTAATATCCCCCACCATGCATGTGCGTGTGGCCCCCTGCATGTGCCCCGCACATGCATGGCAGAGAGACCTGAAGACAATTTCCACACAAATTAAGTGTGTGATAATATTTTCCCCTTCATGGGCCCCCTTTGAGCTCCATGGGCCCCGGAACAATGTACTGGCTGAACTCCCTCTCCTCAGGCCTGTTTGCAGAGCCAAGGTGAGCATGGCCTGTGTGGGCCGCATCTTTGATATGCCTGACAGATCTCCAATATCCCTTCCAGTTCTGTTCTATTCTGAATTCTAGTTTTTAGTTTAGTTTTAATTAGTTTATATTCATCGGGAAATAAGAAAATGACGTGTGGTGTCCTTTTGCTTGTTTCATAATATTTTAGCTAAATGTGCAACGAATGCTGTAAGAAGTGTGTGGATTAAAAATATAAATATACTATGTACTTTTGTATGCAGATGGCGTCACATTGTGAAATCCAGAATAATCTGCAGGAAATGTCAGATACATTGTAAGATGCAACAAAGAGAATGAATCTGAAAATAAATACATCAAAGACCAAGGTAGTTGTGCTTGACATGGAAAATGGAATAAACAATCCCAAGTTTTTTTTTTTGGTTTTTTTTTAATTTGATTTATATGCCGCCCTTCTCCGAAGACTCAGGGCGGCTTACAATGTGCTCAGCAATTGACCATAAATGGTGAAAAACTAGAGCAAGTAGATGAATTTGTGTAACTTGATAAAATGTTTCCTAAAGAACAGAAAATGGATGGAGAATTTTTAAGAAGTGCAAATGCCACAAGAAAGATAGATAGTAGCATTCATTCCTATAGTGAGGAATGAATGTTTGTCAAAAAAAGAAAAGAAAAGAAACCTGTTTATAAAACCATGTATAAGAGAAGATTTCAACACTGAAAGGACTGTTTCCACATCCTTCTGAAAAGAGAATTCAAGAGAAGTCTGGTCTGCCTTCTCAAAGAATTAGAGTTTTCCTCATGTCAAAAGCACAGAAGGAAGAAGGAGGAAAGGCAAATCTTCAAATTATCTATAAATCAGTTCTGCATTTCAAAGTTAAGTTACTGCTGGAATTCTTGTGTATTACTGTTGCATCGTATTAACCCGAGCTCAGAGAGAATGGTTCCTTGCTATCTTTCTCTGGGTCTTTTCTAGGGAGATCGTACATTGATTCTAGGAAGATGTCTAATTTTTCTCCTATGGAGGCAATCTTGTATTGCCATTTTAGATGTAAGTTCCAAGCTTTCTTGGAACACAGCTGAGTGCTGAACAGGTCATCAATGACTTATTGCATTATAAGACTCAAGTGGATTTTCACCAGAAGCAAATAGGTGCCATATCTAAAATAAATATTTGCCTTATGCTGTCTTCCAGAAGATAACAGTTGGGGTAAATTCAATTGTTTGCTACTACCAGTTCCTTCAATAATACTCCTTCCTATTCCTGGTTTTTTTTTACCTGATAAACATGATGAAAGTCCAGAAAGATTCACAGCTTTCATCACTCAGAATGAGCTATGTAAGTACTTGAGACCTAGTGAATTTTCCACAAAATATTTTCAAGTAGGATTTATACATGGATTCTTGACAGACAGAGTTGCCAAATTACAATTACAATGATAGCCATGTGTTGAAAAATTATGCAGACTTTATGATTGAACCAAGCTTGTTTTTTTAATGACTCTGCCAAAAGAGTAACAGCTCAATGTAAAATGTGCAAATTATAAATGTGCAAGTTGAATTCTGAATGCAAGTGTATATAGCTGATGTTCATCTTAATGCCATTGATGTTGAGCTAATTAACTTTAATTAAGAGAGCCTTTCTAGTAGATTCAGAGATATGCTAGTATGACAAGGAACACCAGACAACTTAGAAGTGCTATGTCAATAGAGTGTCATTACAAATGGGAAGTTAACAGACTGCCCTGTCTTCCCCATTTCCATCTTCTACTCCTTGTTTTTTTAATCCTCCAGATATTGAACCAATGCAACTAGGAACGAGCAAAATACCCCCCCACCCAATGAGTTATAGAAAAAATGTAGAGTCCTACATAGTTTATGTTTGTATTTACTATTTTTGGTCATTATTAACATCCTGGAATTCTCTGGATAAAACCAGAAAATTTGACTCCTTCCCCACTTGATGCCAAATATGAGTGCTGATGCTTTAGAGTAGACAGGCACATTCCTGACTTTTAAGAATAAGCATGTGCATAACAACAATGAGAATTGGATGTGTGTGTTTAAAGAGAACACTCTTAACATTCCTCTCCCAATTTCAGTGGTGGCTTATTTTGGATGAAGTCTTGATATTTTGTCATGATAACAAGCCTGCAAGACATTTAGGAGTATTTAAAGCAATACATCTACTGATTGTCAGAATTGATGCTAAAACCCGTGTTTGTGATTGTCACCATGCAAAACTTTGAAGGCAAACGAGGTCCAGCCAGAAGAAGAACATTATGGCTTCAAAATCTAAGGGACTGGTTTGGACAAAACTCAATAGCACTTTTTCGTGTGGCTGCTGATAAAAATAGGATCACCAACATGAACGCCGACGTCCAATGACGGATATGCCACAAGAAGAAGAAAACTTTGACAATTAAACCCGAATCATTACATTTGTTTCCTTATCTGAAAGGATGTTAGGGATAGTGTCACTTTAGATCCCAGTATATATCAAAGGAATAGATCAGAGATGGGTTTCAACAGGTTCTGAACAATTCTGGAGAACCAGTAGTGGAAATTTTGAGTAGTTCAGTGAACCGGTAAATACCACCTCTGACTGGCCCCTCCCCCATCTATTCTCTGCCTCCCAAATCCCAGCTGATTGGGAGGAAAGTAACCTTCCCCTGGATTGGGGAGGGAATGGAGATTTTACAGTATTCTTTCCCTGGATTGGGGTGGGAATGGAGATTTTACAGTATCCTTCCCCTGCCATGCCCACCAAGCCATGCCATGCCCACCAAGGCATACCCACAGAACCGGTAGTAAAAAAAATTGAAACCTGCCATTAGACTAGATGCTATATTGGTAGTTATAGATATTGTATTAAGGATGGCTCCTTTCATTCTCTGTAGGAGCATCCATCTTCATTGGAAACTCTAAGTTAAACTTCATTTGTTCTCTGTACGTCACCACAATCTGGTGGTGCGATACAGAGAACAAATGGAGCAACCTTAAGCAATGCAATTTATGAATCGCTATGTAATTACAAGCAAGATAATTGGCTTGAACAGTTGCCTCTAATTGACTTTTACACCTAGTTGAGTTACTTCTTTACTTGCATGTCACCTTTTCAGGCTTCTTGTGGTTGCCACCTGTCTCTATTGTCTCTTCCTCCTATGCCTATTTTACCTTCATATGTTCCCCTAAAAGTTGCATAATAAATTCTTTTCCAGTCCTGAATATATTGTTAGGAAAAGCTATTGATAAAGAGCTTTTGTTCACTTTGCTATAATGACATGAGAGTTGGGTAGTTCAGGAGAAATGTGTAAGTACGTTGAATGCAGAAGGAGTGGAATATTTAAAAATTACATGTGGTAAAGCCAACACAGTATAGAATGAACGGGTGCAGAATGATCGTGTCTTAAACACAAAAGTGAATGATCTGTATGACAAAAGTGTAAAGAGGTAGTTTTGTCAGGAGGAGAAAATGAAAGAGGACTGAATTGCAAGCCAAAGGTATAAAGGAAGTGTGAAAGGGACAATACAAAAGGGAAAACTGAGAAAGTATACAAGCATGTGTTTCTTTCCACTCTGCTACAAAAAAGTGAAATTTGAGAATGTCTGGAGAAACATAAAAGTAGGTTGAAGTCTTAAAGTATTTAATAAGTGTCCATTACATTCAGGTACTGAATAAACGTGGGTTCAATATAAAAATGTGGGACTAGTATAAAAGAGCAGGTTTGGTCACGTAGCGGGAACAAATGAATAGAATAAATATATGAAGAAAAATGAATAGATTGAGAGGAAAGAGCAGACCAAGAAAGTAATGGCTGGGTGATGTTGAAATGCTGAAAAAGAAGGTGTTAAATTTAAAGAAGTAAAGATGAAGTTTGAAGTGATGTAGCAGAATTCATAAAAGTAGAAAGTTATATAAAGTTATAGTGGGTGATCTAAGCTAGTTTTAACTATGTTATGTTTGCTTTTCTTTTTTTATCTCATGCCTTTGGTTTATTTTTCCTTACTTTTCTGAATTCTGCTTAACACTGCTTAGTCACACATTATGGGCAGCTTTTAAAGCAGGCTTTTCTCTCTTTATTGTTATTACTCAGTTTTAACATCTGTAATCTGTAGACTTAAAACTAAATTATGTATCAATGGTGGCAGGTCATCTCAAAGAAGTGGCTATTTTGGGTGAAACTTTGATCCTAAGCCATTTATTTAGCAATGCTTTGATTTTGGAACAATAGATACTCATTCCATAACAACTTGCTCTATAGCAGGGATGGCGAACCTTTTTGGCACAGAGTGCCCAAACTGGAATGCATGCACAAGTGTGCACGCTGGAGCGCCAGAAACCCAAAGACCAGTTGGCCAGTGCATATGTGCGCACCAGCCAGGTGGTCTTCGGGTTTCCAGCATGCACATGTGCGCCAGCCAGCTGGTCTTCGTGCGCACTGGAGCACCAGAAACCCAAAGACCAGCTGGCTGGCATGAGCATGCCTGGTTTTGGGGCATTTTTCAAGTCGTTTTGGGGGCATTTTTCGGCTGTTTTGGGCCGTTTTCAGGCTGTTTTTCAGCCCATTTTTTAAGCTGAAAACAGCCCCCCCCCAAAAAAAAAGTAGCCTGAAAAACAGCACAGAAAATGGCCCCAAAAATGGTCTGTTTTTTGGCCATTTTTCAGGCCATTTTTTGGTGCTCCAACAACTGCGAAAATGCACACCAGAAACTAGAAGAGCAGCTGGCGACGCCATGCGTGTCCACAGAGAGGGCTCTGTGTACCACCTCTGGCACGTGCCATAGGTTTGCCATCACGGCTCTATAGCCTTGGGTTATTTCAAGCCTAAAAGGATCCAGATTGTTTCCATAGGTGATTTGTATTATTCAGTATGGAAAGATGGCACAACATCCCCATGATAGTCTATGCCAACAAAGATGTGGGAGCCCTGATGTCTTTTTCTGACTGAGACAAGCTAACCTTTTTGATCTTCTGACCCAAATCACAAATATAAAAAAGTGAAAACTATAATAATAGAAAGCAAGGAAAGAGAAATTCTGGTTAACCATCCTCTTAAAGAAGTACAACTGCTAGCCTTGTAGTCAACTATAGTTATTTTCTAAGGCTAATACTCTTTAGTATGCATATTCTAAGCCTTATTGAACACAACTGGACTTGCATAAGATTAGACTGCAAGCCTATATATCATTACCTGCAAGGAAGTTTCATTAAACTCAATGGTCCTTACTTCAAAATAGGCCAATAGAAGGTTGTGATGGGTTTTTCTTGTGTGGTTTTTTTTTCTTTTTTGCACTAATACAGAAGTTGTGAGGCATGTGAATGGGGCAAACAAAAAGCCAGGGAATATCTTGCTTATCTTCTGAGTTTTGGGCAAAAGCTAAAATATATGTTTTCAGGATTTAGGAATGAACTTCCTCCCTCAGAGTATTTTATTTATAAATGTCCAAGAGGGCACTAGATGGAACATGTTTGTGTTTTATATGCAAATACGTGGCACATAAAAAGATACAATTCCATCATTTTACATGCCATTTTACATGTTATTCTGAACACTTAATAAGGTAGTGTAACAAAAATGTTTTTCCAACTAATGCTGCCTCTTTATTTTTATATTGATTGATTTCTAATTTTAATCTATCTCTTTTGCAGCAGTTGATGAGCTCCAGTCTTTATTCTCACAATTTAATGAGCTAAATTAGTCTGAGGCACAGCAAGTGGCCCAAAGACCTCCAGCAATGTACAGGGAGGAGAGAATTTGGTGTTCCATCTTAGACGGCCAAGGCCCTTGGGCTGGCCTCTTTCCTATCCGATTCCATTGTTGTGTCTAAAGCAATAAGTTAGCACGTGCCTCTTTTTGTGATGTGCATTTGAAAGATTCTTCTGTATTTATATTTCCTATGCCAGCATGCTGCATGCTGTAAAAAGTAAAGTGATAATTGTGATATTTGTGTTTTAGTTTTCTACCATGGACAAAATATTTGCCTTTTGTCTCAGGAATGCATGGAAGATGTTTTTCACTAAAATATGTAATGAATGTTTCTTCATTATTGTCCATCACATAGTCCTCGCATTCCTCTCATCCTGAGTGCCTGTGTGTAGTGTTAGAGGTAAAGAAAGGGGCAGAGCAGCTTGCTAACCAAACACCACTCTGGCTTTGATTCAGCCCTGAGAGGAAGATAGTTCTTATTTCTTTTCAGGTTTACAACCTGGAGTATATATTTTCCTTTTCATTTATTTCTCTGGAGGAGGAGGAGGAGGAGGAGGAGGGAGAGGAGGAGGAGACAGATATCACATTTTGAATCTATTGCTATGATGGGATATACAAGTGGGTACAAAGGATTCCCATTGAAAAAGAGGGACGCACTGATATCATACTGGGGATTAAGATTTAGTTCTCTCGTTTCAAAAACATGTTAAGTCTGGTACTTTAGAACAAATGAACTGAGATTTATATTATATATTATAATACAATATAACACATTATATAGAGAAATATATATAAGCCTGCTGTGTAATTGTCCCATCCTCATCCACTTCCTAAAAGTAATTGAATGTTGCTATGTTCCATATAAAAAAAGCCAGCCTGTGGTTGCATCTTCATTTCTGAAAACACATTTGGCCTTCCTCATTTTAAATAAAACCCAAGGCATTGTTTGGAAATATGCCCACCTGTTCAAAAAATAAATAAATAAAGCATGGTGTGAGATAAGGAAGCTGTTTTGCTTGCATTATGTGTGTTGACTGCATATTATTCCTCTCTAAGCACACCAGTAATATTTTTCCTGTTTATATGTGCCTTTCTCTGATGATCTTTGGTCATCACCATCTTTCTTCCTTGTAAAAGAGTTGGTTTGAAACATCTGATGGCTACCTAACCGGGCATATGAAATTATCCAAACCCATCCCTGGTTTAAAATAGACAGAAAATTCAAATGAATTTCATAGTTTCAAAATGATGAAAAACTTAATGACCAAAAATCAAAAGGAATAGAAAATTTGGACATAAATCTGAAAAGGAGAGGGATAGAACAATAGTTTGGATGCTACATACAGCAAGAACTACATACAATCTGAGTAGTCTTATAACTATTTTTAGTTGACAAAGGTTCAGTAGATAAATAAGCATCTGTTTTCGACATCTGGAATCCCTAATTAATAACTTGCTTATTAGTCTTGAGAACATTTGTGGTTAGCATTGCGCAGAACTGCAGTAATAAAAATGGACACAAAAGATGCTCTTATATTTGATAAGCCACTTTCCATCGGCTAGCCTCCTTTGGTACCTTCTTGTGTGCAGATTATGCTAACTGGACATTTTAAGAGTTGTAGTGCAATGCATTTGACAGGCACAAGATTTGGGAAGAGTGACTGACCATAGACCTTCTGACTTTTTTTCTGATGAGCAGCTGAACAGAATAAATGAGATGGCTTTGAAAGATTACTCAGCAACCAAAGAGAAATCTGCAATGGAATTAGTTTTGTATCGACAAAAACGAGAAGGTACATAAACCAAGGAACAGTAATCTCATCTTGGAAAAGGGAAGGAATAAGTGTGAGATCCATGTTGAACACTTCATTTATATTCCCTGTTAGCCATCATTTCAGAGTTTATGAACATATCTTATTGGTGAATTGTTATAGTGAGATATATGAAAGCAGGTCCAAATGAGACCTGACACCTCCAAGTTGGATTAGAGTATAAATGGGGTATACATGGGTCTTTTTCTGCCTGTCTAGTGATCTGAGGTCTAGTGGCAATAGGCAGCCTTGAATGCAATGAGGGAATGCTCTGGCATAGTCTAGAGCACAGCCCTAACATCCAGAACAGTATGTTTTATCCTCATTACATGTTTTATGAAATGTTGTTGGCGCGAATGTGAAATTATTTGGCTGTGTATTCATGGATTTGGCAAATCAAAAACTGTAAGTTTTTTTAAAAAAAGAAAATGAAGTTGGATATTTTTAGCTACTCATTGTTAGCTAGAGAACAAAGCCATAGCTAAGTTATTTCGTCTTTTGGTATTTGTTTGACTGTCAAATCCTTCTATAGTTAAGACACGGCTGTTTGCTAGTCAGTAATCCCTGGAGGGTAAGAACATTCTGCCTATAGGCAGTGCACCAAAAACTAATAGCATGAAATACAACCGGCCCATTTTCAATATACAATAGCTGTTGGGTCAGGCAGTAGCTGTACTTAATTGTCAGCAGGCAACTCTCATATAGACTTGTAAACACTAGTTACTTTCAATGCCTATCAACACAAATTACAATGACAGACAATTGATTTAACTCTGGGGAGGAAAACATCTGATTTTGATAGATCTTCACAAGCAGTCAAGCCTGAGATGATCTAAACACTATCAGCTAATTATGTTGCACGATTCACTGGAGCCGGAGAATCTTTCTGAAGAAAAAAATGCATTACTTAGGGCACATTCTCATGAACCCTTAATATAGATTAGAAATCCTTAAAACACGACAGCCCTTTTGTTTACACAGCTATACTGTAGTGGCCCAAACCCTTTAAGTTCCAAGCTCATTGATTTTAATCTCTTTCAATATTCAATTATTTCCTAAACCTCTAATAGATTGTGAGAGAGGGGTTCAAATTAAAAGATTTAATTTCTATTTGTTTCGGTGGGTGCATTTGATTCTGGAGTGTTTTCTTTTGTTTTACATATTTGCATCAGCATTTCTTCACATTTCAAACCCAAGGTCTGTAAATAAAAATGAAAAGCAGCTAAAGAAAAATAAACAGAAAGCTTTCAGAAAGATAATTATTCATATTATATAATGACAAGAGCAAGAAAGCTAGGCTTATCTACTAACACAGAAGAAAAGAATAAGCACCATAAAAAGCCTGTAGGAGTAGGACTTTCTTTCATTTTTGGAAGAGATGAGCTCCATTAGTTTGACAAGCAAGGAAATTCTAGGAGCCATCACTGAGAAGGCTCTGTTATATACATTGGAGTAGACTTAAGCAGTGGCAGGAAAGTCCCAGCTTTTTCCTAAGATCTGTGAACATTGTAGTAAAAGGCTAGTATTGTAAATTCTGTAGTACAAGATTTCAGTTCACTAGCTATCCACTGGTTCAAAGTACTAATGTTCAGGGATTTGCTTAGTAGAAATGCTTGACACAAAGTTTTAAAAGGCTAAAACCAATATTTTTATCTTTATGTTTATACAAACAAAAAGGTAATTTAGGCATATTCAAGTGTGTTACAAAAACTTTAGTCTGTGAAAGTAGCAATGAAGAGCTGCTCAGAATGAGTTCGGAATGAAAAAAAATATGGTTTTTTTAGATATTATTTTCTTACAGAGGGACTACAAAGTATTTCTGCATATAACTGTAGGAAAGTAGAACAGTTAACCTGGTAATTTAACAGTACACTTTCTACCAGGAGAGAAAAGTACAATCATTTGTCAACTCCATAAAAGCACCCCCTGAAAGAAAACAGGACTGAGTTTCTAGCTGAAAGAGGTAATATGTACAGGGCTCTGATCCTGGGAGCATAGCTCCATATCCTGACTTTTCCTTAAGCATACAACTGAACTCTTTGTAACATATAAATATTTAGCTGCTGCTAGAAGAGTGCTTTTAAAAGTATTAACCCTGGGCCACCAACATCAACCTGTTAACCCTTCCCCAAGGTGTTAACAATATCCTCATTTTTGTAGGTGTATCTCTGTAATCAGGGACAGTATGAAATTATTCTTACAAGCCTTGGGCAAAACAAAGAAATTGGATTAGAAGAAAACAACAAGAGTTCCTAAGCACCATGGATCTGAGGGCAGTGTAAAATGGGTTTTGATTTCTGTGAGTCATAAGCACAGAATGTTTGGACTGCACAGAATTCTTTATACCCGGATAACCATAATGGAGAAGCCAAGTAACAATTAACACAATTATATTTTCAGACTTTGAATATAAGTGTAAATTGATTATGTTTAGATTTTCAGAGTTGCAAGTACTGGGGGAAGTCATTATTTTTTTGAAACCACTGACTCAGCCTTAGAGTTCTATCACTCTTCTTCACCTTTTGTTAAAAGGTCTTTCATACAGATTTTCCTTAATACCCCAAATGTTATTATTAAAAATCAATTTTTTTAGTGTGAAAAGTTGACACTTCAGAACATCTGATCCGAAAGAACTCCGATTTCTGCAGAAAGTTAATAACATGCACAATGGTTTGTATTGTAATGCCTTTTGCAGTGCAAGAATTAAGAATTCACTGATAAGAATATTCTTAGGCCTCAGTAGACTACTGAGATGTACATTTTAATTTCAGTTTAATTTAAAACAAATACTATATTCATGGTTCAATATCCTTACAAATATATCAGTTGACCACATGTATACTTGTGATGTGTGTGATATTATTAAATATAAAAATGTTCCCATTCTCCAAGTATGTGTTTATCATATCACCTACTTTAGTAATATGTGGATTTCTTGTGTATTGTCCTCATACTTAGCCAGCAGCTGAAACAGCACTACTATCTAAGCATCTATAGATACATATATATTATTCTGTGCTAATTCAAATTTAAACTATCAATTGTGCAACTATATATGCACAGAATATATAATAATTCATGTTGATATTAGATATATACATATAGAGTAGTCTAAAAGTGGGGATAGATATGACTCTGACTGTACATGCTGTTCAATGTACCAGACTGAGTCGCAATGATTTTTATTATTCCTGAGAGTGTTGGAAAGGAGAGGGGAAAGCAACTCATAAATACCTTATATAAGTGTCCTATTCCCTCAGGGCATAAAACTCATAGATTTATGCATACTGCAAATATATGATTACATTACAGTGTGGAAGAGAAAACAGTATGTGGGAGAGAAAAATAAGCTATTAGGAAGCATAAATTACCTGCAAGAACTTTCAGCTGTACTACAGGTTTTCAGCAGAACTCTTGAAACTGACTCTTTGGTTTCGCTGAGAAGAATACCCACATTTAATAAAGAACAATGATGTTTGCTTCTGAATTTGAAGCACGGCAAGATCTGGCTTAGAACAGAGTGAAAGGAGCTGGTGCAGATGGTATTAGACAAACTCTGGGAGCTGTTTTTTTCCAAAAAATAACTTAACTTCTTGTAACCCAGATCTCAACAGAGGCAAAATCTGGATGTCTTTCTTGCAGAGCTCCATATCTGGGACAGAAGATGGCAACGGGTTAGTTGAATTAATTTCCCCTCGCTTGGTTATGTCACTAGGAGATGGGGAAGGAATCCTAGCTCACAAAAAAGAAGGAGCTTGCTTACTGCACATATGCCACCTCATCGGGGTTGCAGAATCTGAATGAATCTCCCACATCTTTGTGTATGAGAAAGGCTAATCACAAAAGTCATTGAGAGTAGAATATTTTGCCCTGCTTGAGTTGAAAGCCTACCAGTCTTTGGGGCAGATTATAGATCCATATATAGATCCTTATAAGGATCCTTATGGATCCTTATAGGCTGCAAGATAGGAAATTTTAGGGATCTGAGTGGATGGTCAATTTAGAAAGCTAGGCAGGTCCTTGTCAATGTAACTGGAGTGACTTCTATTAGTAGATAAAATGGGCCTTTCTGGGGGCAGCAGAACTGGAGAGCCCTTTGTTAAGGAGATGAAAGTTGATGTCTTCTGCTAAGGGAGGATAGAAACCGATAGTTTCTCTACGTTGCTATTTCTTTGCAAAGTCTGCATTTGGACTGTACTGTGAACTAATGAGGCTTCTATTCTTTGATTTAGATAGGATTGTAGAGGGATTTGTCCAGTGGTGAAATGTAAAATTTGTTACTACCAGTTCTGTGGGCGTGGCTTGGTGGTGGTGGGGGTAATATGACTGAATGGCCAACTTTTTTTTTTTTACTTTTAAAAGCATTTTTTCTACAACCTCTTCAGCTGAAGAGATTGTAAAAAAAATGCTTTTAAAGCCTCTGACGATCCCAGCTGACTTGCCTGATGGGCAGAGGCTTTCTTTTTTTAAAAAAAAAAAAACCTCTGATGATCCCAGCTGAGCCGCGTGATCATCAGAGGCTTTTTTTTTTAACTTTTAGAAGCATTTTTTCAGCCAAAGAGGTTGTAGAAAAAATGCTTTTAAAAATAATAAAAAAAAGCCTCTGATGATTGCATGGCTCAGCTGGGCAGGGGCGGGGGGTAGGGATTTTTGCTACCGGTTCTCCAAACTACCCGCCTCCATCGCTACCGGGTGCATTTCACCCCTGGATTTGTCTGAGGCAGGGAGGGTCAATTTGGATCTGAAAGGATCAGGCAAAGAGAGCAGCTGGGTTTCACCTTGGTTGTGTCTAAAAGTCAGGGAGGAAAAGAGACGCAGCCTCCATTTTATTTGTTAGTTTTATTTTCTCTGCTACTCCCTAGAACTGGTGTCCTTTTCTTTTCAATTGCAAAACTCTGGATGGTATTGTCCTGGACAAATCACTTTCAATTACTGCAGCAAATATCTAGTATAATTTAGTATCTCCAGCCCCATAATCTAGTGGTTTGGGGAAAGAATGATTTTACTTTTCCTATCTGAAAATTTGCTCACAAATGAGAAAAATGTGGGCTAGTGCATTTATTTTGTTCTTTGAGTGGCAGTGAAAACAAACAAGATATTTGTTAGATCGGCGCAGGAATGAAGACGTGACCAGCTCGTTACATGAGTAACTTTATTAAACAGCAACAGTAGCAAGACTGGCGTGCGCTGCCGGAGCTCTCCTTATATTCGCTCCGGCAGACGCACCGCCCCCTGACAGGGATTCAAACTTTCCCGCCCGGTGGCTGGCAGCCAATCCGGGCGGATGTCCTTATAAGGACATAACACTCCTCCCCCCTAGTCCAAAGAAAAAAAACGTTCAGTGTTCGTCAATAAACGTGACGTAGTCCTGCAGGTACGTAGGACGCCTAGGCACCCTACTTGACCTGCGCAGTCTCATTTCTCCCGTGTCCCCGCCCTGGACGGACGGGGTTTCTGTGGCTCCTGGATTCTTCCCCGGAACCAGGCTCGGTTCGGCTGGCGAGTGTGCGGGGTCACCCTCAGCGCCTCTGGCCGGACCGCAGACCTGGAATGGCTGGTTCTGGTGGTCTTCCTCCTGGCCTGTGGATCTTTCGCCTCGGCGGTGCTGTTCGGTTCCGACCCGGGACGAGCGTCTGAGTCTCGGTAAGACCCCGGCTGTCACTTGCTCTTCCTCGGTCTCCCGGTGGCTGCAGTTCTGCTGTGGCCCGGCCCGCTGTGGTCTGGAGGGTGGTTCGGTCCGGTGCTCTTGGGTCCGGTCTGCCCGCTGTGGGTGGTGTTGGCTCGGGTAGCGGTGTCCGACCTTGCAGGGTTGGCGCAGGTCTCCTTGGCCGGGCAGGCGTTGGTCTTCCCCGTCGGGTTGGTGGTGGTCGACCTGGTCGGGGTGTCGTTGTGGGGATGCCTCCTCGGGTCGGTGGAGGTCTCCCCTGCCGGGTTGGCGCAGGCCTCCCTGGCCGGGTTGTTGTCGGCTTTCCCTTCCCCCTAGTCCCTGGTTTACCGCCAGTTGGTGGTTGGGGTCGTCTGGGTTGGGTTGTTGTTGCCGGGTTGTTTCTTGCGTTGGGCGGGGGTCCCTCTCGCCGGGGAGTCGTGTGCCACCCTCGCCCATGTGCTGTGGTGTGCCCATCTGCGATGGTCCCCGGTCTACTTGCCTTGCGTTGAGGTCTCCCTGGTAGGGCTGCCGTGGGTTGCCTTCGGTGGTGGGGTGCGGTGCTTCCCTTCTGGGCAGGTCCTGGTCTACCTGCGGGCTGGGTCGGGGGTCCCTGGGCCTGTTGTGCCGGGTGCCCACCTGGCCGGGTTGGTGTTGCCATCCCCCGTGCGGTTGGCCCCGGTCTACCTCGCTGCACTGCCGACGTGACAGTGCCTGGTAGTGTGCTGGGCCGACCTCGTCGGGATGGCGTTGTTCTGCCTCGTAGGGGTGTGGTGGGCCTACCTCGTCTGGGTATGGTAGGTCTACCTCGCTGGGGTGTTGTAAGCCTACCTCGTCTGGGTGTTGTAGGCCTCCCTCGTCAGGCTGGTTTTCGTGTGCTCCCCCCCACCTTTTCCGGAGTTGGTCGATGTGACGTCTCACGACCTGTCCATCTTCCAACTCGACGGTGTAGGATTTGGGGCCGGTTGTGCTGGCAATCTTCCCTTTCAGCCACTTAGGAGAGCCGTTGAAATTCAGCGCGAAAACTGAATTTCCTTTGCTGAAGGTGCGAAGCGGCCGGCTGGCGGTTGCGGTCACTTCCGGGCTGTATTGGGGGTGCAGCCGGTCCAAGGGTGACCTCAACCTTCTGCCCATGAGGAGTTCGGCCGGGCTCTTGTGGGTCGTGGCATGCGGCGTGATGTGCTGGGTGAGGAGGAAGTTGTCGATGCGTTCTTGCCAGTCTCCCGGGCCCATCTTGGTGAGGGCTTCTTTTGTGAGCCGGACCATCCGTTCCGCTTGTCCGTTTCCGGCCGGCCTGTACGGAGCGGAGAGGGCATGGCGGATGCCCAGTCCTGCCAGGAAGGACTCCATGGCCAGGGATGTGAGCTGGGGGCCGTTGTCCGAGACCAGCACGTCCGGTAGTCCGTGTGTGGCAAACAGGCGGCGCAGGGCTCGGATCGTCGCTTCTGTTGTGGTAGATGCCATGGGTATCACCTCGAGCCACTTGGAGAAGGCATCTACCACGATGAGGAGGAGTCGCCCCTGCATCGGGCCCGCGAAGTCGATGTGGACCCTCGACCAGGGGTTGCTGGGGGTCTCCCAGTTCGTGACTTCAGATTGCGGCGGCGCGGGGCGGACTTCTTGGCACAGGTCACATCTGGAGACCCATTGTTCGATGTCTCTGTCCAGTGAGGGCCACCAGACATAACTCCGTGCCAGGGCCTTCATGCGGACGATGCCCGGGTGCCCGTTGTGCAGTGTCTCCAGCATCCGCCGTTGTAGAGTGCTTGGGATCAGCACCCTGTCTCCCCATAGCAGACAGCCCTTTATGGTGGACAGCTCCGTCTGTTTCCTGGTGAACGGGCTGAACCTCTCTTCCATCTGTTTCGATGGCCACCCCCTGAGGATCCAGGACCTTACTTGGCGGAGGGTGGGGTCTCTCTGGGTGTGCGCGGCCACATCTGCGGAGGAGACTGGACAGCTGGCGTCGTCATCTATGTGGAATAGATGGAGCGTGGGGGCTGGGTCTTCCACCGGGTTCTTCGATGGGCATCTGCTGAGTGCGTCGGCATTTCCTATGGCTGTGCCTGGCTGGTGCACAAGCCTATAGGAGTAGCCGGCCAGGAAGATGGCCCATCTCGTCATCCGCGGGGACATGAAGGTCGGGGTGGGTTGGTCGCCTGCGAGGAGTCCCAGGAGTGGCTTGTGATCGGTGACTATGGTGAAGCGTCTTCCATAGAGATATTCGTGGAAGCGCTTCACTCCTGCCACGATGGCCAGGGCTTCTTTGTCCAGCTGACTGTAGTTCCGTTCTGCTCCGGACATGGTCTTCGAGAAATATGCGATGGGGGCTTTGGTGCCGTTGGGCAGTTCGTGGCTGAGGACTGCCCCCACCCCGTAGGGCGAGGCATCACAGGTCAGCTTTAGGGGGAGCATTTCGCTGTATTGGATGAGGATGCTTTTGGACGTCAATAGTCCTTTTATGGCTCGGAATGCCGCTTCCTCTTCCTGGCCCCACTTCCAGGATGCCGATTTCCCCAGCAGGCGGTGAAGTGGCTCAGCAACTGTGGCTTTCTGTTTTAGAAAGATTGCATAAAAGTTGAGCAACCCAAGGAATGCCTGAAGCTCCGTTTTGTTTTTTGGGCTTGGAGCTTCATGGATTGCTTCCACTTTTGATTTGGTGGGGTGGATGCCTGTGCTATCAATGAGGTAGCCCAGGAACTCGACTTCCTGTACTCCTATGATGCACTTGTCCCGCCTGACCCTCAAGCCCTTGGCCTTGAATCGCTGCAGGACAAGCCTGAGCCTTTCAAGGAGTTGAGCTCTTGAGTCACCGGAGATGAGCACATCGTCGAAGTAAGGCACCACCCCTGGAACGTCTTGGAGAAGGTGTTCCATCATGGATTGGAAGATGCCGGGGGCAGCGCTGACTCCAAATTGGAGGCGGTTACATTTGCATGCTCCCCTGTGCGTGACAATTGTTTGAGCCTCCGCCGTTTTTTCGTCTACTGGCAATTGCTGGTAAGCCTGGGCCAGGTCCAGTTTGGCGAATATTGAGCCAGATCCCAGGGAATGCAGCAGGTGTTGCACCACTGGGACTGGGTATGCGCTCTGTGCCAACGCCTTGTTGATGGTACAATGGTAGTCGGCACAGATGCGCACAGACCCATCATGCTTCAGTGGGGTCACAATGGGGGTCTCCCATGAAGCATGATCGATCGGTTCCAGGACGCCCTGGGCGATCAGCTTATCCAGCTGCTCGTCTACTTTCGGCCGCAGGGCGAATGGAACTCGGCGGGGCTTGAGCCTGATTGGGGTGACTCCCTTATCCAGATTGAAAGAGATTGGCCTCCCCACAAATTTCCCCAGCTTACCATCGAAGACTTCCTTGAATTCTTCGATGAGGTTGTCGAGTTCATCCCTGCCAATTTGGTTGATGCCTTCGATTGAAAGCCCCAGCGGCTTGAACCACTCCACTCCTAGCAGGTTCAGACGGCTGTCCTTTACGACGGTGATGGGGAGCTTGGCTTCGAACTGCTTGTAGGTGACTCGGATGTTGGCTCTTCCTAACACTCCGATGGGGTTTCCCCCAAAGTCGACGAGCTTGGAGTGTAGTGGCTTCAGCTCTCGCTTGGTGATGCTGGGTTGCAGGCGCTTCAACTGCTGCCAGTCCATGATGGAGTAGACCGAGCCGGAGTCTACCTCCATTTTGCAGGGTGCTCCCTCCACGTGGATGGTCACGTGGAACTTGGTGGCATTGTCTGAGGTCGTGTGAGCGATGGTCGTCTGGTGGACTGCTCCGCTCCGGGGAAATTCGTCGTCTCTGCGTCTGGAAGGGCCAGAGGACCGTTTGGATGACCTCTGGTAATCCTTCCGATTCTCGCGGGGACGGTGGCTGGAGGGCTCTGGGGCTGGTTCCTCAGCTCTGCAAGCTTCGGCGATGTGACCCCTTCTGTTGCAGCGTCGGCAGGTCGCATCTCTCCACTTGCAGGTCGCTCTGGCATGGTCCCCTCTGCAGCTGGCGCAGCGCTCCCCCTTGTAGTTCCGTTGGGTGGTTTCCCGCCTTGGGGGTCTGGATACCTTGTGGACGGTGGATTCTCCCTCCGATTCGGATCCAGCTGTGGAATCCTCTGTTGACGATTGCGCTGTGGAGCGAATCTTGTGGACTCCCTTTGCTCTGCTTACTGCGGCGGCTGCTTTCTCCGAGATTTCGGATGCGGTGGCTTCCTCCACCACATCCTTGAGCACGAGCTTCTTTCTGCTCAGGAATTTCTTTTGGAGGCCCCTGTCCCTCATGCCGAAAACCACGCAGTCAGCGATGGTGTTGTCCACGTGGTCAAACTCACAGCTGGCTGCGATCTGGCGTAGGGCGGCCACGAATTCTTTGATGGTCTCACCTTCCTTCTGATCCCTCTGGTGGAAGGTGAAACGGTTCGCCACTGGTGTTCCCGTTGGGGCATAGTGGTCTTCCAGGATCTGCAGCAGGTCTGCCCATGGCACTTCCTCGATGTCTCGTGGTGCTACGAGATCGATTGCCATGTCGAGGACTTCGGAGCCGCAGTTGGCCAGGAAGATGCCCTTCTTCCGGTCATCGTCGGCGTCCCTGATGTTGTTGCCTCTCAGGTATTGCCGAAATTTGACCACGTAGGATTTCCACTTGTCCTTCCCTGGGCGGAAAGGAGCAAGGGCTGGCAAAGTGACTTCAGCGGATGCCATGCCTTTGGAAATGCCTACTGTGGTTCCAGGTGCCGGAGTCTTGGTTTTGTTGGCTTGGTGCCACAAGGTTCGTTTCTTCTCTCTAGTCCTTCGTCGCCAGTGTTAGATCGGCGCAGGAATGAAGACGTGACCAGCTCGTTACATGAGTAACTTTATTAAACAGCAACAGTAGCAAGACTGGCGTGCGCTGCCGGAGCTCTCCTTATATTCGCTCCGGCAGACGCACCGCCCCCTGACAGGGATTCAAACTTTCCCGCCCGGTGGCTGGCAGCCAATCCGGGCGGATGTCCTTATAAGGACATAACAATATTAGCAGTGATACCATATGAAAATTTAAAGAACAATGATAGTACAGGTAAAAGATAGAAGCAATACAAGCTACATTGCTGATGTAAAGCTGTAAATTCATACTGTTCTGTGTAGAAAGCCAAAAGAGACAGAATAAATTTGGGAAACACATTTGAAACAAGCACTGCCCCCAAATAGTTTAAAAGATGCCTTTTAGATATCAAAAAGTGTGATTGTGTATGTCTATGTGCATGTTTTGGCGGGCTTCAAGCAGGCCTGATTACAATCATATACATTTGAAAGAAAGGTTGTTCTGAAAGTAAATAGAATTTCACAATATAAATAAGTTTAAATTCATGAAAGGAATATTGAAGGGCTAGAAATATTTGGAAATGCAACTCAGAGTTTGGAGCACTATTTAAAAAAATTGGAGCAAACATCTGTCTGGAATTCCTGACCAAGTTTGTGGAAGATACAGTGGGAGCCTCCCCTGCTCCCTTTCTTAGTGACAAAATGCAGAACCTACTTAATTTCTAAAATTATCAGAGGGGGAGCAATTCTGAATCCACAAAAATGAAAAGAGGCTTATGCTCTTCAGTTGTTAATAAAAGTACTGTAGGTGCTCAAAAAGACATTTCAAATAACAATAGCATTTACTTATATACTGCTTCACAGTGCATGACAGCCCTCTCTAAGCAGTTTACAGAATCAGCATATTGCCCCCAGCAATCTGGGTCCTCACTTTACTGACCTCGGAAGGATGGAAGGCTGAGTCAACCTTGAGCCGGTGAGATTCGAACTGCCAAACTGCAGGCATCCAGGTGTCAGCAGAAGAAGCTTGCAGTACTGCATTCCAACCACTGCGTCACCATGACTCTTGATGAACCCACACTTCAGCTATCCTAACTTAAATAGGACAGTTTTTTTAATTAAAAGTATGGAGGGAACTTTTGTTTGGTCAAAGGGGATTTCTATATAAACTGATAGAGGAATCAGAAGGAAGGAAGGAAGAAAGGAAGGAAGGAAGGAAGGAAGGGAGAGTCAACCTATTTTTCAAAGCACCAGAAGACAAGAAGCAATGGATGGAAACTGAACAAAGAGAGAAACAACCTAGAACTAAGGAGAAACGTCTGGCAATCAAAACAAATAACCAATGGAACAACTTGCCTTCAGAAGTTGTGGGTGCTTCAACACTGGAGGCTTTTAAGAAGGGACTGGGTAACTATTTGTCAAAAATGGTATAGGGTTTCCTGCTTAAGCAGGGAGTTAGACTACCTCCAAGGTCCCTTCCAACTCGTTATTCTGTTATATTTTTGGAGATTATTATAACAGCTTATTTGGGAATCATATTACATTTGTTGCATCCTTGATTAATTGCTAATATGTGACTTAAGGAATCTATGAAGGTCTTAATACTGCTTCCAAGTTCAAACTATTACAGAATATCTTTTACATTTTTTATTTTTGTCATTCTCCTTTACTAATCTAGAGTTACTCCCTCCCTCCTTCCTTCCTTCCTTCCTTCCTTCCTTCCTTCCTTCCTTCCTTCCTTCCTTCCTTCCTTCCTTCCTTCCTTCCATGATTCCTCCATCAGTTTCTATTATAGCACTGCTTTGGTTTGATGTAATACATTTTCATCTTTCCTTATTAATTGAAATGTTCTCATTTGCAGCTCCAGTTGTATTTTTTCTTCAAGTAATCCTGTAAGTGTGCACCTATTGAAAACTAGATTTTTTTCCAGTAAGAATAGAAATATGCCACAAATAATGCAGGTCATAATTTCTGAAACATTCCCATTTGTATTCTGTTCCTTAGGGCATTACCAATACAAGGTGTTTATTTCTTATTGTTCCCTTTTCAGGCTCTTGGGTAAACCAAGTACCAATTGAAGAGAATATTTGTAATTCAGATTGAACTGTGGTGTCCTTGGTGGTCTCTGAGCTTGGTTGTATGAATTGTCCACTTAAGAGGGAGAAATGTGTTAGAGTTTTCCTCTTAAATTATTTTCCTTATTAGATACTGTATATCTATACACTCCATATAGTGCCGTGGTGGTGAATCTATGGCACGCATGCCACAGATGGCAATCAGAGCCCTTTGTATGGGCATGTGCGCTGTCGCCCCAGCACAGATGAAACGCTGCCAGACATGCACTGAAACAAGCGATGGGCAGGACAGGGCTCTGATTGGTGGATGTGGCTTTGGTTCGTGACTTCTGTTCAAGTTGATAGACAGCCAGCTGTTTGTGAATGGTCCTTGCTCCTTTCCTAATGTTTCAAAAAACCCTCCCTGGCCTTTCGCTTTTCCCACCCCCGATTCCCTTCAGTAATTGTCATTTGCTTGCCTTCTTTCAAAAATTACACAGATACACAAACAAATAACCTGTGCATTGATGAGACCTAATTGCAAAGAATGGTTTGTGTATAAGATTAGACTAGAGGGATCTTGCACACCGGTCTCTATCTCTGCAGCAATAATGGATCCCTCGCTGCCCACTTCCTGACCCCGTGCTTGGTCCCCTTGGTTTTTCTTTTCCTGTGGCAGGATTGTCTCGGATCATGTGCAGAGTGCCTTCATGTGCAGAGTGCCTTTCAAATCAACCTCTGCAATTTTCAGCTCTCATCAGAGCAATAGAAAGGAGAGAAGGAGAGTAGGACTCTTTAGCTTCACCCTTCTTTGGTCCAGCTCCCTCCTGTCCTCCTATCCTGTGGCAATCCTTCACACTCACCCCGCTTCCCTGCCGCATTCCCACGAGGACTGCTCCCTGTCACTTTTTGGGAGACCGCCTGATCTCCCTTCTAAGGCTAGCCACGTTCTGCTGCCTGTTCTTACTCTCCCCCCGCTCCCCACACCAGTGGCAGCAGCAGGTAAAAGGGAGGTGGGCTGCCCTGGGACTTTGACAGGGTGTCCGGAAAAGATCTGGCCTGGGGAGGGGAGGGTGGAAAACCCTGCAGATGCTGAGACCTTCCCTTGCCAGAAGGTCTTGGCTGACCTGGTGCAGGGATGAGGACGGCAGAGCCATTGCGGTGGTGGTGGTGGTGGTGGTGGTGGTAGTGTGTGAGTGTGTGTGTGTGTGTGTGTGTGTGAGAGAGAGAGAGAGAGAGAGAGAGAGCGAGAGAGAGAGAGAGAGACTGTGTGAGTGTGTGTGACAGAGAGAGACTCAGCTTGCTTTCCTTCTCCTAAATTTGCAGTCGCTCTCAAAAGTTCAGTGTGTCCTCCAATTGCCTGAGTAGATCCTTCTAAGAAGAATTCACTAGCTTTGTTGGGGTTTGAGAGAAAGAGACAGAAAGACAAAGAGAGGGGGGAGGGAAAGATAGAGAGAAAAAGTGGGAAAGAGAGCACAGGGAGGGAAAGAGAGAGAGTGGGAGGGAAACAGAGGGGTAAGAGGGAGGGAGGGAAAGAGAAATGATATTACAAAAGTTTTTCTTTTTTATTGTTGCTAAATGTAATATTTCAAAAGCAGGAAAAAAAATGAAGGGACATAAAAGTGCATTTATCATGTTTTTCTTAGAACAATTAGCTGAACTTTGCCTTGTTTATCATTATTTAGGTAGTAAAATCTCATTATTCAGGTTAAATTGCTGTATTGGCACTTTGCGATAAATAAGTGGGTTTTTGGTCTGAGTTTGGGCACTCAGTCTCTAAAAGGTTCACTATCACTGATATAGTGTATATGGAGACATGGTGGCACAGTGGTTAGAATGCAGTATTGCAGGCTAATTCTGCTGATTGACTGCAGTTCGATCCTGGCTACCCAAGGTTGATTCAACCTTTCATACTTCTGAGATTAGTAAAATGGGAACCATTTTAAAAGGGGCAATATGCTGACTCTGTAAATCACTTAGAGGGGGTTATAATGCACTATGAAATGGTATATAAGTCTAAGTGCTATTGCTATTGCTATCTGTTTGTTCACTACGCCAGCTTCCTGAAAACTGGCTGCTTTATATTCTTCTTACATCTCTACAGTAGCCCCTGCTTCCCATAACAGTAAGACATCATCCAGTTGTCCACCACGGGCCATTACAGTAATACAGAAGATATATTTTTGTCTTTGATTGGTAAAATAAAATAAAATAAAGACATTATCAGTAATATCATATGAAAATTGTAAGGGCAGTGATTGTACAGGTAAAAGATAGGCACAATAAAAGTTGCATATCTGCTCTAAAGCTACAACCCATAATGTTCTGTGTAGAAAGCTAAAAGAGTAAGAATAAACTCCAGCATCTAAATTGTAGCTTCAGAAAATGACAACATGAGGAGGTTCCAGTCAGAGAGAAGTGGGCAAATTTAAATTATTCTGTGTGTCCTTGTTGCTAATGAGAAACAAGGCTATCTGGGTGTCTTCTTCGCTTATATGCCTTATCTATGGGAGGAGCTGGCAATGGGATTAACTATGTGTTACATAGGTACAAACTGAGTGGCCCATCAGCATCCCTTTTGTGCTCCTCACACTATGTGGGGCCAAAAGACTCATGGAACCCATTTTACCCCTTTCAACAACCTTAAGCCTCTGAAATAAATTTTGGAGCTTTTACACATTCTCAGTGAAAATGTCTCGTCCTCCTTTGATGGTGTTAATTTCAGGAAGGAGTGAAAACCCTATTCTGGTTACTTTTTTATTGTCTCCAGTCTGATTAAGGAGCCTTTCTATTTTCAAAGAAAAAAAATAGTTATGGCCCAAGTGACTAACCACATCATACAAAGAAAGAGGTTAGTTTAATAAGCATATTAATTCTCCCTCTTTTTTTTTTTCCTTTAATTTTCGTCATCTAGACCGTGAAGTACATCACATTTTCTACATCTTGGGGAAAATTCCACTTCAGAGTTTTCAGGTTTAAAGAAAGGGAAAGAAATAATTCCCTTCTGCCATTTAATGGTCACCCAAATTTAGGGATTTAATTATCCCTACTTCCTGTGGTATGAGTGGTAGAGGTTGTTCAGAGGTGGGTTTCAGCAGGTTCTGACCAGTTCTGGAGAACCAGTAGTGGAAATTTTGAGTAGTTCAGAGAACCGGTAGTAAAAATTCTGACTGGGCCCGCCCCCCCATCTATTCTCTGCCTCCCGAGTCCCAGCTGATTGGGAGGAAATGGGGATTTTGCAGTAACCTTCCCCTGGAGTGGGGTGGGAATGGAGATTTTACAGTATCCTTCCCCTACCATGTCTACCAAGCCACGCCCACCAAGCCATGCCACGCCCACCAAGCCACACCCACAGAACCGGTAGTAAAAAGTTTTGAAACCCACTACTGAGGTTGTTACAGCTCTTCTTATCATTTCAATTAATTATAATAACATGAGGTGGTTAAGTAATGCCACAGCCATCCTAGCTTGAAGTTGGGATGAGCTCCAGAATGGGGGGTGGGGGGTTTAGAATATAGTTCAAGCTTATCATGAAAGCCTGGGGACCCCTGTAAAAACTGCCATTTTATTTCTTCATATCCTTAATCCTTATGTTAAACTCTCTTCTGGTATTTAAGATAGTGATTTGAATACTTTAAATCCCTCAGCTGTAACTAGGGTACTTGTGGCTGGAGAGTTTTGATTCTTGTACCTTACAAATGTTCTTCAGAATTTGCCTCCCCCAGAAACATGTCCCCTCCCCTCTTTTTTAAACCTTTCTTGTCATCAGAGGTCCAATTTTAAAATACTAAGAGTTGCAGAACTTTCTATGGATATAGGGGGGAAATCCGAAATCAAACCCCTTACATGGATGGATGTTTCATTCTCATATATGTATATTCAACGGATGAACCTCTGTTTTCAGAGGATTTATAGATGTTATCTGATATATTGTATGGCTTTGGGATGTCTTCCCAACATTCATAGCATTGGATTGGTAAGTGTATACATTTGTATAGTACAGCATTGGTAAGTGTATACATTTAGTTTAAATAGCCAACTTTTCTTTTTCCCTTGTCAAGTTATTATTATGTGGTGTGAAAGCTATGATTAATTAGCATTAAAAAATACAGTTTCTACACTCTGTGATCTCAGGCCAACCATATTATATCTCAGATATCGTCACACCAATTAACAGTATCTGGACTTAGGCAAGGATGACGGGAGTTATGCCTATACACCATACTGTCCAAACCTGGCATATTGTGACTTCCATTTTTCCCAAAATTAAAGAAACACTTTTGTAAACATCTGTTTGACTAAGATGGAGAGATGGAAAGGACTGTCAGGACTTAGTTAAGGAGACAAAGCCTTTCAGGATGGCTTTAAGAAGCTTGTCCAATATTGGCGGACGTGTGTAGCAAATGGTGGTGATTATACAGAGAAGTAAATACAGGTAACAAAAGAACTCATTTCAAGAATTATTTTCCTATTTCGTTGATTAAAATATCCTTATTAAAGTTTTGGCAGTGGAGGCATTTCTTTTCATTCAACTCTGATGTTTTGTCTATCTAATATTTGTACTAGCCATGATTATTGGCAAAATGCAATGTATGCTTGTGAAGTGTAACTATCAAAACTGAGTATTAGTCAATATTTTACATTTTTGCTGATCAAATTATCAGGCTGTCCAGGCTGTCTAAAGCGTGCATATTACATTAAGGGGGGGATCCATGTGGGCATTAATTAAAATGTGATTCTTGCCTCATCAATATTTCTATTTATAAAAAGTAAGCAAGTTGTAGAATCATTCTTTTCTTTTTTTCCCAGTCAGCTTGATTTGCAGTTAGATAATCTGTACTTTGGCTATCTAATGAGAAGAGAGCAACTCATTGGAGTCGGATGTGACTTAAAGACTGGACAACAACAGCGATCTGCACTAACGTGTGAAATATTGCCCTGGCAGTATGTTTGATCAGTTGAAGTAACTGTACTTCTTTTAAGTTTGAACCCGTATCCAACTAGCTTTCTGGTTGTTCTTCAGTTATAGACTAGAGCATACCTGCTCTGCTAAACTGCCATGTGTTATATGTCACCAATTGTTTCTGAAGGGCAGGAGGAGATGACATCTTCTGTTGCTCCCAGCCCACCATGAATGTGACCTGTGCCTCATCTATTTAATTCATGTTAAAAGTAGTATTTTATAATGTTGCTATCCAGTTTGCCTGCTCTACCTATGTGTTTTGATCCTAATGTAAACTCAGCAGAAATGGCTAAGGTGGAACTAGAACTCTTTAATCTTTAAACCTATACCTAAATTAATTAATCTGTTTTTAATAGTTTCTCTAACTTTTATATGTCTTTGTATTTATTTATGCTGTTCACCGCCCTGAGTCCCTCGGGAGTAGGGCGGTATACAAATATGAAAATAAATAAATAAATAAAATAAATAAATAAAACTCGTGGTCTCCCACTTTCTAGTTCTGGTGCCTTAACCACTAGACCAAGCAGGCTCTATTATAGCTTGTTTTGTTCTGTACAGTGACAACTGAATTGTAAATTAAATTGTCTCTAATTTGTATATTCCAAAAGTTTAGGACCCAGAGAGAAAGGCCAACTGCAGGTCAATTCCTTGAACCCTATAGTGGAGAACATGCTTTTTTAAAAAATTGTGCAGTGAGTATCTCATGAATATTCCCCCTTTTCCCCTGGCTAGGGTTTATAAATATCCTCCTCTCCCCGCCAAAAAATCAGGCAACAGAAAGACAACTGTGCAAGGCCTATCTAGTGAGAAGCGAGCCCAGTTTTATATACATTATTAGGAAACCTATTTCTTCCAGTGTGACAGCAGAGGGCCATTTGTATGAAAAAGCAAAATAGCCACCTCATTGCTTTTTCAAAACATATACAAATGTGAATTTTGCTGGGTAGGAGGGCTGGAGCACCTCTGGAAATCAAGATAAATCTGCTTATACACACATGGCATAATTTGTAGAGAAGGCAAGGTTTATACAAGAAATTGAAGCTTTAAACCTCAAGTACCATAAATAGTATATTTTAAAGCTTCAAGTCAGTTGTAGGCTGGGGGCCAGATCCCTTATTTGGCAGCTGTCGTCATTTTATGATTTATTAAAATGAAGTAACAAAGCGAGACATAACTATTAACAAGGGTGTTTGCAGCATCAGTGGAATATTCCAAAAGCTGGTTTCTTTGCCTTTAATCCTCAGATATCTTGATAGGAAAAGTCTTTCTTCTGCAAAGTTGAAAAGGAACAAGATGCAGCCAGCCCCCTTCTCTTCTGGTAGCACGAGACTAGTGACCCAGGGGTTCGGCTTTATCTTTATTGTTTCTGTTTCTTTAAACAAAAAGGAAATGTTCAATATAAAAATTAGCAATCCTTTTTTTTTATGCAAATGGTTTTGCTAAAATGCATGGGTGCTTTGATGTATCATGTTTGCAGGCAGAAAACAACAAATAGAATTCAGGGGACTTAATGGAAAGAGGGGCCAATGAATTCTGGTGAGAAGAAGCAGAATAAACCATATACAGATTCTGTTACATTTGCTTAGCAATGGCTTGTGAATAAGTCAAAATTGTGGGATTCACATAGCATACTAAGCCACCATCTTGTAAACTACCTTACGGCTTAGCACATGATATGAACCCAGCCACAGAATGAAATACGAAATAGGCTACCACTGTAATGTTGCACTTGTTGACATAGGCTACATTCCCAGTTACAGTGTTAGTTAGTTAGTTAGTTAGTTAGTTAGTTAGTTAGTTACAGTGCAGTTAGTGCCAAGTAAGTTAACTGCAGACAATTCTTTATCTTCGGATTTACCAAACTTTTCAAATGTTAGATACAGTCATGGCCGTAAATGTTGGCACCCCTGAAATTTTTCAAGAAAATGAAGTATTTCTCACAGAAAAGTAGTGCAGTAACACATGTTTTGCTATACACATGTTTATTCCCTTTGTGTGTATTGGAACAAAACCAAAAAAGGGAGGAAAAAAAGCAAATTGGACATACTGTCACACAAAACTCCAAAAATGGGCTGGACAAAATCATTGGCACCCTTTACTTAATATTTGGTTGCACACCCTTTGAAATAAATAACTGAAATCAGTCACTTCCGATAACCATCAATAAGCTTCTTACACCTCTCACCCGGAATTTTGGACCACTCTTCCTTTGCAAACTGCTCCAGGTCTCTCTTATTGGAAGGGCGCCTCTTACCAACAGCAATTTTAAGATCTCTCCACAGGTGTTCAATGGAATTGAGATCTGGACTCATTGCTTGCCACCAGAACTCTCCAGTGCTTTGTTGCCATCCATTTCTGGGTGCTTTTTGATATATGTTTGGGGTCATTGTCCTGCTGGAAGACCCAAGATCTCTGACGCAAACCCAGCTTTCTGACACTGGGTGTTGAGATCCCCTTGACACTGTGATCCACAGCGGCACACATGAATCCCTGGCTGAAAGCCAACAACAATGAAGAACCTTATGGGTGGTGGTTGGGGGGTGATTGGCAACTCACAAGCACATTGGTGGTGGGGGTGTTTCTTTCTCCTAGGCGGTCGGTCACGCAGCGGCCGGCATAGGGTGGATCCTCTTCAGACACCTTTCAGTCGCTGGAACTGAGGAGGAGATGCTGCGCGCATGCGCCATTAGCACCGTACCCGGAAGGGCGTGCAAGCGGCTGGCGCAAGTGTTTAAAAGGCATAGGGAGGCAGCCGCTCCCAACGCCGACTTTATGCTGTTCGCATTTGTACTACTTGTTGTTGCCTGAGCCGCTCAAACAGATTAAACTGCTGAAGAAACCATCTGCTGTCCGTGGCGTTTTCTTCTCGTTCGTTCCAAGCCCGCAGCGTCAAGTTGACACTGGGCTCTACAGTGCGACCCAAAATCCGTTGGTAATCCTCAGATTTCATGATGCCTTGCACACATTCAAGGTACCCAGTGCCAGAGGCAGCAAAACAACCCCAAAACATCAGTGAACCTCCACAATATTTCACTACAGGTACTGTGTTCTTTTCTTTGTAGGCCTCATTCCGTTTGCGGTAAACAGTAGAATGATGTGCTTTACCAAAAAGCTCTATCTCGGTCTTATCTGTCCACAAGACGTTTGCCCAGAAGGATTTTGGCTTACTCAAGTACATGTTGGCAAACTGTAGTCTTGCTTTTTTATGTCTCTGTGTCAGCAGTAGGGTCTCCTGCGTCTCCTGCCATAGCGTTTCATTTCATTTAAATGTCGATGGATAGTTCACGCTGACACTGATGCTCCCTGAGCCTGCAGGACAGCTTGAATTGCTTTAGAACTTGTTTGGGGCTGCTTATCCACTATCCAGACTATCTTGCGTTGGCACCTTTCATCAATTTTTCTCTTCCGTCCACGCCCTGGGAGATTAGCTACAGTGCCATGGGTTGCAAACTTCTTGATAATGTTGTGCACTTTGGACAAAGGCAAATCTAGAACTCTGGAGATGGACTTGTAACTTTGAGATTGGTGATATTTTTCCACAATTTTGGTTCTCAAGTCCTCAGACAGTTCTCTTCTCCTCTTTCTGTTGTCCATGCTTAGTGTGGCACACACAGTCACACAATGCAAAGACTAAGTGAACTTCTCTCCTTTTTATCTGCTTTCAGGTGTGAGTTTTATATTGCCCACACCTCTTACTTGCCCCAGGTGAGTTTAAAGAGCATCACATGCTTGAAACAATCTTATTTATCCACAATTTTGAAAGGGTGCCAGTGATTTTGTCCAGTCCATTTTTGGAGTTTTGTGTGACATTATGTCCAATTTGCTATTTTTCCTCCCTTTTTTGGTTTTGTTCCAATACACACAAAGGGAATAAACATGTGTATAGCAAAACATGTGTTACTGCACTACTTTTCTGTGAGAAATACTTCATTTTCTGGAAAAATTTCAGGGGTGCCAACATTTACGGCCATGACTGTAATTGCTTAGGATGTTTGATGGTTCAGCATCTAGGTTAAAGAGGTTCAGGGCAGGGTGAAATTCAAAATCCCTACCAGTTCTGTGAGTGTGGTATGGTGCATGTGGCAGGCAAAATCTCCATTCCCTCCCCACTCCTGGGGGAAGGATATTGCAAAATCTCCATTCCCACCCTACTCTGGGGTCAGCCAGAGGTGGTATTTGCCGGTTCTCCGAACTACTCAAAATTTCTGCTACCAGTCCTCCAGAACCTGTTAGAACCTGCTGAATTCCATCTGGTTCAGGGTGGCCATGTAAAGAATTTGAGTGCTCAGAGTAAAGATGGTGGACAGAGGATTAAAAATAGTGTGTTCGCTAAGTGAAGTTTACAGCCAAATGCATTGAGCAAACAAGGTAATTGAGGGTCAACATGATATAGATTATGAAACTGATCATGGATCAAACTGCCTACTCATTAGATTTACCATCCAGCCTCCTTGCAAGATTACCATGGATAATGGCAGGAATGCTATGGGTGTGTCCTGAGGTAAAAGACCCCCATCCTGATCATGTATGCTGATCCTGCAGCTTCAGTACACCAGGTTGCAAATGAACTGAAGCCTTAGAATGTCATCTTCCATTTCCCAGAGAGCTTTCTTATGAAAATGGAATATCCAAGCCCTGCTTATCCATATGATTCTTTGACCCCCGTGACCTTAATGCTTTGTTTGGACTAATATAGAGAGGTATGCCTCATACAAGGCATTGTTAAAATTATGGAGATAAAATTGTGGGAGGAGAAGATTGTTCCTGTTGGTAAAAATCCTTCTATCCCTTTTAATGAAAAACTGGCTGATAACTGTAGCAATCAGGACCAAATACTGATGGGTAGATAGAGAGGACAATCCTTGGGGCCTTTCATTAGTGTCAAGTGATTCTCAGGGTTTTTCAAAATGGGGTCTTAGTACAGTGGTGGATTCAATTTTTTTTTACTACTGGTTCTGTGGGCATGGCTTGGTGAGTGTGGCAGGGAAAGGATACTGTAAAATCTCCATTCCCACCCCATTCCAGGGGAAGGTTATTGCAAAATCCCCATTTCCTCCCAATCAGCTGGGACTCGGGAGGCAGAGAATAGATGGGATGGGGCCAGTCAGAGATGGTATTTACCGGTTCTCCGAACTACTCAAAATTTCTGCTACTGGTTCTCCAGAACTGGTCAGAACCTGCTGAATAGCACCTTTATGTTAGTAGTAGGATATATTTTGGCAAAATGTATACATGCCATATAAAATAGCTGTTAGATATCTTAAACTTATCAATAGTTATATCCAATGTAATATAATAACCTAGATTGTTTCAGAATATTTCTGAACAATGAAAAATGTAAATATTTAGCATTGCTAGATAAGACCTAGGGTGGCAAGAGGCAAGAAGAATGAAAATGTTTGAAAACAAATAGGAAAATTTCCCATGTTTCTGTATCTCTTTTTAAATAAACTAAGATCATAGCAACATGTTCTCATACTTTCACCAACCACATAAAAGTAAATTAGGCTTAGGTTAGAAACATTGGTTAGGTAAACCAATGCACAGTGTTCTAAGCATAATCTGTGTTATCAAGATAATATTTATCTTGATAACATAGTATTGTCCAACTGCCTTCAACATAAAATCTCTTAACTTTCTAGTAAATTAAGTATCTAGTATCTAGTATCTATCAAGTTTTAACACTCTAAATTTCAAGAGCAGAAAATTGAGAATTTTTGAATAGCAAGATGTCCATATATATAAAAGCCAAGTATTTTTCTTGATAATCAGAAAATGTGTGATTTATGTAAAGTTAAGTTGACAAATATTAAACAACTGGATGTCAAAGAAATAGCCAATTTCTGAAATCCTTTTCCTTAGACAAACACTGAATTCTTAGTTTGAAGAAGAAATGTACATTCCAAAAATTAATTGTAATATATTATGGTACTTTATACGAATAAGGGAGGAAGGAAAAGCTGAGTGTAAAAGAAAGACACATGGATAACAGTATGCTCCACCTGGTACATATTTCCTAGCTTAAGGCTGAAATGATTTCATTTTACTTTTATAAGAATTGTTGGATACAGAAATGCACATAGTATTTGGCGTGTTTTATGAACACTTTCTTTGCGTCTAACCTCTTAGAATAGAAGACATATCTTTCAGAAAGAAATATGGATGTGTTAGATTAAATCTTTTAATTTATCCTAGCATGGATTGCCTTTCACAATGTTATTGAGAATTACAAGAATTGCAGTCCAAAACATCTAGACTGCAAATACATTGTGTCAGATACATTTTGTCTTAAACTTTTTTTTTTGCTGCTGACGTTTAAGCGGTAACCTTTTAAAAAAAAATCGTATACTCTGACAAACACCATGCAATTTTTGATCGGATTTGTTGTTCTCATATTTAACCAGCTTTTAAACTGAATACAGGTAGCCCTCGCCTTACAACCACAACTGAGCCCAAAATTTCTGTTGCTAAGTGAGACATTTGTTATGTGAGTTTTGTCCCATTTTACAATCTTTCTTGCCACAGTTGTTAAGTGAATCATTCCAGTTATTAAGTTGGTAACATGGTTGTTAAGTGAATGTGGCTATCCCATTGACTGTGCTTGTCAGAAGGTCACAAAAGGTGATCACATAACCCCAGGACACTGTTAACTGTCATAAATATGAGTCAATTGCCAAGTGTCTGAATTTTGTCCATGTGACCATTGGGATGCTGAAATGGTCCTAAGTGTGAAAAAGGTCAAGTCACTTTTTTCAATGATGTTGTAACTTTGAACAGTCACTAAATGAACTGTTGTAAGTTGAGGACTACCTGTACATTTGTAAAGAGCAAGAACACTTTATCTTTAAATACCAAAGTATTTTCATCCATCCATCCATACTGATATAATATTGTGGATATTAAGCTACAAAACAATCTCATCTTTGTCAGCCAAACTGATTGCTTCTTCCTTGGGAATGTTTCAATTAAGGAATAATCACTTAAAAAAATAACTACTGGCACAACAGACAAGGAACTGCTTATTATTCCAGGAAGTAGTTGCTACAGGTATGTGGAAAGTCTCATATTCACTAATCTCTTCACAGAATTCAGTGATTACATGAGTTCCTATATAATAGAAAGACAGGACATCTCCCAAGCTCACAACAAGAAACGTGCAAACATTTATTTTGAACAATCAAGTACAATGTCAAGCTGTCTCATGATTAGGAAAAATGTCCATATTTATTAACTTTTAAAAATGAAAGTTAATAAACCAAACTTCTAATATACTGTATATGAAGACAGGTTCACCCTCCCTGTGGCTCCAGAGAGTTAGCCACTTGGGAAAACACCCAATTTTGAGGAAAAATGAAAAGCAGATTAGAATAGTTTAGTCTTATTCTAGTCTGTTTTTTTCATTATTTCTTTTCCCCTCACAGAGGCTTCCAGACAGGGTGGGAGTCTTTGGTTGTGTCTGAACAAAAATTACAGTAAATAGAGTAATGGCTGGAGAGACCTATGTTTGGGATAAGTACAAATTACTGAAGAGCAGAAAAGGAGTAAATCAGGCATAAAAGGTCCATAAGGAAAATTTCAGAGGCCCTCAGAAATGTCTGGGCCAAATACCCTTTTCTTGTCTTTGCTGAAAGTTTCAATGGAGTAGGAGACACTTCTAGGTGGTGCTTGGGATATTTATTAAGCCATAGCTAGCTTGATGGCTACAAGAAAGGGAACATAAGGATGAATCAACAGAGAGAGAAGAAAATATCAGCTTTATTTGTATTGGAGACAATTTTTGAAATTAATTTTTTGAAAATTGAAATTAATAAATTCAGAGTGAGTTCTATTCATAGGCTTTTTTAAAAAAAATTGAACGAATTATTTGCAGTAAATATACAAATCACCCTGGTGGCTGCTGGGGTCCTCAGCAAAGGAGGTACTACTTCTGGAGCCTTTTGAGCTAAAATTATTTGAGCAAGTCTGGACTCTGGGGGGGGTAAACAGAGGAGAAGGGTTGTGATATGGTGTTAAGAGAGGCGTCAGGGTAGAGAGATACATGGAAAACGATTAAATGTTGATGGGAGAGCAAGACACGTTTGGAGGATAAAGGGTGGTGACCTAACTAAGATGACAGCAATGGTGGCTCCTTCAACTTGAAAGTCCTGCACTTTAATGTTAGCATGGTTGTTACTAAAACATGTTATTTTAAGGACTTTGTCCCAGAGGAATGCACTGACTTGACTTTCATTTCTGACAAGTTGTTTATCAGGTTACTCTATTGTTCAGAAGCAGTGGTGGGTTGCTACCGGTTCACCCTGGTTCGGGTGAACCTGTAGTAGTGGCAGCGGGAGGCTCTGCCCACCCACTCAGACATCATTAAATACCCTCTGCGCATGCGCAGAAGTAGTGCGCGCGTGAGCAAAATGAGTGCATGTGCGCAAGCGAACCGGTAGCAAAGGTAAGTGAAACTCACCACTGTTCAGAAAGCAAAAACCAGCAGATGAGGAATAACAGAATAATAGAGTTGGAAGGGACTTTGGAAGTCTTCTAGTTCAACCCCGTGCTCAAGCAGGATACCCTAAACTTGATTTCATTGAAGGTCGCATGAGAGTTATGTTTGACCTCAGGGGGCTTGGCGGGCGTGGCCAGCTCGACATCACTTGTGTCTGGGATACCTGTGGTGGCCCGGGTGGGGCTGGGGGAAAAAACTAGTAGTTTGTTTTGCTAGCACTCTGTCAGCGAAAAGGGAGCTTGGGAGGGGCACATGCACCCTTCCCAGGCTCCGTTTTTGGCTGTAACAGCTTCCTGCAGCACTCTGCCAGTGAAATGGAGCTCGGGGGCCATGCATGCCTCTCCCAGGCTCTGTTTTCAGCTGTGATGGCCTCCTGCAATCCTCTGCCAGTGAAAACGGAGCTGGGGGAGGCTGTGCACAGCCCTCCAGGGTTCCATTTTCAGTTGTGACAGCCTCCTGCAGCACTCTGCCAGTGAAAACGGAACTCGGGGGACTGCACAAAAACGTTTTCATTGGCAGAGGCACTGCATGCCGGTCCTTCACTGTTTCCAGGGCTGCCCTGCGTGCCAGATCTAAGCATCCCATGGGCTGCATCTGACTTCCCTGCCCTATATCATTTCAGATAAATGGCTGTCCAATCTCTTTTTAAAAATCTCCAGCATTGGAACATCTACAACTTCTGGAGACAAATCGTCATGCAGGACTGTGGTCTATAGAAATTCTTTCTTATTCACAATATGCTGCATCCTGTAATCTGTCAGTTTTGAATGCATGTTGGTAATAGTGAGTGGCCAGGGCAGTGTAGGTATTTATATTACTATGCAGTCTGACATGTTTATTTCCTGAGCTGAGGTGATCTCAGGGATGGCATGGGATTGTTCTATGCTCCTTGTCTCATGGGATTTCTATTGGGTAAAGAGACTCAGGATTTTATGTAATTCATTATTTGAATGGACCTGTCCAAGTTGGTATCTAATCTTATATATCACAGACAGCATATTTGGATAGGATTTTTGGTGATGAAGTTGGTATCATGAATATGAAGGATACCTATATTATCCCATTGTCACAGGCAGATCACACAGTAGTAAGTTTAGGGCTGATGCTTGTGTCTCCCTACCCACAGCACAAACATATTCCAGTAATCTCATCTTATTCTTCAGGAAAATTAGCTTCATAGTATTACCTTTCTCTCCCTATCAGTTTACAGCTGTAAAAGCTGTAATGTTATCCATCACCATTGCAGTAATTAATTGGATTTGTTAAGGCTGCCCAGCTCCAGGAAGAGGCAACAATAATATAATAAGTCAAACACATAAATTAAAAACATAACTAAAAACTACACAACTTAGACCAAAACAACATTCCCCAACATTTCTAGATAGTCCTTGATCCAAATACTAACAAGCCTGGCCGGACCTAGCTCTCCTTAGCCTTTGAGCTCTGATAAGATTAGCTGAGAACTTCAAAATTTAGAAATGCATTAGTTGGCAACTAGAAAAATCTGCCTACTGAGGGATGAATTAGATTGAAAAATTTTGTTTTAGCTAGGGAATTACTGGTAGGCTTAGCGGTTACACCATTCTACAAAAATATATTTCTGAAACTAGACTATGGAAGGTCACAGTACTTAACACACTGGAGCTAGTTATATTTCAAATAAAAATATACTTTGAAGATGTTTGTATCTTTTCTTGATTGCCAGATGCTATCTATGCTGTACTCTTGAGATGAGGTCAGAATGTAAAGTCAGATTTTGTTCCTCATTCCAGATTTCTGGATCTTGACTAAATATGACCTTATAAATTGTGTGTCTTCACTAAAAGCATCTCACCATTAATAATTTAGCTAACATTCAGTGTTTTGTTTTCATGCCTAACACGCTTTTGTTCTGTTTTCTAAGTTGTTTAAGGAGGAAATGATCTAATGCTTTGTGCTGTTAAGTCTTTTGATATTAATAGTAAAATTCCCTTTTGAACCAGGACCAAATCACAAGCCAACATAATTACAGGACTTTGGATTATTATTTCTGTTAAATGAAGGTATGGAAAAAGAATATTGAGATCATGAGAGAGAAAAAAAGACTAATCAGGAAAAGAAAAGGACAGTGGCAATATACATGCTCATCATGGCAAAAACCATGATGCCTTTACCAGATAGACATCAGAACTTCCCAATTGTAGTAGAGAAATCAATAATGTTTCTGCTGAGATTAAACTGAATGTCATTTTTCAGTGATTGGGTTTGTATACAGATACTCCTCACTCAGCAACCATTCAAAGTTACAATGGCACTGAAAAAAGTGACTTATGACCATTTTGTCACACTTACGACCATTGCCGCATTGCCATGGTCACATGGTCAAAATTCAGACACTTGGTAACTGACTCATATTTTTGACAGTCCTGAGGTCATGTGGTCACCTTTTGCAAACATCTGACAGGCAAAGTCAAGGGAGAAGGCAGATTCACTTAACAATCGTGTTACTAACTTAACAACGGCAGCGATTCACTTAACAACTGTGGCAAGAAAGGTCGTAAAATGCGGCAAAATTTACTTAACAACTATCTTGCTTAGCAACAGAAATTCGGGCTGAATTGTGGTCATAAGTCAAGAACCACCTGTAGGGCATTCAGTTGTAATGTGATTTGTCTTAGAGTATATTGGCTTAGTGTGCTATTTGAACCTACCGTATTTTTTGGAGTATAAGACACACTTTTTTCCCTCCTAAAAGAGGATGAAAATGTTGGTATGTCTTATACACCAAATACAGCCATTTTTGGCCCCCCAAAGACCCGCCCTGCTTGTTTTTCACCCGTTTTTGCAAAAAACTGCGGCATTTTTGCCCTCCCCCAGCCCCCAGGAGCATTCTGCAGGCCTCCCAAACCCTCTGCATGCCCCATTTTTTGCAAAAACGGGCAAGAAATGGGCCCGTTTTTGCAAAAAATGGGGTGGGCAGAGGGTTTGGGAGGCCTGCAGAGTGTTCTTGGGGGCCGGGGAGGGCAAAAACCTTTTTTTTTCTTACTTACCTCCTCGAAATCTTGGTGCATCTTATACACCGGTGCATCTTATAGTCTGAAAAATATGGTAGCTGCAATGGTTTGTCAACCATAATTTAGCATCAATTATATGCCTGGGAATAAATCAGGTCTGAGGTCATTGGTGATTTCCTTCTTACTTTACATAAAAGTAAAGTAAAGTAAAGTTTTAACCATTAAAACACTGTATTTTCTTTTTATTGTAGCAGGCTTGTGGCTAGCAGTAAGGTATATTCTAAAGTTTACAGCTGCTGAACAGATAACCTGATCCATGCAGTTTTTGCAATCTTTTTTAAAAAGAAGTCAGACCTGATCGAGTAGTAAGTTAAATTTTTGAAGAGGGGGCAGAAACAGAGCCGGGGATTTTGGCCCAACTAATCTACTGAATAATAACAGAAAACTGAATGCTCTAGCAAGAACCAGCTTTTATGTTTTAAGAGTAAGGCTTTGGACCTGCATTACGTGTCATCAGCACTTCGTGTTAGATAACATGTAGCCAGGAGAAACTTCTAATGTAATTTGGGATATGAGATAAAAATAAAGGCCCGACTCCAGGTGACTACATGGATACTTCTGTACAGTCTTTTTGGCAGTGATATGGAAGCGTTGGCCATAGCATCATTTGGCTTTTTTTTTAAAAAAAAAATATTTTCTTAGACTTCTCAGTTTACCCTACAGCCAAGAGGTTTTCTGCTGGACTCTTTTTATTCAGGTTTTAACCCAATCAAACCCTGTTCAGATATTCTGAGGTCAATCAAAATTAACTAGATGCTGCTATCTATTTTGATAAAGTACAACACTACTAGGTCTATAGCAGGGGTCCTCAAACTTTTTAAACAGGGGTCAATTCACGGTCCCTGTTGGGGGCCCTGACAGGACTGTCTGGGTGGGCATGGCTAGATAGTCATGTGACTGGGTGGACATGGCTAGGTCATGTGACTGGGTGGGTGTGGCCAATTTAACAGTCCATTAAACAATGCACACAAATTAAACTTTAATTTGTTTTGCTCCTGGGGGTGTATCTTTTTGGTTTTGTTTGCATGTTGCTCTTTTGGTTGACTTTTCTTTTTACTAGATCAGGAAACTCAGTTTTGCAACAATTCTTCTCAGCCTCAAGTAGCTTACAATCAAAAAGTCTCTCTGTGTGTTTCTCTTGTCTCTCTTTCTCTTTCTTTGTCCATCTCTCTCTCTACATATATATCTTCTCTCTCTCTCTTTCTCTCCCTCCCTCTGTCTATCTCTCTCTCTCTCTGTGTCTATATAGGAATACGGCTCCTTGGTCATCAGAAAATTAGCATAGTGTTAAAGCCTTAAGCAGCTCTGAGATATCGTGCCCTTATGTTAACATGAATCAGTTACCGAAATATCCCCAAGAATTCTCCCAAGCAAGAAACTAAGGAAGCTTGCCAGCATCCAGGGTCTTCCTTTTTCCTATCTGCAATTTCTGCATGCATGTTTTATGACTTAGGCTAACCTATTTAACACTGCATTGTTTTCTTCTAATGCTTATACATTCACAATTTTCCTAAAACATCCTTTCCTATAGAATTTAAATTTACCTCTCCTGCTTTGTACCTTTGTTTTTGTCGACTGCTTTATATTTAAATTTTATTTAAATATTACTTATGATATATAAATGTGTCAAGCAAAATGCAACAACAAGGATTTCCTTGTCAACCTTATCGGGGAGGAAAAAAAACATGACCAGATAAGCTAATTCAACTTTATTGCAAAGCTACATTAAAAATATCTTGTAAGTACAGTTCTCCTTCCATTTCCTTTACAGCCTGAGGAACTAAGAAAGTCCTCTTGCCAGCTCACTATCCAGCTTCAGGCTATGCTGTTTCTTATCTGATTATACCCTAGGAAGCATTTCTTTTCCCAGTCTCCTATTGTCTTTCCATATGAAAAGTAAATTTTTATTTCGGGGGAATTAAGTTCCTATTACCCAATAATGTCATTACTATGGCCATCAAAGCTGGACTGCAAAAATCCAGACAACAGCAAAGAGAAATACAGTACCAAAAATTTTAAACCACTGCTCCCTTGGTAATCAGCCAGATTTTTGCAGCCCATATCTTATTCTACAGACATGGAAATACTTAAAAAGTTAAGCTACAAACCCGAAGAATTAATGTCCTCATCTCAGAAATAGTATCATGATTAATTTTCATTTCCCCTAGTACCAATTACAATCTTTTTGCCCCTTTCAACTTTTGCTTGCTCTCCAAAGCTAGTACAGGTGAATGGCAACTTCTGGCAGTTAAACCAAGAGGAATTTTCTGAGCTACAAGGTTAGGTACTCAACAGATAGTAAATGCTGCCACCTGGAGGATGGCTACACATTCAGGCAGCATCAGTGTAGCAAGAGAAGGGATTTCACAGAATGCAAGCTCTCTTTTTGGGACTAAAGCAAAACACAAATCTGCTGAGATAAAATAGTTTAACAGCTGTTCTTACTCCCTAGAGAATCCTGAGAATTGTAGAGCTATGAGAGGGAAAGCTACACATTCTGCATCTTTCCCAAACTATAATTCTAGAAATCTTTGGAGGAAGTTTCAACTAGGTAATATAAAGCCAATAAGCTGCATCTACACAATACAGCACATTCAGCTTGTAAAAAAAGATTGTCTACTACAATTTCAAACACCTTACACAATATTACTCTAATAGGTAACATTATAAACAATTAAGTTCATTTCTGCAGAGGAGGTATATTACATTTTTTAAAGAAAAAACAAAGCAAAAACTTTATTTCATATTAATACCAATCAATTCATTAATGAAGGAAGCAGAAAATATCTTACTGTAAGGTTCTGGCTTGCCTTTTTGGACTAACCTCTGTGCATAGCCTCACTTGACATGATGAGCTTGATATGGAAAACATTTTTTTCAAAAGTGAGAATAATCATTTTATTTTCAGGGGAAAAGGGAAAAGATCCTTAGAGTTGTTCCTTATTCTGGTTTAAAATTTAAAGGAGACATTTAAAGGAAGTTGTAGGTCTATATTTAAAAGTTCAAAAAGGAACTATGACGTAAAAGTTACCTTCTCTGCTTTGAATTCTTTATGGTTCATTTTTCCTCAGCAGTTTAGGGGACCAATTTAGGACATTCTTAAAATATTAAGTAGAGATTCTGGATATAGAATCGACTTTTCAGAAGAGTAGTGCATTTGTCCATTGCGATGAATACAGGTGCTGTTTCGGGGCTGTGAAAATTTAGTTAAAAGATATATTAACCATACAATAAATAATTTAATGCACTTGGGAACCATGTATCAAATCAGGGTTTATGATATGTAATCCTAACTCTAACCCAGTCAATGGCTCATGCTAAACTATCACCAAGCAAGCCACATGATGGTTTAGTATGGTGTGTAAACTCAGTCAGATTCTTTGTGTTTACCCTGCTCTTTTTTTGTAAAAGGAAGGGCACTGAGGAAAAGAAAGAAGATAGTTTAGGACATCCAGTTGGGATAGGTTATAGTTTGTTAGGATACAGAACCAATTTGGGGTTCACATGTTTTCAGTTTTCTAACTTGTCTTAATGAGTCAGGCACTAGGTGACGTATCTGTGATAACAGAATCATCACAGCAAAACTATGAAGCAACAGCTTTGTTGCCAAGTGAAAAATCTGCCCTATGAGGCATAATGGCACAGTTATTTGAGAGATCAGTAATTTGTTGGTTTGTTTTTATGGTGACTGTCTGGCTGCTAAACAAACAGTTTCCATCATTCATATTGCTCTGGCATGGACTGCCTTGGTTTGCCTTGCTCATGAATGTTGGATTCACATTCAGATTTCCGTTTCCAATTTGGGGAAGGAGAAAGAGTCCTGGCATGTTGGAGAGAACCATGTTTTCCAAGGAAAACTATGTGAGTGGTTATCTAGATTCTCAGTTGTTGTTATGAACAATAGTAAATGGACTAAGTCAGAATTGGGAAGACGAGGGATTGATCCCCTTCACTCTGTGTGCTTGGCAGAATGATGTTTTGAAATCAGATGCTGTCTCTGCATCCATCCAGTTTTGAAAGATTATTTTGACTTTCACATATTTCCCTTCCAAACAAAAATGCCTATTTCTAGATTTGTCCCTGACGTGGTTAGGATTCAGACTGGGGAATGTAAGGCTGCTTGCCAATATCAGAATTTAAGCAATGCTAGCTTTGGTTGACATGGAAAGTCACAGTCTGGTGGATTATAGTTGGATTTTTTTTTTCCTTGTCAAAAAAAATTTCTGTAGTTCAGAAGCAGGAGAAGGATACATTTTTAGTTTAAACTGAACCAACAGAATTGCTAAAATGCCCTACCTGTCTTTTTATTGGCATGTTAGGAGAATCTGGACATTTCTGCTGCTTCCAGGACAATGAATGTATTATCAGTTATGCCATTATGGGTACTGTAATTGCTTGGCCTACCATTATAGCCAAATCAAGTGATTGGAAGTAACTGAAGATGGTCTGCATAGATATCTACAATAGAAAGTCAAAAAATGCTTTCATTTTGGACCTTTCTCCTTTCAATCAGTACATCACCATATCAGATGCACAGGAATTCTATCCTTTCTAGGAGCCTGGAAAGACAATCCTGTTGTGGTGGTGCAGTGATTAGAATGCAATATTGCAGAATAATTCTGCCGAGTGCCAGCAGTTCAATTCTCACCAGCTCAAGGTTGACTCAGCCTTCCATCTTTCCGAGGTCAGTAAAATGAGGACTCACATTGTTGAGGGCAATATGCTGACTCTGTAAACTGCTTAGAGAGGACTATAAAGCACTAGGAAGCGATATATAAATCTAAGTGCAGTTGCTACTGCTAAAAGCAGAGTAAGATTGTCCTTTCATCCAATCCCTACAAAATCTTGCAGGGGAAAACATGTTTAACTTTTGCAATGGCAAATTCTGTACACTTTTTGTTGTTGTCAAATTCTGCAGGCAGAAATTTGAGATATTGTGATCAGGCTGTGATTGACAAGTTCTCCTTATTGTTCATTTGAAAAATTGGCTTACCATACCATGGCCTTTCTACAAAGAGTAAGGGAAAAGAAGTACTAGAAGAGATATGGAGACTGAATTAGCAAAAGTAGTACGAGCAAGTATTGGATCCAGGTTTAGTTATTTTCCTATTTGAACTTACTATCTTGAGGGGAAAACATCTTTAAAATATATATAGTTTGTTTACATACTGTAAACAATCTACAGATGACAACGAATTACAATATTATTTTAAAATCTTAAAAATATATGACTTTCTTAATCAATCTCAGTGCTCCTTTATGAATTCACATCAATTTGCTTCCTTAACTTAATAGCACAAGTTAAGAAATTTGCTACTGCAAATAGTTCCAAAATCATGAATAATGTATATAAGAAGAGAAGGTGATGAATATGAAGCATGGTGTAATACTAGTAACAAGGGTATTTGCAGATGAGTCTCACAATGTCATTTCATGTTCTATTTTTAAATGTAATGTATTCAAATATTCCACTCTTTTTTCATTTTAACATGGAAGCTACAGTGATATTTTCAGTTAAGATTTATGTTACAAGGTTATTGCATAAACACAAACAGCAAATAAACAATTTAATTTTATTTATTTAAAACATTTTGGTATAACCGCCCATCTTTCACCCAACTTTTGGCAGCTCTCAATCCAATATACACCAGGGACACAGAATTCAGTGGGACTTATTATAAATGAATATTTCTGTATTTATTTAACTATTTTTACTAACTCCAAAGGACTGAGAGTGTCATACAAGAATCAAAAATTGATCATAAAACAAAAATCTACATTTCCAGGTAAACAACCATAACTGGCATTACAATTCAAATTAACTGGGCCCAAAAAGATGCTGAAACAAAACAATTTTGCTTCTGAAAAGTTAACAAAGGACCACATATATCTTGAGAGGGTAGAGGCTAATATTGAGTATTATCTAATCTACCTTCCATGTTCTTCTCTTGGAGTAAGATATGCTCTGTAGGCTTTGCTAGACTAGATAGGCAGATTCAGTTCAGGTAAGATGTTATATATTCTGCTGCTGCATTAGAAATGGCTTTTAAAGTAATAACCATCACTTTGAATTGAACCCAGCTCCTTGGTAGTTAATGCAGAAGTTTTAAAATTGGTGTTATTTGAGCCTGGCAGGACTGATCATGGCAGTCACTACCTTTTCAACAAGTTGCTATTTCTGGATTGTTTCCCAAGCAATACTCATATAAAACATGTGTTAGTAGACTAACTGGGTAGCAATCAAAATGTGAGTCAGTGATATCAGAGCATACTGGTCCAGGTAGGCTGGTAAGTGGTATATCAGCCAAAGCTGAGTAAAGCACCCTCCTGACCGATGCCAGGAATCTAGGAGTATCTCCAAGTTGTGAACCCCGTCTTTTTTGAGGAGGGGAGATGGATCAGCCCAGATTAACTACTGAGGTTGATGTCATTGGATTACTGACATGTTTACTGATGACAAGTGGCTCGATTCTTGGAAGGATTTAATCTGAGCATGCCTTATCCCATCCAGATTGTAAACAAATTTGAATTATTTCTAGTCCAGTCTAATTCACTGCCAAGGATTTTTAGATAATCTTTTATGCTGGGTTCACCCAATATACAAGGCTAATATGTTCTTGGCTAGCTGATGGTTTAGGATTTTGTACATACACAGTTCAGGCAAGCATGTTCATTATTAAACCATAATTCAGTGTTATTATGAATATAGGTTTCCAGAGCAAGCTCCGAAATAAGACTGGTAGAGACAGACAGTACCTTAAGAAAGACTTCAAAATCTACATTAGATGACAAGATTTTAGCAAATTTACCTTGCTAAAGCAAGTTTACCGTCTTAACTTTAATGTGTGAGAAGGATGCATAATTTGCCTGTCTGAATGCATACTTTGCTGAAAGTGGTTTCCAGAAACACTAGGCATTTATGCAGTATATGTTTTAAAATAAACCAGCAACTCTGTAGCATGTTCTTCTCAAAAGTAAAACACTGAAGAACTCATCACGCACTTTAGTCTTAGGAGCACGTAGGCACACGCAGTGAGTTTTCACTGTGGTTTTTTATTGATCTTGAAAGGGCTCCAGTATACTAATGATAACACAGCCTAATCCAGAGTGGGAGGAAAACTGAAGGAATGTGTCTGGAAAGAGAAGTCTAGACGTCCCTTTAAAACAGAAATCCCGTCCCTGTATGCCCCCATGTCTCAGTCACTAAAGACTCTGGCAACAGTTAGAGACAGAAGACCAAGCCTAGGAGTCACAGGGATTATTGAGGAAAAGGAATGACGTTTGGAAACATCACTTGGGTTAAGATATGGAGGCACAGCCTTGTCTGCACTCACCTGAGAATAAATCCCATCGAGCTTAGTTGTACTTTGTTTTCCCCTTCTATTCAGTTGTGGAGACCTCACAATTTTCTTGGCAGTGGTTTGCCCTTGCCTCTTTCCTATGGCTGAGAATGACTAGGCCAAGATCACCCATCTGGCTTTGTACAGGACTAGAACTCTTGGTCTCTTGGATTCTAACCTGATCAGGGGTGGGTTCTAAATTTTTTTACTACCGGTTCTGTGGGCGTGGCTTATTTTGTGGGTGTGGCTTGGTGGTCATGTGACAATTCTTTAGGATTTAGCAGAGGTACTGGTCTACCAGGCTTTTAATTGCTTGCAGAGCTGTACTGGTCTACCCATTTATTTTTGCAGGCATCGATCTACTCATTTTTTTTTGGAGGCACCGGTCTACCACCAAACTGCCTTTTACCATTGATCAACTGTAGGGCGGCCCTTTGAAGCCCCGCGGCAAGATTTTAAACAGTTTTTCTTTATAGCCCATCAGCTGGGACTCAGGAGGCAGCAATAGATTGGGGGTGGGGCCAAATAAAAGGTAAGGTAACGTGGGGTGGGGATGGGGCGGGTGGAGGCAGAACCGGTTCGGTGACGTCATATCGTCACCACTACCGGCTCGGCGGAACCGGGAGGAACCGGGAGGAATCCACCACTGAACCTGATGACTTAACCATTACACCAAAGTAGCTCTCTTTAGTCACACTTACATCTAAGCAGAGATGCATAAGACTGCATTTCTAACATGTTATTTAAATAAACATAGGGAAAGTATCTTAATGTCCCTTAAAAACTAAGCTTCTCTTTTAGGGTGAAGAAGAAACACATATTCCCATGCAACTAAAAAGGAATTGCATGTTTAGGTTACTGCTTTCATATATCTGGAAAGATGAAAATGCCATAGAAGTAAATAACTCTTTTTTAAAATTATGGATTCTTGAACAAACTATTGTCTCTTTACTATAATGGATGGGTTAGCATAGTGTGTTACACTAAAAACTAAGAAATCACATTAGATCCTAATATTTTGTGGCCAGGCCAGCATCTAAAACCTGCACTGCAATTGAGACTATTGCTTGAAAGTTCAGGAACAGGACAACTATGTAATGGAAAAGGCTACCTAAATAGTATATTAGCCTTTGAGTAAGAAACCTCCTTTTAGCCTTTTCTGTGTTTTCATAGAATACATATTTCTTTGCAGGACCTGCCACGTACTGTGTAAACAGACCTTTAGGTAATTCTTTATAGTTGACACGTTTTTGCTAACAAATCTTAAAGTCCATTTGTCTCATAAGAGAGGTTCATTCCATGCAAAAACGAATACTTTGCTGCAGCAAAGGTATCAGGGACCTCCGATAATGCAAATATGAGAAGAACAAGGCCTAGCTCAATGTTGGATACGGTTGCCTCAGAGAAATTATAGTGAACTGTGGAAGACTTTGTTTTGTTTTTAATGCTAGCTACAACATAGCTTAAATTTAAATTAACTAGATGCCAAGTGAGAGCTATTTTGGTGTGGTGGTTGAGGCACCAGACTAGAAACTGGGAGACCATGAATTCTAGTCCCACCTTAGGCATGAAGCTACCTGGGTGACTTTGGGCTAGTCATTTTTTCCTCAGACCTAGGAAGCAGGCAATGGGAACTACTTCTGCAAACTTTGCAGGAACTTGTGCAGATAATTGCCAGGAGTCAACAGTGATTAAAATTAAAAAAAGATTCAACCTTTTTTCCCATGCCAAATTGACATTATTGGCGACACAGAAAAATTTGATGTAAGCAGGAATATTGATTTTTGGATCAATTAATTCATGATGAAGATGAATTTTTAATATACTTTTGTGTTAAGAGACAAAAATTATCTATCAAATGTTATCCAAGGCAATATTTACAATTACAACATTTATTAATAACGCTGTATAGACTAGCAGCATTTTCAGCTCCTGAGACATCTGACATTCTAGGACAACTTAAAATTTTTAAACTTTTTTTTTTTTAAAAAAAACCTATTATTAGTTTTGAATACATAAACTAATCTTAATAGGTAGCCACATTTACAGAATTGATTTTCTCAGGGAACGCTTTGGATCAGCCCAGTGGTGAAATTCAATTTTTTTTACTACCAATTCTGTGGGCGTGGCTTATGGGCGTGGCTTGGTGGGCATGGCAGGGGAAGGATACTGCAAAATCTCCATTCCCTTCCCACTCCTGGGGGAAGGATATTGCAAAATCTCCATTTCCACCCCACTCTGGGACCAGCCAGAGATGGTATTTGCTGGTTCTCTGAACTACTAAAAATTTCCACTACTGGTTCTCCAGAACCTGTTAGAACCTGCTGGATTTCACCCCTGAATCAGCCTCTAAATTTGGCTAAACACCAGAGAATTAGGATTTAGGTGACTCTAATGTGAATGTTTACAGTGTTTAAATGAATTGGGCAATATGCTAGGCATAGATTAAAAAGGCCAGAGTGACACTTGCAAATTAACACAAGGTATGGTACTTGGGACAGCATATAAACCGATTTTCTCAGGGAGAAGTGGCTCTAACTGGCTGTTGAATCAGTCAGTATCAAGGATATCTCCCTTCTCCTTTTGGAAACTTTTTTTATTCAAAATTTCTGTTTCAGTGAGCTTTTAGTATGCAAATGATTTTAGATGTTCTCCAACTACACTGTAGACATACATATATTTCTTTAATAACATTTATTCTTTTTTTTTTTTAACATTCCATCACATTCTTCTATTATTCTGGCACATTCTAGTGACAGGAACAAAGACTAAAAAGTAGCTACTGTATGCAGTTAAGGGCAGACTGATTCTGAATGGAAGCGGTTGCAAAAGAAATAGATTACATCCCCCCACACACCTTCTGAAATCAAATAGCTTTTCAAATGGAGGCAAGTCAGCTGTAACATTCAGACAATATATCCATTGATGTGATCTCCAGATGGGCAATTCTGGGACTTCAGTTTTCCATTCCAAACTAGTGCTGAGTTTGGAAAATGAAGGTGGAAAGGATGCAATGAAGAATACTACTGTTGCTTTCCTGTTCCATCCCAATCAGAACACTACATTTTGGCTTGGAGATTAAAATAAAACTTTTCCATTTTCTTTCCCTTTCCCCTTTCTTCTTGATCTACTTTCAGGTGCTTTGGAGAATAGGTTGGCCCCGTCTCCTCTGTGGACCCCCCTCAAAAATTGGAACACATCAATGGATATATTGCTATCTTGTCAACCCTAGTCCTTCTTTTTGTTTTTGTTTTATTATTATTGAATTTCTATACCGCCCTTCTCCCTGAGGACTCAGGGCGGTGTACCGCCAAAATTAAAAAACATGCAGTACAAATATTAAAAAACAACTAAAAGATATATAAATTTGGCCCAATTAAAACTCACTACCAATTAAAACATTTAAAACATTTAAAAACATTTAAAAATTTCTTCTTAAGGCAGCCCGGCTTGCTTGAAAAAATGGGTTTTAAGGGCACGACGGAAGGCACTGAGGTCCTGGATTCTCCTTATCTCTGTGGGAAGCTGATTCCAGAGGGTAGGTGCCCCCACAGAGAAGGCCCTCCCCCTGGGGGTCACCAGCCTACACTGTTTGGCTGATGGCACCCCAAGGAGGCCCTCTCTGTGGGAGCGCACGGGTCGATGGGAGGTCGTCGGTAGCAGCAGGCGGTCTCAAAGATAGCTAGGCCCTATGCCATGGAGCACTTTGAAGGTGATAACCAGCACCTTGAAGCGCACCCGGAAGACCATCGGGAGCCAGTGCAGCTCGCGCAGGAGCGGTGTTACATGGGAGCGCCATGCTGCTCCCGTCACTACCCGCGCTGCTGCATTCTGGACCAGCTGGAGCCTCCAGGTGCTCCTCAAGGGGAGCCCCATGTAGAGAGCGTTGCAGTAGTCAAGGTGAGAGGTGATGAGGGCGTGAGTGACTGTGCACAGGGAATCTCGATCAAGAAAGGGCCGCAACTGGCGAATCAGGCGAACCTGACAAAAGGTCCCCCTGGTTACAGCCGTCAGATGTTCCTCCAAAGACAGCTGCATATCCAGGACTCCCAGATTGCGAGCCCTCTCTGTGGGGGCCAACAACTCGCCCCTAATAGTCAGTGATGGAGTCAACTGACTATATCGGGATGCCGGGAGCCACAGCCACTCAGTCTTGGAAGGGTTGAGCTTGAGCCTGTTCCTCCCCATTCAGACCCGCACAGCCTCCAGGCACTGGGACATCACTTCAAGGGCATCGTTGGGATGGCCTTGTTAAACTAGATATCAATTCCTGCAAACATTCTTCATATGTTTTAGCCTCCAGCCTCCTAATCATCTTTGTTGCTCTTCTCTGCAGTCTTTCTAGAGTTTCAACATCTGTTATATCAGGATGCCCAAAACTGGATACAATATTCCATGTGTGGTCTTACCAAGCCATTATAAAGTGGTACTAATCAGGGGTGGGTTCTACTTTCCTTTACTACCGGTTCACAATGGGATTGTGCGCGCCTTGCTTCTGCGCATGCGCAGATCGCCAATGACATCCAGGGTGGTGGGCGGGGCCTCCCGCCGGTTTTACTACTGGTTCTTGTGAACCGGTCCGAACCGGGGGCAACCCACCACTGGTACTAACCAGTGGTGGGTTTCTCCCGGTTTGGTCCAGTTGAGCCGATAGCGGTGACGATATGATGTCACCGAACCGGTTCTCCCCCCCTCCCACCCCCCTACCCCCCCATGTTATTCTTACCTTTTATGGTCCCACCCCCAATCTATTGCTGCCTCCTGAGTCCCAGCTGATGACTAGAGGGAAAAAAACTGTTTAAACTCTTGCCACGGGGCTTCAAAGGGCCGTCCTACAGCTGATCAGTGTTAAAAGCAAACAAATGAGTCGGGTTGTAAGTGCGAGGACCTTCCAGAAATGACTGTGACCAGCTAGCCATGCCCACCTAGTCACATGACCTCCAAGCCACACCCACAAAATAAGCCACGCCCACAGAACCGGTAGTAAAAAAATTTAGAACCCACCCCTGGTACTAATACTTTGTGTGATCTTGATTTTATCCCTGTTAATGCAGCCTAGGACTTCATTGGCTTTTTTGACAGCTGCAGCACACTGCTGACTCATATTTAAGTATATTATAAATAGGTAGTCTTATTTCAAATGGCCCAGCTACCAAGGCCCAGTTTTGCTTGTCCCCTTGTCTAATGGCAATTCTACAATCTACAGTACAATACAGTACTCTAATCTTGAAAAGGAAATATTTTAACTTGATAATCAATAAAACCAAATTCAGCTTTTATGAATTCTAGATTCAGGAAATTTCAGAGAGACAAACTCTAAAGACCAGCATCTTTCACATCATACTCCATCTTGCAACCATCTATTTCATAAAAACTTCGCTGTACTTTAAATTGAAGTGCATTCCTCCTAGTTCATGTATACATCTGAACTACATCTCACCAGGCTCAAGGTTGACTCAGCCTTCCATCCTTTCGAGGTAGGTAAAATGAGGACCCGGATTGTGGGGGCAATAAGCTGACTTTGTATAAAAAGAACACCGCTTAGGGGGGGCCCAAAAGCCCTACTAAGCAGGTATATACCAAAGTATGAAGGCTATTGCTTAACGCATTGTAAGCCGCCCTGAGTCTCCGGAGAAGGGCGGCATATAAATCGAACCAATAAATAAACTAGACTGTGTTGTTTCTCTCTGTTATATAAAACGTGGATATATGCATTTGATTTATTTTGTCATGTTTATGAAGTGTATATTGGAGTGGTGACCCTTGGAGAGCTGCATACAACGAAATTTCATTTTAATGTATGCCGATTAGTGTACATTCCAAGTGACAATAAAGTTATTCTAAAAGCTAGCTGGTTACTATCGTGTAACCTAGTTTCAAATAAAAAGGGAAGGAGTTAAAAAAGCGCCACCAAAAACCTAACATTGACAAACTAGAATGATCAAGCACTCTCGGCGGGCTTCCAGAGGCTCTCCGACTCCCCCTCGGTAGCGGCGTTAAGAACCCACTTTATTGCAAGAATGGCTGTTTTTTTTAAAAAAACTTGCTTTTCAAGCCTACGGCCGTTCTGCTTTCCTTTGCACTAGAACCGCTATCTTGCATACCGAGCGTCAGTCCTGCAGCGCCCACTAACCGGGTCCTCCTATCCTCCCCCCCCTCCCCCGTCCTCCGCGCCCGCCCTATAAAGTTACGCTATATCATATGGTTTCTTGCGGTTCAGTTTACGTTTGGCCGCAAAGAGATAAAAGAGCCGTAATACGAACGTCCGCTCGTGACCGAAGGCAAGAATCCGAAAGAGACAGGCGGCATTTCACAACCATGGAAAACCTGCTGAAATCTGAACTGAAAACCACCGTTTTGAAGCTCTTGGGTGGCTCAAGAGGAGGGTGCATATGCCAAGGACAAGCCTACGAGACCGACGGAGGACGAGTGTTTGTTAAAAGCAACACCAAGCCCCAGGTTGACGATACTGTGGCGACAGCTCGTTAGCTACTTAAAATGCTGCAGCTGGGAAAGCTCGGGGACTGGGAGGGCAATCAGCTGGTAGCGGCGGCGATAGACACCTTGTGACGCAGCTGTTTTGTTTTGCTCCCTGTCGTTTTTACCGCTTGCAATAAGGGTGCACAGGATGGGCGAAGCGAATTCCGTTTTCAAGGGGCGTTTCGATTTTCTCCGCGGCTTGATCTGCCTCTGTTTGGCGGTGGGTGGGGGGGGGGGTGTTCGTGAAATCAGCGGTAGTAGTCCTGGAAATTTGCACTAATTAACTAATTCGCTCTTCTGCTCTAATCCTCATGGAATCTCCCACTGAGTCTCGCTGGCCAATTAATGCGATTAAACCAAATTAAGCAAACATTTGATTACATTTTAGCACCTGCACATTTTTTTTTTTTTTATGGTGATGGAAACCTATCTCCTGCCTTGTCATTCTTTCAAAGCACTTTCAGTACTGGGAATTTACATTAACAATAATAGCTTGTATGCTGTCTCACCTAAGGACAGAACAATCAAAGAAATTACAATAAAATCCATCAATAAAGTCAAACGCTAATTATTTTCTCTGAAAAAAAGAAATTTCATTTTTATATGAAGCAAATATAAAAATACATTTCATCTTTTACAGAATGTTATCATTAGCATTTGGATTTTTTTTTTAAAAAAATAATCCTGAGTTTTCACATTTTAATCATGGTTGCATTCCTTTTAAACCACAGAGTTCTAGTGGGTTGAATATGTACAGTATATATTTACCTTTGCATGTTCTCATTCCAAAGGACATTCTAGTTGATAACCAGTATATCCAAATGTATTCATCTGCTAACAAATGTTTTCTACTATTTTATTAAGAGGAGTTGATAATTCTTCCATTAGCTTATTGCAAGGATGAAAAAACTTGGGTTGATGGTCATAATAGGAGTTATAAGAGCATGCTGTCAGTATTTTCATAAAGAGTCACAAATCACACTTTTATGAGAGGGCAAATTCAGGATTGCTCCTCATCCCATCCATATACTACTATCTTATGTCTGTTTGATAGTTTGTAATTCTCAATTGGACTAAACATTGCAACACAGAGCAACTTTCTTTTAATGTACCTCAGATGAGCTAATTTACAGAATTCATCCAAAATCTGGGACCTATAATTCCCATGGGACGGAAATTTGGCAAAGTTGTCACCACTTTAACATCACCACACCATCCAACTGCATTTCCCTTCTGTATTTCCCAAAAACCAGTGGCTGCATGGTGCAATGGAAGATGGACCTCTTTCCTATCCTCTGTTCTATCTTCCTCTGACCCCTGTGTCTAACTGGCTGGTAGCAAGGTGATGGCAAGTGGCCATTGGCTGCTTTGAACCTGAGGCTGAAAACTGAAATCTATTAATGGCTGGTGAAGGCAGAACAAAGGAATGACTTGGATGTCTGCAAGAATAGGGCTACTTGTGAGGTGTGGGCATTCATGATTGATAGCTGAACTCTCTTCCTTATTGGAGGGAAGGGACCTTTGGGGACAAACCAGAACCCATTTTCTTCCTCACTGGGATGGGGGTGCAGCTCTCTTTGTTCCTTTAGCAAGCAGTTTCAAAGTTCAGTCCAGGAAGAGGAGAGTTGTGAGGGCAGAGATAAAGGTAAAGGTTCTCCTAGCACATATGTGCTGGTCATTCCCGACTCTAGGGGGCAGTACTCATCTCCATTTCAAAGCTGAAGAGCCAGCACTGTCTGAAAACGTCTCCGTGGTAATGTGGCCAGCATGACTAAATGCCAAAGGTGCACGGAACACTGTTACCTTCCCACCAAAGGTGGTCCCTATTTTTCTACTTGCATTTATTGCGTGCTTTTGAACTGCTAGGTTGGCAGAAGCTGGTACAAGTAACAGGAGCTCACCCCGTTACGTGGCACTAGGGATTTGGACTGCTGAACTGCCGACCTTTTAATCGACGAGCTCAGCATCTTAGCCACTGAGCTATCGCATATCCTGAGGGCAGAGGAAATAAGCCTATATTATATGTGGAAAAAACCCCAATGGGTCCCAGGTTGTCTAGTGTTCTCTAAAGATGTAATTTAGTGCCCCGATTTCCTTTTGTGGGACACTTCCAATTTTTTAAAAAAGGGTTATAGCTATCCACCTTTTTTATTTTCTAAGAATGCCTGGACCAGAGACATTTTTTGAAATAAAGATGCTCTGGAGACTGGAACATTCTTTAGCAGTATGCTCTGATTTCATGTTTATTTATTTTGTTCAGGTTTGTGAATTGAATGAATCTAAAACAAGTAGAATGAACTGAGAGCCTGGTATGTATCAAAGAAAAGGTCTATGGGCACCTATTTCGTAGGTGTTTACTGAGCAACTCTTCTTTCACCTGCCCCTGGATATTTGGGGTATATTTATTTTTGTTTTGGGGATACAACAGGTTCATATCCATATATATTTAAAGAATTGACTGAATTCTTGAAACACAAATCAGAAGAACAACTCTTTTTTTCTGTCCTGCAAAATCCTAACATGCAACCAAATTTTTATTAAATTATATTCTTCTTTCTGACCAGGCTAGGATTATGCTTGAAGGTGAAATAGCAAGTTTAAGAGAAATTCAGAAAACCAACACCATACGGGTTCCTCAGCCAATTAAAGTGATGGATCTTCCTGGAGGTGGAGCCGCATTTGCTATGGAGTACATAAAAATGAAAAGCCTCAACAAGTATGTTACAGGCTTTATTTTAAGATGTTGCTTCTCTAATTAACATCCCTCTTCTTTCCTTTTAACAATGGCAGTTCTGAAAAGAGTCTGCATGTTACTACCATGAAACAGTGTCTCACTGGGAGCAAAATAATCTTAGGGATCAGGATTTTTATGTTTTCCTGGAGGAGAGAGGGGTGGTGGAAAGCTAAGTGTCCTGAAACCCCTGTCAAGGGATAAAACTCTAAGGATAGAACATTTGTAATAATACTAAGCTTACACCGATTGCTAATGATTAATAAACTATAGAAAGGGTAACGAGAGGCTAATGTGTTGTGCAGATACAGTAATTATTTTCTAAATTATATATGTGTGAGCATGCATGTGTATAAAATCTCTGTTCAGGCTGATTTGAAACCACATGGTCCATAACATTGGAGTTTGTTTTCTTCTCCTTCTAGATATTCAGCAAAACTTGGAGAACAAATGGCAGATCTTCATCTTTACAATAAAGAAAATGGAGAAAAGCTAAGGAAAAAAGAACAAACAATTGGTACAGTATAGTTCTTATGAACTAGGAGTTACTAATAATTAACAGATTTTGAGCACAACTTTAGATGGAAGCTGATGTAATTATTAGAGCTAATGGTCCTAAAGATAGATAGATGATAGATAGATAGATAGATGATAGATAGAATTACCATATTTTTCGCTCCATAAGATGCACCTGACCATAAGATGCATCTAGGTTTAGAGGAGGAAAACAAGAAAAAAAAATCAGGTGGAGCCTGAGAGGACCACAGATAGGTGGCCTCTCATGTGCCAGCTCTGCCTATTGACTCCTGCACTGCAGAAAAGAGATAGAAGAGGCGCGGTTCAATACTGTAAAAGAACCCCACTGCTGCAGCCCGGCTGCTATTCACCAAAGGACCAGCACTGTCCACCTTTTTAGGGGGGCAAAAAAAAGTGTGTCTTATGGAGCGAAAAATACGGTAATATGCTTCCCTTTACTTTTTCTTTATAATATTGCTATTTGCTTCTGTTCTGTCAGAAAATGGACATTATTATTGATTTTGAAAAAGTATATGTGCAAAACAAACCTGATCAGGCATAAGTCCAATGTATTTTATAGTACTTAACTCCAAGATTTTCAATTCTTGTACTGTACAATATAGGTAGTTCTCATTTACCAATAAAGGAGATTATTTGTAACTCAGAGTTTAAATGAGGGGCCCTTGGTGTCCTCTGAGCTAGGCTGCTTTCTTGCAGATGTTCATTACCCAAACTAGATAAATCATCAGGGCTAGTTGCTAGCCCTAGAATTGGTGATATTACCTAGGTTGAATAATGAAATGTCTGTAAGAAAAGAACTCGGACAACATCAAGGACCCCTCAGTTCTCACTTACCATCTACAGTTGAGACTGCAATTTTGTTGCTAAGTGATGTGGTCATAAGTGAAACCTCACATGACTGCAGCTGCCTTATGACATCAGTTCCTCAGTTCCTGCATGGTCATTAAGCGAATCACTATGGGTTAAGCACAATGTCACATGATCTTGATTTGCAACTTCCTGCCAGCTTCCCCACTGACTTGTTTGTTAGAAGTTGGCTCTGAAATCACAAATGGATGGTGGTCACATTACCATTGGATGTTGCAACTTTCATAAACGTGTGCCAGTTTCCAATCTCATGAATTCAGGGACACCATGAAGCCTGCAACGTAGAGGACTGGTTGGTCTTAAGTCTCCATTTTTAGTGCTGTTGTAACATTGGAACAGTCACTGAACATGTGGTTGAAAGTGAGGATATCTGTATTCCATCTAAGGCTGCAGTATGAAAACTATTTCTTGATACGGAACTCAGTAGGATTCATTTATGAGTTGCTCAATAAGTAGAGAAAATAAGTGCTTCTATTTTACTGCTTGCAGTTTTATTTTTGTAAGTTTATTTTGCTAGGAGTAGGCCAGACAGAACCTAATTATGTGGATAAATTTGGATTTCATCAGGTCACCTGCTATGGCAATATAACTCAGGTAAGTTCTTTGATCAAAATATATGATATAAGATATTAAGAGTGCTAATTGTAAAACTATTATCTCCTTCTAGACTACTGAATTTAAATTATTTAGATATTTTTATACCTGGCGGGTGTAAGGAAGAAAGGGAGTAAATATTTTCTTAAATAGTTGCAATCATTTTGTTTTGTGACCTGCATCTAAAGCCCAACATTACTTCCAGCATCTTAATTGGCCATACAATTTTTTTTTTTGTAAACAGAACATAGAATTTTTGTATCCATGTTTTGCTAAGGGACATTGTGGCTGGATTTTTGCAGTTGCCACAAAAATCAAGTTTTTAAAGAAGGTGATTTTATACTGTAGTTGATAAGTTCGTAGCATCATTTTCCTACTAGTTTTATTTTGCAGGTCAACGAGTGGCAAAATGATTGGCCTACTTTTTTTATTCGACACCGCCTCCAAGCCCAAATGGATTTAATAGAAAGAGATTATGGAGACAGAAAAGCAAGAGAGTTGTGGGAACAGCTAAAGGTAGGAAGAAAATGTTAGAATGTTACATTAAAGCAAATGAAAATAACAGAGTACTTGCCTCTGCAGAAACTAAAATTCAATTGAGCATTTCTGACTCTAATCATTCTACCAGCATTTAGCATATTATAACTATGAGATTTTTTTTCCCCAAGAAAAAGATCTATTTATAGTTTCATTTATATGTTGCTCTTTAACATATTTTTTCTAGCTACGATTTGATTGCTGTACAATCCTTTTGGGATGACTTGGATGTAATTTTTATTTCCTTTCAGCCCCATTATAAAAATAAAATGTAAGAAATGGGTGTATATAAATCAGAACTGAAACTTCTTAACTTGAAAGGAGAGCCCAAACTTGGTCCATCCCAGTGGTGGGTTTCTACTGGTTCACCCCAATTCGGGTGAATCAGTAGCGGCAGCGGAAGGCGCTGCTCACCTGCCCAGATGTCATCATGGACGCTCTGCGCATGCGCAGAAGGTTCTGTGCATGCGCAGAAATGCCACGTGCGAGCGAAGCAAGCACGCGCACGCTCACAGTTCCGAACTGGTAGTGAAGGTAAGTGAAACCCACTACTGGTCTATCCTAAACTTTTGTGATGTTTGAGACCACACTGCCCTAAGCCACTCTGTGGCTTGTTTCTGACTTTCCATATGGGTGAATTCAGACTTTGGGAAATGTAAATCATGATGGAATGAAATATTATATAAAGTCAGTCAGTTAGCTAATTTTAATGTAACAATATTGAAGTGTTAGGTTTGAACCCAGTGTCAGTTTCCTTTTAGTTCTTCAACCCCTGCCTTCTTTACGTAATGATCCTGTTCCATTCATAATATGGAACTGCATTTCATACAACTGTACTAACTTTGATATTATTTGCATTTTTTTTAAAAAAAAATGATTTAATGGAGTTGTTCTTTCTCTTACTCATTCTGTCTTAGCCCCCCACTTCTCAATAGCCTGTGATCTAAAACCATTCTGAAACCAGTAGAAGATACTCAAAGGAAATTACAAACATTGTCCCAAGTATTAAAAAATCCCACCCTATCTATTTCACTTTATTAGACTAAGTCATAGTTCTAAGTCATAGAAGCCCAATGTTGCCAGTAAAAGCCACACAATTTGTAATATATCTAGTTTCTAAAACTAGGGTTAAAAAATAAAAAAAAGAACATTTAGAATCTGTATGTATATTCTGCTATTTGTCTTGTAGTTTTCTCAGTTTTTTTTTAAAAAAATCTTTGGTCACTTTTTAAGCTATGTGTTTTTATGATGTTTTGTTTTTTACAGCCAAGGATTCCAGAAATGTTTCATGACACGCAAATAATTCCTGCACTTGTTCATGGTGACCTGTGGTCAGGAAATGTAGCTGAAGATGACTATGGACCAATTGTCTTTGACCCATCTTGTTTCTATGGCCATTCAGAATTTGAACTTGCAATTGCTATGATGTTTGGTGGATTTAGTAGTTCTTTCTTCTCTGCATATCACAGCAAAATCCCTAAGGCTCCAGGTTTTGAGAAACGTAATGCCCTTTATAAGTTATTTAATTATATAAATCACTGGAACCATTTTGGTACAGAATTTCGGAGACCTTCTCTTACTGTAATGCAAAGCCTTTTAAAATAATTGTCACACACAATCATTCTTAGTGATTCCCTGTTTGGTACCTGTTGCTTCAAATGCAATGCATTGGAATGGTTACCTAGAAGACAGAGTTAAATTGATGTGGTATACATCTGCTTCTTCACAAAACCTTGCAGTGGGCTTGTAATAATTGCACACTATGATTATCAAATAGTACACAACTAATTATTTCAAAAACAGTTCATCCTCATGTTTCCTTAAATGAACCTGCCCCAGTAATAGCTCTGACAGATATTCAAAATACTGCTTTCATTTTCTCCTCTGCCTACATCTAAGCCAGTTTACAGTTGTCTGCAGGTGTTCTAGTTGTAAAATAATGTTTTCTCTGTTTTCCCAACAAGGCTTTCCCCATAAATATATGGCATATTTCATTACAATAGCTGAGGGGATGACTGTGGGTGTTTCTCCTCACCAATATTATGACAATATACTTTGCTGGTGGTTTAGGGACTGATGGATAGCATTTTAATACAGCCATCTATCCTTGCCTTGAATTAAACAAATGTTTAATGGCTTGGAATTCAGGATATTACACGTATCTGGAGTATGCCAGATTGGAAATGGCTACCATATGCCACATATGTACTGATTATGCCATTCCCTTTTAGGAAACTTTATTATTGATTACCTTGTACCAACACGTCAAAAACAGTGTATTGGCTGTTAAGACTTATGGATAGTCAACTGGAAAAGACTTGTGGAAGATCATTTTTGTGCATAGTAACTGCAGTGAGATAAGTATATGTACAAAGATGGAAAGATTCTGAAACATCCACGATAGAGCAGTGGTTAGTAAAGATGATGGATTTGCAGAAATGGCAAAACTTACTTGTTTGATCAGGGAGAAGACAAGTATAATTATGAGTGACTGGAAACCCTTTATGGACTTTTTGCTGAAAACTGGAAAACAATGAAGTGGTGATTTATGGAGTTGATGATTACAAAGGGAAGATATGGGAAGAAAGGAATTATGTTATAACCTTGAAGGAGGAGGATAGAAGGTAATTATTTTGTAACTGCTGTAAAGAAGATTGGAGCCAATCTTTTATATATGGTCTTTTTTCCTACTTTTCTTTCTTCTATCTTTTTTTTATTCAGTCACTTGCCTTGCTCCCTTTTTTTAGTTCTTTTTATTTTGTTTACATTTATGTTTGCTTTTACCATTGTATAAAATACTAAATTTTATACAATAAATTTAGTAAAGTCACAAGCATACACAATGCTTTTGATATTTTAATTTTAATTCTTACTGACTCAGTTAGTATAGTGATCCAAAAGAAATCATGGTTAATGAAGTTTCACACTTCATATCTTTCCATTTTCTCTCTCTATAAGAAGAATTAGATTAAAATGTTGAAAAATAGAGAATATTAGTCATTGATTTCCATGCCACTTCAGGATTCATTTGACTGCTATGTGGCATTTATATACTGTATTTTCATTTGAAAAATTACTCTAAGGTCTCCTTTCCTTTAGAAAATAAATTGCATTGTTATTTTATAACAATAGATTTTTGCAGTTTAGGGTTTAGCATCTCTCAAATACCTTTACAAAATAGGATGTTGAAAATAATTAACAATCTTTGAAATGTATATTAGATATGCCTATATGGTAAATGAAATACAAATGATTTTAGAGAAAATTACTTTATAATAGTTGATGGTCTCAAAATTATGCACTAACATAGCTGAACTATTTATTGAAATAAAATATTCAATATCTATAATTGTTCTGCTTTTTCTAAAAAGATCTCGTTATTACATTTTTAAGGGGGTATGCTAGCAAGATTACTTAGTAATATTGAGTCCAGTGAATTCCCAGATAAGTCTGGATAGGTTCTTGTTTGTAATATTGTAACACTAGTTGTTTTTTTTGTTCTCTTTTTCTTTTATCACAAGATAAAGTTATGGATAAGCTCACAATATGTAATCCTTAATAATACACAATTTGAATAAGAGTTGTTGTACATATAATATAAAATCAAAAGAAAGCAAAGCCCTATTTACATCATTTGAAACTAGAGTTCTTCTAACTATAAATTCAGGTATTTCAGTTCTTAATAGCGTGATAATAAAATTGGAGTTTCTCCACATTTGGGATACTGTATCCTTGTTCAAACTTAATTGCAAGGCAAGTAAGGTGGAGGGAATGGGCTACACTCGAAATAAAAAAACCTCAGCTTATTTGGAGCCTACAGACTAGATATTTCTTTCACTTTCATTTTAACAATTTAGTAAATAGGATTGAATATGACCTCCATAAAATATATAGGAATATTTAAAGAAGAAAAAGTGGGAAAACAAAGAATCTTCTGCCCTCTCTCATTGAATAGGAAATTGGGATTTGATGGTCTCAATGACAGCTCTGGTTTGGTGGGTCTATGACTCTACATTTTGTCCTCTTATTAATCTCAAGGGGAATAGGACACAAACAAAAAACTGCTCTTCTCTCTTAAAATGTATAGCTAATCATGGTTTTGCCTTGTATTAATCAGTAATATAGTTGTTCTACATTTTGAAGGCTTGAATTGTAGAGGAGTAGCTGAATCATGAAATGAAGATTAAATGGCAATATACAGTTTCTGTAAATCACTCAGAGATAAACGTGTTGTATGATTAATGCCTGCTTGTAAATATAAGTATATTTTTACTTGGAAAGACAGTTATTTTTTGGGTGTGTGTGTTCAGAAAGAGGTTTATTTTACATCAGTTGTTCTTAACCTTCGGGTGTTGTAGTAAAAGGTTGAAGGGGAGTGAAAAGGAAAAAAGACCTATTCTCTCTTCCAGAATAAGACTATAAATTTCCAACATCAACCTAGATTGAACCCTTATGACCAAATCAGTGATAAGGCTAAAATGATAATTAGACAGGTTCTTTTTTTAATTAAAAGAGATGACAGTGGAGTATGATTTTTTGTTTAGGTGACAATGAATAGAAAGGGGAAGTTTAAATTTTCCTCCCTGATACACTTTAGATGAAATCCTATTACTTCCCAGCACCCCCCTTTCATTGGGGTCTTCCTTCCTGGGATCAACAGCAATTATACAGAATTTCCTTTTAATTTCCCTTGAAACATCCTGTTTACATCTCTCAAACTCTGGTAACCTTAATGTGAAGCTCCTAGTGATTAACATTCCTAAAATGGAAATTTGGAAGTACTTATCAAGCTTTATAAGCAATTTGTCACAGATCAAATCACTATGATGTGAACTTAAAGCAATTCACTTATCTTTCTATTCCACAGAAATATCTAGGATAAATAAAAATGAAATCTTCAAAGCCGTGTTATATCTTAAGAAATCTTGGCAAACAAGATTTTAAGCTTCAACAATTATTTAAATATGGTCATGCTAGATCAAAGAAAAATCCCACCACTGATTATTTTGTTGTACCCTCAGTGAGAGATGATGCCCTTGTGGTCAGAATGAACCTAAGAATTTATCACATGTATTTTTCCCACTGCCTTTTCTATACTAGTTTACATATATGTATATTGTATTCCCTTGCAACCTCCTCCCCACAATATCTTTTTATGGGAGGCAGTGCATTTGCTACCAGTAGTTTAGTAGTTTAGAATTCTACCATTACCTTTAGATTTGTTAAGTTTCTATCTACAATGATTTCCATAGGAAACCACAAGATGTCCTAATGATTTTATACAATCTATTAAGGCAATATATCAGCAACAAACAGCACAAGTAATAATTAATGGTAGTTTAATGGAAACTTTCAATATAGAAAAGGGAACAAGACAAGGATGTCCTTTATCTCCATTATTGTTTATTTTGACTCTGGAATTTTTGTTCAGATAAAATACATGGTTCAGATAAAATAAGGGGAATTAAAATTAGGAATGAAGATTACAGGGTATGAGCATTCGCAGATGACCTGGTTGTGACTTTGACCCAACCAATAAATTCGGTTATACATGGTTAATGGATATAATTAACCAATATGGACAAGTCTCTGGATTTAAAATTAATGCAGGGAAAACCAAGATAATAATTGGTTATATATTAACCAATATATTGGTTATTGATGTTATATTACAACATCAAATGCGAAATTATATAAGTGTAATTATGAAGTACTGTGGCAAAAAATCCAGAAAGAGATGGAAAGTTGGAAAAAATCGCAATTATCATTCCTGGGAAGGATAGCTGCAGTAAAGATGAATATTTTGCCAAAGTTTTTTTTTCTTTTCCAAATGATACCAATACTGAAAAAAGATGGAAATTTGAATGAATGGCAGAAGGGTATTACTAATTTTGTGTGGGCAGGAAAGAGACCAAGGATAAAACGAAAAATAATGCAAGATATACATGAAAGAGGAGGTCTCAAATGCCTAATTTAAGATTGTATTATGAGGCAGCTGTGCTCTCAGCAATTAGTGATTGGATTAATTTAACAGAAGAGAGAATATTGAATATTGAAGGGTATGATTTGTTATATGGCTGGCATGCATATTTACTATATGATAAAAAGGTGGATAAGAATTTTAAAAGTCATATATTAAGAAATGCATTATTACGTGTATGGAAAAAGTATCAATATAAATTAAATAATAAATTACCTGTTTGGACAATACCTAGACATATGATAGAGAATATAAGTGTGAAGCAAAAACAAGATGTGACTACTTATAAAGAGCTTCTTATTCTGGAAAGAGGTATATTGCAATTAAAATCTTTAGAGGTATTAAAGGAAGAAAGGAAAATTCAAACCTGGTTTCAGTAAGGGCAATTGTATACTAGGTGGAAAGAAGATCAGAAAATTGGTATTTTGCAAAATGAAGAAAACTTAATAAAACAAATCAGAGATCAAAGTCCAATGCATATTAAAAGGTTGTATAATGCACTGATAGAAATAGATTCAGAAACTGCGTTAGTGAAGGATTGTATGATAAAATGGGCACAAAACTTTGGGGAATCAATACCTATGGATGTATGGGAGAAAATATGGGTTAGAAATGTGAAGTTTACTCAAGCCCAAAATCTAAGAGAAAATTTCTACAAAATGTTTTATAGATGGCATTTAGATCCCCAAAAGTTAGCCTGTATGTACCCGAGTTTACAACCTACATGTTGGAGATGTAAATGTGATGATGCAACGTATTTTCATGTATGGTGGACATGTGAGAAAATTAAGGCATTTTGGATTAAGATATGGTGGATTATACAAAATATTCTTAAAAGGAAGATAAAATTTACTCCACAGTTGTTTTTATTGGGTATAATTGAAGGATGTACAGTTATAGAGACTAATTTGATTTTGAATTTAATAGTGGCAGCCAGACTTTTGGTGGCGCAATATTGGAAGAAGGAAGAAATACCTACTATTGAAGAATGGATATTAAAAGCAGCTAATTTGGCGGAGATGGCTAAAATTTTTGCATATTTGAAGGACTGTTCGAATGAAAGATATGTACTGGAATGGAGAAGATGGATTGACTATATACAAAACAAATATGGGACTAAAAAGTTGCAAATAGCTTATGAATGAATTATTTAGATGATTTTTCTTTTTACTTTGATATTTTAGTACTTATGGCGGAGTTAAAGAGTAAGGGGAAGTTAAGAGTTTATAGTTAGTTTGCTTATGTTAGATTATGTTTGTTAAATGCAATACCCTGTATTTTTGCTCTGGGAAGTCGGGGGGGAGGGGGGAAGGGGGGAAATTTGTTTGTAAAACGTCTTAAAACTTTTCAATAAAAAAAAAGATGTCCTAATGATAATATTATTGTCTTTTTTCTCTCTTTTACCATCCTTTATTTTGTTTTATTCTATTTTGTTTATACTGTTTAATATTTTAAATTTTCATATGACATGTTATATTTGGTATTAAGCAATATCAAATATAACAAATGTCATATAAAACCTAAAATAAATAAACAGTGTAAAACACAATAGAAACAGAATTTTTCTTAAAATAGAAATTTTAAGAAAACTTAATAAGATTTCAAGTCATAATTATTTAAATATTGTCAGGCTAAATCAGATGTCCCACTATACTGCCTTCAATAAGATTCAGAAGTTTCCCCTGAAAACCTTGCGGGATATATTTGGCTCTCATGAGTAACAACTATAATTTACAAACCTAGCCTTTAGGACAAAATATATCAGAAGATTTCTAGTACATGTGAATAGGCATAGCGTTGGTTGAGATATTAGGCATTTTTTTTTCATCCAAACAGAAAATGGCCTTGGTTTTGGTGTTAACATCTGTCTGGTAAAGAAGTGTAAGTTCAGTATGGAACTCCACTGGGCTCCATCTTTCATTAATATTCATTTTATATTTTTAAAGGAACACTTTAGATAAAAATACCTCTGAACATTTAAGTTCATACCTTCATTTCACTACAGATAGTTCTCAATTTACAACCATTCATTTGATGGTTGTTCAAAGTTACAACGGCACTGAAAAAAAATTGACATGACCAGTTTTTGCACATATAACCCTTTCAGCATTCCCACAGTCATGTGATCAGACTGTGGGTGCTTGGCAATTGGCATGTATATTTATGATGGTTGCAGTGTCCTGGCAACCTGGGATTATCATTTGCAACCTTCTTAGAAAGCTTCTGACAAAGTCAATGTGGGAAGCCAGATTCACTTAATGATCACATGGCAAAAAAGATCATAAAATGGGGCACTATTCATTTAACAACTGTCTTAATTAATTAGCAACAGAAATTTTGGGCTCAATTGTAGTTGAGGACTACTTCTAATGATATCCATATTAAAGGCCTGGAGACTAAAACATATGAAGAATGGTTGCAGGATTTGGGTTTGCAGTCTAGAGCCATGATGGCGAACCTATGGCACAGGTGCCAGAGGTGGCATGCAGAGCCCTCTCTGTGGGCACATACCCCAGTTGTTCTTCGGGTTTCCGGCACGCTGGTCAGCTGGTGTTTGTGGGCACTAGAGTGCCGGAAAATGGACTGGAAAATGGCTGAAAAACAGCCAAAAACGGCCAAAAACCAGCCCATTTTTCGGGCTGTTTTCTGGGTCGTTTTTCAGACTGTTTTTGGCCTGAAAATTTCCCGTCCCCCCCCCCCCGGCCAAAAAACAGGCATGTGCACACTGGCCAGCTGGTCTTCAGGGTTTCCGGCACTCCAGCGCGTGCACACGCATGCACACGGATGCACATGTGTTCCGGTTTGGGCATTCGCTGCCAAAAAGGTTCACCATCACTGGTCTAAAGAAAAGAAGGACTAAGGGGGACATGATAACAGTATTCCAGTATTTGAGGGGCTGTCATGAAGAGGAGGGGGGGCAACTTATTTTTCAAAGCATCAGAGGGCAGGACAAGAAACAATGGATGGAAAGTAATCAAGGAGAGAAGCAATATGGAATTAAGGAGAAACTTCCTAACACTGATGATTATTAACCAGTGGAATAGCTTTCCGTCAGAAGTTGTAGGTGCTTCGTCACTGAAAAGACTGGACAATTACTTGTCTGAAATGGTATAGGATCTCCTGCTTGAGCAGGGAACTGGACTAGAAGACCTCCAAGATCCCTTCCAGCTTTATTCCGATTGATTGATTAATGTATATGCTTCACATTCAAATGTTCAAATACAGATACTATAATTCTATGGGGGCCTTGGTGCTCTCCAAGCTTGGGGGTTTTCTTACAGATGTTTCATTCAAACCTGTAGTTCAGTCCTGAGCTACAAATATTGTCTTCTATCAGTACTATGATTCTAATGCAGTTATATAGAATAGGGTGCTTGATCTTTTAGAACTGGATTATACTTGCTTTCCTTATTGTTACCGTGTTTCCCTGAAAATCTGAAAATCGCAGTCTGTGTTGACAGGGGGGGCAGAGGTCGACCCCGAGGCCCCTTATATGTGGGGTGCCACAAGGATCGGTCCTCTCGCCCCTTCTATTCAACATTTATGTGAAGCCGCTGGGTGAGATCATCCGTGGTTTTGGGGTGAAGTACCATCAGTACGCTGATGACACCCAGCTGTACATCTCCACCCCAGACTACCCCAATGATGCCCTCGAGGTGATGTCCCGGTGCCTGGAGGCCGTACAGATCTGGATGGGGAGAAACAAACTCAGACTCAACCCATCCAAGACCGAGTGGCTGTGGTTTCCGTCGACCCGATATAGTCAGTTGTCGCCATCTCTGACTATTGGGGGCGAGTCGTTGGCCCCCACAGATGGGGTTCGCAACTTGGGCATCCTCCTGGACTTGCGGTTGTCTTTAGAAGAGCATATGACGGCCGTGGCCAGGAGGACTTTTTATCAGGTTCGCCTGATTCGCCAGTTGCGTCCCTTTCTGGATCGGGACTCGTTACGCACGGTCACCCACGCCCTTGTCACCTCACACCTGGATTACTGTAATGCTCTCTACATGGGGCTCCCCTTGAGAAGCACCCGGAGGCTCCAACTGGTCCAGAATGCGGCCGCACGGGTGGTGATGGGAGCAATGTGGCGCTCTCATGTAACCCCCCTCCTGCGCGAGCTGCACTGGCTCCCGGTGGTCTTCTGGGTGCGCTTCAAGGTTTTGGTTACTATCTTTAGAGCGTTCCATGGCTCAGGACCAGGGTACTTACGAGACCGCCTCCTGCCACCAATAGCCTCTCACCGACCAGTTCGCTCCCATAGAGAGGGACTCCTCAGGGTGCCGTCGGCCAAACAATGTCGACTGACGGCCCCCAGGGGGAGAGCCTTTTCTGTGGGGGCACCTACCATCTGGAACGGGCTTCCCCCGGAGTTACGAAACATCCAAGACTTACGCATATTCCGCCGTGCCCTGAAAATGTTTCTATTCCAACAAGCTGGTCTGGCCTAACTCTCCCTTTTAATTGGCTTTTAAATTGGCTTTTAAATCGGGTTTTAGACCTCTTTTAGATAAATTTGGATGTTTTAATCTTTGAGCCAAATTACTTAATCTGTTTTTAATAGTTTTTAACTTCTATATGTATTTGCATTTATTATGGCTGTTCACCGCCCTGAGTCCTTCGGGAGTAGGGCGGTATACAAATATGAAAAATAAATAAATAAATAAATAAATAAAAATAAGACCCTGTCTTACATTTTTTTGAATCCTGAAATAGGCGCTTGGCCTTATTGTTATGCGCTCAAAAGCCCGATTGGGTTTATTATCAGGGGTTGTCTTATTTGGCGGGGAAACAGGGTATTAATTAATTCAATCTATTATAGCCACCCATAATAGTCTATTTTATTATTGCAAGACTGTTCTTTAATTGAATAAAGTATGTTTTTATTCTGTACATAAATTCACTCTTGATTGGGGACTGGCCAATTTATAAGTAGTCTTAGTATAACATGGGTGTGTGAGAAGGGAATTATTATTATTTTTCTAATTTTAGATCCTTTCATTTCCTGTCCCATCCCACTCCCTAGGCAGATTTAATAATAGACAAAGCAATATAACATCCTTTCTAAAAGACAAAAATACAGCCATGAGTGCATCATCCTGAATTTTCTCCTTCGAAGAAAGGGATTAACTATTCTCCGCCGTTTCTTGTTCGGATTTGCCTACTGATGGGTTTGAGACACACCGTCCCCATCCTTTAACCCTTTACTGGCGCGGAGTCTGTACCTTTTCTATAAAATGTACTTGATGAGAAGTTGGTGGCAAGCAGCAGCTTTGCTATTTTCGGGATTAAGAGAAAACCGGGCAGAAACGTGAGACCCTCCAAACTCTGAAGAAGACATCCTCCGCGCTCATCGCCAACCCCTGCCAAATTCCTTTCTTTCCGTCCCCTCCCCTTCGTTAGGCTCCTCCCCTCTCCTTCCTCCCGAAGGCAGAATCCTGACGTTTCTAGGCTTTTTTTGATCCACGCGGGGAGCCGTAGAGCGGAGGCCTGGCTCCACGACGAGCCTCTTTGGTTGTTAAGGTAATGAAAGCTTCGGCGGGGCGAAATGAGGGCCAGTTTACAAGGGACCGTCCGGCCTCTACGAGAGGCGCAGTTGGGAAATCGGGCCGGCTGGAGGGAGATTGAGTCAATGAGAGGCTCGGAGTTTTGTCCTAAAAAAAGGAGGAGATGTGGTCCGGTCCGCCCAGGGTAGAAGGATGCTGGGTGTCTCCAAGGCGGGGAATTCACTGCTTGTCTCTCAAACCGTCTTTATTCCACACCCTCTTAATTAGGAAATACATTAAAATCTTAAGAAATACATCTCGCCAACGCCTGGCGAGAAATTAAAAGTCAGGGGAGCGGGTCTAAGAGTGGTCAGAGGGCTTCAGTTTTTATCCTTGAATATTGGTGCTTCCGCAGTAAATGGTAACACCCAAAAACATCTGCATGAAAGAAGGAAAGAAAGATTGTTCGGTCCGTTGGGTGGCATTTAAAAGCTGCAGGCTTTGCTGTAATGACTATAGCTCAAGATTTTTCCATGACGTTATTTTATTTGCAGAGAGAAAAAAAAAAGGTTCCCCCCCCCCCCCCCCCCACAGAGCCATCTGATTTCTGCAGATTGAGGATTGAAGGAAGATGCATCCTTCGGGCTTTATAGGGATTCCAGCTAGCAAATGATAACAAAACAGCTAGGATTTTTTTTTTTTAGGCAGATTTTCAAAGGGTGATACTGAAAAAGCCAGGCAAGCATAGCCATAGGAAAGAATCCGTGCTCATTTAGGCTCATGGAAATCGCTATGCTGCAAATAAGTATTGACTAGATTGGACCCTATTCAAACTGAGGCAGCAACCTAAATATGAGTTATTATAAATAAAATGTGGAATGGATTATGAAAGAAAAATCAAGGGGCCAAAGAAACAGATTAAATGAATTTGGTAATATTTCTTGTTCAGTGAACTTTCTGAAGATTTATTTATTAGATTTATATCCCGCCCTTGCCTACAGTAGCTGAAGGTGATATACATAGTGCTCCTTTCCTCTCCTATTTCTCCACAACAAACTTGTGTGGGACCCGAAAGTGAATGACTGACCCAAAGACACCAAGTGAAAAGATTATATATGTATGTGGAGATATATATATCTATACACACACACGCACACGCACACACAACCAGTGTTCATGTGTCTATATATGTGGGCAGCCTCAGCCCACACATTGCATTTAGCCTTTGTGATAATTGACCGGTAACATCTTTTTATTCTAGAGGTAGTACTTTAATAAAGCTCATTGTACAGAATGTAGCTTGGAGCTGAAGAGGTATAGACTATATAATTAAAGTCCATTAGTGTAATATTTGTTCATTGATTTATTTAATATGAGAAATAAGGAAATTTGGTATAAATTTGGTGTACAGGGAGTCCTCAACTTACGACCACACAAAATTTATGTTGCTAAGTGAGAAACTTGTTAAGTGAGTTTTGCCCCATTTTATGACACTTCTTGCCGCATTTGTTAAGTGAATCACTGCAGTTGTTACATTAGTAACATGGCTGTCAACTGAATCTTGTTTCCCCAGCAACTTTGCTTCTCAGAAAGTTGCAAAAGGTGATCACATGACCCCGGGATACTGCAACCGTCATAAATGTGAGTCAGTTGTCAAGCATCCAAATGTAAATCATGTGACCGTGGGAATGCCGCAATGGTCATAAGTGTGAAAAATGGTCATAAGTCACTTTTTTCAGTATCATTGTAACTTTGAACAGTGACTAAGCAATCTAGTAAACCGAGGACTATCTGTACTACCATGTAGAAAAAATACATAGAGTGATCAATTTTTAATTAAGACGTATATTCTCAAAAATATAACTGAAAGTTAAGACACTTATGTTACCCAAGATAAATTACTAAATTTGATTTCAAATTTGTCAACAGCTTCTTGATTGTGGTTTACATTTTATATTAGGTTATTGTTTTTATATTTTGTAAGTCACCCAGAGTTATTATTGTGAAATGGAAGGCTACATAAATTTATATCTATATCTATATCTATATATCTATGTAAAAAGTTAAAATCTCGGGTGTTTTCACGCATCATTATAACTTTGTTAGTTAAAATATTTAAAATCCTGGCTAAGATCCCAGCTCAGAATCCTCTAAATTCCCAACAAAAACCTTTTTAAGGTCTTTCAAAAACTCTGGCTGAAATCCTAACCAACACTTTAAAAGTTAGGCAACGTTTCGACAAGCTCTCTACCTTGTCATCTTTGGGCCTTTATTATCAGTTTAGAAGCTGTGGGTCATGCTTCATTATACTAGCTGCAGCCTGAATGCGTGTTAACGGTCCAGTTTTGTCTGGCTCCCTATTACCAATTGTCAACTGCAAAGAGGTAAGAATTCTAGTAGGCATCACAGCACCACTGGTTGCCTGTTGAGATCTTAGCACAGCGGTTCTCAACCTGGGGGTCGCGACCCCTTTGGGGGTCGAACGGCCATTTCACAGGGGTCGCCAAAGCCCTTTCCCCCCCCCACGCCTTCACTCACCCTCACTCCTCTGTTGGATCGCCGGCCGTTCGCTTACCCCGCCCACTCCCCATCTATTGCTGCCTCCAATGGCTAGAGGAAAAAAAACTGTTTAAATTCTTGCCGCGGGGCTTCAAAGGGCCGCCCTAGAGCCAGTGGTGCAGCCAAACCCTTTGTTAAATTGCTGGCTTGCCCCGCCCCTCTGCACCACTATTTATTGCCAATCAATAGTGGTGGGCGAGGGGCGGGGGAGCCAGCAATTTAACAAAGGGTTCGGTGGTTTTTTTGTAATTTTATTGCCCCCCGGAGCTTCAGCAGAGGCTAATTAGCCCTTGCTTGGATCAGCTCCCGACCCCCAGCTGATTTGCTCTCAGCTGTTTTGCTCAGGGCTCTTTTGCTTGCTTGGAAAGAGTGCAGATTTTTTTCCCCTACCTAAACTGAAAAACGAAAGAGAAAGTAAAGCAGGCTGTTGGCTTTGCACGTTGGAAAATTAGGCAGGCAGATTTCTTTTCTTTTTCCTCACCAAAAAAGGTAGGTGCAAACAACGGGAAATTTAGGGAAAAAGAGGAGATTTTAAAACACAAAAGAAAAAAAGCTCTATTTAACTAGGGAATTGTAATAATTGAGATACTATTAATTGTATATTGTGTTGAAAGCAGAAATGGTTAAGTTGTGGTTTGGAGGAATATATGGGGGAAATTATTTGGTTTATTATTATTGGTAAATATAATTAATTGATTTGTAAGAAATTGGATTGCATGGAAATAATTGGAATAATATACAAAAAAGGTAGTTATATAACTAATTGATTTATATTAAAATGTTGAATTCATATTAAACAACTGTAATATTACATAATTAACCAATGTGAGTATGGATATAAAAATAGATGACAATGGGAAGGGGTATAATATAGAATAGAAGGGAAAAATTGAATTTGATTAAGATTAGAGATGAGGATGAAGGGTAATATTGGTTTTTTACAAAAATAGATGAGGAATAAATATGGCAAAAAGGAAATATAGAAATTGTAAATTTAATTGAAATGACTAAACACTGTTTAAATTTATGAACCGGCCAAATACTCTGTTCAAAGAAAATACATTGTATGTTTGTATGTGTGTTTCTAATTATTGTTATTTATTCATATTTGTTCTCTTTTATTCTTTAAAGTTTAACAATTCATTCTTTATCTTAATATCTTTATATTTGTTTGGGGTTGCCTTTCTTCCCTTTCATCTTTTTTATTGTACAACAATCTTTCTCCTCAAACCTATCACCTCTCTCTTTTCTTTCCTTCTTACTTTCTCTTCCTCACCCTCTTCTCCTCCCTACTTCCTCTTCCTTTCTCCTTCTCCTCCTCTCTTCCTCCCTCTCTTACCCTCACTCCTACTCTAATTTCCCTTCTCTTCCTTCATTCCTCTCTATTGGTGTATCCTTTTGTGCATATGGACTACTCAGAGGGCTGAAAAAGTTATTTCTGACTGGTCCTCACACTTTTGACCAGTCTTCAAACTTACGACTGTTCTCACATTTTATGTTTTTGCCCTATCTTGTCACCATGGTGAAGAGAAGCAATTGTGAAATGAGTGACATGGTTGTTAAGAAAGCTGCAGGGCATAAATGTGAGGATGGTCATAAGTGTGAGGACTGGTCAAAAGTGCGAGGCCCAGTCAGAAATGACTTTTTTCAGCCCCCTGGGTAGTCCTTTTGTGCATATGGACTACTCAGAGGGCTGAAAAAGTTATTTCTGACTGGTCCTCACACTTTTGACCAGTCTTCGAACTTACGACTGTCCTCACATTTTACGTTTTTGCCCTATCTTGTCACCATGGTGAAGAGAAGCAGTTGTGAAATGAGTGACATGGTTGTTAAGAATGCTGCACGGGCATAAATGTGAGGATGGTCATAAGTGTGAAGACCAGTCAAAAGTGTCAGAAATGACTTTTTTCAGCCCTCTGAGTAGTCCCTATACACATAGCCATGGCCACCCGGTCACATGACCAGCTAGCCACACCCACCCGGTCACATGACCTCCAAGCCACGCCCACAAAATAAGCCACGCCCACAGAACCGGTAGTAAAAAAATTTAGAGCCCACCCCTGGTTGGGGGTCACCACAACATGAGGAACTGTATTAAAGGGTCACAGCATTAGGAAGGTTGAGAACCACTGTCTTAGCATATCTTCTGCCTTGGTTCTCTCTCTCTCTCCCTATTGCTAGCTATCAACTGCAAAGAGGAAAGGGTTCTTGTATGCATTACAACACCACTGGTTGCCTGTTGGGATCTCTGCCTATCCTCTGATGTTAAAATTCAAGTTTCCCTCAGTGCAGGTTTCCAAATACTTGATAACCTAGAGGTGTCATCTCATCTATTCATATTGTGCGGCCTCTTTTTATCTATATCTATATATCTATATCTATATCTATATGTCTGCAAGAATATAGCCATCTCTAATACATAAATGACATAACTAAAATGCCATTGATATATTGGTGTACCTAGATACAATTTGCATTAGTTGTATCTTATTGTGCTTTTAAATTGCAGAGCCACTGGGGATCATTTGACACAGTACAACAAATAAATAAACAGCATCAATAGCTTTCTGATCCTGTTACAATATATCCATGGCCCATTGCTTCAATCTCAGTCATCTTTCCTTTTACTAAATAGATTTACCGTAATTTAACATTTTATCCAATTTAATAGACGAGGCATTGTAATTTATCTGATTTCTATTTCTTTTTGGGGACATTCCATTTCCCCCCCCCAAAATGCTCTTATTTATAAATGATATTTACTGTCTGTGAATTTCAATGGATCTTAATTATGTCAGTATCCATTATGTAAATATAGGAAAACCAAGAAAAAGTTCTCATACGTCATTAAAGCTCCAATTATTTGCTGTGGTCATTCTTAATCTTCTGTTTTATTATGACCCTTTCCTAAATCTACTTTATGGATTAAAGCTGGACCCTTTGCAAACTTCCTCATAGTTAAAGCTTCTCCGAAATTTATTTATGCACAAAACCAGTGATAACTAGATATTGCAGATAGTAATCTTGTAGCTCCGTAATATGGAAATTTAGGAAAAGAGAAGGGAGGGAAATTGTCACATATTTTAACTTTTCTTTGTATGTTACTGTTAATTGTCTATTTTGAAGATAGAATAGTCGTAGTCCAGTTCAGATCAAAAAGTCTTAGATATCACTGAAATGGAGTGAGGTCTAATGGGGGAAAATGGATTTGTTTAATGACTTTGTGATGCACTTAACCACATTGATTCAGTTAATGACTGTGGCAAAAAAGGTAAAATTGGGCACAACTCACTTACTAACTGTCTTCCTTTATATCAGAAGGTCCACTTCCAATTGTGATAATAAGGATTACCTGCACTTCTGTTATGGATTTTTATTATTGAAACAAATTAATAGTTTTCACTCTAACTTTAATTTTAATATGGTTTTATTTTGCTAGAAAATAATTCATCAGAAAAGAGATGGTTTTAAATGAGATAAACAATGATGGGTACGATCAAGAGGACAACAAATGCTTGGAGCCTGATGTCATCGCAAAAGGAAACATACTTGAAAGTTTTACAGAGAGTCAAGAAACGAAGGATTTGATTAATAGTCTTAGATTGGTATATAAAGACCTGATACGGCGAGAAAAAGTTCTTGAAAAATTTCGAGGTAAGAGATAATATTTTAAAATAAAAGTTAAAAACATGAAAATCAATCTTGGTCAGGATCTTTATTAGAAATATATGTGTGTGTTTGTATAAATCATTGGAAATGTTATTTCCATTGTTTGGCAACTAGTATACTGTAAAAGTAACCAGTTAAAATTATTCATCTCCCTTTATTTACTAACTCAATAGGACTGCAATCCTAAATATTTTTCCAGTTCATCAATAGAGTAGAACTTAAATGTGAATATAAAATTCTTTTAGTCTCAGCCTGGTAACTTTTTCTACTAAAATGAACTCTTAAATTCTCATTAGGAAGGGTAATGACTTAGTTGGGATTCACAGAGGAGCACACTGTTCTGAAACCTCTTCCTCACCTTTTTAATTTTAATTATTTTATTCTTGTTTGTAACTGTTTTACAATAATGTTTATATATAGCTTTTTTGTTTTATGTCTATTTGTACACTGCCCAGAATCAATGAGATGGATGGATGGATGGAGACAGAGAGAGAGAGAGAGAGAGAATGTAAAATGACTTTCTACCTATAATATTGTTATTATTACTTCTTTTTTATTAATAGCAGACATATTATTTGTTTTTAAAGAGTGAATTATTTTAATGTTTCATACAAAGCAGTATTGCAGAAGATTTCTGATAGCTATAAGATTATTATTGTTTTCTTGTATGCTATTTTGCATTTATGAGATTTATTTCCAGAAAAGGTTTTGGTGCTGAAAGTTTCTTGCATTTTCTTTCTTTAAATTAAAGTCTATGTTTCATTTATATAGAAATGAATCCACCAGTATTTTTTTTACAGTAAACCTCCATGGGCTTAGCTTTAAAGTTTCTTATTTTCCTTTATATCAAAGACACCTGGTGTCTGCTAGGTAATTATTTGCAAAAGTATTCTTAAACTATTGCATTTAATAGCTGATGGGGCTGATTAAAAATTGATGGACTGCCAAGAGTTTTAATAATAAAGGTAACATTTAAGATCCTAGTTTATTAAATATGTAGTCCCATAATATCCTAAATTATTCTGAAAATTGTTTGATCCCATTCGAACAGATATTTGAGAGACTTTGAGTGAGGGGCTGTAGAGAAATTGGGAAAGTAGTAAAGCTCTGCTCTATAAAATTTATTCCATTAACAGAACAATAATGAAGATCTTAGCCTTTGCTTTTATGCTAACTTTGTTCTTTCATAATCTTTTTATGGTATGATAGTAAATCTTATTAATACTGTAATACAAGTAGTCTAACAAATGTTCATTCAGCAACTGTTCAAAGTTATGACAGTGCTGAAAAAGAAGATTTATAACTGGTCCTTGAACTTATTCCATTTTAGCTTCCCTCAATCATGTGATAGCAATTTGGGACCTTAGCAATCAGTGCACATTTTGTACGGTTGCAGCGTCCCATGGTCATTTGTTCACCATTTACATCAGAAGCCAGCTTCTAATAGGCCAAGTTAGTGGGAAAATTGGCAGGAAGGTGGAAGTCACAGTCATGTAACGCTGTACTAAATGTCCATGGGATATTCACTTAATGACTGCAGCCGGAACTGATGTCATAAGTCAGGCACTGACACATGATGTTTCACTTTATGATCATGTTGCTTTGCGATAGATTTGTCAATCCCATTTTCAGTCTACCTGTAAATGTTTTAGTAAGTCATGTTTAAAAAGTCAATCTAATACATCACTAAGTTAATAGAATGAAGATTTGTATCCTGGTCGTTATATTCCTGCAGGTGATAAATATGATTTAGGAATAACCCAGTGTTGTAGACTTTACAAACTTTTTGCTATTTTAAGGCTTGAGTTATATTGTTCTATGTTGATTTTATGCTGCTGGTTTTATTTTTGTTTTTAATCCTGTATTAGCCGCCCAGAGTTGCAGTTCACAAGTTGGGTAGCCATATAAATGATTTTCTTTCTTTCTTTCATTCATTCATTCATTCCTTCCTTCCCCACCTTTATTATTTTTACAAATATCATATTTTCCGGCGTATAAGACGACTGGGCGTATAAGACGACCCCGACTTTTCCTGTTAAAATATAGGGTTTGGGCTATACTCACCGTATAAGACTACCCCTCTTCCAACACACACCAAATAAAAATTAAAAAACATCAACTGGCTCATCCACAGTGTAAAAGTAGCTGTGCTAGACCCAAAATGGCCCCTGCAACAAGCAGGAACCTCACACAGCCACAAAAGGCCCAAAAAACCAAATTTCACACTTTACACACACATAACACAACACAACAGGCTCACCCACAATGTAAAAGCAGCTGTGCTAGACCCAAAATGGCCCCTGCAACAAGCAGGAACCTCACACAGCCACAAAAAGCCCCCCAAAAAAACTTTCACACTTTACACACACAAAATTCCGCATACAGCTTTGTGAGATTTTGTGTGTTTGTGTAGTTAGAGTGAAACACTACAGAAACACACTAAATCTCAGAAAGCTGCACTAATATTATTTTATTTTTATTTTTATATGAAAACTAAATTTAAAACTTCCTAAACTTTAAATGGCTAGGTCTAAAAAAGAACAACTAAAAAAACCCCCAATTAACTATTTTTTTAAAGCTCCCAAAGGGGAAAAAAACTTACCCAATAGAACAGGGGTCTCCAACCTTGGCAACTTAAGACTTGTAGACTTCAACTCCCAGAATTCCTCAGCCAGCTTTGTTTTGCTGGCTGAGGAATTCTGGGAGTTGGAGTCCACAACTCCTGCTTGCTTGATTGCAGGCAGGGAGTTGCTTGCTGATGGAATAGATTCAGGCAAGCGAAGCAAGGCAAGCATTGCGACTAGCAACTAAGGTAAGCAAGCTGGAGGGGGAAAACTTTTTTCCTTTTACGGGGCTCTGGGCTCTGGCATCCCAGCTGAGTTGCCTGATTAGCAGGCAAAGCTGGGATCGTCAGAGCTTGGATCGCCAGAGCCATTTAAGGCTCATCAGAGTCTTTCCGGCTGATCTGCCTGGTTACAGGAGAACGACACCCGGCGTATAAGACGACCTCTGACTTTTGAGAAGATTTTCATGTGTTAAAAAGTCATCTTATACGCCGGAAAATACGGTAACTAAAGACAGCAAACATATCCAACACACCTTCCTCCTTTCCTCCACAACAACAACCCTGTAAAGTGAGTTGGACTGAAAGAGAGTGACTGGTTCAAAGTCACCCAGCTGGCTTTCATAGCTAAGATGGGACTAGAACTCATGGTCTCCCAGTTTCTAACCTGGTGCCTTAACCCAAATATATATGATAGTTAAAAGCATATTTTGTTTAGCTTGCTTATTCAGTAGTTAGTCATTTTTTAAATTTATCTTGGATTGCCACCTAGTGATGATTTGTCATATTACAGTAGTTGCTGCAATAGTATATACAATCTTAATTTCCCTGAAGTTTTCAGAATAGAGAATACAGATGTTATATTATGGTCCTGTGTATTACTTCCTGTAGAGGTGAATTTCTCTATTCTTATACAGCGTGTATCCGGTGTAGTGTTTTCAGTTTCACTGAATACCAGGAGGCAGGCTAAGTATGTCTTGACAAATTCCAAACAGAATTCCAGAATTCTGGGAGTTGAAGTCGACAAATCTTAAAGTTACTAAGGTTGGAGACCCCTGCTTTAAAAAATCACAGCAGGCTTACTTAGTTCAAAATCTTAGGGAAGACTTTTCTTAATGCCAAAGCATCGATGTGTCATTTTCATGTTAGAAAATTGCTTGATAACTGGGTATGGTTTTTTTGTTTGTTTTCAGTTATAATGGATAAATACCAGGAACAGCCTCATCTTTTGGATCTTCATTTAGGTAAATATTGAGATTCTGTAAATGTTTGATAAAATCTCATTTTTTTATTAGCATGGATGATACTGATTTTCTTCTTCTTCTTAAGAGTGTGTGGTAGACAATTCTTTCTAATCCAGTGTTTGGGACTCTTCTGTCTAGAATACATGTGTCTCTGAAAGCAGCTTTACTTAAAGAAATTGATCCACCTCCAGTTTCATATCATTAATAGAGATCAAGACAAGAATGAGAATAGGAAAGAACAGTTTAATTTTTCAGTAAATATCCATCTAGAAAATGAACTCATCCCAGAGGTTTTGGGGGGGATTTTTTGTTTCCAATGTGAAAAATCTCTCTTTCTCTCTCCCACTCCCCCCATGTAGAAATTATGATTATTTTGTTGAAAGCATGGTACAATTCTCTTGTTACTTTGTAAGGCAAGTTTATATCAAAAAAATAAGCAACGCATGTCTCCCCATCTTCACAGAGATGGCAAGTGCTTCTTGCCAAGCATGTGCCCCATTTGTGTTGTAGGCCAACTCTACTCTTTCTTTTGAAAGTGTGCGTAGAACATTTATTTCTATCTTACGGATACTTTCTTGACAAATGAACTCAGATCAGACAAGAATTAATCATAATCTGATCAGGAGAATTTAGTCAGCATCTAGAAAATCCAAATTCAGATCTAGAGATGTCTGTCAACAGATTGTGTGTCATCATCCTAATATTGTATTTGCTGATTATGTACCATGAAGTCATTTCCAACTCTCAGTGATTACATAGATTTTCTCCATGATCAGCGTACCATTATCCAATAATAAGGTTACAGTATTAGGGCTGAAATAGGATAGTGGAACATTGTGATACCACATTTATCTTCCTTTGCCTGTTTTCCTTGGTCTGACACAATCTGGTAGCCAGACCATTGCATTCTCTTATCTTTTTTATTATACTGCATTTGGTCTTTCAGATCAGCATTGATGAATTAAAATGTACCATAAATAACATTTTGCTTTAAACAAATGATGATCAAGACTATAGTTGAAGTGTAATAGAATCACAAAACTGGAATGGTCCTTAGAACTTGGTTAGTTCAACCCCCTGCTCAGAGCATCTCTGGCAGATGACAGACATTGGCCTTTCTCTGAAGACCCTTAGCCAAAAAACAAAACAAAACAAAAAACCCTCACTACTTTATGTGGCAGGTTATTCCGCCAGCTCACCATTCATATAGCTAGAAGGTTTCGGTGGATATCTGTTCCCTTCAACCTTGGCTCTGGTTCTTCCCTTTGGGCAGTAGGGAATAAGTCCAATCTCTCTCTCTACTTTGTGTCAACATTTCATATATCTGAAGAAAGCCACTGTGTCAGATAGTAACAGCAACATGTGATTTCCATGAAACAAATTAGGTAATGCATTTTGATACTTATTTATGAGCTTGTTTAGTGGGAGACAAAAAAGCCAAGTAACTTTTCCCTTATCACCTCACTCATTTCCTTATATTTTCTCTAGAGTGGATGTTGAATTCGTTGCTAGATATTATCCGACATGAAGCATCTCCTCCTCTTCTAATTCATCTAGCCTTTCAGTTTCTCTACATTATTTCAAAGGTAAAATTAAATTTTAATATAATAGTAATATGGCTTTACTGCTATACTCTCAAATTAGATAAAAGAGGAACAATTATTCATAAAATAGTTATTGTCAAATGAATGGTTTGGAACGCTGAGAGTCTGTACTTTTGCAGTGGTTTATGGAGAGGATATATCCATAAAGGACTAGGCTTTATAGAATTGCTCTTTCATAGTTTGCAATTGAAAAGTTAGTAGTAGTTAAATAAACCCCACAGAACCTAAAAACTCTCTCTCTTTTTTATTAGATCCTTACATATATGCAATTTAACTGTAATTTTATATTTTTACTATTATTATTGATACTTTGTGACTTTTATCATTGTGTTGATTACATAAACATTAACTGTTTGTCTATTGTCTTGCAAATGCATAACTTGAAAGCTCCCTTGAGCTTGAGAGCTGATACAATGTCAGATATTAATTAAACAATTGAATTTATTTTTACATTTCCATAAAGGGAGATCAATCATTAAACTGCAAATGCTTTTGTTCACCTAGGTACGAGGATATAAAACCTTCTTGCGATTGTTTCCTCATGAAGTAGCAGATGTACAGCCTGTTCTAGATATGCTTGTAACTCAGAATCCAAAAGAATATGAGGTATGCTATCATTCCATTATAGCTGTCACTGTCTGCACTGAAAGCAGGCTGCTGAAACATTTCCCAAGCCTTGCTATTACTGTCAGTATTACTACAGATATTATAATCAATGAACTGCTTTATGTAGCCACCCATTTTGTAGAAGGGAGAGGTATTTTCAGTTGTGGTGTTAGTCTCTCTTAGAATTTCTTGTCTTCATCTCCCATCCATTTAAATGGCTGAATTTTGACATTTTGTATGCTTGTAAGCATATAGAGATTTTAAAGAATATTTTGTCCTTGCTATGTATTGATCTTTAAAATATTTTATGTACTTATCTTTGTACCTGTCATGTACTTTCTTTGCACCTTTTGTCTAGAACTATTGTTAGATTTGTATTAGTGTAATTAATGTATCAGTATATCTTTGCCTTCATTTATATTCCTTGAATACAAGCCTATTCTATTTGCATATTATGATGCCTTTCTGATGGTGCAACCTTACCAGAAGGCAAATACAATATTAGGATGATGAGACACAATCTACCCACCCCACCCCACCCCCCAAAACTAAGTTTGGATTCAATACTTGTTACTAGGTAACATGTTAGCTAGATTAACTTTGATGAATGCTGGTCATTCTGTTTGGAAGCATACATTGTCACAATTATTTTTTGTTTCTGAGTTGCAGTTTGAAAATTACCAGCTATTAAGTTTTAACTTGATAAAAGTTAACAGATTGGCAAAACTGTTTCACAATCTATCTATTAATGGATCTTTGCGAGAGATAAACAAAATATGTCAAATGCAAAATGTTTTGAGCTTTAAACAGTTTTTTTTTCAAGTTTGAATCAAGCTAGTCCAAGTGCTAGGAGTATTTCAGATATTAGAATCCACTTTGAGATTGAAATGTTTTGCATTCAAAACATCTTTCCAAAACTCTAGTGTTTATGTTTATATTGACTTTGGGTTCAACATAACTCATATCCTAATAGAACCAAATATGCCATATTTTTTCTCATATTTGTCATATTTTCTAGATTATCTATCTCGATTTTGCAAGTAGAAATAGCTTTTACACTGTATACTGGACGTTTTCTGAGAACATTCACTATGTATTTTACTCTGATTTTTTTATTAGACCTGGGAGACTCGTTACATGCTCTTGTTGTGGTTATCCGTAACATGTTTGATCCCATTTGATTTGGTACGGCTAGATGGAAATATCTCTTCCATAGAAGGATGCCCTCGTGTATCAACAATGGATCGAATTCTGGCAATAGCAAAAGTAGGTGTAGTTGCATAAAATCATGATTTATAGAATGGTTTCTTTCACTTGAAAAAAGTGATAGCCACTTAAATAGTTTTTTTTCTGCTTAATCCGGGTATCTCTATGCATCTTTTTATACAAATTATCATAATAATAATTGAAGCTTATTGTATACTAATTGATGGGGGGAGCGGAATCTCATAGAATCAATTTTGATAATGAAGGTAAGTGTCCTTTTAAAAGCCACTGTGTCTTTGTTTTGATGTTCCGTACTTTATTTTCTAATTCATGATCCTTTACTAATACTGTAGTATGTTGCAGAGTTTAAAACAAACATTGTGTTTAGAAATTTGCATTTTCTGATTCTATGCATATAAATGTTGAAAAAGAAAATGCAGTGGGCAATTAAAATAAACTGTTCCTAAAGGATTTTTGAAGACAGCTTTGTTTACAAGTGCCTATCCTCCACATCTTTGAATTTTGCAGACTTTTTGGCAGTATATTTATATGCTAGCTTAACATTCTATATAGAAATATATTTTTTAAAATTATCCTTTTCAAATTTCAACTTTTCATCCATCCTGATTTGCGTGCACACACACACACATACACACATTAAGTGAAGTTTGTTTATATAATTTACTTTGTATGATCAGTTTTAGTATAATAAGTTACAATTCAAATCTCTTCTTACTTTTAGTCATACCTTGTTGTAAGTGATAAGTCTCGTGATGCAGCTGCAGTCCTGGTCTCAAAGTAAGTTTCTTGTGCTGATAGAGAAGAATGTGAAACTTTTTTTAAAAAAACAACATATCATTATCAATAAGGCTAGACTTATTTGTTCCAATGGACAGTTGTATACATTTGCAACATGAATAAATAAGCACTTAAGTCAATATACACAATAGTATCAAGAGAATTTTCTTCAGGGCAAGGAATAAGCTTACTAATGGTGCCAACTCCTGTTGTCTTCATTAAGGTAATCCTTGATTTATGATCAGCCACGTAGCGACTGGTTAAGTTATGATCCCAAAAAGGGGATTGAAGTTCTGATGACCAGGCGTCCTCCATGGTCATGTAACTGAACTTTGGGTACTTGGCAGCACAGCTGCCTTTATGGCCATTTGCAGCATCCTGGATATATGCGATCATGTTTTATGATGGTTTTGCCGAAAACCAGCACTTTCGTCTGATTTTCGTCAAAACCATACTCATAGGGAACCATTGGTTCACTTAATGATCACCGCATTTGCTTAATGACTACCACAGAAAAGATTGTAAAATTGGTTGACATACAACCATAATGGGCAGACTCCATTAAAGTTGTATGTCGAAGAAGGGGTATAAAGAAGCGGGTAAGCCTTCAGAATTCTCTCATGGCCAAAGTTGCTCAAACGTATTTTTCTATTGCTACCCCTGCCAATAGAGGTGACAATATGGTAAATTCATCAGTGACGGTGTGTTGCATGTCATTCATCCATGAAGTTAGATATTCTTAAAATTAATTTCCAAATCTATTGTTCACAAGTCTCCACTGTTAAGATCCACTGTTAAGTATTTTGCTCCATTTTATTCTAGTGTGTCAAATCTGATTATTTTACTTCATTGTCATCTTTAATTTCTTCTACTTCCCTCTAGTGTACAACATTCAAAGTCCTATATTATCATGCTTTTCCAAAACAACTGCAATTTCTCTTGGGAAAATTTCTTATAATTAATTTCATATTCTTATTTCAAATCCATCTGGCCCTTTAGTCTATTTAGAACCTTCCAAAATCAACACTCTGTACGCCTTTTTGCTGTTTATTCCACTAATGTCTTCCATAAACACTGCCCTGCTTTGGCAGAGACATTTGAGATGCCACGGCTTCACTGGAAGTGTCTTCCATGCCATTTTTGAAATACGCACAATTTATGTTAAGTGCCAAGGCATATTGGAATGCTTTTAGTGATATCTAGTGGGAACTTCAAGACATTTATGCAAATCAATTTATATATTGTGTTGGATTTATAGGAATTATTACAAATCCACTGAAAATATATTTGATAAAACAATACAGCATTATGAAGCCCATAATCCACATTAATGTTGCTTTTGTTTACAAGCCCCCCCCCCCCCCAGGAAGTCGGACATTTCAGCCTACAGTAATTGGCTCAAAGTCATCCAGTGGGCTTCTGTGGTTATGAACATGGATGTACTTGGGGACAGTACAATATTGGCTTTCTAATCAAGATCAACTTGCATGCAATATAAGTATAGCTGACACTTGAATCTGCTTAACTTCCAAGATCAGGTCATTTCCCCAATTTCTTTCGCAATCCTTGAACTGGAAAAAAGCAGGGTCAGCTGTGGCTCCCGGCATCCCGATATAGTCAGCAGGTGCCATCGCTGACTATTGGGAGTGAATCCCTGTCCCCCACAGAGAGGGCTTGCAATCTGGGTGTCCTCCTGGACGCACGGCTGTCTTTAGAATAGCATATGACAGCCATGGCCAGGGGGGCCTTTTATCAGGTTGCCTGATTCGCCGGGACGCCTTGCGCATGGTCACTCACGCCCTTGTCACCTCCCAGCTGGACTATTGTAATGCTCTCTACATGGGGCTCCCCCTGAAGAGCACTCAGAGGCTCCAGCTGGTCCAGAATGCGGCCGCATGGGTGATTATGGGCGCAACTCGTTGCGCCCACGTGACACCCCTCCCTCCTGCGTGAGCTGCACTGGCTCCTAGTGGTCTTCCGGGTGCGATTCAAGGTGCTGGTCACCACCTTTAAAGCGCTCCATGGCATAGGACCCGGGTACCTCCGAAACCGTCTTCTGCCACCAATAGCCTCCCACCGGCCAGTTCGCTCCCACAGAGAGGGCTTCCTCAGGGTGCCATCGGCCAAGTTATGTCGGCTGGCGACACCCAGGGGGAGGGCCTTCTCTGTGGGTGCCCCAGCCCTGTGGAATGAACTGCCCCCGGAAATACATAAGATCTCCTACCTCCCGGTATTTCGTTGTGCACTCAAGACCCTGTTATTCCGCCAGGCCGGGCTATCAACATAACAATTTTAAATTGGGCTTTAAAATTCTGGGGTTTTAAAATTCAGCCGAATTTATTTAATAATTTTAAACTATTTTAACTGATGTTGTTTTGTGTTTTTAATAGGCTGTACACCACCCTGAGTCCTTTGGGAGAAGGGCGATATAGAAATAAAATTATTATTATTATTATTATTATTATTATTATTATTATTATTATTATTATTATTATTATTTTGCTGCTAGCTTTTATATAATGTCACACTAGGTGGCAGGTCCATGCAAATTTAGCTAATTAAAAAAAAAAAAAAACAACCTTGGGGTTGGAGCTTGTTATTATTTGAATGGGAAATCATCAGGACATTTCTGAACTCCAGGCAAGTTGGGAAAGGTAAAAGAAAACCAAGAAACAAAAAACAGGAAGAAGGTAATTACAAATAACTTCCATATTGTTACCAAGAAAACTATATGAATATGTCCATATAATCGCTTTGCATTGAGATCAGTTTGAGGAAGATTTACCTTCCCTACTAGTAGGAAAAGAAGATTTGGAGAAAGTTGTTTCTTTTCTGAAAATTGTGTTATGGGAAAATGGGAAATATACTTTTAAAGCATATTTTTATAAAAAACCGATATGCTATAATTGAATTTCTATTTTTCTTTCCTTTCTTCCACCATTTCAAGATGATTTGATGTGTACTGTGACAATTCATATTTCTACATTATGACCTTCTTTAGGGAAGATAGAGTTAAAGAACTGGCAGTTGGAATTTTCCCAATTGAAATATGTTGGAAAGCATCCATTGGACAATTGCCTTCAGGAAAAAAAAGCCCAGTTTGGCTAACAGGAAAAATGTGTTACCAGTTGAATTGCTCTGAATAGGTAACTTGCAATGTGTGTGTTTCTTCTTTGTATGTAGGTTTATTACCCGCCCTGATGTCAGACAAAAAAGAATGGCAGACTTCCTGGATTGGACCCTTTCAACATTATCTAAATCCTCTTTTCAGACCATTGATGGGACTATTGTAATGGATGGCATGCTTCAAGCCCTGGTAAACAATTGTTTTCAAAGATAATACCATTTTTCTTTTTTAAATGCTATTTTTAACTGTCAACTTCCTTAATTGTTGAAAGTGGCTGCCAGGACACAGAACAAAGTTCCTCTGCTACTCTTAGTTGCATCAGAGAAGGCTTCAGCATATGTGGCAAAGAAAATCTGCAAAGTTATGTACCTTGTATAATGATGAAAAATATTGGAGCTCTTTGGGCTCATATGTGTCAGATGCAAACAATCAGATCCACACTCAAAGAATTCAGTTTATAGTATATGCAAGACTATAATACAGGAATCCTCTTAGACTGGTGGTTTGTACCTGAATCAGACTAGCTAAGGCTCAGCAGCCTTCAAGGGCAGTCAGACTTCATCCTTTTAAGCTTACGTAGGGATTCCAGACCAACTCCTCATTTGACTCCACCTCCTAGCTCGACCAGTCACGCTCCAGCAGTATAAGATGCAACATCCCTAAAGAATATTTACTTTTGTTGCAAAAGTAAAACAAGACAAAGGATTGCATGTATCACCTGACAAAAACATTTAGATAATGATAATCATTCATAGACATTATTAGTCACTTATTTAGTTTTGAATGTGACACTATTTACAAACCAGCTGAGGTAAATAGTTAAGAGATCTCAATATAACATACATTGATTACTAGTCTGAGAATGAGATGTATTCCTATGTGCTCCCTCTTTCCTGCAGTATGTAGCTTTCACACTTTTGGCTTATTCAACTACTAATCTATGACAACTGAGAGACTAGCTTATATGCTACTTATTAAATTTAAGAAAATCTTGATTTATTAATAACTTTTTATATATTGGCATAAATTTGTGAATTTTTTATGGTCAGCTGCCTTATGTGTAGTTATCACATTCATTTTGTGTGTTTTACAATGGATTCAGTGATGAAGAAGATGGTTAAAAAACAATATTCTTCTATTCATCCTCTGCTTTGTTCATTATTAAAACCATTGACTTGAGTTCTTTTACAAATAGGAACAAATTACAGCCATTAAGTAGCTACAGAAGGAGGTATTACCGTAGAGTAAGGGGCTTTGTCTGCTTATAATGTGCTAGTATGCTGGGGCATATCTCAACAGGTAGGGTCTCAGATTGAAATACACATGTTTTTTTTCTAAACTCAAGAGTAGAAAGTAAGAACAAAGTCTTACCTGCTCCATCCTTCAACTATAGAAACTTTCTGTGATTATGTGAAATTGTAGTATTAGTGAAACTAATTTTCCTATTAGTAGAAAGAAAACTCACTTAGATGCTTTTCTTTGTTTTTTAAAAGAAGAAGAAAAAGAAATATGCTATATTTCATGTTGGCAAAGTTTGAGTTAAACGTTTTCCTCATCTACTTAACAAAGCCTGTTGCTGCTTGATGAAACTTGTAGAATGTATATTACTTTAATATTAGTCATATCTTCTTTGTTCTGTGTGGTTTTATTCCACCTGTTATTAGAGTATGTTAAGTGAAACAGGTGAAAACTGAACAAGTTGAATCGAAACTTGAATGAGATGTAATTTTCTTGAAACTAGAGACTTGCTCATAAAGATATTTCCCTTTCTTTACAGGAATTGCTCAAGTATAGAGCAATTTTATTGATTTGGTAGCTCATTTAACCTATTTTTCCTTTGGAAAAAAATGGCTTTTTGAGGGTGTTCAATATTTTTTCCTTTCATGATTAAAGGTTATATTATAAGCAATGGGCAGCTGGTATTGCAGTCAATATTAGAAAACTATTTTAGAAAAAATGAACAACTTATAAATATAAATCAAATGAATTTTGATTACTATATTCAACTACCATTTATATAATTGTATAATTATACATTAGTTATCTTTTCATAGATAACAGTGTTTGGCTTATTAGGCTAATTTTGAATGAAATTCAGAATTGTTTTAAGTAGAATATTAATCTGGCTCTTCCATTTTTAATGTCCCAATTTTTGTGGCTTTAAAATGTTAAATGGTAATAGGAACTAAGGTTTGCTTGATGTTTTGGCCATCCTTTTGGATCTTTCATGGTCTGTTCTTCTCAATTGCAACAAAATTGGTTTGTGATCCCAGCATGCTTTGGACAAGTGTAGATAACAGGCAATGGCTATTTTCAAGTATTTCTTTTTCATTAGTTGTAACATAGTCCAACTTCAGTCCAACCTTGGGATATCTGAGAAGGAAACAGAAATTAGTGGTATGCATTAAAATAATGTGAAAATAAATATTTAGAAATTTCTTTTTTAAAAAAGAGAGCAACAATTGTCTTCATCTGTCCATGAAGTTATTGATATTTTAGTGTAAGTAGTAGATGGAAAAAAATACTCCTCTCTCAGAAGTTCACATTTTTCCTCAAAGTATGTTTTTTCAGTACCATTTAGAATGATTGTGGAATAATTGTTAGAGAATAAGAGGAAGGTGACATTGAAGCTGAAGAAAAAATAATTTGTTTAAGATTATCCTATGAGTTGAAGTTCGGTAGTGGTTTTGATATCAGGTCAGTTGAAAATATTTGAGATCTTAAAATATAGATTGCCAGATGTATAATGGTTTGACAGTACTGGATAAATATATAATTATTTGCATGAAGTAGGTTTTTAATAATAATAAATGTCCTGGGCCAGATGTAATATAGTAATTTCACATTTCAGAGTTTAGCCGATCCTTACTGTTTGAAGTAAAAAATAGTTTTAACATATACAGTATGAAAGGTGATTGAAGTTGACAGTGAAATAGTATACAAAAATGGAACTGGGTATTATATAAGAAATTGATTGTATTAAAATATATAATGCTCAAATGCATTATAATGATATAATTTCAGAAAAACAATTTGCTGAGCTGTTGAGGCAGTACTTTTATATCCAAGTGATTCATCCTTAGCTAAAATTTGTGAACTCTTAGAGACTATATTTCTTTCTGCTGTAGAGCTGCATATTTCAAATTTGACATCATTGTGCTTATGTGAATTTTCTTCAATACCTTACAAGATGTATAACAGGGATCAAGATATCTGTGACATTCCAGATGTTAAGCTGAAATTCAAAACAGCTCCAGCTGGGCTAGCCAGGGAAATTCAGCAAATTGAAAGTCTCTGCTTTCCAATCCTGAAATTTTTTTTTTTAAAAAAAATCATTTCACTGAGAATCCATGTTTATTTGTACAGTTGATTACAAAAACTACCAGCAAAGCTGGTTCTTACCTCATGGAATTAAACTACCAATGCATCAAATGAATACAAGATGTCCCATTTTGATCATTACATGTTTTCTTAGTGAGGACAAGAGATTTGAGCATATAAACATCAGAACCGCTCCAGAAATATTTCTTCCTGAATTAGTTGTGGCAAGATTGTATTTTACTGTTCAATTTGTTTTTTAAGGCAAGCTGCTAAATACTGACAGTTCTTGTTGAAACATGCACTGTGCGTTTCGCAACCTAATTCCACTTATGGGCTTGTTCTTCTGCACCTGTTGATAGGACACCTGTTATGAAAGAATTTATTACTAACAGGTAGCACAACTTTTATCTCTTTCAAGTACAGGTTTCAAATATGTCATGTCTGTGTTATAATTAAAAGGCAGCATTATTTGTGGAGTGTATGCTCTGTATGTTTACTGATGATGCCTGCCTTCATTAACTATATCAGTGATTCACAACTGCCTGGTGGGTGGGTACTTTTTTTTTTTTTTTTTTGCTTTAATTTATATGCCGCCTTCTCCGGAGACTCAGGGCGGCTTACAACGCGTTAAGCAATAGCCTTCATACTTTTATATATTTATACAAAGTCAGCTTATTGCCCCCACTTATCATAAGACAGATTTTAAAAACACCAAATCAAACTCCAGACTACAGTAAGGGAGGGAAATGTTAAATTCTTACGTTATTACCTGCTCAGAATCTATTAATTAATAGCTCCCAGTCTTTTATACATGCATGTTCATTGTATGAATGTTAGAAGATGAGTTTTGATATTATGTATTCTGTGTATGAGATTTTGATGTAGATACTTTGTTTACACATATGTATATGTGTAAATGGTTTCAAACTTACCATTTATTTAATTGTAAGAAACATTTGATTTAGGTTTTTGGATTGATAGACTTGCTTTTAAACATGCCTCATATATTAACAAATGTTTTGCTAGCCCTGCAGGGTGTAGCACTCTAGCTTGCATGATAGGGATGTTCTCATCTTGGAATAGCCTGGGGCATAGAAACTTAAGTTATGGTTAATTTATTTTAATAGAGGTACACTATACAAATATGAGTAATAGGGTTAAAATAAAGTATCTTTGCTAGTAAGTAAGTAAAGCAGCATATCTTGAGAACTATTTTTATTTGCGTCAAAGAAAAGGCATTTTCTCTGCAAGCTTTCCATGCTTTAACATAACATTGTTTGGTAATAATTGTGTGCTCTTGTAGATTATGCCTCAGGTAAGAGATAGCCCTGCTATGCAGTTTTTTTAGTCTTAAAGGCACAAAAATAAATCTGTAGCTCTGAGTATTGAACATAACCTTTGCTAGCTTTCAACTCATTGTAAATGTCTTGATTTCAAGCAGTGAGTTGAAATTTTGTTGCCTGTATATACTTAAAATTAGGGAACATATCTGTCAATTAGGGAAGTGCAGAATAGGTTTCTAAACTGCTCCCTTATTTGTGCCTTTTTAATTTGCCATTAAAACAGGAACCCAAACACCATGCATTTTTCCTTTTTTACTAGCAGTGCATTTCCAAGCTACAATCACAATTTGGGTATGATTCATTTAGAGTTTTTTTACATGGGATTAAATCTTTTTCACTCAAATTCATTTCTGTGAATTGATATAGTTCAGATGCGAATGTTCATTTCAGTTAGAAATATAGGAATGTATTATTTTGAGATCCATCAAGCTTAATAATGCCTGCTCTGACTGAAAGACCTATCTCAGATATTTCACATGTAATAACTTTCATCTCTGCCTATAAATTGTATCATCTTGTTCATAGAAATGCTCAGTAGAAGTTTGTAGTATTTAAATCAATTTTTATAGCATTTAATTTGGAAAAGCTATTACAATGTAGCAGTTGGAAGGTTGGACTAGAAGTGAAGACTGGTTTAAATTCCCACTCAATCATGAAGCTTACTGGGTGATTTGGACCAATTACCAACTAACCCAGAATATGGAACTATAATGCTGTTTGTTTACCTTTTGGATTAATTTTACTGATGGACCAGATTATTATGGCTTGTTCAACAAACATAGTTTAAAACAATTGTCTTATCTATAAGAATATATTCCCAGCCCAACCTATGTCACAGAGTTCTAGAAAATTTTGCTGGAGGAAAGAGCAAAGAAACTTGAGTGCCTGCTCTGAATGTCTAGTAGAAAGACAGAATGTAACTACAACACATAAATATATTTAGGTAAACAACTTGAATTGTGATTTAGTTTCTGCAGGCTATGAATTTAAGGAAGATACTAGAAGAGGATTTTCTCATCCCTTCCATTCTTTTTGCTACCTTTAGCTCCTATGGACGGTAGTGCCCCTTCAATCAGTGTAGTGGAAGTTTGGAAGAAGCAGAGAGAAGAAACAATCTAAACTGAAAAAAGGTCCCTTGTGTTAAAGGTCCTTCTTATTTAAAGTATTTTTGTTTTGTTTACTTTTGGCCAACCTAACCTAATCCCTTTCCTAGTTTATGCCATATATTTTGTCTCCATTTCTTGGGTAAAGTGCTGATCAGGAGGAAGATCCTAGGATGATTTTGTATGTGTTTGCTTGCATTCTCAATGTTGACTTTTTTATCCTCTCCTCTTCCTAACGCATTCTGTATCTCAACCAGAGTTTCCAGATTATATGAGGATAGGAGAATATTTGTTGACAGTGAAATATCCTCAGAATGCTAATGTTACCAGATGAAATGAATCATTTAAATGTTTCTTTTCCAAAACAGTATGATTATATTTTTTGAGGCAGAGGACTTTCATAGTAGTTTACCACTTGATACTTTCTTCTTGTGCTTCTGTTAAAGTAAAATAAGGTGAACAAATAATCCTAGGAACAATGACATGTCAGCTTGACCTCTTAGAGGTGCTGAAGAGTAATTATTATGGCGTTTTCAATCCTCCCTTAAGGTTGGGCATATCTATTGCTCATAGTTTATTGGAGCCAAAGGGTAACTACAGATTCTCATCTCTGTGGCAGTAAGATGTGCCTGCTGCCAAGTAATCATGCCACTTTTAATAGTGATGATTTGTATAGCTTGGGGAAGATGTCCCAGAGGTAATGCTGATTCTTACATCTTACAAAGACAAAGACTACGTGGGTTATGCAGACAATTAGGAGGTGTGTCAGGTTTTTCCCTGATTACTAAGAAACTAGTTTTTGTTTGTATCTTGCATCATGTTATTACAAAAGCAACAAAACCAGATCTGATATTTCTATTGCTAGGATACGCCAATGGTTTTCTCTAATTTGTAGGTACTATAATTATTTAAAGGAGAGGTAGCTGGATTCCTCTCAACATGTTGGTTAGTGTTACATGTCCCCGCAAATGCTAAAGAAATGTGATGTAACTTAGAAATGCCCAAGGCGTACAACTGGAACTTTAATGTCTTTAACACGAAGTTCTGTGGATGTTAAAGGTTCTAAACAAGAGGCAAAATCAACCTATTGATTTTCTAATTAAAAGTTTTCTTCTATTTAAGGCTTGTACTTCTTTTCATGTTGGTTGTTGTAAAAGAAATTTTTTAAGTGATATCTTTATATCTTTTCATCACCTCCAGAAATAAGTCACAAATACTTCCTAATAATTTCTGTACAATATTATTTATTCTCTCTCTATAATATTTAGCTATCATTTATATGGTATTTATTTAAATCATTTAACTGTTATGAAATTAGACACGTTTGCTTGAGCATATTTTTCAAAGAATACGGACCATTTGTTCAGCAACTATTTGAAATTATGGCAGTGCTGAACAAATGGAACTTGTGCCTGTTTCCTGAAGTTATGGCTGCTGCAACACCCTCATGATTTGGATACTTGGCAGCCTCCCCACACTTATGACCTCAGGGTGCTTCAACTCCTCCTCGCCCATTTCCCTTCATCCCTGCTCTTCTGGCTCCCCTGCATGCTGACACTCCTCAGCAGCGGAACTGGGGCTGATGAGAAGTCCAGGCCCTTCAGCAGTCTCTGCTGGCTGCCATTGCTCCTTGGCCTGTACTTCAGCACCAGTGCTGCTGCGGCTGAGGGGTGCTGCCTCAGGTCCCACACTGCAGCCAGCCACCACAGCATGAAGCCCTATTACCCTGTGCACCATAGGTCCTGTGGTACACAGCTGAATTTAGTTACCTTACTCCTATTGTGATGAGATATATGTGGCCTGGCCCCCATGTTAGGCAACTCTATGCCAAGAGAGATTTTAGTAGATTTAATGTGGATTTCCATGGTCGATGTACTTTTTTGTCTAGTGCACTCCCATTGTATTTAACTCTTTTAGCAAATGTAATTTAAATAAAGATTAAATAGGTTGGCATGGTTTGTTTGTTTGTTTGTTTGTTTTTTGAGGGGTATGTGTGTGGTGTCTTCCTCTCCAGGGCTGTTTGAAAAGTTTTTGAATAAGTGCCCCAACTAACAATACAAGCTATAAATCCATAATTTTTCAAAGTAAAATGTTTAGATCGAGTTATTGAGAAACATATAGTTAACTTTTCATAAAGTATCCAAGGTAGCTGCCATAACTTGAATCAATAAAATTACACTAAACATCAAAATAAGGAACAGCAAATTTTATTAAAAATCAAGTAACCCCAAAACATTACTCAAATAATTGAACAATTTCTCCAGTACAGCTATAATACATTAAATATGAAAATTACCAATAGATATAGAATTTAAATTTAAAAACAGTTTTCTTGAATTCAGGTGTGTTTATTCAGGTGTGTTTACATTCTAATAGTATTTCGAATAAGGAATAATAAGCATTTTATGCTGGTTTTAGTCTGTCTTTTTAATCTCTTCTCACTAATTTTTATAACAAAATTCTTGTCTGGAAGAAATTAATTGCAAACCACTTCAGTATTGCTGCCAAAAAAAGTGCACGGACTTGTTGTTGTGCTTGACTCTCTCTCTCTCTCTCTCTCTCTCTCTCTCTCTCTCTCTCTCTCTCTCTCTCTCTCTGTGTGTGTGTGTGTGTATGCATAATGTAATTAAATTTTGCATTTAAAAAGATAAGAGCTAATAAAAATTTTAAAAAAGAAAAAAACAAAGTGCAGAAAATGAAAAAGAAAAAATAGAAAAAGACAAAATAAGAATATAATAAATAAAAAGAAAGGAAATATTAAAGAAATGATTTCCCCCTTCATCAGAACAAGTATAAACAATTTTAGTTAATTTATCACTTTCTCTTAAAGCAACAAAGTATCTCTTCTTCCCTTAATTATAAACAAAACTTTAAAGCTTCATTGTTCAGTCCTGGTCAGCAAAAATCCACAAAGAGTTACCAGAGATAGCAACCTATTTATTTTGATCTTTAATCCAACTTTATATTGCTTCTCTTTACTTTCAACAATCTTGGCCTTTAATCTCTTAAAATAATGTCCAAGAACTTGATTTCTTTTCCCCTTTTCTTTGTCATTTCTCACAGAATCCTTCAAAACTTTAACAAGTCTCTTTTGTAAATCCAAAATAGGAAGGTTATCCAAGTCACTCTTCAGTTTGTTATTTGTATATCTCTTTTAATTATTAAATCATCAGCTGATTTCACTGGTATATCCAGTGTATTAGCTTTTTCCTTAGCATTCTTCTAATGTATCATTTTAAAATCCACGTTCAAATCAGTTTCGGTCTTTTATGATAGAACTTGTTCCTGTTCCATAACATCATTTATATAGTCTATCTATAATAGCATTCTTGAAAGTAACTTCTCAGTTCATTGTTCACAAATTTATTGTTCAGTAAGTTCAATATTAAAATATTTTGTTCCATTCTGTGTTAGCCATTTGAATTTAAGTGTTCTTCTTTAATTGCAATCTTTAGTTCTTTTTGATTTCCTTTAGAGATCAGTCTTCAGAATGCTCTCCTACCATTTTCCCCCCAAAACAACAGTAGTTTCTTTTTGCAAATATTCTTAAAAATAATTTCAAAACTTATTTCTAGTTCATCTGGATTGGCCGTCTTGCTTGCAACCTTGGCAGAGATTTTTAAAGAACACTAAATTCACAAACCTCACTTTCTAACCAGTTTCAGAAATTGCTCATTAACTACCTCTGTTAGACACTTTCCTAATGACAAGTTTGAAAACACTAGTGAATTTTTCTTCAATCCTGAACAAATGAACATTTTAATCATAAGCTTAAGAATTTAAAGAATCTGAAATAAACAGCTAAAAGCTAAATAATATTTTTATCTTAGAAAGAAAGATTTTGATCTTAGAAAGTCCAGATAAAATTAACATTGAAACTTTTACAATAAAATTTGAAATTGATTATAATGTACAAACTGTTTTTCATGAGAAAGAGATTGCATTTTCATTTTTACAAGACATAATATGGATAAGCAATTTCATGATTTTAAAAACTGGTCTCTAGAGAGGTCTAAAGATTTTAGATGCAGACTTGTAATTTGATGCAAAATGTTATGATGATAAAAATAGTAAATGATACTTTTAAAGAAAGGAATCAGGTAGTAGTGACCACAATATCAAAATTTCAGTAATAATGTCTGCTCAATAGCATCCTTTGAACATAGATTATGTCCAAAGAGTATTGTTGAAGAAATGGGAGATGTAGAACAAATTTTACCTGAGAAGATAGAGATAATATCAAAAGTGGTGTTACAACTGAAAGGCCAAGAGAATAATTTAGAAAAGGATGTTTAATTGAATCTACAAAATAAACACACCAACAGAGTGACCTAGATAACTTTTCCTATTGGATTTACAAAAGAAGCTTGTTAAAGCCTTGACAAATTCTGTGTGATGGGACAAAGAAGAAATGAAGAGAAATCAAATCCTACAATATTTTAATAAACTAAAGATTAAGACTGCTAGAACTAAAAGGAAAGAATATAAAGTTGGTTTATTTGATTATGATTAAAACAAGATATATTGTTACTTCAGGTCCTTTATTGACTTTCTGCTGAAATCAGGATTATGTTTCATGGATTATTTTATAGATAAAAGATGGAATATCGGGTGAATTGATAAAATGTTTGTAACTTTAGGGAGAGTGAAGAGTTGCTAAATTTGTTTATATTTGTGATGAAAATGGGAAGTCGTTTATATATTTCTTATTTCTTTCTTGATTGTATTCCTTTCTTTGTATTCTTTATTCTGTATTTTATTTCTTTAAATTTAGTTTATATTAGATTTTACTGTTATAAACTGTATAAACTCTGAGTATAATATATACTCTGTGTGTGTATGTGTGTGTGTGTGTGTATTTTGAGTTGACCTTCTCCAGTGTTAACTGAATAATCAAGGTCTGTTAAATCAAGGTTTATCAAAAAGTCATAAACTGCTCCTAATCTTCAGTGTTCTCCATGCTTCATAATGTTCTGTTCATTCATGCTACATTTAAGATCATGAAATGCAGTTCATTAAAAACTAAAACAAAGCAGGTGCATAGCCTCAGGAAATTTTTGTTGCATTTACACCATAGCTGACATTACTTAAATCCATAAATAACTGTTAACATGTGGAAATATTTTTGGGGTTCGGCTATGCTCCTTTAACTTTCACTCCTGGCCATATTTATCTGAAAATGTTTCTTCCTATTAGAGTGATGAAACACAGGGTTCAGATAAAGTGTTTAATTTAGTGTCTGGATGAATGTTCAGATAATTCTAAACATTTAATTATTTCAAGCCATATTTTAAATATTTTTAATGAGTGAAATGAAAATTTATTAGAAAAAGTATGTTGTATGGCCCTATGTTTTTGTTTTCATGGTTTAATTCATACAATGAGTTAGTGAATGCCATATTTACAGATAGCAAATCTATATCAAGACAATTCCATCTCCAATAAATACTTATGAATTGGGAGGAGGGTGCCTTAAATTTGCTGAATAGAAGACTGGTGTTGAAACAAAAGAATGGGCTGGAGGTTCAAATTATTCCTTCCTTTCCTTGTGCAGCTACCTTTTTCTTAACTTTATCTCCATCTTGTTATATCATTAATAATGATATTAATGGTCAGATCACTCACTCCTTCGTCTGGACCTTCGAACCGCTACACCCCGCCACAGGGAGGCGGACCCAATTAGATGGGTCCGCCCCAGGTGCCTGATGGATCCTGATAGGTTCCAGACGGAGCTTGGGCCAATTCCTGATGATCTGGCACACGACTCGGCCGAGGACCTGGTAGCTGCCTGGGATCGGGCGGCTGGTGGGGCTTGGATCGAGTCGTGCCTTTGTGGCCTCTGACCCGGTGTCGATCCCTCGCGGCTCCTTGGTTTACCGAGGAGCTGAGGGAGATGAAACGCTGGAAAAGATGCCTAGGGAGTGGTTGGAGGGCCAGTCGCGCTGAATCTGACCGAACACTGGTAAGGTCGCATATTAAGACCTACCTAGTGGCGATAAAGAAGGCAAAGTTTAATTACTTTTCTGCCTCTATTGCATCATCAGGGAATTGTCCGGCCGCCCTGTTCAGGGTAACCCGCTCCCTGCTCCACCCGGGAGCACGGGAGGATCCCTTGGAAGGCAGGGCGGAGGATTTCGGACAATACCTGTTTGACAAAATCGCCCAGATCCGGGGGGACTTGGACTCTGACTGGATAGATCAGGGCAGGGTGATGAGGAATAGTCTTGAGAATGTTATCTGGGAGGAGTTTGATGCTGTGACTCCCGATGATGTGGACAGGATATTGGGGAGACTTAGTGCGGCCACATGTTTACTGGACCCGTGTCCCTCCTGGTTGGTACTGGCCTCCCGGGAGGTTACACGAGGCTGGCTCCAGGGTGTTATCAACGCTTCGTTGAGTGAGGGTCACTTCCCCGCGGCTTTGAAAGAGGCAGTGGTGAGGCCTCTCCTCAAGAAGCTGTTCCTGGAACCGGCAATATTGGCCAACTACCGTCCTGTCTCCAACCTTCGCTTCATGGCAAAGGTTGTTGAGAGTGTGGTCGCGTGACAGTTTCCACAATTCCTGGAGGAAACATCCTATCTGGATTCGTTCCAGTCTGGTTTCAGGCCTGGCCACAGCACGGAAACGGCATTGGTCACGTTGGTTGATGATCTCTGGAGGGCTCGGGACAGGGGTTGCTCCTCTGTTCTGGTCCTGTTAGATCTCTCAGCGACTTTTGATACCATCGACCATGGTATCATGCTGCACCGGTTGGAAGAGTTGGGGGTGGGGGGCACCGTGTTATGGTGGTTCTCCTCCTTTCTCTCCGACCGGTCGCAGTTCGTGTTGGCAGGGGGGCAGAGGTTGACCTCAAGGCCTCTTATATGTGGAGTGCCTCAGGGGTCGGTCCTCTCGCCCCTCCTGTTCAACATTTATGTGAAGCCGCTGGGCGAGATCATCCGTGGCTTTGGGGTGAGATACCACCAGTACGCTGATGACACTCAGCTGTACATCTCCACCCCAAGCCACCCCAACGATGCCCTTGAAGTGATATCCTAGTGTACGGATCTGGATGGGGAGGAACAGGCTCAAGCTCAATCCTTCCAAGACTGAGTGGCTCTGGTTCCCGGCATCCCGATATAGTCAGTTGACTCCATCACTGACTATTGGGTGCGAGTCTTTGGCCCCCACAGAGAGGGCTCGCAATCTGGGAGTCCTCCTGGATACCTTGGAGGAACATCTGACGGCTGTAACCAGGGGGACCTTTTGTCAGGGTCGCATGATTTGCCAGTTGAGGCCCTTTCTTGATCGGGATTCCCTGTGCACAGTCACTCATGCCCTCATAACCTCATGCCTTGACTACTGCAACACTCTCTACATGGGGCTCCCTTTGAAGAGCACCCAGAGGCTCCAACTGGTCCAGAACGCAGCAGCACGGATAGTGATGGGAGCAGCATGGCGCTCCCATGTAACACCGCTCCTGCGTGAGCTGCACTGGCTCCCGGTGGTCTTCCGGGTGCGCTTCAAGTTGTTGGTTATCACCTTTAAAGCGCTCCATGGCATAGGGCCTAGCTATCTTCGAGACCTCCTGCTGCCACCGACGACCTCCCATCGACCCGTGCGCTCCCACAGAGAGGGCCTCCTCGGGGTGCCATCAGCCAAACAGTGCAGGCTGGTGACCCCCAGGGGGAGGGCCTTCTCTGTGGGGGGCACCTACCCTCTGGAATCAGTTGCCCCCAGAGATAAGGAGAATCCATGACCTCAGTGCCTTCCGCCGTGCCCTTAAAACCTTCTTTTTCCAGAAAGCTGGGCTGGCCTAATTTTTTAAGTGTTTTTAATTGGTTTGTTTATCGTTTTTAATTAATGGGGCCAAATTTATATATATATTTTTAACTGTATTTTAATATTTGTATTTGATGTTTTTACTTGGCTGTTCACCGCCCTGAGTCCTCAGGGAGAAGGGCGGTATACAAATTCAAAATAAAATAAATAAATAAATAATAAGTAGGTTTTCTTTCTAGAGTATGGGGTGATGATCACTAACTTGGTTTTAAAAGAAATTGGATAAATTCATGGACAATAGGTCTATTCTGTTACCTCCAGGTTTGGGAAACAACTCTGCAAGTGGGATATGCAAACATCCCAGAAACATGTTGAACTAGAATGGGTCTGGAGCCAATTTAGCAGGCTTCTTTTTGTCTTATGTTCTTATGCTTTTCTTACTTGTTAGAAGAGGGGATACATATGACTGCATGTAAGTATGTTCTGTTTCTCTCTGGTTTAGAGAATGGTTAGTATATGAAGATCAATTAGTGTTTTCAGTAGATATATTTTTTACAGGCAATCACTTTTAATAAGTATTAATTAAGTTATTAAAAAGTTTGTTTTTTGTCCTGGCTCTGTCCTTTTAGGGAGTGTGACTTCTTCCAGGTATATATTTATGGGAAGGAGGAATCTTCAGAATTAATTTCAGTTGGAATTAGTAGTCCTAGGATGACATGGTGTGAAGTGAAACATTATTTGTGTTCATCGTTTTTTTCGCTATCTAGGCTTTATTTACGTGAAAACCATTTTAAATGTAAGTTTATGTTCCTTTTAGGTAAATATATTAGATTGGAGATGTCTCAACAAGTACTTTGAAAAAAAAGTGGAATGTTTACTTGCAGCTTTTTTTTTCATTTTTATCCTTGTTAAATTATCGTAATGCTAGTTTCAGTCAATTTAGACAGTACAGAAGAATATATTGTTTCCAAGAAATAAATATAAATATATATATATATAAATATGTAGGTCTTTGGTTATTCGGGTCTTCTCCCACGTAAAATTGGAAGTGTCTTGGCGATGTTTCGACGAAGTCTCATCGAAACGTTGCCAAGATACTTCCAATTTTACGTGGGAGAAGACCCGAATAACCAAAGACCTACATACAAACACCCGCGAAAACCTGAGAAAACGTATATATATATGTGTGTGTGTGTGTGTGTATATATATATATATATATATATATATATATATATATATATATATGTAGGTCTTTGGTTATTCGGGTCTTCTCCCACGTAAAATTGGAAGTGTCTTGCCGACGTTTCGACGAAGTCTCATTCGTCATCTTCAGGCTGGTGTTCTCGGCTTCGTGCTTCCAGGAGCAATGTGAGATCGCAGCTGTCTCTTCCTTTTAACTGCTAGTTAACTCTAGCAGTTAAAAGGAAGAGACAGCTGCGATCTCACATTGCTCCTGGAAGCACGAAGCCGAGAACACCAGCCTGAAGATGACGAATGAGACTTCGTCGAAACGTCGCCAAGACACTTCCAATTTTACGTGGGAGAAGACCCGAATAACCAAAGACCTACATACAAACACCCGCGAAAACCTGAGAAAGCGTATATATATATATATATATATATATATATATATATATATATATATATATATATATATATATATATAATGACTTTTATATCCAAGGATTTATTTCTAAGAAATAATTTCAAAGATGATAAATCAATATGTTTTTTTTAAAATACAGAGATTCTGAAATTAGTTTTAAATTGTCCTATGTCCTCATTGGATTTGGTTAAGCAGATGTTAAATTGCACCAGTCTAGGGTTGCAAATAGTAGCCATAATTATTTTGAGTTGATGTATATTGTGCAAGATCCTTGGGTGTAACTACAAATCTGCAGGTTTGGGTGGACATCAGTTATTGTGTTTCATAGCATAGTCATGAGATTTACATTTAATTATAGTTTAACTAGATAAAATAAGGGAAGATGGTTAAGTAACTCAAATAGGACAATATGTTATGAATTCAGATTGCATCTTGCCCCTTAGGAGTATAAAATAAAATCTAATGAATTATAATAATAATATAATCCCCCATTGATTATTACCTAGCATTACCTTGATGTGGTTGTGGGGCTTGTATGCTCTGAAGAAGATGAGATCTATGCCAATGATTCATCCATACTTGACAGATCTTGTCAGAGGAGGCAGATGAAGAGTGTCTCTCCCATAAATAATATGGTGAGACGTAACTTACAGAAACCTATACTGGATTCGTTGTTGCTCAATTCAACAAGGACAATGCATAAGGTGTTGGGAGTTTCTGGACATCTGGTGACATGTGAGCTATAGGACTCAGGACTGTTGGCTAAACAAATAGGGTAAGCAGCCTGCAAGACTACTGAAGGAAAGGGTTCTTACCCATTGAAATATACAAAAGTAAAAGCAAAGATATACTGATTTTCTATTATAAATCATGTCTAGTGAGAAGAGAATATCTGAAAAGAATACACCAGTTTTGGAAAGAACATCCAGAATCAGAAATAACAGAACAAAGGCTACAAGATCAGTTTCGATTTATCATATGAAATAAAGAATATATCAAAGCAGAATTGGAAGAACTGCGAAGATCTACCCAGGGCAAAGAAATCAAAGCCTTGCCAGAGGAATCCCAAACAACAGAGATAATCCAGGTGGAATTGGTAGCATAGAAATCAGCATTGTTATTGAACCGTTTTCATTCCAAACTACGCACTCTCTCTTTTGCCTTCTCTTCACAAAGAGCAAACAAGAGGAATTGAAACAAACTGAGCATTTAGAACAGCACAAAAGCAACAGAATAAGGCTGCCTGCACTGAAGCTTGTTACAAAAAAAGGCTAGCACATTTTAAAAGATACCAGTACTGTAGTTTACCAAATACCGTATTTTCCGGCATATAAGACGACTGGGCGTATAAGACGACCCCCAACTTTTCCTGTTAAAATATAGGGTTTGGGCTATACTTGCCATATAAGACTACCCCTCTTCCAATGCACACCAAATAAAAATTAAAAAACATCAACTGCCTCACCTACAATGTAAAAGCAGCTGTGCTTGTTCCAAAATGGCCCCTGCAACAAGCAGGAACCTCACACAGCCACAAAAAGCCCCCCAAAAAACTTTCACACTCTACACACACACAACACAACACAACTGGCTCACCCACAATGTAAAAGCAGCTGTGCTAGACCCAAAATGGCCCCTGCAACAAGCAGGAACCTCACCCAGCCACAAAAATCCCCCCAAAAAACTTTCACACTCTAAACACACCCAACACAACACAACTGGCTCACCCACAATGTAAAAGCAGCTGTGCTAGTCCCAAAATGGCCCCTGCAACAAGCAGGAACCTCACACAGCCACAAAAAGCCCCCCAAAAAACTTTCACACTCTACACACACACAACACAACTGGCTCACCCACAATGTAAAAGCAGCTGTGCTAGACCCAAAATGGCCCCTGCAACAAGCAGGAACCTCACACAGCCACAAAAAGTCCAAAAAACCAACTTTCACACTTTACACACACAAAATTCCACATACAGCTTTGTGAGATTTTGTGTGTTTGTGTAGTTAGAGTGAAACACTACAGAAACACACTAAATCTCAGAAAGCTGCACAAATATTATTTTATTTTATTTTATTTTATTTTTATTTTTATATGAAAGCTAAATTTAAAACTTCCTAAACTTTAAATGGCTAGGTCTAAAAAAGAACAACTAAAAAAATCCCAATTGACTATTTTTTTTAAAGCTCCCAATGGGGAAAAAAACTTACCCAATAGAACAGGGGTCTCCAACCTTGGCAACTTTAAGACTTGTAGACTTCAACTCCCAGAATTCCTCAGCCAGCTTTGCTTTGCTGGCTGAGGAATTCTGGGAGTTGAAGTCCACAACTCCCTGCTTGCTTGATTGCAGGCAGGGAGTTGCTTGCTGATGGAATAGATTCAGGCAAGGGAAGCAAGGCAAGCGTTGCGACTAGCAGCTGAGGTAAGCAAGCTGGAGGGGGAAAACTTTTTTCTTTTTACATGGCTCTGGCCATCCCAGCTGAGTTGCAGGGAACTCAGCTGGGATCGTCAGAGCTGGGATTGACCGTCAGAGCCATGGTTCTGGCGATCCCAGCTGAGTTGCAGGGAATTTAGCTGGGATCGTCAGAGCTGGGATCGTCAGAGTAAAAGGGAAAAAACTTTTTTCCTTTTACATGGTTTCTGGCGATCCCAGCTGAGTTGCAGGGAACTCAGCTGAGATCGTCAGAGCTTGGATCGTCAGAGTAAAAGGGAAAAAACTTTTTTCCTTTTACATGGTTTCTGGCGATCCCAGCTGAGTTTCAGGGAACTCAGCTGGGATTGTCAGAGTTGGGATCGTCAGAGCTGGGATCGCCAGAGCCATTTAAGGCTCGTCAGAGCCTTTCAGGCTGGTCTGCCTGGTTACAGGAGAACGACCCCTGGCGTATAAGACGACCCCCGACTTTTGAGAAGATTTTCATGTGTTAAAAAGTAGTCTTATACGCCGGAAAATACGGTATATGTGTTAGCCTGATGCAAGAAATAAACCAACTGATGTACAGCACAGCTACAGTTATTATTGAAGATCTTGGATGCAAAATCAACATTTAAAAAAAAATCCCAATCAGTGAATTGCCAAAATGGAGGATCAGGTTGGGAAATAAGATTAGCGTGTTAAGATCAGATGCAAGTAGCTAGAAGAGATAAATAAAAGAACCTGAAAAACAAAAAGATCAAAGAATAGCTGACTAAGAAATATCACCTAGAGACAAGGAAGATCAAGGACGCACTGGCAAAAATAAAACTGTAAATAAGGCTGAACCTCCAATTTCAGCTGAATCAGAAATATTTCTACCAATCCATCAGTGGAGAGATTAGAATGAATCAGTTAACACCTGACAAAGAAACAGTGCAGTTCTGGGTGGAGCTATGAGATAAACCAAAGAAATACAACAAAAGTGCAACATAGATAAAGGAGGTGGATAAGAATAAAAAAGAAACTAAAATGAAAGAACTTGTAATAAACAGCAAAAAAAAAAAAAAAAAGGTGGAGAAAAGGGCAAGTAAGATCAAGAACTGGCCAGTGAATTAAGTGAATAGGAACTGCATGGCTTTTGATTGAAATATCTGACTGGCCTGCACCCATTCATTTCCAAGCAGTGTAATATCATACTACAAGGAGGTGAAATTTAAGATTGGTTAACAACTGGCAAAACCTACCTGATAATGAAAGATCCACCAAAAGGAGTGGCATGAGGCAAATACAAGCTAATTACCTGTTTACCAAACCTTTCCGATTGCTAACTGGTATGGTAGCTGATGCAGTCCAACAGCATCTAGCTGAAAACAAGCTGTTTCCATTTGAGCAGAAAGGAAACTGCCCAAACAGCAGAGGAACAAAAGATCAGATCCTAATTGACAAGATGATACTGGAAAACTGCAAGAGAAGGTAGATCAATTTGAACGTGGCTTGGATTGATGATAAGGAGGCATTCTACTCCCTGTCACATAATTGGATAATCAAGTGCCTACAAATAACGGGAATCAGTAGAAACATCAGAAGCTTTGTGCAAAGATCAGTGACACAATGGAAACTACATTTGCTGGTCAGTGGTAATAGACTGGGAGAGGTTAACTTCAAGATGGGAATCTTTCAAGGAATCTCAGTATTACCATTACCTTTAGTCATTACATTGATTCCTCTATTAGCAATACTGAACAAGACAGCCATGGCTCTTGAACACCAGAAACATATGCCAAGTCATCGCACCTCTTTTAAATAGAAGATCTGAAGCTGTATGGAAAAATACCATCTGACATATAATCACTGCTCAATACTGTCCAAATATATAGCCAAGTTTTTGCAATGAAGTTTGGGGTGGATAAATGTGCCCTCGTTAAAATTAATTGGGGGGGATAGCGAAAACTGGAAATCAAGATGCCCTAAGGAAATAACATCAAGCGTTTGGAAGAAGATCACTACAAATCCCTAGCCATCCTTCAGGCTGACAGAAATGAAGCAGTCAAGAAGAACATTACAGGTAGTCCTCAACTTATGACCTTTTGTTCAGCAACTGTTCAAAGTTACAAAGGTGCTGGGACTTATGACCCAGGCCTAAAGTTACACTACTGCAGCGCCCCCATGGTCATGTGATTGTATGATCTGGGCATTTGCACTTACAACTAATGTATGGTGATCGTGTAATCACTAGTGGCAGTTTTCCCCAGAAAGAAGCCAGCAGAGTTCTTGACAATTGCCATCCTTCTTCCCTTCCCTCTGCTCTTGGATGGTACAGAACCTAAAAGCTGGGTGGGCACATTTCCAAGTGGGGACAATCCCACCACAGACCCAATCAGATCTTGGTAAGACATACCAGTTCGGCTTCCTCCTCCAGAGGTATCCATATGATCCTCCATATGATCCTGATTGAGATTAGCTTTATTATATACAAACGTGGCATTCATAAGCAACAGCTGAAGTCCAGGGCCATCAAGGATGTAATTGCCAGGCCAGAGTGGGATCTGTTTCAAGGACTCAGCCCAATGTCTCCATGTGAGGTACCCTTGGATTTCTGATCTCTCACAGGGAGATAAGCAACAGCTGAAGTCCAGGGCCATCAAGGATGTAATTGCCAGGCCAGAGTGGGATCTGTTTCAAGGACTCAGCCCAATGTCTCCATGTGAGGTACCCTTGGATTTCTGATCTCTCACAGGGAGATAAGGTAGAGATGACCCTGCTTTTCCCCTCAGCTTCCCCATCCCAGCCCTCTCAGATATGTTTCCTTTCTAGGCCTTACAGGCATATCCACCCTCCCTCTTGCAAAATCATGCAAAAACAGTAGAATTCTAAATTCTGTACTAATAGGGAGACACTAAACTAAGTAATAAATAATAAGTATTTGAATAAATATTCAATTTCAGATATGGTGGATTCATGATATATTGAGGAAGAGGTAATCCAATAGTAATTTGGCTAGGAGGATCTTATCATATGGGCTGGTACCGTAGCAGTATATTCATTTTTGTAATCATTCAGAAGACCAGTAGAGTATGAATAATTAATGCAGTCCACAAAATGTTTGTTTGTTTCATGTTTATTTACATAATGTTAGTTCCAATTTTAATGACCACCAGTGATTTGATTCCTATTCCACTCTACCCTTCCCTGCAAGCAGATTCTCCTCTCCTCTCCCGTCCCCTCCCCTCCCCCTCTCCCCTCCCCTTCTATGTATCAACTGACTTTGTCCCACTCTTTCTTTTCTAATCTTCTTAAAAGGATGTATTCCGTTAACTCTTTAGTTGCATTTCATTACAACAGTTATCTATGATTTTATCATCTTAAATTTTATTTTATTATTTGAATGGATGTTTCTGATTCCAGTCTATAATTACATCCAGTACACCGCAGATTAGTGGCTCTGGCTCTCAAGTTTTAAACTTTAAGCAAAGAAACCTTTGTTTTCTATATTGTGCACGTTTTTGCATTTGAGGTTATAACTATTCTTGGTTGACATAACCATCTTTAAATATCAGCCTGATGCCTTATTTAGCCTTCCAGAAGCTTAATGTGATCATGCACACCAGTGGTGGGTTGCCCCCGGTTCGCACCGGTTCTATAGAACCAGTAGTAAAACCGGCGGGAGGCTCCGCCCACCGACCCCGACATCATCAAAATGCTTCTGCACATGCGCAGAAGCTTCTGCGCTTGTGCAGAAGAGAGAGCGCATGCACGAGCGAAGCAAGCGCACGCGCAGCCCCATTGCGAACCGGTAGTAAAGATAAGTAGAACCCACCCCTGATGCACACATATTAAAATTATGTATTCTGGTTAAGATTAATATAATATGACAGAGAAAATCTTGGAACATTACTTCTTGATGCTAATATATCAAAATTTTAGTTTGTTCACTAAATTTCATTTGTTCACTAACGTATTTTACTTTTACTTTTCTTAGGCACAACTTTTCAAACATGGCAAAAGGGAAGATTGTTTACCATATGGTAAGACTCTTCATGGTACCATAAACATAGAGAGCAAAACATGAGCATGATACAAATTTCTAGCAGTTATAGTTTGAAGATTTTATACTTCTCTTGACCCGCTTGTTTAAAATCAGTGACTGGGATCCTGAGAACCACAGCTAGTTATTAACAGGGGTGAAATTCTGTGAAGTCTGCTACTGGTTCGCTTCACTGCCGGTTTGCTTCGCGCGAGCATGCGTGATGCATGCCAAACGCGTGCTTTGTGTGCAGGCGCACCACAGGCACTACCACGGAGCGCTGAAAAAGGAGGATTAAGAAGCCTTTTCTGAGTCTTCAAAGGTAAGTAGAACAGTGGGGGTGGGGTACAGCTCTGCCGCACAATTTAGATTTGCTAGAAAGCAGGATTTCCTGCTTTCTAGCTAATATAAATCGTGCGGCACAGCTGCTGGTCAGAAATATCAGCTTGACTGAACCAGTAGCATTTCACCCCTGCTTATTATAAGATAATTAACTAAAAGGTACATTTGGGTATATCTGCTATAAAACGTGGACTCATTTGAAATTCTAGGCTGCTTAAGGCAATAGGTTTTTCTGGAAAATGTTGACTAAATGTTTTACTTTATAATGTTACTTTCCCCTAATAAATCAAATTGTCTTAGTGGGGGACCATAGAACTGAGACCAAATACTTAACTTCAGTGCAGTGTAAAATGTCTTACATGTGAGAACTATTATCCCCCACCACCCATCCAAAATAACATTGATTGTATTGGCATTAAAAGCTGAGTGTATGTTTCATAGTCTTCTGCTGAAAATATTTTAATATGTGTTTCATATGCATTATATAGTGGACAAAAGTGGATATATTTATTGATAGAGAAATGTATTCATTATAGCTTCTACTGTGCTTGAATGTCTTGATAACTGCAAGCTCTTTGAAAGTAACCAAACGATTCTTCGCAAGCTGGGAGTGAAACTTGTTCAGCGACTTGGTCTGACATTTCTTAAGACAAAGGTGGCAAAGTGGAGGTTTGTTCTTTTCATAATCATGTTTTTACTTGCCTTCTTTCCTTTTATTAGGCTAATCTGAGTTGTAAGATCTATCATTAATAGGAGTAGATAAGTAATATATCATCTCTCATTCATTTGATGACAAGAAGTTCTGGTTTAGCAATATTTGTGTAGGAACTTTGGCATTCCATAGGTATAAGCAACCTCTTCCTCTATAATTTTAATTGACATTATTACTTTACATTTTCTACAATTTATTTTACAGTTAAATGGTCCGTTCAAAGTTAAATGTAGGATTATGGAGAAAACCAAATCCTCGGAGGGGTATTGTTTTAAAAAGTTTACGTAAAGCTGTGATGTCTTTTCCTTTTCTTCTATTATATTTCCCTTTGCCTCCTTGAATGAAAGTACCAGTACTAAAAAACATGGTTAGGCTGTTAAAAAAATTTCCTCCCACTAAAATACACATTGTAACACTAGGAGTAGCAAGAATAAAGGGCATGTAGGTGTGGGTGTAGCTGACGGGTCTGCAAGTAAAAAAACACAGCAACCCGAAAGGAGGGTGTTGATCTGCCACCACTATCCAGGATACTCTGCCCCTTGGCTCTACCCCTCAGCCCTGGGAGCTCAGCTTGATCCTGGGAATCTGGGAATCTGGTCCTTACCTGTCAATTCTTTGGGGCCATACAAGAACAGTCAGTGTTTCTTGACCCCTGGCTGAAAGAATGAACAAGTACTTTGAACTAATATGTACTATGTTACTAAAGCATATTAAACATTATGTAGTTTGCTCAAGGAATAATGAAAAAAATGTACATGTTTCCCTGATAATAAGTCCAGGTCTTATTTTCTTTTGGGCCCCAAAATAAACACTAGGGCTTATTTTTTTGGCGGGGGGGGCTGGTTATTTTTTTCCCATGTACGGGAGGCCTACTTCTGCTTCTTCACAGCAGGGCAGGAGGCTGTGTTGTGCACCAGTTCCCCCGCCGAAAGGCAGGGGTGTGTGGAGCTTCCCCATGTTCCCCGCACCAGCTTACCTCAGGGCCCCTGCAGCAGGCCACCCATGCCCCGACACCTGCCTTGCCTCATGGTGTCAGCTCCAGCAGCCCCACCCAGCAGGATCCCATATGGCTACCAGCTCACTTCTTCTGCAGTTCACAGCTGCAGTGGAGCAGGAGGCTGAGTGATGCGCCGGTGCAATGGGGCAAGGTGGCGGCGGGGGGGAGGGTTTGAGCTGCCCCATGTGCTCCACACTACCTTACTTCAGGGCCCCTGCAGCCAGGACATCCACAACCCGACAGCTGCCTTGCCTCACTAGTTGCGCACTGCGAGCAATCAGATGGGCTGGGCAGCTGACTGACCACACAGGTTCTTAATAGGGCTTATTTTGGGGGTAGGGCTTATATTAGGCACACACATAAAACATGCTAGGTCTTATTTTCAGGATAGGTCTTATTTTCGGGAAAATGTTATTTCTTAAATTATAAACTATGCCCACAAAGCTTGAGCCTAGATTGCACATTTTATATATTTAAATGTATTCATATTTAATTATAAACATTTACAGTCTTTAATTAATACATGATAATTTACAGATATTTTATTGGTGAAATTGCCTCTTGATAATGCTGTGTGATCTTTTAATAGCAAAATGTCAGCACAAATTTTCCTCACAAATTATTTCACCAGTGACAGAATATTTTACATTTATTTTTAAAATCTACTTCATGGGTATTTTGAAGATAATGTGCTTGCTCTCTGCTAAAAATATAACCATGATGAAACTGCCTTTCCAGGTATCAACGGGGATTCCGATCTTTAGCTGCAAATCTACAGTTTTCTGGTGGAGGTCTCATTCCGCAGAAAATAGAAAATATAACAGTTAACACAGGAGAGGAGGAGGAAGAGGAGGAATACGACATTGCAGGGGAGGTTGAAAATGTTATAGGTATGTTTGATCAAAACAATGTAAGATCTGATATCCTGACCAATGTGGTTTATGAATGTGATTTATTGATTTATATACAATTCCTCATGTTATCTGGTAAGAAAGAATATAAATAGTGTTATGTTATCTTTGTTTCATAGTTTAAAAAAATAATATTTATATCTGCGCATCATACTTTTGATTCTTTCTCTTAGCTTTCATGGCTAAGGTGGGACTAGAACCAGGGGTGAAATGCTCCCGGTTCGGACCGGATTGCCCGATCCGGTAGCGATGGAGGTGGGTGGTTCGGAGAACCGGTAGCAAAAATCCCTGTGCCCCCCCATGCCCAGCTGAGTCGCACAATCATCAGAGGCTTTTTTTAAAAAAAAATTAAAAGCATTTTTTCTACAACCTCTTCTGCCGAAAAAATGCTTTTAAAAGTAAAAAAAAAAAGCCTCTGATGATTGCGCAGCTCAGCTGGGACCATCAAAGGCTTTTAAAAACATTTTTTCTACAACTCTTCAGAGATTGTAGAAAAAATGCTTTTAAAAGCCTCTGACTATCCAAGCTGAGTTGTCTGATCGGCAAAGGCTTTTTTCCTTTTAAAAGCCTCTGATGATCCAAGGTGAGTTGCCTGATCGGCAGAGGCTTTTTTCCTTTTAAATGCCTCTGACGATCCAAGCTGAGTTGCCTGATTGGCAGAGGCTTTTTTCCTTTTAAATGCCTCTGACGATCCAAGCTTAGTTGCCTGATTGGCAGAGGCTTTTAAAAGAAAAAAAACCGATCAGGCAACTCAGCTGGGATCGTCAGAGCCTTTTGAAAGCATTTTTACAACCTCTTCCCCGAAAAGGTTGTAGAAAAAATGGTTTTAAAAGTTAAAAAAAAAAAATTGGCCATGCCCACCCAGTCACTTTACCACACCCACCAAGCCACGCCCACAGAACCGGTAGTAACAAATTTTAGATTTTACCACTGACTAGAACTCAGTCTCCCGCTTTCCATCTGGTGCCTGACTAGACCAAACTGACTCTATGTTATTGAAGTTGTTATTATTAATTTGATTTGTATCTAAATTAAAGGTAGCTAACATAATATTTTGTGCATGCTATTGTACTGATGTTATTTGTGCTTTTTGGTTATTGTTCTAGACATAGTTTTGAATCATGAGTCCCTCCTTTTCATGCCCTATTTTGACTTTTCCTGCATAATTAATTTAATCTTCTTTTTAAAGAAGTGTTTAGACTTCTTTGTGCCAGATCCTGTAAAACAAACAAACAAACAAACAAGCAAACATGATTTTTCTTTACAAAATCATGTTTAGGAACAAATCACTATCCTAATCACTCCAGTATGATATCCTAACAAAGCTAGAAGTAATGAAGTGCCAAGAGAAAGACAATGTTTGGTTGCCTTGAATTCATGTTATGATTTTAAAAAACATTTTTTCACAGAGCAGTTGTTGATTGGATTAAAAGACAAAGATACTATTGTGAGATGGTCTGCAGCAAAAGGGTATGTCTTCTTGAGTTAAACTGATTTACACAATTTAATCAGTAAATCGGTAACTAGAATGATATGGAACACAGTTAAATGTTCTGTTTAATACAGCAAAAACAAGGCTTATGGATTCATTTGATCTTTGTTGTAGTATTTCTTTTTTTCATGTTTGGATTATATTCTAAATTATCACGTCTTTTCCTATGCTTTATTTATTATTGTTTTGTATTTCCTATCTTAAAAAATACTGAGACCATTTTCAGTAGTTATATTTATAGTTATAGCCAATTTCATTAGTTATAGAAATACATAGTAATAAATAAACAAATAAATTCATGTCTCAAACACTGGGAAGCAATTACATTGAGATCCACATTCTTTATTGTAATTTGTTTGATTGCTGTGAGCTGTCCATAATGGTTGAGAATTGAATGATTTACAAGTTTAATAAATTATTATTATGAGCCTTTGTTTAGTGTTGAATAACAACCTCTCTCTCTATTTAAATGAAAATGGACTGTATGTATACATGCCTTTTCTTCATTTGGTGGCAAAAATTTCCAAAGCAATAAACAATGCATATCTAAAAAATATTTACTTCTGAATCCAGAATCCATAAATAAAAGAACACTTATGACAGCAAATAATATAAGGATTTACTGGGGCCTGATATGTGTCTTGCCTTCTTCTGAATGTATCAGAGGCCATAGCATAGGAACATACCACAAATGTATTTATAGGAGTTTGATCTGGTAATGGGATAATTAAATGTTACAGGTTATCTACTTTGGCATGCCTGTGCTATAGAGAATGCAGATACAAAATCTGAACTATTTAATCTTCAGTTTAAATTAAATTTGTAGGATCAATATATCCTACATTAGGCCTAGCCTAAATGGTTTTTAACTGGGATTTTAAATTTTATGGATTTGGGGTTTTAAATTGGGTAGCCAATTATTTAATTCTTTTAATTATCTTAACTTTTGTATTTGTATGTTTTTTAATTTTGGCTGTTCACCGCCCTGAGTCCCTTCTGGGAGAAGGGCGGTATACAAATTAAATTAATAAAAATAAATAAATAAATATATTACAGAACTATAGATTTGAGTTTCAAAATTATAAAGCTCAGATTTCAGGAGCATAGGTATTTTTATAATGAACATGGCAAACATAGACTGCTGAAAATCTTAATGAAGCGCTTTTGCTTTTTTCAGGATTGGTAGGTTGACTGGAAGGCTGCCAAAAGAGTTAGCTGATGAAGTTGTTGGGTCTGTGTTAGACTGCTTCAGGTAATATTTGCATTCATTTTTTTTCAGAAATGATATTTTATCCATAAACCATTTATCAAGCAGAAGCATAGAAGTTAGATTCCAAAATGGAAATATATTTTTAAAAGCTCAACTCGTTGTATCGCAGTATCTAATTAAATGATTTGGTTTGATGCCTACATATAGATGTAAGAAAGAGTCTACATTTTTAGTCTTTCATCTAACAAAATGGTATCATAGAATGAAGAAATGTGCAAAATAAAGCTGAATGGTATCTCCAAATTTAGATTGGAAGAGTTATGCTCCACGGGGTTAGCAAATTATGTTACAAAGAAAAGAATTCTCCAAAATGTTGCCCATTTGATGCTTGAAAGTCTTCATTTCCCCCTTATCACAATCTATGTGGTGTTTTGTTTTTGTTTTTTGACAAACAGCACAGACCAACAATTCATTGCTAGAAATGAGATACAGATTTCATCTTCAAATGTTCTGTAATTCTTATCACCATTCTCTGTACCTGGAAAATCCACAATTCTTGATAGCTAACCTGTTTTTCCTTAATTGAGAAACAGGTTGATATTCTGAACACACCAAAATATTAAATCATATTTACATGTTGGTTTAATATCTTGGTTTATTCTAAAACTGATACTCATTTTTAATATGTTTTTGATTTGAATCTTATTTTTTTCCTCTTAAAATAGGTTATAATGTTTCAGATTACAATCTCAATCTGTTGTTGGTTTTTTTGAGGACTAAGAGGTTTCAGATTCTTATAGTGTCAGTTTTCTATAGAGATTTAGTTCTCAAACTTTGTGTTAATATGCCAGGGCACCTTAGGAAATTCACATGGATGCCACAGGATTGCAAATTACTAACTTGAGGTAGTTCATGGTTTAGACCTAGGGTTGTGAAAAAAATTATCAAGACATTAAGGGCACCATGAAGTGCCAAAGTTTGGGAACTTCTGCTATTGAGCATAGAAAGATATCATATTTTTTGGAGTATAAGACGCACCGGAGTATAAGACGCACCTACTTTTTTGGTGAGGAAAAGAAGAAAAAGAAATCTCCCTCTGCCTCTGAGCAATTTTGCCTCGTTGCAGCAAACAGAAAACAGCCTGCTTTACTTTCATTTTCATTTTCAGCATAGCTTGATTAGCACAAGGGGAAAAAAAATCTGCTCCAGCAATTTACCTCTTTGCTGCAAGCAGCAGAGCCCTGCCCAAAACAGCTGAGAGTCGGGAGGCTGAGCCAATCAACTTGTGCTAATTAGGCTGTGCTGAAGCTGAAAGCTGTTTTTTCTTGCTGTTTGCTTGCAAGGAGGTAACTGCTGCGAGGCAGAGGCCAAAGGATGGGGGCCAGTGGGTGGGCAGGGCTACATTCGGTGTATAAAACACACTTAAACTTTCACCCCCTTTTAGGGGGGAAAAAGCTGCGTCTTATACTCCGAAAAATATGGTAATTGTTTTAATACATTTTTAAACAATAACGTACACCAATGCAACTTGCAAAAAAAGGGGAAAAGTGCAGTGTCACTTTGGGATTTTTGTTAGATTTATTCATAGTGACATATTTAAAGAAAAAATTATTTAATTTTATGTTTGGCTGCACAATTACATAGCATCATGTAAGACACTTCTTCGGCATACACTTTAAAATCAGAATTATTTATTTTATTTATTTATTTTAGAAAATTTATATTGCCGCCTACTTGCACATGGTGACTCAAGGCGGCTTACATGGATATAAAAACCATATAAAAGAAATAAAAAGAATAAAATAATAAATTAGTAAAATAATAACCCCCTCCCACCTCTGCAACAACGCACTTTCATACAAACCATTTAATGGGTTCCATCCCACTCTGGGTTCCCCAGGCCCGCTGATAGAACTACGTTTTCAGCACCTTCCAAAAGAATGTTAGAGTGGGGGCCAGTCTAATGTCTGGGGGAATAATGTTCCAGAGAGAGGAAGCCACCATAGAGAAGGCCTTTCTTCTGGGTCCTGCCAGATGTATCTCCCTAGGGGATGAGATTCGCAACATTCCTTGCCTCTCCACTCTAGTGTGTTGGGTAGGTGTGACTGGCAAGAGATGATTCCTCAGATAATCCTGTCCCAAGCCATGGAGAGCTTTAAAGGTGACAACCAGCATCCTGAATTGCACCTGGAAGCAAATCGGGGGTGAAATGCTCCCGGTTTGGACCGGATCGCCCGATCCGATAGCGATGGTGGCGGGTGGTTCAGAGAACCGGTAGCAAAAATCCCTGCGCCCGTCCGCCACCCCCCCCCCATGCTTAGCTGAGTCACACGATCATCAGAGGCTTTTTTTTTAACTTTTCAAAGCATTTTTTTCTACAACCTCTTCCAATGAAAAAATGCTTTTAAAAGTTAAAAAAAAAAGCCTCTGATGATCGCGTGGCTCAGCTGGGATCCTCAGAGGCTTTTCAAAGCATTTTTTTTACCACCTCTTCTGCCAAGAGGTTGCAGGAAAAAATGCTTTGAAAAGTCTCTGATGATCCCAACTGAGTTGCCTGATCGTCAGAGAGGCTTTTCAAAGCATTTTTTAAAAAGCCTCTCTGATGATCCCAGCTGACTTGCCTAATTGGCAGAGAGGCTTTTCAAACATTTTTTAAAAAGCCTCTCTGACGATCCCAGCTGAGTTGCCTGATCGCCAGAGGTTTTTCAAAGCATTAGAAAAAATGCTTTGAAAAGTTAAAAAAAAAAAAGTTGGCCAGTCACATAACGCCCCCCCCCGCACCAAGCCACGCCCACAGAACCGGTAGTAACACATTTTACATTTCACCCCTGAAGCAAATCATTAACCAATGCAGTTCCCATTGGAGAGGTGCTACATATGTACACTGAGGTCTGTACAAAATCATGAGGGCTGCTGCATTTTGCCCCAGCTGAAGCCTCCAGATGCTCTTCAGAGGCAGCCCCATGTAGAACACATTGCAATAGTCAAGAAAAATTAAGAAAAATCATCTTAAAATCCTGTTTTCTAAAACTGCAGTTTTCAGGAAACTGATAATGCGTGGCATGGTGGATGTTTGGCACTGGCTGAATTGGGAAGAAGAGGCTTATTATTACCTTCCCGGCTATCAGACGGTAAGTGTTTTCTAAACTGAGTTGAACTAAAAATAAAGCCCCTCAAAATAAAGTTAGATGTTGATTTGATAGAATTATATGTTAATAATCTGAGCCAGTTTTTGGCTAAGACTGTATAGGCAGTAGTCTAGCTTTCCAAAACTTAGGGGGTGCCATTGCTGCCTCTCCTTCTGAATAATTTTAGATATGCAAAACATCTCATTAGGGGGAGGTGATACCATCAGTCACTATGTAGTCTATAGCACCATATAGTTGTTTGTATTTTCAGAGTCTGAAATTTATATCCTGGCCACCTGGATGTTCCTTTCTTATTATTTAAGATAATGACAGTACTAGCTGTCTTCCTTAGTAAAAGTTGTCAGTTATCATCATTAAATAAGAACTACCTGTACAATCTTCATTAATCACTTATCATACATGGTCAGTTCTCTAAAGACCTGAAATTTTAATGGCTCTGGATAATGGTCATACTTTTTCTACATTCCAGTTGTAACTCATGTAAATATAGGGATTCTTGAACAATGTGACTTTTCTTCCATTCTGATCAAAAGAAAAATGAGTTGCTATGATTTACACTTTCAAGGACATCTTTGAATTTTGCAATTTTGATGGCAAAAATATAACAAGAAAGAAAGATGTATTTTAGGATGAAATATACTAAATTGCATAAACTTCAGTAAATTACACTTAGAAAGGTATATTTTACTGGAAAATATTCACCATATGTACATAAATAACATTTAAATACAGATCTTAGGATACATATTTGATTTTTGAGCATTTTTTAAAAAATGAAATTTTACACTAGAAATGGAATATATACCAAACAAATACAACATTGGCATGAATTAGAAATAGAGTGATCTATATATCTCCAGCTAAACATTGTTACAACTGATATTTTAAAAGATATATTAAGTTGTAACTTTCTGAGGATAATTCATAATGATACTTAAGATTTATCTGTAGCCTTTACAAGCTATTTTTTGCTACAATATAAATAATATTGTAAAAAGAGGAAAATTACTATAACATCTGAAATGGAAAATCATTACTAACAAGTCTATGAAACATTCACTGATACCTATAGTATACAGTCTCTTTAGTGCTACAAACTCATATGGATGCAAAATATAGAATTCACAACACAGGATTCCTTCTAATATGGGTTGAAATAAATAATTTCTTGATTCGCATTTCTCTCAGTATTTGGGACCTGAAGTTGCAGTTTATCAAACATGTAAGCATTTGTGTGGGACCTCTACTTTGTTTAAGTCCTAAATTTTAACTAATATCGATTAATTTAGGACTTAAAATTTGGAGCATAACATTTTTATATTGGGCCATTCGACTTGGGAAAACCACAATACCAAAAGTGTAATTTAGAAAGATTTAATATGAGTGCTCTAATATATTATCAATGAAAATTCAATAACACTAAGCTTAAGAAATTGGAAATTTTCATTCTTAAAATATGGATAAAACAGCAAAACTACACTGAACAATAAAAAACATAAAACAAAAAGATTTGAAAATGAAGTTAGTTAGACACATAGAACACTCATATATCCAAAATGTGCTTCTAGAAGCTCATTTTTGAAATAAATTGTTTTCCCAATAGTGCATTTATGAAATATGTTTCTACAATAGTGCATTTAAGTTTTACATTTAAATGTTTACTTAAAAAAGATATAATTATGAGACATTTCAGTTACTTTAAAATGTATAGACAAGACATTTTAATATTTACATAGTTCAATTGAACAGAATAAATGAATCTGCAAAGTAAAAATAAAATTTTGGTACTGAAAAAAATGTTTAGTATTTTTGTTGGATAGTGTACATATGAACTCTACAGGATATTTGGTGGAACAATATTATGTTATCCTTGTTCTCTTTCTCAAAGTGAACACTCGACTGCATTCATTTGTTCTTACTCTTTTGGTTCCTTGTACTTTTGTTGCTTCTCTGTGATTGGTCCTTTTTTGTCCTTTTGCTTTTTTACAATGATTATTCTGGGTTTCGGATGGTTCAGCAATGGAATCGGCATATTGAGAATTGATCTCTTGCTTATTTTTCTCTGTGCTCTCTTTTTGAACTGTACTTGGACTGTAGGAAGCTAATTGACAGAGAGCAACGGCTGCAGTTTGTTTCTGCTCATCACAACACTCAATTGTCCTTGGTTCCTCCACTTCTTTTATAGGCATTACAGTAAGAGGCTTACTGAAGGAACCTTTATCTGTTTGATTCTTAGGGTTACATATTTCTGTCCCCAAATCTTTATTTTCAGTTTTTTGAAGATTATGATCTTTAGTTTCATATAATGAGTTCTGGAGACATACAGTTACATGATAGTTGTCCTTCACTGAAAGGTTCAAAGGCATTTCCTGCAGTTCCATGCAGTTCTGGTTTTCTGTTGGGAAAGTGCTTGTATACGTATGTGCATCGACTAAGTTTGCATCTGGTTTCTTGGAAAGATTAAGCGGTGAATCATCTGAATCATCTTCGGAACTGGACAAAGGATCTTCATTACTATCATTTCCATGCTGTACATTTTCCTTTTCATTAGTGATGTCACTACTGAGAGGAAAAATGGAAAATGTTATTGTGTAATTAGGCAAAATACTTAAATGGGGTAGATATTTTGAATTAGAAATGAAACAAATTGCTTGTATATAAGTTATTAGAAAAATTCTAGGATTGTTACACACAGACACACACATACCGTTGCAAATGCATTTGTTTACCTGGTTAATATTTTTGTATGCGTGATATAGTTTTAAATCTCAGGTGACATGTGAGCAATTCATACATTTTGGCTTATTTTCACGAGAAGCTAAGATGATTACATAAAAGAAAAATATGATGTCAATCTGTGCATTGTATATACTGAGAAATATATATTTCATTGTGATTAATATGGTTTATCAATGTGCATATGAATATAGCAAGGGTTTTCTGATAATTCTGTTAAAAATAAGTAAATGTTCACCTTGTAGAGGCCTACTGTATAAGGATTATTGGAAGCGAGATGTTAAAAGCATAGATACTGCCTATTGTAAAATGTTTTTTTTTAATGCAGAGGTTCCCCTGAGACCTAAAAGTTATTTCAAATGTTCCTCCAAAATAAAAAGCTTTAAAAAGGTTGGTCTAGAATCTGTTTTCATGAAATGAAATATTCAATGCTTAATCCTAATTTTATTGGTATTTTTAATTAAAATGTTATGTTTTTCCATAAATTCTTCTGGTGTTTTTTTATATTGACTGGGTTTGCATCATATTATTACCTTTATATAATTTTGTTCTCATACATTACCTAGGGTAAAAAATGGTGAATACAGTAAATGGCATTGTATGTATAAATAAATGTATAAATTGCAACATTTAAATTAGCAATCCTGTGCATGCTTAAACATTTGATTCACTATTTACATGGTGCTTATATGAGCATAAATATACATAAGGTTAGGTTGTAAAGTAAAGAATAAAATAAACACAAAAAAGGAGTTTATAATTTTGTACTGTGGTTGGTATGTTTACTTAGCACAACAATATTATTTACTATAATTCCTACTAACTTTCATGTGTTATCTTGTTATTTGCTATGCATACCATTCCCTTATTTAATTTAATTTAGGATAATAACACAATAAGTATAGAATAAATTATACCAAGACATTTCTTTGAAAGTAAAAAGCAAAAGTCCATTGACTGTATTCTTCCCCATTCTCCTTCCAAAACCCCTGCTGTCCTTAGTCTGTTTTTTTCATTGGATAGAGAGAAGAGAAATGTCTTTTCTCATTCAGCACTCAGAACAGAAAATTATTAGACCAGAGCCAAGCCAAAAAGAGGTAATGATGAACTTAAGAGGAAAAAAAGTTCGAATTAGGATAGCCCTGGCCTTGCTCAGTGGTATGTAACCTTTGTAAGAATATCTGCCCCCCCTTTTAAAATAAACTTTCCCACCCAGCTATATATAGTTGCAGCCCATGTATTTCCTAGTTGCCGTGTGTTTTCCAGTTTGACAAGTAATGAAATATGTCTTAGAGGCCCTATGTAATGTATCTTGAGGGCATGTTTGCTTTCGCCATAGACTTTAGCAGGAAAAAAAAATTTAAAAGGACATTTAACATTTTACCTTTTAGGAGAATTTCCTTTATCTTCCTTTGATGTAGGCGGAGGAGATTGGTCTGTACTTTTCCTCACAGGTCTGAATGCTGTAAAGCTTTCTTCAGGTTGATCACATTTGTTAATAACTGAAGATGACTTATTAGAAAGATCAAATAGGCCTTCACAACCATGACTAGTTTGAGTAAAGTTTGTCGGGCTGGGTCTTCCTGGGGATCCAGTTGCTGCACTTCCAGCACGAGGGCTCATTTTGGCATTTTCTCTTTCATTTTGATCTCCTTTAGAATGACCTTTGTTATGCAGCATAGGTATTTCCTTTTCATAGTCATCTGTTTTTTTATGAGAATTTTGTGATGATAACATGGCTGGACTTGAAGAATGCGGATATAGCAAGGTTGTTTCCTCCATTAATTGAGAATTTGTGTCTCTGTTAATATCTGCAATGTGTGGCAACCTATAAAATGCTGATTCTGTTGGCCTACAAAATCCATATGGCACTGAAAGATTTGGACGATATGGCTGGAATAAGCGGTAGTGTTCGTATGTTGATGGATTAATTGGTTTAGGAAGTGGTCCTGGATGAGGAAGAAAATGTCTTTGATCTTGAGAGCTGTAGACAGACAACACTGAGCTTTCACACTCATGAGAGTTTCCTGAGAGGAAGTAAGGTGCATAGATAGCTAATCCATGTTCATACAGTGAAGGTGAATATTCTGGAATCATGGGTTGTACATAAGATGGAATGGAAGTGAAACCTTTTGCAGGTGTAATTTTATGAGTAAACTCTGGAGTAATAATTGTACCACTGGTTTTCCATAGATTGTTTGGCGCATGAAAGGCTGACTTTGTTGAAAAGGAAGAGCCTTTATTTGAATCGGAAAGAGAACTTAATTGAGACATATCATTATTGTCCTTATTGTGCCGATGCTCTCCCACTGGAACAAATGCAGAAGGCCTTACGATGCCTTCAAGAGCAGACTGCACATTGATTGTACTTTCTTCTTCATTACAAAGAAGAGTTAGTTCCTTTTCAGTGGGTGGTTTTGGTCCAAGCACTGATATATTTGTCACTTGGTTTTGAATTTCCATATTTTCTTTGGAGTCATCTTTGGCAAATGCATATTGAGGTTTAGAATCAAAATTTGAGAGGACCTTGGAAGAAGTTGGTTTGGCTGCAGTGTCTACCTGAGTGATCTGCTTAGTCTCCAAAGAATTTGACTTTGAACATTTGACAACACGATCTTGTTCTGTCACCAGCGTAATGGAGTTTTTGCAAAGCCCATACTTCATATGGTTAAAAAGATGTGATTTCTCGTTGCAGGTAAAGGGGCACTGAAAGCACTTGTATTTAAATGGTTTTCCTGGAGGTCTGGGGATATAATGAGGTTTTTTTGGTTTGCGCTCTTTGAGGAGGCTCATCTTCTAGTCTGATGTTACGTTTAGGATTGTTCTTATAACAATTAGTTAATAGAGCTTTAGTTCATTTAAAATTAATTTTTGCTTTTTATTGTTTCTTCCAGCTCAAAAACTTTCCAAAAGATTTGATATGAAGGCAGTTTTGGAAATGTCAGGAAATAACAGCGTTTGCAAACAGGAAACTGTAATACAAAAATTAGTGTTAGAAACATTAGGGTCCTTTTTATAAGGATCAAGGATATGCACATCTCTGTCTTCTGGGCCTGAGACATTCTGTCATTTATTTATTTAGAATATATTCATTATGTAACTATTCCACCTTTCTTCCTGAGCTGAAGCTGAATATATAGCATTTCCACTTTTTTTTTTCTCCACAGCAACAACTTGACGGTTAGGTTGGTCTGAAAGTCACTCATTGAGTTTCTACACCTGAGAGATGGCTTGAACTTGAATCTCTCTGTTTCTAGTCTAAAATCTTAACTGCTACATTATCCTGGCTCTGAATTTTCCATTGTTCTCTGGAATGTACCTGAATACTATGGATCATTTTCTGTTCTGAGAGATTTAAATCTTGAAAATGACATGGTATTTTTATGCTATGGCCGAATGTTTTGGGATAAAAATGAAAATATTCAGGAAAACAGCTGAAACTGAACAAAATTGAACAACCTTGTGGGGAAATAGAATATTTAGAGAAGGCTATAAGTAGGTCATCAGGATGAAAATTATTCCCAGTATACTATCTTTGAGTAGAATGACATTTAGATGTCAAGCAAAGGTGCTAGAACATGATGAATCAGCCCATCACAGTGGTGCTACACTCTTTTAGAAAACTCAGGTCTACAACATAGAATCGAGCCTTTATTTCCTCTTTCTGATATATCTTGCATTTATATTTTAGTGAGTTATCACCAAAATTCTAAAATATCTTTTCTGGGCAAGACATAGCTCTCTCTATAAGAGGAAATATAGCCATTTATATGTGAAGTGATAATTCTGCCCTTTAGTATGAATACTGAATCTCTTTGACCTTTTTGCCACACATTCCTCACTGTAAAGAGTTCTTCATCATTTGCTGTGGCTCTCACCATCCTGAATAACTTGATGCCATACTCAAACTTAACTGTATGGGTTTGCCCCTGAATCCAAATGAATTACAAGTATGAGAAAAGTGAAGCTAATTTAGAAGAATCTTAGCCTTTACAAACAAGATTGCCCTAAGGGGAAGCACCTAAGTCTGGAGTAGCACCCTAATTAACTGACCTGAGGTTCAGGGGTGTTTCCTACCTGAAATTCTGGTTGAATTAATTAAAGAGAACTCTTACAAACAGCACTGGAAGACTATCCACTCAGGATGTGACAGGGAAAAGATGAAAGCAGAGGGAGAGGGAACTGTAGGTGGATGAGACTATGTGAAGAGAAGGCAGGTCCTGGTAACAAAAGTAGAAGCTTGAGCATAATCCAGTTGAGCCAGTTAGGGAAAGAGGAAGAGATTCCATGCTAGGGAGAAGTAGGGTGGAGTGGGATTGACTCCATCCTGGAGAGCTGACCCAGCTCTACTAGAGAGCAAACAAGCTTTTTAAGCAGCCTAAGCAAATATTTAAGGACCGGCTAGTATGCATAATTTGCAACATCCCACAGTAAGTCTGATGTTAAGTTATGGAATGACATCTTGTTGCCATTTCTTTGTTGGTTTCTAATTATGTTACTAATGAACTCGCTGTTGTGTAGCATGGCTAGTCTCTAAGGTATAAAAAATAAGAGTCCAGCATCCATTGATTTATAGAGGCATAATCTACTTGCTTTCTCTTAGAAATAAAACAAATGGATACAGGCTTGTGATTTGCTCTGCAGATAAGTCAGACGGGCTTGTATTAACTTGTTCCATTATGTGTACTGATTCTGAAGGCGTGAGAATCTCTGAGAGTTATGTTCTCATGATTTTATAGATGTGTTATGGCAGAGATCTAAAAAGTGATGATTTCATCATGAACTGTAAGCACTATTATCAAAATGATGACTGTTGCAAAACCACATACTGTATCTGTTACCCGAAACTACAGTAATACAGGGAAGTGATGGCTTTACAATTTCTTGAAAACGTTTTCCCATTAATGTTTAAACTACAAATATCTATCCAAAATATATCTAATATTTTCAATGTAAAATATTATACCTGTGATTACAAATTAAACTATACAATTTGTAATTCCTTAAAAACAAATATATGTCAATTAAACTTTATGTGGGTCTTCCTGGATTTTTAAATTCATACTTGTGAATGAAAATTCACACCATATTTTGTTTTAATTTTTACAATGTCACTTGACCCTCTCCTGTTACTTTTGAACTTAATATTTTTCTATTCATTATGAAAGATTGACCCGTCATTTACAATATCAAAGTGTATATCATTCTGAATGAATTTTGCTTCCCTTTAATTCATTACATTCTGCTTTATTAGTGATATTTCTAGAATACCTTTCCATAAAAGATGAAAAAGTAATTTTTATTTTCTTCTGATACGGGTTAGAATGTAAAAGATGCTTAAGTCGAATTTGGTGGGGCTTTTTTCAGCTGCAAATTTAGAATGTTTCAAGCAAGTGCCATTAAATATAGGGACTATTTGAAAATCGTAAACCCTAGTGTGGGTGACTCTGAATCTCAGCTACAGAAATAGTATTGCAGTTTGGAAGATAATTAAAATAGCAAGTGAATGTTAGTACATTAGCTTTCTGACATAGTTGCTTGAATTAATTTCTACATGCACGGTAATTTATTTGGACAATATTAACTGAAAATAAATACGCATCACAAAGCAGCAAATTAGTTCTTGAACAATGCAATTTTAAATTTAGATAATGCTGTATAATCAAAGATTTGGTGAGTTCAACTTATACCTAAAGTATCTCTTTGTGTAAAGAAAGCTATGTAGTCTATTGTAGCCAAGTTAGGAGTCTAATAACAAGTTTTCAGACTAACATTTTATTAATGAAATAATTAGGATCTGATGATGTGATATTACAATTCACAAAAACTTATTCCTTTCAGTAAAATTTGTTAGTCTGAAAAGGTGTACCAGTTTCTTTCCAACCTTTGTACTAATTTATAAGCCTCTGTGCAAATAATACTTCAAGTTTCTGTTGCCACAACAAACTATCCCCAAACTGCCAATAGCAGTTTGAATTTGTATTCTGATATAAGAGTATACTGAAATACAATAAAAGGTTGCTCAGTATGCACCATTAATTCTCGAAGAACAAAAAAGGGAAAAAATAAGTAGTATGTGTTTCCTTGCTAAAACTAAATTTCTATTAATTTATTGCACAGTTAAAGCAAACTTCAAATTTCTATGGTTAATTATCATGTGTATGGGACCTTGCATCTCAGTCTTTCCAATAACAACTTAATAATCAAACTTTTTTGAAATAATAGTTATTTCAAATAGAGAAAGCACTGGGTGCAAAATAATCTTTACAGCAAAAATGTATGTTAATAATATATGTATTCTGTTAAATTTATTCCCCTGCGAATAAGTATAGAATTGCAGTTTTAAGGATTCCATAATATATTTGGAATGAACGTGGATGACTTTAACTATAGATAGGTACAGGCTAGTGATATATCTGAATTATATTTAGTATATAAAATCATTAATTGCCATTCCTAGTTTTAAAAAAGGGAATATTACCTGAAGATGTAAGTAATAGAGTTCAAATGAAATACATACTGCTATTTTTGTGAAACAAAACAATCTAAACTGAAATAGTGCTAGTGCCAGGTAGATATATATGGACATACATTTTCTGATTCTAGCACTGTTTCTGTGTTTTTCCAATTAAACTGGCAATGGTCATGCCTGTGAAAGAATGAGCCTTTATAGATTTGGGAGTAAATTGAAGTCTTGTTTGCCCTTATATAAATCTTTTAAAAAGACAAAATATTAATTTGTTAGCCTTTGTTATTACCTGTGTAAATATTTTGAATTCAGCACTGAAAAATAATCAAATACTTTTCCAATATACAATATTTCGTTTTTTAAAAAAAACATTCAAAAGTGCTGTTTCAAAATATTCTTTAGAGCACATTGGTGTAACAATCTTGCTTAATATATCATAGCTACGGCTGGCTACGCAACCATTTTTAAGGAACATTATGCATATGGTCTGCTGTTGCAGCATTCTTTTTTGTGATATTGATCTAGGTGACGAGTCTTTGTTGAGGTGGAGCATTTTAGAAGGGCATGCTATGATTAAAATATTGTGATGTGGCATTATTGCATAACTTAAAATCATGCCACTGTCACCTATCCAGCATTTTGCAAGAATGAGATTTCTGAGTTTTATTCCAGCCCAGATTTTCCAGTGATTAACTACTCCACCCTTCTGGATTGCTAAAGTTTAAAACTAAAATGAATGATTTTATTAACAAAAATTTTAAAAAAATTGCATGCTTGATGATGGATATAAAATGAGCAAAAAGGATAAATTCTGTAGAAGTCAGCATGAACTATAATGAAAAAAGATTTTGCATTTATAAATTCCAAACACAGGAATTATTTGGTTCTACATTTTTAAACTAACTTAAGCCCATTTTATACTAATCAAAATAGGTATTCATTCATTTATTTATTTTCCAAAGTAAATTAGCAATACAATATACTTTTCTCTCACATATTTCACACACACACACATCTTAACAAAGTCTTAACTATGACTGTCATAGCAACTGATACTATACTCATTTGAATACATCAGAAAACCTGGCTTCTTAACTTAAACATTTAAACAAGTAAGAATACTTCACTTGAATGTGTTAAATGCGGGATGTGTTTAAAAGTTGTATTTTACACTGAAAATTAATAAATTCATCTTAACAATAGCTGTAATAGCACCTTAGCTTGGACAAAATAATATAGTAAATAGACAAGGTTTTGTACAGATTTAAATAACAAATTACACATTATATCATAAATCTGCTTTTAAGTATAATGCACCTGTACTGGAAAAACTCTGTCTTGCCAGAAAGGCAGAACATGCTAAGGAATACACTTAACTAACATACTTTAGTTAGCTGCTCGTCTTTTCTTTTAAATCATTTTGTAAATTGTTCAGTGATTGAAAGTTAACTTACCTGCGAGTTCGGGAACTCAGATCCAAGTTGTTCGGAACTATTAAACTGTTGCTGTCAGTGTTGAGAGAGAAGTACCTGTTCACTGCCTGATTAAGTGAAACTGAAGGAGGCTGTTTCAATGGGAGGGACTTAAAAGTGTAGGAGTTAAGCCCTGAGGGTGTAGAGATGCACCTGATATTACTTCAGCCTGAAGCTACAGTTCATGTGTTTCCCTCTATTGCTTTCATTTGATGTTGCCTCAGCATTCGAGCTATCGAGCAGAACTTTTGTCATGTTTGTTGCCTTCAACAAGCAGTATTTGTGTCACTCTCTGAGTCAATAGTCTCCTGTCAAGGGGAATGGAACATGACACAGGCACGTTTCTCAGTTTAAAATCTTTGAAATCGTTTAGGAGTGACAGGGAGTTCATAACTAAGACCAAATGATCATTGCAGGCTGCAACCCAGGACATGACTTGGTTTGTATTTTCTTACTCTGGTCTTTCAGCGAGAATACTTGTATTCTGTAACATAACTTCCACCTCCCCCCTACGTTTGTCCTCATAATAACTTCTGTCCAGAAACGGCAAGACTGTGTGCTGTAGAAACCTGCCAAAGCTTGTCAGCAGTTGGCAGCCCTAGGATTGCAAGTGGAACCAAGTCATTTCAGCAGGACATTGATTAAGTTAATTTTTTCTTTAACAGTCACTAAGCATATTGTGTGAGAATTGTACTATTATTACATGATTACTGTGTGTTATTGTATATATGAATAAACTGATGTTTAGCTTGGCAAAAAGAGAAAAAATCAATTTAGTGCCCGAGCATCCAATTTTACAGGAGGCTCATTTGTTGTCACAATCCATTTTTAATTGCACTGTGTATTCCCGGCACTTTTCTTAGTAGAGAAATTCAATAAGGAGATAAAGATGGAATAGTTGCATAATATAATTTGATTCTTAGATCTAGGACTTAGTGCCAGGGTGCTGCTTGAGTGCAAAGATTAATAATACAATTCTATTAAGCAGAGCAGCAGGTGGAAGTTCAGGGAAAACTCTGAAGTGTCTTGGAGGGAGGGAGGGAGGGAGGGAGGGAAGGAAGGAAGGAAGGAAGGAAGGAAGGAAGGAAGGAAGGATTGATATTTATTTTCAGTTCTATGTGCAAACTGTAGATAGAATCGACTCTTTGATTCCCATCATCCCAAATAAGCACTGGTATACATGACATCCTGTCTGATAATTCTGGGAATTGTAATCCATTATATCTGGACCATTATGGGAAAGGCTAGACTAGAGCCCAAAGTTAATATTAAATTTGAAAACATATTGATTTATTTATACATACATTTATGTAGTACAATTATGTAGTTGTGCAACTCACAGTAATTCCAGATGTTTACAACATTAAAAATCCACAGTTAAAATTTCACAATTTAAACTTTCCCCTATCCACAGTGGCAGAAACAAAATCAGCCATTTGATCAGTTTCAAATGGGGTCCGCGCTGATAAAGTCAGTTTTTCAAGGCCTTGTAGAAAAAAAATGGGGGGGGGCAATCTTATGTCTGGGGGAATGATTTTCTCAAGGGAGGAAACCACCAGAGAGAAGGACTTTTTCTTAGGTTTCACCAGATGTACGTTCTTGATAGTTATGACCCGCAACTTGCCCTGCCTTTCTTTTCTGGTGGGGCAGGTAGATGTAATTGGGGAGAGGTGGACCATCAGATAACCCCCATGTAAGGGCTTTAAATCTGATAACCATCACCTTTTTGCACCCAGAAGCAAATTGGCAACTAATTCAGCTCCCTCAAAAGAAATATGGATTTGCATATGCATGCCACTGTGTTTTAACCAACTGAAGCCTCTAGACCAGGGGTGTCAAACTTGCGGCGTCACGGCAATGTCACGTGACGCATCACAATTTTTTTCCCCTTCACTAAACTGGGTGTGGGCATGGCCAGTGTGTGACACATCTGGTCCGTGGGCTGGGAGTTTGACACCCATGCTCTAGATGTTCTTCAAGGGCAGTCCCATATAGAGTGCATTGCAGTGGTCCAAACTCTAATCTTAACCCAAATGGGAAGTGACCATGGTGTGGTCCCAAGAAATATATACTTTTAAATGTAAAAAGGAATCTGCTCCATATTTTCAAAAAGTATATTTCTTAACAGTATTTTTTACAATCCCCACATGATCCTTTAACATGAAAAGAACTCTTCTCGTTGTGCTTTACAAAAATGAATGTTCTTATGCAATTGTGCCTATGCTTCCTGGCTATGGTTCAATAATATCATGGTAATTTTAATGTTACTCCAATTGAAGATAATATTGTTTATTGGGCAATTGAATTCTCTGTCTGGCTTCATAACTTTCATGGCCTATGAAATTATTAATGCAGTATGCTAAACTAAGAAGTGATTTCTTGAATGTCTTGCCAATGGGACATGCTCCTTTTGCTCCTTCCATTTTAAAGTGAAGACAAAATAGGTGGTATAATGTTTCCTTATTTACATAGGGGATGCTTTTAGATATAACTGCCGCCAACTACAGTTTAGCTTTCTAGACACCCAGTAGCAATTTTCCTCAAATTGTCCTTGGTTTGTTTTCTAATGAATATATCATTCAAGCCTAGAGTGATGACTACTCTTCTTCAGAAGAAGTCTAAAATGGAAATCATAAAGAAGCATACAGGAATCAAGATTCCTGCTCTGGCTTCTCTTGACCATACATAATTACAGAAAATTATAAAGCACCTGAGATTGCTTGCAGACCAATGTCTGGGGATGAGGAGAGAGCCTCCAGACCTATGCAAAACTATGTAAAATTGCGGTTGGCAGCTGTGCTTTGTAAATTTGTTTATTTTGCTTTCAGAAAAAAAAGATCTACAAATAGTGATAAATCTAGTTTGCTTTTCAGGTTGATACATAAACAGCAGGAAAAGTGCTGCAAGCCATGTCTTTCTTTTTTAAAAGTTATTTATGTGGAGAAATCTGTTGAGGACCCATGAGATGCATACAAGCCTTTGCCTCAACTTAGTATTTTCTTGTGTTGTCTTACAGATGAAACCTAGACAGCACATGTTCTATCATTTAAATTCACTCTCAAAATACTTCTTTAGTTTTATATAATATAAGCAAATTTATGCAATCATAGAGAGGCACAACTGCTAGGTTCTGCTGCTTTTCATCATCTAGCACCAAAGAAGTAACTGATATTGTCTGCTGTATTTGAGTGAGCATAATCAAATTAAATGCATGCAGAACAAACACATTGTTAATCAGTAGAAAATCAGGCTTGAAGATTAAGATTCAACCTGTTCTGAAGGGCTTGCACTTTTCTTGTCAGATTTCCACCTAGGAGTGTTTCTTGATCTGGCATTACTTTAGGGTGGTGGTGGTGGTTCCAGATGGCAGTGCTAACATGTTTACACAATCATATTCATAGTATCTACTACAACAGCATATCAGGAACTATGCTATTGCAATATGGGGCTATCGTTAAGAGAATCTGAAAAAAATCAGTTGCTACTCAATACAATAGCTAAATTATTAGTTTTTCCTTGAAGTTGTTTCGCTTCTAACCCAAGAAGTATTCTTCAGTTCTGACTGAAGAAGCTTCTTGGATGAGAAGTAAAACATTGTCAAGGAAAAAACAAAGAAAGTCCAATTGCCTCTTGAAAAAGCACCTTTGTGACATTGCATACTTCATTATTCCACTTTGTCACCATATGGCTGTTTCATTCTCAAGCACCATTCACAAGGGTTAGTCAGACAATTGATCCAATATTGCAATAGTTGTCCTACATGCTAACATCCCAATAGCTACTATTTTATACCAACTGCATTCCCAGGTTGCCTTAAGAGATATTTCATGCATATATTAGCTGGATGCCCGTGCTTCACTATGAAATTATGTGCTCGGGCTTGATAAATTGACACAGCCTGAAACATCATCATCACCATTAATAATAATAATATTAATATTAATATTAATATTAATATTATTCATATTTCTATGCCGCCCACTCTCCAAGGACTCTGGGCAGCTTACACCAAAGACAGTATACTAAATAGCATATTGCCCCCAACAATCTGGGTCCTCATTTTACCCACCTCGGAAGGATGGAAGGCTGAGTCAACCTTGAGCCGGTGAGATTTGATCCACTGATCTGCTGAACTAGCAGTCAGCTGAAGTAGCTGCAGTACTGCACCCTAACCTCTGCGCCACCTCGGCTCTAATGTAGAATGTGTAACTCCATAGCATCAGAATATAATGCAGCTGGCAGTTGGAACAGGGCGAGGGGGAGTAGAATGTCCCAGCCCGCAGCATCCATCAATATTCATCTGGCTAGCATCCTGTCAGTATGTGAGAAAGTTGAGGGGTGTTTGGAAACTCAAACAGTATTTGCTGTGTGAGCAGGAAGGAGACAGGAAGGAGTCTGGCCATGGCTTAGCTCAAATGTTCTGTATTAAAGCTGCTTCCTGCTGTGAAAGTAAAACTGAAAGTGAAACTCCTCTCCTTTGCTTGTGTTTTGCATTTGGAACAGATTTCAGATGGGGGGGGTAGAACTCCTTAGCATCAGAGCGTGTTAATAATAATATAGGAAATACTAATGCTCTGATGGTCATTTCGAAAAATCCTTTCTTAGTGAGCACCTAGAAGCCAAGAGGAACATACATGGCAAATTTCAAGTTTGTAGGCTTTACGGTTCTGGAGATTTCGTGATTACGGCGTGAGTGGTTTTCACTTTTATATATATAGATCACAAACAGATAATAGAACCTGGTCTTTACCTTTCATCTGCTTCTAGTTTCTTCAATCTTCTATTTATGCCTTGAAACTCAACTTTTTACCTACATTTTGCATTCATCTTTGCATTCTCATCTGTGTGATCTAGTGCTTGATCTTAAGCTTCCCTGAATTCTTTTTTCCATTTGCCTATCTGAAGAAAGGTTTAACATTAAAAAATACATTAAAATAAAATTATTTAATCTAAAATACATGTTCCTTTTTTCAGTCATGATAAATAATAAATTGAAAATGTGCTTTTTCAAGAGGCAACTGGACTTCCTTTGTTTTTTCCTTGAAGACGTTTCGCTTCTAACTCAGCTTCAGTTCTGACTGAAGAAGCTTCTTGGATGAGGTGTGAAACGTCTTCAAGGAAAAAGTCCAGTTGCCTCTTAAAAAAAGCACCTTTGGGACAACCATGACCTGGATGACTGAGAATCTCCATCGACATGAAGTATGCCATGTGACTGATTGACTGCTTTGCTGCTTATGAAAAACAAATTCCACACTGGATGATATATTTAATTGTATGAGCCCTGTAGAAGCCATTTGTCCTAGATTCCATCATTTTAAAATAAATGCTATTCCTGGTCAATAAGGTCATAATTAAGGGGCCTGGCTTAGAAAGGCAGAAAATACTCTACTTTGGTTTCTTTTTGAGCTGGAACCAGAGGGTTGGTTTTTTTAAAAAAATGTGGGAGAAATCAAGATATCTGGTTACATTGGAGCTTAGTGCTAAGACACATGACAGAAAGATAGGATATGTCAGACCCAAAAAATACCCTGGAAATGAACACTGAATAGCAAAGACATGGGAAAATATGATATGATGGTTCAACTTGGATGTTGCAAAGAAAGAACAACAAGCTACTGGTTGATTTGCCTTGCTTTCTAATTGTCAAATCAAGGAAGTCAGGATGATACTAAAAATGATCTTTTAGGTGGCCAATCTAAAAGTTCTACTCTTCAACAGGTAAAACATCTGTTACCTGATTATTTAAGTTAGCCAATTTTTTTGTGTTGGCTTGGGATTTCATGTACTCCATGACAACTATAGATATGTCCTAATTGGTATCTGTCTCCATGCATGTTAGAGGGTGCAAATTCAATTTGAAGTTCTGTTTGTGTGGAGCTTGTGATATAAAAGTTGCTGAGATTTGTGTAGCCCCCATTGTTAGGGATACAGTATATTATTTCCTTGTCAGCTTTAGTTTTCTAGCTGATGTAAATCTTTGCACAGATAGATAGTTGGTCAAATAATCAAAAATTGAGGAATTTTTGAAATAAATTAGGTTGAGCATATAGTTAGGTCTTTTTAATGCAATAGTCGGTCCTTCTTTGCCTTTGCCAGTATTATTTTTCTTTTAGGCAGTCCTCAACGTTATGAATGTTCATTTAACAACTTTTCAAAGTTACAACATGATTTACGACTGGTCCTTGCACTTAGCCACCATTGCAGCATCCCCATGGTCACATGATCAAAATTCAAGTGCTTGGCAATCAGCATATATTTATTGTACAGTATCTAGGAATCTGATTGTCACAGAATTTGTTGGTTTTTTCTTTTAGTTTGTATCCATGCAAGCCAAACTGATAAATATTGGATTGACTAGTATACACACTTTAAAGAAAGAATTAGAGTAAATACGAAGGTAACTTAAAATAAGCCACGGACCTTTACTTTTCAAATATTACTAATCTGAAGCAGACTGGAAAAGAGACCAATGTATCCATACTTGGAAATCAATAGATTCTGTAGAGTCGCAAAGGTTTCTTTAAGAAAGTTAATCTGGTTTCTTTTATATGTTTGTCAATCTGAAGAAAGCTAGGGAAGTGATGCTGGCCTCTGGGCATGATCCCAGTGCATCTAAGAGCTTATTAAAAGCCAGCCACTCCCTGGAAGTGGTAGCTTCTGGGCAGACCTGCTCAACTGGGCTGTAGCTGAAGTAGAGCAAAATCTGCAGGTGCAGTAGGTATTGTATTAAACTGCAGGCAATAGAATAAAATACCTGGATATGCAAGTTCAGGGAGCACAGCCTCAGAGACAGGATGCTTCTTGTTTTCTTCATTAATGGATATAACTGGTCCTGGAAAATTGACCTAGAAAAGCTGGTAGCTGTTTTCCACTCTTGAGGTGAACTAATTGTACTTTCATCCAGTATTGTATAATTGTTACATTTATATGGACCAATCACCTGATAGGTGACACCCTTCAAAAGAGGATGAGTACAATAATCATATTGGAGGCGATGTAATTCTAGGTTTTATGCAGTGTTGATTGTTATCATTGTTAACAACATTTTGTACAATGCAACTGGCACGAAATAATGCCAGTGTGTCTTGGCATATCATTTGAAAAAAAAATCTGGATAAAAATGCATAGGTTTCATAATATACTAAAGGACTTGCATCTCTTAAAGCCGGCTATGTCTTCTGACATTCAGTACAATTTAGGGGGGAAAGACATTGATAAAGGTTTAGTAATTACTAATCCCATATTTAGATTTGTCTGTGGAATTCCAATTTGTCAGAAAAAATATTTTCATTACTAACAAATTATAGAGATTTAGAAATATTCAGTGTCATTATCTCATTCCTAATAGAAAAGAGACTGAACAGAGTGGGTGTGCTTTGAATCCCATCAATTAAGCAGTTTCATCTAATGGGATCCAGGAAACAGATCTTCTGTGTTGTGGGTTCTGGAATGCTATCTCCTCAGAAATCCAAATGTTCAGGAAACTATTGAAGACCTGGTTATTCTCCCAGACTTTGGGCTGGGTGATAGTTGTACCCCAGTTGGATTTTTTTCTGTGGAGTAGTCATTAAGGTACCAGACTAGAAACAAGAAACTGAGTTATAGTTCTTCCATAGACACAGGTATATATATCAGGCTGTTCAATATTTCTTTTTCTTTTTAATTGTAAACCATTCAGAACAGGAGTGAAATCCAGCAAATTTTGAGTAGTTCGGACAACCGGTAGTGGAAATTTTGAGTAGTTGGGAGAACCGGCAAATACCACCTCTGGTTGGTCCCAGAGTGGGGTGGGAATGGAGATTTTGGAATAGCCTTCTCCCAGGAGTGTGGAGGGAATGGGGATTTTGCAGTATCCTTCCCCTGCAGTGGGGTGGGAATGGAGATTTTGCAGTATCCTTCCCCTGGAGTGGGGTGGGAATGGAGATTTTGCAGTATTCTTTCCCTGCCACACCCACCAAGCCACGCCCACCAAGCTATACCATGCCTACCAAGCCACGCCCACAGAACCGGTAGTAAAAAAATTTGAATTTCACCACTGATTCAGAATCATTGGGAGTCAGACAATCTCTACATTTTAAATAAAGTAAATATTATTGCTCTCTTTCAGATAATGTAGCCAAGTTTTTTACATATTTTTAGTTATTGTTTATACAGCACATCTCCACTTGCATATCTCATTTTAAATAACATTTGATGAAGTCATTGAGTTTTAAATGAAAGAGACTTTATATTTTAACATCCTGATAAACAGCAAATGCTATTTGAAGACTAGCTATACTCCAAAATTGTGAACTTTTTACACAATCCCTTCCTGTGTGCTTTTCCAGTTCCGCTTGCACAATCATTGACTTATGTGTAGCACCTTTTGAAGCACTCTTTTGTCCTCCTTAATGTCTTCTAATCTCCTACTTTGGTGGGATGTTACAAGTCTGAGCAAGTTTGGCAGTGTAGGCAATTTGGGGAGCAAAAATACATCAGTTTAATGCTTAAATGTCTTAAACTTGTGATTCATAGGAAAATAAGAATTACTATATTCTGGATCACTTCTGTATATATTTAGGGATTCATGCTGTCAAGAGCTAGAATGTTAATCTAACATTGAACATAATTTAGCAGATGACGTGCAAGGTGCTATAGAAGAAATAAACACCAACTTTTTCAGATAACTTTGTTTTTATTGTTTCCTTCCTTAGAAGAAAGTAGCCAATTAATCCTTTGCTCTCTTTCTAATAGATCAACAAAATACTCATAGCTTTACTTGACAGGGTAGTATGGAGAGAATTTGCCTATAAAGTTGCTAAGAGTCGGACATGACTGAACTGTTAAAACTAACTATTGGAAAAGTACCCTGATCAAAATTATATCAGATCCATTATTTTTTTTCCTTTTCTTGTTCTTTCCTTGCCATTTTTGGAAGTGAAAATAGAACAGATAATACTACAGTGAAGTGGGTTCCATTTCCTTTCTTTGCTAAAAGTATATGACAGTAATTATTCCAAAGTGTAAACCATATTTGTTGATCAAGAGCAGTTAAGATGTTAACTTTCTCTAGACCTGCAGATTTAAATAGTTCAGTGAACATTTCATCTGCATCTACAGCTAATCCTCAATTTATAAGCATTTTTTCAGCAACCATTTGAAGTTACAACACCACTGAAAAAGGAACTTACAACTGGTCCTCACACGTATCCCTGTTGCAGCATCCCCACGGTCACATAATCAAAATATAGGTGCTTGGCAACCATAATGTATTTACAGTGGTTGCTGTGTCCCAGGGTCATGTGATTGCTATTTGTTCCTTTCCCAGCCATCTTCCCATAAGCAGAGTCAATGGGGGAAGCCAGATTTGCTTCCATTAATTTGCAACCCATTAATTTACCACTGATAAATTTAGAAGGAATACCATTAGAAAAAGTTGAAAGGATCACGTACCTCGGTTTTAATTTACATGAATGCTGGGACATGATCAGTGAAGTAAAGACAAGGATAGAGAAAGCTCGAACAGCATTCTTCAAAATGAAAACGGTCTTTGGCAGTCATGACATAAACCTAAGACTGAAAATCAGTCTTGTCAGAAGTTACATCTTTTCTATCCTGCTCTACGGACTAGAGAGTTGGTCTCTGACAGAAAACCACTTGAAGAAACTAGAAGCATTTGAAATGTGGATTTACAGATGGCTGTTACATATAAGCTGGGTTAACAAAATCACAAATGAGGAGGTGATAAGCTGCCTGGGAAAGCAAAGGGAAATAATCAAAGCCATTAAAAAGCGAAAGTTAGAGAATTTTGGACATGTGATGCGACACCCAGAAAAATACAGCATCCTTCACTTAATCCTCCAGGGAAAGATTGAAGGCAAATGAGGCCCAGGCAGAAGAAGAACATCATGGTTTCAAAACCTAAGGGACTGGTTTGGACAAAACACAGCAGCACTTTTTCATACGGCTGTTGACAAAAATAGAATTGCCAACATGATCGCCAATATCCGATGACAGACATGGCACAAGAAGAAGAAAAAGAAGAAGATTTGCTTAGTGATCATGTGATTCACTTAACTGCAATGATTTGTTTAACAACCATGGCAAAAAAAAAATTGGGCATGACTCATTGAACAACCGCCTTGATTAGTAATGGAAATTCTTATTCCAATTGCAGTCGTTAAATTGAGGATTACTTTTACTCTTTTTTTGATAACTTTCTAGGAATCTCTCTACAAATATTCCTGTCATTCTGCAAAATTTTTCAATAGTTTCAATATAGCTTTTCTATCTTCCTTTAATTTCATTTGCCTATTAAATATTGTCTATGATAAGAGTAATTTTCATCTTAGCTATACATTTTTCAGTGAATGCTCTGACTTTAAAAAGATCTTGTATTTTTGTTTGTTTTATTTCTTTGTTACCATTTTCAATTGAAATAGTGAAAAGACAACACTTAACCTTTTCCCATAGTTCCTTAATTGTAATTTTCCTCACATTCTAAGCATTTTCAATTGATTCCTTATTTTGATCTTAAATCCGCCGGAACATATTTTGTTGGCACATGTTTGTCCCTTTAGTTTTCTAGGTCTACCTTGTATATTTGCTACCAATAATTCAGTCTTTTCTATCATTTATATCTAAAAATGTTTGAGACTGAATTGGACTTATCCATTTACTGTTTTCTATTATGGAGTCAATTTGTTTATGTCCATCCAGATGTCATTTGTAGAGTGTATGTTGCTTGAGGCAAATATTAGTAATAAACTAAGAATTTTTTTCACAAAACCTGATTACCTTCACCATATCAAATTCTTGCTTTGATTGCTGTCTTTCATTTTGTCACTTTTTGTATTCCAGTCACTCGTTATAATAATGTTACTGATGTTGCATCTAATACTTCTTGCAATTCATTGTAAAATCCTTGAATGTCTTCCTCCATTTCAACCGTAGTAGGAGGCATATACTACTTAATTGGTTAGTTGAACAAATATTTAACAGCCTACATCTTTTTTGAGTATGACTGGCATTTCATTCCTTTATGTGATCTTATTTTTCAGAGTAGTATAATATTTCGAGTTAAAGAATCATAGAGTTTAAGAGACATTACGAATCATGTAGTTCAACCCCTGTTCAGTGTGGAAGCCTATGCTTGAAAACCTCTAGTTTTCTAGCTTATGAGGAAACTTCTCTACACTGGCAACTTATATAATCAAGACGTTTTTCCTGATGCCTAGCCTGAACCTGATTCATTTTCATTTTAACCCATTGGTTCTGCTCCTACCCTCTAGAGCAATAATCAATAAGCGCTTTTCCTCACTGTATATATTTGACCATCAAATTTATTACAGGCTAAATATATCTGGATATTGGTTCCCAGACCTTGGTAGTCCTCCTATGAACTTAATCCAATTCGCCACTGTCCTTCTTGAATGGTGATGTCCAGAAATTGATATGGTATTCTAAATGGCTTTGATAGGGCAAGTAAAGTACTGTGTATATTTTGGACTTTAAGCTGCTATAGATGTACCCCAAAATAGCATTGTTTTTTTAGCAGCTGCATCAAACTGCTGACTCATGTTTAACTTATGATTGACAAGGCCATCCAGTTCTGTTTTATGTGTATTACTTACAAGCCAGGGTTTTTCATCTTATTTTCGGTCTTAACAACTGCCCAGAACAGAGTATTCTTGCAATGAATAGGAACCAATTGCTATGGAGAAATATTCCTCATTTTAAATATTTCCAAAAGTCTAATGAATACCAAATGGTTGATATATTGGATATAGTAATTTGATCAAAATTATACAACAGGTATGGTTTTTGAGTAGCAAAAACAAATTTCATGTAGGTCAGACCTGTGAGACTAAAAATTAGCCATGTTCTTAAAATCATGAAGATATAACAACTAGAGTCCTCCCTTGGCCAGTCATTCTGTCCATGCTTCATGCTCCCATGCACACTCTACAGCTTGCTCCATTCTCCTACTGAATAATTTCACAGGGCTTCCTAGCAGATATGTTCTTGCTTCCACCTTCCTTGTATTGCTTCAATCTCCAGATTTTACCAAACAAATCCATGCACCTTCAGTTGTCTCTTTGGGTCATTGGTGTTGCTCTCTAATGGCACTCTTGGATCACTAATCATCCCAAGTTTTTTCTCATTTCTCCATTACCGTACCTAAATCGCTCTTTCTAAAAGTCAGCAGAAGTTAGGATTATCTGTTCTATCTCTTGTTTGCTGGGTGACCAGTTTTGCTTCATGATCTGCCAACCTTGATCCCTAAGAATGTGCTTGGGTTCTGATGAGTCTTTTTTTTTTCAATCAAGTGTCTGTGGAATAAATTAATAGAACATTGGATGCCTGCCCTTAGGTCTGTTGTTGCCACCTGTTGTTTGTTTTAACCAAGAATATGAAATCATAGATCACTTCACAGTTGCAAGAGAAGAAGTTTGCAGTAGAATAGTATTGTCTAGCTCTATTACAAATCTTTCTTGGTATTGAATGCTGATTCTGACTAAACAAATTGTAAACTCATATCTACAAGCAAATGTCTTTTGCGTAGACAAAGCCAAGGAGGGGGGGAAATGACATCTATAAGTCTAGGATAACAATTCATTTGCCTGATAGTGTGATAAGTGGCATATTAAACAAACAAACAAAAATAGTTTCTGTACTATTTGATACTTCTGGCCATATTGATAATATTTTCTTTCTTGAGCATTGGCAATACAATGAATTAAACTGCGCTATCATAAAGAACAAGTTTTTATTTTAATTTGTAATTGCTACTGCATAAGCACTAATATTGGTACTAGGAATGTTTAATCCTCACAAGAGGTAATATAGTACTTTTCAAAAAAACTGCCTCCGGGAACTTTTTCCATGTTCCTGCACAACCAGTTAAATTCATTTTTTTTGTACCAATTTATTCAACATGCTGAAGAACCAGTTAAACTACATTTTTCAGGACAGTGTTACCGCTGTTATTTTTTTTTCCCCAAAATATAGAAGAGAATACCAAACTATTAGTTCTGCTGTGTGGCTTTCCCATGAAGAGTAATCTGCGTGGGTGGATTTTTCTTTTTTTCTTTATGCATTTCTTTAATTGTAGTGTTAATGGGTAATTTCAGGTGACTAAAAAAAGTTGATTTTTTTCCCATTTCTTTTTTGGCTGGATATCTTTTCTTTTTCTATTTTGTGGTGTACTGCATGTTTTTCCTAGTGCAAAAGATACAGCTTTTAAGATAATTTATAATACTGTAATTACCATTCTGTTCTCATCCAGAGGAGCAATCAATAGCAAACCAGGAAATTTACTCTGTCCATTCCTTTTCCTTCAGTTATTGTTGAATTTGCTGTTGGTGAAAAAGATTGGGAGAGACCAGTTAGAGGTTTTGGAGTCAATATAAGGAGGTTTATTAAATTCAATATAAGGAGGTTTATTAAATTCACAATTATGTATTGTTTGGACTAATCCATTTTAATGTCCTGTATAGATAATTTTTAATGGATTGTTAAATAAAAATAAAATATATTTATAAAAAATAAATAAATATAAAATATATTTTAAATATAAGACTATATTTTTTAAAAAATAAAATATAAAAATATATTTTATTTATATAAAATAAATAAAATTTATTTTAAATCAAATGAATACAGTGGCACACAAGGAAAAATCCTATTTTATGTTTTGCATTTGTTATTAAACATGGAGATTTTGGGCTTCAAATCAAATTTAAAATTTCAGGATGATGCAAGTGAAAGTGGCCAGCACTAGACCACTATTTTGGGACTTGTAGGAGGAGAAGTAAAGTAAACTTAGTTCGAGAAAGCAAATAGGCCAGTGATGTGCTAGGGCCTACTATTCAAGTGCAGACCTTGGGCAATGCATAAGAAAGATCCCTGGAGGGACAGCCCAGTGAAGAATTCAGCATCTTCTTTTCCAAATGGCAGAGCATAGCCAGAAGTGCATCCTTTTTCCTGCCAGCTGGGTAGGGATGACCTTCCACCCTCCTTCCCATCAGAAGATAGACTCCCCACTCAGTCAGGTTAACCTAGATTGCTGAGGAATGCTGCCTTTGCTACTTCCTGCTTCTGCCCAAAGTTGTCATTCACTTATACCTGACTAATGGGCATGGAACCCAAAGAGGCCTTGAAGGACACCGGCTGCAGTTGGCAGAGGGAAGATTTAGAAAGCTGTGGCAGGAAGTCAAGTGGGGATGCCTGTTTCCACTGCAACTGGCACTGTCACAGTTCCTTGCTTCCAGTGGCAAGCCAATAGGCGCCAACATGAGCTGTGACATCTGGTTATTGAACTAGGAGGGTAGCAGCCCCTCAGTTTATCTGCATAAGTACAGAACTGTGTTTCTTCATAGATAAATAGATAGATAGATAAATAGATAGATAGATAGATAAACAGACAGACAGACATAAACAGATATAGATATATATTGTATTTCCTATTTCTTAACTGCCTGTCTTCCTTGGAGAGAGGCTCTGGACAGTGTATAATATCTTCAATACAATTAAACATTAAAATCTGAATAATTTGAGATTAAAAGTTTTAAAATAATAAAAACAACATTATTAAAATTTCAGAATTTCAGAATTCCAAGATGGGGATTAGCAGTTGTTAATACAGGCAGGGGGCAAGATTCCCATGTGGCCAGCGAACCCCATCATTGTTTGGGCTTCTGTGACAAAGCCAAGTTTTGGGCCCTTTGTAGAAGGTCAAGAGATTGGAAGCTTTCCTCACTTCTGAGGGCAAGATGTTCCACAGTGCAGTGGCAGTGGCACAGAAGGCCCTTTTCCTAGATTCAGCCAGTTGGAATTCTTTGATTGACAGGGTCTGTAGCATACCTTCCCTGCCTGAACAAGTGGGACAGTCTGATGTGGTATGTTCTGTACAAAGCATATATAGTACCTGAATGAAATCCACAAGTTGTCACCTTGTTTCAGACTGTTGCTCACATGCTGTGTGTGTTTGTATGGTACTAAGCCAATCTTCCATTCACTGGCGGGCAGTGAATGGAGGATTGTAAGTTTGACACCCTTCTGTTTACCATAGTACAATTAAATCCTTGTGGCCTTAAAAAAATGGTAATGCAACAATAAAAATGCTTAGCATCTATTTGATCCTTCCGAGAATGTTCAGTAGAAATTGATTAGAACAGTCCTGCTGTTGGATAGTTAAAAACACTGGAAGGAGAGATCTACACTTGATTGGCAGCAAGAGGTTGCTAATAAGTGCTGTTTGTCAACTTTCGGTTTTAGAGAAATAGGCAAAGAAGAATACTTCAAACAATGTTTTTGGTATTGATGGTGTTATTTTGTTTATAACATGTTTTAAAGGCCTGTTGTTTTAAAAAAAAAGTTTATTGATGTTAAGGTTCTGAGAGTTGCAATTCTTATTTTTGTATTTTTTAATTTAGCATAATACTCTAAAATATTTTTTTTCCTATTTGTATTTAGGCATATTGTAATATTTCAGCATTTAAAATAGGTTTATTAGTATTATAGGCTATACTTTCACACCAGTTAAGAAATAGACGTTTCTTATTTCAGATTTGAAAATTGTTGCGTATTACAAGATATTCTAAACAGTGCTACAGATATAATAGGGAAACCACAAGAAAGCTAGGGCTTGATAAGATACAACTATCAAAGCAGAAAGATTAATACTAGTAATAATTCATAAAATTCTCTTAGCTGTTAAGGTGCTTTGCATGTATTATGTTTTAAATTATCTTCCTTGTTTCAACTATTGAAATTGAAAGAATACACGTCTTCAGTCTTTTAATTGTTAAACCACAGAATGAAAACAGGGAGTGGAACTCTTTTCGGGCTGTATTTATTACTAAACATGTGATGTGTGAAATGCATATATCTCTACCTTTCCCAACTTTAGTATTTACTCATCCAGTGAAAATTGGATGGCAAATTATGGCCAAGTGAGGAATATGCAAAAATTAAGGTTCTCTTTCCCCTTCAGATTGTTGTTTCTGTTGGCTACAGCAGTTGTTTAAATTACAGTTCAATAAGCATAGTGTTTAAACTGTATGACCCCACTGGTAGATGCCAAGAGGAAGCCTTTTAGAGAAACCTGTACATTTGTAGACTTTGGCAGCATACCATTAGAACTGTGTGAAAGATTTAATTCACAAATGTCTTCAGCTGACATTTGTCAGGAAGCTGCAGGATGGCTAATGCATTGCTAAAACTTTTTTTCCTAGTATAATGGAAAAGGTTTTTAATTTTGGAGAATGTATTTATCTGCTGCTCATTATATATTTTGGAACTAAAATATGCTCTCCCTTTATTTTCAATTGTTATGGTAAAAATCATTTGACTCATCAAATGAGCAACTACTTTTATCTGTGGGTCCCCATTTTCTTGGACTACCATTTGAAATATTGATTGTGATTATGCAATAGGTTAACAGAGTTCAAAAGAGCAAGCCCTAGTTAAGAAGGATGTTCATGAAACAAATAAAATTTGTCTTCTGAGTTTGGAGTACAACATTTCTACTCTTAACTGTTCTGCGGAATCCTCTTTAAGCTTTTTGTGTTCCAGGAGAATAAAATTCAAAATATTTTCATTGTTCTGCCATAGGAATTAAGTTCATATTAAGTTCCTTATTTCCTCATTTTTCATCTTAGGGCAACCAAAATAGGTGAAATGGAAGTCTCTGCTTGATGTTTCATACCATGTCACCTGCTGAAAGATTATTTGGTTATTTAGTCAGAAATTGAGCTTTAAAAAGAAATGTTTTTATATAATATTTATAATCAAAATTTGTAGAAACAGTAATTCAACACATTTTTATAGCTTGCCTCTAGTCACAAAAATGAGTACAACAAGAATAGATCCAGTACAATGCATCTCATAAACAACATGGTAACAGCAAACATACTATCTCTGACTGACAGCTGGAGGCTTTTTCCTAATTCACTCACACTATATACAGTTTTTCACATTTATAAGCCTATAAAAAAACAATAACAACAACATTTTTTTCCATTTATCTTCCTGAAAGCTGAATAGCATAGCAGCATTATCTAAAGCATTTAGCTGCAATACTAACTTTTATAGTTGGCCGCTTCCCTGAAAAATAACAAACCAAATATATGGAACATATAGAAAATATCAACTTTAGATTATTACCCATATCTTCTGACTTGCTTGCTGTGCAAGCTATAAAATAGCTTAAATTCCCCAATAGATAGACAGCAATATGTGCTTAAATGACTCTGTCATCCATACACTTTCTTGCACCTACTGACACCAGTGGTTCTATCAATGGAACTTGTGTTTGTGATGAGCTGTGATGGCACAGGGGTTAGAATGCAGTATTGCAGGCTAACTGCTCGCAGCCAGCAGTTCAACTCTCACCAGGCTAAGGGTTGACTCGGTCTTCCATCCTTCCAAGGTGGGTAAAATGAGGACCTAGATTGTTGGAGACAATCTGCTGACTCTGTAAGCCGCTTAGAGAAGACTGTAAAGCACTATGAAGTGGTATATAAGTCTAAGTGATATTGATATTGTGATGTATTAATTAATGTATTCTTCAAATCTCATGGATTGAAGAGGCAAAACAATTTAACAATATAGGATAAGCAATCAGAATTTCCATTTTTTTCCCCAGTGATAGCCTTTGGAAGTGTGTGTTTTCTTCTGAGTCATGACATAATAGACACTGATACCTGTGAATTGAAAGGCTCGCAGTGCAAAGGAATTGCTCTGTTGAAGTCACCTTTGGATCTTTAAAACGTAAAATCTTTATTTATATCCAAAATTGTATAGTTGGTAAAAAGAGTTCAATACACACTGAATTTTCACAAAGTCAGGTTTTGTGACTGTGTCTTCATATTTCTCCTTTTAAAACTTCCAGTTGTTCCTGTGATTTTGAAAGGACTAACTTACGATGAAAAACGGGGAGCTTGCAGTGTTGGCTCCAATGTACGGGATTCTGCTTGCTATGTATGTTGGGCTTTTGCTCGCGCCTATGATCCTTTAGAACTGAGGCCTTTTGTTAACCAGATTGCAAGGTAAGTTTTTAAAACGAAATACCAATACCAATTTCTTTAAATAAAATATTTTTCAAGAAATGAAATAACATCACATTATTACTACTTAAAAGGCTAAATGTAGAGCTATTATTCTAAGATCTTATTTAAAATAACTAAAATATTTGCATTCAGGTTATATAAGAGAACATATCCAGTATAGATCTGTCCAACGTTTGGAGAACCTCTTGATTGTGCCACATTCAATGCATTCTTATTGGAAAACATTCTCTGGAGATAAAACAAATGGCATCATAGTTACAGTTCAAGCACTTGCTTTAGCTCTAGATTCTTGTTGGCATGGAGTAGTTCATGATACTATTTTCATTACATTTGGGCATCAAATATATATATACTGTATATATGATAGTATATGTATACATTGTAAGTATGTATACATATAGAAGTATGTACAATATACATACAAACTATCTCTATAGGTTGTACACAAAACATAGCTTTATATACATATTATATGATTATAGCTAACCAGTTTCATTATGTGTTTATGAAACTGAATGGAACTGTGCCTGTTGATTCTGTTACCTACAGTAAAAGTTCTTTTACTAAAGTGTCTGTGTAGATGAGAAAAGTTTGGGGTGCTTTTTGTTTGTTTGCTTGCTTGCTTGTTTGCTTTCTAGTTGTAACGATTTAATGTGGTAGCTCAGTAATAAACTGTATGTTGAGAATCAGGAACTTTTGGGAGCATGACGCATAGTTTCACCTGTATTAGTATACTTTGGTTTACAGCCAATAACAGTAATCATCTATCTTTTTTTCCCCTTGTCTCTTAGTTCTAGCCTTAGGTGTGTCACTCTTTCTGTCTGAGAAGAGCCATTTATTTAGCCACAACAAAATTGTTGCTATCTTTTGACAGAATACCAGTTCACTCTTTGAACAAATCTTTGCAAGCAAAGTTGAATTGATTTTGTGTTCAGGTTTAGCCAAGTGTTCTCAGATCTCACAATGTATCTCCCTTAGTTTGGCCTAAAGTAATATCTTCTAATAGGGACGCAGTGGCTCAGTGGCTAAAACCCTGAGCTTGTTAATCAAAAGGTTTGTAGTTCAGCGGTTTGAATCCCTAGTGCCGTGTAACGGGATGAGCTCCCGTTACTTGTCCCAGCTTCTGCCAACCTAGCAGTTTGAAAGCACATAAAAAATGCAAGTAGAAAAATAGAGACCACCTTTGGTGGCAAGGTAACAGCATTCTGTGTGTCTTTAGTGTTTAGTCATGCCGGCAACATGACCATGGAGACGTCTTCAGATAGCGCTGGTGTCTTTGAAACGGAGATGAGCACCGCCTCCTAGAGTTGGGAATGACTAGCGCATATGTGCAAGGGGAACCTTTACCCTTTTAATATCTTCTAATGCCTATAACCTATGCATACACTGATTGGCTTTAACTGTTTGCATGGCATAATGAATGGTCCTTTTGACCTAGTTAAACACATTCTATGGACATATACAATATAACAGAAAAAAAGTAGTACAAAAAATTGAATAATATTTTCAAATAAATTTCAGTGCATAATATTGCCTAATTGTGATATGGAAAGCCATGAAATCAGAATTGAATGTGTTGTTATTAGTGAGCATGGATAAAAAGGCTATCAGAAAAATCATGAGAGAGTGTAGATCAGGTGATTGTTGCAACTACTTTGGAATGTAGTAATATATATATTTATTCTTACTTTTTGTAGGATTTATGTGTGTTTTTCTGCTGCAGAAAAAATCTTGGTTACATAGGAAAAACTTGGCTAAAAGAAAAACACAGATATAATTTATATATATATATATATATATATATATATATATATATATATATATATATATATACACACACACACACACACACACACACACACACACACACACACACACACACACATATACACATACACCATACTTTTTGGAGTATAAGACACACACCCCCAGAAGTGGGTGAAAATTGTGGTGCGTCTTACACACTGAATATTGACAAAGCCCTGCTCCCCTTCGGCCATTTTTGGCATCCACGTGTCACATTTTTGGCCTCTGCACGTCCCATTTTTGGCCTCTGTGCATCGCACTTTGGCCAGTTCCAGGCAGCGGGGATCAGCAGTGGCGGTACCCACTGCCTGAAACCGGGTGAAAATGTGATGTGCAGGTGCCAAAAATGGGGCAACCGGAGACCAAAAACGTGAGACGCAAAAGCCGAAAATGCGAGGTGGCAATGTGCTCTGGTGATCCTTGCAGCCTGGAATGGATCTAAATGGAGCATGTGGATGCCAAAAACACAATACATGGAGGCCAAAAACGCAACGCACAGAGATGGCGATAGGCTCTGGCGATCCCCACAACCTGGAACAGCTGATTTGTTGGTATTCCGGGAGGCCGATCCAACCACCAATCAGCTATTCATGCTAAATCAGGCTGCGATAACGCGCTGAAGCTGACCAGGTTGTTTCCTGTTTGCTGCAAGGACACTAGCCGGATGAATACCGATGGGTGCTGGTAGGCATTTTTTGTTCTTGTTTTCCTCCCCAAAAAAGGTAGGTGCGTCTTATAGTCCAGAGCGTCTTATACTCCGAAAAATACGGTATATAGGTGAGACCAAGTTTGGTATTGTGGGTAAGGCATCAGTCTCAAAACTCGGTGGCTATGAATTCTAGTCCGCCTTATGCACAAAGCCAAGTGGGTGACCTTGAGCCAATCACTTTCTCTCAGCCCTATGAAGTAAGCAATGGCAATCCACTTCTGAAAAACCTTACCAGGAAAATTTCAGAGACTTGTCCAGGCATTCTTCAAAAGATTGGGCATGATTGAACGGAAGAAAAAAAAAACCCTGCCAAATATTGTAATATTTTTATGATTTATTGAAAACCTTCTTTGTGGGAGGTTACAGTATAATGTTGAGTTTCTATAATTATTAAGAAAGACTGAAGATATTATTTACTTAAAAGTTCTATTTAGTTTAATTGCTGGATAATTTTGTTGCCTTGGCAGTAGTTAGAGAACTGACAGATAAAAATAATTAGAACTGAAGTTTACTCTTGAGAAGATGGGAAAACTCCTCCTTTATCTGTGCTTCAGGATTGGACTATATTTCAACTCAGAAAGATTTGGTCGAAGTGTGGGAGTGCAGGCAATTTAGTCTTCCCTGGAGTACTGCATGGTGAGAAGAAAAGAGAGGTGTGGCTCTCATGTAAATGGAGCCACTTGGCCCTAGGGCAAGATTAGCCTGCAGAATCAGGAAATATGAATATTGCTCAGAGCTACATCTTGTGCTGTGATGAAATGCTGAGAAGAATTTTACACGAATACATTTGTTGCCTGACGAGTTCATTCTCAAGAGCAATTTCTGTTACATATTAAGTGAATTTGCACTCCATACAGGTAGTCCTCGATTTATGATCACAAATTGAACTCAAAATTTATCTTGCAAAGCAAGACAGTTTTTAAGTGAACAATGCTCCGTTTAGACCTTTTTTTGCCATGGTTGTTAAGAAAATCGCTGCAGTTAAGTGAATCATGCCATCATTAAGCGAATCTGGCTTCCCCCATTGACTTCGCTTGTAGGAAGCTGGCTGTGGGAAGGTTACAAATGGTGATCATATGATCCTGGGACAGGACAGCTGACATAAATACATGCCACTTGTCAAGCGCCTGAATTTTGATCATGTGACCATGGGCATGTTGCAAAGTCACAAGTGTGAGAACTAGAAACACAGAAAACTGTTGGCAACAAAAGATCTAGTGGTCCATCAAGTTTGCCCTTTGAGGTTTTTTTAAAAGAGAATTGTTGGATGATGGACATGTGTTTATCCCAAGCATATTTAAATTCAGTTACTGATGATTGACCCACCACATCTGCTGGAAGTTGATTTCAAGCTTCCACTACTCTTTCTGTGAAGTAATACTTTCTAATATTACTTTTGAACTTCCCTCCTGTAAGTTTGAATTTATGCCCTCTGTGTTCTCGATTTTGGCTTAATATTGCCTTCTTGACCCTTATTCACATCCTTGAATGACCACAACTGGTCATAAGTAACTTTTTTCAGTGCCATTGTAAATTTGAACGGTCACTAAGCAAATGGGTGTAAGTCAAGGACTACCTGCATCTCAATTTTGCACATCAGCATGTTCAGATTTTGCAATTAAAGATATTTCCAAAATAGACAAATGAGCTCTTTCAAAATGCAGGCTTTTTCTCTTATACAGAGAGTCTGATAACGCCTCTGGCATTGCTTCTCTCCCATTGGCTCATTTTTGACTTTCTCTACTTGTACTCTTTTAGTCCACATCTAGTGCAATTTAGCAGTCTGGAGGAAACTTCTCAATGGATTGCTGGGAAGCCCTGTGAGGGGAGCAAGCAGATCTTTCCTCAGTCAAATAAGCAGCCTCTATAAGAATGTTGAACATCTGAACAGTGGCTGAGCAGAAAGAAAATGATAGGATAGCTTCCTTCTGTGGAGTTTATTCAGGATGCTGGAGGAGATAAGAAGTCTCTTCATTCTTTCTACCAATAAAGCCTCACCAGAAAGTTTAGAAGGAGGAAGAGATTGAGGCTCTCCCTGCCCCTTTCACCTAGTCGAGATAGTACATACAGTGTATGTGAATGTAGATAAATAAATATGTGTAACCATGAACAGATAATCCTCAATTTATGACCATAGTTGTGCCTACAATTTCTGTTGCTAAGTGAGACATTTGTTAAGTGGGTTTTGCCCCATTTTACAACCTTTCTTGTCAGTTATTAAATGAATTGCTGCAGTTGTTAAATTAGTAACACAGTTGTTAAATGAATCTGACTTCCCCATTCACTTTGCTTGTCAGAAGTTGCAAAAAACGATTCTGGGATACTGCAACCTTCATAAATCTGAACCAGTATCCTAATTTTGATCACATGATCATGAGGATGTTGCAGTTGTTGCAATGAGTATAAGTGCGAAAAAACCGTCATAAGTCACTTTTTTCAGTGCTGTTGTAACTTTGAATGGTTGTAAATTGAGGATTTACCTGTATAATAATAGTTCACAAACCTAATCACTTTCAGAGGATTAGCCATCTTTGGCCTATATGGAATCACTCCACTTTATTCAATGTGATTCAGAGAATCTGGTTTGTGCTAAAAGGAAGATTGCAAAGAAAGAAACAGTGTTAGTTCATGTTAAAGTTTGTTCTTCATTCCCTTGGACCTGATTAGAGTCACATTTTTCAATATGCTGAATAAAGTACAAAGGAATATATTTATATTTGTTAGGTTTTCATCATAATTAAAGAAGCTGATGAGAAGAGTTGTGGTAATTTATGGCTAATAATAAGCCTGTATGATTCACAAATTGAAATAGTTTTATTTATTTTTATTTTATTTTATTCAATTTATATACCGCCCTATTCCCGAACGACCCAGGGCAGTGAACAGGCACAAGATAAAAATACATCATACAAAAGTTAAAAAACCAATTAAAAATACATTAAATAATTTTGGCCCGAAAAACGAATTTAAAAACACCCAATTTATATAAAACTAAAAGCAAATTAAAAGGGAGAGTCAAGCCAAAAATAAAAGTGTTTTGAGGGTGCGGTGGAAAGTGTGTAAATCTGGGATCCTCCGTATCTCCAGGGGGAGCTCATTCCAGATGGCAGGCGCCCCCACAGAGAAAGCTCTCCCCCTGGGAGCCACCAGTCGACAATATTTGGCCGACGGCACCCTGAGGAGCCCCTCTCTATGGGAGTGTACTGGTTGGTGAGAGGCTACTGGTGGCAGAAGGTGGTCTCTGTATCCTGGTTCTAAGCCATGGAGTGCTCTAAAGGTGGTGACCAAAACCTTGAAGCGCACCCGGAAGACCACCATAACCAGTGCAGCTCGCGCAGGAGGGGGGTCACATGGGAGCGCCACGTCGCTCCCATAACCACCCACGTGACTGCATTCTGGACCAGCTGGAGCCTCCGGGTGCTCCTCAAAGGGAGCCCCATGTAGAGAGCATTACAGTAGTCCAGGCGTGAGGTGACGAGGGCATGAATGACCATATGTAACGAGTCCCGATCCAGAAAGGGACGCAACTGGCGAATCAGGCGGACCTGATAAAAAGTCCTCTGGCCACAGCTGTCAAATGCTCTTCTAAAGACAGCCGTGAGTCCAGGAGGACACCCAAGTTGCGAGCTCTATCAGTGGGGGCCAACGACTCGCCCCCAATAGTCAGTGATCGCACCAATTGACTATATCGGGACGTCGGAAACCACAGCCACTCGGTCTTGGATGGGTTGAGTCTGAGTCTGTTTCTCCACATCCAGATCCGCACAGCCTCCAGGCACCGGGACATCACTTCAAGGGCATCATATTAAGTGTGCATCTCATTTTATAATGATAGAAAGGTTTATGCCTGAGTTTTGGCAACTGAGCTGCCAGAAAGAGAAGGATCCATGCCAGTGGTGGGATTCAAATTTTTCTACTACCAGTTCTGTGGGCGTGGCTTGGTGGGGGGTCATGTTGGGGCGGCACCTAGCTGTGTGTGACATCTAGTTGGCCATGCCCACTCAGTCACATGACCCCCACCAAGCCACGCCCACAGCATTGGCAGAAAAGGCAGCTTCCTGCAGCCTGTCCCTTTATGGTCCCTCCTCCCCCTCTGTCAAAGTACCTTAAAGGGACACCGCACTCCAGCTGCCTTCCGAGCAGCTCTGCTGCGATGCAGCAGGCCATTCTCCTGGCCGGGTCTGGCAATGGAGTGCTGCCGCGCTTATGCATCGGCAGGCAATAGGGTGCGTGTGCGCGGCTGGCATGAAGAACAGGGTGACAGGACTTCAGATTCGAGACCTGAGTGCTGTCTGACAGGATGAGCTCTAGTAACTTGCCCCAGTTTTTTGCAAATGTGAGTAGATAAATAGATGCCATTTTGGCTAGAAGGTTACCGCTTTCTGTATTTTCATGCTGGCCTTTGGATAATGGAAGTTCCTTTTCTAATACACACATTGAAGGACTAAAAAACTAGAATACAAATTGACTCTCTTACAGATTTTCTCTTCTTTTTATGATGCACTATAGTTGTTCAGCTCTAGCTCATAAAAGCTCATGACTTTTAATAAAATGCATTAGTCTGAAAAGGTGCTACCAGATTCCTGATTTTTGCTAGAGACTGACATGGCTTTCCTGTTACAATTGTTAAAGTTCTCCCTTTTAGGCCTGTGTTGCAATTAGCCTCTATTGAGTGATCAGTATTGAGAGATAGAGTGTCCTGTCTTATAAAGTAAGATCATCATATGATCATTATTTAAAAACAATGCAAATCAAGAACAGAAATAATATGCATATGTTGATATAATCTTGAAAAAACAATGAATTTAAAGGCTTTGCTTGGGTATAACTATAGCGTACTATAAACCAAATACAGAGTTTGAAATTTACCAGTGTTCTCATATAGTGAATGCAGCTAGTATAGTCTCTTAGACAAAAATGATAGCTATTCAAAAGACAAATTTTGTTAAATTGTTCATTGCTTTTATATATACGTGCCTTTGTATGTGTATACACATACACACATATTTTTTTTCCTTTCTCTTTTCAGTGCCCTGATTATAGCTGCTATATTTGACCGTGACGTTAACTGCAGAAGAGCAGCCTCAGTAAGTTTAATTATAATCTATGGGACAGTATTAAGATGATTTTGCTCAGCAGTACCTTATGTTGTTCAGTAGCTATTTCAAATATTTTACTACCTAGGTTTACATAAAAACAGAACATTGGATCTCATGTCTCAGTCTTCATGTGCAAAGTATATTGTCTTTGTTTCATTGTTTTTATAACATTGTTTTTATATATGCCAATTGTATAAAGGAACAGCCAAGATTGAAAGAACAGAGTGATCTTTCTGTTATGTCACCACTGGATGATTTTGATTTCAGTTCAAGTTTTTAACATATATAGAAAAGGATCTTTAAAAGAGTTTGCAAGTATCTTTTTATTGTCAATCTGTTAGTTGGATTACAGCAAACATAATCAACATATTGAATTAACCATTATTAACATATTTGACTGGATAGGGTAAGAAGGCAAGGTGAAGAAAAACTTCATTTCTTTTGTCCCACATGTTCTGCTGAGAGGAATTTCCCTTTCTTCAGGCTTTGCTCTGCTTTCTGAGAAAATCAACAAGCTCAATTCAGTCCTGGATCTTGAACCAACCATTAAAGAAAAACTTTAGATACTACTGTCAGGTCCTTTGATCCTTACCTTCATGTTAACACAAACACATTTCTGTTGTCCATTATATTATCAGATGTAAACTCTAAAAATCTAAAAAAGCTAGTCAATTTTATCAGTCTTGATTGTTTCATATCTGTCTTTTCTGTATAATTATAGTTATTTACCAGTTTCTGTTGTGGTCACTTCATTGGGCACGGATGTTAGAAATCCTGTTTTTCTCTTCTATGCCAATTCATTCTTGGCTTTAAAAAAAAGCTTGATTTAGTATTTTCATATTATCAGCTAGCACTTTACTTTTCATGTAAATCTGTTTAAGAAATAAATTATATTATATTATACGTATGTCCTCTTGAAGAATAATATTTATTATAAAACATTGAGATATGTACTATATTTGTATCTTTTTTATATCCTTTTCCATCCATTTTTTCATAATCTGAAGCAATTTTGTAGTTATTTGTACAATCTGAAACAACTGTCACTCCATAGGCGTCATATGTTCACATTTCAAAGCACGTTTAACTATTTAATACAAATATTTAATGCTAATTAAATATTTCTTATAAAAATCTACAATACTGATTGTGAGTTAAACCAAGAATTAGTAATTTAAAAGTGCTATTATTTCAGTTTATTAGAATGAAAATTGTGTTTTCCCATGACATAACAATAGATAGAAGCAGAAATAAGTAGCCAATAGCATTTTGGATATTTACCAACAATTCAAGTTTAGACAGATGTAATATGACTCAACACCAAAAAGCAGAATTAATTACCGTAACTAGTTACCTCTCTCACTCTTCCAACAAAGTCATAGTTTCATTCAAATTTAGTCTGCATATGGTTTTATATCTTTGCTGAATTCATTTTTCTTCAAATTATTGGTTTCAGAGAATAAAACAGATTGATGAGTTTAATTTACATAATTTAAAACTTGTTAATTTGAATAGATGGACAAGCTATATTGTGAAATTAAAAATATACTAAACTGCTCCAAGTTACGTGCTCAGTTCTCTTTTGATGTCTGTGGGAATTATGTGTAATTTTAGAAATAGGCTGAGTTGTCATCTTTGCACTACATTGTAATGGTAGAAAAAGAATCTTATCTGAAGGCAGTTCCTGCTAATTACTGAAATTTACTTAGATGTCGAACTAGTTGTATATCACTTATAATATACTATTGATCTAAGATAGACAAGCATAGGCAAACTCTCCAAAAACATCAATTTTTTATTTTAAAAATCCTTGTCCATCAGAGAAAATGAGAAATATTTTATTACTTGATATTTTAACAGAATATGCAAAAATATTTCACATTTAGCTATTAGCTATATACTAAATGTGCAATGTTTGTTTTAGTGTGTGCGTCTGTATGTGTCTGTGTTTTTTTGTGAATACGTGTATATATAGAGAGAATCTGTACGTATATATGTATATGAGAACATGTTTTCATACAGCTTAGATGAGTGTAGGAAATTCATTGAAATCAATTGGTTTATTCATGAATAAACTGATTTTATAATAAACAGCATATTTGATTTAGTATATTTAAATATATTTTCCCAAGGAATTGAACATGGAATTGCATAAAGTAAATAGACAGCAAGTCTTTGTCAAATTTGAGTAGCTGCCTTGAAATTGTTTTAATCCTGAGCCATGGTGGCACAGTGGTTAGAGTGCAGTATTGCAGGCTACTTCTGCTGCCTGCAGGTTGCCTGCAATTTGGCAGTTCAAATCTCACCAGGCTAAAGGTTGACTCAGCCTTACATCTTTTTGAGATGGGTAAAATGAGGACCCAAATTGTTGGGGCAATATGCTGACTCTGTAAACCACTTAGAGAGGTCTGTAAAGCACTGTGAAGCGGTATATAAGTCTAAGTGCTATTCCTGTTGCTATTTTATACAGCTCTGTTCAAGTCATTGGAAAGAGGAGTTATAAACAGAATGCAACCTCTAAAAAGAAAAAAAATGTTTTTGTTTATGGAGAAAGGAAGCCTGAAATTGCTCTATGGAAATATTTTGGGGCATTTAGACCCCAATTATTGTTAAAATGATTTACCTTCAGTGTAAATTCTACCATATTCCCCCTTTCTCCTTTTCTTCTTATATATACAATAACTAACTAGAATTTTAGTTTTGATGACAGATACAGATGTATAAACGCACACTCACACACATCTATACTTTATACTTTTAGTATATTACTAAATATACTATACTATATTTTTTAATATACTATACTATTTTTTTTTTTGAAGAAACAACCAGCAGAAAGATGTAATTTACTAGTGTTTCAGTTTATAGTATATGAAATCATATTCACTTTGGTGCATTTTTTATTCAGGATGTACCTTATTGATTCAGAAAAGTGATTTTCTGAAACCTGACCATTTAAGTTAGACATTTTTACTTTTTTCATGTGGCATTGGAGTTGCCAGAAAAATCAAGGACAAGTTCAGAGGTTATGGGGAACAGAAGATTTCTTCTAAATTTCATTGAAGCCGAGAGATTCATTGGTGTATCCGAGGGTTCTTAAGTCCTTAAGTACAGTATAATTATCGACTGTTTGGGTTCATAGTTTAAAAAATTCCATGGCCAAAGTCAACTGGCAAAATCATATCAACAGGTTAAAGTTATATGTTAATATTGTCATCTTAAATTTGTACAATATGATAGGTACAAAAAAATTTAAGCAACCATTTTTGCCAACTAAGTATGTATTTTGAGCTCTGAGAAACAGAGTTCGACTCTTCATTCTCCCAAATACTTGAATCTTACCATAATGTGGTTTTATCACAGTCAAGCTCGTTTATCTCCCTTTTCTCTCTCATGCAGTATTGAAATATGATACTTGAGTTTTAAAAAATACAAAATAATAATTGATCCAATGTTTAAATCGGAATGTTTTGCATTTTAAAACTTATTTATGAAGCCTATAAATGAGTTATTAAATAACTCCAAGCAAGTTAATGCTATCTATCATCTCGTATAATGTATAAAAGGAAAAGTTTAGATATATGAAAATGTTAAACGTAAAACACCCTGCACATTTATTACTTTATGGAAGTAGTCTGGAAAATCTCTCTCAGTAGCTGTATTCTAAGGCCATTGTCTTTTCATTTCTACTGGAAGCATTGTATCAGCAATGAAGGCCACTGTTCAGGGTGTGTCTGATTTTAATAAACACCCATTTCTAAACTGTTCACACAAAGCATATAAATTTAAAAGAGCATTAGCACATAACAACTGCCTAAGGGCATATTCAACTAACAAAGTTGACTTTTCATTTTAAAATAAAGCCCATGGGTCATTTATATTGCTGCGTGTTTGTTTTGAATTCATGATCTGGTGTTTATCTGCAAGCAACCTGACTCATTTTTTTATGTTTGCTCTTTCTGTTCTTAGGCTGCCTTCCAGGAGAATGTTGGTAGACAGGTAAGGTAACTTAAGGGAAAAAAACACAAACCCTTTCATTTAATTTTTTGTAAATCCACTGAAGCATAAAATTAAGTGTAGGTGTTTTGTCACTTCTAGCAGTGAATAAGAGGTTTGGTCAATTTAGTTAAATGATTTTGAAATCTAAAATTATCTTCCAGTCTTAAAAATGATATTATGATATTTCATAAATTATGATTTCAGAATATTTTTCTATGATTTCAGAATATTTTTCTGTATTTCATTTGTATTAGACTGGAGCTTTTCAGAAATCAGCATGTGCAAATATTATTTCTTACTCTCTTTGTCAGACAACCCTATCTCTCGTTCTTTTAAGAATGATGTCTGGGGTGGGGAGAGATTTAACGAGAGATTTTTCAGTTGATAAGAGATACATAAGCATTGTTTGCTATAGAGATTTATTATAATATTTTTTTAAAAAAATATCATGCCTTTGGCCAAATTTTCTAAATTTGATTTGTAGTTTGCATTTAGCATAGACAAGTACATCCACCTCCCCTTGTGTTCCTAGTGTAAAAACAAGAAGTAGGAGTTGGTCCTGAATTTTAGTTTCTTTCAATTTTATTTCAGCCAAACAAAACTCAAGTCATTTTTATTTTTCTAACAAAATAGAACCAACAGAAAAGCTGTTTATGGAATTTTCAAGTATGGTACTGGTACTGTTTTCCTCTGAGTTGGAAAGTATAACAAAAATCAGCATGTACATTGCAGTTGCACAATACCATTTACCTATCTATAAAATTGCATTTATTGTACCTGATATGAAAATTTTATCTCTTGGTGCTTTGGCAGCCAGAAGCACCATGTTTTTAAGCAGAAGAAAACAGCTATTTTTATACTGAGAAGCATAATAGGTTTTTTGGGGTACATTGAAGGTTGCACTCAAAAAGTGAATGAAATATATATTAATTAATAAAAAGCTATTAATTTGTAACATGTTTTAGAAATATTCAGCAGAAGGACATGAGAAGATGCATACTTTTTTAAAAAAATTGCCACTGTATCTTAATATTTTATATTGAAATTAAACTATTCCAAACTATCCATGTATCAATATCTTTCTACATATAGTACAATATGTCTTAAATATATATATCATCCTTAACAGGTTCTGTTTGTCTGATTCTTTTTTACTTAACTCCTTATTTTTAATGTTCTGTTACTTTAATGTATGACCTTTGTCCCCCCCAAAAAACTTTTATCAAGGGATCAGAAATTCCTTATTTATACAAATCACTCACCTCAATTTTTAAACATGTCATTTCAGCATCACATGGAATAATATTATTTGGCCTTTTCATTTTACCAATTGGGATCCAGTTTAGACAGAAACAACACACATTATGAAGCCAAAATTGTAATACTATGACCATGTAATCAGTGGTGGGTTGCAACCAGTTTAACAACTGGTTCTGTGAGCGCGCGCTTGCGTGCAGCGTTCAAAATAGAGCAATTTGAAGCTCAGCTGTTTACCTTCTAAGGCAGCCCCAGTACGTAGAACAGTGGAGGCATGGAAATCAGCTGTGCTATGTGAATCATCTGAGCCAGAAAGAAGGAAATATAGGACAGGGATAGGGTGGGGGCATGTGGGCGGGGACAGCTGATCATCGGAACTACCGGTTCGCCTGAAGTGGTCCGAACCGGCAGCAGCCCACCACTGCATGTAATCTTTCCAAACTTGAAGAATAGTTCTTTATATAATTGTAAATCCCAAATTGATAATATTTTGTTAAAAATTATATCCATGGTTAAACTGTATCAATCCATATTGGATTGGATTGGAAAGTCCATATCATAGGAGTAAATGTCCCTTCACCATTTTATAATGAGGTTGATGGCCAACTCTTTTTAAACATTCTCAGATGTGTCCAATAAAACATGAAAGGAAGCAAAAGTTCCCTTTCTCACCTTTAAATCATGAGAAACATACATTTTAGTCTTTGAAACCTTTAAACCATTGATTAGTTAATATGGATATCTTAAGTCTGTTCAGGATTCTTTTAAAAACACCTATATTGGTAATATACTTAGCTGTTTATCAAAAGTACTACTTAAAATAATCTTAAACAGATAACAGCATTGACAATAATTCAGAAATTCTAGGAACTGTGAAATGGCAGTATAAATTAAATCAAAAGTTTTAATTTATACTGCCATTTCACAGTTTCTAGAATCTTAAGTCTGCTTCTAAGCAATTTATTGATGACATTCGGCATTACAGTTTATTTCTAGACTTCAGCAAGTTGCATTGCTAGTTTGCTGATTCCTTCCTTAAAAATCCTACCATCAGACTACAGGTTTCCTTAATGTAGAAACTTTCTAAATCCATATTTCTTTCTTTCTTCTTTTTAATCTATGTAATATCAGAGTTAAAATCTTAATTAATTTCTAAATTATCTCTGCTTCTCTGGAGTTTATCTTGTTGGTCTTTTTGGCTGCAGGGGAACATAAGAGCCTTTTGATGATTACTGAAGCAGTTCCTGAGTTTGTCCCTTTTAGAGAGTTCTGAATATCTATAATGGCAGCTACTTGGGCATTTGATCCATTTAGTTCCAACTAAACTTCCATAGGACTGGGATTTGAAGCTTTAATTGATAGAATTGGATTCTTGCGCACACATAGTTATATGAATGTTAAAATCACTGCTCATCATCTTCATATTATCTAACCTTGCTTTACATTCTGCTGGTCTATGGATTCTGCTTTGAATAGCATACTTTATTTGGCCACGTATGATTAGACACACAAGGAGTTTGTCTCCAGTGCAGAAGCTCTCAGTGTACATGCAAAGCAACAGAATAATAATAATCCTAATAATGATACCAATAAGAGGGTGTAGTAGAGAGGATGAGAAGGATGATAATAATACTACAGCCACACCACATAGGTGAATATATACAGTTATCAGAGCAACCAGTCAGAAGTCATTCAGTTTATAGTTAGACAAATTATTCCTGGAACAAAATGTCCCTTTTTATCAATGAAGAACATAAATAATTTAGTAGAATTTAACTGAGATACTCCTTTACATTGCTGGATGACAAGTTGCCATTGATTTACCAATATTCATAGTACTGTAGTTCGTATAATGTTGAGCAGAAGCCCTTGTAGGACAATTGAGAAGAGGGAACAATAATAAGAATAGGACTATTTCAGAAAAATAGAAATAGAAGAAATTTGTCCCATTCTTTATCATCTGTCTGAAAATAAATCCCAGGGGGACCTTGTTTAACTATTCTTTACCTAATCTTTTGAGTTAGTATTTTAGACCTTTCTGGATTCTGGAAGAAAATGAAATAAATCCTGTTGGTTTAGAATTCATCCACTATTGAAACTTTTACAAATTTTCAGAAAGGAATAAAAACAGTAAAATGTCCATTTATTGGATTTGTATATAAAATATATGTATATAGTTTAATCTTCTATAGCTGCATATGGATTTTTTAAATAGAGGATTAGAAGGAGAATCTAGTTTTGTTCCATTAGCATCTGATTATATTATAAATCCCAAAAATGCAATTTGTTGAATAAATCCTTTATTGGAATGCCCCATTGCATTACATATTATGCTGGTTTAAATGCACTGCAACCTTATTTTGGGCACCTGTTCCTTGATGAATCATTCATTTAATATAGTTTTACTCTTTCAGCATATGTACTGAATTGCCTGGAGTTGTTTTAATTAAAAATACACCCAAATTCTTCCCTCAAAGGATAGTTTCAGATTGATTCCTTTTAAATTGCTGTTTTCTCTTTATACTTGATTTGTTGTTCACTGCACAGTGTCTTAATTTGCCAATCTACAAATATTATAAATAAATAATTAAACATGCTTCCCTTCACACCAAAAAGCGAGTGCATTATTTAAACAAAACAGAATACAGTAGGTGTTCCGTGTAATATACTATCACACTTCTACCATTTTAAATATTGTCGGCCCTGCCTCTGGATCAGGACCACAAGTCTTAAAGGCTGGAAGAAAATTATATTCTTTCCTTTTCTCTATCAGAGAAAGCCTTCATTTGCAATGAAGATGACACACTGAAAAAAATTATTATGTTGTATCTACAGCAGTAAAAAAAAAAAGTTTAAGCTCTTTCCTGTCTAACATGAGCTTAGTCTTGATTATGCTATCCTGAAGCAACAATTTATAATTGAAACTATAAATGCTTCACCTGCAGTTTAACATAATTTAGACCAATTCTCATAATTAATATTCAGTGTGAAAAATGCACCAAAAGAAAAAAATAAGATATAGAAACATAAAAAATATGATATAGACAACATAGGTGAAATACTCCTTCTCAAGAGGACCCATGGTATTTTCTATAGCCCTTTAATATATATTTTTTTTCTGGGTAGCTTGAGGCTGCTTAGTGACCTTCAGAATGAAGCACTGAATTGTAACTACCACTTTTATTTAACAATGGGACATGACTCATAAAGCATTCTATGATACAGAGTTGATGTTAGAAACCTGACTATCTACTTTGTACATAACCATCTTCTTTTTTAAAAGAATCAAGAAAGACAGAGACTTTAATTGCATCCTCACTGATTAAAGTCAAAGATTGAATACACCAAGCATGAACATGTACTGGGTATCAAAAACAAAAAGAAAACCAAATGTGGCTACAAGCAACCCAGATTTCTAAACTCGTCTCCATGGTATTCAATCTTTGCTGCCTTAGGGATTTGTCAGCTTTTGTATTTAATGTTAGTCCTGACTCCTACCTGTTCTGAAATCCAAGCCACTCCTTTAGATGTCTCTGCACCCTGAGGTGGCTGTTACCACACCCTCCATTGACTATTTCTCACTGAGATGGCAAAATAGTCTGGTTCATCTGATGAGTATGATAGTGCTAGAGAGAGAGAGAAGATACTTAAAAGTCAGTTTAACTTAGTTCTTTCTTTTATCAGTACAATTTTCTGAATATTTTAGTTCTAATTATTTGGATGTTGCTTGGAGATGCGTCTTATGGTTTGATCATAGTTGAATGTAAGGGTTTTTTTCCCTAGCCAAATTGCTTTTTATAAATTATCAACCTTTGCTTGGAACACCAGCTTATGATCTTTGTACCTAGCCTCTTATCTTGCTCAAATGTTGGTATTTATTACATACGTAGGACATATATTTTGAATATTAGTAATAACAAAAAGTTAGATTGGTTTTTCAAAGAAAGAAAAGGGAGTTTTAAATCCAAGAAGGAGTAGATTATAGGCTGTGGTGTGTCCCAAGGAGAAGCGTGGCAAACGTGTAGGATGTTCAGTTCTGTATGTTGTCATGCCAACAGTTTTTATAAAGGCAAAATTACCTGTCTCATTATCAAGAAATGCTACAAGTAAACACCCTACTCTGACTTCATCTTTTTTTTAAGTGGGTGGTATTTTCAACTTCTTAACCTGCAGTGTTGACATAATTGATGTAATTTCAATTTATTAGACTCTATGTCCAAATCCTTAAGAGCTGTTACAAATTTATATGATTATTCTATTTCAAAATAAAGTACAAAATAATCACAAGAACATAAAAGCATAACACCCCTCCTGGATCGGACCATAGGTCCATCTAATTCAGCATTTTGGATTATGCCACGACTTTGACACTCCTGATTTATTTATTTATTTTTATTTTATTTTATCAAAATTTATATGCTGCCCTTCTCCCGTAGGACTCGGGGCGGCTCACAGAATAAAAAACAACATAACAATAAAATAATGTTAAAATAAGCCAAATTAAAATCCCCAGACAATTTAAAACCCTCGTGGCAGATCAGGGAATTTGCTGAAAAAGCCATGTCTTCAGGTCGGCGTGGAAAGTGCGGAGGTCGGGGGCCGTCCGGAACCCGGTGAGTAACCCATTCCAGAGGGTTGGTGCGGCCACAGAGAACACCCTCATCCTGGGGGCCGCCGGCCGACATTGTCTGGCCGCCAGCACTCGGAGGAGGGCAGTCCTATGTGAGCACACTGGGCGGTGGGAGGCTGGTAGGAGGTGGTCCTGCAAGTACCCCGGGCCCATGCCATGAAGGGCTTTATAGGTAAGCACCAGCACCTTGAAGCAGATCCGAAGGGCTACCGGCAGCCAGTGCAGCTCGCGCAGGAGCGGTGTTACACGGGAGTAATGGGAGGCTCCCGTAACAACCCACGTGGTCGCATTCTGGACCAGCTGGAGCCTCCGGGTGCACCCCAAGGGCAGCCTCATGTAGAGGGCATTGCAGTAATCCAATTTAGAGATTGTAGAGATTATTTGTGGCTTGGGTGGTAGATTTAGGCAGAGGTTTGTCCACCGAGCTTGCTGCTTGGCTCCTGGGAAATGTCCAGGAACCAAGCAGCAAATTTGGCGGACAAACCTCTGCCTAAAAAAAGAGGAATTATTTCTTTATTCATTACCTGAGGCACTTCTTCATGATTTTCTCATATGGAAGGTTTTCCTCAATGGTCATTCTGTGGACTCTACCCTCCATGAAATCTTACCTGTTACTTATTGTAGTTTGGTATTTTGGTGCCATATGAAACCCATTTCATTTTTCCACCTAAAAAGCAAAGTTGTTGCTTGAGAACTTTAGTCTTTGTTACAAGTTGTTGATTTGATTGTTTTGATATATATTTATTGCCACTTATATTGCTGTCCTGTTTTATGTAGTTGTGCTATTCTCCAATGCTTCTTTTAATATAATTTTACATTGTTTTTTTATTGATAGCAAACTTCCTAACATTTACTGTAAACTGCCTTTCTGTAACTTAGAGCCATTATTCCAGGCCTTGCCTTCTCAAATAGAGAATATTGCATTCTGGTATGTAACTTTTCAAGTGTTTAGATAACGTTACCATGTTTCTTTTCAGTTGCCTTTTCTCAAGATTAAACACTTTTCACACAGTCTTTCTATATAGGAGAGTGTTGAATCTGATAATGCTCATTATCTTTTGTATCTGTTTCAATTGTCTGAACCCTCCTTGAAATGTAGTGATATAAACAGAAGGGTGGTAATCAGTGCAGACTATGATGGATATATTGTTGCCATGGTAAAAATATCAGGATTTTAATGATACATCTTAAAATTGTGTTTGTCTTTTCTGTAGCCATGTTATCCTGCTGACTGACATTCAGCTTGTGATCAGCTATAAATTCTTCTCATATATACTGTTAACCAAGAAAAGTATCCCCCATTGTATACTTGCATTTTTATTCATTTTTCCAAATTGAAGTGACTCTTCTTTGCAGAAATATTTCTTAGGTATATATTACTACATATACTTGAGACATTGGGAAAAGAAAATCATAAAGGGTTTTGAAGAATCTCCAGATCAGTGGTGAAGATTTCAGCCTAGAACATTAACATTTTATGCAAAATAGAAAAGCTTGTGAACTCTGCCAAGGAGGAGATGAAGAGATTACAAATTGATATCCTAGGGATAAATGAGATGTGTTGGAAAAATCTGGGTAACTTGATACAATAATTGAAGGAATATTTTACTTTAGAATTGGTATTATATTGGAGGTCCAGTAATGATCCTGGGAAGTAAATAATTTTATACCCAAATATTATAATATTATAACTATCAAGATATCTTATCTGTATTAACATCCATATTTATGACTCTACGGCAGATAAGAGAGCATACAAAATAATATGAAATAATCATTTTAATAGGCCAATTCAGTGGGAAAAATAATTATGAAGATCTGATAATTTAATATGGCCTGTATATTAGATATAAACCTGGTGATATTTTGGTACAGTTGGTGAAGAAGAGCAATATACAGTTATCAATACTGTTATAAATGAATATCTTAAGAGTTTATATTCTTGAGAATCATCTGCAAATGCACAAAAGCATAAAAGATTTAAGGTGAAAAAACATCTAGGAACAGATAAAGATTCTAGTAACAATCTAGTAATGGCTGATGAGAGATGATTGAAAATAATCAAGCATATAAAGGAAAGTACAGTGGTAGAAAATAATTCAGTAGTAACTGAAATGAGAGATTGAAAATCATCAAAAATAAATGAAAATAGTAGATTGATATGAATAAACTATTTTCATGGATGTTATTACTAAAACATAGTTATAAAATTAACAACTAACAAGTATGATGCAAAGGAAAACAGAAATGATTAATAACACACACACACAAAGATTCTCAGATAAAAAGAAAGAAAGAAGAAATGGATGACAAATGTAATTTTAAGGCTAACAGAAGAATGCCATAAAAGTAAAAACCTAAATAAGGAAAACCACAAATAAATGGATCAAAAGATCAGGAAAGGAATTCAACCCCAAGTTATGACGGCACTGAAACAACTGACTTATAATTGGCTCTTATACTTAAAACTGTCAGAGTATCTCTCTTGTCATGTGACTTTGATTCAGGAACTTGGCATTTTTTGTGCATTAATGTTGTTTACAGTATCCCATTTCTGACATTCCATTTGTGACATTCCCAGTTGGGTAACCAATTTGTGGTTGTAAATTGAGGACTACCTATATGATTGAATAATGCATATGCAGTATTATTATGAATGTCATTTATAAATAATAAATTATGCAGCTGCATTAACAATAATCCAGTTATGACTGAAATGATTAGTGGAGATAGTTTACCAGATTTACAAATGTTACTTAAATTATGCCAAGTAAATTTTGTGGGATATATAGACAATTTCAAATAAATAAAATAAGTGTAGTAGTTTAGTTTAGTTTAGTTTAGTTTAGTTTAGTTTAGTTTAGTTTAGTTTAGTTTAGTTTAGTTTAGTTTAGTTTAGTTTAGTTTAGTTTAGTTTAGTTTAGTTTATTTGATTTATATACTGCCCTACTCCCGAAGGACTCAGGGCAGTGAACAGCCAAACAATAAAATACATAGATACAAAAAAATTAAAAACCAGATAAAATCAAATTAAATCATTTTGGCCCAGGCAGATTAAAACACCCCAATAATTTAAAAACAAATTTACATATTTAAAAAAGGGAAGAGATTAGGCCAAGCCCGCCTGATGGAATAAAAAGGTCTTCATTTAGTAGTTATGTCAGTGTAAATACTTGGGCTGTGTGATATGGGATCATATCATAAAAATAAGGAATAGAATTGAATGGGCAAGATTATCTTTTTGAAAAATAAACTTGTTTTTAGTAGTTAAGTCTGAAACTTAGGTAGCAGATATATATACTGTTAATTTTTTTTGTATGAAAAAGATGCACAGACAATGACTCAAATTACAACCAGAAAAATAGAAGTCCACCTCTCTCCCTCTTCTCTCTCTCCCTCCCTCCCTCCCTCATACTTGTGTCCAAAATGACACTACAGTAATTCAAAATGGAAGGGAGTGGGTGCTGTTTTGCAACGTTTTAGAATCCAAAGTGTCTGTTTTGCTCTGAAGGATTTATTTGAGACACGTAGTTGTCATAAATACATTTTATACTTGGATCATTTAAAAATGTTATTGCATGTGCTATATATGTAATAACTATTATATAATAATACAAATTATACCATTAACACAGTTATTTATAGCAAATTTATTTATAAATAAAACTGAAAGCAAGTTTTGGTCATATGGAAACTAATGAGATGTCAGAGTTAACATAAGGAACAGGTAGTCCTTGACTTACAACAATTTGTTTAGTGACCATTCAAAGTTACAACGGCACTTAAAAAAATGACTTATGATTGTTTTTCACAGTTTCAACCTTTGCAGCAACCCTATGATCATATGATCAAAACTCCACTGCTTGACAGTTGGTTCAAATTTATGATGGTTGCAGAGTCCTAGGGTCCCTTTTGTGACCTTCTGACAAGCAAAGTCAATTGGGAAGCCAGATTTACAACTGTGTAACTAACTTAACAACTGCAGTGATTCACTTAACAACTGCGGCAAGAAAGGTAATAAAATGGAGCAAAACTCAATTAACAAATGTCTCGCTTAAAAATAGAAATGTTGGACGCAATTGTCGTAAGTCAAGGACTATCTGTATTCTAGAGGCAATGTATAATTTGTAATAAGGAGGAGCACATAAAATTAAGTATGCCTTCTCAATTGTTCTTGGTTTAGGATAACTTTTTCCCTTAATGCTGATATTGGCATTGTTTGTTTACCAAGTTAATACCCGAATATTTATTCTAATGGTGTATTTGGTTGATTATAAAATATAATTTGTTTTCTTTATGTGTTTCATACTATAAAATTGTTGTTTTTTTTCTTGACTGTGGTGGTCTTAAAATGTGTACCTCAAAGTGCATTTTTATTTACCTTACGGGGTAGTTCTGGTTTTTATATACAGTACTTTACATTTTTTCTATATTCATTTGTCTTATGGTTAATATTTATATTGATCTGTATAATTTTGCTTTTAATATGAATTTATAAAGATGAGGAATTCTATGCCACCCAGATGGCTTTAATTGGAACAGTTTGTAAGCATTGTGAATAAGTAAACAGATCATACAGAATATCTACTTTGGAAGACCATCTAAGTATTGCTGAGCACATTGTAAGCCGCCCTGAGTCTCCGGAGAAGGGTGGCATATAAATCAAATTTTAAAAAAAGTATCGGCAATATTTTTTTAGATAGTGCTCTTCAGGGACTGCAGAGTTTTATAAAAAGTTCACAATTGTTCTCAAGTATTCCTAAATTCTAAGTAAAATCAATAAAGGTATGTAGCCAGTCCTTTCTCCCTGCATTCATACATTTTACTGGTGCTTTCACCCCTTCCTTTCCCTGGCCTTGTTATGAGAGTTGAAGGAGACTTATTCTCACTGAATGCAAATACTGATTTTATGTGGTCTGGAACTTGATAAAGTGTAATAGGTTATATTGTAATTCGGGGAAATACAAATATAAATATCAATTTATTTTTTCGTTTAAAATTTGCTCAGGAAAATGTAGGAGAAGGTGGGATATGGGGAGGTTTGACCCAGAATCACCCTATATTCTGTTTAAGTTTAGTTTAAACATATGAATTAAAATGCATCTGTAGCCTTCTGATTTATTGAGATTTTAGTAAGAATGACTGAAAACTGAGCTATAGACTGTGCATATCCAAGCAGTTGAAGAATACTGAATATGCTTCAGCATTTTGTATTAACAATTTTAATGCTTGTCTTCTATCAGACAGTAGTTTTTGGAAATTAAGTTGGATAATTATCAACAACAGTTTCATTCTGTGGTTGAATTTATAAAGCAGAATATATATCTTTTTTCCAAAGGAAAGTTATTCTAATAATGTGCTAGCAACTTTTCAAAGTAAAAATTGGGAATTAGGTATGATTTCTATTTTTCTCTCCTTTCATAGGGGACTTTTCCACATGGAATTGACATTGTGACTACAGCTGACTATTTTGCTGTTGGTAACAGAGCTAATTGTTTTCTCAATATAAGGTAAGAATATTATAAATTTAAAGCAAAGAAGAAACCTGTCATTATTGTTCTTTAAAATTTATTTTCATATAGTAATGATATTAGGTACTACAGTATAATATTAATAATACTGGGAGAAGATCAGCATGGTCCTACAATGTTCTTTGTTGAATGAACTATGACATGCTGGCATTTTATTTTTCTTAGAACTATCTAATTACAAGAAATTTCAGAGCCCACAGATTTGATTTAGAACAAAGACTAAGAGGCAGGATGTTATGGTAATGAGATGATAAGGTAGTGAGATTTTTAGAAACAATGGAATAGAATGGAATAGAAAAGGAATAGGAATAGGAGTAGGATTAGGAATAGACCTAGTCCAACCCCCTGCTCAAGCAGGAGAACCGCTACCATTTTAGATAAGTGACTGTCTAGTCTCTTCTTAAAAACCTTCAGTGATGGAGCACCCATGATTTGTGAAGGCAAGCTGTTCCACTGGTTAATTGTCCTCATCGTTAGGAAGTTTCTCCTTAATTCCAGGTTGCTTCTTTCTTTGTTTAGTTTCCATCTATTGTTTTTTGTCTTGCCCTCTGGTTAACATAGAAGTTTGTGATAACCAAAGACTCAGGATCCATTGAGTCTTAAGGCACCAAAATGTCCTTTAAAACTCACTGCTCAAAGCAACACTTTGTTTTGGCAGTATTAATAATAGAAGTGTTATTTGTGCACATGTACCTACATGCTGAGGTGTCATGTGGAAACCCTTGGAATATCTGCATTTCTAAAGGGATGTAGCACTTGGAAACTTCAAGCTGTAGTTTATATGGCATTTCACAGAACAGCCTTCCACATAGTCCTGTTCTTAACGTTCTTAAGGTATTCTGACAGAGTTCAGATCTGCCTGTAAGATTCACTATGAGTATCTGTCCTTATCTAGCTTTCCTCACTTTTTTTATTGGATTAAGATAGCATTCAGCTCTTAGTTTTAACTATTTCCAGTTAGTTTAATTCTTTTTGGGAAAAAATTACAGTAATTTTTCTGATTTAGGGAAGACATTCAAAACTATAATACACACTGAAACAATTTAGCCATACTCTTACTAATTCAGTCTACATCAGCCCAAAACCAAAATGTATCCTGATCATCAGTTTGAATTCTCAGACCTGTGAAACAAAATCCAAGTAGCCGCTAGTTTATATGAGTGAACTAATGGGAAGGTGAAATGTACTGGTCAAAGATTTAAAAGCATCTGTTTGGTGGGAAGACACATGCCCAAGAAAAGAGGCCTCCAGGAAAGAATTTTTTTCTGTTCTGACCAGATGACACATTCTTTATAAATGTAGTCTGACCTCCTGGCTTTGTGGGGCAGAATATGAACTCCTACTTTAGGGAGAAAGTATCTTCATATATTAAAAAGTTGAGGTGTGCTTTTTTATTTCTGTTACTACATAGGTCCTAAATTACAATATTCCTGATCCTTTAATCTGTAAGGATCTCCATGCTACTCCACCCTTTTTTCCTACACCTTCTTCCTACACACAGCCAGTTTCTCAACTTTTCTTTCCATGGCTCAAGAATAACAAGACAATGCCAGTAGGGTGGAAACAATTCTTTCCAGTTTTTCTTAAACAGCTGGTTAAGAATGGTGATAATTATGGGTCTTTTATGACCTGAAATACAAATGTTCCATTCTCTGCAAAAGGTGATGGTCAAAGATTTGATGGTAACCCTCATGATCCTTAGGAAATAATGGCTTACAGACTTGTTTTTTTGAAGGAATGACAAATTATCTTACAATTGCTTTTTAAATGATTCACATAAATGAAAGGATCTATCTCAGTGGTAGGGTTTTTTTTATTGAGGAATGTCTTGGCTTTTTTTTTTTTTTTTACTCTGTTCTCTCCTGTCCTTCTCAGTTCAGTCCTTTGAAGGGAATAGAGAACTTCGGGACCTTTGCATTCTGAGCAGCTGTTTTAAGGATTTTAGAAGCAAGGTTGTTTTAACTGCTGTAATTCTAATGAATAACAATAAGGAAAATATTAATTGTAATAATTAATATCCTCACAATTATGCATTTTAAACTGGATTGGAATGGTCGTAATCATTGCTCCTAAACATTTAATACTTCCTAGACAATGTTGCATACCTTAACATCCTACAATTTAAAACCCTGTAAATTCTTGAATCTGCTTCCGGGATTTTGTCAATAGCAGAAAAATTATCCAACTTTATTTTTAAACCTGCTACTGCATGGCATTTAGCTAATCAAATTGCAATTGAGATACATCTCTGGATTTCAAGAAAATATGAATTTGTAATCTGCAATACTTGATTACGAAATATTCTGTTTTCTATTATTTTGAAAATTATTGTTATAATCTATAGTAGAATTCAACAAAATTGCTTAGAGTGGACACTCTTGTGAAAAATATGGACGTCTAATCTCTTTATTTGACCTAGTAAGTACAATGGATTTAATTATAGAGATGAATTTGTGTCTTACTGTAATAGCAGTATATTCTCTTATGGCTCACAAATCCTCCTTAAATATTGGAAGTGCAATAGATGACTATTACCTTCCAGCTTGTGAGTTTCCAGAGTTCATTGTATGAAGCAAATGCAGTACCATATGACCATTTTTTATATTCTAGTGAAAAAATATAGAAAAAAATATATTTTAAAATCGATGGTATAGAAATCTTTGACAGAATTATTAGGAAAACAATTCCTTTGTTGTAGATAGGAACATGGCCCCAACATTACATGAAACAAATTTTGAATAATCTTCCTATGATTTTTATGTATTTCTTCAACCTCCTCAGTGTATATGTTGCTGGGTTTCCTGAGTATACACAGCCAATGATAGATCATCTGATTAACATGAAGATCAACCACTGGGATAGGTATGTTTACTAGTGCTAATTTGTAATAATCTGATCATAAAAAACAACCCTTTTCTAAAATCTGTTAGTAATGTATTTTTTTTCCTTTTTCTTTGATCTAAAATTTCACTTTTCTACAAATTGCTAACACTAGCACTCATTTCTGAAGAGTATGGTGTCATTCAAATCAAATTTAGTAATGAAATGAATTAATGCCAATATTTTCCTTTTTGAGATTGAATTAATAATGGTGAGTCTGTAGCTGATATACTCACTATTTTGTTTTTATTTTTGTACCTTCCTGGGGGGGTAGCTTGGACTAATCTCTGCAATCTTCTTGGCAAGGCTTTTTGGAAATAGTTTGCCATTGCCTCCTTCCTACGGTCGATAGAGTCACTGGCCCAAGTTACGCAGCTGGCAGGAGTAGAATTCACAGTTTTCTAATATCCAGCCTTGTGCTTAACAACTAAGCAAAGGCAGTCAGATAACTAGAGGAGAAAGAAATAGAAAGACGGTACAAAGCAAACACTAGCTTACTCTCTGATAAATCAGTTGCAAAAGCATTATGAAAGTACATATAGAGTCAACGTTTCAAATGTTCTCACCACTCCAAAAATGAAATCCTGATTCATTCTGCTTTTTTCCTGGAACACTGGACATTCTGAGGTTTTTTTGGTTTGTGGAAGTGACTATTCCAGAAAAGAAAGCAAGTAGCAACGTTACAGACCATAGCTTCTATTTAAAAAGTAGTAGATCTCTACTTTAGCAGTTTCATTGATCAGAAACTTTGGAAGCCCAACAGTAGTTGTATTTAATGAGGTTTTTTTTCTAACTAACACTCTGTGTTTCCACATTTGTACTTGTGCATGAGTGAGTGGCATAGAAATATGCAAAATAAATTACATATCTTACATATTCTCTTCTTTCTTCCTAAATTTTTAGCGTTATTCGGGAGTTTTCAGCCAAAGCTCTGCATAATCTCACTCCATTGGCTCCTGAATATATAACCAGGGAAGGTGAGTACAAGCACTCTTGCATTCAAAGGTGCCTAGAATGAGTGTAATAAGAAATCAACACTTAATATTATATTTGCACACTTACAAACTATATAAGCACCTTGATCAAGATATTCACTTAGCAGTATATATGTATGTGTGTTCGTGTGTGTGTGTATGTTTATAGAATAATTCCAATTTTCAAAAGCTTATTACATAAAATTTACAAATGTATTCTTTTGCTTAACGTGTGACAGACTTTCTGGTCGTCTTTGTTATGCTTATTATTTTTTGTAACACTTTCCTATGTATTCTAAATTAATTAACAATTATGAATAGAAGTCAGCAACAAAGAATGTGATCACTATTATTTTAACAGGTTTTTGTACTACGCACAGAAATGTAAGTTTCATGTAGCAAGCGCAAAGCGGACATAGGCGCATGTTAACTTTTGCCCTAATCTTACAGTTAGGGATTAGATTGCTTATTAAAAATATAAGCCCACATGGAGACTGCTATAAAAGGAAGTAGTCCCAGGCTAGGAATTATTAGAAAGGTTATTTTAAAACTGCTAATATTGTAGCACCCTTTTATAAATTTAGGATGGGGTCACAGCTGGAACACTATGAACAGTTCTAGTCATTGATCTTAAAAAAGGATAACATAACATAGGAAATGATGCAGAAATTAATAATTAAAAGGAGTATAAGAAATGAAGCAAAGACTATTGCACTTGGGTTTTGTTTTTTTTGGTTTTTTTTGCTTAAAATAAAGATGGATAGAGAAGTTTGAATTACCCCTTTCCATTTACCCTGTTGGAATTTAGAGTCATCAATTGAAGCTTAATGCAATCATAAGAAATATTGTGGGATATGATGCCACCAGATATAATGATAGTTATCAATTTAGATGGGTTTAAAAGCAGTCTGATGAATTCAGGCAATCAAATGATACTAGTATTGAGGTCTCTCTCTTGGTGGGATATAATAGCTCTTGACATCTTATCTATTGTTGCAAGTTTCCTAAATGTACAAAATGCTAAAATAGACTTTTTCCTAATCCAGAAGGCTTATTTTACATCCTTATGTCTATGGAGATTTTCAGTCATTCAAGTCATGGTTATCCCAAAGGTGCTTTTTACAAAAGGCAACTGGACTTCGTTTTTCCTTGAAGATATATCACTTCTCATCCAAGAAGCTTCTTCAGTTCTGACTGAATGGTGGACTGAAGAAGCTTCTCGGATGACAAGCGAAATGTCTTCAAGGAAAAACAAAGTCCAGTTGCCTTTTGAAGAAAGCACCTTCGGGAACTTACATTCTTACGTACGTTCGTAGTCTCTGAGGCGTCTTTGCCCTTTTGAAAACCCCATTAGTCTCCTATTTTCTAATCTACCATAAGAAAATATGTTCTCTCTAGAAAATCTCTGTATAGAAGAGATTGTTGTGTAAAAAAAACCCTTACCACTTTTTGTATTATGTGTCTTACAGTTTTACCAAAGCTGCTGCCTTTAGCAGTTGGTATAGATCTCCATACTCGTCATGGAGCAATTCTAGCATGTGCTGAGATCACTCATGCGTTGAGTCTTCTAGCAGAAGAAAAGAAGAGGTAACAAGAACAATACTGTCTATTTAAATGCCTTTTTATCCTTAACCTGTTTCACCATTTCACCATGTAAAAATCTTAACAAATGGTAGTTGCATAAAGTACAGTTTTCAAAGTATCATATAGTAATTCATATTTTCCTAGATCCTATATAAAGAAATTTTAAAGCTACAACTCAACCATCACTCTGTATGATTATTTAATTACTGTTTATTACTTACTATTATCAGGAATTTCTTTTACTGTTGGTATCATCCATCAGCTTTTTGTAGTTTACCTTTATAGATCAGAAAAGGGGTCACTAAAATTGTCATATACAGTAACAGTGTTTAAATTATCTTATTATTTCCCCCTATTAGGTACAGTATCATACTTCATAAGTGCAGTTGGTTTTTTAAAATTATTTTGAATTATTTATTTCTCATATTCTGTTATTAAATGTGATCCTCTATCTAAGAGTTTACATTCATCAGATACAAAAAAAAAAGGATTATTCGAAGTACTGGTATATGCTTTGACTGTGAATATATGTCACAATAGTTCAATTCTTTTTCTTTACTTCTGACTTCTACTCATAGTGAAAAACTATGTAGATTTCTTCTTATGAGTCATTATAAAGGAAACAAGGCTTAGATATTCCAATAAATTGATGAATATAAGCTGTGAACCATTATCCACATCTTCCTCTACTTTATAGTAGTTACTATTTTTTTAAACCTAGGTATGGCTAGGTGGATAGTCGTTTTTGCGTTGAAAGGAATATGAGGATAGGTGGAAGAAATTCATATTTCAGAATAGAAAGAGATTTTTGAATGGGGCAGCAACTTGCTTGAAATCATGTTTCATTTAGTTTAATCTGTTGGTCTTTCACTTTTCATTGCGTATTGAATGAAGATGCCCCCTCCCCCATTCCATTGAGAAATATGGTGGGTTATTTGCATTATATAGGGTGTAAAATTACCAGAAAACTAGTTTTGTACAGTGATTAAGGACTCCAGGTTACATTCAAGGAGATATGAATTCAAGTCCCATTTTAGGAATTGAAGCCAACCATGGGCCATTTAACTCCTTGTCAGCCCTAGGGAAAAAGCAAAAGAAAACCACTTCCAAAAAGCTTGCCAAGAAAACTTCAGGGACTACAATACTCCAGCCACTGGGAATGAAGATTGATTCCCCAAAACATATAACAATAACAAACAAAAAATTGTTGGCTTTATGTTCTGATTATTTATCCACATTTGTCATTGCAAAGATTTTGTGTTCAGATTTTCAAAATCTACCTATGTAATGTTTTTTTTTTGGGGGGGGGAGGGGGGATTGCCTTTCTCTCTCTCTCCCCCCTCCTGTGTATTTGTATTTGAGTGTGAACATTTGTCTTATATATTATTCAAAGCAAGTGTTAGAAAGGTATCAAACATGAAACTATCAAGCAATAATGTTAGAATAAATTAAGAGAACCTACAAAAGTTGCTGTTGTCATAGCAATTAAAATTAAAAATACTGGAGAAGAAAATCTAATGTTTTATGGTGAAAAAGGATATTGATAATACAGGTAGTCCTTGACTTATAACAGTTGGTTTAGTGACTCTTCAAAGTTACAACAGCATTGAACTTATGTGACTTATGACAGTTTTTCACAGGTACAACCTCTGCAGCATCCCCATGATCAAGTGATCAAAATTCAGATGCTTGGCAACTAGATCACAGCACAACTGTGTTTCCCTGAAAATAAGACTCTGTCTTATATTTTTTTTAACACTGAAATAAGCGCTTGGCCTTATTGCCATGTGCTCAAAAGCCCAGTTGGGCTTATTATCAGGGGATGTCTTATTTTGGGAGAAACAGGATAGTTGCTCTGTCCTAAGGTCATTTGATCGCCTTTTGCAACTTTCTGACAAGCAAAGTCAATGTGGAAGCCAAATTCACTTAACAACTGGGTTACTAACTTACCAACTGCAGTGACCACTTAACAAAACTGTGGCAAGAAAAGTCATAAAATGGGGCAAAATTCCCTTAACAAATGTCTCACTTAAAAACAGAAACTTTGGGCTCAATTGTGGTGGTAAGTTGAGGACTACCTGTACTAACAGCCACAGAATTTTCACAATGTTTTCATTTAATTAAGAATCAAATAGCAACTTAGAGAAAAAATGCTATAACTGTATTTAACATCAAATAATACTGTATTGATTTAAAACACTTTTAAATCTTGTAGACTTATTTCATTTTATTTGGATGAAAAAACTTTGGAAGGACTTAAGCAGATTCATCTGGAGGTTAGTATATATTATATCTACTGAAAAGCTATTTTGGTAGATGTATCTTTTAAATAGAAGAAAAGAATATTTCTTTTTATTTTATTAATAAAAGCAATGTCTAAAGCAATGGACTTAATTGGAAACCATGCTACATTTATTATACTATCATTATTAAGCCAATAATTTATCTCTTTTCTTTTGCCATGGCCTAGGGAAAGAGAAAAGATTCTTAGGTGGAAGGAAAAAGTTATTATTAAATTCATTCAGGAATACATGTTTTTACCCTCTTCTCCAAATCAACACATGAACCACAGTTTGAAAAACACGGGGGGAGGGGAGAAAAAATGAAAATTCTTAATGTAAAATCTATTCATTCTTTTACAGCTTCGTCATCGTCAGTTGTATAGGTAAGATAATTAGCGTCAAATAGACTTGCATTTTTTAGAATGAATTCTTAAGAATAAATAAACATGTTTCTGAAATGTGTAATCCCTTCTGTGTAAGAATGCATAGGTTTTGTGTTTAAATTCCTACTTTTATGTTGACTCTGCGTGAACATGATAGAGAATATTATTTTTTTTTTTTTTTTTGGTCAGGAATGAAACAGGCTCATCTTAGAAGTCCATCTATGTTGCATACCTATTCTGTGAAGTATGTGGAAAAGTGTTTTAAGGATATGCATAGACTTTAGAATGTGAGAAAAAGTAGACAGCTATCAGGTCAAGACATTTTGTCACCCTAGACAAGAAAAAAAAAAAATAACATGTAATCAACACTATCAGCATTCACTGAAACACATAACATTGATTCATGAAATTACCAAGATGTTTTAGATAGTTGGTAAATTAAACTGATGTTCTCAGTCTGCAACATGTTGGCACAGTTTGCTTCTAGTACTTGCTCAAGCAAGAGAACTATTACCCAGCACAGAATATAGATTGTATGAGTGTACAATGTACAGGCTGAATTCTGCTTGCTGGGTTTTTATTTCTCCATCTAATCTACTAGGTTGCTGCTGCTTAAGTCTTATTTGCTAGTTTGTTACTACTACTAAGAAATTATTCTGTATGGAAGTGTGCTTTTCTGGGCAGCAACACATTACTTGGTGTGCAAAATACAGAACATGTCTCCTTTAAAATAAATGCCCTGTGAAGTTGCCTCCAAATATAGGCTACATGTATCCAGGATAAAGAGGAAAGAAATGTCTGGCATAATTACAAAAGTAACAAGTAGAATCTGTTACAATTTTTCAGGGTGGATTTGATTTAAATCAATTCCATTTAAATCACGATTTAAATCATAATTTAAATCACTAGTAAAAAGGCTTGTTTTAAATCAACTTGATTTAAATCATAATGTTTAAAGAGCAACTGCCATCTCTGTCCCTCAGTAACTCCTCTGACCCACTGTTCACTCACCCAATATTGCAGAATATACAGCCTCATGCTATATAACTAAGCTCCCTTTCATGCTGAATAAACTAAATTATTAATATATCTTAAATAGAAAACTATATTTAGATAGATTTTTACTCCAAAAGCATTTTATTAAAATAAATTTGATAAAAATAAAAAAAACTGATTTAAATAAAAAAAACTGATTTAAATTTTTAAAAATTGATTTTTTTTATTTATTTTTTAAAATCATCAATTTTTATCCACCTTGCAATTTTTCAATGTTAGCCATGGATAAAACTTACGAGCTTGCCGAGCTTGAGATCCCGAACTCTCCAGTTCCAAAGACTGCCACATTTGTTGCTATTATTCTCCAATGGAAAAAGAAAGAATATATTATATACATGTTTAAACATGTCCTTGTAGATTTGCCCTCTTGTATAGTATTACAGAGTTGGAGAGGTGTAAATGTTTCTTGTCTATGGAGATTCTTAGTCATGCAGGTCATGGTTGTCCCAAATATTTCTTCTTTTTCTGAGAGCAATAACTATTTTAAATATGAATTATATGTAATACGAAAGCTATTAGTTGTTCCTTATTTATACAGATCATTTAAATTTATATTATAGTTTTGCAGAATTACATTTGTTGGTTCATAAGGTAACTGATACTGAGTCGTTTAACAATAATAATGCGCTCTTCAAAATAATGTGACTCCAGAATTATTGTCTTCCAGCTATTTACACATTTTCAAGATATAAATGGATAAATTTATACATTTGAATAATATATAAAAGATTAGTCTTTTTATCATTTTATAACAAGCAGCTTCTTTGCATTTACGGTAATAGAACAGCACTGCTAAACAAGTTAAACCAGTTTAATGGAATCATGAAGATTCCCATCTGAGAAGCATTTTCTTGGAATTTTAACACAATAACACTAACCATGTGTCAGAAGTTATCAGCAATCAAATTTTTGTGGCTGCATTTACTGATTTCTGGAATGAGAATATCTGTTTCAGAAATAAGAAATGTTTTCCCAGAGGAGCAAATAATTACATTAGTCTGTGCTTGATTTCTGTTTGCTATGTTAATAAGTGATTCTGGCAAAAGCTATATATCATAAAGAAAAAGCATTATCCTTGGAAAGTGTAGAGCACAAGACTATTATATGATTTGTGACATAAACTGAAGTAATATTTAATAAAATCCAGTAATTGTGAACTTGGTTGACTAGTTGAGTTAAAGTAAACGTAAGTATTGGGTTCAGTAAAATCTTGCTGCCAATGCAGAATGACGTATATTCAGGCTATATTCAGTTTTCGCAAGGTAACATAGTCAGGAGTCATATGGTTTCTAACTCGGGAACTCCGTAAAGTTCCAGTCCCATATAGTTTATCATGAGTTCTAACATGCTGCCAAGTATAATAGCTTTGCTGTACAGTGTGATTCTGCCTCAATGTTCACATGAACTGCTGTGTAATGATCATGTTTAAGGTTGAATTAATTAGCTACTGACTGTTTTATTATGTGGAAAACAGTAACAAAGTCATCCTTTATATTTTATATTTTAGCAAAACTGATAAACAGATCATAATTTCTATTAAATACATTCCATTTATGTAAAGAGCTTTCCATCTGAAAATGGGGATGGGCATTCACACTGCAATGATATTTTCACTGCAAATGCAATTAAATTCTATTTCAAAACAACTATGTTGCCGTACAGCACTGCTTTTCCTTTTAAAATCAGATGCAACATATAAAGACCCAGTACACAGATGTTTATTGAATCTGACATGCTGCACCTATAGTTTTCTATTTACTTGCAATACTTATCTCACTTTGTTGAAGAACAAAATTGGATATTTGTTTATTCCCCATGAGAGAACAGAAGTAGTTTTACAAATAACATTTCAGATCTGCTAGCAGCCTCCAAAATTGGTTACACCATTGTCAGGGTCCAGAATAGGCTACCAAATTGAATGAAGGCAGTTAGTGCACTCCTCAGATAAAAGGTCATGAGACATAAAGATTTTAAAGAGTAATTTTCTCTTTCTTTTTTCTATTAGTGCAATACTAGTCTGTTTCACTTTTCATCTATTACAGATATTACAATCTCCACATAATCTTTGTATGCTCTATTTTCCCTTAATATTTGCTGTCTTGTTGAATTTAACAATAAGACAGCAAGAGAAGCCCTCTCAATCAGATTTAAGATCTATCTATGCTAGGATTATGTTTCTTATATTGGCCAACCAGATATTTATTCAAATCCTGCAAGCGTGTATGTAAAGCCAGCCAGCAACAGTCTTTTCCCATTGTTGTTCTCTTGTAACTGGAATTGAAAATCATGCTATCTCTGATTCTGGAGATACCATTTAGTCACCATGACTAATAGTTATTGATACCTTATTCTCTATAAATTTGTTTAATCTCCTTTAAAGCAGTTTAAAAATTTACATCTTGAGGCAGTGAATTCCAGTATTTTAAAATGTGTAAATGCTACAGCATTTCAGCAAGTGTACTTTGCTTGATTTAGTTTGGTTACTAGTGAAATTCTTGACAGCAATTCCATCATTTTGAATAATTTTGAATTTAAGAAGAGAAAAAAAACAATACAATTATAATGATGCTGGCATTTTCTCAGTCTCAGACATCTTTTTAGAAGCTTTACTTTGGTTTTATGTACTATCACTAGTATGGGAAAAGGCCTTAAGCAATGGTATTTCAGAACCAGTAATAAAAAATGTAAGATATACAAAAAGAAAGATTCAGGTTAAAATCCTTATTGAATTTCTTACTATCTGTTATTGAACCACTACGGTTATCCAGTTTACATTATGTCACAGATAGTACTAGAACAAACATAAATATTTCTTTATGAATGGGATGGGATGGGAGGGAGGGAGGGAGAGAGGAAGGAAGGAAGGAAGGAAGGAAGGAAGGAGACAAATGGATTAGTAAATGGTAATTGTTTTTTCAAGAAAATTTTTTAAGTGTCCATGGGGCTCAGTTATACTTGTAGTGTGAAAATCTGTGGAAGGTCTCCCAGTTCCTGTTCCAGAAGCCCATTGTGACTTCACACTAGAATTCCATCTTCTGCTAGGTAATTCCTGTTGCCACCACCTAACTTCCAGAGGGCACCTCACTTGTCATGTTTCCTCCTAATCATGGGATTGATGGTGTAGGTCTCTCACACCTTATGCCTTTTTGTCAATTGAAAGAATCAAAATGTAAAAGAAAAATAACTTAATTACTGTATCCTCCTAGCTGTGTGGCATAAAGACACATGACTAGAAGTTTGAGCCTGCAAGATACTGTATTGTAGTATAATCTCAATAGTTCCAGTAATCTAGTATTAGAGTTTGTTTCTTGTTCTGGTGAACCTCAAGGGGGTGGAAGCTGGTCTGCCTCAAATAATGAGGTTTCTGGCAGAAAACTTTGCATTGGAGAGATTATCAAATTATTATCACTGGAAGCTTTTACAGAAATGTGTTTCTATAGCTTCATAAATAAGCTTGACACAGGAGTGAAAGATGCACATAATTCTTATATTTATAAAGAAAAAAAAGGAACATTTAAATTTTAGCGTAACACAGAAATATAAAGCACATAGCACAAATTCCTGGCTAGAATATTTTTTATCAGTCACTACAGAAATAGAAATCTTGAAATAATATAATTTTTGCTTCACATACTTGGATCTTCTCCAATTTCTTGGGCTACTCCAGTAATTTATCAGAGAGATGGTAATGCCCACTTTGTGCCAGCATTGATCCAGCAATTTCCGTTTTTGTTTTATTTTATTTTATTTATTATATTTATATGCAGCCCATCTCACTCTACAAAGTGACTCTGGGCAGTTTTAAAATTTTCTATCTCCACCTGAACACATTAATGTGGTGTTTTATTTCTCTAATCTTTTGACAATCAATTCATGAGTAAAATGTGTATCATACAGCCAGAGCCTTAACATGGCATCCTCCTCTTCATCTCTGACACAGGTATTTTCAAATGTGATGTGATTCTCTGCCCAGTTTAAATGGATGACTGCTAATAAGAAAAAGCATGAAGCTGAAGCATGATACTAAGTATATAAATTGAATGTATATTAGTAAGAGGAAAAGGAGGATGCAAATGCAATAAGGCCCTTTTGGCATATTGCATGGTTTGTAGTTGTTGAAATACAGTACTGTACTTAAAAATTTGGGTAGTTCACATATGAACAAGATATAATGTAATAAAATTTTAAAACCGAAAATTGAATTTGTTAAGGAAGTAAAATATGCTTTTCAAAAATAATACAATAGCAGTCTTATGGGATCAACTTAATACCACAGATTTCATCTAATGCTTTCCATAGAATAGTCCAAAAGAGTTGCCAGAAAGCTGATTTTAAAAGGACTTTTTATAAACATGCAATGAAATGAGGATAGAATTGAATTTGGCTGTTGGATTTGCATCCAACATAAACCCACATTTGCATATCACATAACTTTTTTGAATGCAAATTTTAGCTTAATAAATTATGGTTTGCAGAACTATTCCCATTCCATGCAGCATGGTTAGCTTCTCCTCTTTCTGCTTATCACATATAAATTTAGTTTGGGATACATCTGAGTTAACATCTGGGTTTGAAAACTAACTCCTACATCTGACATATTTATAGGCTCTTAACCACAGATTGCAGTTAATAGGAAGCAACAGTGAAGATTCAAATTCTGATTTGTTTTACTACTCATGCAAAGAAAGGAGTAAAGTTATTGGAGAAATGTTTGGGGGTACTTGCCGTGTATGCATATCTTCTTATTAAGCTTTGATGTATTGAATCTTGACAAAACAGGCAGATTTAGATTCATGTATCAATTTTCTCTTCCTTTTTCTGTCATGTCAGTGCAAAATGCTGGCAGTGATGTTGTTTCTTAAATTGGTCTTTTTTTTCTTTCTTTTCCAGAGGTTTAGGTGGAGAATTAATGAGGCCAGCTGGTATGTTACTTGACATAGAACATTCTATTTACAATTATAATTTGGAAAGAAGTATTACATTTTAAGATTATATAATATAAACTTGGCTAGTCTTCTGATTCACTGAATTTTTTGCCAATCTTTCTTTGATTTCAATAGCTTTCTCTTAAAGTAGACCTCGGCCATTCTCCCTAATCTAAAATTCTTGTACCAAAATATATTTTTCTTGACTCATGATTCAGAAAATGTAGAATAAAACATGATCAAATCCCAGATTCCTTTTTGTCTTTTTTCATATTTCTATCTATAGCAGAAAGTAATGTAGTTGCAATAACCAATTTTCTTGCCAGTTTGATGTCAAAATCAATTGCTTTCTCCCCAACACTGTTTTAAGGGGCTAGTTCATATGGGGGGATTCCAGTTAAAAAGAAACTCTATGCATGCAGGAACTCTTCCCTGCTTTCAAGTAAAGAAATACTTGGGTATTAGGAAATATGAGCTTTTTTTTTTTTTTTTTATTGAAAAAGTTTTCAAATACAAGTTTTTCCCCCTTTTCCCCCCCCCTCTTCCCTAACCCACCCTTTCCACCCAACCCCCCCTGTGACTTCTTCACAACAATAGGCTATTTCATAACTAGTTACATACATAATATCTTTCCTTTCCCTTAATCCCTTCTCGAGGTACTGACCCTTAACATGTTAAGCTTATTGAGTATTATTACAATTTAACCTTTAATCTTTTATATATATTAATATAACATTTTAAATCGACCTTCTCCCTGCATCCAAATTTAACATTTATTCAATTCTGTCCAATTCCTCCACTCCTCTAAATATATGACTTAAAATCATACAGTACAATTCTAGATATAATCCACTACCCACTTTACTAAAATATACACATATCTATATATGCATCCCATTTTATAAAAAGAAGAAAAAAAAAAAAAGAAGAGAAAAAAATATATCTTCTTTAGTATCTTTCCACTGAATTGTTAAGTCCTCCACTCCCCTAAATATATGACTTAAGAATCCTTTTTCTTAAACTAATCAATCAGTAAACTAACCTATTTCAACCCTTCAATTCCTACAAAATCATGCAGTACAATTCTAGATATAATCCACTGCCCACATTACTAAGATATACACATATCTATATATGCATTCCATTTTGTAAAAAAGGAAAAAACAATAACTTTAAATTTATAATCCATATAGTATCTTCTTTGATGTCTTTCCTCTGGATTGTTAAATCCATCACCCATAATAGGGTAAAATAACATGCTGGTGCAACAGTTTGTTCAAAATCTCCAGTCATCTTCTGCCCCCATCAGTAGTAGATATCCTCGCATCTGTATAAAAGCAAAAACAACCACCCGAGTGACATTATAATTATAATTATATCCATATGGTTATAGTTGTGGTATTCATCAGGATTATTAATTCCCATCATCCTACTGAGTAACATCCAGATCTTCTGCATGCCCCGGCGAGACTCTCCTGCCTTATAACTCAAAATGGTTATAATATATTTACCAAAAAAAAAAAAAAAATTTAGATGATTCAAATCCAACAAAGTGAGGCTCTTTTCACATCCCAAAATCATGGCCTTGCAGAGATCTGCCACAATCCTCAGGATAGTATCAGACAATTGTTCGCCTCCACTATCTTTTCAAATATTCATTCATTTTTTAAAGTCCCTGGCATCACTGTTGCATAGTTTAGAAATTGCTGTTTCTATGCGATCTATTTCTTTTCTTTTTCTTTTCCGGGTTGAATTTCCATCCTCGTTTCTTGCCTACCAATTGTGTGTCTGCTAGTTGATTTTCATTCTGCTTTATGTATTGTTGTTGTTGGGTTAGTTTTATCATCTCATCTTTCTTCTCCATCACTTGTATATCAACTGATTGATTTGCGCACTTGTCTGTGACTTGATGGTTCATCACGTTGGAGTCGGATGACACTGCTCTCTTATTTATAGACAGTCCAGCTGGGGTATCCAGGGAGTCCAAAGACAATTTATCCATCACAGCCTCTGTAATTTGATGTTTTCCTTTTGTTTCCAACTCCTTTTGCTTATCCTGTATTATGCCTAAAGGTGTTAAATTCATTTTTAAAATTTTTTGATAAAAATCTTCCGCTTTTTCAACAGTATGCAATTGATATCTTATTCCTTGATATCTCAATATTAGGCCAACTGGGGTGTCCCACCTGAATAGGATATTTCTTTTTTTTAATTCAGTCACTAGAAAGCCAAATTTCTTCCTCTCCATTAACATCTTGGGCGGGAGCTCCTTAAAAATCCAAATCTTTCTTCCATGAAATTGCAAGGTAGAATTAAAAGAGTTCTGCACAATATTATTCCTAATTTCTTTATCTGTAAAATAGATCACCACATCTCTAGGCAATTGCCTTTGCTTTGCCAACCAGGAGTTTATTCTGTAAATTCTATCAATCCTGCAATACACTTCATCAGGTTGAACCTTTAAGATCCCAGCCAGAATTTCAGAAGATATTTTCCTTAGATCATCTCTATTATTTTCCTGCAAACCTCTCAGTCTAATTACATATTCTGTAAAATTATATTGAATCATTAAAACTTCTCTTTCAATCCTCTGTTGTACATTTTCTTCATTACCAATCTTTTGGTCAGTCTCCATTTTAGATTTGTCTTCCGAGCTATTATCCTGAATGTTTATCAAATCCTTTTTAATTTTTTGAGTCATGTCATCCAAATTCTCCTCAATTTCCTTCATTTTAGACTCTAATAATTTAGTCTTTGCATCCACCCGAATCAGAAAGCCTGATAAACCATTAGCAGCTTTTAAAATCTTTTGATTCAAAAAGTCAAACTTTGATTTGACCAATTCACCAATTTCTTTAATTTCCTGCTTAAATTTTTCAAGTTGCTGGTTCACAATCTCATCCCTTCTTACAATCTCTTCAAGGATAAATTCTAATATATTAAAATCGGGTTTCTGACGCTGGAGAGTTGAAATTTGTTGGCGCAATTTCTTGAGAGGGGAAGTTCCCCCCCCCATTTGTCCAGCTGTGTAAGTCCCGATGCCATTTCCCACACAGACAAGATTTAGCAAAAAAGAGAGAAGAAATAGAAAACAAAAGAACTTTCCCTTAAAAAAGGAAAAAAAAAACTTCTTTTCAATCAACAGCACAGGAGCGAGGTTTTATCTACAAATGTAGCCAGTGATATTTATTCCGCTACATTGTAGTAAGAAGAAACGGAAGGACTTTCCCTTTTAGCCCTTCTCCAGCCAGAGCAGACGCCATTTTAAAAGATTCTTTTTCCCTCTTTTCCTCTCCTCTTTTCTCTCAGATAGATTTTGGAAAGGTGAAATACTTGCAGTTCAGTATTAAGGGTCCAGCTCGCATTTTCTTTGAGTATTCTGTTAAATTCGCAGGCTTGCTCTTGACGCCTGGCTCTGCATAAGCAGAGGTCTCCCAAAGCCCGGAGCAGCGGCAGGGGATATGGGGCTTCTCATCCGCTCCGTCCCAAAAGTTAAAAAAAAAACTTTTGGGACTCTGCGGAGAGTTCTACCCACCCCTGCCGGCTCTATCGCCGTTTCCTCTTGGAAACGGAGTTTTTTCGAGCCGCCATCCGCTGTAACGGCGGCTCTGACAGGGAATGGAAGCTGACGATCCCAAAGGAACGTCTGGCGGCGGCCAGCAGCAAACCGGAAGCCCGGAAATATGAGCTTTTGTTGGGATTTCTACATGCCACATCAGTATATTAACAAGTAATGAGTAATTCTTGGTATGAATAGAAAATAGTAGTCTTCCCCAACCGATGCCTTGCAGATCTGCTGGCCACAATTCTATAGTCAAAGGCATTGTGCTGCCTTTGGGGTGATTTACCTGGCATATTTGAGGGGATCAAATTAATTATTTACTTCCTCAAAAATCTAACCTTATAATAGAATATTTTTTAAATCTCCTTTATGCTGCTAAGAATTTTTTTAACTATAGAAATTTATATACCACTTAATCACTGCCCTCTAAGACATTTTACACTTATTTAAAAAATGCAATTTAGGTTTATTAAGGTTTAGGTTTATTAAATTTGTATACCGCCCTTCTCCCAAAGGACTCAGGGCCTTCGGGAGAAGGACGTCAGGGCCTTTATTATGTAAAACATATTTTACATAATAAAATATGCTTTAGTTTGATTACTGAGAACTCTCCACTCCAAACATTCCATAAAAAAGAAGTGCTAAATGAGAAAAGGAGAGAAAGTGTTCTGATCTCAAAAACCAAACAATTCCACAATAAGGATATGCTACTGAGAACATATTCATAGATTCCTAAGATGCCTGAAAGACCATCTTGATAGATGTGTCCTAGTTCTCTTTGTACTTTTAAATCTGATCTAATCCACCCTCAAATCACAATCTAATCAGATTTAATGTGTGCAGCCCGTGTGACTTGAGACCATGGTGACCATGACAAGCCCATGGTTCTATGTTAACTTGATGTCATCTTCTATAACATCTGTGAATTCCCAGACATCCCCATAATGCAAAATATGAAGGAATCCATCACCAACCCAAGCTCCATTTTGATCTCCTGCAAAACAACAGGACAGGCCATCATCAAATTATCACAGAACAAATACGAGCACCATCAGATTCTCATGGAATCTAATTGTACCCCTCCTCTCCTACTGTAGTGTTGAAGATACTATTATCAGGTCAAGAAACCCCTCCATTCTCTCCCAGCTAAATACTGGTGATATATACCAGGTCCACATTCTTCTCCAAAATGAAATTACAAAAATACACTTTTTATTACAAATGGGCCTGGCATTCAACATTTATCTCACTAGAGGCCCCTGAGATAAAGGCCTCCAGTGATCCAGCACTCAGAACCTGATGTTGAAGGTATAGGATCAGAATTTCAATGAGGAATACAATTTCCTACTGCCGTCCTCTGAAGCAGTATTTTTTTCCTGTTATATCTCCCTCTGCTGACAGATTTGCCATACGGTGCTATTTACTCTGTAGTAATAACGGTATGACTTCATGAACCCTGACCCAATGTAAAAAGGTTTGTGAATGCCATTTAATTCAGTGAATGGGGCTCTGATTGCTTTTTTTCTTCTTGTTGTTTTCTAGTCTGCACTTTGATTGAAAAGTTGTCACTTTCAAAAATGCCTTTTAGAAAAGATCCCATAATTGGTAGGTGATGTTTGTCATGTTGTAGAGTTACCATGTCTGTTTGTTGATGATTATAGCAAATAAATAGTATTATTTATTTAGCAAGAATTATAATCATGTAAATTCCTTTATAGTTCAATATACTTCTTACCTTTTTTTTTCCCTTCTGTCATCTTGATGCCGTGGCCATGTTTGCTATATTCAGCTTCATTCATCACAGTTATGTCAGAATGTCAATGGGTGGAAGTCGAGGGCCATTGAAGCCAGTTAGAGATATTATAGAATGATGGCAATTCCAGGAAAATACGGAATAGCAATTGCTTTTTTATGTCCCGTATGCCTGCTATTCTGGTGGGTTTTTATGTGAATATTGTATTTGTGGAACATCTTTTAAAAATATAGTGGCGAAAATAAATTGAAACAAATTTCACTTGGAATTTGAACTTGTAAGGATTTCTAAAAAGATGTAGATGTACTAAAAAGTAATGCAACCCTACCAAGGTATGTTTTCTTTATCTTCAGGTGACTGGCAGTGGCTGATAAATGATAGTTTACAAAGCCTTCATCTTATTTCAAGCAATTCAAGACAGCAAATAAAAGTACAGTAATTTTATCTGTATTGATCTTAAAAGGTCTAAATATCATATTTTGCTTGTTGCTATATTACAGTTTAAATTTCTAGTGTTTCTAAAACAAAGCAGAGAATAGATCCACCCTTTCCTTCCGTGGTCATGTTATCATATTTCTGGTGCTCGGCAGCTGGCCTACATTTACAACATCTCATGGTCATGTGACCGTGATTTATGTCATTTTTGTCAACAACTGGCCATTAACTCTGGTTTTTGGCAAAAGTGCCCCTTTGAGATCAATGAGTTTGCTTAATGATCATGGTATTCACTTCATGACCCTAGATTCTTTTAACAATCACAGTGATTTGCTTAATGATGTCTGCAAACACATGGGTGACCCATTTTACAACCATCACAATTTATAATTGATGGACAGGCTCCATTATGGTCGCAAGTCAAGGACTACCTGTATAGCATATCAACTTGAGATAAATCAGATCAATAGTTGATATAATAGCAAATACTTTATTACAGTCACCGATCCAAATGCTGTACAATTGGGTAACAAAAGTACTGATTAAATAACAAAAAAACAATGTTTTATTTAAGCTATAACTAGAGCGTACTGAAATGTAGTTCAATGTATTACCTCTTCAGAGCCATGATTAAAGCTATACTAAACTAATTGCAATATCTTCCCATCCTATTAAATGGAGGTTTTAGTTCAGGATAATATGTAATGTAGCATAGTTTGACCAGCCCAACTTGCTTCTGGCTCCTAAAGTGGAACATTTGAACATAGGATATTACTCAACTGTGTGAAATCTCAGATGAATGGGTTTTCTGACATAATAATTACATGGATAGACATTAAATATGTTACCGTAGGACTTTTGCAGATGACCTATCAGGTGTCTCTACAGTAGAATTCTTTAAAAGTGCATTTGAAAGAGAAGTAATTCTATATACTTGTGGTTTTGCTTTTGTTTTAGGAGTCAGCAGTGTCTGCATTAGCTGCTTTATGTAATGAGTATTACTGCAATGAAGAGGGAGAAGCAAATCCAGCTGAGCAAGGTAATGATTAACCCAATTCACTTCTATTTGTTATTTAAGGATAACTTATGGATCTTGCTAACTAAAAAAAAAAAAGAGCATACATAAGCCAAACTAGCCTGAACTAAATGTCATATAGAACAAACTTTTGTTTAGCAAATTACCCATGTTTTCTCTAGCATATTATTTTGTTTAATTTTTAATGAATGTGTTTGTGTTTTCGTTAAATTACAACTTTTCCTTGTTTCATAGGCTAATGCTTTGTGAATACTGTGCTGATCCACTGTGCTGCTTCACTTTTTTCTTTATTTGTCTACTGGTATGGCATCTCAATCATAGTGTAATTTTAGGTGTTTTACAGAATGGGGTTAAACCATCAAAGAAATAACTGCTAAAACCGAGCAGAAACAGAAACACCAAAAATATATGGTGCACACTGAGGATGATTACAGTACAAACATCTACCACACTAAAGCTGCTTATAGGGGGTAGACTTCCTGTTGCTCCATGGTTTGATAAAAGAACCAGCTTTTTAATAGCTCTCTGGAAACCCAGCAGAATGAAAATCTAATATTTTCCCCAAAGGAAATAAATATGTATATAAAAATTCTTGGAATTTCTTTCCTGACAGTGTTTTTTAAAAATGCTTTCCTCATTTTCAGAGAATCCACTGCTAATGCTTTACAACATATCTTGCAGTGAAGATATGCTGAATGGCTCGAAGTTATAGAATGATGTCACTGAAGGAAAATGGACTCGTGCCATCTTGTGGTGCTTACTCTCATGCTCTGCTGTCAAAACATTGTCATAATAAAACTTTTGAAGGTTTTTGGATATAAGAAATATTAGTAATACAATATATACGGAATATTACATAAACAATTTTCAATTGTTTAATCATCATCCTCCCTCAAGAATAATCAGTAGTTATTTTAATGCTGTAAAGCATTGTTTCTGGAGTTTTAATTACTCAGACAGTGACTGTTATGTTTTTCAGATTTGGTGGTACAATACATTTCAGGCCTTCAAAGCCATGAGGAAATGATTCGCTGTGGTTTTTCTCTAGCCATAGGTGCCCTTCCGAAGTTCCTTCTAAAAGGCAAACTCCAGGAGGTGAGAGCTAAGGTGCAGGGTAGAATGTTTTATAACAGTTTTCAAGTATTTTTAAAACAGTATTTTAATGATTCGTGATTGCTTCGTTAAACATAAAATAGATTATATTGCCAATGTATAACCAGATTTCTGCTACATTTCATTTGGTCTCCATTGTCAATTAAGACTAATGGTGAAATCTCAACATTATCTCACATTTACATCTGGATATCAAGGAGTCATGTATTTATTTATTGGATGTCTGTCTAATTTGGGAAATTTACAATTTGAAGAAACACAACAGCTACTGGAAGGCATTGTTTTGTGGAAGAGATCAAAAGCATGAATAATCTGCTGGATCTCATAGATTGAGCAGAGACAGTTAGAGACAGATGGTCTTGCAAGTAACTAGTTCTGTGCCATGAAGGGCTTTAGAGAGGATAAACAGAGCTTTGAATTGTCCCAGAAGCTTATAAGGAGCCAGGGCTGTTTGTGAAACAGCTATGTGACATGGTTAATTATGAAATCTTATCCATAGTTACTCATGCCACTGGATTCTGTCTTAGTTGCACCTTCTAGGTGGTTTTCAAGACAGTCCCATGTGATTCATATTGTGGTAGTTGAGGTGTGTGTGTGTGTGTGTGTGTGTGTGTGTGTGAGAGAGAGAGAGAGAGAGAGAGAGAGAGAGAGAGAAAGGGGGGAGGGAGGGATAGAAGGAGGACATCAAAGACCATGAGTGGGCGCAGTTATCAGATAAGATGATTTGTGCAAAGGCTTTCCTGCCGTGGCTGCCACCTGCTCTTCCAGCAGGCACTGAGAACTCAAGTTCAAGGTTGCCTAGGGTGCATGCATCTCCATCCTAGTCTTGCCAAAAGTCATCTGTAAATGTAATCAACACTATCTGAGTGCTATATCTCAGTCTGTAATCCATCTGGAAGGAGTCCAGATAATATGTTATCATCCAGACTCTTCCGTAGTTGCACAGCCACTCTTGATAATCTTACCCCAAAAAAGGGAATATTGGACACCAGAGAGTTTACTCTTTTGTATCTAGGAAAGATTTCTTGAGAAATGACAATTTCTTTTAAGAACTGGATCTTTCTCAAGAAATGCTTAAAGAAGTATTTGATCAGATTTACTTGTTTATTTTCAGAGGCACTCTCTAGGCATCTTTTTTTCTGGGTATGTCTATGGGATTTGCTTATAGAGAGGCTACCAGAGTGCAATTTGATCCCCCTGACACTGTCCTGGCATCCTGTTCCAGTCAGTCAAAAGGGCCTCAGGTGAACTATGCATCAGAGCCTCAGAAATATCCCCAAAATCTTACTAAAACCCAACAGGGTCCATTGGGAATCTAGAGCAGATTAGTCAAATGAGTTTTTCTTCCTGCAGTGAAGGGTCATTGCAAAGAACTAAGATGAATATAAAGTGATCTGACTATGCAAAAGATAGATGTTTTTGTCTTTTATTCCCCTAAATAAACAAGTCTCCCTCACCCCTCCCAAAACAAAGAGCCTGTGTTCACACAATAATCTTTCCAGTTCATTGATCAGAACTTTGGGATGCTTCTTCTTTAGCACCCAGCATTCCTAGATGCTAACTATTAGTTCATTTTATGCAACACTATTCTCTACCCTATATCACCCTAACAGGCACCACATCCTCTGACCCCCAACTACTACTCCACTCTCTATCGCTCAGCTCCACTACCATCTTCACTCCATTGTTCTCATTGTGGGTGCCAAATGCCCAGATCGTGACTACAAGTAAAGTGATTTGGAAAAACTGGAGAGTCACTGTCAGCTTCCTGCCTTTCATCAGGGGAGGGGGCCACACATTATGTTCCCAAAGCACCAACTCTCCAGCACATACAGCCAAAATACATAATTTACATTGTTCAAAAAGTCTTTAAGTAGAGTCCTGTCTTATTCAGTATAGAACTGCCTGAAGCAATGGGAAGGTTCAAATGTTACATTCTGCTGATCCTTCTATATTCAGGAGTAGTGGGTGTGAGTACTGAGTAGTGAGTACTGCAATATTGGGAGATGGGCCAGATGACAGCTGCTGGATGTAGATTGGATATCCCAGAGGATCATCGGCCTGTCCCTGCTTCCACTTATTGCTCAGCACTATGTGGAGGTTGGATATTTGAGGGTCTGCAAGGACAATCTCAAAGGAGAAGCCACCACTGCCGATTCAGAAAAGAGACCATTGCAAAAGTTACCACTATGTGGCTGATGGATTGATTCAAGGAGAGTATAGATAGTGGTATAGATCCTGATTTGAATGGCTGCAGGATAACAGATTTCATAGAAGTTGGGAACTATATAGCTTATAAACCCTAACAGTGGTGATGATCACTGTAAGTATTTGGTGGTTTCAAGATAAAATGTCATGGATTTTGAGAATATCAATGTGAAATTTCAGACAGATTAACTATGTGATTTTTGTACATAAAAAAGTTGCTTGTAAAGAATTATGACATTTCTTTTTTTTTTTAATTGCAAAAGTTTTACAATTACATTTTCACCCCTTTTCCCCCCCCCTCTCATCCCACCCCAAACTTCCCAACCTCCCTAACCCTCCCCTCCCCCCGGACTTCCACACAATATACTCATATCAAATAAAAAAAACCCCTTAATATAAAACTTATATAAAACTTGAACCCCTCCCTCCCCCTTATAATTTTTTAATCTGCATTACAATGAAATATTTCTATCTTAATATATCATTTTCAAATAAAAGCTATTTGATACTTCCTAGTTTGATATTTGTTCTGAACATAATCTATCCACTTTTTCCATTCCCATTCATAAGTCTCTTGTGAACAGTCTTTTAAATATGCTGAAATCTTCGCCATCTCTGCAAAACTGGCCATCTTCAAAGTCCATTCCTCGATCGTGGGCAAAACTTCATTTTTCCAGTATTTACCTGTCAATAGTCTCGCAGCTGTTATCATGTATAATATCAACTTTGTTTCACCCGAAGTAAAACCCTTAACTATACCCAATAAAAACAATTGTGGAGAAAATTGAATTTTTTTCTTCAAAACATTCTGCATGACCCACCAAATTTTTATCCAAAAGGCCTTAACTTTCCTACAGGTCCACCAAACATGATAATATGTAGCATCTAAACAATCACACCTCCAACATTTTGGCTGAACATTAGGGTACATGCACGACAATTTTTTAGGATCTAAATGCCATCTATAAAACATTTTATAAAAATTTTCCCTCAAATTCTGCGACTGTGTAAATTTAACATTCTGAACCCAAATTTTTTCCCATGTTTCCAACATCACTGGTTCCTCAAAATTTTGTGCCCACTTAATCATACAATCTTTAACCAGTTCAGTTTCTGAATCCCTTTCTAACAAAACATTATAAAGCCTTTTAATATGCATTGGACCTTTCTCTTTAATGTGTCTAACCAATTCTTCCTCATGCAACATAATACCAGTTTTTTGGTCCTCTTTCCATCTCAATTGTAGTTGATTATATTGTAACCAAGTTAAATTAATCCCTTCGTCCAACAGTGTCTGTAGTGTCTTCAACTGCCATCTGCCCGCATCTGTAAAAAGAACCTCTTTGTATAAAAACCCCCCGAGTGACATTATATTTGTATTCCACATAATATGACCAAGATCCAGCCATAGCGGTATTTTATAATCCCATTTGAATTGGTGCTTCTTCCAAACTCTCATCAAACAGTCTCTAAGTATATGGCTTTTAAATACTTTATCCACTTTGTTGTCATAAAATAAGTAAGCATGCCATCCAAATTCAAGATCAAAACTTTCTATATTCATTATTCCAGTCTTTTTCCTTCCAAACCAATCACTTGCTAGAGTCAAAGCTGCTGCTTCATAATATAGCTGTAGGTTTGGAAGTTTAAGGCCTTCCCTTTCTGGAACATCTTGCATAATTTTCAATTTCACTCTCGGTTTTTTCTCGTTCCAGACAAACTTATTCACTCCAGTTTGCCAGTTTTTCAGTTGTTTTTCACTTTTGAGCACTGGAATCATTTGAAACAAAAAAAGAAATCTTGGCAAAATGTTCATCTTAACTGCTTCTATTCTTCCAAGTAAAGACAGCTGCAGTTTTTTCCAAGTCTCCATATCTTTCTGCACCTCTCGCCACAACACCTCATAATTGTTTTGAAACAATTTCATGTTTGATTCTGCAATCTGAACTCCTAGATATTTTACCTTTGGTACAATCTCAAAACCTGCCCTCCTTTCAAGCTCGTGTTTACGATCTTGTGTCATATTTTTAACTATCATCTTAGTTTTCTTCTGATTCAGTCTAAAACCTGAAACTTTACCATAGTCTTGTATAATGTCCTTCATCTGGATTATTGATTCCATTGACTGTGTTAGGATAACAACAAGATCATCTGCAAATGCCTTTATTCTGTAATCCTCTTGCCTTATCATTATATCTTTCAAGATATTAGAGTCCCGTATTGTATTTAACAAGACTTCTAATGTTAAAATAAATAACAATGGAGACAGCGGACATCCCTGTCTTGTTCCTTTTTCAATTTTAAACTCTGTTGTCAAACTTCCATTAATAATGATCTGTGCCTTTTGCTCTTGATAAATTATGACATTTCTTAAATAAAGCACAGTTGGCTTATCAGTGGTTGAGGTGGAAGTAATAAAAGGTTAATTTTTGAAAACTAGATCGTATGGCCAAAGCAACCAGTCAAAACAGATCACAAAATATTATTGTACGATCCACTCAGAAAGATGGAATAGGCATCAGCAAAGTGGAACAAAATATAAACAAGACTCATTCAGCAAGATCCATTGAGAGAGACATCCAATGGGGCCTGATTATTAGAATCAGTTTGATTCAGGGGCAGGCTGGCTGGATTACTGAATCCAGTAATCCTCCTCTTGCTCTTTCCGTGAATGACTTGGGTGTTAGGGTATATGTGAAAGTCTGCTAATCTGTCTTTTGCAATGTGCTGGAGCTTCACAGAAGCCAAACTCCATGGAGATACAGAACTGAAACGGGGCAGGTTTAGGCTTGTCTTGTCACCCTTGTAAATGAAAACCAGCCTTGATATCTGACTGAATGTAATGCACACCTCTAATAAACCACATGAAATGTCTGCTTTGTAATGTGCAAAACTACTACATATTTTCATTACCATCTTCCATTTTTCTTCTCTGACCCACTTTATTGTAACGGCTTCATCTCCATTATTCTGCCTAATACTTTATGAGAAACATAGTCCAGTACTGGTTTAGTGTTTCGATTTTCTTTTATTCTTCGAGGTTTTAGATGCTTTGAAAAAAGCCACTTCGGTTTCTGGAGGTGTGAGTTTTGCTGAATCCAGAAGAGATGGCCTAAAAGCTGTTGCAAAGTATGTAATCCTTTCTATATCATGTACCTAGTAGTTAAGAATATAATACTGTGAATTAATTTACATAAATAAATATATAAATATGTCTCTTGCCATTTTTTTTTGTCAGGCAAAACTTAATAAAAGTGGTAAGAACCTCAGTCAATTTTATTATGGCCAAAAGGCTTAAAAGCAAGTTACGAATATAAACTGAACTTGGTATTGGATAAAACAATTTATGAAATATAATATTTAATAAATAATACATAATAGGGTTAAAACCTCAGTATTGATTTGTTACTAAAAGCCTTGTTTTTATAGCCATAGTTAAAAATCTGGCTGTTAACAATGTAATTTTAGGATTTTCATCTGCAAGTCAATTTTTTACATACTCAGAAGTACAGGTAGTCCTCCACTTACAATAGTTCATTTAGTGACCATTCAAAGTTACAACAGCACTGGAAAAAGTTATTTATGACCATTTTTCACAGTTAGAACTTTTGTAGTATCCCCATGGTCATGTGATCAAAATTCAGATGCTTGGCAACTGGTTCATGCTTATGACCATTGCTGTGTCCCGGGGTCACATGAACACCACTTGTGACCTTAATGGGGAAGCCAGATTCACTTAAAAACCAGATTACGAATTTATCAACTACAGTGATTCACTTAACAAATGTCTCACTTAACAACAGAAATTTCGGACTCAATCCTAAATCAAGGACTACCTGTATCTCTTCTTCTTGGTTTAGATGTTAAAATAGGCAACTACATACAACTTTTTATCATTTTGTAAGCCACCCAGTCGCTTCAATAGTGAGATGGGTGGCATATAAATTTAATAAATTAAAAGACTTTTCACACTTCCCCTGGACTCTATACTTCCCCAAAGGAAGTTCATCTCACAGTTTGGGAAGAATTGGTATAAACTATGTAGAATGAATTCTGTAATCTGTGGGGGAAACCCTGCAAAAAGTGGGACCTGTAACATGATACGTAGGGAGTGACGATGGAAATTGTGCCTCTCAAACAAGCCATAATCTTTGCCAGTGGAATTTTCTCCAGGACTCCCTGCTTTGCTTCCAGTGGCAACTTGTTAGTAGAGGTAATTGCTTACTGCTTTGTTAAATATCCATTGTAAATGACAAAAGTACTTGCATGTCCTGTAACTTTCAACCCGTTAGAGATCATAAGATCTAAGGGACTAGTAAAACATCACCTTTTTATGTAAAACAGCTGAACAACATGTCACTCAGGAGCAAGCTGAAATGCTGATGGAATAATTCCCTCTAAATTTCCCATTGTACTCAGGTCTTTCTCTATGTCATTAGGTATAAAAAAAAACCTTGGCTAGGAGAATATTACAATCACCTGAGCAATATGTTCCCTTGCCTTCTCCTCCCAATCTGTAGTTAATTCTACATAACATACCAAAACTAATTAGATAGATAGATAGATAGATAGATAGATAGATAGATAGGTAGGTAGGTAGGTAGGTAGATAGATATAACTCTAGCTGTCTCTGTCTATCATCTATCTATCTCTATAACTCTATCTATATCTATCTATAACTCTATCTATATCTATCTTTCAATATCTATCTATTTATGTGAGTTGGTTGCCAAGTGCCAAATAGCATGCATGTGACTGGAGAGGTAGTGCAATTGTCACAACTTCGAGAACAGGCCCTAAATCACTTTTTTTCAGCATTGTTGTAACTCTGAACCATTGTTACATGAATGGACATAAGTCAAGGACTACTTGTAAGGTGCATTACTTACATTTTGATTAATAGGTGGTATTGAGATATTCAATTATTTATTGGGTTAAGCAGAAATTTGTTAATGCACAAATGTTATGGTTTTTTAATATTATATGATTATAATAATTAGCTTTCTTCCTTCTACCTTTAGAGTTTGCTTGACAGTAGGGGTGAATGGAGAAGGATCACCAAATGAATTTGTGTGTAAAAGTAACGTTACAGAGATATACAACATATTGTTGGATGGTCTGAATGATTACACAACAGACAGCCGAGGCGATGTTGGAGCATGGTAAGATGAATGTGGTCTTGATAAAGTCCCAGATTTGTTATATAATGCAAAGCAAAAATGATAGACTCAGAGAAAATGTGGCATCTTAGTAAGACTTACTTTTGAGGCTTTCTTCCATGAGAAACCTTCCAAATGTTTATTTTTAATTGTCACTTAGTTTAATTCAAAAAATTTAGTTTTATTTCACTCTGAAAGAACAGATTAGCTGTTCTGATATTCCATTATGGTAATTAAACAGCAGAGGGTGTAGTTGTACCAACAGTTAGACTCCTTTGCTTCTTACATTGCTACCTCTTACAAACCACATTTTGCACACATTATTTTAAAGAGCAACTGCTTTTCATTATCTCTATTATCTACAAACCACAAAGTTTTATTTTTACATAAATAAAAACATGAATGTCTAACCATTTGTACTCATAGCTTAACAAAAAGTGAATTTGTTTTACATGAACATTTGAATTTTCCTATTATTAAATTGTATTGCATAACTTTTCCTAGTTGCACAAAACAAAACAAGGTCAGACCTTGTGAGGACTTTGATGGGAGACTCCAAAGGCTCTTATAGACTAGCTTGGGAAATCAAAATTATAACCTGAAAGAAGACAGTGGCAAACCATTCCTCTAGTGCTGCCAAGGAAACTATTTGGCCAACTATTTGGATTTTCATGTGGCCATGAAATCACCAAAAGTTGAGCTCAATTTGAACAAGACAGTGTATTATTTTTATTGTTACGTTATGGAGAGCCAAGATATTTAAATTAAGGAGTTTTAAAATTAAAGAAATAGGTTTTGTGCAACTTTTCATTGCAGCACACAAAAAAGTGAACTAGTGCTACATGTATCCTTAAACCAATCAATTAAAAATATTTTCTGGCATATTTCATGCTTACATGCTAAAGAAACTTCTGTGAAAGAATGTAGAAAGAATTGAGCGTATAATTTGTAGCTTCAGAATGTAACCAAATTCAAAGATAGCATAGCATAAAGTGATTGAAGACATAATGGTAGTGGGAAATCCATATTTAGATTTTACTTATTGTTTATTTTTTAAGGGCAACTTTAGTTTTGGGGCCCCAAATCATATTAGGGCAGTTATAGCTTACTGCTGTGAATGTTTCCTTCTGCTACTATTTGATCAGAAAGAAAAAACCTACAGAAAGTTGTTGTAGGTAGAGGGGTAGTATTAAGTAAGAATGCGGAGTTACTTAAGAAAGGAATATTTTCTCTGCTATCCCTTTCCAGAATATTTAACGTTTTAGGAAAATATAACAGAGATTCCAACAATGTATTCACAAATTTGTATCCATGTTTATTCTAGAATTTATTATTAATTCTAAAATAAACATAGATACAAATTTATAGTCATGCTTATTCGAGAATTTATACTTATTTCAGGACAGAAATATTAAATTTGAATGTTTCAAAGCATTTCTGTTTCTATGCTAAATAATATATCTCTGACTTCTGACCAGATAGTGAAACCCCACTAGCTCAAAGCTTCTTCTTTAAGCTCTCAAACCTTTTTCAGAGTCAAAATGCTACGTACTCAATGGGTTGGAAGGGGAATTGAATGCGCGGGTACTCTTGGGAAAATACTTTCTGAGGTGTGTGTCTACTCCAGTGGGAAAAAAAAAGTCCAAAAGGAATAGGAATGTACACGAAGCTTTGATTATTATTTTTTTTAAAGGATTCGTGGGAAAGCTAACAAACTGTATTTTCCATATGCAAACTTAACATTCCTTTTGACAGACTGTTTGCTGGGACTTGTCCAAATTCTGTCTACAGGTGTTAAATATAAAAACCTTAAGAGCAAGATGTGTGAAAAAGGGTTCTTTGATTGAAAGTGGTCTAATTGCTCTGTGTGGGTGTATGAGTGCACACGTGTGTACATGCTTGTGCAGGGAAATGGAGACAGAAACCCAGTAGGCTAATTCTTATTTACATATTCATTACTTTGAATTTTCTGTAAAAAAATCAAAAATGCATAACATGTGTTGCCGTTTTGTGATACAGATAAATTTCTTGGGAATGAGTTATAAAACTGGCAGTGTAACAACAGATCAGGTGAGGTGTTCAGTAGATCATTTTGCAGAAAAATGCATCCATTCACTATTACAATGCACATTTTTCTGTTCTCTAAAACATCTGTCTGGGTGCACCTTTGCTATCTTTTCTGTGTCTTTCATTATCTTTTCATTCTCTTATTCAATAATCCATTTTCACTGTTGTCACTAGTACTAAAACAGAATTACTTTTAAATTCTACATTAAAATTGCCTTTCAATAGTCAATTAATTAACGAATGCCCAGAATTAAAGCCATCTAATGCCAGGTTCTAGCTTGATTACGTGAATACATAGGAGGTTGATCTGCATGAAGAAGCAACCAAATCTTTATCTAGTTGCACATAGTGTGATTCGGTCCTTGAAAAGGATTTCTTCTGAAGAAGGTGTCTTCTCTTGCTTGATTTGGACAAGCAAGGAGACCTGGTTAGATTTGCTCAAAGGGGTTCTTTTTTTTGTTGACGGCATATTTCACTGCAGAAAATTAGCATCAGGAGAAGGACTGATGATTAATATAGCAATATCATCCTGCAGCTGTAACTTTTCCTAGTTAATTAGAATTTGGCTTCTATTGTTCATATCTAAGCCGCCTAGAATTGGTATGAGCGAGTAGGCAGCTATATAAATTTTCTAAATAAATACATACATACATGGGAACATTTTGGATAGCCTGTAATAATTGTTGTTGTAAAATTTTAATACTTTTAATATTTGATAGGAAGAATATATAGATATTGTATTGATTCAATTGTTTGCTTGCAGTGATATCTTATTTGGGCTATTGAATGTTTCCCATAAATAGCATAAAGCCTAGAATATGTGAAAAATAGTTTTTTCCTCATATGAGGTTATCTAGATTTTGTGTGTACAAATGAGATTGATTGTGAGATGCATTGTTAATTTAACACAGGGGTCTGCAACCTTAAATACTCAAAGAGCCATTTGGACCCATTTCCCACAGAAAAGAAAACAACGGGAGCCACAAAACCCTTCCCGTGCCTGACTATTTCTTGAGTGGCCACAAAACTAGCATATGTAGTTGAATTAAACGTTCTGTTTTCTTATGAAACTTTTCTTTTTTTGGATTTATCCATGGTTGGCCTACTGGGGGTCGAAAAGTTTAATAAATCGCATGCTGGTGGGTATCACACATTGGTGGTTGTAATGCATATTTTGAGCAACAGGGCCTCAGCAGAGGAATGAAAGAGTCACATGCGGCTCCAGAGCCGCAGGTTGCTGACCCCTGATTTAACAGAATGAGTGTGTATCCATCTGTAAAAAAGCAGGGCCATGTAAGAAGTCTTTGACTCCTTCCTAATATTGCAAAAATATAGAATTTCCTCTGTTTAAAAAAAAAATCTAAGAAATGCTAAAAAATGATTCAGTTAGGGTAATATATGGATTAAAAATTATTGGGAAGAAGTGCTTTGGACCTTGCCTAGCAGAGCAATTTTCACTATTCATGAAAAGAGCTATGTAATTTGTATCTTTTTTTCAGATTTCGTGGAAGTCTGAAAGAAGGACATTGGCAACCTTAAATATTTGCATGTTGCATTTGTGCAAGATCCAAAGTGTTTTCTTTAAGTTGCTTTGAAGCGTTATACAATCCCATAGTCCTATCCATAAGGGATGCCAACCTTGCAGAATGAATAAATATGTATTTTGCCCGTTCAACCTAGATTTATATTCTTCGGATGCTAATAAAGCATTAAGAAATGTTAAAAATGCAGTACAAGTTATAAAAAAAGCATACAAATTAACGTAGCAATAGCAATAGCACTTAGATTTATGTATATACCACTTTACGGTGCTTTATAGCCCTTTCTAAGTGATTTACAGTGCCAGCATATGGCCCCCAACAATTTTACCGACCTCAGAAGGAGGGAAGACTAAGTCAACCTTGAGCTGGTGAAATTCGAACTGTCAAACTGTTGGCAGCCAAACTGCTGGCAGTCAGCAAAAATAGCCTGTAGTACTGCATTCTAACTACTGTGCCACCACGGCTCAATGTAAATGTAAATGTATATATAGCTACATAGACTATAGATCTATAATAATCTGTTCATTTGACAAACAAAAAAAAATGCTACCATTTCCAGTTTTAGAAGTCTAGAAAACAAAATGCTTTCTCCAGGTGGTTGAACATAGTTACAAGTGTATGAACTAAATATTTCAGAAATGGGAATCTACTGTTTAAAAAGACTGGTCATGCTCTTCATACTACCATACAGATAGTAGGAACATCTAGAGAAAAGTTCAGGTTATTTAGGGCCACGATATCTGATCCGTACTTGCAGGAAAAACATTGTGGCAAGGAAAGCACTGGTTGGTACACAATTTCAGCCAAAAAGGAGCAGCTGAAAAAAGCTTGCTTTGTTTTGTTTTCTTTGCCAGAAACAAATCCGTTCCAGTGGACATAAGGATATCATGTCCTAGATTGGATTGCAAACTTCTGGAAGACTGCTGGATGGCAGCAGTGTGCTAGACCTTTCTTTACTCTTTTTTCCATCTACTCATTGTCTGAATATTGCAGCCCACATATTGTAGTCTGCCCTAGTTGATAGTCCACATCTGGAATGGCTGAAGGCAGGACATCCTGGTTCCAGAAGTCAGTGATATGATTATGATTCTTGTTCCTTGAATCAGTCATTCAAAGGAACAAGTTCCACAAACTGATATTTCAATGAGCATTTCACAGGAAGATAGAATCATATCTGCATGTAACTGCATGTGAATGCCAGCATATGGCTTTCCAGTTCTTTCTGACCTTAATGAACTCTTTTCTTTTTTCTCCATTCCTTTCTGTGTCTTGTCATATAGATTGTGAGCGGATGGCAGGGCCTGCCTCTTTCTTTTAAATAGCTCTTTCCTATTTGTCTGAAAACTAAGTAAAGACATGATCATAAATGTACTACATTTAGTCACAGTAAACTTCTATATTTATTTAATAAAAATAGAGGGGTTTCAAAATGGATGAGATTGATTTTGGTACACTCAGCTATAACTGATTAGCACAACGTTCTATCTAGTTCCACAAAGGTCTAATACAATGTAATTAAGTCTTCCTAAAAAAAAAAAAATCTTTGTCCAGTAGAAGTTGTGGCCAGTACATCAGCCCAACACAATAGTGCAAAGGCTGGTGGAAGCATGGTAGTGAAGCAGTGTCACCAAACAGAGTTGAAATTCTTAGCCTGCCCTTTGGATGTTGGGATGAAAGATGCTTCACACACCTATTGGGGGATTTATTTTAAAAAGCAAAACATAAATAGATGATGTGACACCAAATTACTAGTGTGCTTCAGAAGCTCTAGGAAAATGAAAACAAAACAAAAATGAAGCTGGGTATATTTTGTGCTTTTGAAATTAATTTGTATAATTAATAAAGATGACTAACTACAGTGAAGACTGTATGCTTGAACTTTAAGGTTGGGATAAGCATTATTTTAGGAACTGAGAATTTCATGCCTATGCATGAAAGAGTTACTGTCTTTCTTCAATTATTGTTTATTTTTAGTCACCACGCATATAAACTCATATATGTTCTTTGAAAGCTGCTCACTGAAATGAGTATGAATGAGGTGAGCATTAATAGAGACATGGCATGTAGAAAGTTCCCTTGAGGTTTGGCTGCAAAATTCGTATGCCTGATTGACTCTGATTTGTTTTGCTTCAGTTTTCTTATCTTCCCAAACAAAAACATCTTGGAGCCATTATTGAATATGTGCATGACGTACACACCAAAGCATTTTATTCTGATAACAGAATCATGATGTATTTATAAATTTATATGAAACTTGCTAGAAATTAACATTAGCAAATTATGTCTGTGGTTGCTTACTTCAACAGGGTGAGAGAAGCTGCTATGACGAGTTTGATGGAAATAACCCTGTTGTTAACCAGGACTGAGCCAGCCTTAATTGATGCAAACGTGTATGTACTTTCCAAACATTATATGTCAGCCTTTGGATTACTTACAGTAACCAGTTTTGGGTTAAGTAATCAGCCTTTTCTGGAAAGGCTTCTGCAAGAGTCACCCCTATTGATTGCCATCAGTTGCTCCCATCACTATTGTTAATGAAAGACCTGAGCAGGTCCTGTCTTGCATCTGTCTGGGCTCAAGGAATGCAGATTGTAACTTCTCAAAGAGGTTGAATTGGGAAGCAATGGCTGCCCAGTCACCAATTTAATCTTGGGTCTTCCTGTTCCAAATTCTTACCCACTGCAACTGCTGAGAGACCTGAGATCTAAGTATCCTAAATGGGTTGTTCCTCAGCCTTGTGGCAAAAATAAAGATACTGCTTTTTTCTTTTTTTACAACCATTCATTTTTTTTTTCCCCTTTCTGGAAAGAATTCTTAGCAGAAGCCTGAAAGATTGGTGTGGGAGGAGGGTTATTCAGGGCAAAGCAAAAAATAAAAATAAAAAATAACCTCGGCAATGTATGATTTGGATTTGTCTTTTAAATGGTGTTTTAACTTTCAGTTCCAAGCGGATTATGTGCTCTGTGGCTCAACAGTCAGCTGAAAAAATTGACCGATTTCGAGCTCATGCAGGATCTGTGTTCCTCACCCTTCTTTACTTTGATAATCCTCCAGTCCCACACATACCCCATCGGGAAGACTTGGAGAGGATATTTCCAAGGTAATCAGTCTTGAATGGATAAGAGACCTTTGGCTGTATATGTGAAAAGAAATCCATCAATTTAAATTGTGGTTATAGGCAAATGTCTGTAACCTTAGACTGGAAATCTGTTTTGAAAAGAGGAACTACCTCAAGTGGGTCTTGAGATATTAGTATTGAAATCTTTCTCCACTTTCTCTTCAGCTGTTTCACATCCTCCTCCAGCTCCCTCCAAGCGAGGGCTTTTAAATACTCATTTGTAGTGTATTCATACTTCAATAGAGCTGCCCTATTCAGAATATTTTGCAACTCGAAGCAAGATTTGCCTCGAAATGGCAGCAAAAACCACTAATGTATTGTTTTAAGTCATACCTTTAAAGAAATGTCCTAAGATGGTGAAATAATACTGCACGCTTTTAAGATACATTTATTCTGTTGAATAGCAAAAACAATTTCTTCATTTTGGCATTCAAGATTTAAGTTTAAAAAAAAGAAGAGAGAACCATGAATGATAGTTTGGGTGACTTGTTTTCTTTTGTACTTGTTTCAATGTTTTTCACAGGTCAGAAGCGGTAACTTTCAATTGGAATGCTCCATCCCAGGCCTTCCCCCAAGTCACACAGCTTTTGGGATTAGCGTCCTATCGCTACCACATTCTGACAGGCCTCACTGTATCAATTGGAGGCTTAACTGAATCAACAGTAAGGGAATAAAAACTTACCACTTGTTTGGAACAGTTTTATTACTTAACATACGGGAGGGATGTTTTAAGAATATTACTTAAGAGGTAATAGTGTTGGCTGCCAATTTCTGGAAGCAAGTTGTTGATCAATAGGAATACAGGTCCATTAATACAAGTATGAATATCCAAGATGTAGTAATCTATTGTGATTTAATATGCTTGAAGTAGTTGGCACCACTTTGCTTATAGACCACTTTTTCATCCTGTAGCGTTGCACACGTCAGTAAAAATAAGAGAAACTTTAAGCTGTATCAAAAAACATTCACAAACATACATTCCTTCTGAAACTAGTATTCCTTTTCCTGAAAATTAAAGCCATGCTAATATGGGGCATTTATAAATTTAGGTCACATTAAAATCAGTGAGAGTTATTTGTTAATAAGTCTCTTGTTGGTTTTAATGATACATTTATAACATCTCCCTCCAAGCTTTATTGTGAAGCTTTGGCTTCCAGCAAGAAATTAAAAAAAACACTTTTGGAATACTTTGTAATGTGAATTTAGCTATTGGTAATAAATCAGCACCTAACCAAACTTGGCTGGTTTCAAAAACCTAAGCAGGATCTGACCTGGCAAATGTTCAGATTGGAGGTCTCCAGGAGAAATCTGAGACCTGTAGTGAGTGAGGAGAATGAATGAACAAATGAATATTTTTTTTAAAAAAAAAAAAATAAAAAAAAAAAATCTATAAGAAGCCCATAACCATTTCTATATTGTTATCAAGAGAAATCACACGTTTGTCACTAGAAGTCAAGTTTGACTGGAACACAATTTTGATGTACTGCTTTAAGGTAATGTCAGCATTTTAAATAATCTAGAAACAGTGCAGTACCAATACAGTGTGGGTGTCAAACCTGATCGCATCACAGGTCGGATCATGACATATAGCCACGTTTTTTGCCTTTGCAGACCCGGGCTGGGCATGGCCTACGCATGACGTATCCAGCCTGCCGGCCGCCATCTTTGATAGGCCTGACCTACAGGATCAAAACATTTTGTTCCTGGACTTCCGGTTTGCTGCTGGCCGCCACCAGACGTTCCTTTGGGATCGTCAGCTTCCATTGCCTGTACAGAGCCGCCTTCACAGCGGAATGGCGGCCCGAAAAAACTCCGTTTCCAAGAGGAAACGGAGATAGAGCCAGCAGGGGTGGGTAGAACTCTCTGCAGAGTCCCAAAAGTTTTTTTTTTACTTTTGGGACGGAGCGGATGAGAAGCCCCATATCCCCTGCCGCTGCTCCGGGCTTTGGGAGACCTCTGCTTATGCAGAGCCAGGCGTCAAGAGCAAGCCTGCGAACTTAACAGAATAATCAAAGAAAAGGCGAGCTGGACCCTTAATACTGAATCGCAAGTATTTTACCCTTTAAAAAACTATTTAAGAGAAAAGAGGAGAGGAAAGGGGGAAAAAGAGCCTTTTAAAATGGCGTCTGCCGTGGCTGGAGAAGGGCTGAAAGGGAAAGTCCTTCCGTTTCTTATTACTACAATGTAGCGGAATAAATATCACTGGCTACATTTGTAGATAAAACCTCGCTCCTGTGTCTTCTCTTGCTGTTGATTGAAAAGAAGTTTTTTTTTTGTTTTTTTAAGGGAAAGTCTTTCCGTTTTTCTATTTTTTCTCTCTTTTTTGTTAAATCTTGTCTGTGTGGGAAATGGCATCGGGACTTACACAGCTGGACAAACGGGGGGGGGGGAACTTCCCCCATTAAGAAACTGCACCAACAAATTCTAACTCTCCAGTGTCAGAAACCTGATTTTAATATAATAGAATTTCTCCTTGAAGAGATTGTAAGAAGGGATGAGACTGTGAACCAGCAACTTGAAAAATTTAAGCAGGAAATTAAAGAAATTGGTGAATTGGTCAAATCAAAGTTTGACTTTTTGAATCAAAAGATTTTAAAATCAGCTAATGGTTTATCAGATTTTCTGATTCGGGTGGACGCAAAGACTAAATTATTAGAGTCTAAAATGAAGGAAACGGAGGAGAATTTGGATGACAAGATTCAAAAAATTAAAAAGGATTTGGTAAACATTCAGGATAATAGTCCAGAAGACAAATCTAAAATGGAGGTTGACCAAAAGACTGGTAATGGAGAAAATGTGCAACAGAGGATTGAAAGAGAAGTTTTAATGATTCAATATAATTTTACAGAATATGCAATTAGACTGAGAGGCCTGCAGGAAAATAATAGAGATGACTTAAGGAAAATATCCTCTGAAATTCTGGCTGGGATTTTAAAAGTTCAACCTGATGAAGTGTTTTGCAGGATTGATAGAATTTACAGAATTAACTCCTGGTTGGCAAAGCAAAGGCAGTTGCCTAGAGATGTGGTGATCTATTTTACAGATAAAGAAATTAGGAATAATATTGTGCAGAACTCTTTTAATTCTACTTTGCAATTTCATGGAAGAAAGATTTGGATTTTTAAGGAGCTCCCGACTAAAATGCTAATGGAGAGGAAGAAATTTGGCTTTCTAGTGACTGAGTTAAAAAAAAGAAATATCCTATTCAGGTGGGACACGCCAGTTGGTTTAATATTGAGATATCAAGGAGTAAGATATCAATTGAACACTGTTGCAAAAGCGGAAGATTTTTATCAAAAAATTTTAAAAATGAATTTAACACCTTTAGGCATAATACAGGATAAGCAAAAGGAGTTGGAAACAAAAGGAAAATATCAAATTATAGAGGCTGTGGCAGATAAATTGTCTTTGGATTCCCTGGATACCCCAGCTGGACTGTCTATAAATAAGAGAGTAGTGTCATTCGACACCAAGCTGATGAACCATCAAGTCACAGACAAGTGCGCAAATCAATCAGTTGACACACAAGTGACGGAGAAGAAAGATGAGATGATAAAACTAACCCAACAAGAACAACCCATAAAGCAGAATGAAAATCGACCAGCCGACACACAATCGGTAGGCAAGAAACGAGGATGGAAATTCAACCCGCAAAAGAAAAAGAAAAGAAATAGATCTCATAGAAACAGCAGTTTCTAAACCATGCAACAGTGAAGCCAGGGACTTTAAAAAATGAATGAATATTTGAAAAGATAGTGGAGGCGAACAATTGTTTAATACTATCCTGAGGATTGTGGCAGATCTCTGCAATGCTGTGATTTTGGGATGTGAAAAGAGCCTCACCTTGTTGGATTTGAATCATCTACTCTGGATTTTTTTTTTTTTTTACTGGTGAATATATTATGATTATTTTGAGTTACAAGGCAAGAGAGTCACGCTGGGGCATGCAGAAGATCTGGTTGTTACCCATTAGGATGATGGGAATTAACAATCCTGATGAATACCACAACTATAACCATATGGATATAATTATAATGTCACTCGGGTGGTTGTTTTTACTTTTATATAGATGCGAGGATATCTACTACTGATGGGGGAAGAAGATGAGTGAAGACTTTGAACAAACTGTTGCACCAGCATGTTACTTTACCCTATTATGGGTGATGGAATTAACAATCCAGTGGAAAGACACCAAAGAAGATAGTATATGGATTATAAATTTAAAGTTATTGTCTTTTTTTTTTTTTCAAAATGGAATGCATATATAGATATGTGTATATTTTAGCATAGTGGGCAGTGGATTATATTCAGAATTGTATTGCATGATCTTGCAGGAATTGAAGGGTTGAAATAGGTCAGTTTGGGGAGTGGAGGAATTGGATAGAACTGAATAAACGTTAAATTTGGATGTAGGGAGAAGGCCGCCTTAAAATGTTATATTATTAATATATATAAAAGACTAAATGTCAAATTGTAATAATATACTATAAGTTTAGGGGAGGAGAAAAAGGGCAGATTATCGTAAAAATGGGAGTTATAAGAATAATATGCTAAGGGTCAGTATTCTGAGGAGGGAGTAAGGGAAAGGAAAGATATTATGTATGTAACTAGTTATGAAATAGCCTATTGTTGTGAAGAAGTCACAGGGGGGGATGGGTGGTGAGGGGGGGTTAGGGAAGAGGGGGGGGGAAAAAGGGGGAAAACTTGTATTTGAAAACTTTTTCAATAAAAAAAAAAAAACATTTTGTTCCTCACACAGACCAAAGCCCCTGAATCATACAAGCTTCACTTGAGGCATACACCATCCAAATGAGCTGTTCCTTCTATAGAATGGTTTGTACATCCTTAATGACCAGCAAAATGTACAACAGAAATTAAAACTTCTTTTCTCCTGAGCGTCACAAAGAGCATTCATTACTTGGGAGGGCACTAAATGGAGCAGACAGAGAGTGACCAGTTCCTGATTTTAATTTTCGGAATAGAAAGAAGGTGCAGGAAGGGAAGCAGATTGATCTTGAAGGATTGGATTTCTTTAAGAGTGAGCTCAGTCTTCTCAACATTTTCCCCTGTAGTGCTCTCTATCCCTTCTCCCTTTTTCTCCCTCCTCCTCCTCCTCTGAAAGATTGTAGAGAATGTAGAAAGCATTTCTCTCCCTCTTTCTGTCTTGCTGTTCTTTTAATTTGCTTTGGTCCACAAATAGTTGAAACAACATTCATTGAGAGCATTGAAATGTTTGTTTGATTGATTGATTTTTTTCCCCCCATCTTTATTTTTGGGTGGTAACTAATACTCCTCCCTTCTCCCTCCTCCTGTTTTCCCACAACCACCCTATGAGGTGAGTTGGGCTGTGAGAGTGACTGGTCCAAAGTTACCCAACCAGTTTTTTGTGCCTAGGTCGGGACTAGAACTCACAGCACATGCACTTCAGATACTCCTACTCTTGACAGGGAACCTTCAGCCACCCCCCCTCCCGGATTTTCAGAGCAGTGGGGTGGGTCAGAGGTAAAATGGCTCAGGGGATGTTTTCTGACCTCTTGGCTTGGACAGCTCCTCTCTGTGGACACAGAGGTGGCAAGCTCCAATTCTCTGTGGGCAGTGGTGGAGAGGGAGGTGGGGGGTTGGCAGATCTTTGGAAGCCTTCCTTCTGCTGCTGTCAAAAGCATGTTAGAGTTACACAATTAGGAGGAAGAAGCTAATTCAGCAAAACTGCCCATTTTGCTGAATGGAAGTAGAATTACTCTTCCTTTCAAGAATCCCCCACTATGTATTCCTTCTGCTTTCCGTCAGAGGACCTAATACAGTTAGGTGAATAAATAAGCTTTCTCCTGTTGACCACCACTATGTAGCCTAGTAGTATGAATGACCAGCTTTATAAAAGTGCAAAGCTGTGAGTTCAAATCTCCACCTATCAAATGCCAATTTATCATTTTAATAAATTCTAATTTACTTTTATTATAGTTAATGCAGCCTCAGCAGTTATTCCCAAAATAGCATAGATGAGCTTAAAGAATGTGCAATATGTGAATGAAAGTAGATCTACTAACAAGTGAGCCATTTGACCTAGTAGTTAAGACACCAGGCTAGAAGCCAGGAGACGGTGAACTCTAGTCCCACCTTAGCCACAGAAGCCAGCTGGGTGACTTTGGGAAGAATTAGGTAGATTCTCCACCCTGAGTTATTTATAAAAATAATGGGGGGCGGGGGGTGTTTAAAAAAAACTGGAAAAAACCCCCATTGCCATGAAAAATAAAACTCGGAGCAGAGTCAAGGTCCAAAACTGATTCAACAACAAGCAGTTCCAAATTGCTCCAGTTTTCTCAGGATATACCCCCCCTCCCCCATTTAAGAACTACTGCTTTAGGTGAAGCTAATTTTTTTTAAAAAAAATAAATCTGGGCATAAACCTTTTTTTGTTTGCTTCTGCGATACATAATGCTTCTCTCATTGGGTTTTCTGGCTTTTGAACAAGCCTTAGTGATAGATATCTTTGGCTTTTATGTTGCTTATTGTTTAATTTAAGCCTTTGAATCAGTGTTGACTCCTGGCAACTGCCTGAACTAGTTCCTGAAGCTTTCTTGGCAAGATTTTCGGAAGTGGTTTGCCATGGCCCTTTTCTTAGGACAGAGAGAGAATGGTTAGCCCAAAGTCACTCAACTGGTTTTGCATCTAACAGAGGACTAGAAATAAGTCTTCTGGTTTTAGCCTGGTGCCTTAAACACTACACCAAACTGGCTCTCTCTCTATATATATATGTCTACTATTTGTTTTTAGTATTGCACTATTTCTTTAGAATTAAAGCTGCCTAGGTTTAAATTTTTAATTTTGTATACTTAATTAAATTAATGTATGTATTTAATTTTTAACTACTGTGTAAATTCTTTTTATAATTATGCCCTTGTGGTGCACCTGGAGGCTCCAACTGATCCAGAATGCGGCCGCGCGGGTTGTTATGGGAGCTTCCCATTACTCCCGTGTTACACCTCTCCTGCACGAGCTGCACTGGTTGCCGGTGGTCCTTCGGATCCGCTTCTAAGTGCTGGTACTTACCTATAAAGCCCTACATGGCATGGGCCCAGGGTACTTGCAGGATCACCTCCTACCGGCCTCCCACTGCCCAGTGCGTTCACATAGGGCTGCCCTCCTCCGGGTGCCATCGGCCAGACAATGTCGGCTGGTGGCGCTCAGGATGAGGGCGTTCTCTGTGGCCGCACCGACCCTCTGGAATGAATTACCCACTCAGCTCTGGACGGCCCCCGACCTCTGCTCTTTCCGCGGTGACCTGAAGACATGGCTTTTTCAGCAAATCTCCTGATCTTCTGGGAGTTTTTAGTTTTTACTGTTGGGGATTTTAATTGGATTATTTTAGCATTCATTTATTGTTTTGTTGTTTTATTGTTGTGAGCCGCCCTGAGTCCTTCGGGAAAAGGGCGGCATATAAATATGAATAAAATTTTTAAAAATAATAAAATAATTAATTTTGGTGCTATTTCAATCTGATCTTAAATCTCAGATATGGTGTAATCACCTGTTTTTTCAGGGCTTTTTTATGCAGACTTTATAGTAATATAGATATTGGACAGTAAAGCTATTATGCTTCTACAGTACAGCATAATGAGCGTTCCATATATCTTCGTGGCTCATGGATTCATTTCTAACAAGAAATTTGGGGGAAAAAATTCCAGCCCACTTAATACATTTTTTCTTGTTTTTAGGTGTGGAAATCAGATGTAATCTAATTTAAACCATTCAGCTAAATTATTTTCCCCCTTTCCAGCAATTAGCCAAGCTCCTGGGCATGATGATATCTTGCCAGTTATTTTTTATAATATAGTCTACCTCTTTCAGTTCATCCTGTCTTCTTTTCTATGATCAGCTGTTTTACAAATCTGGAAGGTGGAGGCCAACCATTTTGCTAGCCAACAAGAATAAACCTCAAGCAATCCACATTTTCTGGGCAGTTTCTTTATTCATTTGGGTAGCTGATCCTTAAAACAGATCTGGTCTTATTGAAGAAATACAGAATATCAGTGAACTGGAATTTCAGTCAGATCAATGTGACCGTGACTCTTTAAAATAAGATTGCTTTATGAATAGCTGGACTGCCACTAAATATGCCTAGGTGTTCTGGACATTATGGTGAAATCTTATTTCAGAAACTGCATCAGAGAGATGAGTCAGATGCATTGCTAGTTAGATTTTTAAGACAAGAAAAATCTCAAGATTTTTAAATAATTATTTCAGAGCGGTGGCAATCCTATTATGTATTGTTTACATCTAAAGAAAACAGCTGGTTACCTCTTAACTTTTTTGAAAGAAGTTTCTTAGATCAAACCCTACTCCATTTGTGTTTCTGAAGTCCTTTTTGGAAGGAGATACTCTTGGTAGAGCAAGAGTTTCCTTGATTCTAAATATCCAGCTTGGAAATTGAAAAAAAAAAAAAGCCTTCCTAAATTTGGATGATGTTATATTTAAGAAAAGGTTCTTCATTTGGATAGATAACTTCCCATCCTGTTAAAAAAAGATGTATCTGAACAGAAAGACAGATTGTAGGACTACATGGGTTTATTGAAGGTTACCATTCTACTTCCCCAGAGCTCCAGATAGGACACAGTAACTTTCCCCACCTGGCCTTGACAACCTGTTTTTTTAAAGAAGTAACTTTTCTCTCATAGCCTACAGTTACATGTTGTTAAACTTGTATAATAGTAAGGGTTTTTTTTTGGGGGGGGGGCGGGTTTCATGGTTTTGGCTAGACAAGATTCAGATTGGAGTTCCTTAATCTGTTCTTCAGATACATATTTCTTCACTGAAGTGGGTTTCCAGGCTCAGATCCAGCCATTTCTTCCTAGTTCAATTTCTCTTTAATTCACAAGGGGTGCCTCTCCCTTCACTTTATTCATCTCTTTTTCATTCTCATGAAAAATGTGACATTGGCAGCATGTACACAGAGCATGTAAGATATTTTGCAGGAACATTGGAAGCTATGTGCCAGAAATTCTCTTGAATCTTCAGCAGAAATCTCTGGACACCTTTTCTAGATGGTGGAAACAAGATGGTCCAGTCAATTGTGGTGATGATTACATAGAGAAGCACTTCAGCTTTGCTTCATTGCACATAGTGATCTATCTAGCAATCTACCAAGAGTGGGGGGGGGGGGGGGGAGGTTATTTCTGGAATTCCTCCCTTAGCTGTTTTGTAAATACCCTAAGATAATTAATACCTCTGTAAGGTTTGAATTTAATTTTTTACTGTATTCTGCTTTATTCCTACATATATTTCTACTGTATATAAGAGTCCAACAACTTCAAACTAAATATTAAAAGCAGTAGGATGGCTATTATCATCACTGACCTTGGGGTGGGGGGAAAGAAAAGACCTGGCAGATTTTTCCTTCCCTCTTTCTCCCTTTATTGCTTGTTTATAATTCATTGGTTCATTTATATATGTTTGTATATGTATGTGTTTGTTTAGCTCAGTTTTCCAGTAATTCAAAAACATTGTTTTGCATAGGGTTGAAGGGCAGTCTTGTATCCTCTCTGATCTGGGGATCAAGGAGATTCGAATGAGAATGTGAATGTTGCCTATTCACTCTAGGAAACCTGAAACCTTCTACCTGAAGATAAAGAACATCTTCGCTAGTGCTCAGAAAATAGAAATTTGCAGCAGCTTCATCTCTGGTTCCTTTTATACAATTAATATAGATTTTTTTATTATTATTCCTTTAATGAAATGGTAAGATAAGTTTAAATATTAAGAGCCTAGACATGATGTGAAGATTTATTCTTTGCAACCTAAAAAAAAATGCTTTCAAATATTGATGCTCTTGTATAGGCCAGACTTTTTAAAAAAAAAAAATTGGAATTTTTCTCACAGGTGCGATGCTCATCCCAAAGCCTGTTCAATTATCTCAAGAGTATTCAGAATGACCGAGATGCAATGAACAGTTTTTGTGAAACTTTACTGAAAGTCTTTGAGGACAATCTGCTGAATGACAGGTGACCTATACAATCTCAATCAATTTGGGTTGCAGGATTGGGTAGGGTAAAGGTTAAGAATAGAAATGGAACACTGCCTCCCAAATACCTTCCACAACCATTTCAGTCGTTAAATCTTCAAAAGAGCCTAAAAAATTCAGCCTCAAATCACCAGATATTTATTGTGTTCCTCCAGAAAGTTGCGAGGTAGAGTTGCAGTCCTCGGTGCCTCAAAACATGCCAACATGTGAAGGAAACTTTGGTCAGATTTCTCATGGAGATTTTGGCTTTCTTGTTCATGAATATTAAACTTATATTTTCCATCTATGACTTGTAAGTTAGAAGCCATGGTTATTAAAACATCTCCCAAACTGGAAATCATCAGTTCAACATAGTTAGTAGAACAGACTTTGAAAGTACTGAATTGCAACCCCTGCTCTCTTTCAAAAGCAACAAGAAAAAGAAATATGCCTCTGGAATTTTCAGTTTGAAAGATGTCAAATATTGTATGCCTCAATTTCTCCTGAAGACACACGCCTGCACAAGCAGAAGGAACAGTAGGGAAATGGCAGTCAGTTGGCAGACAAACATCAGAGCTATTAAAACCCAAAGGACTAACAGAATTTAAAGAACACAGGCAAGCTAATTAGACAGACTTTTTGAAGCTTGATGGCTTTTGGGAAGTTTTCTCGTAGATTCTCAAAGAAAAAAATTGTAACAGTTGTATCTCAAAATAATTATGATGATCACCCACAAATCACTAATTTCACAGAAACTGGTATAGCTAAAAAGCAAGTAACTGATAAAGTGATAGTGTAGTGTACTCCTCAACTTCAAAGCCCTTTTTTGAATTTATAGTCATCTTGTTCATTCAGAATGACAAATTTTACTCACTCTAGTAATCAATTTGTCTATCAGTGTTTGACTTTTCAAACAGGTGGAATTCTTCTCTGATGCAGTCTAATTTCCAATCTCTGGCTGCCTCTAGGCTTCCCTTATCTTCCATTATAATCTTTCAACAAAAATTTAAAAGAGCAGATACTATAATAATAAAAAAAAGAGTTTCAGTGAATATTTACGTGGGTTAAAAAGAAGCTGTGATATCCACTCAAGCTCATAATTGTTCAGAATCTCCCATACTACAACATTTCAAACAGATTGCATTTATTACAGTGAACTATGTGGTATCCCATGTCCAACTTAACTGCATCTAATTAGAGTTGTCTCCCAGACAGTAATAATGTCCATTTGTGCCATTATCCTTCTCTGAAATCCAAATGCACTGTGTTTACATTTGCCACAGTAGAACATGAATGGTGTGGGGGAGATGCCAGCAAGAGAGTTAGGCAGATGCTAAACCAATGCTAAACTTCCACATACCTGATTCTCCTTCTCTGCAGATAGTCCTTGGAGTCCACTTTTATTTTCAGAACCAATTTAGAGAAAAAAAAATTAACAAGTTCTGTGATTGGCTGAATTAGTTGATAGTGAAAATTAAACATTCCAATTCCCTGAGTACTATGAACATAGGAGAGTGGTAGTGGGATCTCCATGTATCTTTTAGTATATTATTTCTGCAATATATTTGTAGCAAAAGTTTTTCTTTGAAGTGAGAAATATGGAATCAAGAGTAGGAGGAGGCATTTAAACTAGTCATCTAAGTAGGTGATTTCATGTTGAACTCCTTATTGTTAGTTTTTTCCCTCTAATATATTCAGTCAAAATTTGTTTTCCTGTAACTTCCTGTGTCTTTTATTTTATATAATTCTTTCTGAAGTATAACAAACAATACTTCTCAGTTAGATGAAGAGTTCTTATGTTTCAGCCCACATCCTCTGCTTATCTGTTTTCAAGATGAAATGTTCCGTTGTTAAAATCATTCTTTATAAACCTTAAAGATCTCTGGAATTTGTTAGTGGATTACATATGTTTGGCATCTTGCTTGTTCACAATATAAGATGTCAAATTAACTCTTATTCATTCCAAGATTGATTGGACTCAGTTTAGGTTTGATCATCTGACTTTAGAGCAAATATATAAAGTGTTTATTATATGTGAGTTGTGTCAATGTGAAGTGTATAAACATGGTATTCTATGCTTTCCTCATTAGGGTGTCTATTCCACTGCTAAAGATGCTGGATCAGATATTGGCCAATGGATGCTTTGATGTATTTATAACTGAAGAAAAGTAAGTGGCAAAGTAATAGATGTATCTTCTTTCTTCCAAATTGCTGGAAAATCTTCAAAGGACAATGTTCCATTCCCCCTAATTTATTATAACAGGGGAAATTAGAGTCTAGATTATTTTTACTATATCTTAACAAAAGGACTATTTGGAGAAGTATTTTGTTTTGAAAAGTTAAATGTTCATATTGAACAAGGCTGAGTTAGGAACAGGGATGAAATGCTCCCGGTTCGGACCGGATCACCTGATCCGGTAGCGATGGAGGCGGGTGGTTCAGAGAACCGATAGCAAAAATCCCTGCCCCCCCCATTGCCCAGTCGATCCGCGCAATCATCAGAGGCTTTTTTTTATTTTTAAAAGCATTTTTTCTACAACCTCTTTGGCCGAAAAAATGCTTTTAAAAGTAAAAAAAAAAAAAAAAAGCCTCCGATGATCATGCGGCTCAGCTGGGATCATCGGAGGCTTTTAAAAGCATTTTTTCTACAACCTCTTCGGCTGAAGAGGTTATAGAAAAAATGTTTTTAAAGGGAAAAAAAAGCCTCTGCCGATCAGGAAAGTCAGCTGGGATCGTCAGAGGCTTTAAAAAAAAAAAAGAAAGCCTCTGCCGATCAGGCAAGTCAGCTGGGATCGTCAGAGGCTTTAAAAGCATTTTTTTTACAACCTCTTCAGCTGAAGAGGTTGTAGAAAAAATGCTTTTAAAAGTAAAAAAAAAGTTGGCCATCCCCACTCAGTCACATTATCCCCCCACCAAGCCACGCCCACAGAACCCGTAGTAACAAATTTCACATTTCACCACTGGTTAGGAGCCTTGTGATCCCCAAGAGATAAGAGCTATCCATCTTTTTTAAGGAAGTGGGCACATTTCCAACCAAAATGCTGCTTTGAGTTGCTTCATCAAAGCTAAGGAGATGACGAAAAAGAGGAGAGTTTCAGCATGATTAAGTCAAGCCACAAATCTCTTAGCTTTCCATAAGAGCTCATTTAAGTCACTTGCTATGTTCATTTATCAATCTAAGTTATAAATGGAACATTTGCTAAAATCCATTTTGATCCCCTCCCTTCAGAAGTTCTGGAGGGCCAGTATAACAGTTTGCCAAGCACTCAAGGCACTCTGCCTAGGTAGAATCAGTCGAAGAGGTTATATACAAATTTGAATAAGACTATTTTGACCCTTACCAAAATGCCAGAACAAATATTATATTTCTTGCCTGCTGTATGATAAAAACCTAAAAGTAACATTACATAGCTTCAGGGAAAAATTATATAACAACAGTGTAGCATGATATTCTTCAAAAAATAGGATTGATCATTTGAGGCATATTGTACATTGAAGCAATCACTGTTGCATTTTATCAATGCAGTTTAAGTGCAGTGTCCCATTAAAAAAAAAATAGTTGGTTTTCTTTACATAGAAAATGATCACATGGGATGCTTAGTCCAGTAGGCATCAACAGAAGTATTCCCTTTGAGCACAGCTCAGATTTTTACACATAGGTAAGAGATTGACAGCAGTAATTTTGTAGTTTTGAAGACTGGCAGCTGGAGGGCACTTCATGTCCTGCTCTTGATTTAAGGACTACCTTGTTTTTCTTAATTGGTTTGTCATGATATGGTTAAAATGTATGGTAGCTCACTTTTTTTGAAAAGCTCAATTTTCAGAAACACATGCACCCAATTTGCATTATATAAAACTCTGGACAGATCCCTTTTCCCTAGATACTGATTTTCTTTCTCCTGAAGTACTGCCTGCACAGGAGCAGGATTTTGTTACTTCCTTTGCAGGCTGATCTGTTTGAATTCACTTACTGGTTCCTTATTACAAGTGTGAAATTAACAGATGACAGAAAGAAAGCCAAGTAGGTCTATTTCGAATGTGGAGCCTTATTCATAAGAATACATGCATTAAATCTTTTCCAGATGCTCAACTGGATCTGCCTACATTGTCATTTCCTTTCTAAAGCTCACCTTTTCCCCTATTTTGCCATTGTATTTCAGTGAAGTGAATGAATCTCCACTAAATTCTATGCAACTTTCAAAAAAAAAAAAAAAAAAAAAAAAAAAAAAACAACCCTGTGCAATTTTTGAACAAATTAATGAGTAAACATGTTTGCTTAAATGTGGAGATTATAAACAAGCTTTCACAATGGAATATGCAGTAACAATAATTATGTGGCATCAATTTTTGTTGGGTAAAAACTAAACTTTTGAGAATATTTATATTCCATTGTCCTTTGCCTTTCTGCTCTGTCTGAACAATACAGCTAAATAGAATGTGAATAAAAAAATTCAAAAAATTAATTTTAGATCAACTGAAATATTAATTAACAATTAAAATGTATTGGAAGAGAAGAATGCAAAAATGATTTTCTCCCCTCCATCCACTAATTAATGGAAGCCTTTTATGGCAATATTGATATAGTTTGTTAGTTTAACTGCTAACATGTAAGCACATAAGGATATATAATTTCACAACTCTCAAGATCTTTTGTTCATCTTTGAAAAACAAATAGCTAAAAATTGTTTTCTCAATTTTTTAAGCCACCCATTTCCTATGAAGTTGCTCACTCTTTGTAAAGAAGAAAGCAAGAGATCTAAAGATATCCAGAAACTCCGTTCCAGCATTGCTGTGTAAGTTGGGAAAATATGTAAAAAAAAACCCTGAAGGATGAAAAATTAATGGTCTGTAGCCAGTCCATGTGGTTTTAAACAAAAAGACAGGTGGAAAATTAGTTTTATTTAGCCCTGTCATGTATGCAAAGGTTTCATTTGTATGCTCTATAAAAGTGGTCTTGACAGTGAATTTTGAGCAGCTGTGTGTATACATTCTAGTTCAAAAGCAAATGTGGCTAACAACGTAATTCTAAAAGCAATTCTAAGGAAGTTCAAATCTGATTGGTGGTAGAAAAAGTGGTGGATGATTTGTCATTTCAAGAACCATGACAATTCCTACCAGACAGAACTCAAACTGGGGGAGAAGAACAGGCAACTCTGCTCAATTACATCACCAGCTGTTCATTACTTTTCACCATTCTCCTCACATTGGTTTTAGTCTGGATTTGTGTCTGGAGGGAGGGGGCAGCTCTATTTTGGAATATAAAATTTAAAGGGTTCAAACAATAAACAGAACTATTATTCAAAATTACTTTAATGTGTGTTTATTGGATTTTTTTGTAAATGAAACTACAGGTAATTGAACTTTACGAAGTGAAACATTTGTTATTTTTTTGCCTGTTTTAAAGGAAAATAAAGGTTGAAAATAGAAGGAGCCAAAAATTTTATCACATCCCTCTTCCCCTCAAGCCCCTCCCCATCAAAGTTATATATTCCAGGCATTGTTCTCCACAGTAACAAGCAAACAGATCTAGAACTCTTCATTTTGGGGAAGGACATCTCCAAAAGTGGATATATTTGGGAGGGGTGGGGCATGATTTTCAATGCACATTTCAGCATATTTAATGCAATCTAAACTTTCTTATTTTCTGAATCCAAAAAACAATCATAATCAAATGGTAATTTCTCTCACAGCTTAAAACAAGTGTTTCTCCTGTCTTGTGGTAGTTTATGCCTTGATTTGGTATCAGGATTTTCAAGTGTAGACCATTTTTTTGGTATCTTAATCATGTTATATCAATTAAATGAAACTATTAGACAATATATCATAATCAATAGTGGAGAATATCTGAAACTCAGGGCCATATTGGTAAGTTCTTGGTGCTCTCTGAGGTTTTCCTGAAGACATTTCATTGCCAACGTAGGTAAATCCTCAGTGCAAGGGAGAATGAGATTTGCTGCCTGTTGAGATATAGTAGCTTGCCCTGTCAATGGTGATGGTGATGTGGCTTCTTCCTTTATGGTTTCTTCATTAGGGCATTATTTATTCCCTGGTGTTTCGTGCTACTTCCTGTTTATATGGGGGTTGGCTGCTCTGGCTATTTGTGTCCTTCCTTGACTTTTGATTGTATCTTTTTTCATTGGTTTGTAGATCAGGTTTCTCTCTGTCTCTTGATGGCTGATTTGTCAGCATGGCAAGCTTCCAGGAATTCCCCAACATTTTTTAAAAAAATTTGGCTTGTTCTAAAATCTCAGACTTTCCCAGCTGATCATAGCTTTCCAAGTTTGGGAGGGGAAAAAATTCAAGAAACTTCCTACCTATCCCTACCCACGCCTGCATTATGCTTCTGTACTGAAGGCTTGGGTCAAATCAAAGATTAGAAATGGGTTTTAGAAACAGTAGATCCAACCAAATCTTAGTCATGGAATTGCAGTGGTTGAGGCCTTTTGCTGCATTTGTTTATCTGCTCCCAGAGCAGATTTGCTATCCTTGCCAAGGGAGCTTCTGTCCTGTACCTAATCCAAACTATTTTATCAGATTTATGACTTTGAATTGCATTGCCCAATGCTTACATTGATAAGATATGCATCTATATTGCTTCTGTGTTTCAGTGTCACCGGATAATACTGATGTTCTTAGTACAGTTAGTCTCCTCAGTTTAATATCAGAAAAACAAAAATGCTACTCACTTCAATACTTGGCTGGAATTGTTTTACATTTTTCTAGAACTGATTAGTTCTAGAAGAACTAAATATCTCTCTCTCTCTCCCTCCCTCCCTCCCTCTCTCTCTCTCTCTCTCTCTCTCTCTCTCTCTCTCTCTCTCTCTCTCTCTCTCTCTCTCTATCTATCTATCTATCTATATATATATATATATATATATATATATATGATATTTTTGTAGTCAGGGTTTTTTTCTCCTATGTAGATAAAGTTGTTAAATGGCCATAGTGGGATGATATCTCCAATCATCACTTTCAGGCCTGTCAGACATTTTGTGTTGTTTATTCTGAGACTTATGGGAGACTGGGATAGCACTATTTCGGTCTTTTTGGACCTCACCGGCCAGCCACACCCATATTTTATGACTCCTCCCTGTAAAGGTCAAATATTTATTCTTTTTAATTCATAGGCTCAAATGTATGATATTTTTGTAGTCAGGGTTTTTTTTCTCCTATGTAGATAAAGTTGTTAAATGGCCACTATAAATATTTGACCTTTACAGGGAGGAGTCATAAAATATGGGTGTGGCTGGCCGATGAGGTCCAAAAAGACCGAAAGAGTGCTATCCTAGTCTCCCATAAGTCTCAGAATAAACAACACAAAATGTCTGACAGGCCTCAAAGTGATGATTGGAGATATCATCCCACTATGGCCATTTAACAACTTTATCTACATAGGAGAAAAAAACCCTGACTACAAAAATATCATACATTTGAGCCTATGAATTAAAAAGAAGAGAGAGAGAGAGATTTGCTTTAACAAGACGTTTTCTAATTTTTATTAGAAAGAAAGAAGGAACCACTTTTTTATAAATATATATTAATTTGATTTTTTTAAATTATATGGTAATTAGTTTTTTATATTCAATATTGTGTTTATCTGAATTCAGTGTGTGATTCCCTCTTACCATTTGCAGTAAGAGATTAAAGAGCACGGAAAGTTTATAAAAACTTATAAAAAACTTTCCAACTTGTTTTGGAACATTATCTGTCATTCAGTTTTCATACTTTTCATTTTGTGATTTAAAAAGATAGATTCTTGCCATTTTTAAACTTTTGTAATTAACACATCATATTAAATTTTGTATAAAAATCCGTAGTTGAGTTTTCATATCTAATTTTTTTTTGATAGTGGTACAATATAGCAAAGTGTTTTTGATATATGACGTGCTTTGTTAAATCAATAATAAAATATATTGTTATATATTTATTATTCTAGGTTTTGTGACTTGGTTCAATTTCCAGGTGACATGAGAAAAAAAGTTCTGTTTCAGCTCTTCCTCCTTCTTTGCCATCCATTTCCTATTGTAAGTACTTCAGAAATGGTTGAGATTCTTGAATTATATATACTAAAGAATGTCTGTTTTTCCTCTTGAAAACTTACCTAGGCAACTATTGGGTTACTTCTGCCCTAGTTGGTTCCATACTGCATATGTACAGCACAGAGGTTCACCCAGTGTGATATGATATTAGCAAGGAATACATTAAATTCATTCCCTAATGTATGGCTCTTATGAACAGCAACAACAAAAAGCTCCCACTGTTATGATCTCTCTCCCCCACCAAAAAAAAATCCTCCACCCATATAAGAACTCTGCTGAATCTCACCAAAGGTCTGTGTAATTAATACTTTTTTCCCAAGTGCTACATAAGGCCATCCCAATTGTATTTTTCAATAATTGATATTTAGGTTTTTGCCTTTAATGCTGGAGGTAGCCATGATTAGAAACTACGTATAGCATTATCTTTCATAGACCTATTTGTATAACACCTTTAATAGCTGTCCAAAATGAAGAGTAATTTTTGTATTTTTGACAAGTAGATTACCTCTCTCAGGGAAATAGGCAGTGGGGGGAGGGATTAAGGGGCAAATTCATTAAAAGCTCTTGGCTAATAAAGGAAAATGACTTGCCTTAGGCCTTGGCTTAATGTGTTCTTTTCTTGATCTGTAAATACTGTTCTCCGTTTTACCCACTCTTTCATCCCCTAAAGGCAACCACCTTTGTTTGAGCCATTTCTGTTTTTGCTCTCTAGATAAGAAAAACAACTGCTAGTCAGGTTTATGAGATGCTGATAACCTACAGTGATATTGCCGAACCTGACGTTTTAGAAAATGCCATGACAATTCTCAGTGACACTAATTGGTGAGTTAATCTTAAATGTACTTGTAAGTTTCAGCTACCTTCCAGCCTATAGCATTTAAGACTATACCGGACATATATTACGCATTGGGGATTTGCAAAGTTGTGTATGAATCAAACTTTGTGACACCAGTCACCACTTTGTGACAGGATTTGTTTGTAAACCTCTTTGAAATTTAGTTGATACCGGTAGCAGTTTACAGCTTACTATACAATATATTATATAATTCAGTACAAAGCTATTTTATTTATTTGCTTACTTGTTTTGATTGATTGTAGTAGGTAGCTGAGACTAATACTATCTGACTCGTCCTACATTGTCTTGGCATTTCTTTTACTATTGATATGTAGAGTCATATATTTAGCTCAGGATGCATAGTCCCTCTTCAGGAAATAGAAATGCTGCACGTTTCAAAGACTAATAATTTCATTTCGTAAGACCTGTTATAGATGAAGCCATAACTGTTTAATGTAGAGTTTTTCCTTTAATGTAAGTCATGGAAATGTTGAGGGTAGGTGAGGTTAAAGTCTCTTTTCCTATTGAAAAGAGACCCTATTCGGGATTTGGGGGTGGGAGGAGAGAAGACAGATTTTTAAAGTTTGGGGATGATACCTCTTCCTGGATTTCATAGCTGGGCGTGAGGAATTATCAGTGTGAGTGATTGTTTCCAGAGCACCACTTCTGTGTATAGAAGAATTGCCAGGAGCTGAATCCATATACTGTATAAGGCTGGTGAAAAATGATTTTAAAATACTTTTTCATATTTTTTATCATCCAGTTTAGTTCCAGAATCTTCCCTGCCATCTTACTGGCTTAGAAATTGGGATGTGAACTCAGGATTCCAGACAAAACCTGAAGAGCCTTTAATCCTTCAGAAGCTCCCCAAATAATTTTTAAAAATGAGTTGAATTCTTTGGCCTTCTTCCAACCTATTGCATCATTTAGAGGCAGCCAGATTATATCCTCCCGACTAGAAAATAACAGAATTGTCATAGCCAATGAAACAGAATTCACATCATTTCCCCAGCTGTTAGAATAAGAGTACTGCTTCAAGTGGATATAAATCTGATGTAGGTTAAGATTAAAGAGCCAAATGAGTGATGAAGACAATGGGAGAAACAGAAAAAGAAATACAAGTTCTGCTGCTCTTTATTCCATAGAATAAATGCCTATGGAATAGAACATAGGTGTCAGGATATAAGGACATGAATCACATCAGGTTATAAACTAAACCAACAATGACTGTAATCTATATCTAGCTTCATTTTTAGCTATAGTTTATCTGATTCTTCAACTCCTCTAGGTAGTTTTGCAACCTGATGCCAGTGCAAGAAGAAAGGTCTTTTATTCCATCATGGCAGTAAAAACAGCAAAATTATTTGTGTCTGAATGTTTTGAAATGGAATTTCTCTCCCTTTACCTCCTGCATCCATTCGCACCTGTTCTTTGTTTGTGTATTTTGACTTACTCCTGTTTATTCTCTAATAATTTGGAGCAGAACTTGCAGACTTGCTTCTCTAATGGGTTGGAACTAGTTGATTCTGCCTAGAAAGTGGCATTGCCCTAAATACAGTGAATGCTATTCAGAAGATTCAAAGAACAGAAATTTGCTTTTTAAAAGATAATCTTCCTTTCCCCTGCATTTTGGGTGGATATACCAATTTTCTTACTGTTAATAGCAATCACAATTAATTGACAAATAGTTTTCCACTGAGGAAAATGGATTGATGCTAGAAACCATGGAAAGCAGCATGGAATTGGCTACTTATATATACTTTTTTTGGTCTCCAAATAGGGATGCAGACTTGCCGTTTCTGAGGAAGCAGCGGAATTATCTCTGTGACTTAATGAAAGTGCCCAAGCCCCAATTGGTAGTGAAGGTAATGTTTTAAAATACCAATGAAGCCCTGATAAATATTTCTGGGAAACAATTTGGTAAAACTCAAGTTTGCTGACACAAACCCCAGACCTATTTAACACATGTATATGCAGAACTATTGAAAACAAGTGTTATCACTGTCCCTCCCCTGTTCTGTTATTTGAAAAGTTTTCACATTTCTCATGTTGAGCTGTAGTAGTACAGCTGGTTACAAAAATATTCTTACTGCAATGTAGTGATAAGAATGACCTAGATGTGCTAAAATTTATCAGTATTACTAATTGATAGCAGGAAATGCTGCATGTGGGTAAGAATATGATTAAGGTTGCTCTACCTGCCTATTCTACACTTCTCTGTGTTGTGAAAAAGCATATGAAAGTATTTAGGCAATTGCTGAAACATCCTTCTAAAAGTCAAACAGGTTTTGTGTTGAACTAGAGAATGAAGCTATCCCATAAATGCATTCTCCTGCTTCTTGATTTGTATTTATGTGTTTGTGTGTTCAATTGTATTAGGTTAGATAAATATCCACATGTGTTTTTTTATAAATCATCTTGTTAAAAGAAGATATTAATGCTAATGTTTTGACTTTGAATAAGCACATCTATATTCAGACAGAAGTATCAATAGAAGCACGTAGTAGTAAATTGGTACCTGGGGTGGGCTCTGAAATAGTATTGGAAAAGATAAGTTTCAGGTATTATTCTGTTTGCTGGCTTGTGAATGTGGTAGCTTGTCTGTCTTTTTCATTCCTTGCTGAATGACAATATAGTAGTAATGAAAATAAACCTTGTAGGTAAGATTTATTGGAACATAAATATTTAGTCCTGAAACTGTACTGTACGTCTTTGGAATCAAAAAATCTGGAAATCTTTTGTGGCTTTCTAATCTTAAGAGTGACAGGTACATCTGTATGTCTTTGTGCTCTAACTGGAGATTTCATTCTCCACAAGTTGGAAGAATTTTCACAGCAATTTGATTTCCCATTACTCTGTTTTTCAGAAGGGATATTTGAAAATACAGTTGCAAGAAAAAGTATGTGAACCCCATGGGATTACATGGAGTTTTGCATGAATTGGTCATAAAATGTGCTCTAAACTCCATCTAAGTCACAACAATAGAAAAACACAGTCTGCTTAAAATAATACACAAACATTAGATGTTGCCATGGTTTAATTGAACATAACATGTAAACATTCACAATGCAGGGAGGAAAAAGTATGTGAACCTTTGGACTTAATAACTGGTTGACCCTCCTTTGGCAGCAATAACCTCAACCAAACGTTTCCTGTAGTTGCAGATCAGACCTGCACAATGATCTGGAGTAATTTTGGACCACTCCTCTTCACAAAACTGTTTCGGTGTAGCAATATTCTTGGAATGTCTGGTGTGAATCGCTCTCTTAAGGTCATGCCACAGCATTTCAATCGGGTTGAGGTCAGGACTCTGACTGGGCCGCTCCAGAAGGTGTATTCTGTGCTGTTGAAGCCCTTTTTTTTGTTGAATTACTTGTATGCTTTGTATTGTCCTGTTGCATCACCCATCCTCTGCGGAGCTTCAGTTGGCAGACAGATGGTCCTACGTTTTCCTGCAAAATGTCTTGATAAATTCTGGAATTCATTTTCCCATCAATGACAACCATCCGTCCAGGCCCTGAGGCAGCAAAGCAGCCCCAAACCATGATGCTCCCTCCACCATGTTTTACAGTGGGGATGAGGTTTTGATGTTGGTGTGCTGTGACTTTTTTTCTCCACACATAGTGTTTTGTGTTCTTCCCAGACAACTCAATTTTGGTTTCATCTGTCCACAGTATATTTTGCCAGTAGTGCTATGGAACATCCAGGTGCTCTTTTGCAAACTTCAAACATGCTGCAATATTTTTTTTTTGGACAGCAATGGCTTCCTCCGTGGTGTCCTCCCATGTACTCCATTCTTGTTTAATGTTTTACTTATTGTAGATGTGTCAACAAAAATGTTAGCATGTGCCAGAGATTTCTATAGGTCTTTAGCTGACACTCTAGGATTCTTCTTTACCTCATGAAGCATTCTGCGCTGTGCTCTTGCAGTCATTTTTACAGGACGACCACGCCTAGGGAGAGTAGCAACAGTGCTAAACTTTCTCCATTTGTAGACAGTCTGTCTTACCGTGGACACATGAACATCAAGGCTTTTGGAGATACTTTTGTAACCCTTTCCAGCTTCATACAAGTCAACAATTCTTGATCGTAGGTCTTCTGAGAGCTCTTTTCTGCGAGGCATGGCTCACATCAGACAGTGCTTCTTGAAACCAGTAAACCCAAAACAGGTGTGTGTTTTTAAAGGGCAGGACAGCTGTCAGCAACACATCCAATATCATCACACTGATTGGAGTCAAGGTTGGCTCACTCCTGGCTCCAATTAGCTCTTGAAGAAGTCATTAGGCTAGGGGCTCACATACTTTTTCCTCCCTGCACTGTGAATGTTTACATGTTATGTTCAATTAAACCATGGCAACATCTAATGTTTGTGTAGTATTATTTTAAGCAGACTGTGTTTTTCTATTGTTGTGACTTAGATGAAGTTCAGAGCACATTTTATGACCAATTCGTGCAAAACTCCACATAATCCCAAGGGGTTCACATACTTTTTCTTGCAACTGTATGCCGCACTACCCAGCTCAAATTTCCAAGAGCGTGTGGTTCCTTGTAGAAGGAAAAAGAGAAAGCATTGGAAATAGATTTTTTTTCACCTTTTGGAGTATATAATTGCATCCATGAATATAGTCATAAATACTATTTCTATTCAATAACAAAGGAGAAAAATGTCAGAATGATTGGTTTAAATATTGAGCAATTTGAAAACAAGCCCTTCATTAAATGAATTTCTGAATACACAAACTGCTGTTGGATGCACTGCATCCATTAACATAAGTATAAACACAGTGCACTACTCAGTAACAGAAGTCAATATAGGAGATTGTTCAAAACTATGGATTGGACGATGCCTGAAGGAAACTTTAGCTGTAGATCGACATTTTAAAGCTGTTACTAACAGATTAATTACGATATTCTGTAAATCTTACAAGTAAGAGTTACTTTTATTTATTTTGATATGTATTCTTGACAATATCATGAAATTAATCTCATTTTCTCTGTCTTTCCTGCAGAGCACATAATTGGAAATCAATTATTATTGAAAATTACAGTGCTTTGAATCCGTAGACACAAAGGAGCAGGCAGTCTTTCAACAACTTGGGCAACAGTATTTACTGATCAAGCTAAAAAGAAAAGGCTAAAAAATGAGAAACTACTTTAACTTCTTTTTCTAAAAGAATATCTTTTTGTTTTAAAAGATAATATATATGTTGGTGATTTTGTGTTTCTGAAGATTAAATTGTTTTGAAAAGTTCAAATAACTGCAGTTTCTTGCATGTTCTCTCTCTTTTTTTGGCTTTATTAAATTACAGCACTCCAAATTTCATTATAACCAAAGTTACCTTTGGTCAAATAAGTTATGCATTATATAAATAGCTCCAATCTACCATTTCAAAAGCTATCTTTTGAGAGCTTTTGCAGAAGAGCAGAAGCTTCATTCTTTAGAAAAGGCATTTCAGAATAAATTATCTAGTTGACATATCAATCAAATGATATAATGATGTCTGGGCATTCTTGCTATTTGAGAAGAGCATAAAATGTGTAGGATTTCATCCCTGATACATTGTTTAATTCCAGCTGAAAATCTGTCACCTTTCTAAACAGAAGTATAATTTATCATTCAAACTTGATACAGTATCCTGACTTTCTGGATGTTGCCTTTTTTAATGTGTATTGAAATATTTCTGATGCTAAAAAGAAATATACAAGGAAATACTAGCTGAAAAATGCAAGCAACATTGGTTGGCAAAATTAAAACTAGTTTTAAAGGGCAGACAGGTTTGTTTTTGTTTTGTCTTATAATGAGTGGAAAATCAGATACAAATTAGTAGGAACATGCAGCTTGTTGGATTTGATTCTCAAAATGTACTTTACACAATGAATTGTAAAACTGTGCATAACTTTTTAAAGCAATTCTGTCCTTAGAATCACTTAGCAATTGAAGAGGATAGCAATCCCAGGAAAGAGTTGGCTACTTTAAAGGTTAAAGATAAAATATTTATGCTCTCACATATTTACACACCATTTTTTTAAAATTACTTTCCAAATGGTGCATAGCCCTAGTAAAAAGTATTCTGTTAAAAGTTGTTGACGAATGTTTTCCTTCTCGTATATCGCTGTACAAATGAAGAAATATTGTAAAGATAAAAATAAATTTGTGTAAAAGTAAACAAGAATTTTTTTCTTCTGTACAAATTTAATTTTAGTTAAAACAAGCATTTAATGTTTTTTAGACATTCATAACAATAAACATCTGATGGAAAGAACGCATAAATAACAGTTATTCGTGTTACCACAGCTGGTCTCAGCCCTTTGGAAAAGTATCTTAAGTGACTAGTTAATTTCCTGACCATCATGGAGACCGGTTTCAAACCTCTTGATATAAACTATATTCTAAACGTAAACCTCATGCTGATCCTTTAGACCTGCCTCAGGATATTATAACATGTAGCTTTTTAATCCCTTCATATGAATTACTGAATCACAAAACATTGCAGACTTTATATGAGGAAAAGTCCAATTATTTCTGGCAGTGAAGATTGTTAAATTACCATATGAAATGTATAAGGGGTTCATTTTGCTCTCAAAAATGCTGCGAAGAGAATTAAATGTTTCCAACATAGAAAGCATTGACTGGGGCTGAAGTTGAAACCATCCTTTCATATTGTCCATACCTCGAGTTACAAGGAGAGGGAATTGCAGCTGGAGCTGATGCTATGAAAAGAGGAGCTGTCTCCTTTTCCCATCAAAGTCGAGGAATGTTCTGGGTCAGGTGTTCCATTGCACACTAAAAAGGTTGGTTTTTGAAGGCAGGCCTGTGCCATTTAGCAGCAGGGAGGAGAAAGCTTCTTTTAAAAGCAATAATGGCAGCTGTGGGGCCAGTGGAAGACTGCAGTAATGAGAAGGCCTAAGTTCCCCCGTCATTTCTCTTTCAGATGTCCCCTACCTTTCTCAGAAAGCTAACCTTTTTAACAAAAAGGAACAAAACAATGTCAAAATGAGAGCTTTTCCAAAGGGCCACTAGTTCAACAAGGTAATTTTAGTGGAGCCCAGGAGGGAAGGCAGATTGGGGTGGAGGCAGGACTCTGAAGCAATTTAGGGTTGGCAAATACAATGAGCTCAGGTCTGGGCCTTTAGGAGGCTTAAGGTTGTGACCATGAAGTAGAACTAGAAAGCAGATAAGAGTAGCAGCCACAGGGAGCAAACTGCAGCTTTCCAGAGACTTCAGCTTTTGTGACTGTGGAAGAGAAATTGGGACGGTTAAGTAAGGCCCTGGAATTTCAAAACGCCACAATTTCAAAAAGGTATGCGTACAGTACAAATAGAGAATTGTATATGAAGTAGAAGACCAAATTTGAAAACAAACTAGTAATATAATTTCTAGAAAAGAAGAGATAAGCCTGATTTGTGTAAGCTTTCTAAAAATAATAATCCCGATCCTAACAGAATTGTGTGTCTGTCTTTGGTACCATCTCATAAACCATACACAAGGGTTATGGTGGATATCATCAAGACATGATGTTAAGTAATGGCAAGACAGATTCTGGATATATTTGAAGAACATTTTTTTTTTGCAGGATATATTAATCATGCACACATATAGTTTTTATGTTTAATTTGAAAGTTACTGTTCTACTACATTGTAACTAAAATTCTTCTGCAGCATTTTGAGAAGTTGGGTTGCCAAAAAGAGATGGACTGACTACTCCAGACACCAATAAGAAAAAGAGGGAAAAAAATAGGTGCCATTAGTTAGATTTGTCTCCATGTTGATATGCTTCTTATAATCATATAGCTCTTCCACCATTTTCACTTCTTAATCCATATGTGCTTCCCAGTAACTAAAGATGTGCCTTCCACATCTCATCAAGTGGCATCGAAACTTGTCAAAATATTACAGCCACATCAATATGGATTTCTTGGGAATAAAATACTGAAAAGATTTGCGGTTGCCACCTGAATTTGATTCTGGAAAGAGTTTTCTTAGGTGAATTGGCTACACTCATACATTCATATGGAATGACTCAACTAGCTAAACTTCAATTCACTTAGCTTGATATTATACTACCTCTAGTTGATTTTTATGACTTGAGATAATAGTTTAACATTTGCAGGCATCTATATTTCTTTTGAGAGGAATTATAGAGAAAAAGAATCTTGACTAAAATAATATTGTCTCCTCTAGTATGTTTCATGATGAAATGCTTGCCAATAACCACACTCGTCAATTAAAATGATAGTAATCCACACCTTCCTTCAAATTCAATAGGCTCAAATTTTCCTCAAACTGTCCATCTGTGAGATCCTGCAGAAACAAAGAGAAAGATCACAATCAAAATTTTTCACCAAGATACATCATACATCTGAAGACCTCTGCAATCACAGTGCCTATAGAGAAATAGAGAAATAAGCCATGCTTAGACTTTGTAACTGAATCCAAAGTTATCTTACAGCAGAAATTCCTGAATATCATAATATACAATGTTCTATTCATACCACTGCAGCAAAAGAGACAATATTTGCTTGCTTATCTTTTTCTACCTCTTTCTCAGTTCTATTTTTTTTTTTTTTTTTTTGCCAGTGTTGTATTATATAGATAATTGGGTTGGTTAAAAACCTAAGGGCTGCATTTTACTAGTGAAACTTTGTTAGTTTTGACCTTGGTTAGGATTTGTTTTGGTATCTTAGAATGTTATGCAAATCCAACCTTGGGCAACAGAGATCTCCTCCTTCCCTTTTTATCTAAGAACTGCTAGTGGATAAATAGTGTTTCTAACAATCAATTCCAGAGTCTGATAATGGCTTATTCATACATTACATGTAATAGTGGAAAGTGGCTGTGCCCTTACCCCCCTACCATATAGGTTCTTATTCAGCTCATTCATATAGAACATATGCATGTAAGCAGTTGCTCATAAGTAGTATATGTTCTATGACACGGGTGTCAAACTCGCTGTGTCACAATGCCATCACGTGACGTATCACAATGTTTTTCCCTCTTCATGGAGCTGGGGTGGGCATCCGGCCTGCCAGTTTGACACCCCTGTTCTATGACATTTTTCACAATAAATCCTAGAAGTCGGGTAGCGCTAGTGCCAAAGTATCATTGTGGAGTCAAGGCCAGAAAATGTTGCTAATTCTGATTACCTTGCCCTCTACAAAAGGAACTCTAGAAGTTGCAGGCTTCTTATTTCTGCTGGTATAAGGTATTAATGCCAGAGCAAAAGTAATTTTATCTTCATTCTGTGATTAGGTTCTCTTTAAAGTTAACAAGTTTTGGGGATTCTTTTTATTATTATTATTTTGCAAACTTAGACCCATTGTGCGAGTATGACCAAAAACAGGTGATAACTTAGAATCTGCTATTATTCTTTCCCTTTTCCTGGATGACTCAGGATGCTCCCATCTGTGCAGAACAGTCAACTAGCATTGCTAATGCTTTTAACTTCTGCCAGCCCTTAGCGAACACATAATATAGTACATTCAAGGGGCATCATAATCTGAACAATAAAGAAAGCAGCAGGTAAGACTGAAGATTACAAGGCCCTTAATTTTTAGCAAGGAAGAGCTCTGCAGAAAACCTGATGACCATGACAGTGATTTATTGCAGTCAAATGCCTCAAATAGCTGTAACAGCCTGGCTCAGACAGGCTGTCAGAACCCCATTTGTTACTTGCTGTAGGAGATACACTTGCCACCCCTCTTCTGATTTAAGACAACTGTTAAATCTTAGTCTTAAGCACATGAGAATTCAGCCTTTAGATTGCATCTTCCAAGGAGGCCTGGTTTCCCCCCCGCCCCCAGAGAATTCTTTTTCTTTTAGAAGTTAGGTAACATATGCATCCAGTCTGGCATATTTGTACAAAGACCACTCCCCAAACTGGTGGGAAATTAATTCCAGTTTCTGACTTGTGTTGCCATCCTCAGCCGGGTAGGAACCACTCGATTTTTTTAGGCTTCAGAGACAAATGGCTCATGAAATGCCAAGAAGGATTTTATTGAATCAATATGAAAAGAGCTTTAGAGAAAGAAAAATATACCCATCTACATCCCTTCATCCTTGTTCTGAAGCCCCAAAATAGCAGATGGGCTTCTGAACTCTCTGAGGATTTTGGGTGTCTACAGCAAGCCAAATTGTCTGGAGGCTTTTGCCAACTTTTATCATTAAGAGTTTGGGAATATAAATAACAACAACTGAACGAATCTTGGTACATTACCTTATGACTTGGTCATAACATCAAAAAGGGGACCCTTTGCCAAAGATACTTTTAGAGAGGAAAGAGCTCCTAGCAGAGAGCAGCTGGAGAAAATCTAATGACATCTCTGGTCAATAACCATGCAACTCAGACAACTGATTCTGTCAAAAGCAGAACTGTGGTGATAGAAGCGAATATTTGTATTTCAGAGCTGAAAAGAAGGGTCCTTGGTGCTCTCTGAGCTTGGTTGTTTTCTTGCAGATGTTTCATTACCCAAATAGGTAATGTCATCAGTATCTAGTTGGGTAGTGAAAATTCTGCAAGAAAACAACCAAGCACAAAGCACCAAGGACACCACAAAACATTGTTTCTGATGCTCTTTGGTCAGTAACTGGGAAACCAAGTAAGCAATCCTTTTGGTTAGAATATTTTTGGGAAATGCTGTTCTAGTATGCAGCCATGGCTCCCCCTCCCCTTAGCAAATGTTAGATTAGGGAATTTATGCTGCCCTTCTTATCTTGTTACTAGTAGGAACACAAAGAAAATAAGCAAAGGTGATACAATCAGAGGTGGTATTCAGCCATTTCGGACCGGTTTGCCCTGGCTCTATGCCATCCTACTTAGGCACGTTTTTGAGGCTGGGCGCATGCATGGAAGGCACGTGTGCCAGCAAAGCACATGCGTGGAAGGCCAGGAGCATGCGTGGACAGGGCGCACAAACACACATTTGCGAACCGGTAGTGAATACCACCCCTGGACACAATGATGCGATTTTCAAAGCTTACTAAACTCTTTCCACACAGGTATTTCTTATATGAGCAGAAGAGAAAAGAGGTCCATTCCAGCTATCTTTTTATTATAATTGCCTATTATTTCATTCTCCTACTCAATTCAACACACTTGAAAGAAGCAGTGCTTGACAGAGTAACATGGAGAGCACTTGCCTATAAAGTTGCCAAGAGTCGGACATGACTGAATGGCTAAAACAACAATTAAAGTATTCAGGAGAGAGCCTTTAGAAATTGTCAGATGAAGTTTAAAATAAAACAAAGCACAGAACTGTACTAATTCAAAACTGATCAGACTTGAGGGTTTGTTTTTTTTTAAATGTATTAGCAACCTTAATGTTTGAGAGGATTTATAAAACAATTCCACGGTTTCTCACAGCTAAACTTGATCTTGGCTCTTCATCCTCATTTAGAAACAAAGCATGTTCATTAAAGAGGGAGATGTCCAAGGGGTCCTAATAGCTTCAAAGGACAGCCCTACTGACCACTTAATGTCTTAAGATGTCATATCGTGGCTTCTGATTTTCATCCAACCTGCTGAGTCTAAGACTGACTTATACAGTGAAGCCCGAGACTTGGATTCAGGAGGGTGTTTGGTTGGACATACCTGGATAAAGGCTTTGTGTAGAGAAATGCTCTAGGAAGTGAGGCAGGGAAGAATGAACCCTCAGAGCAGGATGCGTGCGTGGGAAATAAAAGGAATAGATGGAGAATTTGATCCTGGAAATGATGCACGTAGGTGGCAAGCTAAAACCCTTACACACGCTAGGCATTACCAACCACTAGTGAAAGCCAACTGATATTTTGCTATTTAGCAATAGATGTGAAACACTGACCTCCTTGAAGAAAAAGCCTGAAAGCCCTGTTATAACATTTTGTTTTTAATCACAGGAACTGCATTTTTTTCCCCCAAGCAGCTTAGCCAGCATAATAGTAGTGACAGCTTAACATATTAGTCTGATGGATTTTGCATAATGAATGGCTTCTTCATTGAAAGAAGCCTTTCAACAAGCAGTTGGACTATTAACTCTGGTTAAAGGTGATCCTCCAGTTTATGTATGAAGAGGAACCTTGTGTCTACTTGCCTCTCTTTTGCCATATAAGGTTATGATAATGTATCTCTCATACTTCATCAGCAAGTAAATCGGGTGACATCATTCTCAACTTCAGCATTTATGTTGAGCTTTTAATTTCAGAGCACAAGTAATTCATGTTTGCAGCAGCATTAGTCTCAAAGCATACATCATTCAGATTAGTGAGAACAAAGACCCTATTGCTTTTGCTTTTATGCACACATAACATTTAGTATTTATGCAGGTTTTTCCAAGTGTTCAAAACACATCAACTGTACCCTCTCAGTAATCTTAATAGCACTCCCCATGGAAAGCCATTATTATTCTATTAGAGTTGGTGAGCTAAAGCTAAGAGAGAGAACTCATGATTGCACTAAAGCTTACTAGCAAAGCTTGTAACTGTAAAGGAAGAGAGGAAATGATACTGTAAAAGCAGACAGTTAGGAAGCCAAAATGACCTCTGTGTAATTGAAAGACTTGGAGGATAAAAATGTATGTCACCTATCAGTTCATTTGTTAATGCAAATGTTTTAAAACACAGCTAGCCTCCAGTGACCTCTTTCAAAGGGAACTGAGTCCAGATTAAGTTCTGGAATCTCTAAACTAACTGCAAAAACCTGCGGTATGAATAGCAATCTATAAAATATGTTCAACCGCATGGACAAAGAACTGAATACAATGGTTGGTCAGGAAATGTATATTTCTCTTCCTAAATACAAGCAAATACAAAGGATATTAAAACTCAGTGGTTGGGCCGAGTTACACCAGATTAAGAACTGTCAACTGCAAATGATTTCTTTTCTTCTCAAGGCTTTACAGAAACCTAAACAATGAAATGTGGACAGCAACATTCTTTGCTTGACTAACTGATACCTTTTTCCACATGTGTTGTATGTTTTTATTGAAATACCCAGTAAGGAACACACTGAGCAGTTATTTTGTCTTACCAGTAAAACTTTTAAGAGAATGCCAAAACAAGCTAACTCACAGGATGGAAGGTGTGCTACACAGTTGGTGGTTGGTCTGCCCAAAGTTTTAAAGTGTTTCCAAAGCAAATAGCCAAGCCTTCCAATGGTATTAGCTAAAGAAAGCCCATCTCCTGCTCCTGAGCACATCCTCTAGGATAGGTCAATGATTCCTGAAAGGGGTGATGGATTTTGCAGAGTAGCCAAAGCACAAGGTGGTCAAATTCCTCAAAGTCATGCTCTAATTGAAGCCTCACTCCAATTTTAGATTTTACAATTTAGTGAGCTGTTCTTGCAATCTGTCTTGGCTTCAGGTCATCCAAGATGGTATCATCTCCTTCAGACTATCACCGTGATGATGGGTTTTCATAAGGGTAATTGTTCTATGGCAATGAGAGACTGCATATGCTTAGCAGAAACATGTAAGCAGAAACTCACACTCACACACCTACAAAGCCATATTTAACAGCCTCAATAGCAATAGCACTTAGATTTATATACTGCTTCACAGTGCTTTTACAGCCCTCTCTAAGTGGTTTATAGAGTCAGGATCTTGCCCCCAAACAATCTGGGTCCTCATTTTACCTACCTCGCAAGGATGGAAGGCTGAGTCAACCTTGAGCCGGTGGGACTTGAACTGCCAAACTGCTGGCAATCAGCAGTCAGCAGAAGTAGCCTGCAGTACTGCACTCTAACCACTGCGCCACGGCGGCTCAACAAAACAAGTTAAAATAAAATTGAAATTGCTCCTGGAATTTGCAAATGAAGATACATATTCTCAGCAGAGCTGTTATAAGAGTACATTTGAGAGGGTGTTTCAGTAGCTACGAGATGCGAGAGTAACAGATCTACTTGCAGACACTCCATGAAATGAAATGGAAAGTAACTATTAATTGATCCCTCCTCCTTGGTTACCTTTGTGTTGGGCATTGTTTTGCTTCAAGTTGGAGATTGCTCTGTCATTTACCTTTATTTTCTCCCTCATTAAATGCTTTTTTTTCCTTGTACAGATTGCACCTTTTTCTTCTAGGGCAGTGATGGTGAACCTTTTTGACACCGAGTGCCCAAACTGGAACGTGCATGCATGTATGCACGTCGAAGTACCAGAAACCCAAAGACCAGTTGGGGTTTCTGGCACATGCATGTGCACACGCTAGCTGGTCTTTGCACGCATCTGAGCACCAGAAGCCCGAAGAGCAGCTGGCTGGAGTGCGCATGCCTATTTTGGGGGGGCATTTTGGGGGGCATTTTCAGGCCGTTTTTCGGGCCGTTTTTGCCCTGAAAATGGCTGGAAAACGGCCTGGTTTTTGGCCGTTTTCCGGTGCTCTGGTGCCCACAAAGACCAGCTGGCCGGCATGCCACAAACCAGAACAGCAGATGGCAACAGTGCGTGTGCCCACAGAGAGGGCTTAGCATGCCACCTCTGGCACGCATTCCATTGGTTTAAGGGGATTAGTTGGGGAAACGTAACCTCCTTATTTCCACTGGAAGCTTGTCTTCTTCTGTCTGAAGGAGAAGTTGTATGGAACTGGCAAAATGGCTAGTGGGAAAGGGAAGGGATAGTACTGACAAGTAGCCAAAACAAATGACAGGTCAACACCCTTCAAGGAACTGGGTCTTGGAAAAACACGCTTTCATGCCTTCATTTATTTTCCACTACTCTCTACTTCTACTGTTGTCTATGTAACTGGCAAGGGAGGAGAGGCTGGTGACATAACGATGACTTGCCCTTGTGCAAAGATACATGAGACATCAGGCACTTCTTACAGGAAGTAAGCAAAGATATAGTTGTCAATTATTTTACAATGTTTTTACAGTTATCTAAAAGGTTTAAAATGGACAAAAAGGTTTATGATACAGAGCAAAATAAGACAATATGAAGTGTAATTGTGCACTGATGATAAACATGTAATTACTAAAATGTATAAGCTTTTGCTGACACTTGAAAACTGGAAGAACAGGTTAAAGACTGTATGAGAACACAGGCTAAGAATTTTGGTTATAATATACAGATAAATCAATGGAAAATATGCGGTTAAAAGGGTTGAAATTTACATTACGTTGTGATATTAAAGAGATTGAATAAATTAATAGATCTTGCTGAGAAGAATAAACTACCTCCATTGCAAAAAAGACAATATCTATATTTACTGGTGACTGGAAACCCCTTAGGCATCTTTGGAATAAAAATGAAAAAAAGAAAAAAAAGAAGAAGAAGAAGAAGAGCTTGTGATTTCTGGCTTTGATGATTAGACTGAACAAATTACAGAAAATATAATTGTACTTATAACATGTGAATAATATGTGAATAATGTCAGAAGCCACATCTTTGTATCTTTTTTTCTTTTCTTTCCTACTTTTCTTTTAATTTTTTATTTTCTTGCAGATTTATTTTAGATTTCTCTAAATTCTTTTTCTGTTTGTATTCCTTATTATATATCGTATTTTTCGGAGTATAAGACACTCCAAAGTATAAGACACACCTAGTTTTTGGGGAGGAAAATAAGGGGGAAAAAATCTGCCTCTGCCTCCCAGCAATTTGCCTCCTTGCAGCAAACAGCCCGTTTCAGTTTCAGCACAGCCTGCTTGGCACAAGCAGCTGATTGTCAGTTGGATCGGCTTCAGCTGTTTCAGGCTGCAGGGATTGCCATAGCCTATTGCCACCTCTGCACGCCCCGTTTTTGGCCTCTGCGCACCCCATTTTACGCCCATTCCGATCCCCGCTGACCGGAATGGGCAGAAAATGGGGCATGCGGAGGTGGCAATAGACTATGGCAATCACTGCAGCATGAAACAGCTGATTGTCAGGAGGCTGATCCAACAGACACTCAGATGCTTGTGCTAATCAGGCTGTGCTGAAACAGGCTATTTGCTGTAAGGAGGCAAATTGCTGGGAGGCAGAGGCCAAAAACGGGGCGTTTTTGGGGGCTGGCGGGTGGGCAGGGCTACATTCAGTATATAAGATGTAGCCTAATTTTCAGCCTCTTTTTTGGGGGGGGAGTGTGTTTTATACTCTAAAAAATATGGTATTAACCTGCATTTGTTTATCTTTTTTTTATGTTTTAGCTGTCTGGCCATCCATGCACCCATCCATCCATCCATGTGTGCATGCATCCATCTATCTAATCTTTCTCTCTCTTTCTCTGAAAGATCTCACTGGAAGAGTCATTTTGACACTATCTATTGATCCCTCTCTATTGCCAGAGTTGATGAAATTATGCTTGCCAATATCAATTGAAAAATATATTTATCAGTTATAGGTACACTATCCAGGAGTCAACGCTATATTTATTTATTTCTGTGGCCCTCCATCTCAACCAGTATCTCTGGTTATTTAGTGCTGAGGTGCAGTCCTTGGCTGGCCAAACTTTGTACTGATTTTGCCTGCTAATGAAACAAGCCCTATTTTCAGGTTCCAAACAGAAGAATAGCTTAGATAAAGCAAAAAAAGATTACTGTCTCTGACATACATGCAAAGAAATAACAGAAGTGTTAAACAACTGAAGAGAAAATTAAGATACCACGTGCTTAATTAAAGAGACTGCATAATCATTTCCAATTTTGATTCAACAAAAAGAAACCACACAGGTTAAATTACACTCTTAGTCCATGCTTACACTGACTTGGATGTCTTCTTTTTTAGCATCTTTAATATATGTAGAAACTTGACACATCTCTTCACAAGATAAGGGATTTATTAAAATAAGCTTGATGCTCCGGCTTTACTTTTAATAAAGTAAAGAGCAAGAGCTAGTAAGGTAGGAAAGTACCAGTAAATCTAGAAACAAAGAACTTTGCTAAAGTGAGCACCAGATACCTTGAAACTACCTTGAAAATAAATAACAAATGATCAGAATTCTTTATATACAATAATAGATGCAGTTTTATATAAATAATTACAGAATTACAAACATTAAAATTGTGTACTTTGACTTCAGTGAGCACAATTATAAGGTAAGGCTGTGGGTGGGTCAAATCACCAAGAAGGACTCTGAATATGTGGCCATCCCCAAATCAGTCCACATTTTGGTCCTTTCCTTAAAAACCTGTTCTAATTTTGGATAAGGAAAGGCATGATCACAATAATCATTTAAAATATACTTTTGTACTGTGGCAAAAATTGTAGATTTCACATACTTGACTTAAAGTTGTACTTACCAATTTCACACAAATAATTAAAGGTGGGGAAGCTTCTTTGAAATGAAGAATTGGAATTCTGGGTTTGGAAGTTTCCTGAACAGAAATCAGTACATTTCCTGGTCAGTTTGATGTACTATAGCTCTTCCTTTGAGCTTATTACAATGAAAAGCATAGTTTCTGAAATAGTTCTGTGGTTGCCAGTTTTCCTTTATACTGCTTCCTTGTTAGCATGTGGTTAACCAAATCTCCCTTTTTCCATTTATGGCTTTTACATCATTATCCTGTTGCAAAATACCTAGTTTTGGAAATTCCATTGTGGGGTATGAATTTGCAAAAATACTGAACTTGATCAATGCTTGGCCTGAATGCAGAAGGTAATCCTTTTCCCCATTTTGTCTCTAGAAAAGACAATTGAAAGGAAGAGATCCTTCTCTTCCTGTAATATTGCCATCTAACTGCCTAAGGTTAAGAGGCTGGCTTCCAAGGAGAAATTGCCTTCCTTCACAATACCTCTTGTAGAACGCCTTTCATTCCACTCTACATTATTTCTCAAATCAAATGACAATCCAATTTCCTTTAATGTTGCTTTGGCCTCTGAATAGGATCATAAAGTCCTACACTCCTCCTGGAACAGAATTCAGACTTTAGTCTCTGGAGCATTTTTTTACTGTCTATTTTTTTAGCATTGTAGAAGAAAATGGAATTTACAATACCCAATACCCTATTCTATTCTATTCTATTCTATTCTATTCTATTCTATTCTATTCTATTGTACGCTGTTTTATTTCCATACATATATTCTTTTGGGGAGGAAAAAAACAGCACGATGAAATTTTCAAGTAGGTGATGTTTTATTTGGAAACTTAAGTTTTGTTTTTCATTTGTTCTGAAGACTCCTTTCTCTTCTGCTTTATTTGCGTATGTTTAAGATGACTGTGGTTTATAAGGAGAATAAAGAGTGCCAGCTAGTGGCCAAAACCCTTCTATGGTCAATTCATTTGATGCCATACCAAAATCACAGGGATTTTTGTGAACCCATGCAGTAAATTGCATTAAGCCAATTGTTAACCTCAAACCAATTTTATATTACAAAGATGAACTATTTATAAAATATAAAACATGAAAAATAGGGCATAAAAACATGCTCTATAAAATGTAGTGTAGAATGACATCTGGAAATTTTCTGAATCTGCCTCACTTTTGGAGTTTCTAGGATTAAGAATTACTATTCAATCAAAAACAAGTTTCCACTCTATTGTGTATTTCTATATTTCCTGATTTGAGTCCAGATTTTGGATCCAAAAGGACAGCTTATAAATACATAATGGGATCCATACAGCATCTAACAATATACTCTAATTTGCATATTAAATTTAAATTTATATAGAAATTGTATGTCTGAATGAAATATGCTTTCCATAGGGAATATGTTAACTCCTAATACATTTTCAATTCCAATATATTAACAGTGCTGCAGCTGTGTGTTAACCGTACTCACATAATGACAAGAACCATTTCACAAATAATAATAGCTAAACCCAAAAAATTACCAACCTTAGATTCTTCATATATGTAAAATCCTTTAGTGATTTTATTTTTATCCACATCACAAAAAGCAGTCACCTAAAGGGGAGAGGTAAGCAAAAAGAAATGGTCTGTTGCTCTATTGTTAAGGACATAAAGAACCTGTTGGTTGGGCTGTGTGTTATATATATATGCAATTTAGCAGGTAGACCACTTAATGCAGAGCTGTACTTTCCTTATTTTATTTGTTCAATTTACATAGCCACTCTTCCCACATACTGTATTTTGTGTAGGCTGTCTCATACAGCTTAAAATAGTAACAAATATAAGTAATCAAAATTATAACAGCAAAAAACCATTAAAACAATTAAAACCATAGTGTAGAACAAAGAATCACACCTGACACAATTGGAAAAATTATATAATAAAAGATACATTAACTTATAAAATGTCAACAAATCTTGTTTATATACACAGACACACCCACACACATATATATAGTCCTCGTTTAGTGACCAAAATTGGGACTGATAAGTTGGTCATTAAATGAAGCAATTAGTAAGTGAAATCAAAACCGTGCTTATGATCTTACTTCAGCTCTCCTTTGCTTTATAGACCTGTGAAGGTCTATAAAGTTACTTTTTCATCAATGTTGTAACTCCAAACAATCAACAACAAAGGCAATTGCTAAATGAGGACCCACACACACACACCCCACACATATCTTATGGGACTTGAGATCAGTTTGAGCTGTTATCTACATACAGGATTTTTCATTTCATTTACAAAATGAACATTACAACAAAAATTGCAAAATATGTGATTAATATAATAATATAGATGTGATATGATAATGATATATCTAATGTGATATCATAATATAATATACAGTATGGAGAGAGAGGGGGGGGAACAAACAGGATAAAGGCAACATGGATTTTATTATCAGAAATGCTACATGTCTATTTTTAAGGTTTTTTTTACTTTAGATCACTGAAAATACTGAAGAAACTGATTAATAATTCAGATACCATTACAGCAATAACAAGCAATCTCAGATTCTTTCTATACTAACATATATCCACATGGATGGCCCTCACCTTTATTTATTTTTGTACCATCATTATTTACGTTTTAATGAAATAATTAAAAAAGTAGAAGTGGTATGCATCCAAAAACAGGAAACAAATGTGTGCCTAATTGTTTATGCAATCAGAAGAAGTCTGGTCTTCTAGGATACTCTTATGAACTACTTACCTTAGAATATCACTTCTAAGATCATTTTTAGAATATCGCAATTAACAATTTTTTAAACTTCTCCCCATTAACAGGCCCTTGTGCCTGCAGTTATATGATTTAAAATACCTCACAAAACAGTCTTAAATATGTACAAAATGCCCATAAATTATTACTTTTTATTAGGGATACTAGTAACGAAAATACAAACTATCATATATTTTATCCTTTAAAAATAAAGTCTTTGTAATGAAGGGAAAATAGTGCAATTTTTGCTATATTAGTACAGTCTCTTTACACCCATTACATGACATTCTAACTCAGTATTTAGCAGCACCTTCTTGATTGTGTTTCCCTGCAGCAAAATGTTTTAGATTGGAATATAATTGCAGGTCTCTTGAATCATGGAAGAGTTTCTTCTGGAACTACAAGGCCATCATCTATCGATCACTTTCTCAGAAATGTATTATGAATCTGACCACATGCACAGATTTCCAAGGTCAAAGGAGCATTTCTTCAGTAAAGAACTTTGGCAATGGAAACTCATCCTCCTTGCATTGAACAACCCTCTTAAATTTATGGCTAGTCTAAGGAGTAGAAAGAAAGAATGAAGGAAAAGTGCTAATTTCTGCACGTACCCAGCCCATATCATTGAGATATACAAGCCAAAAAGATTCCAAAATAGCAGGACAAATAATTCTAAGGATGCAAATGTAACACAGCAAGCCTTTGTTCTCTGTTCTGCCTCAATGCAATTGACATTGGAGATGCACAAGTGGGTCTTGCACACAGTCATATTCTGAAATTTCTCAGGACAGTAAGCACAAATAAGAGAATCCAAACTACAAAGGAAGGGATTCTTTCTTTTGCTTTATCATAGAAAAGCAAGAAAGAACCAAACAAGTTTTTTTAAAAAAAATTATTTTTAAGGCTAAGGTATTTGAAACCATTATGTCAGCAATATATTAAGGAATATGATGATGCTTTGTTTTGCAAGGGCAATTTCCTGAATTTCCACATCTTTATATATCACTCTTTCTTCCCCTTTTCAAATGAAGTTCAATAAAATATGGGCATATATATGAGGCTGTTTGCATAAGTACATGTATTTCAACATGTAACTTATAATAGGTGAATGGTGATAAAATAGCAGCTTTCCTGACATATTTTATGATATCTAAACTAGAATAGCTTATATTTATTATTTCTTTAAACTCAAAACTTTAACTATTTAGTTGTGTAAGATTTTCTGGACAGAAAACTGTACGAAGTTCCACATTTTCACATGTGATTGTGGCGGCACCATTTGTTCAACTGAAGGATAGAATTTTTCTTTTCTTTTCTTTTCTTTTTCTCATTAAAATTGCTTTTGCAACTTGAATGGCAGAATGAAGTCATAAAAGTAACTCTAACATTCATGATACTGAACCTGGATAGACAAGCATAAAGAAAGCAGACCTTTAAGCATCCCATAAAAGATTGGTTTTCTACAGCTGCAAGCTCAAAATGAATTGGATGCTTTTTTAAAAACAAAAAAGGTCTGTTCGGCTTCAGTCTTGCAGAAATACTACAACCATCCTCTGTCAATCCCTTGAATTTGAAAAAAAGATACAGTTAGGAACCCAGTTTCTTAAAACTATTCAGAATGGCAACCATAATAGAATGGCTGTTGTTCCAATAGGGTGGTCCTTGAAATGTTATCAGCTTTCTAAAAAATAGATTCCTAAGTCTTGTCCTAACATTTGAGAAGCAAACATGTAACTCAATGAGTCAGATATTGCTGTTTTCCAGAGTACCAAAAACAGTAGCACATAACCCTCTCACATATATGATGTATTTTAGTAGACAAATCTTTTCAGTTGGCTCCTTACTGTACATACACATTTACATGCAATGTGGGAGATATTCTGGAATCCTCTGGGAAAGCTTGTGCAGGCTTGGATAAATCTTAGAAAAGAGAAGATCTTTTTCTTGGGTATCTGGGATTAGGGTCTGTCCAAGCACTGGACTACTCACTCAGAACTATGGGAGAAAGTTATGAAAAATTCCTATTGGAGAACCAGAATAAGACCAACTGAAAGCAGGAAATTTGTAAAAGGAAGGATGGGAAAGAAGGAAGGAAAAGAAGAGTGGAAGAGATTATGAAAATACAAATACAAATACAGAAATACTTGTTCAGCAAATACATATGCATAATACTCATTTACCCTTTCAAAAAACAAATCCCTTTAAAGCTAGGAATTTAAACCTAAACTCCTTGGATTTTCCTTTCAGAGAATTACAGGGAGGAGTCATTTAGGACATCAAATCCAATATCCTACTAAGGATAGCAATCTGAATTAGAGCATCCCTTGTAGATAGCTGAACAGCTTTCTATGAAAACATCCAGTGAAGACAATCCTTCATCTTCCTAGATAACTGCTGGCTGCCAGCAGTTTGGCAGTTCGATTCTCACTGACTCAAGGTTGACTCAGCCTTCCATCCTTCCGAAGTTGGTAAAATGAGGAGCCAGATTGTTGGGGGCAAGATGCTGATTCTGTAAAACACTTAGAGAGGGCTGTAAAGCACTGTGAAGTGGTATATAAGTCTAAATGCTATTGCTGTGCTATTGCTATTTATCATACTGGTTGGACATTTTCCCTAATATTTCCCTTTGTTTCTCCTTTTGTTTTGAACAAAATAGAATAGTGTGAAGGTTTTCTTTTCTGTGGTTTGGAAACTACTGGTAGAACCTACAATTAAATTTTCTTTTTTTTAACCCAAATGTCACTTGATTTACATTAAGTCAGTGACCGACTACAACTCTAAGATTCTTTCCATGCATGATACTTCCAAACCAAGTACCAACTATCTTGTATCTGACTTTTTTCCCCCACTAACAAATTATCAAAATTAGCAAGTAGCTATTGCTGGTGAAACCAGATGATAGCCAGTTAGTTAGTAGATCAGACCTATTAGTTTATGGAAACAATTCCAAACAAGCCAAACATATGTTAGAAATGAGTTCTGTTGCTATAAGCTCCGCTTCGCCATGTTTCCAGTGATACGTGTTTTGGTGTTCTCTAGATGTTTGGCTCTCCAAAACTCAGAACCCATTGCCATTGGCCATACTAGTTAGGATTAAGACAATATGAAATCAAAATCAATTGGAAGGCATCTAGTTACTCTTCCTAGTCAATGGGAAATAGGCAATTTCCTTTGCCAGTAACATATACTATAGAAGAACATCATGGAATTCAGGAATTCAGGAATTCAGGAATTCAGGAAGGAAGGAAGGAAGGAAGGAAGGAAGGAAGGAAGGAAGGAAGGAACCTTGCCCCATCTAATTTATAGTCTCTATTTCAAGAGATGAAGGGAAGATGGTAATAAGAGCAAGAATGATAAAACATATTTAGATATTTTAAGGAATAGAAAGTTTGGGGAGTAAAGAAAAGTTAAGTTTAGTAGTCTCTGCTGCTTGGAGGAAGAAAAGTGGTTTTGTGCACCTATTCTGAGAAGAAATTTTAGGCTTAAAGCTTCAGCATATATGGTTGAATATTGTGAAGTGTTACTACCACTTTATATTTCTTTGGTAAGACCACACTTGGAATATTTTGTCCAGTTTTAGTCATGACAACACAAAAAAGGTGCTGAGATTCTAGAAAGAGTTCAGAGAAGAGCAACAAAGATGATTAGGGGACTGAGGCAAAAACATATGAACAGTTGCAGGAACTGGGTATGTCTAGTCTAATGAAAAGACAGACTAGGGGTGACATGATAGTAGCTTTCCAATATTTAAGGGGCTGTCAGAGAAGAAAAGGAGAGAACATCAATCTATTCTCCAAAGCACCTGAGGGCAAGACAAGAAGTAATGGATGGAAATTTATCAGGAGAGATCTAATCACTAAGGAGAAATTTCTGACAGTGACAACAATTAATTAGTGGAAATGACTTGCCTCCTTCAAGAAAAGATTGGATCAGTGGTGGGTTGCCCCCAGTTCGCACCGGTTCTATAGAACCGGTAGTAAAAACGGCGGGAGGCTTCGCATATCGACCCGACATCATCAGAACGCCTCTGCGCATGCGCAGAAGCTTCTGCGCTTGTGCAGAAGAGCACGTGTGCGACCCCATTGCGAACCAGTAGTAAAGGTAAGTAAAACCCACCCCTGGATTGGATGGTCATTTATCTGACATGGTATGGGTCTCCTGCTTAAGCAGGGAGTTAGACTACAAGACCTCTATGGTCCCTTCCACTCTGTTATTCTGTGTTCTGTATTTCTACCATGTCCTGGATTTTTCTGATAATTTAGTACTCTGCTGATATCTTAGCTAAAAAGCTACAAGGAAAACTTTCTTCTAATATCAGTCAGTAAATCAAGACCGAGTACACTCTCTTGAAATCAACCATAATTTAGGAAAGTGGGGGAGGCAAAAGCATCTTTTCTCAGATTGTTTCAAAATAATACTCTGTACTGACTGGGTTAATATTTCCAGCTGTTTTTTCAATTGCCTAGCAAGGCAAAAAAGAAATAACTTTAATTGCAACCTTGATATTCTGGCCCACAGTGTTGCCAAAGCAAATGTTATGCAAAGGTCAGCTTAGAAGAATCTGAGCATCTCAGCTAATTACAGCCACACCAGTAATAAGAAAGGTTTTGCTATTCTGCAATACAGTAAAGAAAAAGGCTGACTTGGCTGATGGTGAAACTCCAAGAATAATTCTATTCTTACAATGCTACCTCTGTTAATTCATGGTAATTTTGGGTTTCGGGTCTGCATTATTATAAAATACACAACAACTTATCAGGAATCACCAAATCCACTGCAAACCAGGAAACGAAGAAAACTGCCTTGATTCATACTAGTGGTCGCTTGCAACTGATCAGTAAAAAGCTTCACAAACAACAAACTGCAAAGGAAATTTCAGGGACCGATTGCTGTTTTTCATTTCTGAAGTCTCTTTCCTCGATTGAAGTCTGAAACCCTACCCTACTGCCCACCTCTCTGAAACAATTTCATCACGTGAAAACCATGATAAATGAAAGCAGTCAGGGGATTTTCCAAAGCACGTTGCACAACAATAGAAGAAAATGATGAAATTTCCATAGCAACAAACAATTTTGCAAACTGCACTCCAGTGATTAAGATGACTCAACATTTTGGAGTAGAAAACCCTGTCAGCTACAGTATAAATGAAATAATCATCTGCATGTGTCCAGCAGTCAAGCTGCTCTTATGGACAATAATCTGTTTACTGTTTTATTTACAGTCAAAGAAGGGGGTCTTAAACTACTCAATAAGATTCATAAACCTTGTATGCAACACTTGTGAAATGTAAGAAAAAATGCTAATCAAACCAACATTTTTCTTTTCCTGTACTAAGACAGTGGTCTTTCCTGTGCAAAAGCATGACATCTCATCATTTGAATGGCAGCTATTTTGAACCACCTTGGATATATATTAAGGTAGAATAGAAATCTCTCTCTGTATCCGTTTATTTCTTAACAAATCACCTTCTTCCATACACTGCCTTAGGACATACAGTAGCTTTCAAGAGCTATTATTTATAATTTAATTACCATATAGCTAATACAATAAAGTATGGAATAAATAAAATATAATTAACAGCCTTTTTTCTCAACTCACAATACATCACTATTTTTCTCAAAGAAGATGAAGCAATCAGTGAAAGAAATGGCAACTAATGTATAATGTTACAGCATTCAAAATTTTCACATGCTCTACAGATGTTCCTCTTAAACTATTTTCTGGACAATATTTGGTTAGTAATAACCAGCCAGTATATTCAGTTATCTAATTTATTATCAGTATAAATTTTGTGTTCAACACTCTGAGGTTCAGTTTTGTATGTGCATTTGTAATATATATTACAAATACAACATTTTGAAATAAAAATGAATAAAAAACAATAATCCATGTTTCATATAAATACATGGACAGAATGGTTCTGAAAATACATGTCAACAAGAATGAGTGTTTATTGAAGTGATTGCCCACTTGTAAAATATTTGTTCAAACTTACTTTGTTCTGATTAGCTGGAGATAAACTTCTAAAAAGTTTTCTGCCCTGTTTGCCAGCATTCCAAATGGTGAAGGATGTCCAATTACTAAGAATTCTCTCCTCCAGAAACAAAACTCGGTGTGTCCAGATGGTTTCCCTGAGAATTGTACAAAACAAGAAGAAGGGGGAAAAAAACAAGATTCAACATTATTTTGACACATAGTCCAAAAAAAGGCTCAAAGAGGCAGCAGGTTAGAATCATTGAAGACTTAGGAGGTCTTATATATTTCTAAAATATAATGTTGTCAAAAGAGTTGAAATCTGCCAAAGAAGAAATATTTTGCTGTGCTATTAAATGAAGTATGAATGGATAGTAACACTTAAAATGTATCTCAGGAAACTTTTAGATCATGCTGTTTCAAATGTAATTTTGCAATAAAAGACAACATAAATACCCATTTTCCCCAGAAAATAAGACCCGGTCTTATTTTCTTTTGCACTCCAAAATAAGCCCTAGGACAGTGATGGCTAACCTTTTTGCCATCACGTGCCAGGAAGGGGGGGGGGCAAGGGAGGTTCGCATGCACGTGTGCCCACACCCATAATTCTATGCGCCCCGTGCCCCGCTCCCCCACCCCGCTCTTGGCAAGTGATGGCCTGTTTTTCTTTCTCACCTGGCTCCAGATCCTCTCTATGCATCTAGGGAGGGCGAAAACAGCCTTCCCCACCCCCTCGGAGGCCCGAAACAGCCCATTTCCCAACTTCCAGTTGGACAGGAAGTGATGTTTTTTGCTGTCCCCAGCCTCCAGAGACTCCCGGAGCTAAGCTGGCGTGCCAGGCGACATGGCTCTGCGTGCCGCCTGTGGCACGCGTGTCATAGGTTCGCCATCACGGCTCTAGGGCTTATTTTTGGGTGATGACTTTTTTCCCATGTATCGGAGGCCCACTTCTTTTGCTTGTTCACGGCGGGCCAGGAGGCCGTGTGGCATCCCAGTGCAGCCGCCGCAAGCCAAAGGGGTTGGAGCTACCCCATGCACCACACACTGGCTTACCTCACGGCCCCTGCAACCAGGCCACCTAAGCCCCAATACCTGCCTCACCAACAGCCCCATCCAGCAGGACCCCACCTGGCCACCAGCCCACTTCTGCTTGCTCGCAACCCCAATGGAACAGGAAGCCGAGCAATGCGCTGGTGCCGCGGCCACAAGACATCATTGGGGCATGTATGTCCTGGCTTCAGGGGCCCTGAGGTAAACCGGTGCAGAGAGTGGAGCAGCTCCAACCCCCAACACCTCACCTTATGTCGGTGACACCATGAGCAACTAGAAAGAATGTGTGGATGACCAGCTTCACAGGTGCTTAAGTAGGGCTTATTTTGGGCTTATATTAAATGCAAGTGTAAAAACATGGTAGGTCTTATTTTTGGAATAACTCTTATTTTTGGGAAAGCAGGGTACATGCTGTATGTGTGTGTGTTGTGTATGTATATGTATATGTAAGCAGTAAGTGGAATAACCTAAACTTTGCCTCCCCAAAATTTGAAAATTGGGGAATTGGGCAGGTTTATTTTTTTCACTTGATGTAATTGTCATCCTCCTATTTAGATTGAATGCTGAAAATTATTTGCTTGTTACTTGCTATGGTTTTAATAATATTTTCTTTCTTTGTTTATATTTTATCATATGAAGATATAGTCCGAAGCATAATCAATGAAGTGTTTTACATTTACATCACTTTACAGGATTATCAGTCAAAATGTAAAGAGACAGAACCCTGTTAGACATGTAAAAAATATTGCATAAGGTTTTGCTGCCAATCACGAATATTACATTGTCACTTGAGAAGCTGAACAAGCTTCCCCTATGTAGCACTTTTTGATATTTGACAATTTTTTTGCAATGTTCAAGAAACAAAACAGCATACTTTTTCACATTTGACAGTCTGAAATTTCAGTAGCATGGCAACAATGTTTGTAATCAATATTCTCAGCATATACTTCTGCATGATAATTTAAAATAATTTCCTTTTCTTGCTACAAACACTTGAAAGAAGAACAGAGATCTCTTTACAATAAATAAAATACTGACAATGTAAAAGCCAAAAACAACATGCAGCACATTCGAAAGTTCATTAGTGAAGTTGTGACCTTGGCATTACTGCTACTGCTACTGCTAAATTCTAAGTTTAATAATAAATTCCACAAACCAGCAGATGTCTTTTTATTCAAGTGCATTTTTATTCAAGTGTGTTTTTATGTCTGAACTTTCAAAATAAAATTCCATTATGTCATATATAAACATAAAGATAACATAAGCAAATGCTTAGATGTTGAATCCATATGGCTTTGGAACTGTAACAAGGAAACATCTGCAAAGGGAGAAAATGGGTCAGGATTTTAACTGCCCTCAACAAATTTGGGGGCAGATTTTTTTTTGCATTTAGTTCCTTTCAACAAACTTAATAAAATCAGTTTTGTTTGGCTTTCAATAACTTAATTTTGTTTGGGCTCATTTCATATCATCTTAGAGACATCTTTATCATAATTACATTTTGTTTATTTTCTTAAGCAATCATTCCCATAATAAATGCAATATTTCAGTGATATTGTCTAGGGCAGGGGTGTTGAACTGGATTTCAATGGCCAGATCAGCATTGTAGTTCCCCTTGGGCCCGGGGGGGGGGGGGCAGAGAGTGGGGGAGGGATGGGACAGACAGCACCCTCCTGAAGCACCCTGCCAACCAAAATGGGGCACAGGGGGCTGCGTGCCCCCCCTCTGCCCCATTTTCAGCCTGAACGGCGTCCTGCAGCACTTTACCGGCCAAAACAGGGCAGAGTTTACACAGTTTACACCAAATATTCCTTCATTATACTCAACTCAAATTTCCAAATCAAATTTAGCAATGATTGCTAATTGATAGATATAATAAATTAATTTCCAATCAAGTTAAAGGTTGCGTACCAAAATTTCATGCTGGCTGTTGATACATTGATTACATAAACCTATAGATAGTCCTCAATGTATAACCAATTGAACCCAAAATTTCTGTTGCTAAGTGAGACAGCTGTTCAATGAATTTTGCTTCATTTTACGACCTTTCTTGCTACAGTTGTTAAGTGAATCACTGCAGTTGTTAAGTTAGTACCATGGGCTGATGAATGCATCTGGCTTCCCTATTGACTTTGCTTGTCAGAAAGTCACAAAAGATGATCACATGACCCCAGGACATTGCAACCTTTATAACTATGAGTCAGTTGTCAAACTTCTGAATTTTGTCATTATAACTTTGGTCACCAAATGAACTTTTGTAATTCAAAGACTATCCGTATTTAATAGCCGTAGCTTTCTTAATATATTTTTGTTTAATAAGATTTCATTTTTGGACCCTCAAGAATTAACTTATTTTGCAGCATATATCCAACTTTCCCCATTCTTGTACCCTCACAGCTAGCATGGCTGTTGATTGTGCTAAACTGGAAACAAGGCGTTGTTGTGATCCTAACATGTCTACACTGACAGGTTAGTAGAAGCTATTTTATAATCTCTAGCTAGTTGATAAACTCTAATCAAGTTTTCTGAATTGGCTTTTTAGTGAAATTCAGTATTTCTTTGGGCACATCTTTACTCCTACTGATTGAAATGGAAGATGGGGTCATTAAGCAAAGTTTTTCTGTCCTATGTCTAAATGTGTCCAATGTCCTATGAAGATTTGCCTAGACTCAATGTATTGCTTTTCCAAAGTTACTGGACCCAGGCTAAAAAGGCCTTAACTATTACTGAAAGAGACTTACAGATATGGCTGGTGATCTACCCAAATTTTCCTCCTGTTCTCCCTGACCAGAAATAATCTCTAAATTGTCATGGGCAAACTCTAAAACTGTAGAGTTGGAGGTGCCTGAACAGAGTTAGTTCAGGATTTCACAGTCTCTTTGTGTGATATAGGATTATACTATGTGATCTAGAGCAAATAACTAGTCATTAAATGCAATGGTAGTACTAACAACGTGTTGAAAAAATAGACAACAGAATTACTTCGTCAACTGTAAATTGTTTTAGAAATCCAACAAATTCATAGTAACGTTTAAAGTAAGATAAAAACAGAATACATAGAAAGGGGGAATTAACCTGAAGAGAATTATAGAAAGGAGAAAGAAGAGTACCTCCCTTGTTTCCTGAAATGTCTCTAAATGCCAAAAAGTTGGGATAAATAGTAAAAGAACATTTTTCTGATAATTGTTTGAAATCTTTCCAAAGGTTGTTCACAGATAGAATCAAAATGCTGGAAGGATAAAACAGAATTCTTAATGCCCCTACATTATAAAACTGAAACTTGTCTTGGATTATGAAATATGGTCTCTACTGGAAGCATCTGTAAGGAATGGAGAAGACAGTATTTCTATCACCATAAGAGCAACAATGACATGTCTAAGCTAGCTTACTTACTCTTGTCAAGATTCTTTGATTCTTAGCAGAAATTTCCTCATTGTTTAAAATTTAGTTCTGCCTTAACAAAAGGTTGTGGCTTTTGCCAAACTCCTTGATGTGGGAAAATGGGAATTGGGACAAGACCAATAATCAAATTCTTTGACTTTCACCTACAGTAAAATTTGTGTAGTACTCTCCTCTCTAGAGACAAAAGTCTAAATATTATACTATCGGCTAGCCAAGCCTATTAAAAATTACTCCTTAGTAATTCAACTGTATTTAGTTCTCATTATTATCTGTTCAAGTGACTACCTGAACAATACTTTTAAGGTGCAATCTGCACCAAGCACCACTACTGCAGGCAAAAAGTATCTGGAGCACAGACTAATAAAAAGGCTCTTCTCCCTGTGCCACAGTTCTAATCAGGATGGGAGCTGCCAGGGATGGCTCATTATCATGAAAATATAAACTCACTGTTCCCATAGAGAGTAGTTTTGCCCTTAAGGAATTGGGTTCCTGTACTGAAGCCTAAATGAGATGAGGTAAGGAAGAAAATATGTATCTAAATTTGCACTCTGGCCCTCACATGCTCTTTTCTGCAAGGGTTAAGCCAGAAAGTCTGTACCATGAAGCTTTATCTTGGGAATATTTTCGTAGCTTCAGGTTGTGTCATAAGGACAAACAGTGGGTGGATTTTCAGATCATGTAGAGAAGTGTGTGACTGAGCCTTCAGGCTAATTACATGATAATTACAGATGTGAGTTCTGTGAAAACCTGTAATGAGTGCAACTTAATGTTACTAATATTGATAAAATATGTTGCTTAAGGAGTGTCAAAAGACAGAGATGATTTGGGGGAAAACCCTTAGGGTTTCCGGTTCACCTAGGTTGTCTTGTACACGGAGAGCTGTTCCCAAGGCCAGTAGCTGGGATTCCTGGCTTGGGGGATAAGGGAATGCCATTTTCCCAGACTCCCAGAGCCAACACAGGTGCAAGGAACTGCAGCAACTTGCAAGCAGCAATTAAGGAACTGTTCGAAACAATATGAAACTAAAAGCAGTTCTTAAAAAGTTACATAAACCACCTCCAGAGAAGATTCTCACTGGTTAATTTCAATTTTCACACGAATTTCATAGCTAGAAGCCATAGCAGTGTGTCACGAGGACCAGTTGGTGTGCCAAACTGGGGCACCACAGCTCATAATCTTGATGCAAAGTAACTTTAAATTATGCTAAAAGGATAAGATATTCTTTGCAAAGCCCTGAAATTCTTGTATTCTTCTAATAATTTTGATGATCAGAACCTAACCAGGCAGATCAGAACACACTTTTACTATATTTCTGTTGGTTTATTACACTGACTTTTTGTAGTGAAATCACATCAAAATTAAAAATATGAATATCACACACACCCCATTTTATAAATGGAACTGGAAAAATAAGGGCATATGCCCAATCAAATCTTTTTACTAACAAACTACTCAAAAGTAGTTAGGAATGAAATGCAAAAAAAGGGAACTAAATCTTTTCTTGAGATTACTAATAAAATAAAAACTCTCTATTGATAATCCAAACTCTATCTTGGTACCACTCTAGTCTTTTTTTTTTTTTTTAATAAAAAGTTTTTATTTTCTGATCAAACGAGTATACAATATAAACATTCATTCAAACTATCATCAAGAAAAAGAAAAAAAAATCAATCCTTGGTAAACTCAATCTTCAACCCCTCCTCACCACCCCCAACCCCCGACTTCCCAGAACAAAAACAGGGCATAGATTTCACCAAACATTTGCTATAATAAACTAGCTAACTGCAAGATTTAATAACTCCCAAAACCCCTTAACTCCCCTTTTATAATTTCATCAACCTCCCTTTTTATAAGCTCAAAATAGCGTATAATCCAATAACTCTAAGAGTTTTAAAAACTTTAACAAATATTAAACATTCAAACCTTAAAAATTCTCTTAATATATCAGTAAAGTATTCAATTAACTTGCAAAAACATTTTCCCCCTCTTACTTTTCTCAAAGTTCAGATATTTTGAAATCTCATAACAGAAAATAAACCTTAGGTATTCACTAATTAAATTTCTACATTTTTTAAATTTCTAAGTTTCCCCCCTTCATTATTCCTCCCTCCAACTTTTAAAATTTTAAAAGATAATCATCAACATAATTAACCATTAATACATAAACTAAAAAACCAAAAAAGATTAATCTTACATTCAACCATTAATGCATCATATTTAAAAATCAATATTTAACTTTATACTTTTTCCCCCTCAGTAGTTATAACACCTAAAACATAATCATTTTTAACCATAAGTAGAACAACTGCAAAGCCAAAAGAAAAGGTTAATCTTCCATTCTTGCTTTCTTTTTATATTTTTTCCAGTCTTTCTGCATCCCTCCTACTTCTATTTTGAGGAGGTTTTTCATTTTAATTTGAGGTTGATGTAACTTCAAAGATTGTCCCCTTTTTGAGAAAATTTCCTCTGATTTAGAGCCCCCAAATCGCCTCTTCTTGCTTATATAAATCAGTTCATTCCTTCGCCTGTAGGACCAAAGTTTGTCAAGAGTTTGTGAAAAAAAGTTCAGTTGTTTCTTTTCTATTAAATGTATAAATGCCACTGGCAAATCTCCTTCATCTTCTGAAACTTCGAAAGTCTGGTCATTTACTACTTTTTTCCAAACCAAGTCATAATTTTGAAAGATTCTATCAATTTTTCCAAAAAGAGCAGAGAATAAGCTCGAAAATTCTTGAGAAGATTCTTCCACCTTCTCTGCTGCAATCAGAATATCTCCTGAATTGTCATCATGCTCCGTACTTGTTTTTGTCTCCTCAGTCATTTCTGTTGTTATCCCTTTAAGAATTGCTATTTGATTACTTATAGCTGCAGTATGATTATTCATGGCTTCTTTTATAAATTCTGTAAATTCTGCATCAAAATCCTTATAACTCTGTAAATCAGACAACTGTTTCATTTCTGAGACCTCCAAATAGCTTCCAGCACTTTCAGGATCTCCTTTCTTAGAAGCCATTTTATTTTAAAAAGATTTTCTTTCTTCCCACAACCATAAAATCATAAAGTCAGAGCCATCCTTTTGAGCAGCTTTCAGCAATTTCTTTATAAATCACCAAACGAAATAATCTTTTCCCAAACAGCTCTTCAAAATCTATTCCAGCAACTTAAAACCAGTCTCTGAGCACGAGTCTATTAGCAAAAACTTTCCTTTCTAACTTTCACTTTTAAAATCGCAACAAAGAAACGCCATCTTTACTTCCAGCTCAGAAAATCCAATTAGAAACATTGTATCCCCGGAGTTAAGTATTATACTTGCAAAAAGCTTGTCCTCCTGCTTCTGTTCCGCCTGCTTTTTTGAAATCATTTAATCTTCTGTTTGACAGCAGAAATTGGACGCAACGCCTAGCTCTGTAAAAAAAACAGAGTCCCCCCGGATCCGGAGCTTCAGTGGGCTGAACGGGGAGCTCTCACCCTCCTAACCCCTGGAATTAATCCAGGGGTTTTCGGGGAGCTCTACCCTCACCCACCTGCTCTCCTCCCCTTCTTTTCCCGAAGGGGAGATTTTCAAGCCGTTTGACAGCTGATTAGCGCTGTCAGAATGGCTGAACGGGATCGCAGGGGCGGCGGTCTAAAAAGACCGTCAATGGCGCTGCGGAGCCAACCCGGAAGTCGGTACCACTCTAGTCTTAAAGTACAAGCACTTCAGTTAAAAAAATAGAAAAAGATGGATATGTTTTAATAAATGTATTCCAGAATGAAAGTTTTTTCTTAATAATGTCGTCTAGACTATTTAGAAGACATATAACAAATTTCAAATGTTTCAAATTCAAATTCCTCCTTTATTAAATAACAGCATTGATATACAATGTTGATAACACAATTAGAGGTTTATTTTTAATTCATGGCTTTTAATTCCTCAGCATGCAACAACTTACTATTCAAATAACCACAGCTGTAGAAATGGAAAAGAAGGTTCAGAAAAAGCCCTAAAATGATTACTATAATGATAATATATTTTATGCATAGATACATTATACATATAAAATATAATGTAGTATACATTATAGTGATAATAATGGAAAGCCAGCTGATTTCTCGCCTGGTCTAAGACACCAGGTGAGAAATCAGGAGACTGCGTTCTAGTCCCAACTTGAACATGAAAGCCAACTAGTGACTTTGGGTCAGTCACTCTTTCTCAACCTAACCCATCTCACAAGGCTGTTCTTGTACGGAAAATAGGAGCAGGACGGAGTATTATATACATTTGTCACCCTGAGTTACTTATGAAAAATAATAAAGATGAGTTATACAAAAACTACATTTATCTGAAAACAATAAGATGCCATATAAATAAAATTACATTACTGTGCTTGGTGATCCTCAAAGTCCAAATATATTATTGATATGCTAAAATATGTTTTCAATATTATTAAGTGACAATATTAAAATATTTGTAAGTGGGCAGCAAAATTTATGATTACCAGTATGTCGTTTCTATTAATTATATTCATACTACTTCAGTTAGATTCTACCATAGGCGGTGAGGTCTACTCCTCCTAGCGATTCTGCTGGATACTGCCCGCCCAGCAGAGTGGTGCTGAGCTAAACACAGACCAAACCAACATCAGGCTCAGGGAACAAGACGATCAATCGTTGTTGGTTTTTGTCGCAATGGGATCTACAGCCATCTCCCTCCTAACGCTTTAAATTCAATGTAAATTGTTCTAAACTTGACTGTAAAAAATATCATTTCTGTAATAGAGTTGTCAAAGTCTGGAATGCCCTACCTGATTCAGTTGTCTCAGCTACACATTTTCACAGTTTGAGTCACAAATTGATTTTCACATACTTAAGTGGTCAGTAGAGGGGGTGTGCATAAGTGCACTAACGTGCCTATCGTCCCTGTCATTCTATTTTTATTCTCTTATTTTTGTTCTCATTTTTGTTTGACAAATTCAAATTCAAATTCAAATTCAAATTCAAATTCAAATTCAAATTCAAATTCAAAAATAAATAAATAAATAAATAAATAAATAAATAAATAAATAAATAAATGCAGACATGACTCACATGCTGCATTTCATTGTGCGAGATGACATTTGACGATCTGAAAAGTGGACCCTGTACCTGCGGGAATAACACTAGGAAGATGATGAATGATGATTTAGATTCCATCATCACAAAGTCCATGCCATTTAACAGATTATCCCGAAGCCTCTACTACAGGAGACTATGAGAGTGAGGCTTTTTCTGTCTTTTCATATTCTTTTTGCCTTTCAGTAATTTATTCTGTAGAACAAAATAATTATGGGAATTCCCAGACGGGGAAAAACAGTAATTTATTCCTACATTTAAATGTTGCAAATGTATAAAATGTAGCTTCTCCACTAGCCAATCAGACATTAACTTATTTTCCTCTTGGAATGGGAATTGCAAAATTAGATAAATACTATTAGATTAGTAAATTAAATAAATAGTTTCTGCCTGTGGGGCATGTCGGCTCTGACAATTTATGATTAGAACACTGATAATTTAAGCTGATTGCTATCTTTGCTTAAAATATTAGATGGCACACCTTTCTTTAAACAATCTATATTCTCTAGTAATTGTCATCAAGATTTATTTCTGAAGATACATGTACTAAAAGACCAATAGTTTAAATATGATTTCAGAGGACTACAATTATATACATACATTTCAACCTGAAATCGTATATTCCAAACACTTGTTTTCAAGTATTATGTTTTTCTTTCAAATTCCAAATATTACCTAAATTAGCCAAATCAGTTTTAACTTTATTTAGAATACTTGCACAGGTGTCACTGTTGGAGGTAAATGATTTCAACTGAGTACTATCAAGAAAAGAAATTAGCTGAACATTAGCTATGTGAATCTGCCCTCAGAAATATAAAAGCAGAGCACTTCGGCACCACACCTATTATGAAATCTGAAAATTCCTGTACAAGCTTGCCTTCAGGCATCTGTAAGGATTCCTAGGGAAAACTGCTTGCCTATAGATATAAGTGGATATAATTCAAATAACTGAGTGCAGTGCAGTCAAGCTCCACGTTGTTGTTGTTTTAAAGCATTGTTCTTAAAAGTTACAATTAAAGAGATGAAAACTAATACAAACTAAAAAAAAGAAAAGAAAAAAGAAAGAGCAGAAAACAATAGAAAGGAGAAAAAATAAGAATATGGTAAAGAATAAAAAGAATATAAAGTAATGAATTCTTCATAACAAGTATAAACGATTTTAGTAAATTATCACTTCTTTTAAAATGCAACAAATAATCTCTTCTTCCCATATTTTATGCAAGCATTCTAAATAAATCTATTGGGAGAAAATTGCTTTAAACATTTTGGAGCTAAAAGTGATCGAAAGGGAGATGCCCTCCTTGCTTTGAAGCAAACCACAAAAAAAGGGGCAAACTTTATAAGAGCAAACAGCCAGTGACTCTGTCCAGCCTTTTTGACCAGCATTTTTCAATGGAACTATTATTTTAAGGAAAACCTAGTGATGATTCCAATTTTCACCCTTCAAGTATTATGAATCCTGACTATAAGAGAGTGAAGACTGTGAATTTCAATGCATTCTTGAAATTATATTTGTTCAGGTTAGACAGAGAAAATCCAGGTGATACCTTTTTATGTTTTTTTAGGTGTCTGAAAACTAGATGTATGATCCTTTGCTGAATTAGGCATCAGATATTTATGGGCTTAATCCTTTGTATAATTAGACCCCTAGATGAGCTCCCCGATCCTGAAATCAGTGACTCAATGGAAATACTCAATGGAAATACAACAGCATTAAATAGACATCAGTCAACACAGTGGTCAAAAGAGCACATAATCATTTGATTTTAGGTTTCATGGTCTTTTTACTGTTATCAATGAATAACAGAATATGTAGAGATAATTGGGGCTGAGGTTCTGAAAACCTGAGAGACCTAAAAGTCTCTGCACAGATCTGTCTTGGCTCTTTTCTTTGTAGGAACCCAGTTAGGAGGAAGAACAAACTGAATCACAGTGTGGCTTTTAGAAGCTTTTATACGTTGACTTGCATAGCTTTTCCCCACACACAATTAGAAAGGAAAAGTAAAAGTTTCTCAGACAAAATAAAGACTGCACTAAAAGGCATGACTTAAGTACTGACATGCTAGTATTCCCTTTTAGATCATGGGCTCCATCGCTGAAATATATACATCTTATGTAATTGGACCTGAATATTTCAAGAATCGTATTATTAATACAAAATAATCAACACTCAATTTGTTTGCCTTACATTGGGGAAATATTTTTCCCAAAATTGAAATATGTTATTCATTTCAGAACTAATAAACATGGGAGGAAATAAGGGAAAGAGAGGGAGAAAGAAAGAGATAATAGAAGCTTCATATTTGTCTATGTACAAAACCCATCTGAAATTGCTTTGTGCCATTTTCACATTCTGCAAGTATGCTGTAATCCAGGGGTCTGTGCCATACAATCTTGTAAAATGGATTTAACAGCTTGCTGTTAATTCATAACAAATCCATTTCTAATAAAACATTTTTCCCACAGCAGGAAAAACTGTCTCCCAAATAGTTTGAAATATCATTAGAAAAGGTTGCAAAAATTCTAACAATCACATCACATACCGAACAATAGGATGCTTTTTAAGTAGCAATAAGAAATCTATTTTTTGCTTTCCACACTCTATATTCCTTCATTGTGGTGATCAAACTCTTTCTAGTAAATTGTTTGTTACATTTTACAAACTTATCTCAGTAAATAACATATGGATACAAAGAACCCCCCAAAAAATCACTGATACTCGACAACAGGTGTTGGGCAAAAACTCATTTTTCCTCTTTTTTTATGTGCAAAATTCATATCAAGCGTGTTGCTCATAACCTTTGAAACTAAACAGATTATATACACTGAATACTTTTACAGATGTTTACTATGTAACTGATGTAATAGTTTCTATGTACAAAAAGGATTTTTCACTATAAAATGGCTCACATTTAATGAGTCAATACTTAACACTGGTTAAAACTTTATGGGCTCATATTTTTCTGTCAAAATGTAAGTGTGTGATGGAAAAGACGTTTTGTTAAGAATCTCAGCAAATGACAGAAACTTTTTTTTTTATTTTGATTTATATGCCGCCCTTCTCCGGAGACTCAGGGCAGCTTACAATGCGTTAAGAACAGCCTTCATACTTTGTATATTTTATACAAAGTCAGCTTATTGCCCCCACAAACCGGATCCTCATTTTACCTACCTTAGAAAGGATGGAAGGCTGAGTCAACCTTGAGCCTGGTGAGAATTGAACTCGCAGTAATTGCAGGCAGCTGAAAGTGAAATACTACCTTTTAACAGTAGCATTAGTCTGCTGCGCCACTCAGGCTCCTTACTTTACATACTTTAAAGTATGTCTCCATTTTTTAATTAAATTTGGAACATTAGTTTTAGAATCGCCATAAACCCTACAAAGATGGGCTTTTAAGGCTTCAGTCTCTGTAAAGAACTCTGCATGGCCTCTGCACTTCTCTGAACAAATACCAGTAAGTTGTACAATTGATTTAAAGCTCAATATCCCATGATATTGAGTTTACTTAGTTGATATAATAGAAAATAATCTTAAACTCAGTTCTAAAGGTCTAGGACAACTTGCCATGACCAACAAGACGCAAGTGACTAGTCTGTGGCAAGTTGTCTCGGGCTGAGTTGTCCATGGTGAGTTAGTCAATTCTACAGCTCTAGTGTAGAATCGCATGGAAAACTTGTCAGCATGTAGGTGAAAAAGAATGGATCCACACATGAGAGTTCAAGCTAACTACTTTATTGTATTCTGCCTATAATATAGGAATCTCCCTGGACTGCTTTTCTTTCCTTGGGACCTGATAGATAGAGTTTCATGGAGATTAGGTGAGGTCAATGATTCAAGGCTAACTCACTGCTTGATTCCTCCTCCCTGCCTGCTGGGTGTTTCCCAATACTTATAAAACAGACAACTAAAATGATTAAAGCCAGAAAGCAGTCAGGTGAAATGTTTATACAATCGGATCAGAGGTGGGTTTCAGCAGGTTCTGACCAGTTCTGGAGAACCGGTAGCAGAAATTTTGAGTAGTTCAGAGAATCAGTAGTAAAAATGCTGACTGGCCCTGCCCCCATCTATTCTCTGCCTCCCAAGACCCAGCTGATCGGGAGGAAATGGAGATTTTACAATATCCTTCTCCTGCCATGCCCACCAAGCCACGCCATGACCACCAAGCCACGCCAACAGAACCGGTAGTAAAAAATGTTGAAACCCACCACTGGATCGGATCATAGCTGCATCCATAATAACTAATTTTAGGGTTAAAAGTTAGGTGTTCTAAAAATTCAACTGACATACTAAAAATAATTTGAGACCATAGTTGTTGAGCATTACATAACTTACAAGTTTAAAAAAATATTGTAACTTTGCAAGCAAATTATCCAAAGAAATGCCTCTACTGTTAGGAGATAAACCCTTTCTTAATACTCCAAGACATTTGATATAAAACATGACTTACTCTAAAACTGTGTTAGTGGCTGCCTGTGCATGGTAACGATACAGGAGGAGGCACTCGTCAACTCGAAACACTTCTCCACCTTTTCGAAGATGTTCATAAAAGAAGAGCAGATCCTCTGGGGTCCCCTGAAACAGACCATACTTTGTGCAAAATTTGATACAGTAACCTATTATCTTTTAACATCTATAGCAATATAACTCTAATATAATGTATTAGAACCTATGAATAAATGTATTTAATGGACCTTCAGAAATATTTTCTACAGCTAATCTGTAGTAAAGGCAATGAGAAACTACTGGAAATATTTGGAAAAGCATTTGATTTCTGTTTGATTTTTGAGAGCAAAAATACTCCTCCCCCAAATCTTTGAAGAACAAAATATAGCTGTGCCCTATGAAATTGATAGGAACTATGAGAAACCAGTGCTTTGGCAAAAATATCATACATGTCACCCAATCTTGACAATAATAAAAAAAATTGAGTACTCTAAATTTCCATTATCATTTCAGGATGTGAGATGAAATGTCAATAAGAGCCACGTATACCATTTTTCTTCATATCAGACACATAATTTCAAAATCCTATTCTCAAATTCTATCCATTATTTCATATAAATGAAAATGATCAATAACCTCTGTTTGAATATAGCAACAGTATAGTCATGTGACAATGTAAAACAAATCATATAATCCTCAAATATTTTCAAGATATTGTTCACTTTTAAACCTATTCTATTACCAAACTGTCATGAGACAATGCTATGTAAACAAATTTGGTTTATAGAAATGACATACAAGATTAGTGGCATCACACTGAAAATGAATCATAAAACTAACATATATGTTAGGTGGCTAAAAAAAAATAGTGGACAGAATATGCTATTTATTTATATCAAAGGGTTCCAGAAGGAGTAGATAAAAGCACAGCATTCTGTTTTGTTGAATTCTCAGTTGTTCTAAACACTTTTCCATCCTAAAGTGTTTCGTAATAGTCCTAAGAATAATTAATTTACAAATTGTTGCTTAACTGCCAACTTCATTCTTCATACTTTTATGATTTTTATTGCTCACAAGTAAGCAGCTCCAAGATCCTTTTTTGCTAAAGAGTAAAGTTATTTTAAATGAAGAGTAGTTAAATAAAATTCCATTTTGAAAACATATAATATGTTGCATTTTGTTTGATTTTGGGCATGCTGTATTGAAGACAAAATAATTACATCAAATTACCAAGTTTTCTCTTCAGTTTTTACTGCATGGGACTTTAATTTTGGATAGATAGATAGATGCCCAATATAAAAACAAGTAAAAAATAATCAGAATTATTTAAAAGAACCTCCCACCAGGAAACTGACACAGCTTAACAACCTCTTAACAACATCTCTTGAAATGTTTGTAATTTATGAAACTAAATTCTAACCACTTTTTGCATTCCAAAGTCTTTTGTGTAAATATTTAAAGGATCTGTAGTATTAACTAACCTAACCTAACCTTAAAAACTCAGTTCCACCTTTAACTTAAGTGTTCATATTTGCCAAGAGGCAAAGGCAAAAGCAAGGAAAACTACAAAAATTGACATGATCTAATTTAAACCCAAAGAAGCAGCTTGATTTGAAATATTTTGTATAGATCAGGTCTAACTATATTGTCCAGCTTTTTATTATTCAAAGGTTTTCTGGGCTTATTACCCTGCAAGTATTTTACCATGGATGATTTGGTAATATCCCTTCTTCATGATTCAGCTGCATGATTCTCTCCAAGATCTAATATTCAGATATTATTCTGAGTATATGTAATTCTTATACAGGAACTAAATACTAATATTTTGGGGTGCCATTTTCACAGTACCGAATACAGATAAACAACTACCAGTAGTAAGTACGAAGGGACATAAAAAATTGTTTCTGTAGGAGCCACAGATACCACAGATGCAACACTACTGATTGAAAAAGTCTGCTTATTTTTTGCCATTGGGTAGAAAGAACTGTGTACTGACTCAGCTGCAGCTTTCCATTAACCTCTGCAATATTTTGATGATGAAAAGAAGTATCTTATATAGGTTTCTATCAGGTTTAATAATAAGGGTATTAAAGAATTTAGCAGAGAATAATGAATACTTGCAGTGGGAATGTGAAAAACAACATAACCACCAGAAAAAGAAAACACCAGTTTCTTCAACCTACATTCTAGTGAGATTTATTCTTCCCTTGTGCTCAACATTGTGGTGATGCTATGTCAATGGCAAAATTTAACCTGGCTTCTGTTCTTCATATCATGCTCCAAGTTAAGTCAAGTTAACCACATGGTTCTAATTACAAAGCAACCTGCGGCCCAAGTTTGTGTGTGTGTCTATGTATGTGTGTATGTTGCCACATGCATATTTGTAGAATTTATTACCCCATATACCATTCCCAGTGCTTGCATATTTTCTCATTCAAACTATTACTTTCACTAGATTCCATAATTAAGAATACTGTGGTTTAAATGCTCTGTGACTTATTTCGGCACCAATGTATGGAAGTGCTACTTTAAAATATGTATATACTTCCATGCCAAAATAGAAAGGGGCCCACTTCAAATAAAAAGGGTTACTAATTTGAAAGGCATGGTTACCATAATAAGGAAACAATGAACAGCTTGGTAGTTATATATCAATGAACTACCAATGAACAGCTTGGTAAGTTATATATCTTCAGAAACAAATACTGCTACTGGTATGTTAATTGTGATAAGGATAAATACTTATTCAGAAAGAAGCATAACACTTTAAAGCAACTTTAACCCAAACAACATCTACTGAGAAAATGTGCTCATTGGGAGCTACAGCAGAATAAAAAGCACATTAAATTGGACTGATAGAATTAAAAATATTAGCCTAATATTGATTTTTAGAACAAGACTATCTCTTGTATGCAGAATCCTCAAAAACACCATTACAGTCAAGGAACACAGGTCAAGATAATGTGTATCTGAACAGTTATCACCATAACACTCATATATCTACAACTTGAATTCACTTATCTTTCTTAACAGATCACAGGGTCCTACTTTTCCATTTGCTTGCAGACACATGCACGCATAAGGAGAACAATGTCCAATGTATAGTTTTCATAATGGTTTCAAACTCTGGTTTTTCCTGGAGCCGCCACCAAAGACACGTCTATAAAACCTGTTACAATAATTCATTCATCTAATGCTTAGCTTTAGACTTTCCCCAAACAATACAAATCCAGTTAAGACTTTTCCTAGTTTTGTGGCTGCACCCAAGAGTCATGCCCTGATAGGTTTGTAAATTATATTGGTCCAATCTCAAAGCAGGAAATTTGTGATAAAGTTATAATTGCTTGGTTGTTTTGAAAAACAAAGTTAAAGAATTAACCTCCTGAAACAAAAATATATGAGCAGCCACAGTTCACTTGGAAAGGAGTAAAGTTCAAGCAATGCATTGGATTAATTACCCCAGCATGCTTAACAACATACTATTAAAATATGCTGTTAAGAAGGGCTGTTTTAAAGAAATTTATAAGCATAATTGATTTCGCTTTAAAACTTCATCTTGGACTCAGCTCAAGAACTGATCTCTGTTCAGTTTTATCCATAATGTGCCAAAAATATCAGAGTCTGCATTTTGTCTTTATTTTTCCCCAGAGCAGCTAGACAAATCTCTAGGCAACCTTACAATATTTTAATTCAGCTATTTAAAAAATTGAATCTAATATCTTCGCATTCCACCACTCACCAGAAAAAAAAAACTACTTTCATTTTAACTTTAAATATTCATTTTCTAACTTCTAATATTTTTCCTGTGACCCTATGAAATATGTGCTATGTAGTTTTCTTTTTTCCATTTTTCTCCTTAGCGCTGAACAGAATTAAGGACAAAACACATTTAAAGATTTCTCAGTTTCCATTAAACTTTCTCTTTCTGGGATGCTATATATTTTCTGAAATACAATAAAATATATAATTATGTTGATAAATTTCAGAAAATCCATAGTGTTGAGACAAAGCTCACTTTTCCTTCATGTAAAGAAAATGAGGTAAGAGGAGAGGAATATTGGAAAAGAATTATTCTAAAACTGTTAGAAATACATATTATGAATGAACAAAGAACTGTTCTTCACCTTCTTCCAAAACATCGTTTTCATTTCCAACAGAATCCATTTCTATGGTATCTGCCTCTTTTAATTGTATCAATTCATTGTTTCCTTTTCTCTATATACACACTATGCATTATATGTCTCTTCGCTACAAATTTTGCAGCTAACTTTTTTTGCTATCCATAGCTTCTTTCACTTCAGCCTCTTTTACTTAATATCATTCCATTAAACATCTTTCATAATTTTTATTATAACTAATAAAATTATTAGCTAATTAATATGACTCTATTAAACCATGTATTAGTTTTAACTCAATTCAGGCAGATTTCCTAGCATCCAGGGGCTCTCGGTTCGACCGGATCGCCTGATCCGGTAGCGATGGCGACGGGTGGTTTGGAGAACCAGTAGCAAAAAATCCCTGCCCCACCCCCATGCCCAGCTGAGCCGTGCAATCATCAGAAGCTTTTGTTTTTACTTTTAAAAGTATTTTTCTTCGGTGAAGAGGTTGTAAAAAAATGCTTTTAAAAGGCTCTGACGATCCCAACTGAGTTGCCTAATCGTCAGAGCCTTCAATAGAAAATGGACGTTGGTCTTACCTGATATGTCCTTTCTTTATGAGGAGGAAACGGCAGTCAGGCATAGGAGGAACTCCGTCTGTGCAGCATAGGACCAAGTCTGCAGATTTGAATAGCTCCGCCCTCTGCTGGTGTTCTCCAGTGTTTCGTCGAAGGTGCTGACGCAGACTGACGTGTCTTCCTGAAATGAGAGAGAATGAAATCCACCCACCCCTCTAATAGGAAGCCCCACCCCTCCCTAGAGGGTGGGGCTGACTGCCATTTCCTCCTCATAGAGAAAGGACGTATCAGTAAGACCAACGTCCATTCTCCTGATCAGAGGGAAATGGCAGTCAGGCATGGGACATACCACAGCTGCATGTCCACTGGGAGTGAAGAAGAGAGGCCTTGCACCGCTAGGCAGTGTGAACTGCCTGGAGAACTCGACGTCCAAATGCTGCGTCTGCCAAAGCGAAGGAGTCCACCTTGTAGTGATGTATAAAAGGCATTAGACTGGTCCAGGTGGCAGCCTTGCAGACCTCCTCCAACGAGGCCTGGGTAGACCAGGCGGCCGAAGTAGCGGCGCTTCTGGTGGAGTGCGCCGTAATGTTGCTTAGAATCGGTAAGGATTGTCGTTGGTAAGCCGTAGTGATAGTTGCCCTGATCCAGCTCCCCAGTATAGGGCCAGTGGTTTTTGAGCCGATGGATGTTGGTTGGAATGATACAAACAAGGCTTCAGTCTTGCAGAATGAAGATGTGTGGTTATGTAGATTTTGAGAGCACGTCGCACATCGAATGTGTGCCAGGAGCATTCCAGACGGTGGGCTGGATTGGGACAAAAGTTAGGAAGGACCAGCTCCTGTGCTCGGTGGAAAAGAGAATTAACCTTCGGGACGAAGGCAGGGTCCAGTCGAAGAACGACTCTGTCCGAATGGAAAATACACAAATCCTGGCGAGTTGATAGGGCAGCCACCTCTGAAATGGGGCGAGCTGACGTGATGGCGACGAGGAACGATACTTTGAAGGAAAGGAAACGAAGTGACACAAGGCGGAGAGGCTTGAAGGGAGAAACAGTCAGGGCTGATAGAACCTTGTTGAGGTCCCACGTGGGGAAGCGGTGGACCGTCAGGGGATGCAGGTTAAAGGCACCTCGCAAAAAATGACGGATAACAGGGTGCCTGGAGACCAGTGTAGAAGAGCCGCAGTTCAAGATTGAGGAGATGGCAGCTACCTGGTGGCGAAGGGTATTGGGTGCCAAACCCGAGTCGAATCCCTCCTGTAGAAATCGTAAAATGTGAATAATAGAAGCTGACAGGGGTGGTACCGAGGACCGTTGGCACCAGGACATGAAAGAAGCCCAAGTAGCATTGTAGATGCGATTGGTGGACACATGGTGGGATGCTTGGATGGTTGAAATGACCCGGGCGGGTACATTGGCCTCCGTCAGCAGACACCGCTCAATCTCCAAGTGGTCAAGTGATACCAAGAGGGGTCTGGATGGGTCAGAGTCCCTTGATTGAGGATAATCTGATCGTCGGGAATCGTCCAGGGCCGCGCCACAGCTAGGGACACTAAGTCCGCGTACCAATACCTCCTGGGCCAGCGAGGAGCCAGTAGAATGAGCTCCGCCCGTTCCTCCAGGAGCTTCCGGAGGACCCTGGAAATTAAGGGAAAGGGGGGGAAAGCATATAAAAGGCCCAAGGGCCAGGGACTGCAAAGTGCGTTAGTGGCTTCTGCCCTGGGATCTAGATACCCAGGGCAGATACCTGGTGAAATACCTTGGAACCTTATGGTTTGCGGCTGATGCAAAGAGGTCCACCGAGGGAAGGCCGAACCAGGATGTTATTTCCTCGAACAGGAAGGCTCCATTCCGTGTGGTCCAGCCGATGTCGACTGAGGGCGTCCGCTTGTGAATTTGCCACCCCCCAAAATGTGGTCTGCACGAATAGAGCTGAGGTGAGTTTCGGTCCAGCAACCCAGGAGTAAGGCTTCCCTCATGAAGGTTCTCGAATGTGTACCTCCCATCTTGTTGATGTGGGCCTTTGCCGTTACGTTGTCCGTGCAGACAAGAACGTCGCGAGATTCCACCTTGTCCTGGAAGAAAGTGAGGGCGAGGCGAACTGCACACAACTCCAAGATGTTGATGTTGAGACATTGTTCCGCAGGTGACCACTGACCTTGTGCTAGATGGTGCTCCACCCGAGAGACTGGCGTCGGTGGTGAGAAGCAGCCGCGTTGGTTCCTGGAAGGGTCTGGCCTTTGAGATCGCCAGTGAGGTCCACCACTGGAGAGAGGCAATTAGCTCGGCTGGCAGGGTCACCCTGAGCAGTTCCATGTTGGAGTGGGCTTTCTGATGCGGCAAGAGGAACCATTGTAACTCCCTGCTGTGGAGGTGAGACCAAGGAACAATGCCGAAGGTTGAGACCATCTTGCCCAGGAGGCAAGAAAGGACAATAACTGAGGAAGAACGGTCAGTGACACAATGTTGAACGAGGGAGCAGAGGCTAGATTGGCGTTCCAGAGACAGAGAGACAGTAGAGGCTGTAGTATCAATGATCACTCCCAAGTGTTGGAGGCTAGTGGAGGGTGACAAATGGCTTTTGGCCCAATTAATGGAAAATCCATGGCTCTGAAGCACATGGATAGTGGTAGACAAATCCCGGTGGGCGGAGTGGATGGAAGAGGATTGGATAAGAATATCATCTAAATAAAATTGAATCCTGATGGGGAGAGAGCGAATGTGGGTGACGAGGATCGGCATAATCTTGGTAAAAACCAGTGGGGCGGAGGAAAGGCCAAACGGTAAGGTGGAGTATTGATAATGTCCTCCGAGGTAGTGAAAACGTAGGAATTTACAGTGATCAGGGTGAATGAGGACATGGAGATAGGCCTCTGTCAAATCGATAGAAGAAAATCCCCCAGACTGATGATGTCCAGGATAGTGTGGAGGGTGTGCATCTTTTTTTTTTTTTCGCTGTCTGCCTGGTTATTTTTATTGAAAAAGTTTTCAAATACAGGTTTTTCCCCCTTCCCCCCCCTTCCCTAACCCCCCCTCACCACCCATCCCCCCCTGTGACTTCTTCACAACAATAAGCTAATTCATAACTAATTACATAATATTTTACCATTCCCTTACTCCCTCCTCAAAATACTGACCCTTAGCATAATATTCTTATAACTCCCATTTTCGCAATAATCTGCCCTTTTTCTCCTCCCCTAAATTTATAGTATATTATTACAACAATTTAACATTTAATCTTTTATATATATTAATATAACATTTCAAAGCAGCCTTCTCCCTACATCCAAATTTAACATTTATTCAGTTCTATCCAATTCCTCCACTCCCCTAAATATATGACTTAAAAATCCTTTTTCTTAAACTAATCAATCAGTAAACTAACCTATTTCAACCCAAATTCCTGCAAAATTACCATGCAATACAATTCTAAATATAATCCACTGCCCACTCTACTAAAATATACATATATCTATATATACATTCCATTTTGTAAAAAGAAAAAAGACAATAACTTTAAATTTATAATCCATATAATATCTTCTTTGATGTCTTTCCACTGGATTGTTAAATCCATCATCCATAATAGGGTAAAATAACATGTTGGTGCAACAGTTTGTTCAAAATCTTCAATCATCTTCTGCCCCCATCAGTAGTAGATATCCTCATATATATATATAAAAGTAAAAACAACCACCCGAGTGACATTATAATTATATCCATATAGTTGTAATTGTGGTTTTCATCAGGATTATTAATTCCCATCATCCTAATGGGTAACATCCAGATCTTCTGCATGCCCCAGCGTGACTCTCTTGCCTTGTAACTCGAAATAGTTATAATATATTTACCAGTAAAAGAAATCCAAAGTAGATAATGCAAATCCAACCATGTAAGGCTCTTTTCACATCCCAAAATCACGGCATTGCAGAGATCTGCCACTATCCTCAAGATAGTATTAAACAATAGTTCGCCTCCACTATCTTTTCACATATTCATTCATTTTTTAAAGTCCCTGGCTTCACTGTTGCTTGGTTTAGAAACTGCCATTTCTATGAGATCTATTTCTTTTCTTTTTCTTTTGCGGGTTGAATTTCCATCCTGGTTTCCTTCCTACAAATTGTGTGTCAGCTGATCGATTTTCATTCTGCTTTATGAGTTGATCTTGTTGATTTTGTTTTGTTATCTCGTCTTTCTTTTCCATCACTTGTATATCAACTGGTTGATTTACGCACTTGTCTGTGACTTGATAATTCATCACATTGGAGTCGGATGACACTGCTCTCATATTTATAGACAGTCCAGCTGGGGTATCCAGGAAGTCCAAAGACAATTTATCTACCACAGCCTCTGTAATTTGATATTTTCCTTTTGTTTCCAACTCCTTTTGCTTGTCCTGTATTGTGCCTAAAGATGTTAAATTCATTTTTAAAATTTTTTGATAAAATTATTCCGCTTTTTCAACAGTGTTCAGTTGGTATCTTACTCCTTGGTGTCTCAATATTAAACCAACTGGGACATCCCACCTAAATAGGATATTTCTTTTTTTTAACTCAGTCGCTAGAAAGCCAAATTTCTTCCTCTCCATTAACATCTTAGGTGGGAGCTCCTTAAAAATCCAAATCTTTCTTCCATGAAATTGCAAAGTAGAATTAAAAGAGTTCTGCACAATATTATTCCTAATTTCTTTATCTGTAAAATAAATCACCACATCTCTAGGCAATTGCCTTTGCTTTGCCAACCAGGAGTTTATTCTATAAATTCTGTCAATCCTGCAAAACACTTCATCAGGTTGAACCTTTAAAATCCCAGCCAGAATTTCAGAAGATATTTTCCTTAAATCATCTCTGTTATTTTCCTGCAGACCTCTCAGTCTAATTGCATATTCTGTAAAATTATATTGAATCAGTAAAACTTCTCTTTCAATCCTCTGTTGCACATTTTCTTCATTACCAGTCTTTTGGTCAACCTCCATTTTAGGTTTGTCTTCTGAGCTATTATCCTGTTTACCAAATCCTTTTTAATTTTTTGAATCTTGTCATCCAAATTCTCCTCAGTTTCTTTCATTTTAGACTCTAAAATTTAGTCTTTGCATCCAACTGAATCAGAAAGTCTGATAAACCGTTAGCTGTTTTTAAAATCTTTCAATTCAAAAAGTCAAACTTTGATTTCACCAATTCACCAATTTCTTTAATTTCCTGCTTAAATTTTTGAAGTTGCTGGTTCACAATCTCATCCCTTCTTACAATCTCTTCAAGAAGAAATTCTATTATATTAAAGTCAGGTTTCTGAGACTGGAGAGTTAGAACTTGTTCATGTAATTTGTTAAAGGAGGAATTCCCCTCCGCTGCCTGTTTGTCTAACTGTATAAGTCCCAGTGCCATTTTCCACACAGACAAGATTTAGTGGAAAAGAGAAAAAAAAAAGCTTGTTTCCAACCAAGATCAATATCAGATCCCCAGGAAAAAAAAAGAAAAAAAAACAAGAGTGAGAGTGAGGTTTTGCTTTCAATTACAGCCAGAAGTATTCATTCCGCTACTTTGTAATAGAAAACGGAAGGACTTTCCCTTTCAGCCTCTCTTCAAGCCTCAGCAATCGCCATTTTAAAAATCTTTTTTCCTTTCACTTCTTAAACAACTTCAGTAACTTTTCTAAAATAAAAAGAATACTTGCGCTTCAGGATCAGAGGTCCAGCTCACGTCTTCTTTAATTATTTTAACAAATTTACAGGCTTGCTTTTGCCACCTAGCTCTGCGTGTGGCAGAGATCTCCCAGAGCCCGGAGCATCGGCTGGGGATACGGGGAGTCTCTTCCGCTCCGTCCCAAAAGTAAATAAAAAACTTTTGGGATTAGGCAGAGGACTCTACCCACCCCAGCCGGCTCTATCTCCGTTTCCTAATGGAAATGGAGTTTTTTCGAGCCGCCATTCCGCTATAAAGGCGGCTCTTACAGGCGGTGGGTACGACGATCCCGAAGGAGCGTCCGGCGGGGACAAACAGCAAACCGGAAGTCCGAGGGTGTGCATCTTGAACCGGCGGTATATTATGTACCGGTTCAGGGCCTTAAGATCAAGAATCGCCCTCTATCCTCCTGAGGATTTCCTCACCAGAAATAAGCAGGAATAAAACCCCTGACCGTGCTGGTTTGGGAGAACCCTTTGAATAGCCCTAATGGTTAAGAGGTGTTTAATGGCCGCGGAAACAAGTTCCCGCTTGGCTTTGTCCCGAGAAACGGGACATGTGAGAAAAACAGTCGGGGGGGGTGGAGCGGAACTCCAGCCATAAACCAGAAAGGATAGTCTCCCTGACCCACGCATCAGATGTTGACACCTCCCGCTGACTGATGAATAGGGCCAGATGTCCCCCTATCGGTATGTTGGAGGTGAGATTACTTGGCTCTACGGAAAGGTCTGTCCCTGCCTCCCCAAAAGGGCCGCTTAGGCTGGAACTTGCCCCCGTGTCTGACCTGAGAATCCTGTTGTTGAGGTGTGATCTGAAATGACAGCTGGTAGCGAGGCTGGTAGAAACCAGAGTCAGAGACCCGAAAGGGCTGGGGCTGTGGATAAGGTGTATAACAGGAATCACTTCGTCGGGAAACAGAAGGCAAGATTTTGCGACAGTCCCTGGTTTCAACGAGAATAGGATCCAATGGTGGATCGAATAAGCCTCAGCCGAGAATGGAGAGGAGGCCAATTGCTATTTGCTCCTGGCGTCAGCCTGCCAATGACGGAGCCATAGAAGGCGACGGGAGGCAATAGTGGAACCAATGGACTTTGCTGCGAATCTAGCCGAATTCAAAGTGGCATCCGCTGAGTACTCCAAAGCAGCGACAATTTTAAATCTTGATGGGTCCTTGTGTCGGAGGGCGGAAGTCCATCCTGAAGCTGTTTGAGCCAAAGAAGTGATGCCCTATTGAAAAATGAAGCCGATGTGGAGGCTCGTATAGCCCAGGCCACAGCCTGGTGTCCCTTGATCTATGTTTTTTCAGCTCTTTTATCTTCTGGGCAAAGATACTCCTCTGGGGACCCCGTCACCCAGTTGGAGGATGTCAGTGCCGCAATAGGGGCATCCACGGGAGGTACCTGCAAGAGATTTGAAAGAGCGGGTGCCGAATGGTAAAGGCGCTTGTCTAAACCTTTAGGGGCCGAACCAGAGCCGGGAATGGCCCACTGTCTTTGGATAACATTGGTAAAGAGCTTAGGCGCAGGCACCGTCTCAGGTTCCACTGAAGGTTCCGCGAATAAGGAAGTAGTCGGGTCGTTATCCGCTGAGGGCTCCACAGTGGATGAAGAAGCTGTGCCAAGTCGTGTGATAGAAAGGGCCTTGTAAAGTAAGGACCGAAAAACTTGAGGCCGAAAAAGGGCAATGAAGGCGGGTTGATCTGGGGCTAGGTTTTCATCATCAGAAAGAGCCAGGAATCTGGTCTCTTCCTCCTCAGAAACAGACTCCTGCTCTCAATGCTCAGGGGATGCTGCTGGCTCCACCTCGGAGAACTGAGGAGAATTGAAGAGGCTGAGGTTGAGGATAGGCCACATACTGTGGGACAGGGCCAACCAATCCCTGTTGCAATCCTTGGACGAGCCCCTGCTGAATAGTCCTGGAATTATAGCCTCCAAGGAGGCTTGAAAAACTGGAACCTGTGGTTCCATCCCTGATTGAGACCCAATCTGGGATCCAGAAGGAGATCTGAGTGTTCCCTGGACCTCCTCAGGTGGCTGAGTAGAACAGGAAGGGCTGGGAGCAGGGAGGGTCTGGAATAATGGCTCACTCCCTGTAGGATGTAAAAGCCCACATGGAGCTGGCTGGTGAGGCGATAATTCCCTTCTGTGTTGAGGGGGATCCATGTTGCTCTGAGGTGAGCGAGGAACAGGGCTCAAAATGGCCACTGGCTGAGGCAACTGCTGTGGTTGGGCCTTGAGGTCAGCCTTTTCTAGTGCCTTATGCCGCCGCATTTCCTCCTTGGAGGTTTTAGAAGCTGTAGAGACAGTCGCAGCTTCCCTCGTTTTGGACCTTTTAGGAGTAGGGGGTAGACCCGAGGGACCCTCCTTGGGATTGCTCATATGTCTGTGTCTCCCCCCAGCAGTTGAAGTTGCAGCACGAGGCTGCCTTGTGGCATCCGCCAATATCCCCCCAGGAGCGTTAAATGAGATAAGGCGAATTTGCTGCCACTTAGCTGAGATCCGAAGTCTTGCGAAGAGAAGGGGCTTCAGCCTGCTGCTCCGGAGTTCGCAAGCCATCCGGCTTCAAAGCAATGGGGGCTACGGCAATGAGGAGACAGAGCTCACTCATAGCATTGCGATGTCGGACCACTAGCCTTCCGGCAGTAAAACACAGTCTAAAAGCGCTTCCAATTTCAGATGGTGCTTAGCGCTTGTCAGGCTACTAGGCGAATGCCGTTAAGACGCAGCCAAGGGTGGGAAAGGCTCACCCAATGTAGGGGGAAGGCTGGGATGACCAGGTAGCCCCTAGAATGGTCCTGCCAGCAGGTAGTCCCAAAGCCGCTCCGCAGCTGAGGCGGTATCAGGTAGACTCACCCTTCATGCCAACAATCAAAAAACAATTTGAATTTGAATTGAAGGGGCGTTGGTCCTACCTGACACGCATCTTCTCGTGTCCTATCTGACACGCACCACCTTCAAGCCTACACTGGCTGCTGTCTCCACCCTCAATGAAGAATAGCCAATTAAAATATCCATTTGAACAGTCAATTTGGATCCAAGTAGGAAAAGGTGTGGAGAAACGTCAGGCCGGGAAGACACGTCTGTCCAGCATAGACCGAGTCGAAACACTGGAGAACACCAGTAGAGGGCGGAGCTATTCAAATCTACAGACTCGGTCCTATGCTGAACAGATGGAGTTCCTCCCATGCCTGACTGCCATTTCCCTCCGATCAGGAGAAAATGCTTTTAAAAGGCTCTGACAATCCCAGCTGAGTTGCCTGATCGTCAGAGGCTTTTTTTCTTTTTAAAAGCAAAAATAAAAAATAAAAATCTGTGTATCTGTCTTTTAAATTATAACTCACCCTGTGTTCCTTTGCAGGACAGCAATCTGTAATAACATACATACAGACCTCTTCCATCTTATATAACGTGAGTTCATTATTGTAAGATTTCATGTGTTATGTCTGACATCACTTCAATACACTACTTTGCACTGAAGTTAGTAGAAGATGTCATTCAAAACAATTCTATCATGTGTAATGCTCTATTATATTAAGTACCTTCTGAGTCAATTCTCAAACAGAAGCTGTGATTCACACTGTTTTGTGATGTCTCTTTCAAATGCCATTCAGGGCCCTGTGTCTCAGAACGGACGTTGGACTTACCTGATACATCCGTTCTCTCTTAGTAAGGAACGTCTGTCAGACTGGGGTTATGGACTCCACTATGCAGCCTATGACCGAGTCTGCGGATTTAAATAACTCCGCCCTCTACTGGTTGAGCCCCAGTGTTTCGGCGAGGGCGCTGCCGCAGACTGGAGTGTCTTTCTGGAAAATACAAAAGGAGAGGTAAGAGACCACCACCCACCCCCGGGAACAGGGCACGGCAGAAAGGTGGGGCTGACAGACGTTCCTTACTAAGAGAGAACGGACGTATCAGGTAAGTCCAACGTCCATTCTCCTCAGCGTAAGGAACGTCTGTCAGACTGGGGACATACCAAAGCTGAATGTCCACTGGGAGGGGAGAACAAGGGCCCTGTTACCTCAAGTCGAGTGGACAGCCTGGAGGACTCTCCACCCGAAGGCCGCGTCAGCAGATGCAAACGAATCCACACGATAGTGGCGGATAAAGGAAGAGATGATCGTCCAGGCGGCTGCTCTGCAGACTTCCTCCAACATAGCCTGGGTTGCCCATGAAGTGGAGGTCGCCGCACTCCTGGTGGAGTGGGCCGTGATGTGGTGAGGCACCGGCAATGACTGTCTTTGGTAGGCCGTAGATATTGTAGCACGGATCCAATGCCCCAACATAGGGGCAGAGGCTTTGACCCCGATAGACGAGGGTTGGTAAGAGACAAATAATGCCTCTGTCTTCCTAAAGGAGGAAGTGCGCCTCAGGTATATCTTGAGGGCGCGTCGCATGTCCAGGGTGTGCCATGATCGTTCCAAGTGGTGCTGCGGGGACGGGCAGAAGTTGGGTAGGACCAACTCCTGTGCGCGATGAAAAGGAGAATTGATTTTAGGTATGAAGGAAGGGTCCAGTCGGAGGACTACCCTGTCTTGGTGAAAAACGCAGAGGTCCCTTCGAGATGACAGAGCCGCCAGCTCCGAAATGCAGCGGGCTGAGGTGATAGAGACTAAGAAGGAGACCTTGAAGGACAAGAAACGGAGTGAGACGTCTCAAAGAGGCTCGAATGGGGAGGTTGTAAGAGCTGAGAGGACCTTGTTCCAATCCCAAGTAGGGAAGCGATGAACGGGAGGAGGTCTTAAATTTGTAGCTCCCCGCAGAAATTGTTGGACGATGGGATGTCGAGAAATCGAGGATGCAGAACCGCAAGTCAGAACTGTAGAGATGGCGGCGGCTTGCCTCCTGAGGGTGTTTGGAGATAGTCTGGCGTCAAAGCCCTCCAGGAGAAAACGTTAAACGTCCAGAATTGAAGCAGAAAGGGGATGAATGCGAGCGTGCTGACACCAAGAGGTAAAGGAGGCCCAAGTAGAATCGTAGATCCTATTAGTAGAAGGCTTGCGGGAAGCTAAGATGACGTCTATCACAGAAGACGGGACCTTGGCCTCTCGTAGGAGGAACCGCTCAGCCTCCACGCGGTTAAGTGGAACCATGTCGGATCCGGATGGCGAAGGGAACCCTGAACGAGGACGATCTGGTCGTACGGAATGGTCCACGGTCGATCGACAGATAGGGAGATTAAGTCCGAGTACCAGTGTCTCCGGGGCCAACGGGGCGCGAGGACAATGATCTCCGCCCGTTCCTGCAGGACCTTCCTGAGCACCCTGGAAAGCAACGGGAAGGGGGGGAAGGCATATAAGAGACCAGAAGGCCAAGGACTGCGGAGGGCGGCTGTGGCTTCAGCCCCGTAATCTCTGTACCTTGAGAAGTACCTCGGAACCTGGTGGTTGGTGTGAGATGCGAAGAGGTCCACCTCTGGAGATCCGAAGCGCCTCGTGATCTCCCTGAAGGGAGAAGGGGGAAGGCTCCATTCCACGTTGTCCAGGTGATGTCTGCTCAGGGCATCTGCTTGCGAATTCTCCTCCCGAGATGTGATCTGCGCGAAGGGAGTGAAGGTGAGATTCAGCCCAGAGGCCAAGTAGCAGGGTCTCGTCCATGAGAGCCCGAGAATGAGTGCCTCCCAGTCTATTAACATGAGCCTTCGCCGTAACATTGTCCGTAAGGACAAGGACGTCACGAGAGACTATAAGGTCTCGAAAGTGAAGCAAGGCTAGACGAATGGCTCTTAGTCCCAGGAGGTTAATGGGAAGGAGCTGCTCGGATGAGGACCACTGACCTTGCACCAGGTGATGTTCCAGGTGAGCCCCCCAGCCCTGGAGGCTTGCGTCCGTGGTGACTATTATGTGAGTTGGTTCCCTGAAGCAGCAAGCTCCTGATAAGGCCGAGGACGTCCACCACCTGAGAGAGGAGATGACGGACGGGGCTAGAGGTACTCTGAGGAGGGATGTACTTGATCGATTCCGTTGATGAGGGAGCAGGAACCATTGTAACTCCCTACTGTGGAGACGGGCCCACGGCACTATATCGTATGTAGAGACCATCTTGCCCAGAAGGCAAGACAGACTAAGGATAGAAGATGATTGGTCCACAATACAGCGGCGGGCAAGTGAGCGTAAGCTGTCTTGGTGTTCCGAGGAGAGGGAAACTGTAGACCTTACTGAATCAATGACAGCCCCTAAATGTTGGATAGAAGTGGCTGGGACCAGATGACTCTTGGCCCAGCTAATGGAGAACCCATGAGATTGGAGAATTTGGATGGAAGTGGCCAAATCGGATTGGGCCTCCTCGAAGGAAGAAGATTGCAGAAGAATATCATCAAGGTAAAACTGGATTCTAATGGGGAGGGAGCGAATGTGTGCCACCAGGGCCGCCATGATCTTAGTAAAGACGCGGGGGGCGGAGGAAAGACCAAAGGGGAGTGCAGAATATTGAAAGTGTCGCCCCCGGTAGTGAAAACGGAGATATTTACGGGAATCCGCGTGTATGGGGACGTGGAGGTAAGCCTCCGTTAAGTCTATGGAAGACAAGAAGTCCCCAGGGCGAATGGCTTCCAGAATAGTATGGAGAGTGTGCATCTTAAATTTGTGGTAGACTATGTAACGGTTAAGAGCCTTTAAATCTAAGATAGCCCTCCAACCCCCAGAAGACTTGCTAACAATGAACAATCGGGAATAAAACCCAAGGCCGTGCTGGTCGGGAGGTACTGGTTGGATGGCCTTGATGGCAACTAAGTGGGATATAGCCTGAGAAACAAGGGATCTCCGGACCCTGTCTCTAGAGACCGGGCAAGAGATAAAAACGGGGAGGGGAGGAAGGGAGGAAAACTCAAGAGAAACACCAAACTGAACCGTACGTAAAACTCAAGAATCCGAAGTTGAAGAAGCCCACTGAGCGACAAATAAGTTTAAGCGGCCGCCAATCGGTGTCTCCGGGTTACCCTTACTTGGACCGTCTGAAGGACCTTCCCCTGCCTCCTCGAAAGGAATGCTTCTGGAAGGGCCTATTGCCCTGTCTAACCTGAGAGTCCTGGAGAGACTGGGATTGAATGGAGCATTGAAAACGAGGCTGGTAGGAGCCGGAGTCTTGAGGGCGAAAGGACTGAGACCGGTTGTAAGGAGAAAACCGAGAATTGGAACGCCGGGAAACAGACGGCAGGATCTTGCGATGGTCTCTGGTTTCCACCAGAAGTGGCTCCAGGGGAGGACCGAAGAGAGAAGAGGCGGAATAGGGTGATGAAGCTAGTTGCCACTTGCTCTTGGCGTCCGCTTGCCAAAGGCGGAGCCATAAAAGTCAACGTGACGTGACCGTGGAGCCGATGGATTTGGCAGAGAACCGTGCAGAGTTTAATGTGGCGTCTGCGGAATACTCCAAGGCGGCGACAATCTTGTTCAAATCTTGGTGTGTGCGAGAGTCAGTCGGAGGTAATCTGTCTTGTAATTGTTTTAACCAGAGCAGGGAGGCTCGATTAAAAAAGGAAGCCGCAGTGGCAGTCTTGACTGCCCATGCCGCAGATTGATGAGCCTCTTGTCTTCGGGTCGCAGAGATTCCTCGGGGGAGCTGGGAAGTCTGGAAGGAGAAGCCAAGGCCGCAATGGGACCGTCCACGGGGGGAACCTGCAGAAGGTCAGAAAGAGCAGGAGCAGTTTGGTACAATCGTTTATCCAAGCCATTGGGTGCAGGGGCTGAACCAGGCAAGGCCCATTGCCATTGGACAATGTCCATGAAAAGCTTGGGAGCTGGAATGAGCTCTGGCTCAACAGTTGGTTCAGCAAATAAAGAGGAGGCTGGATCGGAGGCACTCTGAGGGGTTGAGCCCGATGCCGTAGGAGATCCCAGCCTGGTAACTGCTAAAGCTTGAAATAATAAGGAACGGAATAATTGGGGCCTGAAAAGGCCAACGAAAGCAGGCTGGTCTGGAGCGAGACCGTCGTCATCAGAAAGAGATAGGTCCCTAGATTCTTCTTCCTCAGAGAGAGAACCGTGGTCCGACTGCTCAGGAGAAGGCAAGCGATCCTGGTGGTCCCCAGAGTGGACCAGGTGAGATTGATCTCCAGACATGAGAGGGGGAGCCTGAAGGAGACCCTGTTGCAATCCCTGAGAAAGCCCTTGTTGGATGGCTCTGGCTATGATGGCCTCCAAGGTAGCATGGGGGTCTGGTTGGGAAACGCCCCCTGAGTAGGCCTGAGAAGTCCCATATCCAGAAGATGGGCCAGAGGGCACCGGTTCACTGTCTCTCCTCTGTGCAGGAGCCTCAGAAGGGTCTGGGAGGGTCTGAAAGACCTGTTCTGCCTCAGATGACGTACGACCCTGAGATAAAGGACGATCAGGGGAGAGCTCTCAATCGGACCGGGCCATGGTGGACTGAGGCGGAGGAGGAGAGGGCACAGGTGGTAAAATAGCCGACGTGCGGGACAAAATGGCGGCCGGCTGCTGTTGAGCTCTGAGCGCCGCTTTCTCCAATGCCCTGTGTCGCCTAAGTTCCTCCCTGGTAGGTTTGATGGCTTGACCAGAGGAGGATATTGGTCCTTTGGATGGTGCTTTGCCTGGGCGGCCTTGATTACTAGTCCCCTCCCCCGGGTCGCTAGCATGGCAATGTCGGGCCCTGGAGGCTGCGGAGCGAGATCGAGATTGATTAATGGTGTTCGCCATCTTAAAATGGGCCGCTACGCTCTGCCGGTGAGATCTTAACCGAAACGAAGCTCTCAAACCTATGTGAAGGCACCGCTCCACCGAGATGAGTGCAGCCGATGAGTTGCGCTGTAGATAGGAGCTGGGAGAGCCATCCTCACGCCGATGTCAAGCCGCTAGCCAAAGGCAGTCAAAGCGGCAGGAAAAATATGGTGCCATTTGAAAAGCCCGCCAAGAGAACGGCGCCGATCAAGCTGCTAGGCAAATGCCGTTAAAATGCAGCTATCCATCCCCCGATGGCAAGGGGAGACGGTGGGGGAGAATTTGGGCTCTGACCCCTCAGGGGGGCTGTCGGCAAGCAGCCCCCTGCCGCAAAAGCGGCTGTGGGCGGTGTCGAGTAAGGACCCTTTGCGCCTCTGATACAAGGCAAAAGGAAAAAAAAATTTTAAACGTCCAATTTGAAGAATAGCCGAATTTGAGGGGAAAGAAAGGAAAAATAGTGAAAAAACGTCACAAACAGACTGGATCCAGAAAGACACAACTGTCCAGCATAGGACCGAGTCGAAACACTGGGGCTCAACCAGTAGAGGGCGGAGTTATTTAAATCCGCAGACTCGGTCATAGGCTGCATAGTGGAGTCCATAACCCCAGTCTGACAGACGTTCCTTATGCTGAGGAGAATAAGTCACAGGGTTCAGTACTAGGCAAAATATTTAAAATGCTGTGTTAATAGTGGGAAAATTCTAGAGTTACTTGTTGTGAAAAAGCTGATGTTCCTTACGCACTTGCAGAATGTCAATACAGATTGGCAATAATGTCTTCACAAATAACAGAACAAATAGCATCACATTTTTTGTGCTTTCCCATAGATAATATTACTAATTTTTATAACATTTTTATATCATGAATTACAGTGATGCTGGTGTTCCACTGGAAGAGCTGAAGGACCAGGCTGGGAACAGATTGCCTTGGAGAAAATCTATGTATAAGAGTTTACATCAATTTGAGGGCACATAATCAATCAATCAATGAAAATACCATAATAATAGATCTGTGTTGCTCAGTTCCTCTATCAATGGCACTTTGGAAAACAGCTAATTTCTTAATTAAATATAACCCAGTCAAATGTTTGATGAAGAACTTCAACCGTGATTAGGATCGCATGGTGCAAGCATCTCTTGAGACATTATTGCATAGATTTCCCAACCTAGAGCCCTCTAGATATGTTAAGAGTATAACTCACAGAATTTCTAGCCAAAAGCACTGCTGGGTGGAGATTCTCATAACTGTACTTCTAACATATCTGGAGGGCATCCAACTGGGAAAGGGTGAGATCAATCTTTCCCATAATTAGGTTATGCTCCTCTCCTTTTCATATTACGTACCTTTCCTTCTTCATTAAATCTTCCTACAAGGTAAAACCATTCCCGAGAACAGAACCAAGTTGGCATAATTACTGTTGGTCCATGGGATGTGAAAACCTAGAAACAGAATGAGAAAATAGCCTTTTGTTTTTCAAAGAAGCATAGTTCTTAAGAAATAAATTTGGGGACCTAATGCTTCTTTTCTGTTAAGGCTGAAAGTCTGGTAAGTATTTCTTTTGAGAGAAATGGGTTGTTTTGTTAAGAAAACAGTAATTTTTCAGGACAAGTAAGAAATTCTATGAATACTATAATAAATTCTGAATATTTTATTACAAAGCTGCAGTGGGGAAGAGTACTGTTAATTGGTAGAGTGGTAGTGAAGAAGGTAAGAAACACTTTTCCATGAACTGTACTTCCCCTCTATCACTTTCTCCTTAGAACAATTTAAAAGATGGACTACATATAATATAACACCATTTAGATCACAAAATCAACAAGACAAGAATGAAACATGCTTCCAAAACAATCATTTTTTCACACTAAAGCAAAACTGAACTCAAGAACTCAGATTACAAATCTGAGATCATGTGTTTTGCAATATCTCATCTGGTTTTGTTGTCAAAAAATCATGAATTTGCATCAAAAACATAAGTAACCCAATATAATGGAGAGAAATGCCTGCTGGTACTTAGGATTGAACTCTCAACCTCCGGAGTGGGCGGCAAGTGTCTTCACTACTAGGCCACCATGCTGCACACAAGGAGCCCAATATATGGATCGTTATTCAAATGTGATATTCTACAATGAGATTAATGCATTCCCTATACAGTGTTGTTGGCATTTTCAACCATTTATTTAGAAGTAGCCCTTGCATCTGAGGCTTGTCAATGATTTTTAGATTCAAAGAGAAAATTTAGCAGCATTCTATATCTTGGTCTATGGCATGTAGTAAGTTTCCCATAAGATCTAAACTCCACAAACATGAAATAAAGTAGTTGGAAACTAAGCACACCTGTAATTACTGTTTACATATTATATGCCAAAATTAACAACCAATGGAAAGTGCTGTTTTAGAACAAATCAAGTGGAAAGTATTTGAATGAGTCCGTAACAGCCTTAGGCAATTGATATTTAGTAACATTTATTTTATGTCCAAGTAACATCTATAAAATAAGAACAAAAAATGGCACATATGAGTAGAAATATTGGCAAATTTAATAACCTAAATATTTACACAGAAAACTGAAGAAAACTAGTATCTAGGAAAATAAATGAATGTGACCCTTGATTTGTATATTTCTGAATGACAGTTTCAGTGAATTATACCAACAAAGCCTTTTTTGCTTTAAACAAGTATGTCTTAAACCTAGAGCTGAAATAAACCAGAATATCCGGATTATGTAAGGTAAATCTATTTTTTCCATTAATATTAGACAAAATGTCTAACATATCTGCAGACTAATCTTCTTGTCAAGAAGTTAAAGGAGCATAGTGCATCCTGCCCTAGGTATTATATCTAAAGCTACTTTTATGAGCTAAGCAAACACAGACAGATATTAGTTGTTTCCAGCTGCTTCTTGTGGACTTAACCTAGCTCATTCACAGTGCATATGTGATCCATACAATACCACTATCCAGTTATTATTCTGCCATATTTTTGCAGTGCTGATTCTTTCACTAGTTTCCTTTTTCCATTACAACTTCCCTTCATATTCTTAAAATGGTCTTTAAAAGTAATATTTTTTTAAAAAAATTGAGCTTAACCTTACAGCCATCATGTAGGAGGCCAAATCTGCACGATATAGCTCAAATCATATTCACTGCATGTTTTAGTTGCAAGAAAAATAATCATATTCCATACATAATGTTCTACAAATCTGTAAGGAAAAATGCTATAAGAAGAAAATGGTCTAATTCTGAAGCAATTCTATTAACTTAACAACATACTTAAATCCATTATCCCTAGCAACATTATACATTCCATTCATTATCTTGTTTTTAATATTTAACATAGTTTATCTTAAAAAATCATTCTGAATGAAATTAGTATAAAGGACATAAATGCAATATTGAAACTATAGGAAGAGTAATTATCCTGAAAGATCACTGAAGAAAAGTCATGTAAATAGTTGGACCCAAGTCGTGCATTTTCCAATGATCTCTCTGAACTTCTAAAATTTCTCTTATTTTCCTTTATTTGTTGACATTCTTGACTGAGGTATCTTTTCTTGTTCTTTCTTTGTTTGATATTGAAAGTCTGTGTTCAGTTATCATGTCCTTGTTATCCTAGGCTTTTGTTGTCGGCTATCATGTTGCTTAGTTTTAAAAGCCATTTTAAACATTCAGTGAATATCCCTTTCTTACAGATACATTCCTTTTGTTTATTATAGCTAAGCACATACTTTACAATATCCATTTTGAGTATCACTGCCATTCCATTCCTTCATTTGGTCGTTGCATTCAGTATTATATAATGGATTAAGGTTAAAATGACTTGTTCTGGACCAAATAAGTAAAATGTGTTATTTAGCTCTGTCTTTCAAAACACATAATATTCTCTCAAACTCTGTCAACTTCCAAAGTTCTTTCCAATCTTGCAATCAGAGAGAAGAAACATGAAAAAGGCAAAAGGTATCCCTGCAAATATGTGCGGGTGCATCCAAAGCTTAGCAGAATCAAGAATATGAATCCTATCATTATCTTTAACAATAATAATAAAAAAAAATACTGCAGCTAATAATGTTCTCTAAAAGATTGTAGTATACATGTAACAGTAAGTAGAAATGTTGGACTCTCTTTTCTGAAGTTATTTATTGTCTTTGAGGCCCACAAATAAATTTGTCGGTATTGAATTGATCAATACTTCTGAACCAAATGTGCTTTTTTTCAAAAGTACATTTTTCTTTTAGGAAAAAAAGCACTTTGGCGACAACCATGACCTGGATGATTGAGTATCTCCATAGACAATACATCTGAATATTCATAGGTTAAAAGTAAATCTGTTTTATTTCAGTTTCTTGATTTCAAGAAAATATATGGAGAGAAGCAGGCAGGAGAAGAAAAAGAAATAATGAATTTAAACATAGAAAATTACAAATAGATAAACAGACAACCAGAAACTAAAAAAGGTAACTAAAAACATGTAAGAGTGTTTTTTGAAAACTTCAAAAACAAAACATCCCAGCTGTCTAATAGTACACTAAATATATTGGTGTACTTCATCAGATTGCTACTAGCCTTCATTTCAAAATCTTCTACAATAGTCAGAATAACTAAGTCCCAAACTATTTCATTATGAATAATCATTATAACTCTAAAAACATTTGTGATTGAACTGAAGAGAGGGAGGGGTAGTTCTACTAGCTGGACATACTATGAACCATAAATGAGAGAACAATTCTCTCCAACAGACGCGTATACCTTATACCAGTGATGGTTGACCTTTTTGATGCCGAATGACCATGCGTGTGGCCGAACCCGCAAAATGCAATGTAAGCGTCCCCCCGCACATGCACCCTGATCCCCTGTGCCACATTTTGGCTTCCAGGTTGGTGCAGGAGGCTTTCCAGGCCCAAAACGGGGCACCCCCTTTTGAGCCTGGAAAGCCTCCTGCACAAACCTGCATCCCCCTGCACATGCGTCTCATTCACCCACCCACCCGTGCATGCATGCACATCCCCTGTATGTGCCCCGCACCTCGTGCATGTGCGGCAGAGACCCGAAGACCAGCTGGCTGGTGGGAGGTGTGCGTGGATGTGCGGTGGAGCTGGGCTGGAGCGATGGCTGGCGTGCTCACAGAGAGGGCTGTGTGTGCCACCTGTAGCATGCGTGCCATAGGTTTGCCACCATGGCCTTATACTGTACATTTGGAAGTATTAGAATTGGACTGGTTTAGGCTTATTATATTTAGCCTATAATAAGATAGAAAAATCTTATTACATACCAGGTTATTCAGTAATGAAAGCACCTTAGGAAATGTATAAATTAGCATACCCTATTAACTGGCAAGTATTTTCAACAAGACAAATGAACAGACATGCTTAAATACTACTGATTCAATAGAAGAAAGCAAACTCATAATATCCAAGCTTTCCTTTACCATCAAAAAAAATTCATGATATTATTTTAAAAATCTAATTTAAAAAACCTACATCCAGTTAATTACTCATTTAATACATTTATATTCCAGCCTAAATGGGTACATATCTTGCAAAATAAAACACAGTAACTAATAGATGAAATATACTGAAATCTGTTAAAGAGTACAAAGTTTAAACATGCATCTATAGAATCGCTTAAACAACTAAAACATAAAAACAAACAAACTACCTACAAACGAACCTGCAGAATATTTTTAACGCTTTTTTGTCTTCTGCAAATCTGTTATTACAATTACTTGCAATCATATTGCAATCATCCCACCCAGAAACAGGGAACAAAAGGAACAAAACCTACACAACTCTTTCTTTTTTTCAATAGCTGGGAATTACACCTCCCCCAGCATCTCAAACTTCCACGCATTTCTTGACAGTTACTGCCAAACCCTAGAGCAATGGGAACTCTCTAGCTTTGTGTGATCATCCTGAGAAGTGCCTAAGACACTCATACACACGTAAATTATGCCAATTTTTGAAAGCGGCAAGACAAACCAGTCGAACAGCATTATGAATTGATTTATGAATTAATCTGTAGGTGTAGATTCAGTAAGATAATGAATTCATTCTCCATTTTCTGCCTTGCCTTAGGGAATATGAAGTCATGTTTTTTTTTAAAACAAATTGTCTCTTGGTCAGCTTTTTCAAGCTTCAGAGAAAACTTAACAAGTGCTGTGTTTCAATGCATTTTATACCAAATGGTTAAACTAAAGCAGCATGTGGTTGTCTTTATTTAGTGGCACTGTAGAGCAGGTATTGGTTGACTGATTTAAGTTTTCATTGCTTGAAGAAATTACTGGTAACAAAACATTCTTTTGTTTTTGGATTCCAGCTAATCTTGTTGAAAACTACACATTGTATTGGCATATGTAAAGATACGTATTGGCATTATGAACTGCAAACGGAAATTGGACAGAAAGCTACTCTATTGTAATTAACAGGCAGTGTGTTGGTTTTTTAAGAATTGCATATATAAAATTGATTTTACCAATTAACTTCTGTATGAGAACAAAAACATAATGTGAACAACTGAAGCTAATTAACAAGAGGCATCCTTGGTGCTCTCTGAGCTTGGTTGTTTTCTTGCAGATGTTTCATTACCCAAACTAAGTAAGATCATCAGGACTAGAAATGATGAGGTTATCTAGTCTGCATAAGGAAACATCTGCAAGAAAACTACCAAGTTCAGAGAGCACCAAGGACCCCTTATTTCAACTCTGAGCTACAAATATTATCCTTTATTGGCTAATTAACACCTCTAAGCCTAAACAAAATATTTTTCTCCCTTATACAATGAGCATTTCAGACAATAAACACAGTTCCCAATACAACCAGTGAATTTCTGATCTTTTAAGAAAAGGAGTTTCTTAAATCTCTCGGAGTTGGCACAGATGGTTTTCACTTAACAACCACACTTTCAGTGCCCATTTGAACATACAATGACACTAAATGAACCAGTCCTCATACTTACAGAGTTCCATCATCCCCACAACCATGTGATCTCTGTTTATGACCTTCATACTATTATCATAATAAAAACAACTATAATAATGGTATTCAAACTCTAAAATGTTTGGCTTAAGACACTTAAGTACTGTAACCGTTTATTATAATTACAAGGAAAAATGAAAAAGGGCTATATGGAAAACAAATGCTACAATTAGCAAAGATGGATGATAATAGAAGATAGAAAAACTACATGTGTTAAATGAAAATAAGCAGTGAACTTGAAGCAGGACAGGCAGCATAAAGTTTTCATAGATTTATTCAAATGGCTTCAGTACATGATAAACTATTGGGTAATGTTTTAATAAAATCTTTAAGGATAAATGGGAAAAGTGCAATAAAGAATTTATGTACAAAGATAACAAAATGAATGAAACTACATTATGATCATAGTAAAAATAAGTCTGACACATTTAAATCAAGCAAGTAAAGAAATCATGATAAAACTTTAAACAGAACGTACAGCCAATTTTTTGTAACCAAATTTTTCTGCTTTTTAAAAATTATCCACAAAAGTTATTATTTAATTAAGATCTCCTTCATTAACACACTCTTTTAGCATTCCCACCTATTATTCTTTCACTTTCTTTATCCATATTAAGGAAGTTCTTCTTAGTTGTTTTGGATTTAAATAAAAAATGAAACAATACAAGCTGTCAAGCTGTCACATCCCATACAAAGCCTAGTCTTCACAAGATTACATATTTATTACATCATGTGTAAACCATTCATCTGCTTTGGAAGCTGCAAAATTACAGAAAAAGTAAGTACACCCTCTTTGAGTTCTATGGTTTTGCATATCAGGACATAGTAAAAATCATCTGGTTCGTAGCATTTCTTAAAAGTACAAAAAGAAATCCAACATGGAGAAACCATTCCATAGGTATGAAGAGGCTAAGTAGCAGCCAGGTGCTGTTAATTAAATGCCTTTGATTAATAGATCACCACCAAGTGGGATTATCTCTACAAAAGCTGAAATTTTAAGAGTTTGCTTGTCTCCAGCATTGAGGTGTGTGTTAACACAATGCCAAAGAGTAAAGACATCAGCAATTGTCTTAGAGAAGCAATTGTTGCTGTCCATAAAACTGGGAAGGGTTATAAGCGCATTTCCAAACAATTTAAAGTTCATCATTCTACAGTGAGGAAGATTATTCAAAAGTGGAAAACATTCAAGACAGTTGCCAATCTTGTCAGGAGTGACTGTCCCAGCAAGGTCAGACTGTGCAATGCGCAGAGAAATTGCAAAAAAATCCAAGAGTTATTACATCTCAGACTCTTCAGGTTTCAGTTACCATGCTAAATGTTAAACTTCATTATAGTACAATTAGAAAAAGACTGAACAAGTGTGAATTGTTTGGAAGGCTGCCAGGAGAAATTGTCCTCTCTCTAAAAAGAACATGGCACCACGGCTTATGTTTGCAATGTTGCAACAAATCACAAGATTTCTGTAACACTGTCCCTTGAGCAGATACAACCAAAGTGGAGGTGTCTGGCCATAATGCATAGTGCCATGTTTGGTGAAAACCAAACACAGAATATCAGCACAAACACCTCATATCAGCCGTCAAGCATGGTAGTGGAGGAGTGATGATTTGGGCTTGTTTTGCAGTCACAATACCCACAGTACACAAAGACCCAGCAATCCCAAGAAACTACTGGTTACCATAATTTGATTTTGTGGCTTAAAGGATTTTCATAAGTTTAGAAGAAATTTTTACAGCACAAGCACATTTGGCATGTAACTCACTGAGAAAAATATTTTATCATTCCTTTACTGGGGGAGAACCATATGTTAGATGTCAAAGAGAAAATCATTCAAGCCACTCGGCTTGAATCAGGAATATATAAACAGCATTTTAAATCCCAATCTTATATATTTTTTCTTTGCATGATTAAATATGTCTTTGACACTGATACTGACATGTGTAACTGCCTAGGTTTCTAGATATTATTTATGGCAATCTTTGAATGTTTTATTAGGTGTGAAACACATAGAAAAACATATAATAGACATTAAGACATTTATTCCTCAGTTTAGAAGTTCCGCCACTAACATCTGGATATATGCCACCTCGGCTATGTTGTTCTTAAGCAAAGCCCAGCCAACAGGACTCAGCGTTTCCTTGTGTGGTTAAACTAAATTTTATTCCTAAAGAATAGAGCACTGTTTTTCTGCTGCCCCAAACTGAAGCATTGCTATTAGCTTCCTAGAAACACTTCAAAATCTTTATTTACTTCAGACCACAAATTTTTGTCAGCAAGAGACTATTTTGAAGAAATCTCTATTTTCTCCCACAGTACAAAATTATAGTAAATTCCCTTCTATGGAATATCATTCACATTTGTTAGAAGCTTACTACTCTTTCTTGGATTTGCATAGATTCTAGAATAAATGAATTTATGTGACAGTTGTTGGCAAAATATTTCAATAACACTTCTTAATTCTAACTGAAAGATGAAATAAAATTGTTTACCCTCCAAAGATTGTTGAACTACAAATCCCAGAACACTTCACAAAAAAACCATCATCAGTTATTTGGAATTACAAATTCAATATCCCCACTATGCATGGTCATACTGTAAATTAACTAGTAATTTCAACTGTATTTTAGCTAGTAATTTCCTAAATGTAAATGTTAGGAAAATTGAAACTATACTGGGCTATGGAAGTCAAAGCAAGATTGGAAAACTAACCAAAAAAAAAGCAATCTCTGCTAATATTTCTACCAAATTGGTCCAATTTGCAAATCAGAACTCACAGATGATTCCAAACAACTTGCTACAAATTTATGTTGGCACTGCTTCTACAATAAATAACTACGTGAGTTTTCAAAATGAAATCTTTCTTCCAACTTTTGCGTTACACAGTTTCTTTCAACCTTATCATAAAAGTAACTGTGTAATGTGCCCAAAAGAAAAACGTGATAAGCCTATAACCTTCTGGAATGAAGTGTTTTGAACAAAAATTTCACTATTCAGCCATAACAATACAAGATACATTTGAAAAATGTAAAGAAAAAAGAAAAAGAGAAGCATTTGAAGAAAATAATGTTAATGTTGAAGAAAATAATATTATCTACAGGGATAACGGCATGCATTGTGGTTGTGCGACAATAAGTAGCACAGTTTATACTCTCTGGATGAAAAAGAAAAAGGATTAAACTAACTCTCTTAGAAACTATTATTCCACAGTCAGTAAAGAAATTGAAGCTGAAAAGAGATGCAATACTTCAATAAGAAAACAGTGCTTCCAAAGCAGCCATAAGGTACTTATAGGAAAGAAACAAAGATTTTAGAGTGGCTTTCAGTCCTTAGAACCTGATTATTAATAAAACTCTGGGGGGAATCACAAACAAGCAGACCTAATCATATTTTTCCTAATCAGTTAGCTGGGGTGTGCAGGAAACACACCACTGTAATAATGAGGAATTTTAATTACCCGGGCATCAACTGGGAAACAAACTCTGCAGTGAGTGAAAAATTAAACAGGTTCCTGCCATGCCTGAAAACTTTTCCATCTAAAAGATGGAGGAGGGAACTAGAAGGTCAGCTATACTGGGCTTAATTCTTACTAATAGGGATGAAATGGTTGAGGGAGTGTAAACTGTAGGAACTTTGGGGGAGAATGACCATGTCATACCAGAATTCACCATAATGCAGCCATAGGTAACTGAACAAAGTCAGACTGCTGTTTCAGATTTTAAGAGAGATAACTTCAACAAGCTGAGAGATTAGTAAGGTTTCCTTGGATGGAAATCCTAGAGGGAAAAAGAGTTAATGATGTTTATGAAAAACTGAAAAACAAGATAATAAAAGGCCCAAACAAAAGCAATACTACAGAGAAAGAAAAACAAGATGCTCCAAATGAAACCAGCATGGCTGTACAAAGAACCCTCTAATAAAAGGATGAAGTCAGTATGGCTAAGAGCTGATGTAGTTCCAATCTTCAAAAAGGGAAAAAATTGGATCCAGGAAACTACAGACTAATCAGCTTGACATCAATACTAGGGAAAAGGGAAATCCTGGAAAAGATAATGAAGCAGTGGACTTGAGAGCACCAGGAAATAAGCAAGGCGATTACTAGAAGCCAGCATGGTTTAGGTAAAAGCAGAACATGTCAAACAAACCTTACTGCCTGCTTTGATAAGGTGACTAATTAGTGGATTAAAGAGACACTTTGGATATAGTATACTTAGACTTCAGTAAGGCATTTGACAAAGTTGACAACAGCCTACTTCTTGGTAAGATAGAACAATGTGGAATAGATAGTACCACCACAAGAAATATTTGCAGTTGGCTGACCAGCTGCACTCAACATGTGGTCTTCAACTACATCTATATGGAAGGAAGCATATGATCTAGATAAGGAGACTGAAGGGGCTCTCCTCAAATTTGCAAGTTGGGGGGAAATGGACTCAAGATTCAGAAGGGTCTTACAGATTTGAGCATTGGGGCATATTCAACAAGATGCAGCTCAGTGATGTGAAAAGTTAAGATCATGCACTTAGGCAGGAAAAACCAAAAGTAAGTACAGAATAGGCAGTACTTGGCTCAACAGTAGTACCTATGAGAGAGGTGGACCACCACTTAAGTATGAACCAGCAATGTATTGCAGCTGCCAAAAAAGCTTGCAATCCCAGGCAATCCCATTAACACAAGAATAGCATCAAGTTCACAAGAAGTTATAGCATCATTCCAAGTAGTAAGGTACTTGGAATATTGAATCCAGTTCCGTTCACCATACCAAAAGGATGCTGAGGCCTAGAAATAGTACATAGAAGAGAGACAAAGATACAGGGTCTGGAGGCTAAACCATATGATGAATGTCTAAGGAAATTAGGTATGTTTAGCCTAACAAAGAGAACATTTTAGGGAGGACATGACAGTGTATTCCAATTCTTGAAGAACAGTTACAGGGAAGAGAGAAGAGGGGGTTGATTTATTCTCCATAGCACCCAAGACCAAGACAAGGATCAATGGGTGGAACCTCATAGGGAAATCCAACATAGAACTAAGCAGAAATTTCCTGAGAGTGAGAACAATTAGTCAATGGAATAGTTTGTCCTCTCAGAGTTGTGAATGCTCCGTTGCCAATTTTTAAGACAAAATTGGAAAACCATTTGTCTGGGATGGAATAAAGGCTCCTGCCTTGGGCAGGAGGTTGGACTAAAAGACTTCCAAGACCCTTCTAGCCCTATGATTCTATATTCCTCAGCCTTAAAGTTTTTGGAAGGAAACAATTCCTAAAGCAAGAATATTTATATTCTTAGCTGGCTACAGGGAATAAAAAAGGCTTGCATCTATGAAGGGTTTGTTTGACAACTAGTATAGTTGATAAACAGCACATCCCTGGCAGAATATAGCTTCTGTCATAAAATTGCCAAGTAGCTCGTCTCAGCTATACATACTTTGAATATGATACAAAAGCTGGTGTTTTGGAGCTGGTAGTAACATTTCTGTTATTTATTAAAATACCCTGACTTTTTAAGACTTTTTTACAGGTTGAAAAAAGGTGTCACTGCTTTAGGAGTAACATTACTAAAAGCAAAGGCTTTTTGTTTCTTAGGCTTGCATTTGAAAAAAAACAGCAGAACTTCTGCATCACCATGGAACTAAAACACTTCTTCCAAATCAATTTTAAAGTGTGTACTTTAGTTCTAAGAAATAATTATATGTCTGGTCTTTGAGGACTGCTATAAGAAATACAAAGAGAAGAACTTTGAAAGCCTACATGTATTAGAGAAATAATGTTTCTATAATATATGCAATATTATATGTAGAATACTAAATTTAAAAAAAAAACTTATTAAAATAAAATTTAAAACATTGCATTAGTAGTTTCATTTTATTTTTCTAAAATTTGCTATAGTGCCTGCCCACAAGTTCCCCACAGCTGCACTAAATTGTTATATACTTTTTTTTTATTTTTTAAGCAATTAGGCGATATAGTAAGAAAAGTAAAGGGGTAAATAATTGTGAAAGTAATAAGTCAATGTGAAACAGCCATTATTGTGAAAGCAACAATTTTCTTCTGATTACCAAACTAAGTTTTCTAAAATTATATATAAAGAATATCATTTGAAATTCTTTGTATATAATCTTCACAAAAAAACCAAACATGGTAACAAAGAGGATTTTTTGTAAATGCAGAGAAGCCATAATTTATGCCAAGAACATGCTGATCTGTTACAAAAACTTGTTCTGCAATGGGGCAAGAGGTGAATCTTTACAAGTCTTTTTCCATGGCTCTGAATGAACAGGAAATAAATATAAAGTACCCATTAGTTTGCAATGGAATAAGAAAAGCAAAGGGTTTTCTTATTCCATTGAATAAGGAAGAAAAAAGCCATCAACATTCCGTGGGTCAGCTTTTATATATGGCTGAAAAGTTTTTATTTTGGTTTTTTGTCTACCAAAATACTTCAAAAACCAAAACTTGAAAAGGCAATCTAGCACAGAATAAAAAGGGCTTGATTTTTGAAGTTACTAGTAATATTTGTTTTCACTTCTAATGCTCACTTTTCACTTTGTACTCCCATCTCTGCCCTAGATTTATTAAGCGACATTGGTCAAGAGTACACTGAAACACTTTTCAGCTCACATAAAGATGATAAAAAAGATCAGGTATGTTTATCAGCATAAAACTAGCAGAAAACTATACTTCCAAATAAATCCAGCAGAAATACAAATACAGCTTTTCTTCCACTGAAGACACAATGGATTTACATAACAGAACTACCTGTGTACAGATCACTAATTCTGCAGATCACTGAAATACAAGACTACCTTACATTAAGATTAAATAATGTAGACTTCAGGGATGATTTTAAAAAGACACTGTGCAGGCAATAAAACATAGTCAAAGCTCTCATTAAGTCATAACAAAATGCTACAAATGATTGTAATAACAATTTGTGTGAATGTTCAAAGTCTGCAACAATCATTGAAGTATAAAGAGAGTTTAAGAAGGTAGTGCTGTCATATACCACCTTGAAATAAAAATGACTGCTTAGACAACAGAAATGGCATTGCTCCATTCTTATTAACTGAAAGACAGTCAGTACTCATTTTACATTATTTTCCAAAATTTAAGAAATGCGGCCCACTTCAGACCTGACATTTAGATCAATAAAATGAAGGTGTGATTGGCTGTCTAAAAAGGAGTGATTGTGAAACTTTTCCAGATGTGCTCACTGTAATATTTTTGTTCATGCTGGCGTATATTAAATCAATCCAATCTAAAATCTACGCTTCATATGTTCTAAACTACATTTTGAAAATTTTAATCCCACTGCAGAAACCAGATATACTGGACAATTCAATTCATACCATACATTCTTAGTGTGAGAATTATGTTATTTTGCGGACTAATTAAATCTGAAGAGATATGCAAATAATAGAAGGTTAGGCAGTCTTCCGTGTAGAATCCTATTTAATAAGGACAATGAAAGTCAAAACTGATTGTAGCTATACTCTCTTTCCGATATTCTTCGTCTCTCTGCAAATGTGGAAAAATTAAATAAATTTCCCAGAAGTTTAATTTATCATAAGTAAAGGCCTTCAGAAACTAGTATGAGGATCATATGTGATTTAAGGCTGCAGTCTACCCATCCCAAAATAACAGAAGGCAGATTCTGAATAAGATTATGGTTAAAAAGCAGAACTTTTTCATCTCCCTTATTTAAAACATGGGCATGAATTCTGCCTTATAACTCAGCTAGACAATTCCAATATGAGATAGAATATGGGATAAGAAGATTTAATATACTTCCAGGAGCCTCAGACCAGATTTCTCTATAGGTATCTTTCTATCAAAACATGTCACAATAGGTTTTCCAATTTCACATGTTTTTAAGGATCTTCATTTTTAAGAAGCAAGAGGAAATGTTTATATAAAATGTATTAAATATCATTTTGTAATACATGGAGTAGATATTAGATAAATTGCCTACTTTCATGCTTTACATCTTTCCTTTGATTATGAAGTGTACTATAACAGACAAAAACAGCAAATTTATTTCAGTTATTTCAATCACATTGGAACTATTTTACTGCTAGCATATTTCTTGCAAATGGCCAATAGGAATAAATTGTCCCAAATCTGGAAATATTAACTTGATAATATTAAAGAATTGAAAAATTGTAATTTTTTGATGTGACGAAACTATTATTATCAAAGTGACATAGAAATAGAATTTCTCTTTCTATTTTTTAAATTTTTGCTTTGTTTTATCTAAAACTAAAACTAGACTCAGATAGCTACAAAGGCCTATAAAGTTTTCCAGTATCAATATTTGAAGATTTTGCTGAAGTTTAGAAAAAAAATATCAATTTCTCTTAAGGTCATTGCCTGAGGAAAATAGTATTTGGTTTAAAATATCCAATTTTGTTTCATATAAACAGATCTGTCAGCAGAGATGTAAATAATTTAATAGTCACTGCTTGCAAAGGACCAGAAAGCTTTTGTGCTTTTTGTTGTAAAGACACCAAGAGAGCTTAAGTCCACAAACAAATCTTTACAGAACGGATCTGCCTATTTGGGCCACCCAAGAAAGTAAGTAGATCTACAACATACATATTTCAACTTAGCTAGAAATTTAAGACTGAAAAACAGAAATGGGTGACAAGGTGCAGTAGTTCGTTCCAGATAGAGTTAGCCAGCATCCTATGTTCAGCTGAAACAGTTATAAACAAACCTCAGAAATATGTTCTGGTAGCTCTACCACTTTGGCAGTGAAGTCAGGAAGTGTGTCTGAACTAAGTCTTAGTGTTCACTAAATCATGCTTACTTCAAAACAGATACGTGTATGTTGAACATTCAGAATCCCATGTTGTAAACTCTTTTAGTTGAAGGAAAAATGGGCGTTGCTTACCTGAACATCCCTTCTGAGCGCACTGCTGGAGAATCCCAGAGCGTGCGTATTTCCCCTCAGTTAGGTTGATATATTGAGTGCCTGTATCTTTAAAAATTTGTTGACTCCGCCTTCAGGGCCTGGCTGAGGCTCAGTTTCTTTCACGAAGGAGGCAAAAAAACAAGAACCAACCGGAACTCCGGAGCAGAAGCCAGCCAGGGAGGGTTGGATTCTCCAGCAGCGCGCTCAGAAGGGACGTTCAGATAAGCAACGTTCATTCTCTAGCACGCTGCTTGGAGAATCCAAGAGTGTGGGATATACCCAAGCAAGTGTCAAGTAGGGCGGGAGGCTGAATGCTCCCGGGTGGCTGGATCAGAGATGACAACTTGTAAAACACGCCGTCCAAAGGACGCCTCAGCCAAGGCGAAGGAGTCAACCTTGTAGTGGCATATGAAAGGTGTAAGAGATGTCCAGGTTGCCGCATGGCAAATGTCCAGAACGGACTGGGTGGCCCAAGCGGCTGTCGTGGAGGCGCTCCTTGTCGAGTGTGGTAGAATACACCCAGGCTGTTCTTAAGTGTGTACGCCTTTGCAATACATGCCTTGAGCCAGCAGCCAATCGTGGACGAAGACCCACGATGCCGGCAAGAAGGAGACGAAAACGCCTCAGATTTGCGAAAAGGCGCAGTGCGCTTGATGTAGTGGCAGAGCGCACGTCGGACATCTAGGGTGTGCCATTGAGCTTCAAGCCGATGCCGGGGTGCAGGACAAAAATCAGGCAGGACAAGCTCTTGAGAACGATGGTAGAGCGAGTTTATCTTTGGTAAGAAGGAAGGGTCTATCCAGAGGATCACCCTGTTAGTGTGGAATATGCAGAGGTCGGGACGGACCGAAAGCGGTGCGAGCTCAGATACTCTTCGGGCAAAGGTAATCACCACGAGGAAGGCCACTTTCAAGGTAAGAAGGTGTAGGCTGGTGGAGGATAAAGGTTCGAAGGGTGGGGTCATCAGAACCTGGAGGACCCGGGGAAGATCCCATGTCGGGTATGGGTGGATGACAGGGGGACGGAGATTAGTAGCTCCCTGAAGAAAGGTCCGAATCCTCGGGTCCTGCGCCAGGGGCAGAGCCAATGCAGCCAGTAAGACAGTGTGGAGAACAGCCACCTGGCAGCGGAGAGTATTTGGTGCGAGGCCCTTGTCAAACCTGTCCTGGAGAAATTCAAGGAGATTGGGGACAGACACAACAGCTGGATCGATGTCGTGCGTGGTGCACCAGCGGCGGAATGCCTTCCAAGTGGCGATTCTGTTAGTAGAGGCGCGACGGGAGGCTTGCATGGTGGTGATAACCTGCCCTGACAGGTTGTCCCTCCTCAGGAGGACCCTCTCAAATGCCAGACGGTCAGCTGGAGCCACTGAGGCTCCGGGTGGCGAATGACCCCCTGGAAGAGAGAGATCCGGTCCTGGGGGATCCTCCAGGGCCGGGTGGCGAATGACCCCCTGGAAGAGAGAGATCCGGTCCTGGGGGATCCTCCAGGGCCAGAAGATTAACAAGTCCAGTAGGTCCGCATATCATGGCCGACAAGGCCAGTGTGGGGTGACCAGGAGAACCTCCACGCCCTCTGACAGGATCTTGCGCACCACCTTGGGGATGAGCGGGAGGGGAGGGAAGGCGTATAACAGGCCCGAAGCCCAGCGACATTGGAGAGCATCCGTTCCCTCTGACGTCGGGCAGGGGAACCAGGAGAAAAAACAGGAAAGTTGAGTATTGCGGGGGCTTGCAAACAAGTCCACGAGCGGGGTCCCGAACCTGGTCGACAGCTCCCAAAAAAGCGCAGGGTGTAAGCGCCATTCTGCGTGGTCGATCTGAGACCGGCTCAGCCAGTCCGCCTAGATGTTGTCCGACCCGGATATGTGTTGCGCTGTAATTGAAAGAACATGTTCCTCCGCCCAAGAAAGAAGAGACATGGCCTCGTCCAGAAGTGATTTGGAACGAGTGCCGCCCTCCCGATTGACATGTGCCTTGGTCGTGGTGTTGTCTGTTAAGATATGCACATGCTGTCCCTCCAGGTTGGCCTGAAAGTGCCGGAGAGCCAGGTGAACTGCTCGCAGCTCCAAGCAATTTATATCGTGCTGGAGGTCTCTCGGCGACCAGCAACCCTGCGCTACCTTGGTAGACATCCCACGAGGCTTGCGTCCATTGTTACCGTCACCCACTGCAGTTCATGGAAAAAACATCCCTTCGTCACGGCCGTGGAGGTCCACCAACGGAGGGACCGTCATACCGAGCGAGGGAGGAACACCTTGGCCCTGGAGTTGCTGCCGAGGGACTTTTACAGCAGGAGAAGGAACCATTGAAGAGGGTGTGAATGGAGACGTGCCCACGGCACTATGTTGATGCACGAGATGAGCTTGCCAAGGAGTTGAGACAACTTCAGGACGGGAACTGTCTTGGAAGAACGGACCTGCGTTATCAAGGTTGCAATGCTTAGCCAACAATCCGGGGAGAGGAAAACGTAGCCTGCAGCCGAGTTGATGATGGTCCCAAGGTGCAGGAGATGAGAGGTGGGCTGCAAATGGCTTTTCTCCAGATTCAGAGAAAAAACGTGACATTGCAAGGTGTCGCGCACCACCTCCAAGTCCTGGAGGGCACGCCGGCGAGACGGAGACAGGACCAGGATGTCGTCTAAATAGCAAAGGACTCTGATGGGAATGAGTCTGAGCGAGGCAGCGACCACTGCGAGAATCTTCGTAAATGTGCGAGGGGCCGATGACAGTCCGAACGGCATGGCCCTGTACTGAAAGTTCTGGTTAGCATAAGAGAAGTGCAGGAATCGCCGGTGGGACTGCTGTACAGGAATGTGGAGGTAGGCCTCCTTTAGGTCGATCGAGGTCCTCATGTCCGATCTCCGGATGCAGCCCAAGATTGACTGTAGGGACTGCATTTTGAACTGATAGTACGAGATCCATTTGTTCAACTCCTTCAAATCCAGTATCCCTCTCCAGCCTCCGGAACTTTTCGGAACGAGGAAAAATATTGAGTAGAAACCGGTTCCACGATGTTCTGTGGGAACCGGCTCTATAGCGCAGATGTCCAGAAGGTGTTGTATTGCCGTGGACATCAGGCGCCTTTTCTCGGGGTTGGCAGAGATGGGACAAGGAAGGAAGCAGTTGGGAGGGCAGGAGGAGAATACCAGGGTCAGGCCCAGCCGGACCGTTTGGAGGACCCATGCATCCGATGTTGAAAGCTCCCATTGGTGGAAGAAGTGGGTGAGCCGGCCGCCTATGGGATGGGAGGCGATGCAGTCATTTGCCACGTCTGAAGGGGCAAGATCCTGTACCTCGAAAGGGACGCTTAGAGGGCTGTTGGCGTCTGCCGCGGTCCCGAAAGGCAGGCCGGTCAGATGGACGATCGAAGGAGAAGGCAGAAGGATGGTAGGTGGCAGAACTGCTGGATCCAGGCTCGGCCCGAAAGGACTGCTGCTGGTCATAAGGTGAATAGTGGTGATCAGCTCTGCAGTAGGAGGACGGCATAATTTTTCTTTTGTCCTTACCCTCAATGAGAATAAGGTCCAACACCTCCACGAAGAGGTTGGATCCCTTACATGGCGCAGAGGCAAGTCTCCATTTAGATTTCGCGTCCGCCTTCCAATGGCGGAGCCACAGGAGGCGGTGGGATGTAACAGTAGAGACCAAGGAGCGGGAAGCGAACTTGGCCGCAGCAAGGGCTGCATCGGCCGAATATTCCATGGTGGCCATCAATTTGTTCACCTCTTGGTGGAGACGCCTATCATTGGGAGGTAGCCGTTCCTGAAGCTGGTGAAGCCAGATCAGCGATGCCCGATTGAAGGAGGCAGACATAGCCGCTCATATGGCCCAGGCAGCCGCCTGATGAGATTTGTGAAAAATGAGTTCGGCTCTCTTATCCTCCGAGTGCAGCCCGTCCACGATGTTGTTGGAAAGGACCGCGGACGACATTAAGGGGGCGACCAGTGCATTCACAGACAGCAGTTCCAGCAAATCTTGGAGATTGGGCGCTGAGCAGTACAGCTTTTTGTCAAGACCGTTAGGTGTCACCAGAGACCCGGGCTGGGACCAGGACCACTAAACAATGTTGGAGAAAAGCTGCGGACAGGGGATGAATTCCTGATCCACCTTAGGCACCGTGAAAAGGGCCTCATGAGGAGAGGCCCTTTTGATCGGCCTGTTGATCGGGTTGAGCCTGAGCGGCAGCCAGCTGTGTCATAACAATGGCCTTGTGGAGTAAGGCCTTGAACAGAGAGGGCCTGAACAAGCCCGTAAAGGCTGGCTTCTCAGGCAAAGCGTCCTCGTCCTCCAAGAACTCCATATCTCTGTTATCGTCGTAGTCCAGCTGGGAGTCATTGCTGTGAATGGACTCCTGTAGAGAATAATCACTAAGCTCGCTGTCAGCATGAGGAGGACGGGGAGCCTCAAAATTGGAGCATGATTGGCATCTTTGGGGTAGGACCCCTTGGGGCTGGATCACTTGAGGAAAACCGGTTGCTAGCATCCTAGAGAGGGTTACCGAAATCATAGCCTGGGGGTCGCAGTAAAGGGGCTGTTGACCCTCTGGCAAATGGAGCCCCGCTGCCGTGGGCGTAAAGGTGGCCTCGGGCACAGAACGAGGCAGAGGAGGCTGAGGTACTGGAACCAGTGCAGAAGGCGGCGGTAGCACTGGCAACTCAGGCTGCTGGCCAAACACATCCGGTTGGTGTAGCATGATGACCCCAGTGGTATCGACTGGAAGCATTATAGGAGAGGCTAGCCGAGGCGAAGGAGGCGGCGGGGTGGGCACCACGGCAGGCAGTGAGGCGGGCTGAACAGGTGGCTGGGCCTTGCACTGCACCTGGTCGAAGCGGCATTCTAAGGCATCATTTAGTGGCCAAAATCGTCAGCGGTTAAGGCACAAGAGCCCACGGGATCCACAGAATCCGAGTTGCGATTACCAGCTCTCCCAAGCAAAGGCGCCATGGCGCGCGAGGGGGAATCCGTCAGCCCCACGCAGCTGGCTGAAGATGGAGTCTCCAAAATGGCGCGAAGTCTGGCCGTAACACGCGAAGCGGCTAGAGTTGAAATGAGGCCCTCTCTCCGGACTCCACAGGCGACGATGAGTTCCGGGAATGGCGCGAGCCGAGAATTGGCTCAAAGCGCCGCCGCCAGCCAGCTGATGCCCCTAAGCGCGCAAACAGTCAACAGGGTTCCAAGCGCTGTGGGCAAGTATCCTCTGTGTGGGGTATGCCACGGACCACTGGGCAGGGACCCCGAAGCCGCCCAGTGGGAATGAAGGCTGAGGTTGGCGACAGTTTTGTCGGCAAGCCGAACAACCGGTGCGCTCACCAGCAGCTCAGGATAACACTCACAGAGATGCGATGGAAAGGCAGAGCTCTGCGGCTGTCAATCGAAGAATACGAGCGAAGGCAGGGGGCCTGGAGCCCCAGGCCCAACACCGTCCCGCTGGCAGCCAAGTGGGCGATCACAGGGCTGCAATGGCAATGAGTAGAGGAGCAACAGAAAGGGAGTCAGAAGCAAAAAACAAAGTCCAAAGGATGAATGTCAAAGTCCAGAGAAACCGGAGCAAGCGAAAAAGCACTCTATCAAGCCTGACTGAGTAAAAGGAACTGAGCCTCAGCCAGGCCCTGAAGGCGGAGTCAACGAATTCTTAAAGATAAAGGCACTCAGTATATCAACCTAACTGAGGGGAAATACCCACGCTCTTGGATTCTCCAAGCAGCGCGCTAGAGAATGGCTTCATATTCTTCATTCTCATGATCTGCTAAAATTATATCAGTTACTACTCTGAAAAGCTGAGGAATCAACTCTCAACAAATGAAATAGCAAATGAGTGGAAAACTCTTAAAAATATCACTGGTTACAGCAAACCTGTACTGAAGGGATTCAACAATTGGCAAATGACCTGAATGTGTTTTGCTGTAGATTTGAGAGGAAACCACTGCCAACTATTGCCACCATCTCCATCACAGATACACCAACAATATCCAAACTTCCTACAATTCCTTCTTGCTTCAAATGCGCTATTATCATCCACGTGCTGAAGAAACCCTACATCAAGGAGCTGAACGACTACAGATAGGTTGCTCTGAAATCCATAGTTGTGAAAACCTTTGAAAGGTTAGTGCTGGCCCACCTGAAAACCATCACAGATCCGCTATTAGACCCCTGATGCCTGATAGCATTACCGAGCAAATAGATTGGCAAATGATGGTTAATATGGCTCTGCATTCATCCTACAACATCTTGAATCTCCTAGGATTTATGCAAGGCTCCTTTTTGTAGATTTCAGCTCAACATTCAATACCATCATTCCAGATATTCTTCTAAGTAAACTGATTCAGCTAGCCATGCCTAACCACACTTGTAAGTGGATCATAAGCTTCCTAACAGACAGGAAGCAGCAGGTGGAGCTAGGCATAATCACACTGGAAACCTGTACAATTAGCACCTGGACCCCCCAGGGTTGTGTGCTCTCTCCACTTCTTTTCTTTCTCTATATACCAATAATTGCATCTCAAAGGATCCCTCTGTTAAAGTACTTAAGTTTGCAGATGATACAACAGTGATTGGTCTCATTCGAGACAACGATGAATCTGCATACAGACAGGTGGTTGAACAACTAGCCTTGTGGTGCATTGCTAAATACACTCAAAACCATAGAAATTGTGGTAGATTTTAGGAGAAACCCTCCTATACTACCACTGCTTAGAATACTAGACAACATAGTATCAATGTAGCAGAGGTGGGTTCTAAATTTTTTTACTACCGGTTATGTGGGCGTGGCTTATTTTGTGGGCGTGGTTTGATGGTCATGTGACAATTATTTAGGATTTAGCAGAGGTACTGGTCTACCAGGCTTTTAACTGCTTGCAGAGCTGTACCAATCTTCCCATTTATTTTTTGCAGGCACTGGTCTACCGATTTATTTTTGCAGGCACTGATCTACTCATGTATTTTTGCAGGCACTGGTCTACTCATTTGTTTTCTTTTAACAGTGATCAGCTGTAGGGCGGCCCTTTGAAGCCCTGCGGCAAGAGTTTAAACAATATTTTTCCCTCTAGCCATCAGCTGGGGCTCAGGAGGCAGCAATAGATTGGGGGTGGGGGTAAATAAAAGGTAAGAATAATGCGGGGGGGGGGCAGAACCAGTTCAGTAACGTCATATCGTCACCGCTACCGGCTCGGGAGAACCGGGTCGAACCGGGAGGAACCCACCACTGCAATGTAGAGACCTTCACGTTTCTAGGTTCTATCATATCTCAAGACTTAAAATGGACACCTAACTTCAAAAATGTCATCAAAAAAGCACAACAAAGAATGTTCTTTCTGTGCCAACTCGGAAAGCTCAGACTGCCCAAAGAGCTGCTGATACAATTCTACAAAGGAATTATTGAATCTCTCTTTTGCATTTCTATAACTGTCTGGTTTGACACTGCAACCACACAAGACAGACACAGATTTCAACAAATAGTTAGAATTGCAGAAAAAACTTTTTTAGTATCCTAGTATGATTTATGTTAATTGCTTATTTAATATTCTATGAATATCACCAAAAGTTGTATCTCATGCTTTATGATGTATTTTATGATTATTATGATCATGATTTATCACGTTGCTTGTATGTACACTGATAGTGCCCTTTTTTCTTTTCTATTGCTGGTCAGAACTTCTCTGGAAGACAGGTATCAGATAATATTCATGAATTCCATGAATCATTGTAGGAGTTTCAACATTACAGTTTTATGTGTCTGCATCATTGTAAATTTATTAAATTATATTATCACAACAAATCATGCAACCTCTGATATACCCACAGAAATATTAATTTATTACTGCTCATTTATAGTTAAATTTATCTGATTACACTCCAGCCTTGTGAAGCTTGCCAAGGTACGTTAGTCCTAAATTTTAAGAAATGATTTATAAATTGCAGTTACCATTGAACCGAATATATTTTTATTACTTTGATATCCAGTCTTCAGGAAATGAGCCTTACTTCTATTATTTTCTGAAATGGTATGAACATTAAAAAAAATTACATGCCTGATAGCATTTTATACTTCAACATTCATTCTTGTTAATGATTTTCTCCAGAAACAGATACTCATAATATTTTTCCTTTCAAAAATATTTTAAAAAACAGATCTTAAAATGTTCAAACGACTATAACTTAACTTCCTCTTATGTATTAACACATGCAACCCCACAGCAAGTGTGAGTACTTTAGTACAGATTTACCATAAATCTGAGCCAGTAGACCCAATGTTCTCAGTATCAGCATTCCCTCATTCCCATCATTATTCATTCAAGGAAAATTGTAAATAAAAGGACTGTAAAAAAGGACAACCATTACATTTGAAATATTCCCAAGGATTTATTTGCCTGCTTGGAGGTCATGACCTTTAGTCAAATTAATGAGGGGGGATTGATGAATTAGTTTCTTCCATGACTCATTTACAGGTTGTCCTGCTAAGTCAAGGCCCACAGCCATACGTATTGATCAATAAATGACAAGAAATAATTTAAGAATGCAGCGTCAATTAATATCTTTAAGGCTATTTACCTATACCTCACAGACTCAGGCTATTACCTATACCTCACATTCTACTAACAAATATCTAAACTCAAAGTAGACATGAAATCTGAATCTCTGATATAATCCAATGGGAGTTACTGCTACACAATTCATATTTAGATCAAAGGAGAAAAGGTAGTGAAGAAAAACAAACTCATATTCACAAATGAAATCCGGGAAAATGCAAAATTAGGAACATTAGATATAAAATCAATTAATAGATTAAATTCTAGTATTTAAAATCTGAGTGACTCATTTAACCACCTTGTGAATAACAGATATTCTGATCTCAATTGTGATTGTAAGTCATGGACTATTTATTTATTTATTTATTTTATTGAATTTCTATACCACCCTACTCCCGAAGGACTCAGGGCGGTGAACAGCCATAAAATAAAACACGTACATATACAAAATTTAAAATCGAATAAAATGAATTAAATAAATTTGGCTGAATTAATACCCATAATTTAAAATACCCATATTTTAAAATACAGTAAAAATTTAAAATTTACACTTAAAAGGGAGAAGATTTAGGCGAGGCCAGCTTGATGAAATAAAAGAGTCTTCAGCTCGCGGCGGATGGTGCGCAGATCCGGAATCCTCCGTATCTCTGGGGGGAGTTCATTCCAGATCGTTGGTGCCCCCACAGAGAAGGCTCTCCCCCTAGGGGCCGACAGCCGACATTGTTTGGCCAACGGCACCTGGAGGAGCACCTCTCTGTGGGAGCGTACTGGTCGGTGGGAGGCTATTGATGATAGTAGGCGGTCCCGTAAGTAACCAGGTCCTAAGCCATGGAGCGCTTTAAAGGTGGTAACCAAAACCTTGAAGCGCACCTGTAAGACCACCGGGAGCCAGTGCAGCTCGCGCAGGAGAGGTGTTACATGGGAGCTCCACGCCGCTCCCATAACCACCCGCGCGGCCGCCCTCTGCGCCAGTTGGAGCCTCCGGGTGCACCTCAAGGGGAGCCCCATGTAGAGAGCGTTACAATAGTCCAGACGAGAGGTGACGAGGGCATGAGTGACTGTGCGTAACGAGTCCCGATCTAGAAAGGGATGCAACTGGCAAATTAGGCGAACCTGATGAAAAATCCTCCCGGTCACGGCTGTCAAGTGCTCTTCTAAAGACAGCCGTGCATCCAGGAGGACGCCCAAGTTACGAGCCCTTTCCGTGGGGGCCAATGATTCGCCCCCAATAGCCAGCGATGGCGCCAGCTGACTATATCGGGACGTCGGAAACCACAGCCACTCGGTCTTGGATGGGTTGAGCCTGAGCCCGTTTCTCCCCATCCAGATCCGTACGGCCTCCAGGCACTGGACTATCAATAGTAATAATTATTATTCTCTAAATAATTTTTTTTTAAAATCTGCTTATCTTCTTGTAATCTCTATTTAAAATCATGTTCTATTTCACTACCAATTCAATTAACTTTTCAAAAGAACCTGATCATTCCATTGAAATATAATCTCCTATTTCAATCCTCTGTTTCTTATTCAGCAAACATTGTGCCATGAAAATATCCTGTGCCTCTAAAACAAATTATATACGTATTATTTTCAGAATGCTGTCTATTCTGCAAATCTTTTAACAATAAAAAGTTTATTTCAAAAAATAGCAATCAAGCAAACAAGAATGTTGATATATTATGTATATCTTAAAGTATCTGACTAAAAACAGAATTACAATTTTTGCTAAATTCTAAAACAAATATGTACTGATTTTAACTCAAATTAAGCTGAGACATCAGATTTCAATAAAACTAAATTTGTTTGATATATATGGGAAATATTTACTACTTGTACTTTATTTAATTCCCTCTAAAGATCTTTTGCAAAAAATATATGAAAAAAATTAAATTTGACTCTAAAAAGAATATTTTTTTTCTTTTAAGTAATCATTACTATTCTGTATTTAGCGTGAATACCAGCCTAGCACACAGCTCTGCTAAATACTGTTGCAAGCATTTTCTTTCACATTTATTTCAGCAGATCTCCTGAAAGTAATATATATGCTGACTCTTTACACCAGGCTTGTCAAACCTGTGGCCCATGGGATGCATGGAACCCTGTACAGCTAGTAATATGGTCCCACAAGATCATAAACTTTTAACATTATACTGGAATGTATATATATTAACTATATTACTTGTCCCAACTTCTGCCAACCTAGCAGTTTGAAAGCACGTAAAAAATGCAAGTAGGAAAATAGGAACCACCTTTGGTGGGAAGGTAACAGTGTTCCGTGCGCCTTTGGCATTTATTCATGCCAGCCACATGACCACGGTGACGTCTTCGGACAGCACTGGCTCTTCGGCTTTGAAACAGAGATGAGCACCACCCCCTAGAGTCGGGAACGACTAGCACATATGTGCAAGGGGAATCTTTACCTTTACCTTATATTTTATATGCAGCCCAAGACAATTTCTCTTCACTCAATAATAGACCAGGCAAGCTTAAATATTGGACACCCAAACTTTACACCAATTTCTCCCTGTAACAATTTATGCCACTTTCCAATATAGCACAGTGATCAAATCAAGGAAAGGGAGAAGGAAGGAACAGAAAAGGGAGAAAAACCACATAGATGTTGGATATGAGATGGGAGGCAAGTACATTTTATAAATAAATGAATTATAAATAAAAATAGATTACTCAGAAATCAAATAAAATGAAGGACTTGGGCTGGAGTAGAAAAAAAATATCCTACTTACTTCTGGCCTGAATTTGTACAAATATTTATACTGAAGTTGAATTTTTCAAACCAAACAGCAAAATGAAATGTTATTGCAAAGCCTCATGCTTGAGTAAATTACTGGGGCCACGCATCTTAGAAACCCAATAAAAAGCATTGGTATGCAAATCAGTGATTGACTGATTAAGTGCCATCAATTTAGCAACCACATGCAAATCAAGACAGGTCATTTTTCCATGAGTGTCACTGAGTCCTATAGAAGAGAATAAAGGTTATAATCTCATAAGGAAGTTAAACTGTCTCATCTTGTTTTTCAAATCATAACTTTACTATAGTCAGAACTATAAAAAGAAACTGGGTTTTTTTGCCAGTATTTTCACTGATCATCATGATCAAAGTGTGTAACACTACCATAACCACCATCATATCTGCTTGCTCTCTTATTCTGTATTTACAAAATTAGAACTACTTGTTTTTACTTTGGAGAACACCTCTGAATTAAGGTTTCCAGAAAGCAATGGCTGCCTGCCTGTGATGCTGCCTTTCTTTTAACCGTACATATTTATTCATGATACAATACAGGTTTTACCACCTGTCTGCTTCATTCTAAGCAAATAACCATGACTGTATCAGTAGCACTTACAAAGAGTTTGGAGAATAAAGGACTGTTGATAGAGTTCATTCAATAGGCATGACGTTAACTTTCAACAAAATGATGGCCAAGAATGAATTGTGAATTCCTTGACTAGATTAAAAGCCTTTAATTACACAATTATTACTTGTTCGGACAAGTCTTCCATACAACTTCTGTCATCACCCAACAATCATTTGTGTCCACCTGAATATTGAGATGCCCTGGTTTGTAACAAGAAGAGAGTGTCTTCTTTGTCTGCTGTAAGGCTTTTAACTTCTGGGTCAGATGAAATGCATGGGTCTCTCCAAATCACTAGCTCTTCCTCATCAATCACTTTTCTGCACGTGCCTTACTTTTTTGGAAAATGAAAATAAATAGAAGGACTGCCTGCAAACATTAACAAGAATAAAGTATAAACTTGCCATTTAATTTTATCTGGGAGGAGGGGATGAGGAGCAGACATGTGAATAATTTACAGGTTCCCTGCCTTCCCTTGATTGTTTAATCAGCATTATCTCATCCAATAATACATGTCTGCAACACTTATGAAATAAAGTGTTAATTGAATGTCTTATCTATTGCCAGATTTTTAAATCATTACTGTAAGTAACTATGTTGCTGTCATGCCACTATATTGTACAGGTTGTCCTTGCTTACCAACTGTTTCGTTTAGTGATTGTTCAAGTTAGGACAGTTAAAAAAAAAGTTTTGCAACCAGTTCTCAATTTTACAGCCATCACAACATCCCGGGTACTTCACAACCAATGCACATTTAACCACTGCAGTGTCCAGAAGTCACATGATTGCCATTTGCTAGTTTCAGAATGGCCTTCCAACAAGCAGACTTGATGGAGGACTAGAAAGTGAAGTTGCAAGTTGCAGTCATGTGTTGAAAGCAAAAGTGATGCATAGTCAAGGTGATTTTTTGCTTAGTGACCACTGCATTTACCACCTTAGTTACCATTCTCAAATATGGTCGGTAAGCAAAGAGTACCTGCATTTATATCACTTTCTCAGTAAGAATATTTTAGAAATATTCAATTTTGTATTATTTATAAAATCTGAGGTCACCCAGACTTCATAACAGGAATGTATTTCATTGTATAATAATAAAAACTATATAAAAATAATCTATAATAAAGGGGTTTGGGCTGATAGTGATTGAGTGACCTAAAGATACCCAGTCATGTTCTGTGTCTAAAAGAGGACTAAAAAACATGGTCACCAACTTTCTAATCCAGCACAAAACTTAATTTAGTTTAACTAAATCTAAATTAACTTAGATTTAATAAGTTAGAAACTTCCAAGCCAAGAACAAGCAAATCATTAATCATAACTACATAGGATTTACATTTCTAGGTTATTTACAGTCAAATTCACTGCAATATATTCTATCGTTCTCTCACAAGCTAATCAGAAAAAATATTTTAAAACACCCGATAATGTCTAATCAGGTGTCCAATTTGAAACTCAAAACAAAATAACTTCTTATCATGAAGAGGAAAGCAGACACAGTAGCAAGATATTGTTACTGGAAGAGACTTCAAAGACTTTAGTAATGTGGCCCAAGGAAGCATTAACATCTTCTGTAGCTGTGAGAATATGTAAATATTTTTGCTTATTATCACATGTCTTGATAGAAGAGCTGAGAATGAATAAAAATACTGAAGAGTTAATAGGCCAGATTCCTAGCCTGGGGAAAGGGGGTAGCAGGGAGCTTTCCATTTTGTAATGCATTTTTCTATTTAAAAGTTAGAACCCATAGAAAATATGCTGATTATTTACCAAACCGTTATACTATTCTCCACCTGCTGTGCTAGTAGTTTTAATATTAGGGTTCTTTTATTCATTTATTTTCTATTTTATTTAAATTTTTATAGAACACATTATTGATTTGATTTATGAATGATGGTTACATTCAAATAATTCTAATGTTTACAAATAAGCATTTTGTCTTCAGTTCACAAATGAAACAGGTAATGCAAAATTAGTTCAGGTATATAGCAGTTCATAGTAAGTTTAACACATTTCCAAACACTAAGCAGGATCACATTCATTCAGAAGAAGTAAACTAAGAAATATCAAGTTATAGGTTAGATTAGGAATTTGGAAGAATATTCCAGCACTCCCATGCATGCATCCACAAAGATATCAAGTGTTGACCTCAGAGATTCTACAACATCTAACAAAGGATAATTTAAAATTGAGAATATGTTTCTCTTTCTCTCCCCTCCCCCCTCCCTCCCTCCCTATCTTTCTTTCTCATCTGCTGGTTTTAAAACAATGCTAATGTAGGCCTTATTAACATGTGCAATGTTTTCTATGTCAGGCTATAGCTTTTTGGATCATATCCCGTACATTAATTTCTGTACGCAGAAAAACTATGGGCAGATAATCTATCCCATGAACACCTTAAAATGACTGATTCACAGAGTACTCTGAGCATTAAATGTGGTTTGTTTAGTTTAGTTTAGCATTCTGTGTGAACCAAACCATTACAACTTGAAACCTAAGTTTGTGGTGATCATGATTAAATAAACTATTACATAGCATAGTATGAAGCCAATCTTTACATACTTTTAACAATTCTAAAATTCTAAATTCTAAACTAAGTGATAGAACGTAGGTCAATAATTCAATACATTTCACTTTTTTGTGTAATCAAAATATAAAATCCAATTTCATTAAGAAAATGCTACTTATTAAAAATGCCAAGCAGTATTATTACAGCAACTAAGGCAGAACTTGGACAGCTCAAGTGTTGTTCTAAAATGTATGCTACATCTTAGCATACTTAGCTAATAACATACTCATATGCTAATATACTTCAATACTTAGTTTATTAAACTATAGTATACTGTGTTCATTTCCTGCTACAGAAGTAGCAGCTTTGTAAATCAATGGAAAATAGTATAAATCACGCTGCTCAGGAAAACATGTCAGCTGGGGAAAAAGATCTATTTTTATTAATGGGGGAGGATACTTTTTCCTCAGTATTACTGGCATTATGAGTAACAAGCCCCCACACTTTTAACAACAAAAGTAAATGATTACTATTAATTTATATAAGAGAATATAAAGCAGGTGCTGCTTTCTCCCCCAAATTAAACCATATAATTATTGCCTTTAGGCCAAAGGTTTTCAGTCAATGCCAATCAGTTGAGCTTTTCAATGACTACATTTTCAAAGACTTTCACTATAAACAAATGACAATTATTCCCTATTGTTTAGTCTATGCAGATTGGTTCAACTGCAGCTACATGCTCAACCAATTTACACTGTTATGAGATGGCAGTAAACCAGTTGCAAGATCCTTAATGATTAAGACGGTAATCTAGAGCCAAGCACATGCTTTATGGATACTGCAAATATAAAACTCAAGTTTGTCACAAATCCTGCCATGAACCCCATGTACTTTCAGAATTATGTTGGGCCAATTTTTGTAGTTTATTAACCACTGAAAGTATAAAGATACAAAGGCAGACAAATATGACACTAAACTGCAAACCTAGGTCTTTTGGTTCCAAGTTTGTTGCACTTGCCTCCAAAGGAGGCAAAAACATACTTTAAAAAGTTTGTTTTCAGTGATTTACTATGCTGCCCGAGGATGAATTTGTTCTTCTGTATCTAAACTTTCATCAGTGAAATTAATAATGAATGCAAATCATAATCAACCACTCTAGGTCAACCAAAAATAGATTTATAATCTTTTATAATGATCTAAAATATCTACCATTTCAGTAAATTATCCATTGATTTTTCCCAAATATTTTTTTACCTTGGCTAGACATGAGCAGGATATATGTAGATAACAGCCTATATTTATTTGTTTGTTTATCAAATTAATATGGCTACCCATCTCACTCAAGATGACTCTGAATGTCATGCAATAAAAACAATTTACAAATATTATTAAAACAATTGAATTAGTTGTTAACATCTGCCAGCATATGCTTAGATAATGCTGATTTATATTTAAGCTTGCTTTTATTTGTAAAATTAAAAGTTCAATTTAGAATTATTTCTTTAATAGTCTTTGCTGATGGAACACACACTCACTTTTCTAATGATGTCTTTTTTTCAAAAAAGACAAAATTGACTTCAGGTAGGAAGCAGACTACTACAGAAGCCTCTTGCCATAAAATCAATAAAAAAATGTTTACCGTATTTTTCGGTGTATAAGACGCACCTTAATTTTGAGGGAGGAAAACAAGGAAAAAAGTATTTTACCCCAGCATTTAAGGTGGCGCCACCCTCCTCTTCCTCCTGCAAACGAAAGGTGCAGGGACTATTCGCTTTCCCCCAAAGAGACCCTTAGCATGCTCTGTGGGGGAGGGACAGAGCACAGCCTGAGGAACCACCCTCCTTCTTCAGAATAGTGGGGGGTGGGGAATCTGCCCAGCAGCTTTGGGGAACAAGGCGGGTGTCATGATTTGCAGCTGGTCACCCCTCTGGTCGCGCTGACTTCACTCCCCAGCAATGTGAGGAGCCACCGCCACCGCTGCCTAACCCTCTCTGCGCCCAGGAACCAAGCCGAGCTGAATGGGAGCTCCTCCTTTCCAGCCATCGTTGCCCGGATTCCAAAATGCAAACCTCAAGAGTCGCGCTTCAGGTGGCGGCCAGTTCCCCTGCAATGTGCAGCGGAGAACTGGGAAGTGCTTTGGATTCGGGGAGGAGATTGTAGCACTGACGCCTAAGAGTTTTTCTGCACATTGCAGAGCCGCACGCCCCCAAACCTGCGATCCCCTTCCCGATTCCAAACATGGGGTGTGTGCAGAGACAAAAAAAGTGCACCATGTTTCAGGCGGCGGATCTGGCCAAGAGGAAAGAGAAGAGTCTGCTGAGGAGGAGGACAGGGGCACGCGGCTCTGCAATGTGCAGAAAAACACTTTTAGGGGTCAGCGCTACAATCTCCTCCCCGAATCCAAAGCACTTCCCAGTTTCCCGCTGCACATTGCAGGGGAACTGGCCGCCACCTGAAGCGCGACTCTTGAGGTTTGCATTTTGGAATCCGGGCAGCGATGGCTGGAAAGGAGGAACGTTTCCCTTTAGGGGCTCCCATTCAGCTCGGCTTGGCTCCTGGGCGCAGAGAGGGTTAGGCAGCGGCGGCTCCTCACATTGCTGGGGAGTGAAGTCAGCACGGCCAGAGGGGTGACCAGCCGCAAATTGTGGCACTCGCCTTGTTCCCCAAAGCTGCTGGGCAGATTCCCCCCCACTGTCCCGAAGAGGAAGGGTTGTTCCTCAGGCTGTGCCCCGACCCAGATCCCTGCTGCCCGGAACTGGCCGAAAATGGCCAAAGAGTGGGGGCCGGCGGATGGGGGGGCTACATTCGGTGTATAAGACGCACCCAGATTTTCACCCCCTTTTTGGGGGTAAAAAGGTGTGTCTTATACACCCAAAAATACGATACCATTCATGAAATTTCAATCTGAAATTTGAACTTTACTTGAGAATAAATATAATTAAGAGAATAAGATGACAACACAAATTATTTTGATAATTTCAGAATCTCAGCTGCAAATAGCAAATTATCCAACTGTTATCAACTAGGAGAAAAATAAAAGACCTCTGAAAATACTAAAAATATTCAGAGAAATCAGTGAATAACTAAATGAAAATATTAATTGCCTGCCTTTGTTATGAAACTAAGCAGCTGCCCCAATCTCCCTTTTCCAATTCTTTTTTCACGAATAGAGGTAACTGCTTCTGTAGTTTTTCAATATACTTTACCTACGTATTCTATTGCTATAGTACACAAGAAGGGATTAGAATACTTTGCTGCGATTAAAAGAGCATCAATGCATCTCTTTTTCTCTGGCTACAGAATGTCTGCTCATTTGTTCACACTGATTAACTATCTACCTATCCACTGTGAAAAGACAGGTAAACAGTTTGTGGCTCTGAGCTTCTTCCTATGGCTCATGAAACTCTATTCAATTGCAACTGCCAAAAATTGGTGGTGTGATTTCCCATCATTCCAGGAGAGAAAGCGTACACAAATTGTAGCTAAGTCTAAAAATAATATCGCTTGAAAAAAACAGAAAGAACTAAAAAAAAAAAAGTAAAATTCCATCCTTATCCATATGACCCTGCTACATGTCATTCTGATGCTAACTATTTCACTTGTTGGCAAATATAACAAATTAACATACACTATTTAATAAAGTAAAAAATGAAACATGATAAATTAAAAAAAAGAGAGAATTCAAAGATTAATTGTAAAAAAAAATCTGCTTTCATCACTTTTCTCCTTTCCTGGCTCACGGCCACTGTTGGAAACTAAAATAACTATCTGCAGAGATGTAAGACTCTGGAGAATTGGGAAACATCTTTCTCTGATTCTGCTCGTTTAACATAAAAATAATATTACCCCTCCCCGCTTAATATGTAAATAGATTATATATATCAATAATTAAACCATCATGTCCGATTTAGGAATGGAGACGCTTTCTGGGAGAGTGGGAGATACAGACATATTAGATGTGCCTATTCATTATCCAATCTAAGCAAACCCAGGAGAAAAAAATTGGGTGGGTGGAGGGAGAGATGTTTTGCTTATAATATGGTATGTACCCTGCAGTTTCTTGGCAAATAAGCATAACAGAAATCAAAACCATCAGGAACAGGATGTTGGCAAACCATAACTTAAAATAACCATTTTTTTTATCACAATATTAGGCAGTTTGGAGACTCAGAAATATATATTTGAGAGAAAGTTCACTGATTTGAGAAATTATACAGTACCCAATTTTACATGGACAAAAAGCTGCTACTTGGGAGCTAAAACAAAATTACATTTGACATCCTAACAAAACATTAGAAGGTTATCTCCTGCCTTTCTTGACGTAGGCCCTAATTGTCTCACAGAGCTTCCCTCTGCTTTTAGCTCCTTATCAAAGACAAAGTCAACTTCAAACAGGATTAGAAGTTTATTACACATTGCTCATTGCTCGATTTTCTGTAAACATGAATCTATGCAGGCATTCTTTCTTGGTAGCTTCTTAATACACTCTCATAACAAGATCCATGGCCATATTGGATTTGTGGCAGGTGAACCAAAGGCAGGAAATATTTTTGTGTATCTCTGAATTTATTAGATAGAGTACAGTAATTGGCTTGATGCCTGTGCCAGACATAAAATCTTAATTAATCTACCTCACAATAAGTACTGTGCATGAATCCAAGAGATGAACTCTGATTTAACACAAACTGTTCTATTTTGCTCCTTAACTGCCAGTGGAAGAGGAATTAAGCAGCATGCCGACTTCCCCAAACAACTCTATCACAAAATGTAACAATCCCCCACTGTCTTAAAATTCATTGTAGCCAGAAGTTGGCCTTGAATTCCCTGCAGCTGGCAGAAAAACGAACAAACATTATTACATGCAGAGTCTGACACCCCACAGCACTGAGCAGGAAGATCTCAAGTCCTTGCTTACACTGTATTCCCTGGTAGCATTTTTGTCTTGGAAAATCTAGAGATATTAAGGTACAGGGAGTCTTATTTGTAAGTGATGTTCTCGCACTCTTCAGAACTCATAGTTTTTCTCAATTTCCCTTTTTTAAAAATATAACTTTTATTTAAAATTTTAAAAGCAAAAATAAAAATTAATACAAACTAAAAAAAGAGTAAAAGAGAAACAAGAAAAAGAAATAAAAGAAGAAACTAAAGGAAAAAGGAAAAAGGTAGAAGAAAAAATAGAAAAGAAAAGATAGGAGGAAGTGGCTTCCACTCTTCTTTACAGCAGTTAAAAATACTATTTTAGACTTTATAAATTTACATTCTTTCTCTAAAGTTACATCATGATTCTTTTCTTACCTAATTATAAAAAAAAATAGATCATAAGCAGTTTCCAGTCAGCAATAAAAGAAGACATCTATGGAGATTCTTAATCATCCAGGTCATGGTTGTCCCAAAGGTGCTTTTCCAAAAGGAAAAAGGATTTTCTTGGGGGTTTTTTTCTTTTAAAACATTTCACTTCTTATCCAAGAAACTTTTCCAGTTGATGATGAATCGAAAAAGCTTCTTGGATGAGAAGAAAAGCATTAAAAAAAAAAACCCAAGAAAGTTCAGCTGCCTTTTGGAAAAGCATCTTTGGGACAATAAAAGATATTTATTTTTTCATCCAATTTATATAGCTGCCCATCTCACAAACACATGACTCTAGGTGGCATACAACAAAGATAAAGCAATCAATAAATACTTTAAAAATTATTAGCAAATGCCATTAGTCTATAAGTTTCTTTTTTAAATCTTTACTCCTACATATCTCTAATCTTGTTTTATATCTGTATTCAAAATTTGAAGAAGTAAAATAAACAGGAGAAGAGACAATAAGTATACTTGTCATATCCTTTTTTGTACCACATAGGGTTTTGTTAGATCTCCATTGACAATTATTTGTGCTTTTTCAGAAGTTTCTCAGCCAAAATCTTTGTAAAGAACTTATAACTTTTATTTAATAATGATATCAGCTTATAGTTTGTCAAATCTTTTCTCTCCTTGGGTAGTAATTAAACCAGCTGGGTGATCTCTCAAACCACCTGAAAATATAATGCTGTATTAATCTTCTCCCCTTTTTAAATGCAAATTTTAATCTGTTTTTAAATTATGGGGTATTTTAAATTTGTTCAGCCAAATTATTTAATTCGTTTTCATTCTATTTTAAATTTTTATATTTATGTGTTTTATCCTCTGGCTGTTCACCGTCCTAAGTCCTTCGGGAGTAGGGCGGTATAGAAATTTAAATAAATAAAAATAAAAAATAAAAATAAATAAATAAATATTAGCCTCTCTCCAACTCTCTGGCATCTCTGTAGCCCTCTGGATCTTACTCCTCTGTACACCATCATATTTTGCAAAGGTTGTAAAGTACATCCTCAAAGTGTCCCAAAGGTGCTTTTTAGGAGGCAACTGAACTTCATTTTTTCTTTGAAGTCATTTTGCTTCTCATCCAAGAAGCTGCTTCAGCTCTGACAGGATAGTGGGAAATGGAAAGATTCAGTTTTTCTCAATTTCCTAATTTTATATAAGAGCAATTTCTTTTAATGATTTGCTTTGGATCTTTAAATTCAAGCAAAAATCCATCTGGCTACATGTGCAGAACTGTTGAGAAAGGTTATATCACTGTCATTCTATTATCTTTCTATAATAGCCAATGATAACAAACTTAATAATGGTGATTTTATTGATTTTATTCAGTAACACATTGCAAAGTTTGCAATGTGAAATCCTAACCTTAACTGAATTAATTTCCTCATATATTTTCTTTTAGAAGCCACCAAAAATGGCTTCATCGTTTTTATCTAATGCAGCAACACTTTGACAAGGAAAGTTTTGCTAGCGTTCCTGTCCATTCAAACTTCTGTAACCTGGTAGAGCTGAAAAAAGAGCAGCACATAGAAAGTCAACATCACATATACATTTTGGATCATATGCTAATTACATTGTTTAAACTGGATCTCATTCCATATGACTTTGCAAGAGGTAACAATGATTTGCAGATCCATAATGCCACTTGCAGTGCTTAACCCCTGAAGAGCACTTGTGGGTGATTCAATAAATCCTTTCTTTTCCTTTCTTCTCTTCTCTTTCCTGTTTCAGTGAATTCTTGGAAGAACAGAGAAACCTATCGGGGGAATGTCTGTTTAATGCAGAAAGAGATGTGAGACTGTTATAAGAAATGTGCATTGATCCCCTCACATTCTGGCCTTGAATTTCCACTAGTAGAACCCTTTATTATCATATTTGTTAATCATCTTTAAATATTACTCAAAAGTTTGCTATAATTGAGCTAAAATATTTTATAAGCAACTTTTACAGTTTGCTCAAGAAAGACTCAAAGGGTGATGGCCTGTTCACTTATTCTTAAAACAAAAGATTCCTAAAAAGAAAGGTTTAGTTGTTTTTGGAGGAAATAGTTTGCTTTAACTTCCAATTCTGAAATATTTTTCAGACTTTAAAATTATCTGTCTTTTATGAGCTGCAAATGGGAAAACATGTCCTTTGCCAATGACATATATTCTCCGTTAAGCATTCTGGCAACAGGAGGAAGGCTAAAGAAAAATAAAGTACTAGATTTCATTATTATTTAGCAGTTCAAACTACAGAAGCATTTTAGTTTTAGTAGGACTGTTCAATAAAAGCCAACTGGAAATCCTATCTAGGTTCTTAAAATTGAATAACCTGAAAGGCAATAATGGCAACAGCAATGCAAGAAAAATATTATTAAATATGTAAATATTTTATATAATAATAAAATATTAGATATTATAATTATAAATACCAGAGTAATTATCAGGATTAATTAATTAATAGTGGAAATTACACTGGCATATAAAATAAAGCTAATTAAACTAAATTATTTATACCCTTCCCCCAAAAATCCCAAAATAATGTACAAAATTTGCTTCTACTTTTCCACATATTTGGACAAAACAACCATTCTTTGAAATAGATTACATAAAGTCTAGCATGAAATCACCCAGTGGAGTTAACAATCAGGCATGAATTTGAATTTGAATCCTGTCCTGGACCAACATTACAATTCTTTCTAACACTACTGGAGTACTGGCTGTTTCAATGTGGAATGTTGACAAGCAATTCAAATGAAAATCTAGATATGACTAAAGTTTGCAAATCTGTGGCTAAATGGCAATAGTTTTTTATCAACATCCTCATCAAGAATGAGGAAGCAGTTAGTGTACTTACCTAAATGGGAAAAAATACAAGCCATCAATTAAACATTCAAGGACGGCACTGTGCCAAATACATATCCAAACTGCACAGCTGACCTTTAGAGAAAATATAAAATATAAACCCAGAAAAAAGCAATTTAGAAAAATTGACTAGCTTCTTAAGAGAATACTAAAAAGAAATTGGAAAAGCCATCCATTTATCCATCTCTCATTTGGCAACCTATATGACTTTTGTACTTAAAACTGAGTAAGGGTCCTACCTTTATGAAAATATCCTAGGTGTACATTTCTTTTGAGTAGATTTTGTATGTCTATTTTGTCCATCTATCTGAACAAAGGAAATTAATGACAGTAATGCTAGAGGACAGAGAGATTCCTTTCTTACATATCCAGGAATGTATTTGATTACTCTCTGCCTCAAAAAAGCAGACAGAAATACATGAAGGAAATGGACTAGGCAAAGATAAAGAATAAAATCTCAATCAGTTTTGCATCCAACTCCGAATCAATGTTTGATCATTATTCTATTTGTTGACTAGTAGATGTTATGTATTTTCCCTTCCCCTTGATGATCTTCTCTTCCACTTGATGTTATGTATTTTCTTCTTTATTGTTATGGCTGAGGTTATACAGCAGTTTTAAGTGGATGGATTATAAGTCATGTCCTCTTCCCCACTTTAATAGATAAATAATATTGGCAAGCATACAAGGTGAATCTGATCTTAATTGTACACTGCTCTGAAATACCAAGAATACCTTCACATCCGCAAGCTCTATTTATTAGGTTATGAAAAACTGAATTCTAAATCTGATAAGGTACAGTCTTTTTACTCTTCTCTTTATTCTTGGGCCAGCAAAACTGAACTTCTTGGAAAATAAATACATGCAAAATGTATGAATGCACCAACTCTTCATTACTAAGAATGTCAAGGGACATAAAAGTTATCTGAAGGGTTGTACAAACTTCAACCATTTCTAGCCTATAAAAAATTCCCAATATGTTTCTAAGATCACCACCATATTATCACTCTTAAATATGTCACTTATAATTAATGTGCTAAATTGCAGTGAGATTACAGTCACAAAGCATAGTTTCCATCGTTTGGTTCACTTTGGTGTTTTTTTAATGAGGCACTAACTGCAACATCAGTGAAATGTAAAATTACTTATAGCCAAATTGTTCAAACATTGAACAAATCACCACCAATAATAACATAGCTAATAAAAATCTACAGTAAAAGTAGAAGTTAGGGCAGTGACAGGGAACCCTTTTTGGCAACAAGTGCCGAAACTGGAACACGCACTGGAGCCCAGAAACCGAAAGACCAGCTGGCTGGTGGGCATGCGCGTGCTGGCCAGCTGATCTTTCGGTTTCCAGTGTGCATGTCTTCGCATTTCTGGCACTCCAGCACGCACAAAAACCAGCTGGCTGGTGCACAGGCCCACGCCAGAAACTGGAAAAGCAGCTGGCGGACTTCCTGTGGCTCCGCAAATGCCGACGGAGCTCCTTTCAGGCGCTCCAGCCCCGTGTCTCCATATAATTTAATTTAATTTAATTTAATTTAATTTAATTTCCAATTTATATACCACCCTTCTCCCTGAGGACTCAGGGTGGTGTACAGCCAAAATAAGAACATAGAATACAAATATTAAAAACAGTTAAAAATATATATAAATTAGGCCCAGAAATTAAGAAATCACAAACCAATTAAAAGAATTTAAAAAATTTCTTCTTAAGCCAGCCCGGCTTGCTGGAAAAGATGGGTTTTAAGGGCACGACGGAAGGCACTGAGTTCATGGATTCTCCTTATCTCAGGGGCCAACTGATTCCAGAGAGTAGGTGCCCCCCCCAGAGAAGGCCCTCTCCCTGGGGGTCACCAGCCTAAATTGTTTGGCTGATGGCACCCTGAGGAGGCCCTCTCTATGGGAGCGCACGGGTCGATGGGAGGTCGTCAGTAGCAGTAGGCGGTCTCGCAGATAGCTAGGCCCTATGCCATGAAGCGCTTTAAAGGTGATGACCAACACCTTAAAGCGCACCCGGAAGACCACTGGGAGCCAGTGCAGCTCGCGCAGGAGCGGTGTTAACATGGGAGCGCCATATTGCACCCATCACTACCCACGCTGCTGCATTCTGGACCAGTTGGAGCCTCCGGGTGCTCCTCAAGGGGAGCCCTATGTAGAGAGCGTTGCAGTAGTCAAGGCGAGAGGTGACGAGGGCGTGAGTGACTGTGCACAAGGAATCCCGATCAAGAAAGGGCCGCAAATGGCGAATCAGGCGAACCGGCAAAAGGTCCCCCTGTTTACAGCCGTCAGATGTTCCTCCAAGGACAGCTGCATATCCAGGAGGACTCCCAGATTGCGAGCCCTTTCAGTGGGGGCCAAAGACTCGCCCCCAATAGTCAGCGATGGAGTCAACTGACTATATTGGGATGCCGGGAGCCACAGCCACTCTGTCTTGGAAGGGTTGAGTTTGAGCCTGTTCCTCCCCATCCAGATCCGCACAGCCTCCAGGCATTGGGACATCACTTCAAGGGCATCGTTGGGGTGGCATGGGGTGGAGATGTACAGCTGGGTGTCATCAGCGTACTGATGGTATCTCACCCCAAAGCCACGGATGATCTCACCCAGCGGCTTCACATAAATGTTGAACAGAAGGGGCGAGAGGACCAATCCCTGTGGCACTCCACAGATGAGAGGCCTCGAGGTCGACCTCTGCCCCCCTGCCAACACAAACTGCGACCGGTCGGAGAGAAAGGAGGAGAACCACCGCAACACGGTGCCTCCCACCCCCAACTCTTCCAGCCGGTGCAGCATGATACCATGGTTGATGGTATCAAAAGCCGCTGAGAGATCTAACAGGACCAGAACAGAGGAACAACCCCTGTCCCGAGCCCTCCAGAGATCATCAACCAACGCGACCAATGCCGTTTCCGTGCTGTGCCCAGACCTGAAACCCGACTGGAACAGATCTAGATAATATGTTTCCTCCAGGAATTGTGGAAACTGTCGTGCGACCACACTCTAAACAACCTTCGCCATAAAGCGAAGGTTGGAGACAGGACGGTAGTTGGCCAATATTGCCAGATCCAGGGACGGCTTCTTGAGGAAGGGCCTCACCACCACCTCTTTCAGGGCAGCGGGGAAGTGACCCTACTCAATGAAGCATTAATAACGCCCTGGAGCCAGCCTCGTGTAACCTCCCGGGAAGCCAGTACCAACCAGGAGGGACACGGGTCCAGTAAACATGTGGCCGCACTAAACATGTGGCCCCAAAATCATTGGGAGTCACAGCATCGAACTCCTCCCAGGTAACATTCTCAAGACTATTCCTCATCACCCTGCCCTGATCTATCCAGTCAGAGTCCAAATCCCCCCGGATCTGAGCGATTTTGTCATACAGGTATTGTCCGAAATCCTCCACCCTGCCTTCTAAGGGATCCTCCCGCACTCCCGGATGGAGCAGGGAGCGGGTCACCCTAAACAGGGCAGCCGGATGATTCCCTGATGACGCAATAGAGGCGGAAAAGTAGTTAAACTTTGCCGTCTTTATCGCCACTAGGTAGGCCTTAATATGCGACCTTACCAGTGTTCGATCAGATTCAGCGAGACTGGCCCTCCAACCGCTCTCCAGGCGTCTTTTCCGGCGCTTCATTTCCCTCAGCTCCTCAGTAAACCAAGGAGCCACACAGGATCAGCACTGGGTCAGAGGCCGCAAAGGCACGACTCGGTCCAAGGCCCCACCAGCCGCCCGGTCCCAGGCGGCTACCAGGTCCTCGGCCGAGTCATGTGCTAGATCCTCAGGAAATGGCCCAAGCTCCATCTGGAACCTGTCAGGATTCATCAGGCACCTGGGGCGGATCCATCTAATTGGGTCCGCCTCCCTGCGGCGAGGGGTTGCGATTCGAAGATCTAGGCGAAGGAGTGAGTGGTCGGTCCATGACAAGGGTTCCATGTCTATATCCCCTATAACAAGACCACTCAACCACTGGCCAGAGACAAAAATCAAGTCCAGAGTGTGACCTCCCCCTGTGAGTAGGGCCATCAACTAACTGGGTCAGGTCCATGGCCGTCATGGAAGCCATGAACTCCCGAGCCACCTCAGATGGATGGCAAGTTGAAATCACCCATGACTAAAAGCCTGGGTGTATCTACTGCCACTGTGGCTATCACGTCGAGTAGCTCAGGTAGGGCTGTTGCCACGCAGCAGGGAGCCAGGTACGTAAGCAGCAAGCCCATCTGAATCCCACCGCCCCACCTCACAAGGAGGGACTCACATCCAGCTATCTGAGGCACAGTGGTCTCCCTCGGACCCAGCTCCTCATTAATAATAACCGCCACCTCCCCTACCCATCCCCTGGGCCCTTGGCTGATGGAATGTTCTAAAGCCTGGTGGGCACATTTCAACCAGAGGGACGCCGCCCTCCGGGCCCAACCAGGTCTCCGCCTCGTCCACTCCTCCCTCTTGTATAAGATCGTGAATGAGGGGGGCCTTATTGACCACGGACCTGGCGTTGCACAGCATCAGCCGAAGGCCCAGATCCTGAGTGTCTAAGCCACCTAGTATCCGAGCGGAGTCTTGGGGACTGGGGCAAGCAATTGCTCTCAGACAGCGAGTGCGAGCCCCCAACACCTGATATGGTCCCCTGCTCCCGCCATATCTGCCCCTCCCATCTACTGTGCCACTAGCCACTAGAACAGCGAAAATCAGCTGTCTAGCGGCTTTAAAACTCTCCCCCAGGGAAAAGGGGGAGAGAAGAGCAGAAGAGTCTGGGTAGAGCTCCCCTAGACCCCCAGGCTTTTTTTTTTTAAGCCTGGGGCTTGCAGGGTGAGAGCTCCCTGAAAGCCCTTCAAAGCTCCGGAGCCGGGACGAGTCTGCTTAAAGCAGATCGAAGCGTCGCGACTACACCAGCAAAGCAACTAGAAGGATTAAAAAGAATTTGGATTTTGGATTTTGGATGCTGGCAGAGTTAATCCAGGGGACTAAAAATGCAAGTATTGTAAGCTAACTCCGCTTTTTTAAAAAAAAGATGGCGCCTTAGGGCATGAAAAATGAAACCTAAAAGTGAAAGTCCTTGTTAACATCAGTAACATTGTTAAAGCTATCGGGTTATTCAAGAAAAAAGATTTAAAGTGGAAGTGGATTGGAAAAGACTGTGGCATTGATTTTAACTAATTTATATCCCTCATTTGTCTGGAAATAATTGGAGTTAATGACCTAATAGCTGAATTAATACAAACATAAAGAGACAATTGAAAAATGGCTGAAATTAAAGATGGACTATATGAGTCAGCAAACTCACAAGTAGTGACTGCGAAGGACTTAAAAGACTTTTTGAAATCTTTTACTGCTGAGATAAGACAGATAATTAAAAGAACTATTCAAGATTTTAAATTGGGGAATAATACTGATTTGCTGGCTGAAGAAGAGGAAGAAATTAATCAGGACAATGTGTCTTTGGAGGGTAAAAGAGACATTGTTGGGGCTAAAATGGAGGTTATTTTATCAAAAACACAGGTTTTGGAAGAGGCTTCCATTCAATTAACTGAGAAACAGCAAAAGTTTTTTTTTTACAAATGTGAAATGTGATAAAAGAATTTATAAAAGGAAGGTTGAAGTATAATTTTTAAAGGGGGAGTTAACAAGTGTGAGAGAGTTTTGAATTCTGTAATAGTTAGCATATGTTAGCTTATGTTTGTTAAATGTTATATCCTGTTTTCGCTCTGGGAAGTTGGGGGAGGAATTGGGAAGTGGGGGTTGGGTGGGGATAAAATGATGTATGATAATCGATTGTGAAATGTCTGGTTGTTTGAATATAAAAAATAAAAAACTTTTGTTTTTTAAAAAAAGAAAAGCAGCTGGCGATAGCCCGCAAGCCCACAAAGAGATGCTCGGCATGCCACCTCTGGCACACGTACCATAGGTTCACCATCATGGAGTTAGGGAAAACAGCCAGTTAAAACAAACCTAATACTGACAAATGAAAGGATCAGCAAAAATTGCAAGTAAAAACAAGGAAATAGATATTGTTTAGAATTTCTCAAAATCAAAAAGGCAGCTTGTTACCTGTTCAAGTGATTGTTTAAAAAAAATAAAGAAAAACCTTCAAGATATAAGACATTTTTAAAAATATTTAGTCCCCTTTTCATCAGAAAAATTAACCATGTATAATGCTCAGATCTGCAAACTTTTACTAGCTATGGGTAAAGTAATTAAAACCAATTAATATTGTCAGATGAAGAGAAGCAAAAGGTCATGCTGAAATAAGAAACATGTCAAATTGGTACACAATTCCACAGCATGTCTTTTTAACTATGGTTAAGAGACATGAAGTGTAGTAGTGATATAGTCTTATGAGATTCAAAGGTGGATAAGTACAAACTACTTATAGGCAAACGGGCAAAACCATTTTAGAAAATTAGATGCATTCTTATCCATTACTATTCCAAGTGATTGGTTATCCATTACTGCTCCAACTACCAATATGCATATCCTTACCAAATCTCTGCTCTGTGATTTCAGATGACAGAATACAATTTAAGTTCAGTAAGTAAAATATAAACTTCTTATCCACACTGGTCAGTACTACTGTTCACTTGCATATTAAAAAAAAAATCTTTCTCTTCTCTTGTTAAGGATTTTTTCTTCTCTAATTGTCATATTAATAACATTAGTACTCTATACAATACATTCTGTTTCTTGTTCTCTTCATATTTATCAATTTATCAATGTAATCAATGAGAAATGGTGTATCTTGCACCTCCTGTATGACTGATCATCTTGACAGTTCACATTAAAACTACCATTGTAATTTGATCTGTAAATAATAGTAATAAAGCAAAACAGCAAGGTGCAAATACCTCAAAATAATACAGGTAACAAGATAAAGGAGAACTTTAGGGTAAATGCTCTAAGTTTTCTAAGGACGTTGTTCAGCAGCAAACTATATACCCTATTCTGTCCTGATATAATATTTCTACTAATAAAGTCTTGGGAAGTTCACTGATTTTTTTAGCATTATCATGGCATTTCTATAAGGAGAGATTTTGCTACCTCTTTTTCAGTTGGAAAAAGGAGAAAAAATTCTGAAGTATTTTTACAGGTATTGGATAAAGATCATATATCTCACTTAAGTTGTTTCAACAAACTGAAAAAATAAGCCTTCTAATGTCAGTGTTAGGCCTCCTGTTCAAAATCATTTCACATAGCACTTTTCATTCCTTTTAGCTGGGCTTTTTTTAATCAATTACAAATTAAAGATGATTTACCTATTATTATTATATAATGTCAAATGCAAAATGTTACCAGAATATGCCTTCTGATTGTAACTGACAAAAAAGGAAAAAATTAAAAAGAACTGCATGGGGAAACAGTTCACTATTTGCTATTGGAAATGATTTCTTATAATACAAATATTTATTTTGGTGATTCTCACAGCAATCTTAAATCCTATGTTAGAAAAAGTGCAGAAGAAAAGTTAATTATCGATTATTATGAGCCACGGTGGCGCAATGGTTAGAGTGCAGTACTGCAGGCTACTTCTGCTGACTGCCGGCTACCTGCAATTTCGCAGTTCAAATCTCACCAGGCTCAAGGTTGACTCAGCCTTCCATCCTTCCGAGGTTGGTAAAATGAAAACCCAAATTATTGGGGGCAATATGCTCACTCTGTAAAGCGTTTAGAGAGGGCTGTAAAGCACTGTAAAGCAGTATATAAGTCTAAGTGTTATTGCTATTATTACTGTAATGATATAAGAAAACAGAGATTCTACTACAAAGTTTCTGACATACCCACAAAGGAGTTGCAATGGTTTCTCAAAGAATAGACCATCATATTATTAAATATATTATTCACATATTAAAGTGAAACTTTAAGCAGTAAAACAGAATAACAGAATTGGAAGGGACTTTGGAGGTCTTCTAATCCAACCCCCTGCCTAGGCAGGAAACCCTACACCACTTCAGACAAATGGTTATCCAAGATCTTCTTTAAAACTTCCAGTGTTGTAGTATTCACAACTTCTGGAGGCAAGTTATTCCACTGATTAATTGTTCTAACTGTCAGGAAATTTCCCCTTAGTTCTAGGTTGCTTCTCTCTTTGATTAGTTTCCACCCATTGCTTCTTGTCCTGCTCTCAGGTGCTTTGAAGAATAGCTTGACTCCCTCTTCTTTGTGGCAACCCCTGAGATATTGGAACACTGCTATCATGTCTCCCATAGTCCTTCTTTTCATTAAACTAGACATACCCAGTTCCTGCAGCCGTTCTTCATATGTTTTAGCCTCCAGTCCCCTAATCATCTTTGTTGCTCTTCTCTGTACTCTTTCTAGAGTCTCAACATCTTTTTCACATTGTGGCAACCAAAACTGGATGCAGTATTCCAAGTATGGCCTTACCAAGCCATTATAAAGTGGTTTTAACACTTCATGGGATTTTGATTCTATCCCTCTGTTTATGCAGCCTTGGAAGGCAACTTATGTAGGAGAAGGAAAACTCCGATCTCAAACCTCCACTGCTTTGTGGCTATACCCATCTATGAGAAATTCTTCAGGAGTCAACCTTGAGGCAAAACCTGGACAGGAGTGTTGGAGTGAGGAGGAGTGCTAGAGGAGTAATACCTCTCTAAAAAAAACCTTGGTCCAGCTGCCCCGGCTGGTAGCACCTCATAAGGGCCCCTTTCCAGGGTTACAGGAGAAGATGGTCAACTGTTTTGAAGGCGGAAGAGGGCTTTATGCCCCAACGGCAGATAAAACAGCAGAACCATCTTCTAGGACAGTGATGGCTAACCTTTTTGCCATCGCGTGCCAGGAGAGGGGGGGTGGGGAGGTTCGCACATGCACGTGCCCACACTCATAATTCTATGCGCTCCCCTTGCACATGAGCGCACAACCCCCCACTCCTGGCACATGATGGGGACGTGGGACGTACGTGTAGGGCAGGGATGTCAAACTCAAGGCCCAGGAGCCGGAGCTGGCCCGCAGGGTACTTAGATCTGGCCCGCGGGGCCACCCTGGAAACAGTGAAGGACCAGCCCGTGGTACCTCTGCCAGCGAAAACGGAGCTTGGGAGGGCCACACGTGGCCTTCCTGAACTCTGTTTTTGTTGGCAGAGGGTTGCAGGAGGCTGTCGCAGCCGAAAATGGAGCTTGGGAACCCGTTTTTGCTGGCAGAGTGCTCGGGCCACCACAAGTGCCCCTGTGAGTGACGTTGAGCTGGCCACACCCACCCGACCCCCAAGGTCAAACAGAACCCTGATGCAGCCCTCAATGAAATCTAGTTTGACACCTGGTGTAGGGTATCTTGCCTAAACAAGGGGGTTGGACTAGAAGACCTCCAAGGTCCCTTCCAATTCTGTTATTCTAAAATCCATTCTCTTCTCTTCAATGTATATGTCATAATACAAGTGATACTCGATTAACAATCATTTGTTTAGTGACCGTTCAAAATTACACCACGACTGAAAAAAGTGCCTTATGACTGATTTTTACACCTATGACCATTGCAGCATCCCCATGGTCATGTGATAATGGGTGTTTGGTAACTGACATGTATTTATGACTGTCCCAGGATCATGTGATCACTATTTGTATCGTTCCCAGCCAGCTTTCAACAAGCAAAGTTAATGGGGGAAGCCAGATTTAACAACATGATTCACTTAACTACTGCAGCGATTTGCTTAACTGTGACAAAAAAGGTCGTAAAATGAGGCAGACTGTTCTGACCTAGGCTTTCTTAGAAAGTATAAAGCACAATCTTAGTCCCAGCAAAACCTCTTTTATTTACACTGCTGTGAATTATTGTCATTCACAGTCCACAAGGCTTCACAAACAGTCTTTCAGGGGACTATTTATAAACACCCACCTTATCTCCCTTGGAATGCTGCCAGAGAACTAATTGCCAAAAGCAGGGCAAGGCCAAACTTGGCACAGAGTCAAACAAAACTTTTCAAAGCTTGAACCAACCAAATGAACTAATTGCTTCCTGCAAAAGCTCACATCCCATTCGCTCCTCTTTTATGTCTTATGGGAGGGGCCAATCATCTCCAAGCCTTGCTCCCAAGTCGACCCTGTTTTCTTAATTGTTCTTATCTTCTGGCAGCTCTGCGCATGCACACACTGGGAACAGGCTCCCTGTTCTTCTGCCTCGCTGATGTCAGACTCCGAAGACTCTAGAGGCAGCACATAACTATCAGATTGCCTTGCCCCACCCCCCCTCTGTCTCCGATGCACAGCCCTTGTCCGAGCTTTCCCCAGGCCCCAGGACTGGCCCAAATTCCTCCCCAACCTCCTCATTGTCTGACTCTGCTGCCAGCTCTGCTGGCTGCTGGTGGGCCACAACACAGACCTCACTTAACAACTGTCTCACTTAGCAATGAAAATTTTAGGTACCATTGTGGTTGTAAATCAAGGATTACCTTTATCAATTTGATTTTCTAATCCCAAAAATTTACTGTGAAATCCCAAGGAATATGTACATTTTTAAGCTACTTACGTAGCCTTTCAGCAAAGCCATTTTACAAATGCCACTGAAAATATTCCAACAATATTTGAAGAATTTCTAGTGGTTTTTAAAAACACTAATATAACCATGCTTGGTCACAGAATAGAAATTTTGCTATTCTAACAATAATCCATTTAAAATGGCATGTCTTGATATTCAGGACCTTTATATTTCAATACTAATGTTTCATGTCATATAAAATGTTCTTGATGGAAATATCCAGGAAGCATGAATTCTTTATCAAAAAAATCTATTGGAAGAGAAAATATCTGAAAAGAACAGAACAACACAGTAAGAGCACTCATTTCAGCCACAAACCCATCTACAAAGAAAGGCTATGCAAGTGTGCATAGAGCATTAGGTAAGATAATTTACTTAAGTAAATATCAAAACATTTAACTTAAATTGCAACAAAATGTTTGCATCTTGTATATGCTTCTTTCTGTTTACATAATAATTACTTCACAAAAGGTTATATCCAACAGGTGAGCCCTAATGTTAAGCTAAGGATCATGATCACAAATGAAATAATATGATAAACAGAAATGAATAGCAACTGCAGGAACAGTTACTATCTGCATCAGAAAATAATGGAATTACTAGCCTGTATCTTTCAATGAATATGTGCCCTCATAGAGTTATGACATACAATATTCAGGAAAGATTACAACCATTCATAAGATTATAACCATTCCTAGATAATTCAAAATTAACATTAGACATATTGATCAGAATACATTCTGAAAATAGTCCAGTAAGGTATTTTAGCACTTACTGACTGTACCACCTCAACATATGATGTTTGAATTTTAGAATATTTCCTTTCCCTTAGTAAAGCACCTTCCTGTAATGAGAACATGGCACAGAAAATCTTTATTCTTGGTTTCTCAGTAGTTTTCCCTTTATAGCAAGTGTCATAGGGAGGAATATTCAAACATAATAAGCAACAATAAGCTATGAGCAATTACCACAGCCAACTCTTGCAACAGAATTTGCACATTTCTTTTCATTTTTTCCTTTACTTTTGATTACAACAAATTATGTTATTAAAAATGTTATGTTATTAAATGAGATGATTATAATCATTTGTAGAATCCTTAAAAATATGGATTCAGAAAAGCATACACTATTTCACTTCAGTGTATTTGTTCATCTAAAAAAATTTCAGGGAAACAATTCACTCAGTCCTAATTTATAATCTTTGAACTGCCACCACTATAAACTATACTATAAACGTTTAAGAATTTAAAAATAATTTTATAGGCCAATTCTACAAAGATTTTCTATGCATCACATTTAACTCTGTGGGTTTGTGTTTAAGAAAACATTTCAAGAATTAAATTGTTGCTCTTTCAAATTCCAGTTCTATTCAAAACATGAACGTTTGCCTCATACAGCCAATTATTATCCCATGTTAAAAGAATGCTTTTGTTTCATTAGGCAAAAAAATCACTTTACAAATATAGCATTTTTTGTGTTTGTTTGTTTGTTAAACTCACATTTTTACTGAACAGGGGACAGGAATTTTTAATGTAAAAGAAAAAAGAAAAAGAGAGATTAATTACAAAAATGAGGTTGTATGAGTTAACTGGGCTGTTGCCCACACAGGCTGCTCACACTGTCACCCAGCGTGCTAAGAGGAAATAGTTGCAGCTTTGAGCCTTGATCTGCCCACGTGAAATGAAGCATGCTGGCTGACCACAGAATGGCCTCTGTTCCCTTTTGCAATTGCCAACATCTGCTGGGCAGATCCATGCATAATTTTATAACCCAAAGTTCTCTCCTACCTTCTCCAAACCAAAGTGTGTTATGTTTTTGAAAATATACATACAGTAATCCAAAGCAGATTTTACTTAAGAGTTTTATATTGCTCATTGATGTAGGATTTTTAAATACCACAAAAATGGAAATGTAGGCTAAAATATTTCAGAGCAGTGATGGCTAACCTTTTCCGGACCGAGTGCCCAAAGTACATGTGCGTGCGAATGTATGCCACCCGAACCCCCAAAATGCAATGTGCGCATGGCCAACGTGCATGTGCCCCGCCCCTCTGCATGCACGTGCAGCCCCCTGCATGCACCCCACGCCCTGGGCATGCGCGGCAGAAACCTGAAGACCAGCTAGCCGGCATCACAGTTTTAAATGGTGAATAAGTTTGAGTTATTACTGTACGTGATTTTGAAATGTGGAATGTTTCTCAAAATCCTGAAATATGAATGAGGGCATAGCTTTTCAATTTGTAGTATTTCAACAATGACAAAACAGTAATTGTTTATTTATTGTTGATTGATAATTCAGCAACCCACAATTGTGCACAGCAAAATCATCTTTGTAACTCAAACATCTATTCACTTGCAGAATGTTCCATAGAAAGAGTGCCCTAATTAGGATATCCTAATTTAAGTATTATTGCTCACCAGCAATAATACCAGTCTGGTGCCATTATACCAAAAATATTAATCTCTATGATGATAAATATTACTCTTTTAGTTTTAAATGGAATATTTCAAAGGAGTTTAGTGCTCCATAATAGGAATTTACCTTTATGGTATACAATATATCAAAGAGTTATGTAAAATGGATCAGTAAAAAACATGAACTATTTTACTTATGCAATAGGTGCTATTTTATTTATTTATATTCTGACTTTATTATTTTTATAAATAACTCAGTGGTAGATATGCTCTTTCCACCTCCTATTTTCCCCTCAACAACAATCTTGTCAGGTATATTGGCCTGAGAGAGAAAGAGAGTGTGTCTCAAAAGTCACCCAACTATCTTTCATATCTAGGGACTAGAATTACCAATACAGTCCTTGCAGTTTGAGATTAAATTTAGCTACCATTGGTTTTAAATCACCCAGTCTCTGGTACTGAAGGTTAAATTCAAGAAAAATAATACTGCAAAGTACAAATGAATCTGAAAAGGAAAAAAATGTACAATCTGTTAAATTTCAACAGCAGGGATTATTTTATGAAGACTATGCAATGGAAAAAAGCACAGACCATAGTGTTCCAAGAAATTCACTCCCACATGACAACATACTAGGCACATATTTATCAGAGCAATGTAAAAATGTACACTGTAGTTTTGACATTAAGGTTAGAACATTTCAGGCCTTCCTGACCATACTAAGGAAGTTGTAAATGTTACTTGAAGATAAAATTCAGACAAAGAAGTATTTCAATTTATATATAAAATTAGAACCTACCCTTTCCATAAAGGCTCAGGACTGTTACATATTATACTAAATATAGTACCGTGTTTCCCCAAAAATAAGATCGGGTCTCATTGTCTTTTGACCCCCCCAAAAAACAGCTAGGGCTTATTTTCGGGGAGTCTTTTTTCCCCATGTACCGATATGAGGTGGGGGCGGGCCGAGCTTCCCTTGTGCCAGCTTCCCAAAGGGCCGCAGCATGCCATCCCACCATTCACAAGAGAGCTGATTTGCAGTGCCGCTCATGCCACCTTTTCCAGCAAGCGGGGCTGCAGCCAATTATAGCTACAAAAGAAGCAAGAGGCCAAGCAACGCACCCCATATGCCTCGTGTCCTCCTTACCTAACAGTGACAGTCACAGCAGGCAATTCCATCCACGGAACAACTCCCTTGTGGGTGCCGCTCCAGCCGCTGCCTCCAGCAAGCATGGTGTCAGCCTCTGCCTTTTCTGCTTTGGCTGCCATGGTAACGGGGGGGGGAGCTAGTTTGGGGGGAGGAGAAGCCTAATGGAGAGACAGAGACAGAAACGAAAGTGATTCTTAAGTTACTGAGCTGCAACTTTGAAGCTGCTATCAGTCAACGGTCGTGGCATTCCTGATTGATGACGTGTGCTCTCACCTGACCTTTGGGAGACTCTTGGATTGGATGATTTACAATGGACAGTGGGAGGGAATGCTTTCTATCTGTAATTTTCACGCTTTTTGGCTTAGATCCTGATTTTCTTTGGTTGCGATCACTTCATTTTCCAGTAAAAGTACCTGATTCTATAAACAATGGAGTCTGGGTCATCCTTTCTTGGACTTTTAAGGAAGCACACCTGACATTAAGCAGGATCTCAATTCTCCAGCCATCCCAGATAACTACCGAGGGGGCTGAACCCAAACTATGTCTGATCAAGAGAGTGACGGAGATCAGATGGGAGCTTCTGGCTCTACAATAACTTCACTCCAAGCAGAAAAGGAAGCTGCAGAATGGATGGAAAAAATTCGGCTGAGAGAGAAGCCAGATGGTCAAGGGGAATAGGAAGGCTGCCGGACCTAGCGAGGACCCCCTGAAGAGTAACCAGCTCCAGACCTCGTAAGGGAGAGGCAGTGTGGCTGCAAGAGCAAAAGGAGAGCCTCATGATTGCTCAGTCTATGCAACTCATCCACGATGCCGAGGAAAGCCGAAAAAAACGTGAGTCTTATGTATTCCCTGGTGGGAAGGGGGGAGACTACCCCAGAGTGGATGCAGAAGAGACTGCTTGTGGGGGAGAGGAAGAGGAAGCTGGGGAAGGAGCATCTCAGGCTTCAGGGACCCAAGCCAGGGATGCAGCGGCCCAGGGACCCCCAGCCTTGCAGGCCCCACCCCAGAGATGCAAAAAGCCAAAAATTCCCCCCCCGCCGAAAAGTATGGAAGGAATCCGAAGACCTTGGGGCTTTTCCTGACCCAAGTGTGGAACCACATGCAGAACTGGGGGGAGGACTACCTGTCAGATGCGGCATGAGTGAGATGCGTCACGAATGCCCTAGAGGGAGTGGCAGCTGAATGGATGGTGGTCCTCCACAATAACAACTCTCCCTTGCTGAGAAACTACAACCTGTTAGGAGGTGGTTTGAAGAACATCTAGCTGAGCGGAAAGCGAGACACCGAATGAAGGGTATCCAGCAGGGCCAGAGACCGGTGGCAGAATACACCCAAGAGTTCCGCGAGCTGGCACCTTTTATGACAGGGTGGTCCAAAGCGGCTCTACTGGAGAGCTTTAAGGATGGGTTGAATGAAGACGTCTACAAAGACTGTAGAGCATGGGGGGTCCCCGAAGATTTGCAGAGTTGGTATGGAGTAGCTGAGGATGTGGAGATTGAACTGTCCCAAAGCCAAATCCGAGGGGGCCGTACAGAGGACCCATTGTCCTACTACTACCGCAAAGGAACGCCCAAGATGGCCAGGGGGAGAGCGGAATTCAAACCCAAGTCAAAGCCCTTCACATGCTTCAAATGTGGCAAGGAAGGTCATTGGGCCGCTGAGTGCTTCTCCAAGCCAGTGCCAAAATCTACCGGCTCGGGGCCAAAGAAGGCTGACAAAGCCCCCGCAAAAGCCCACGAAGCCGCCCTGAAAGGGGAAGTCATTGAGTTCACTCCCCGAAACCAGGGTGAGTTGGGAACTCCGACCACCGTGGATGACGGTGAGACGGACTCCAACTCCAATGATCTGGTGAGTCACACTGAGGGCCCCATGCTCGTTCCCATAGAAATAAGGGTGCCGTCCACAGGGGCACACGCGCAGCTGCTAGCCTTATTAGACTCTGGGTGCACCAGGTGCATAATCAGCCCGAACGTGATGGAGAAAATGGGCCTGAGACTAAAAACGTTAAAAAGACCCATTGCGTTCTGTCAACTGGACGGATCAATAGCAGGAAGGGGCCCAACCAGTTTTGTAACTGAACCCATTGAAATGCAATTGGGGGATCACGTAGAGACTCTCAGTTTTATTGTGGCCCCTAGCATGGAACGACCCCTCATACTTGGACTGCCCTGGCTTTGTAGATGGAACCCGCGTGTTAACTGGAAAACAGGGGTTTTGCGTATCCGCACCAGAAACCCTGGACTAGAAAGGAAAGAACCCCCCCCTTGAGGACGGAGTAGAACACGAAGGGGCGGAGGTGGCAATAGGTCATATTGAAGGGGAGGCGAAGATTCCAAAGGAGTATTGGGATCTCCGAGAAGTTTTTATGAAAGAGCTTCGGACGTGCTGCCCCCCCACAGAGCTACGGATTGTACAATTGAAATACTCCCTGGGGTTAAGCTCCCTAAGCCAAAGATCTACCCTATGTCCCCCCGAGAACTGGGGGAGTTACAAAAGTTCATTGACAAAAATCTAGAACAGGGGTTTATCCAACCAGCCAGACCAAGGGTGGGATCACCGGTACTGTTCTGGGAAAAGAAAGTTGGCTCCTTTCTTCTGGTAGTTGATTATAGGAACCTGAACGCCATTTGCATGGAAAATGTCTACCCCCTGCCACTCATGAAGGACATGCTAGTCCACCTAGGAAAGGGGAAGATCTTCACCAAACTCGACTTACGAGAGACTTACTACAGGGTGTGAATTAAGGAAGGGGATGAATGGAAAACAGCATTTAACTGCCGACTGGGATGTTTCCAGTTTCAAGTGCTCCCTTTTGGATTACAAGGAGTCCCTGCTGTGTTCATGTAATTGATCAACGAAGTACTGCATGAGCACTTGTATAAAGGGGTGTTGGTCTATTTGGATGACATTCTTAACTACTCTGAGAACATGGACGACCATGTGAAATTGGTACGAACTGTCCTGAAAAAAATCAGGGCTGCTGAACTGTATGCCAAGCTCTCCAAGTGCGAATTCCACCAAAGCAAAATTGACTGTCTTGGATATTGCATATCGCATGAAGTAATAGACATGAATCCTGGAAAAGTCCAGGCTGTATTGGAATGGGCCGCGCCATGCACCCGCAAACAACTACAGAGCTTCTTGGGATTTGCTAACTTCTATAGACAGTTCATCCCCTCGTTCGCAAAAATTGCGCTACCAATAACAAATCTCCTGAAAACAAAAGGTGAAGCAAAACCAAAGCCCTCCCGGGCCCTTGAGTGGACTACGGACTGTCAGGCGGCATTCGAAAAGCTAAAACAGCTGTTTGCTGCTGAAGCAGTCCTCAAACATCCAGACATGGAAGAGCCTTTTGTAATACAGGCTGACACAAGCGACGTGGCAGTAGGAGTAGTACTCCTGCAAAAGAATGCAGAAGGGAAATTACAACCCTGTGCCTATACCTCCCATAAATTGTCGGAGACCAAAAGGAGATGGGCCATATGGGAGAAGGAAGCTTTTCAAGTATGCTGGGCATTGTTAACATGGAGACAATTTCTTGAAGGAGCTAAGCATCCTTTTGAAGTTTGGACTGACCATAAAAACCTGGAGGCGTTGAAAACACTGTGTAAGCTGTCACCAAAGCAAAGCAAAGCTGTCACCAAAGCAAACCTGTCACTGGGCGTAGCACTTCAACCGTTTTAATTTCACTCTATGCTACCTTCCTGGTGGAAAGAATTTCATGGCTGATGCACTTTCCAGATTGCCTCAATACAACAGTACCAAGGAGGAAGTGGTTCGCCCGATCATCCCTTTGACCCAACTGGCGGCACCAGTGACTACCAGAGCGCAAGCGAGGGGCGATCCAGCCCTTTTGGACGATTTGCATCAGAAACTACAAGAAGCTCTGAAAACTGACGAGTGGTTTCAAACCCACTCGAATGAATGTACACTTCGTGATGGACTAGCTTGGGTTGGAGCCAAATTGTATGTTCCTGCCAGTTTGAGAGTAACAGTATTGCAGCACGCTCATGACGTCAAGGTGGCGGGACACTTTGGATTTGTTAAAACTCTCCATCTGGTTAAAAGACAATTCTGGTGGCCCGCACTCAAAAAGGACATAGAGGCATACGTAGCTAGCTGCCCAGTGTGTGCCTCAGCTAAGAGACCTCCAGGGAAGCCACCTGGTCTACTTCAGAGTGTGGCTAGGCCAAATGTCCCCTGGAAAGAGATATCAATGGATTTTATTGTATACCTGCCGGATAGTGGGGGGTGCACAGTCATATGGGCAGTAACTGATTTGTTTTCCACACAAATGCATTTCATTCCATGTCCTAAGATTCCTTCAGCTAAAACCCTGGCAAAAATGTTTATTCAACATGTTTATAGGTTACATGGTGCTCCGAAACGTATAATCTCCGATAGGGGTGTACAATTTACATCCAACTTTTGGAAGGAGTTTCTGATGTTGATAGGCTCCGCCCAGGGGTTAAGCTCCGCCCACCATCCCCAAACAAATGGGGCTTGTGAGAGAACCAATTCCGTGTTAGAACAATATCTGAGATGTTACATAAATTATCAGCAAGATAACTGGGTGGATTTATTGCCATTTGCGGAGGTGGCGTATAATAACTCCATACATAGCAGCACAGGATTCACTCCATTCAAGGTGGCTTCTAGCCAAGAATTTGTACCAATCCCAGAGCTACCCCAAAATGACCCACAGAACCCCTCCTTAATTGAGTGGATTGACCAGTTAGGAGGGCAGTAACTCGAAAAGCTCTAGATGAAGCGCATCGGACACATAAAACCCAAGCCGATAAAAAGAGGTGCCCGGCACATGCTTATAAAGTGGGGGACATGGTTTACCTCTCTACTAAGTATTTACAAACCCCCCAAAAGTCAAAGAAGCTTGGTCCCAAGTATGTAGGCCCTTTCCCAATTACTCGGCTCATTAATCCAGTCACGGTTGAGTTGGAATTGCCAAAAAAATTGCGACAAATTCACCCCGTGTTTCATGTTAGCTTGCTGAAACCGGAACATTCATTCCCTTTACGTCCAGACCAAGAGCCTCCTCCTGTCCCCATACTGATTGAAGGAGAACAACATTTTGAGGTTAAGGAGATTTTGGACTCCAGGAAGCATCACGGTAAAGTGCAATATCTAGTGGCCTGGAAACATTTCCCATTGTCTAAAGCTGAATGTGTGAACAAACATGATGTCCGAGCACCAAAGAAAGTACAGTTGTTTTACACCTGGACTTCCGGCGGTGACGTCAGCGTGTAAGGAACGAGGGGAACGAGGCTCCGTCCCCGAAGTTCCAAATTTCCTGATTGGAAGCCGTTTTTGGCACTTTCGACCACGGAGAGGTCGACAGAAAAAGGAGGACTCCCTAGGACCTTGGGGTGACAGCAATCTCCCCGAAGGTTCAGAGGAAAACCTCCTAATTCCAGCCGGGAAAAAACCAGCCATCTTGGCTGGCCGGAGCGGTGTCAACCGACAAGCGGGGAAGCGAAGATTGTACAGAGAAACATCGGTAATGGACTAAGCTATTCGAATACGAAGGTATAATTATAAGGATTTAAGGATCTAAGGCATCGGCGTGAATAGGACTCCAAAAAGTGGTGGTAAGATCGACAGGCAAGCGGCGAGAGATAGTGATCGGAGCGAAGTCTGACACCCACAGTGACAACGCAGATTTGACAGGCGAAAGGAACGAGAGACAGAAGGAAAGGATCAGAAGCAAGCGGTGGATTATAATTTTACAATAATATATCTTGATTTAATAAGGAACAAAGACTAATCAACAGAGTGACTGTAGAAGTGAAGTTTAAAGATCTAAGACTATTTAAGACGGTTGCGGACGGAAAGGAATCAGCTGAACGGTAGCGAATGGCGGATTGAGGACTGAGGATTCAGAGAAGGAACTTTTACTTTGTATCCAGTACCAACAACAAACTTAAACCACAGACACGGGATTTGTAATGAGACATTAGATACATTGACGCTGTTGGCAAAAGAGACATAATTTGCTACACAGGAAAAGCGGAACAATTAACTTACTGATTTAACGGAAGCCATTGTAATAGAACTGTGAAAGCTGGGTGAGGAGAAGGCGAACGGAATAACGAAGGAAGAAGGAGAAGGAAGTAATTCCAATTGGTCTGAAAGTGATATAGTGGAGAATCTTAAATGTTAATTTATTAAGATATAGTTATTTCATTTACTTTACAAATCCACACTGAAAACTTATTTAATTTTGCTCAAAGAATACTAATATTAGATCTTGAAGTTATTACAATATATATCAAAGAATTGATTTAAGACTATTTTTTTTTGTTTATTGTTTTATGGTTTCCCACCCTATTGAAATAAGTTAATAGATTTTATAGTAATTATATTGATTAAGAGGAACTATATTGTATACCATATTATATTGTCTATTGATTAGAAACCTAGATATTAATATAGATATTGGAGAAAGATGGCTATAGATATTATTAAGGGATATTAAGGAATAATAACTGTGATTATCAATATAGGTAGTATGCATTGGCAACTGTGATATAACTTAATAGAATATTTTAGATAATTTATAGAGAATTTTAGATTTTATAGGCTTATTACATAAAAGATGCATAGAAATTGTTAAAAGGGAATTGTCTAGTGTTAAAGTGAATTTAAGTATTGTGATACCAGAAAGTATGAACATAAATGTGATTTAACACCAATATAACTTGGTATTTAAATATTAACCGTATTATATTGTATAGGAACAAGAATAGAAGAATGAATTGCTAAAATACTGTACTTCCCCCTAACCCCTCTGAATTAATTAATTTGATTCCTATATAACGATATTTCACCTTCCCCCAATCGAATTAGTGTATGAAAATTTGGGGAAAAATAATACAAAGAACGATGGCAACATCCTCAATAACAATAACGAAAACAGGGAAAAAATTAACACCCACACAATCTTCACCTGCACAACAAAAAACCATAGACACGATGCTAACTACAGACAAGGAAAAAGTTGCCACTGCACACAACATGCAGAATATACAGTCTATATTAGCTATGATCCAGGAGGGGATGAACAAGACCCAAGAAACAATAGCGAATAACCATGAAGAAACAAAAAGGAACCATGAGGAACTGAAATCAGAAGTAGGACAAATAAATGACAATATAAAAAAAATGGACGATAAGATCGAGAGAATTCAACAAAACATAGTTAAAAATGAAGAACGAATCCAAAACATGGAAGCTAAAATGGTGTTAACGGAGCAAAAGATAGATAACATCGAACAAGATCAAATGGAGATAAATAGAGAACTTGAAGAGTCAATTACCCATTTAGAATTAGAAAAGGCATCATTTTTTTTACGATTTCAAAATATTGTGGAAACAAAAGGAGAAGACCTAAGAGACCTGATGACAGATATACTAGTGGAGGCTACCCAGAAGGGGAAAAATGAAATTAGTAGGGAAATTGACGAAATCTATAGAGTTCATACGAACTATGCCCGCAGACACAAACTACCTAAAGAAATACATGTTAGATTTGCACGTAAAACTGTAAAAGAAGAGATCTACACATTAATGAGAGAGGGAAAACCCTGCTACAAAGGGAAAGAAATAATAACTCTAAAACAAGTTCCAAGAAGAATAAGAGAATATAGGAAAAACTACAATTTCTTGACAACCCTACTGAACCAACATAAAATAATGTTCCGCTGGCTGGTGCCAGAGGGAATTTTAATATCATGGGATGACAAAAAATATAGAATCGACACGATAGAGAAGGCACAAGAATTTTTTGACACACACTTTACAATAGAAGAACAGGAAACTAGGCGTGACTCAGAAAATACGAATCAGGAACACTCCACGGGGGAAACAAAAAAAGGAAAGGAAGAAAAGGAGGCTAGAGAAAGGGAGAAGATGGAAAGAGAAGGGGCTAGGGGGAAGACACATATGGTAACAAGAAACACAAGTAGACTTAAATTAATAAAGAAAAACTAAGGGCAATGGGACGAGAGTTGAAATTAATCTCAATTAATATAAACGGCCTTAACCTACCAACCAAAAGAACACATACTTTCAAAAAACTCCAAAAATTAGACACAGACATTATCAATTTACAAGAAGTACATATTAAAAAACAACATAAACAATTACTAGAAAACAGAAAACTTGGATCATTATTCACCTCACTATCAGATCAAAAAAAAAGAGGTATCGCAATATACATTAAAAATCATATTCAGGCAAAACCAATTTACACAGATGGAGACGGCAGGATATTAATGATAGACATTAAGACGGAGACCCAAAATATGTTACTGGTATCAATATATGCCCCGAATGGGAACCAAAAAGAATACTTTAAAAAGATACATGATAAAATAAAATAATTAGACTACGAACATATATGTATAATAGGGGATTATAATGCAATCGTAGATATGGACATTGATTACCGAGTAACAAAAAAAACAAATCTAGGAAAAAGACATTACCTGACACTTTTAAGGACATGATTCTAGAGTTACAACTGAAAGATGCTTGGAGAGAATTAAATAAAACCAAAAAACAATATACATATTACTCAAACCCCCATTAGTCCTGGTCCAGATTAGATATGGCCTGGATGACCGCAGAATTAAGAGAAAACATCAAAGAAATTGAAATTTCACCGAATGTATGGGCTGACCACAGCCCTATAACAATAGTCTGGAAAGGTCAGCAAAAAAGAGGAAGATGGATGATGGACAGAGAGATCATCAAAGATAAAGAATATATAGAGATGATAAAGAAAGAGATGGAGATATTTTTCCAAATTAACAAAAAGGAACATACAACATTGCAAATCCTATGGGATGCCACAAAAGCATATACAAGAGGACTAACAATTTCATTCAAGGCGAAGAAAAACAGAGAGAAACAGCAAAGAAGAAACAATTTATTGATTGAACTCGCAAAACAGGAAACAGAATTACAGAACAGACCCGATAGGAAAGAGATCAAAGGGAAAATAAACCTTATCAAACATGAAATAAACCTAATAACAACAACAGAAATAGCTAGGAAAATCAAAATTGCAAAACAAAACCAATTTGAATTCGCAAATAAAACAGGACGTTGGCTGGCCTACAAACTAAAGAAAGAAAAGGAAAAAAGACTAATACACCAACTACAAGACGAACAAGGGCAACTGCAGCATATGAATGAGGAAAAAAAGCGAATTGTAAGGAATTTCTATCAGAAACTATATGCACAGGAAGAAATCCAATTGGAAAAAGTTAAAGAGTATATAAATAAAGCCAACATCCAAGAAATAAAGGAATCTCAAAGAGAACTCTTGAACAGACCAATATCGATGTCAGAATTAATTGAAGCGAAGAAGAAGCAGAACAACAACAAAACACCAGGCCCAGATGGTATCCCGGCGGAATTCTACAAAATTGAACACCAGCTGATTGATGACATTTTACTACATGTCCTGAATGAAGCAATCTTAGAAGCCAAAATTCCTAAATCATGGATAGAGACAATCATTACATTGATACCTAAAGAAGACTCAGACCCCACTCAAACCAAAAACTACAGACCCATATCACTCCTAAACGCAGACTATAAACTATTCACATCAATTATGGCCCAGAGAATGAAGACAATTATTGTGAATTATATCCATCCAGACCAAAATGGATTTATTCCAAACAGGCAAATCAATAAGAACACAAGAACAATAGTCAATATCCTGGAATATTATGAACAAAAATCAGATGAAAAAATGGCTTTACTCTTCCTCGACGCACAGAAAGCGTTCGACAATCTCAACTGGGGATTCCTAATATTGCAACTAGAAAAAATGGGAACTGGCGAGAAATTTTTAAATATGATTAAAACAATATATTCAGATCAAATTGCAAAAATATGGATAAACGGAGAGACAACAGACCAATTTAAAATATCCAAGGGAGTGAAACAAGGATGTCCTCTCTCTCCTATACTATATATATTAGCATTGGAACCCCTGTTGAATGAAATTAGGAATGACAAGGAAATAAAAGGACTAAGAACCAAAAACCAGGAATATAAGTTACAAGCATTCGCCGACGACGTAGTATTTATTTTAGAACAACCAAAACAATCAGGACTGACTTTACTAATGAGGATAGAACAATATGGCGAAGTGGCTGGTTTGAAAATTAATAGACAAAAAACAAAACTATTAACTAAAAATTTGACACAAACCCAGGAGAAAGAATTGGAAGAGACATTAGGAATACAAACAACAACAAAAATAAAATATTTAGGAATTTGGCTCACCAATAAAGCATCATCCCTTAAAGAAGACAATTATATCAAATTGGCTAAACAAATTCAGAAGGACTTAGAGGCATGGAGTAAATTGAAACTATCACTATTAGGCAAAATTGCTTCAATTAAAATGACTATTTTACCAAAAATGTTATATTTATTTAGAACAATACCGATAAACCCAGGGAAATCATATTTCAAAGATCTTGATAAAATGACATCAAAGTATATATGGCAGGGAAAAAGAGCCAGGATTAAACTGAAACACCTGCAAGACACCAAAGAAAGGGGTGGCCTGGGATTACCAGACTGGCAAACGTATTACACAGCAACAGCCTTAACGTGGATTAAAGATTGGATGACGCTTGAAGATAAACGAACATTAGCACTAGAAGGATTTGATCTGTCCAAAGGCTGGCACGCATTTTTATGGGAGGAAAAGCCCAGACAACATGATCATTTTAGGAGACATTATATCAGAGGAGCATTGGCAAAAATTTGGACTGAAATAAGGAGAAAACATTACGATAAAATCCCAAGATGGCTATCAACCATGGAGGCCCAAATCTATCCGAACACAATGGATATAGGCAAGATGAAAACCTATGACGAACTGTTGAACACAGAGGGAGATATAAAAACAACAGAGGAACTGAGACAACAGGGCACGGACATTGATTGGTGGACGTATTTACAGATAAAATCAAGATATAAAAGTGATATGAAAAAATTTGGAATCCAAAAAGAAAGGAATGAATTAGATAAAATCATAATACAATCAGACGACAAATTGATAACTAAAATATATAATTATTTGCTTAAATACAAATTGGAAGAAGTGGTGAAGGAAAACATGATTAGTTGGGCAAAAAATTTTGGATACAATATTAACTTAGAAAAGTGGGAAAAAATGTGGAAAGTAAACACTAAACTGACAATGTCCGTGCCCTACAAAGAAAATACATACAAGATGTTTTATAGATGGCATCTCCCCCCTGCACGGCTGGCAAGGATGTTTCCCAACACCAACCAGAATTGCTGGAAATGTAGAATACAGAAGGGAACCTATTACCACATGTGGTGGTTATGCCCGAAAGCCAAAAAATTTTGGAAAACAATTCAAAGTCAGCTGGAAGAAATCACCACCCAAAAAGTGCCCCTCAGACCGGAAACATACCTATTAGGATTATTGACTAAGGACTATAAAAAAGAGACACAATACTTAATAATACACATCCTAACCGCTGCCAGAATCGTTTTCGCACAAATGTGGAAACTGGAAGATACGCCACCAGAAGAAAAAATAATACAAAAAATAATGGAATGTGCGGAAATGGACAAACTGACCAAAGAAATACAGGGAAAAGAAGACTCAGACTATTATTTAATTTGGCAAAAATGGTACAATTGGCTAGATAAAAAGAACACGAAATAAAGAAATACCACCCAATGTTACCAAACAAGGAAATAAAATGAAATATCGTTATATAAATACCGATATATGAGGAAAGACAACATGTACAGATATATTGATCGATATATAATTACCGAAGTAGCTCTATTTTCAAAGTTCAAGCTTGATGACTTGATTTCACTGTATAGTTAGTTTATGTTTAGTTTGTTTAAATGTTTATATTTGTATGTGTATGTTCGTCTATAATAAAAAATTAAAAAAAAAAAGAAAAGAAAGTACAGTTGTTTTACACCAAATATCCTGATAAATCGTAATTGATATAATGTGCTGTTATCTCTTCTCCCCTTTTCTTTTCCCTTTTAGGATTAACATCTCTTCTGAAGGGGGGCCGAATGTCACCCTCCGCCTTTTCTGCTCTGGCTGCCATGGTAACGGGGGGGAAGCTAGTTTGGGGGGAGGGGAAGCCTACTGGCGAGACAGAGACAGAAACGAAAGTGATTCTTAAGTTACTGAGCTGCATCTTTGAAGCTGCTATCAGTCAACGGTCGTGTCATTCCTGATTGATGACGCTGCCAGACGTGTGCTCTCACCTGACCTTTGGGAGACTCTTGGATTGGATGATTTACAATGGACATTGGGAGGGAATGCTTTCTATCTGTAATTTTCACGCTTTTTGGCTTAGATCCTGCTTTTCTTTGGTTGCGATCACTTCATTTTCCAGTAAAAGTACCTGATTCTATAAACAATGGAGTCTGGGTCATCCTTTCTTGGACTCTGAAGGAAGCACACCTGACCATGGCCGTTTTTGCCATCGATTGGGGCTGCAAAAGCAGCAGGAGGCCAAGCAATGTGGCCCATGCACCTCACGCTGGCCTTCCGAAGAGTACTGTAGCAGCAGCTATCCACAATTCTTTTACCATTATTTCATCTCAACCCATGTGGCCCAGTATGGTGTTAAAAATTAACATTCAGAAATGTTAACATAGCTGCAGAGGCAGTGGTGAAATCTAAAATTTGTTACTACCAGTTCTGTGGGCGTGGCTTGATGAGGGGTAATGGGACTGGGTGGGCATGGCCATTTTTTTTTTTTTACTTTTAAAACCATTTTTTCTACAACCTCTTGGGCGAAGAGTTTGTAAAAAAATGCTTTCAAAAGGCTCTGACGATCCCAGCTGAGTTGCCTGATCGTCAGAGGGTTTTTAAAAAACCCTCTGACGATCAGGCAACTCAGCTGGGATCGTCAGAGCCATTTAAAAGAAAAAAAGCCTCTGATGATCGCGCGGCCCAGCTGGGCATGGGAGGGATTTTTGCTACCGGTTCTCCGAACCACCCGCCTCCATCACTACCGGATCGGGTGATCTGGTCTGAACCAGGAGCATTTCACCCCTGTGCAGAGGTCTTCTTCTGCAACACTCTGTTCCTGCATCTTTGGAGCAAACCTCTGCCTTCCCTGATCCGCGGGCTCCAATTAAGGGGCCATGCAGCCCTGAGATGACTGTGCTGACCACACCCACCCACTTCAATAGCCCTTATTTTTGGGGTAGGGCTTTTATTAGGCCTAACCCCAAAAATCAAGCTAGGCCTTACTTTTTCAATAGGTTGTATTTTGGGGGAAACACGGTAGTTAATTTATTCACTTCATTATGCTTAGGAGGGTGCCAGCCTTATATAGGTTCCTGGAAAAATACATGGGAAAACCGCCTTGGGGACAATTTCCACCAAGGGTTATGGGTAGGTCTCCATGAATTCGGACAGCAAAATGGACATTGCCAATGGATTTGGAGGGCTTGATTAGGCTTAGGAGGGTCCTGAGTTTTCAAGCCAGGCTTATCTATATTTCTAGTAAAATACCGTATTTTTCCATGTATAGGACACTACTTTTTCTTAAAAATATTTACTTGAAAATGGAGGGGTGTCTTATACACAGGAGGCAGAGAGGAGAAAGCCACACATGCTGAATGAGCCTCTATTTTATATTCCTCTCTATTTATATTCCTTTCTATTGTAGTTGTTTACTGTATCACATTGCCACTCTAGGTTTCATTTCTATTGTTCCTGTGATGCATTTCCTGTTCTTGTTGTATTACTCACTCTAACAAGATGACTTCTCCACAGTGATGGCTTGTAATATGCTTACTACAAGAAACGACATGAAACATAGGGGTGTCTTATACATGGGGGCATCTTATAGACCACGGGTATCAAACTCAATTTCACTGAGGGCTGCATCAGGGTTGTGTTTGACCTTGGCGGGCTGGGGTGTGTGGCCAGGGGGCGTGGCCAGCTTGACGTCACTCTTGTCGGGGGTGCCTGTGCCAGTGAAAACCGGCTTCTGAGCTCCATTTTCGGCTGGGATGGCCTCCCCCAACCCTCTGCCAGTGAAAACAAAGCTTGGAGGGGAATGTGTGGCCCTCGCAAGCTCTGTTTTCAGCTAGGATGGCAATCCTCTGCCAGCAGAAACGGAGCACACGGCCCTCCCAAGCTCCATTTTTGCTGTCAGTGGCACTGTGGGTGCAAGTGCCCTTCACTGTTTCCAGGGCAGCCCCGTGGGCCGGCTCTAAGCACCCCGTGGGGCATATCCAGGCCTGGGTTCTTTGACACCCCTGTTTATAGATGGAAAAATACAGTACATGGGACATTTAGAGCCTGCCTTATCTACATTTCCTGGAAAATACATAGGGAAAATCCCCTTGGAGGGAAAATGCACCTGGGGTTAAGGTTAGGTCTCCATGAATTTGGAAAGCCAAATGGACATCGCCTAATGGATTCAGAACACTTGATTATGTTTAGGAAGGTGCTGAGTTTTTGAGCCAGCCTTATCTACGTTTCCTGGGAAAATACATGGGAAAATCCTCTTGGAGGGCAAAAGTTTATGAAATTGCCTATAAACTATGTGTTGCACAATTATTTAAAACAGATCAATATGTAAAAATACAGTAACAAAACAAGAAATTCAATATTTCAGCTGAGTCATGTTTTATATATGGCAGTGCTTCCCAAACCTAAAAATTGCCCCAAATTAGGTAATTTGTTCCCTTGGGTAACAACACATTAATGCATTATCAAATCACAATAGGAAAAGTTAAATAAAGACTTTCTAATAAGCGGTTTTGGGTAATGTAGGAAAGAATTTGGAAGAACTGGCATGTTGAATCAGCAGGAACAGTATTTTAAAGAAAGAAAATGAAAAGAAGGGATTTTGTTTAGATACATAAATATATAACAGCAAATCTAGTAGCAAACAAAAAGAGGATACTTTCACCTTGGTTTGGTTGGTTGGTGGTTAGGGTTGGATGTTTTGTTTTTAATTCCATTGCCACTAAAATATTAGCTCCTAAAATAAACTTTACTACCGGCAGAAATACAACTCTGAATGTATAGATCTCAAAAGTGCTTTATATGCATGAATTCATTCTGATAACAGGTGCTGGTTATAAGTGTGAAGTAATTTAAATGTGGGTTAGCATGAAAAATTGAAGAAAATTCCCCATAAATAACAAAAGCTAACCATTTTACAGAGTTTCTGTTTCAATAACCTCTTTTAAGACAGCAGCAACTCCTACATGGCATTTCATTTTGCTTTGTTTGCTAGCCATGTGCATATAACAATAGATTTTGAAATGTGCATGCTGCTTGTTTTTCTGCAAGATCAGATCACACTTGCCCACATCAGAGAACCCAGTTCATCCACAGGGCCCAACAGCTCCGCAGCGGCCTGAAGCAGACCACTTCCTCCTTCATATTCCGGATGGCTTACAACCACTCACATTTCCTTTGGGGCTAGGGCATGGCTAACATTTTGCCTTACCACAGAAGCCATGTATGCCCTTCCTCCCCTCCTTTGTGATTACATTACTTCTCAAACTGTGAGGTAGCTGAACAAACTGTACTTTTAGAATAACCACTGATTAATAAGCAAAGAAAGCAGATTATAAACATATAATCTGCCACAGAAGGTAGTTGGCTCCAAATATTTTAAAACCACAGTATCATACATAGTTCTGTGCTTTGGTGCAAATTCAGAAACTAAGGAAAGTTTCCTATGAACCAGCAACTGATTAATAATTATTAAACATCTAAATAGCTCCTTAAGCATTCTATGACTCGCCTTGAGGCAAGAGGGACGGCAAATAAATCTAATAAATAAATAAATAAAAATATCATAGTTGTCCCTTAAAGGACAAATCTTACTTTTAATGTTATAAAAGAAAATATATATCACAAGCAGGTGGATCAGAAATTGCTTTCTTAGTATCAGAATTAGATTGAATTCTCCACCTATAGAATGATATCAATCAAAGTCCTAAAGGTCCTTTTTCCAAAATGCTTCGCTTCTCATCCAAGAAGCTTCTTCAGTTCTCAGACTGAATTACCTGGCTATCCATTTAGGTAAGTGGTTCTTATACTGTTTGAGATAATTAACTCTTTCCTGATATCGAATGAGGTCATTACCCATATCCGTACCCAAAAAACTTTACCCAGACATTGTTTTATAAAAACATCTCAATAGTAGCGATCCCAAACTGACTCCCCAACTCGCAAATGATTTACATCTTTAAGCAACAAGAATTCTACATGGCAATGAACCTGATGTCAGGTACAGTCTCCCTAATTGTCTTCTCAGCATTTAATCTATGGTTTATTAATATCCAAGGCTATGATGAGAACTGATTTGGTGTGGTCAATACTGAAGCTCTTAAGCAGAAGGGAACTGCAATCAAGATAGAGAACAACTGTTACCCTGAGGAGAAAGGATCAAATTAGGCTTTCAGTGCTTCAACATCTTATACTTCCTGGATAACAATGGTATGGTAGAAAGGAGTTCTATTTCACTTGAAAGTGAAGGTTATGTTAGCTGCTCTTGTGGCCCCTGAGGGAGGTAGAGAGGTGAGAGGACTGGTACTTACGGCTGAACAAATAGTTTTGACTGCTTGCCTGTTCTCACTGTCAGAACATTTTGAAAATAATATGCTTAGGGCCATAGGCCTCAAGGAAGAAAATGAGATAGAGATAAGTAACAAAAGAAATTTAGGTTACAAACAAGAATTATTTTGGGGACAAAGGAAGGGAGGTAAGGAGGGAGGGAGGAAAGGTAGGCTCAAATACGCTAGGGGGGAACTAGGATATTTGGTAGATTACATTTACTAGATGAAACATCTTTCAGCAAAGCTACAGAAGTTTCCAAAATATTATGCAAGTAAAATATGTGACAAGAGAGACATCAAATTGGATTGACTGGGGACAGGGGTTGAATTTCATATTGGGGTTTTATTTTGGTAAGCCACATGGCATCACTACTAGTGAGTTGGCAGCCATATAAATTTTCTAAATTTATTTATCTATTTATTAGTTTGATTTATACACCATCCTTTCTCTGGAGATTCAGGGCGGCTTACAATGCTTTTAAGCAATAGCCTTCATACTTTTGTATATACCTGCTTAGTAGGGCTTTCGCCCCCCTCCCCAAGCGGTGTTCTTTTTTATACAAAGTCAGCTTATTGCCCCCACAAACCGGGTCCTCATTTTCCCTACCTCAGAAGGATGGAAGGCTGAGTCAACCTTGAGCCTGGTGAGAATTGAACTCGCAGTTATTGCAGGCAGCTGGCAGCTAAATACTACTTTAACAGTAGTTTAGTCCACTGTGCCACCAGGCTCTGTAAATAAATACTAAAGGGGAATGGCACAAAGCGGTTATCAATTTAATAGATCAAACAACTAGTAAAAAGATAAATGCTGCTATTAGTAACATCACTTATTTTTCCATACAATTGTTTATTTGAAAATCTGGATTTTTGTTATTTTGTGTTATTTCATTTGCATAAAGCTTAAAGAGATTATTTTACAAATTATTTCACACTTTTACATAATACCGTGTTTCTCCAAAAATAAGACCCTGTCTTATATTTTTTTGAACCCTGAAATAAGCACTTGGTCTTATTGCCATGCACTCAAAAGCCGAATTTGGCTTATTATCAGGGGATGTCTTATTTTGGGAGAAACAGGGTAAATATCTAAATAAACTTGAATAAGTGGACATTGATGTCCTTAGATTTGTAAATTGTGTTTTCTGTACTTTTGTAGTAGCATTTTTGTTTGACTTTAGTGACTAAGAGTTTAGAGACCATAAAGTAACACTGAGATAAATAAAACATTAGTTCTTCTATCTAGTTATTGGAAGCAACCTCAAAAAGAATCAGAAAGAGGGTCTTCCTCCTCCCTCTCTTCTTTTTCACCCTTTCTCTCTTTGAATTTACCAACCACAATTCTATTCTGCATTCTCATATCCTAAAGCAAATTAAAAATAGCAAGCAATGTGTTACATCCATCCACGCATCCATCCTTAGCATGAGCTACAAAATTCCAAAAATGATTCCAAAGTCACAGAATAACAACTGATGCAGAATCACAAACATTATGGTTTCATAGAGACATAACCTTATGTCTCCTTGGCCAACTTTTCTACGACAAATTGGCTTCCCCATAAGATCTAAGAAAATGCAAAGTTATGCAATTTTAATTATGTTAGAATCTTAACTATGGCTGCACATGAATTTAAATAAAGCTAAGAAGATAATTAACAAATTGTTTAGTATTTATAGTTTTTATTAGCAATTTTAATTCATATTTGGCTATTCCTCACTTCCTGAAATGCTGCTTTAATCCACTTAGATATATATGCATGTCTTTGTATTATTCTAAGCAGAATGGAGCTTAGATTTTCTGCTGTCAGAATTCCATCGGTTGATCATTATCTCATTTCTTTTTTTTCACCTACCCCACTTATCAAAATCTATCCTGGAGATGTATAGTGCATATTTTGAAGAGGGATATACAGAAAGAAACACTGTGTGAGCAGAATGGGATTATGTCTTACTTTCAAATGGCTTTAAATATCCTGCTTCCATGTTCAAAGCAGACAAATCAAATCAAATTTTGTACAATATAAATGGGAAAATACACTCTAATTTTCAGTTGTACAAATATACTCAAATACCTGAGTAAGAAGCTGATCATGTGTTAAATTATTGATCCACCTAGTATAGCGCTCAGTAGCTTCTGCTGGCTCTCTCTTAATTTGGCAACCTATAATCTGAAAATAGAAACAAAAACATTTTGATGAATGCAGATAATACAACCAAAAATGGGAAAGGTATTTAAGAAATGTGTTGAAGATTTTTTTAAAAAAAATCTGTCTTTGAACTACAGAAGATTGCATTAAGAGTCTGGCAAATCCGATTCATATAATTGGTTTTTATTTTAATGGAGTCAGAATCAGTATTACCGTACCTTTCACAGCATAGTGTAACATCATTATTTCTATAATAGTTGCAATTTTAGCTGGAGAAAATGAAGGATATGTTTTCAGTATTCTGCTCTGTTTACATGCCTTTTCATTTTTCTTCCTTTGTATTATTGTAAGCCACCTATAGTAGCCCCATGGTGAGATAAATGACAAATTTAACAAATAAATAAATATAAAAATAATTAAATTATTCTGCATACTATATACAATTAGTGTTTATTTTGTATTATTTTCTATCATTTACAAGTTATTGCACATGACCCTAATTTATTAGCAAGTTATGCAAAACCTTTTCTTTCCAAAATTAAAAACAAGCTACATGGCAGATTTGGCTAAAAGTATAAAACATGAAATTAGTTTTTATATAATCATGCAACTGAAAAGGACCATTCAGACCACTACATCCATCTCACTCCTCAAAGTTAAGAAATTCAAATAAGATTTCACCTATTCTATTTTTGTGCACTATTTGCTTTCTAAGTAAATAATTTCGCATCTGTTTCTGTCAATTTTCACCGTTATTTTTAATATATTACTCTATGCTATCAGTTTGAATTTAATTATCATTCTACAATATTACTATCTCACCCAAAGTTATGTTAGTGGCAAATCTGATAAGTATTTACTACACTTCATAATCCCAATAATAGATATAAATGTTAAGGTGTATCAAGGATTTAATCTTGTGGTATTCTTGAAACTTCACTTGTATCAGCCAGCTACTATATAACTACTTAACCAGTTACCAGTTCACATTTAATTAATTTGTTTGTTTATTAAAATGCTACCGAATATTCTGTCAAATTTATCTATCAGAAACTATTCAGAACCTGAGAAAGTAAATAATCATTTGCAAAATAATACTAGCTCAAAACACCTGCACATTCCTCCAGTATTACAAAAACTATTAGTCAGTTCCCTTGTTCTTCAAATAGTTTTTACCGAGAGAATGAAGAAGTCCCTGCCCTAATAACCTAAAAATAAATTGGGTGCTAAAGTGAAAGTATTCAATTGCTGAGATTTCTCAACACTAATCCCTCTTCTAATTATAAAGGACTTTACAAGAATCTTGTTCTCTGTTTGAAAGAGTTTGAGAAAACCCCTGACATCATGGTATGTTTCTGATATCAAGGTATGTTACATTCAGCACCAACTTTGCTTGTTGGAAGCTTTCTGGAAAGGATGCAAATGGCAATCACATTATTCCAAGATGCTGCAATCATTGTGAATACATGCTGATGGCCAAGTGCCCATCTTTTCATGTGTAACTGGATGGTTGAAAATCACATTTTTCAATCACTGTAATTTTGAATGGTCACTAAACATGCAGTTATTAAGTCAAAGATTACCATATTTTTTGGAGTATAAGACGCACTGGAGTATAAGACGCACCTTAGTTTTTGGGAAGGAAAATAAGAAAAAGGCTGATTGGCGGCGGATCGGTCTCCCAGAATACCCCCAATCAGCTGTTCCCAGAGGTGAATTTTAGCAACAGGTTTGTTGGTTGTGAGCTCTGTGCCTTGCTTTTTTTCAGCTCCTGAAACCTCCGTTTGAGAGGCTGGGTGGGGCTACATTCAGAATATAAGACACACCCAGATTTTTACCCTCTTTTTTGGGGGAAAAAGGATGCGTCTCATACTCTGAAAAATACGGTACCTGTAGAATTTTCATCCTCAATAAGTTCTGGGGTTACAAATTACAAACCACCAAATGTAACAAACTTATGTTATTTGCACTGTCATATACTGTAAGTACTCTGATTTGAGTATATCAGTTGCCATCAATCCAATCAGCTATTAAATAGAAATACTGAGCCACTGAAGGAAGGTGGAAGGAGTCACTGGATAAGAATTTATCCAGATTTATCTAGTCGGGGGGGGGGGGATTGGGGAGGGGAGGTTTGGGGGGGGATAAAATGATATATGATAATCAATTGTGAAATGTCTGGTTGTTTGAATATAAAAAATAAAAAACTTTTGTTTTAAAAGAATTTATCCAGATAAATTCCAAGATAAATATTTATAATAAGAAAATGTGCTGCTTGCTCATATTCCATCAGAATAAGGTTTCCATGGTATCTTATCCATTTAAAGGAGCATTATTTTAAAGTACAGACCTTTCTAAACTAATGGCAGATAACTTGTTTTCATTTAAGAATGAGATATTGCTTGTATCTAAAGTTTCTTTTCTTTTACCTTCATTTTTATTTCATGAGTTTTATAAAATAAATCTGATGAACATGAGAATTATATATGGGGTAATTCAAAAGAATAGATGAAAACAAATACGAAATGCTGGGCAAGCACAATTCTGCTGATCTGAAAGGCATTTCTTTAGAAAATGATAAGAAAGCTTAGCTTTTGTACACAAAGCAGACTGACCTGGCCAAAGCTACACAAATACAAATTAATGAACAGCTGCCAAGAGGTGACAGATTAGTCTTAGTTCTGCTTTTTTAAAGCCACATTTCCAATTAAAGTACAGTACAATGTATAAGCTAGTCAACTCCAAATTGTGAAAGACATTAATGAAAAAGTAGCCTGGCTGTAGCCATGTTCGTATCTTTGAAATATCAAGAAACCATATTAAGGCTTCTAGAAAGTACAAGGCATTGTTATCCACTAGCTGTTTGTGAATCAGATGAACTAAAAGTAGCTGGGTTTTAAGAAAAACTAAAGGGCAGCACATCCAGGAGAAAACACATTTTAAAGCTTGCTGTTTCAGAATTTATCATAAAAAGTTGCCGAATTGTCAATAAACAAGATTTACTAAGCATGAAGTAGTGGACAAGGAACACAACTCAGAAATATTATTTAAGCTCCACAGGTTTCCCAAAAGAAATTTATGTGGTGTTTGTGTATGTGCATACAGGCACATATATCTGAATAGATGAATGGCATCACAATGAAAACGAATTTCCATCATCTTCTAATGAAAAGATCTGTAAATATGTTCCATATAGCCCACCAATTTTTTTCTCTCATCTAGTTATGTCCATTTTCAGCATGGCAACCAATTCATATGATATTATATTCACATAATACAGACATTATTACAGCTTGTCCAAGTACATAGTCCTTGCAGCTTAAAATCCAAGGATATTATAGCTCAGAAGATTTATAGATTGAGTTTATTATTCAGTTGTTGTTTAGACTAACAAATTTAAAATCCTTCTATTTATTTAAGATAGTCTAAGCCTCTTCTCAAAATAACATACTACAATTTAAGGTAATTATTTGGGGAAGCTGATCTCCTGGTCTTAGTTATAATATTCCATGTCCATTTAAATATTAAACTAAAACATACAGAACTATTGAGAATTATTCTAATACTTGGCCCACAGTAGAAAAGGCCCTGTTATTTAAGCATCCCATTACTATTTAAGAGAAAGATCTCAAAACACAGCAGATAGTTAATATTTTATGGGATGATAAAAAACACATATGAAGGTTGATACCCACTCATCTGTTCCCTGTATTTTAGCTCATCATGCTAAAAATTCCAGAGGAGATTAGAAGACTTATTCATAGGTAATAAACAACTTTTGAAAGTAAGTACAGTCCTTTATACTCTTTTAAAAAGCAGTCATGTATTCCTTATTGGAACATTCTTATCCACTCAGAATTTCAACAATTTTTCTTAGATTGCTAGCCTTTACTTTTGGGATAAGATATAAAAAAAGTCTCCTTCAACAAATTATCATTCCTAAATTCACTGTCAAATCTAAAGCAAAAACCCCTTTGTCGTGTTGATGGTTACTGACCACAGAATTACTTCTATTGACTGCCCGTTTTTGAAGCCTAGATGTGTTATTTTTGAGAATTGTAGGGTCTCATCATCTACCAGAAAATATTTTTAAAATTATATACTGTATGTTGTGACAATCTGTTAAATCAACAGTTTTAGGCACTGTGTAAAAACAGGGATGTTATCATTTGTATTAGGATCTTACCATCCCTTGGTTAAAATGATGAAGATTGACAACCCCTTGAGAATGAACATTAACCACTATCTTCTACCACTAATGTTCTTCTTTTTCAGAATCAGAAAGATGGCATAGGAGTAAAACAACCAACAATTGTACAACATTCCAACATAAATGTTGTAACTGTTGCAATTCATAAATGTGTAACATTTCTGTTAAGATTTATAAAAAGCAGAATTTATTCACATTAAATTAAATTAAATTAAATTAAATTAAATTAAATTAGTCACATTAAATTAAGGAGCCTGGATAGACAGAAGCACTGTAATTTAACACCAGCTGTCTGCAATTAAAGTAAGATCGAATCTTGCCAGGCTCAAGGTTGACTCAGCCTTCCATCCTTTCTAAGGTAGGTAAATTGAGGACGCAGTTTGTGGGGGCAATAAACTGACTTTGTATAAATATACAAAAGTATGAAGGCTATTGCTTAACGCACTGTAAGCCGCCCTGAGTCTCCGGAGAAGGGCGGCATATAAATCAAAAAAAATTTTTTTAAAAAAATTAAATTAAATTTATACCACCTTTCTAAGAACAACCAAAGAGGTATTTTTAAGCAATATAACTACAATTATTTGAATTTGAAAAATCTCAGGCAGTGTTTCATCTACTTTTTTCTGCATGAGCATGATTCTATTATTCACATTTTTTATTTTCCTTTCTGTATATACCACTAATGGAATAGAAAGAAAGCAAAGAAGCAATTACCACCATCAAAATATCAGTTTTAAAGAAAAATACCACTGAATTTAAATTATTTTGTTTTAAGGTTATAATATTGTTTAAAGAAACAATATTATAAAAGCAAACCCTAACAATCTATGCCTCAACTTCTTTGTATTAAAACCTGTAATAGGAAAGAATGAAATGAAGATGCTACAAAATGCTAAGAATTCCACTATAATCTATTAAACTTTCTAAATGTCCGAGAAACATGTAGCTAGGCAGTCTCTTGTTATGTAACTGGTAATTTTGTTATGAACAAAAGGTATCTTGGAACAACTACAAACAGTATTAGTAAATTTGCCTTATAAAAACCACTGGAGATCAGGCTGCAATTTTATAAGGAATTCTGTATTAAGAATATCTTGGAACTTTATTTGAAAGCCCACTATTTAGGAAAAGTTCTCAAAATATGTTTTGGAAAAAGTACGTTCAAAAAATACTAAGTCAAAGCAAATACACAATGCAAATCACATGTGGCTAGGAAGCTGTATCAAAACCTCAAATTTCTCATTCTCTTTCAAATCAGCTCCTAAAGGTAGAATGTAACTTTACCAAGAATGAACTGCTAAAGTAAATCCCTAAATGAAGAGCAGATTACTAGATATGCTCCTGACCCATAAATAAATACTGAGTTTCTTTGAAGTTTGGCCTATCCTCTTTGATCTATCCAAGACCTTTTGAATTTCTGACCTTCAACTGTGGGTGCTGAACTCCTTTGAAATCAGTCCTTGCTGCCTAAGTAATGAACATACAAAAAGCCTAAAGATGGAAGGAGGAGTCCAACTGTTGCACTTAATGTTTCCAGAAAATAATATATGGACAATATGAAACTATATGGAAAAACACTATTTGAAAAAGAATCTCTGCTCAACACTGTCCATATATGCAGCCAAGATATTGCAATGGATTTTGGGCTGGGCAAATGTGCCATCCTTACCATCCACAGAGGAAAAATAGTAAAAACTGAAGAAATTAAGATGCCCTTATGGAAATAACATCAGAATATGGATGAAGACCATCAGTACAAATACCTGGGCATCCTTCAAGCTGACAACATCAAGCACACTGAAGTCAAGAAGAAAGTTAGAAGCGAATATATCATAAGTGTGAAGATCATCTTAAACTCCAAACTCAGTGGATGAAATACTATCAAGGCAATTAACACCTGGGAATTACAGTCATTAAATACACAGCTGGAATAGTGAACTGGGCTCAAGTAAAACTAAGAACCCTCTATAGAAAGCCCAAAAAAATAATGACAATGAATCAAACCCTTCATCAACAGTGATTTTGATTCTACTTATCCAAGAAAACAGGTGAGAGAGGAATGTTGAAAGTACACCAGACTGTTGAAGAAGAAGAAAAGACCATTGGAAGAATATCTGATGAACAGTGAAGAAGATGCACTGAAACTAATATAACATGAAGTCTTACATAGTCCTGGATAGACCAAACTGGCCTACAAGAAAAACCAAATAAAAGAGAGAAAAGATAAATGGCAGGTGGAGCAGATAACAATAAAACCTGGCATTGGCTAAGAGCAGGAAAGTTGGAGAAAGAGATAGAGGAACAAAGTCTGGCAGTAGAGTAGAGTAGAGTAGAGTAGAGTAGAGTAGAGTAGAATAGAATAGAATAGAATAGAATAGAATAGAATAGAATAGAATAGAATAGAACAGAACAGAACAGAACAGAACAAAAAAAAATAGAATTCTTTATTGGCCAAGTGTGATTGGACACACAAGGAATTTGTCTTGGTGCATACACTCTCGATGTACATAAAAGATAAGATGCATTCGTCAAGAATCATAAGATACAATACTTCCAACACTTAATGATAGTCATAGGGAACAAATAAGCAATCAAATCACATTAGGAAACAGTCAAGGATACCAGCAACAAGGTTACAGTCATACAGTCATAAGTAGGAGAAGATGGGTGATAGGAATGATGGGAAGATTAATAGTAATGTAGACTTAGTAACTAGTTTGACAGTGTTGAGGGAATTATTTGTTTAGCAGAGTGATGCCGTTCGGGAAAAAACTGTTATTGTGTCTAGTTGTTCTGGTGTGCAGTGCTCTATAGTGTCATTTTGAGGGTAGGAGTTGAAATAGTTTATGTCCAGGATGCGAGGGGTCTGTAAATATCTTTTCAGCCCTCTTTTTGACTCGTGCAGTATACAGGTCCTCAATGGAAGGCAGGTTGGTAGTAATTGATTTTTCTGCAGTTCTAATTATCTACTGAAGTCTGTGTCTGTCTTGTTGGGTTGCAGAACCAAACCAGACAGTTATAGAGGTGCAGATGACAGGTGACAGACTCAATAATTCCTCTGTAGAACTGTATCAGCAGCTCCTTGGGCAGTTTGAGCTTTCTGAGTTGGCGCAGAAAGAACATTCTTTGTTGTGCTTTTTTGATGACGTTTGTGATGTTAGGTGTCCATTTTAGGTCTTGAGATATGGTAGAATCTAGAAATCTGAAGGTCTGTACTGTTGTTACTGTGTTATCTAGTATTGTAAGAGGTGGTAGTATGGGAGGGTTTCTCCTAAAGTCCACCAATAATGCACTGAAAGATCTGTTAAGAAATGCCATTTGCCTGCAAGCAACAACTGGAGGGACTGTAAAATAGGCAAAGTAATAGAAAATGAAGAAGCTAAAGTGCTCTGGAACTTTAGATTTCAAACAGAAAAGCACCTGCCACAGAACACCCAGACTTAACAACTGTCGACATGAAAGACAAGATACTGGACAGAAGAAGAGAAGAGAAAGAACTGTAGAAAAGGTAAATGGACGAACCATAATGGGGGATGGGAAAAAGGGGGTGAGGCCCAGTGGGGTGGGATGCATGTCCAAAGGCCCATGGAGACCCTGTTGGGCAGAATGGGGGAAGACAAATGGGAGGCCCACTGCAGAGTCCCTCTGGTTGGTTATAAGGTCAGGTGGATTGCCAAGCACCAGAATTTTATTGATGTGACTGCAGGTCCACTGCAGCAACTTCTGGTAGGGGTCCTAAGTCTCTTCGTTCAGCATCATAATTTCAAACGGTCACTGAACAAATAGTCATAAGTCTATGCATGCACCAAACATTCGAAAAAGAAACAGAAAACCAAAAACTACAATGAATGGAGATTCATACACGATTTTTGTTGTTCCAATGTCATGTATCTGCACTATAAATATGTTCATATTATGGGTGGACAGAAATTTAGTTTAATCTGCATTTAATATGAAAATATTTTATTTTCCTGGGCTCCAAGATCACCGCACATGGGGACTACAGCCAAGAAATTAAAAGACGCTTGCTCCTGGGGAGGAAAGCTATAGCAAATCTAGACAGCATACTAAAAAGCAGAGACATCACCCTGCCAACAAAAGTGTGTATAGTCAAGGCCATGATTTTCCCAGTTGCAATGTATGGCTGTGAAAGTTGGACCATAAGGAAGGCTGAGCGCCAAAGAATTGAGGCCTTTGAACTATGGATCTGGAGATGACTCCTGCAAACTCCTTGGACTGCAAGGTGATCAAACTGGTCAGTCCTAAAGGAAATCAACCCCGACTGCTCTTTAGAAGGCCAGGTCCTGAAGATGAAACTTCACCTAATGAGAAGGAAGGACTCACTGGAGAAGAACCTAATGCTGGGAATGATTGAGGGCAAAACAAGAATGGGACAACAGAGAATGAGGTGGCTGGACGAAGTCACTGAAGCAATCGGCATGAATTTAAATGGACTCCGGGAGATAGTAGAGGACAGGACAGCCTGGAGAAACGTTGTCCGTGGGGCCACGATGGGTCAGGCACGACTTTGCGACTAACAACAACAACAACAATATGAATCATTCTTATTTACTCTTGAACAAACACGAATGCAATTATTTTTTGGTTTCATATTTTCTCTGATTACTGTAATGCCATCATTAGATTTAAAAAATATGTGACTGTATTTTTCTGTAAAATGTTGAACTGATATTTGTAAGCCTGAAATAAACAACACTTAACACAAACTTTCGAAGATATTAGAAAGTCAAGCTCAGCTCCTAATGACTATATTAACACTTCTATACAGTTGCCTTGCCAATGATATGGAAGTGATTAGCTACTGGCTTTTTTTCTCTTTTTATTTCCAGACTACATATGAAATACTTAAGGATAACTCAACAGAGAGAGTTCCCTGAGGATGGGCTCCAGCACGAGTCCAAAAGCTTGGTAGAATAAACTTTTGATCTGGTGACCAACTCAGATTGGATTCTGCAATGTTATCCTGGGACACATATATTTGCCTTTATTCACAACTCAACATTGAATGATTGCAACATTTTTCCATCAGTTGCAATCAAGCTTAGCATATCAATTAAAGCTTTAAAAAGGTTCAGGTATTCATATTATTAAGAGGAATTAAGGATTACTTCTCCCCTTCATAACTTAATGTAACACATATGTTTAGCACAAAATGATATAGTTCAGTGGGAGTCAAAAGGAATCTGGAGCAATAAATTTTTAAAAATTCAACATAAGATAATAGGTGAGAACATGCCGTACTGACTTGGAATGAAGAAGTTGCAAGCTGTATTAGATTATGATGGAATGCAAATTAAATGAGTTTCAGAAGTCTGCCGCAGGTAAAAACAAAAGGAAAATTAGAAGGAAGTTCTAAGATTTCACCAATAAGCTGCCCCCTTTATTTTGCTTTGAAGAAAAGTCATGTTTTCATGTGTTCATGATTATAGTTAATGACTGCTGTAGAGATGGGCCAGGGCCAAAGCCATATACCCGATCAGCTCTAAAACTCCAGGAGAGATTTGGCTTTGAAATTATTTCCTTTGCCTCAGGTCTACATGGAGAACACTGCAAAGCTATCACTACAGCTGCCACTGAAGGTTTGAACTCAAAAAGTTTAAACAGATAATAAATCTTGCTTTGACAAATGGCTATATTATATAGGTATATGCATATAATATGTTATTCTTAATATAGGAGACTTCACCTTCATTTTATAGAAATTAATTTAAATCAATTTACAATCATTATAATGAGCACCAAAGCAGTAAGAGTGATATGAATAAGCTACATAATATTAGTGAGGTCATAATCACAAGAAGAAGAGCAAAGTACATCCCCATTTATATTCTGAGACTCTAGCATCTAAGTATTTTGCTTCTGTGCTGTCAGAACCTGACCAATGGATGACTATCTCAACATATGATCAAAAATTTGATCAAAACCACTAGTGAGATTTTTTTTATATGCCCAGAAATGGAAACATTTGACATTACCAAATATGGAGAAATGGTTGGTGAAGTTGACAGATATTGCTTAAATTGATAACTTAATTTCTTTGATTAGAAAATAGACATTACATTCACTGCTGACTAGAAGTCTCTTATGGACATTTTGTGTAAAAATTTTAAAAAAAAGAACTTATGACTTACAGTTTTGACAGTTAGACAGGATAGATAATATAGAAGGAAGAGTAATGTGATGCAGCCTTAGAGATTAAAATGTATTTGTATTATAACTGCTCTGAAGAATATCAAAATCCACTACTTGTTTTCTTTCTTTTCTATTTTTCTTAACTTTTTTCTTTTCTTACATTTTTTTTTCTTTTTCCCTGATTACTGCTAATTAGTTTGGGTTAATTTTTATCTATTTAAAATAACAAATTATTTTGAAAAACGTGAAAGCAAATAAGCTTCTGTTACTTGTAATACACTGACACCTATCAAAATTACCCCATTGTTTGAAATACCAGGTGTAAATGAAAAACAAAAGATGTATTACCTAGATAATATTTATATTAATAAAGACTTGATATTTTAATTTCTTTCTGATCTTCAATTAATATAGTAACATTTCCCTATGTCATTTATTTACAAGTCAGTTTCTTCACGTTAATCTATCTGTATCTTTTTCATTTCAGAAATATGCAAGAAAATTCAAGTCTACCAAAAGGAGCATTAGCAAAAATGTATTTTTAATTTTCTATATGTGATCTGGGAAAGTAGTTTTAATATTAAAACTTATGAAACTTTCAGTTATGTTGATTAACTGAAGTCTTCAAGACTATGGCATCATATTAATATAATCTCTCAATATTGAAATGCTTCAAAGCACTGAAAAATATATCCAACCCATGAACAAATGATATAAAAAGCAATTATTTAGCTAGAAAGTTGGAACAAGATTTATCTATATATTTATTCTGAAAGAATATAGATGAATCCCATAAAAGATCTAACAATGCCCATGTTTAGCTATTTAAAACATAAACAAAATACTCTGTTAGTACCTTCATTTGTGGTGTTAGCATGAGAATAAAATATGATCATCTATTGAGTAACCATTTTGTAATACTGCAATAATAGCATCATTGTTAGATGTGGTTATTGGCATGTGGAGACCATACTGGATTTAACATTTAATTACTAAGTTGTATCAGAGAGCATGGTTTAGATTTGTACTGTTTCATTAAAATGTAGAACAGACTTGAACTAACAGTTGCTTTGAAAATCCACTGTGGTTTTGCAGAAACTCCAAACTGAAAAAAGAAGTCTGAAAGCCCAGTTTAATGAAAAGCAAACACACTGCTGAATTTAAGCATGTTTCAAGCAAACTATGTGGAAATATGCATTAAACCATCATAAGCACTTTCAACACTGGTAAACTTCTCCTTTTTAATGATAAAAAGTAGTGAAGCCTTTTTATTCATATCATTATATTTTTTAAAAAAACAATGGCTACTGTTCTAGTTCAAGATCTTTTTAAAAAAGCACACAGGACTGCTTTTCCAAACCTCATCAGTCAGCAAAGTAGGGTTTTAGACATGAACACTTTTTTTGTAAAAAGAATCATACTAGAATCACATTAAAGCAACAGGACATTTCTTGAATTCTAATGCAATCTTGAACATTCAGCATGAAAAATCTATTCAGATTGTAATGCTTCCTGATTTCTAGAAACCACTTTATTTTATGTTGTTAGTATAGCCTTCTCAGAACCTCATCATTCTGAAGAGAAAGCAGAATATTATATAAAAGCATAATAGAGTTGGTGGTCTTTCTGTTTTTCTAACTCCTTGAAATTAACAGATTTTAAGAATATTTATCTGAAGTAAAATGATTTTTAAAATTATTGAAACTAGAAGATTTACGTTATTTAATATATATATTTTGTGCATATTAATCTATGTAAAAGTTTAATGATGGAAAGAATGTGGCAGCATAATATGGAAAATTTCTACACCTGTTAGCCAATGACTCCTTTGGAAGTACTCAATTCTGCTTCACCTTCTTTCCCTTGAACATACACAGTAAGTGAACATAGCTTGATGTCTTCTGATATATAAAATATATCAGATGTTCTTATCCAATGAAGTTTCATTTCTCAATGTTAAGTTCCATTCTATTCATTTCAACTCATAGAGCCCAGATATTTTTTAATCTTCTCTCTTATCTAAAATATTACTTCTCAGTGCAAACTTTCTGAGTATGCTTTAACCTCTTCATTCATACTGACAAAAATGTTGAACGGCACAGAGCCAAGACAGACCCTTTGGCATTCTACATTTTACTTTCCACCAAGCTAAGTGGACCCATTAATGAACACTCTTTGAATATAGTTATTCAGTCAACTAATCATGTATCCTTCGAACAATAATATCATCTACCCCATATTTACCATTTTATTCAAGTATGCACATGAGGCACTCTGACAAAGACTTTGCCAAATAAACTGGCAAAGTCATCAAACAGGTAAACTATTCTATGACATGTTCAAGTATCTCTTATAACACAAGGAGATAGCTTAGTCTTGCAAACTTTTTTGTGACAATCCCATTTTGGCTCATGTTAATGCTGTGGGCATAACCAACTGTTGCTAGATAATCTGTTCAAAGAATATGACCATTTTAAGTATGTCTGTTTTTATGTATTTTTAGTGCTGTACATCACCCAGAGTCACTTTCGTGTAAGATTGGCAACTATACAAATATGATTGATAAATAAATGAGAAAAAAACACAGATTTTAAACAGACAAATCTACAGTTTTTTCTGCTTGTTCCCCATTTTGAAAATGAGGAAATAATCTGCAAACTTCATTCTTCAGCTACCTCACCAGTCCTCTAAAAGTCCTCAAAGATTATTAAAAGCAGATCTGTGGTCACTCTCCACTAATTTCTTCAATATCTAAAAAGATAATCCATCTATCCTAGGATACTTGGATGTGCATTAATTAGCTACATTATCTTCTTCTTGTCTTCCCCAAACTACAGTTTCCTCCCCTCCTCCTCCTCCCCCCCACCCCGGTGCCATAATGATGACAAGCTGAGGCTCCATTTCCATTCCATGAGAAGATAGATGCAGATTAAAAATTAAAATATTCTGCCTCCTCACCACTATCCATTATCAAATCATCATTTTTTCCTAGCAATGAACTATATGCTCTTTGTATTTCCTTTTATATCTAAAATATCTCAAGACTCTTTTTTTGTCTATTTTTGGAATCTCTTACAAGCCTCCGCTCACTTTGAACTTTAGCCTTTTTTATAGACAGAAAGAATGATCTTGAGGGACAAGAGGAAGACAACAATTAGATAAAACTGATAGTTTTATTGATAGTTGGAGAAGAACTGTAATAACTGTAATAAAATAAAATGTCTCAGATAAGACATAAAATGTCTCCTTAGTTCTCACAAATATAAAGTGAAAGAGGAGAGAAGCATATTCAGATTTGCAAGGTCTTTATGTCTTTATAATAAAACTAGTATTGGCCAAATTATTTTGGTTTCCTAGTCTGGTCTACCTCGAAAGGCTACCATCAATCTTGCAAGTCTATCAAAGAACTTCTTTGTCCAACCTCTGACTACTTTCCCTGTTTGCTTACTAGCTTTACTAGCTTTATATTTATAATTCTGGGATATCCCCCTTCCTGTTACTATACTAATGCTTCCTTTAATAAAGAAAACCACTCTGTGATATAATGATGTCTTGACCACTCCATAGTGGTCTATGAAAACATGCAATGGAAAAAATCACTATAAGTATCTTATTCACATTCTCAGGCTGCAAAAGATGAAACCATCTCCTGATGGTACATATTCTACTTCATTAATAGCACTAAGATAGCTGTTTGTCTATTAGGCAAGTTACTCATCCTTCATTATCCACTATGGGAACAAGGCAAATAAAGGAGATAACAGAAACAGACATCAAAAGCAAAGTGATTTTGCTTAAAATATATCATTGCACATAAAACAGAAAGCTTTACTGTAAAACGTTTTAGTTGCATTTTAGTCCATTGTAATGTTGCCTCCAAATGAAGAAACTACATTTGACAACACTTTGGATTTGCCAGATAAGAAACAATGATAGGAAGACTGTAGGATGCCTATTTGTTTTACAATCCAAACAAGTCAAGATGGAAACATACTTTCATTGTATATATTCCCATACCATCCTTTTTATCTAAAAGCAGATAGCACTGAGAATCACAAACAGGGCAAAGACAAACAAAATACTTCTTAAAAGTAAGCAAATGCACTACAAGGACAGTCTACCCAGGTCAAGCATACACAAAACTAATTTAACAACTGCCACAGTTGTGGATGACTGCAAGTCATGAGCAAGCCACATATTTGTTCAATTCCATCTTTTTCTGTCATCTGCCTACTATGCAACATGTTCAGACAAGTGAAATAAGACCTGGGAAAATATGAGCTCATATGTGCATCTATCTTTTATTTATAAGAAATAAATATACACACACATTTTAGAACATAGTCAACTCTGGATTTCTTTGATTATAATGCCTGCCAAGTTAGATATGACAATGTTGTGGTAGAAATTAAGGCCTAAAAGTTAAACTGTTAACAGTTTGTTTCTCTTGTTTTCATTCTGATTCAAAGAAAGAGAGAATTATCCATTTTTCCTACCTTTCTTTTTTCAAAAGGACACTTATGGAAAACAAGTGCCAAACATTTTTAGTCAGAACATATTGTAAATGTATGAAATTGAAAATGAAATTGAGAATTAATCACAATAAAATATTTTCTCACATCACAAATCTATTCCTATACCTTTTTTATAAGAAAGCTCATTCAAAAGATAATTTCTCATACTTGTAACTTAAAACAACTGCCTGAAAACTGCAACAGAATGAGATTAGTAAAATAACTAAGTGTTAGATAGCCTTTTATGATACTGCTTATTAAAAGTAATCCATCTGTAGTGGCTGCATGTTTTGGCAGTTATTTTGTCAAACTTTCTCTTTCACAACATGGGATAACTGTAAAAAGTTTTACTCCTCTGCAACCTGCCATACATATCTGAGAATTTCATCTGATGGGACCACAACTTATTCTTTTACAAAAAAAGGGGCTTGTTTTATTTTCTCCTTATCCAGCTTTTATGCCCCTTTCACAAAAATGCCCAATCTTCTCAACCTAAACCAATCCAAAATAAACAATATTAAGAGAGCTGCTTACAGATGCACTAAAAACACAACCTGACTTTGCAGAGTGCCTTTTAAAATTAAATATACACACATACAGAATAAAATCTACCCAAACCAAAATGGTTATAATTTCATCTAAATTCATTATCTGGATTTTTATCACTGCAACTCTGATAAGTGTTCCACTTTAACTTAAGGATTCTATAATTAAAAAGCCTGTAATTTGGCAGGTTGAATGTCATCAACCCACCAGTTATTTAATGAATCCACTAGAATCCTCAGATATATATGGCAAGCTGCAGTAAAACTTTTTACAACTATCACATGTTGCTCTATTATAATCTGTAACAATGTTAAATCAGAATTGCTACTGCTTTCTTTTTCTGCATCCAGTTCACCGTAGGGTAAAGTTCCAGTTAGTTTTACTATATAGCCTACTTCAAACCTGAGCTCAGTCATGTATTCACCAGGTATAACTTCTACACTATTACTACAAGTACTTCTTGCTTGACAATGGCAATAGGGACTTCTGTCATTAACAACTACATTCCAGTACATTCAATGTTATCACAGAGATTTCCAAGCTTTTATGTTAAAACTCATTGCAAATGAAAATACTCACACTCCTTGGATACTTAATATTAGCTTCCCATTGCAGCCTTATTCTCTGGGGCATCATCACATCATCCTGTAATAAATGGCATTCATTACTGAATCAGAAAGAGAATCCACCTGAAACAATTAACTAGAAAAGGCTGGCAGAACAATGGTCAATTTTCTACCCTAAAGTCAAAATTACACCAGTAGGGTGCAAGCACTGGAAAGATTCCAAATACTAAATTATTTAAAAGCTGTTACATGGCCATCACAATATTAAGATTTAAATCTAATTAAAATTAGAAGTCAAAAATCAAAACTTTACATTAGACATGAAGTGTAGTGCCTTTTTCGGTGTTGTATTGTTTAAAAATAATAAACACATAATACAAGATTTTATTTTAAACCATGAGAAATAATAGAAAATGAGAAAGGAACAACATTGGTGCCTAAATTACTAGCATTATTTTTCTATACCACTTTTTATCTAATGATAGCATACCAGTTTATATCAACAGAATACAGATGCAAAAGCAGTAATTCGAAAAGTAATGGAATTAAAGACTGCATTAAAGGAAGGAACCTTTTGCATAAGACCTAAAATTCCCCAGTTGGATAAACTAGCACATGTGAAAAATTTAGCTTATATGGGAGCAGTCTGCCATAATTATTTTTAATGGGGAACCCATAGTAGAAGAGTTCTGCAATAAAATTTCAAATTACTCCAACATTCCAGTTTGTACCACAAGCCTCCTTAAACTTTGTAACAGAGAAAGAACAGCATGCATAAGCTGAAAAAGATAATAAAGATGAGGTCAATAGTATAAAAACAAATAAGCAGCCAAGGCACATTGTAGAAATAGATGTACTATAGCATTAGTCTTCCATCTGTGTGCTAAGTGGACAATGGCAGGACATCTCCACAAAAAGCTTACCACAGTAATTTGGATGAATGGTTGCTATGGCAAGCAATATTGTAGACAGGAAAAGTTGAAATTAGCAAACCAGCTAGAATTGAAGATAGGAATTCTTAGTCACTATGCAGAACAGGTCACCTAATTATCTATGTCTCTCATCTTTAGAAATTTTGATGGATTTATAAAAAGGCAAACTCATTTTCACTAGTTTTGCCACTGTTTAAGTGTCTACCAAATGTGTTGATATATAAATAACATTACATGGGAGAAGCGTTTTGGGAATCAAGGCCACTTCAATCTTTTCCCCAAATCTCTACACCACTCATACATGTGACTCCATCCATGATGATTGTAGTTCTTGTCCACCAAAAGGTTGCCAAACTCCATTACAGTTATTCTAGTTCCTCTGACAAAGATGGACCCAGGAATATGTTTTCAGGCCTCAATCTCAGCTTGTATACTCTCTTTCCTGATTCCAACAGAATAAATTTATAAACTTTGTGGCAATCAGAAAGTGACCAAAAAATCTCAGGAATATAATGAAATACAGCTTTAATAAATGTGTCCTGATTTATTTTTCTTTAATGGATAAAAGAGGGCAATGTTATCCCACTAGTTCAACTCATCAAAAAACATTTTGACTGCTATAGCAAATGTATTGCTGTATGGAAGATTCTGACAGGAAGTACGGTACCAACACTGCCAATCTGATACAATCAGAGAATGATTCAGAGTATTTCGGTTTAGACCTGCCTATGTGCTTCAAGAAGGAGGTGTTGTTCCAAAGATGATTAATGTCTTCAAAGGACTCAAAATCTTACTCTAGAAACTCTTGCAAGAGTTTATGTCAGGAATATTTTTTTCAGATTTTTCATTTGTGGAGTTAATAAATCTGTTAACATTTGAATAAAATTTGAAATTCATTCAAATTAAAATTAAAATTTTGCACCTTACCTCAGAATGTGAGGTCTAAATATAAACCTCTTATTTAGATAAAAAATAAATTGCAGCCAGTATTAATATACCTCGGTACTAATGATCAGCAAATTTAAACAAGTCATAGTTTTAACTGAGCAATATAGAAGAGCTAAGAACACTGGCAAAAATGAAAGAATATTTTTACTTCTCTCTTCAGCTATATAAAAAGTAAGAGAGATGTTAAGTCTCAGCTTTGCATACGTAGATACAAAGATTCTAGAAACATGATAGCAGAATACTGTTGAATACCAGACTAGTTTACCACCAGTCAGGAGGAGGAGACAGATATTGGGCAGTAATAATTAATACAGTCCAGAATTTGACCATTTCAGCCTACTACTTGTTCCTACAAAATTTGTAGAATTTATAAATGCTTATCAACATATATGTCTCTACATATATTTCCACATGATACCAATGTAAGCTTTGTCAATGGTCTTCTATGTACTTCAGCTGTTCGTTTTCATTTCTTATGCTTTGGCTGTAGCATGTGAATAATTATCTTGTGATGTTTAAATGGTGGAAATTCTGACAAAATCCCTGTTTCTTATATATGCTACAGAAAGGAGGATCTAAATCTTCCATATATGTATGTCTTGTGCTGAAGAAAGCAACCAAAAAAGTTTAAATAGCCAGAAAATACAGAAAATCAGCCCCTAATCTGAGGGAAAGAGATTAAAAGACTTTGGAGCCAAACTAAACTATTGTTTTTCCTTCTTCTAGGGAGTGAATGGCCTTGAAACTAAACCAGTACAACTGAATACCAAACGCAGAGACAGAGTAATAAGACAAGGAAAACAATCTGTGCCGGTAGCTCCATGTAATTATTTCAAGGTTAAAGATAAATGAAAATAAATAAATAAAACAGATTATCAATTGTAGAAAAGCTACAGTCAAAAGTCTTTCTCTATTGAAGATGCACAAAGACTTTTCCAAAGGTGTCTCAAGATGATCTATTTATCTGACCATTTAAATAGATGATTATGAGAAGATAGAATATTAATACAGAAGCAGATAACACGAAACTCACTAGCATATATTCAATGGACATACATCAAGCAACGATTTAAAGTTTTGTAGAACTCATTTTGAAATTGAAAGGATTTCAATAAGCCTTACTTTAAAAGCACTGTGCTACATAATCTAAAAAAAAACCCCTCATTAATCAGGTTATTCTTAATTGAACAAAAGGTTGTAATATCCATTGATTACAGGATTTAAAATACATCTCATACCCTTTAAATTACTTATATTTGTGCTTTTCAACCCACTTTTAAATATGTCAGCGTACTCTCAAGATTTTGCCCTCAACAGTCCACTTCCATTTTCAGTTTCTGATTTCAATCAATGCAGTTGTCAATGCAAAGACTGTACACATCTTAAAACCAAAAAATTCAGTAATGTTACTGAGATAGAACCTAATACTTTAATAAATAGTTCATAATAATTCTTTTCTACATAGTATAAAAACTTGTGCATTTAGCTATTTAAAAACTCCTTTTTTATGACCCTATAGTGCCTTAATTTGGGGAAGAGTTGGGGTGAATAGATGGAGCTGACCGTTTACTGGATGGATGCCCTTCCTGATGTCAAAGAGTTCGCAGCAGATATTTTTCTTTATGTCCTAGAAGAGAAACACCTCCTAATATTTAGCATTGAACTCCCAACCTTCCAAGTGGGAGGTGAGCATCTTCACTACTAGGCTACCATGCCACTCTTGACTTTATTAAATATTGACAAAATACGAGATTATCAAAAAAGCATAACACTGGAAAATATATGGTTGATCCTGCCCTGGACTTCAGAAATATAAGCCAGGTCTTGAAGACAGTATTATGTGAAAGAAACTCATATTTTTGAAGGACAGTTCTCTATAAAATGCAACTAAAACTGTGGCAAAAGAATTTGACTTGAATTTAAGTAAGTAATAAAAATGTACATCAGATATGCACAAAAACAATGGGTTTTGTTTTGAAAATATTCTCCCAAATGGACTAATCCAAGCACCCCAGGACTGGTAGGGATATTTCCAAAACTACCTCCTGTTTTGAAAGACACATGTTCAGAAATGTAAGATTAGAATGTTCAGATCAGCTCATTCCAAGGAAAAATTGAACATAACAGTGTTTTCCCCAAAATAAGACTGGGTCTATATATTAATTTTTCCTCCAAAAGTTGCATTAGGCTTATTTTCCAGTTAGGCCTTATTTTGGGGGAAAAACAATAATAAATGTGTCTGGCTGGCTGACAATCTTAACTGGGGCTCATTTTGGGGGTAGGGCTTATATTACGAGCATCCTAAAAAGCATGGTAGGGCTTATTTTCTGGTTGGGTCTTATTTTCAGGGAAACAGGATATTAGGTGAAAGTAGACTGGATAAATCATTTATATTTATTTATAGCTATTATGCAAAATAATCCATAAAATACATTTATTGAGAACATATTTTCTTTCTGCACATTTAGAAGGTAAGAAGTTGCTGAAATAAGGCAAATAGATAGGATTTTTATTTCATATCAGGGATTTCTAAAAAGCTAATATAAATTTGTAAGGTGGTCGATGCTTTCTTACCTCATAATCCTTTAAAAAGATATGTAGCCCACTTCTTGTTGGTATTTCCATAAGAGATTCTATTCATATTGTACTATATTTGATTCAATTGTATTGTCCATACAATTCAGTGCACAACATAAAGACTCTGCTATCAGCTGTTACTTTACAGTCGAAGTACAGCATCTTGCAGAAATATCAATTAACTATACTAAAATAATTAAGAGACTATTGATTTTATTTCCAATGAAGAATTTAGAAACTTAGGTTATACTCCCCAAAAAATATGCCACTAAAATTAAAGAGGTACTTAAACTAGTTAAATATTGTTTCTGTTAAAAATGAGGTCATTCAATGGAAGGCAATTATCATAAAATTCTAATAAGCCAAAATGATCCAAGGCTGATTACCAATTTTATCATGCAGTCAATATTGCAGAATAGTATTTAAGTTAGGTAAAAAAAAAATCCCGCACATTTACAATATATAAAAACTCCCTCTCACATTTTTAATAGTTGCAGTTCCCAAGATTCTGTTTTAGCCATATTCAGACACATTCCACATGAGTGACACCAGCATTTTATTCTGGATAATTCATTACCAATTTAGAGAACTGAAAGTGAGAAGTAAGAAAGGTACATAAAAACAATCATAGACAAAGTTAAATTTCACAGCTGGTAACATTTGTTTTCAGAAATTATTGCATAGTATTAAAATACTGTTTTCAACAAGAATAGAAAGTAATTCCTAGATGTATATCAATTTCAGGAATGTTTCTCTTCTTTCTGTACTCTTAAAACACGGAAAGTAATGGGAAGAACATCCATTTGTTTATCAACACATCAGATGTTTAACTTATTGTGGGAAAGTAACTCTTAAAACATTGCGGTAATTCAAAATTCTTCTAAGCAAAATAGAATAGAGAAGAAGGGAGGCAGTGTGATATGGGCTAACTGATGAGTTCTTGTGCTGAACCAGGTTATTAGCATTTGATTGGGAACACTTTTGGAATGGTTAAATGATAAAGCATAAAACTAATTCCATATATTCCGGTGCAGCGGCAATCAAATATATTTAATTCTGACAAAAATAGTACTGTAGTGGGAGTTGGAAAGTCCAGCTCTTTTGGACAAGTGTGCAACATCATGATATTGTACATGTAGAAAAGGAGTAGGGTTTCCATCAAACATTACAACACTGTTTTTGTCAATCTGACACCCCTTGTTTCCCCCATGGATAGCTGCTATGTAGAAAAGAATTTTCAAAGGCATAAAATTAAAGAAAAACATATTTCTTGTTACTACTTCCACAATACTTCTCAGTTTTTGAAAGCAAATAAAAACATTGCTGACAGGAATATGGATGTTGTTCCATCAGAAATACTACATATTGTATTGTATAGGCAAGCAGAGATTTTGCATGTTGATCAGATGAACACATTTTATCATCTAAGACTTCAATTATTTGTAAAATATTTCTATAGTTATCTAGTTCATTATTATATCTGCACTAAGGAAAAAGACAATTTTAAAAAATCCATCTATTCCATCTCCATTTTAACATAAAGTTGTCCATGATCAGATACGACATTAAGTCCTGTGAAAATAATTATGTTTTGAATCATGATTTAACCTTTCACATGACAAAATTGCCAGTTTTTGTTCAATAAAAAAATCAGAACATAGTTAGTCTAACCATGGAAAAACTAAGACAACTGCACCATTTTAGCAATTTGCAAAATATGTAGAAGTCAGTGAAGTAATTGCTTCATTCTATAAATATGGTTATATCTGTGCATGTTGACATTTTCTGTATTTTGACTTAAAAATACTGTTTACATTTTTGACTTCTACAAAATATTATTTCAAATATCCACAAAGCTGCCTCCCAAGAACCGGGAAACTGGCGAATTAGATCTGTATTCAGCAGCTTCTTAAGCTATAAATTTCATCTAGCACAATTACTGTTGCCATAGTAAAGAGCAATTAATACTGTTCAAGCATTTGTTGTAAAGACAGCTTGCTTTAGCTGTTTTGAAGTCTTTTAAAATACACATATGTTCTTAATAAGGCATTTGTGCATAAATCTAATATTCTGTCCACTAATAGCATGGGCACAGCTTCTGACTGAATATCCTGGATATTTTTTGCTTCATCAGAAATTTATCAGTTAGAAGTTCCTTCCATTTTTCCTTCAATTCAATGACCAACACTTTCTCTTTCAATTTTCCCCTATACTGGAAAGCTGGCTAATACAAAAACTGGTCCAAAATCACACAATGAGCTTCCAATGCTTAGGTTGGGCTCGAACCTGATTTTTCTTGGCCTAGTCCAGTATTCTAGCCATTTTACCATATTGACTCATTCTCCTCTGCCTCAATGGATCAAAATTCAATTAGACTGGTACAGTTAACTCTGTGTTTCCTGACACTAGTTCTAATTCACCAAGTGCTTCCTGATGTTAGAATTATTGTTGTTGTTAGCTGCGGTCGTGTCCGACCCATCGCAACCCCATGGACAACTTTCCTTCAGGCCTTCCTGTCCTCTACCATCCCCTGAAGACCATTTAAGCTCACGCTGACTGCTTCAGTGACTCCATCCAGCCACCTCATTCTCTACCATCCCCTTCTTCTTTTGCCCTCAATCGTTCGAAGTTAGACTAGGTCTTCCTTATTCATATTTTGAAAATTAGTAAAAAGTCTGGAAAATGGAATCATGGCAACTGAACTTATTTTTTGTTGGTTTGAGACATTTTCACTACTCATCCAAGCAGCTTCCTCAGTCTGAACAAGTTGGTTCAACAAAGAGTTGTGAGTGAAGAAACTGCTTGGACAAGCAGCAAAACATCTCAAACCAACAAAAAATGAGTCCATGATTCAATTTTCCAGACAATTTTACATGGATGACTCAGAATATTCATCAACGTATAGTTAAAAAAAACCCTAGTGTTTCTCCAAAGAACATTCAAAGAAGGACAAGAAGACTGGTAATAAATATGAATCTACCATAGGTGCGATTATATTTGTTTGTGATAAAATTATTTTCATTTGGGAATTGATATTTTTGTAACCTACTTTCATGAAATAGCACACAAATATGGTAAATAAGGAAATTAAAATTATAGGAATATCTTTGTTACTGATGCATTTTCTCCACAGCTCAGGGTCATCAATAAGTATGGTCTCACAGTCAAACATACTTTGTTCTGATTATGTTAAGCTAACTTGATAGCCATCAAGACAAGAAAAGAGAGAAAAAGAAAAAAAAGAAAAAATAGTCAAATTCATGTTTTCGGTAAAGCAAGGATCACAGGACTTAAGCAAATCAAATATCTCTTGCTATATATTCAGAAGCAAAATAACAGAATGAGTAAGGATAAATTAACAAAAAATGTTCTCCACTGAAGGAGAAAACAGAATCGCTTCAAGAACATTCATCACCTAATGGATGACATCTCTTTTTGGAACAAGTAGGTAGGACCCAAATTCTCCATTTAACTTCCCAGAGGACAGATGTCAAAGACATCATCTAAAAAAAATATCAGAATATTATATTTAATCAGAAAACAAAGAGAAAAAATGAGTAAAGAAAAAGACAATCCTCATATTTTTGGGAGGATCTGTCAATCTCCTGATGAGGGCCATAGGCCTCATCCTGCTGTTGTTTAGTTTAGTTTTCTTTTATGAACTTGAAATAAAATCTCCATGATATTCAGGAAACAGATACTTGTAGTGCATGTTTTTTCCTGAATTTATGTTTTGTCCTGAGCCTCGTAGAGAGCATTTGTAGTTTAAAATTAACAGAAAAGTACAGCTGAAGGCAAAGCTTCCAGGAAGCAAATATTTCAATACTGTCACTCTCAACACAACGCTATAGCAAAAGCAACCAAAGGCGGGGGGGAGGAGGGGGGGAATAAGATTATGAGTATCAAGAAACAGGGATATGGTAATCTCATGTACTCCTTTATATCTGCCAGCCAAAGTGATTATTGTCACTATTGCCCAGTCAGAGATGGACAACAGAGATCCAGTCTCCTAGAACTCAAGTCACACAAGCAATCCAAGGTTACCCTGTTGAAATCCAGTGGCAAAAGCAGAATTTGGCAGGGATCCAGTATTTGATAAGATACCTTCAAACCAAGAAACACTGCTAGCTAATCCAAGAGAGAATAATTACTCCACTAATAAAGTAGACATAAGCTTTAAACTCTAGAAGATCCTCAAACTTGATTTTTAGTTTTGAAGAGAAAAAGAGTGGAATGGGGAACAAATGTTAACTGGGATTAACGTCCCAGTTTCATTGGCCAACTAATTCAGTTAGTCACCAATAAGTAGCCCAGATATTAATCCAATGTAAAAAATATGTACTGGTGAACTGTCAAGGGGACTAAAGAAAATGTAATTTCTTCAAGATTTTCTAAATAAGCTTACCACATTAGAGATACATTATTAGGTACCGTATTTTCCGGCGTATAAAATGACTTTTTAACACATGAAAATCTTCTCAAAAGTCGGGGGTCGTCTTATACACCGGGTGTCATTCTCCTGTAACCAGGCAGACCAGCCCGAAAGGCTCTGATGAGCCAAGCTCTGACCATCCCAGCTGAGTTGCCTGATAATCAGGCAACTCAGCTTGGATTGCCAAAGCCATGTAAAAGGAAAAAAGTTTTCGCCCTCCCGCTTGCTTACCTTAGCTGCTAGTCGCAATGCTTGCCTTGCTTTGCTTGCCTGAATCCATTCCATCAGCAAGCAACTCCCTGCCTGCAATGAAGCAGGCAGAAAGTTGTGGACTTCAACTCCCCAAATTCCTCAGCCAGCAAAACAAAGCTGGCTGAGGAATTCTGGGAGTTGAAGTCCACAAGTCTTATAGTTGCCAAGGTTGAAGACCCCTATTCTGTGGGGTAAGTTTTTTTCCCCTTTGGGAGCTTTAAAAAAATAGTTAATTGGGGTTTTTTTAGTTGTTTTTTTTTAGACCTAGCCATTTAAAGTTTAGGAAGTTTTAAATTTAGCTGCTTTTATATAAAAATTAAAATAAAATAAAATAAAATAATATTCGCGCAGCTTTCTGAGATTTAGTGTGTTTCTGTACTGTTTCACTCTAACTACACAAACACACAAAATCTCACAAAGCTGTATGTGGAATTTTGTGTGTCTAAAGTGTGAAAGTTGGATTTTGGAGCTTTTTGTGGCTGTGAGGTTTCTGCTTGTTGCAGGGGCCATTTTGGGTCTAGCACAGCTGCTTTTACATTGTGAGTGAGCCAGTTGATGTTTTTTAATTTTTATTTGGTGTGCGTTGGGCTATACGGCGAGTATAGTCCAAACCCTATATTTTAAAAGGAAAAGTCGGGGGTCGTCTTATACGTCCAGTCATCTTATACGCCGGAAAATACGGTAACTCTTGAGAAGTAGCAATAGCAAACCAAAAATTAATACCTGAAAGACTCTGATTGTTTTAAGTTTCTTCTTATGCATTCATCATGTAAATCAGGGGTGTCAAACAGGTGGCTCGTGGGCTAGATGCATCATGCACAAGCCATGCCCACTCCAGCTCCGCAAAGGGAAAAAAACACTGTGAAACGTCACATGACGGCAACGTGATGCCGGTGCGAGTTTGACACCTGTGATGTAGATGAGCCATCCCAACAACTTTACCTGTAATTGCTCATGATAGCAATATTATAATAGAAGCATCTACAGTACAGAGGGTTTTTTGAAGAGATGTAAAATGCCAGACGCAAATTTATATTTGATAAGGAGGGATTTGAAGTTAGAACTCTGCAGACATATAAGACTAATTATTCATACAGTAGGCTAATTCAATAAAGCTTGTTTGCTAACTTATATTAGAAATTAATTGTCTCTAGTTTTGTTCTCATCATTACGGCTCCTTTAAGGTAAAAGAAGGAAAAGCACACTGGGAGGTCTAAATGATTCTGGCAAGACAACTAATATAGCAATCTGCCAAAAGCAGCATTTCTGCTAGATTAGCCTCCTCCTCCTAATTGCCAGATTCTTACATGCTTCTGGCAGCAACACAGAGAACATCTCTGGAGGAAAAGAAAAGGTGTCATTTGTTGCTGTAGTTAAAGCACTCATCCTCCTAGGAAACATGATCTCATTAATTCTGGGTTCACTGGTAGAAGCTCTTACCTGCAATGTTGAATATTTAAACAGAACATGTTTAACGTAACCCATTTAAGTCCCGCTCCATTGTTCTAAGAATCTGAAAGTACTAGGTAGTAATGCTGTTGTGACCTCATGGACCACAACTAAGTTTTCTCACAGAGCTAGTAGATAAATATTTTTTATCAAATATACTGGACTTGAAGTGAAAGTACCACCTATTCAACTCTTACATTATATGGATAAAAAGGAATTGGAAAGGTTCAAACAGTAGGAAAATCAACCATAAGAATTATGGGAACAATAATCAAAAACATTTGGAGAGCACCTTGTTGAATAAAATTGTCTTACTATAGTACTTTATGCCTGAAGCAATTTCATAGTTTGTAACATTCCAAACTGTTACAAATCAATGGAGCGTGTCACTTCAATTTTGATCATTAAATCAAAAATCAAAAACATGTGGCCCACTAGCTATTTATGGGAACCTCAGCAACCTTCATTTTTGGTGACATTATAGTCTTTATATTTTAATAACTAAAGGTCTATGTAGAAATAGTTACAGAATGTATCAAATAATTCTCCATGAAACACACATAAAGCAATCGAAAACTATCAGCCATAATAATACAATACGAAAAAGAGAGGAACAAGATAGTTGAGAATATACATCTTTATATTATATATTTAATAAACAATTCCTGGAAAATACTTACCGAGTCCAGAAAGCAGAGATACTCCCCCGAGCTCTGATCAATAGCACAATTTTTAGCAAAGCCAACTGTTGATAAAATAAAGTCAATACAGTATATGAAAATAAATGCAATTTATATTTTATATTTGAAATTATGTAACATTAAACTTAAAAATCCTAAATACCTATATAAATTAGCATTCTTTCCAAAATAGCTCTGAAGTATATTCTCATTAAGCAGCTACAGTTTGGATTGAGCACCTATAGTGGAGCAAAAAAGTATTTAGTCAGCCACCAATTGTGCAAGTTCTCCCGCTTAAAAAGATGAGAGAGGCCTGTAATTGTCATCATAGGTAGACCTCAACTATGAGAGACAAAATGAGAAAACAAATCCAGACAATCACATTGTCTGATTTGGAAAGAATTTATTTGCAAATTATGGTGGAAAATAAGTATTTGGTCACCTACAAACAAGCAAAATTTCTGGCTCTCACAGACCTGTAACTTCTTCTTTAAGAGGCTCCTCTGTCCTCCACTCTGTCCTCTGTATTAATGGCACCTGTTTGAACTTGTTATCAGTATAAAAGACACCTGTCCACAACCTCAAACAGTCATACTCCAAACTCCACTATAGTGAAGACCAAAGAGCTGTCGAAAGACACCAGAAACAAAATTGTAGACCTGCACCAGGCTGGGAAGACTGAATCTGCAATAGACAAGCAGCTTGGTGTGAAGAAATCAACTGTGGGAGCAATAATTAGAAAATGGAAGGCATACAAGACCACTGATAATCTCCCTCAATCTGGGGCTCCATGTAAGATCTCACCCCGTGGGGTCAAAATGATCACAAGAACGGTGAGCAAAAATCCCAGAACCACACAGGGGGAACTAGTGAATGACCTGCAGAGAGCTGGGACCAGCGTAACAAAGGCTACCATCAGTAACACACTACGCCGCAAGGGACTCAGATCCTGCAGTGCCAGACGTGTCCCCCTGCTTAAGCCAGTACATGTCAGGGCCCGTCTGAAGTTTGCTAGAGATCATTTGGATGATCCAGAAGAGGATTGGGAGAATGTCATATGGTCAGATGAAACCAAAGTAGAACTGTTTGGTAGAAACACAACTCGTCATGTTTGGAGGAGAGAGAATGCTGAGTTGCATCCAAAGAACTCCATACCTACTGTGAAGCATGGAGGTGGCAACATCATGCTTTGGGGCTGTTTCTCTGCAAAGGGACCAGGATGACTGATCCGTGTACAGGCAAGAATGAATGGGGCCATGTATCGTGAGATTTTGAGTGCAAACCTCTTTCCATCAGCAAGGGCATTGAAGATGAAACGTGGCTGGGTCTTTCAGCATGACAATGATTCCAAACACACCGCCCGGGTAATAAAGGAGTGGCTTCGTAAGAAGCATTTCAAGGTCCTGGAGTGGCCTAGCCAGTCTCCAGATCTCAACCCCATAGAAAACCTTTGGAGGGAGTTGAAAGTCCATGTTGCCCAGCAACAGCCCCAAAACATCACTGCTCTAGAGGAGATCTGCATGGAGGAATGGGCCAACATACCAGCAACAGTGTGTGCCAACCTTGTGAAGACTTACAGAAAACTTTTGACCTCTGTCATTGCCAACAAAGGATATATAACAAAGTATTGAGATGAACTTTTGATATTGACCAAATACTTATTTTCTACCATAATTTGCAAATAAATTCTTTCCAAATCATACAATGTGATTGTCTGGATTTGTTTTCTCATTTTGTCTCTCATAGTTGAAGTCTACCTATGATGTCAATTACAGGCCTCTCTCATCTTTTTTAGTGGGAGAACTTGCACAATTGGTGGCTGACTAAATACTTTTTTGCCCCACTGTAAATATATCCTGATTTGCATCCATATGAAATGACAAAGTTTTCCTTCTCTTTCTATATTTTGAAAGAAGCATTATAGTAAAGCTCCATTTGTAGTAAAGGTCCAAACCTCAGACACAAGAGGAAAAAACTTACGGTATTTAACATTTCATTTCCAAACAATGGGCAAAGCCAAGTATTTCCAAAGCAGGGTACTGTATACAATTGATATGATTTGCATCAATGCACATTTGTGTAAGTATGCAATTGGTATTTTACACTAATTACACTAATTTATATATGCAAATATGTTAATTGCACAGATTCAGATTGAATGGACACTCCTACCATTCAAATTTCATTTAATCAAGGTTTTACCTTGTTCAGATGCCATGGAAAACCAGCAATTCACAATTTATTTATGTAGAGAGCTGCATTATTATCCAAAGTTTTTGCCAATCAGAAGGTCAGAATAACAGAGTTGGAAGGAACCTTGGAGGTCTTCTAATCCAAGTCACTGCTCAAGCAGGAGACCAGGGGTGTCAAACTCAAGGCCCGGGGGCCAGATCCGGTGAAAAATGGTGAAAAAAGTAAGGTTCTACATTTAGGCAACAAAAACAAAATGCACAGGTACAGTATATGTGGTATCTCCTCAATAGTAGTAACCGTGAGAGGGATCTTGGAGTCCTAGTGAACAACCATTTAAATATGAGTTTTATAATGCCTTGGTAAGGCATTATCACACTTGGAATACTGTATTCAGTTTTGGTCGCCACTATGTAAAAAAGATGTGGAGACTCTAGAAAGAGTGCAGAGAAGTGTAACAAAGATGATTAGGGGTCTGGAGGCTAAAACATATGAAGAACGGTTGCAGGAACTGGGTATGTCTAGTTTAATGAAAAGAAGGACTAGGGGAGACATGATAGCAGTGTTCCAATATCTCAGGGGTTGCCACAAAGAAGAGGGAGTCAAACTATTCTTCAAAGTACCTGAGGGTAGAACAAGCAGCAATGGGTGGAAACTAATCAAGGAGAGAAGCAACTTAGAACTAAGGAGACATTTCCTGACAGTTAGAACAATTAATCAGTGGAACAACTTGTCTCCAGAAGTTGTGAATGCTCCAACACTGGAAATTTTTAAGAAGATGTTGGATAACCATTTGTCTGAAGTGGTGTAGGGTTTTCTGCCTGGGCAGGGGATTGGACTAGAAGACCTCGAAGGTCTTTTAACTTCTTCCATCTCTGTTATTCTGTATATATCATTTTACCCTGTATCTAGTATTTTGTTCTGCACATTTGTTCTTATGGTATTTTATGATGTTTTTCATAGGACTTCTTTAAAATGAGTTTTAACTCATACTTTGCCCAGCTAACTCGTATTATTAAACAATAAAAAATATACACTGGACCAATGAAGAATAATTATTCAATTACTACAACTTAATCAACTAAAATAATTATAATGCAAAAATATTTTTTTAAAAAAATGAAATAAACATTGAAATGAAAATAAACAGACAAGACAGTGAGCGGTGATGAGTTTGAGCCAAAGAAAAAGCAACCTGTTCATGTGAAATAATTATTAAGAGATTTAAGAATTAAGTTATTTGGGGCAAAGGAGGAACAACCTGTTGAAGTGTAGATTATTATAGAATAAAATATTATATTGTAGAAACAGATGTTTAAGGTACTAAAACAGTTTAGCCATCAGCTGTTCACAACAACCTTTTTTGATATCAAGGCAACTATGATTCCAGATATTTCTTTCTGTACAAAAACTTTAAAACAGGATTATGAATCTTGCCTTTGGCATGAGCAAGGAATGCATTGTGATACTGCTCTACTGAGGAGAGTCAAATGTCTGTGCCAGGCCTTGGCAATTTTGTAAGGCCTGCTCCATTACTGAAAAGAACACGTTGCCATGGCCACAGGAGTAAAAACCTAAGACCCCATGAGATATTAACATTCCTCACTCTTGGAAAGAAGTAGTTTTGTGGTAGTTTCTTTAAAAGCACTGACCCTCTCTTTTGTGGGGAGTTTTCCCTTTTGTTTTTCTTGTTCCTTTTCCATGACAGAAAAGAACCAGAAATGAATCTTAATCCAGTGTAAACACGGGATGTGAAGACTGTCACATTGTTTCATCCCTGGGGGCTGGAGAGGGGCTTGTTTCAAAGGAAATACCCTCTACACATGCTAACTACTCATAACTACAGCAAACTAAATCACTAAGGATATAGGGATCAACATTTCCAGCTAAAGAAGGCTCTTCAAATGTACCTATTCTGCATTAAAAAGGAGTTATACCCAGCAATCCCTTTTCTTATACACCTTTCCTCAAACTTACATAGCAAAACCTGAGAAAATACAGAGTAATGTAAATAGAAAAAAAACATTTTTTCTATTTTGCAGAAATAAATGTAGATTTTTTTAAAAAAAATATTCCAATGTGACAAAAGTTTAAAGATTTAAAAATTAATTTCTAATTAATTTTAACCCTAGTAAGTAAAGTTAATCCTACTAAGATAGAAATCACAAAATAAATACTTTTTTTCTGAAAATGTAAAAATAGTCAACTTTTAAAAGTGTTAAACTGGTTTGAAGAGAAATTTCATTTTTGGAGCATGTCTAAAGAATGAAATTCCAAGCTTGTGAAACATAAATATGGAATAACTTTAATGAATTACTGAACAATTCAAGGAACAGGTAGAGATAATCTGAATAAACTGTAGGTTAATTAGCCTTAAGTATTTAACATCTACTATTCTGGGAATATTTTCTCACAATATGTTCACAGTATGTTTCAAAAATGGATAAAAGTCTTCTTTTTTAATATTACTGGTAAAAAAAACTCCAACAAACCAACATGGCTTTGGAAGAAGGTAATATTGAGAGAAGTGATTAATGGTACACTTTAATGCGAAGCTATTTGTTGCTATGGGGTTTTATAACACTCAAGAATGCTAGTTAGTAATGATAATCATACTAAGCCAAAAGACCCCACAAACAGTTGTCTTAATATTACGAGTAATCCAGGCCTGACTTCATGAGTCACTATATGTAATTAAAATCAAATTTTGAAAGCATCTGTCCATTCTCCTTAAAATTTCTGGGTTTCAAACCAACAGAAAAGTTCCTGAGATAGTTACCCCTATGTCCACAATGGGGTATTGAATGTGGGCACATTTTGGGAATGTAGTGTGTGGATGTATTGTTTCCTTGAGGCTTCGTATCACTTTTTTTTAACCCTATTACTGAATGCATAATGTAAAGCATTCACATGTCTTCTTATTGCAGCAGACAAAAAGTAAAAAATGAAATCAAATGAACGATATGCTAGGTGAAATGCAATTAACTCTGCTGGCTTATGGACACATATATATTACAAGTAGGAAAACAAGTTTTTTTTTTCCACATAAGAATGGGGGAGGTGTTCAAATTATTAAAGATGGCTGAAAAGCAGTGGATGCCTGGGATGAGTTATTTGCATGCTACATGTTAACCTTTTCTGTTTTGCCAAGAGTTCTCTCTTTTCTTCCATTTCCTGTCCATTCTCTTTCCCTTGCCTCATCTCCATCAAATTTTATTCCCACTTTTGTGTCACCTTCTCTCCCTTAAACAGCTACCTATTACCTTTATCCCAGCCCAGCCCTTTTGTTTTCTTTTGCTTTGTTGTTATCGTTGTTTTGGATCTGATGGATGGAAGGATGAAAGTGTGTCTATGTGTGTGTGTGTGTGTGTGTGTGTGTGTGTGTGTGTGCTTGAGCACACACTTTTGATTGTTCCTACCTATCAGAGTAGGCTGCAAAAGAAAAAATGGCTGGAATATTCATATGAAAGATTCATTCATTTTATAAATGGAGTATTTTACAGTATTTTTACAGGCAATTTATTTTATTCAGTAGGTATTAAATTCAGTCAATATTTTTTCCTGCTATGTGATTTTCTGGAGTGTGGGTCCAGCAGTGCATCTATGTACATAATTATTAGAAAAGAAAATACTCCAGGACTGGGTTAAAGACTTGGATAGTCATGGTAACATATTGGGAAAATGGAAACACACAAGATGTTTGTCTGTATTTAGAAATAATTTTCTTCTATTTTTCATTTCTGGGAAATGGATCATCTCAAAGCCACATTTTTCTTTCTCATAAATAGAATATATACAAACTATGAAGATATATACATACCGTGTTTCCCCCAAAATAAGACCCTGTCTTATATTTTTTTTAACCCTGAAATAAGCGCTTGGCCTTATTGCCATGCGCTCAAAAGCCCGATTGGGCTTATTATCAGGGGATGTCTTATTTAGGGGGAAACAGGGTAGTTATACAAAGATGTGTGTGTGTGACAGAGAAAGAGATGATTAGCATATCCGTAGCACATTTTCCAGCCTTTTAATTGCACCTTCCAAATAATCTTAATAGAAAAAGGCAATCCTGATTGTATTAGACATTGCATAAAGTGTTTATAAGCTTACAAAAATTAAAGTGGAAACAAATTAAAATGTCTTAATAACATTTTCTAAATGCAATTTATTTTTCTCCTGCTTTTTTTTTAGCCATCTCACCCAAAAAGTATAACAACTTTAAAACACCAGCTTTAAAACTCAATACAAACCATTCACAGTTCACACCCCAACAAACTGCTCTCCATTCTAGAGTGGTTACACTTGGCAATTCAACTTGAATCTGTTACTTTCCAGCCATTTCCAACAACACTGGAGCTATTTGTTTTGGCTGGGATCACAAATTTAACATTATTCATACTTTTCAGTCTAGCATACAACCGGACTGGCTTCTTCCCAGCCTAAAACACACACTTTTTCTTTACTGGCCTTTTCAAACAAGTTATACTGGTTGAGAATAGATATATATTTCTGAAATGCATTTTAAAAATTGACAAAAAAACAAAAAAATAGGGCTATATTTCCAGAAATTTAAGATACAAGGCAAGGCAGGGTGATTTATAGTGGATTTTTAAATGGATCCAACTAATACTCATTGATTTACAAATTTTATTTGGCAATATCCCCATTCAATTATATTTAATAAAATTTATTAGTTTTGCAGTTGTGGCTTAATATTAGATCAAACTTGAAGAAGGTATTTCTCTTTTACAGTAAGAATGGAGCATCTAAGTCTAACGCATGTGCAAATAACACTGGATGATGTTCAAAGGAGCTGGGTTAGACCTTTAGTAGGATGTAAGTAACTGCATTCTCCAAAGAGGAAATCAGAACAAGTCCAAAAAAAATCAAGAAGGCAGTTAGGACATCACAAAGCTCCACCTTTCTGTACTTGTCCAAGACAATGTGCAAGCAAAATTGAGCTTCAATCACATTGCCACAACAGCCTCTCCACCTGGATCCCACTAGATTGCTTTAATTGGCATGATTCATAATTGGCATTAGCATTTAGACTTATATACTGCTTCACAGTTCTTTACAGCCCTCCCTAAGTGGTTTACAGAGTATTGCCCCCAACAATTTGGCTCCTCATAATATGCTTCTTCTGCAATATCTAATGGGATGGGTAGAAATGATCAGGGAGGGGCAGTCCTGCAGATAACTCACTGCTATGTTATAAAGTACCAACATCATTAGCAACTTGAACTGCACTTAGAAACATACCAATTCAGCCTATGGAGCAAAGGTATAATGTGCACACTTTAAAGGGCACTCATGTGCCACCATTTTCTGAATCAGCTGCAGCTTCTGGATGCTCTTCAAGGACAATTTCATGTAAAGCACATTCCAGTAATCCACTCAAGAAATGGCTAAACCATCAGTAACTGTAAAAAGAATTTTCCACTCCAAGTAAGGGCACAACTGGAACACAACACAAAGCTACACAAAAGCACCCCTAGGCACACAGCCATCTAATCCTCAAACGGGAACTACAGATTCAGGAGGACCCTCAAATGGTCCTACTTAATAAATCCTAGTTTGTTCAGCAACCATTATATTAGGGGAGACCAAAGAAAAAGCAAACAGGTTAACTTCTTAGCCCATAAATTCAATTATATTTTTACTAAATGTCTATACAAATATATATTAAATATCTCCTGATTTCTCATGCTGAGGAAAATGTTACACCTGCAGTTTTAAAGTTCCTACCTCCACCTGGATGAGTTGAGTAATTTTCTCCCAGTACTACGCGAATGCCCGCTTCTTCCAACAAAATCTTCCATTTTTTAATTATATTTATAGAATTATCCTGGTAAGAAAAAGCACCAAAAGGTTAATATTTAACTTTTAAAAATTAAACGTTAACTGGAACTGGTATTCAAATTATAGTAGTACAGTAAAAGTAAAAATATATTATTATGAATGTACATACCGTGCTAGAATCATTAAAAACAGACAGTTCAATAGAACCTTGGAAATCTTGATCCAGAACAGACTTCAGACATTCATCCAGCCAAGATTCAGCATTATAAACTGGCAGAATCACAGACTATCATGAATAAAGATAAATAAAGCAATATGCTGCATGATCATTCTTCAAGTCCGATTTAAACAAATACAACATTTTTATTATGTATGCTATAGAGCAATGGTTTCTGAGCAGAAAAAAGTATTATCCTTTTCCTCACAAATGATTCCTTTTTTCTTGTTTAAAACTTGTGCAAACACAATTAATATTTCCCAGTATTGATGTCTCTCACTTGTTCTGGTCCCTTCTTTCTTTCCAATGCTATATTGGTTCCTCACTATTTCCAGTTATTATCAGAACTGATTTGGGGACATGCTTGCTCATCTGAGATCAACAAAGAGCAGCTCTTTCTGAATATAATCCCATGTAAAGATGCAGATTTCAAACGAACTACTATATTCATATATGCACTGTATGTATTTACTAAATTTATATCCCACATTTCATTCAACTGTTGAAGACAGTGATTCTTTTTCAAAAGTTACTTAACTTTTGTTTTAATATCCCCAACCTGTATCGAACAAAATCAGAAATTGTTCTGTAAAAGGTATTAACAATATAAGTCATTATCCAATTACAACTGCATCAGCAACTATTCTTTTTCAGAGTCAAATTTGAGCTACATTATATTTATTCCAGTATTCTTAGATAAAAGTACTAACAAACTTTGAGAAAATGCAATATGAATATGCATATCTTAAGAGATAACAATCTATTTCATAAGAAAAACAACAGATAGTATAAGGAGTCAATTAATTTGCATCCCAATCTGCCATGGTGTGCACACTTTCCCCCTCTAGCAAGTGTGATTAACTCTTTTGTTGCATTGAACTTGGATCTCAGAACAGGAGATTATTCTTATAATTGCCCTGGGTTTTAGAGGCACTCAGCATCCACAATTTAGCATTACACAGACAAGCTGCATCATCCTTATAGCCTGAACTGGAAGGGGGTCACAGGGATGGCCTTTGACCTCATGCTGTGCTTTCAAGATGTTTCAAGAACCTTTAAAACGAAGCGCATCAAAGGCGAAGGCTCTACCCTGCCAACATGTCAAAATAACCACAGGGTCACAGCAGGCAAGCATTTTGGCAGGTTACCAAGGCTCTCAGTGAATATTAAGAGCAACCTCCCTAAACTGGTATCCTCCAGATCCCTTTTACCACCTCACCACCAACAGTAAGCTTAGTCAATTTAAGAGTTTGGATTTGCAAGCCTACACATATTAAAAACAACCAAATGAACATTTTTAGAGAAATGTATTATTTTAAAACAATATTTAATACATGATTATTTTCAAGGATTGGTTCATTGACAATCTTTGGTTATTATAATCCTTGTAGAATATTGGTTCTATATTCTACAAATGGTTCCCACACAGTTAGTTCTTTTGCTTAAGGTGGCACTACACCTTAAGCAAAAAATGAATCATCTGTGTCATGGCTCAAATGGAAAAATGTCTATCTTGAATTTAACTCAGCTCCTGTTACTCTATGGACATATCCATACTATTTCTTGGCAAAATAGTATGGATATAGTTTCAGAATACTCCTTCCTTCCTGTTGCACCTGGTTTATTTTTTCTAGTTCAACCCAGACCATTTAGATGCTTCCACTTTCAGTGGAAATAAAGTGAAAAGTCTTAATAAGTAGAAAATTGGAATTACTTTTAAAAGCTGATTAGGAACTAATTATACATAATATAAGAAAGGCAGTTTTGTGTACTGGTTAAGGTATCAGGCTAGAAACCAGAAATCCAGGAGTTGTAGTACCACCTTAGGCACAAAGCCAGTTTGGTGATCTTGAGCTAGTCACTTTCTCTCAGTCTTAGAAAGAGTCAACAGCAAACCACTTCTGAAAAAGCTTGCCATAAAAACCATAGGGAGTCTCTGAAAATTGGACATGACTGAACTGTAGAAAATAAAATTATATAAATATACATGGGATAAAACTGCAGCTGCTATATTATGCAGTACTGTAAAAGAATAAAAGCAAATATTAAGCACACTGTTCTCTATTTTAAAATATACAGTTCTGGGGTGTTTTGATCCTTAAAGTACACAAAATTTATCCCATTGATGTCAGTGTATTGCAAATACACATTGTAACCAATATTTAGATCTGTTTTCTACACATTTTAATACGAAAGCATACTTAAAAGAAATGATTAATAGATGAGTTTGACCACTTTGCACCCTTCCTGATTACCATGTCAGTAGCAAGGTCCTTCAGTTAAGTATGTACCTTTTTCATGATCAATGATAGTTCATGATCATACATATATCTGAAATCTTGGATTTGGTATTTCTGCACAAAACCAGCCAAGCCGCAGTGAATTTGGAAGAAATTTGGAACATACCACTTGAATCCTACATTTTCCTCCTGCTTTCCTGTTGAAAGGAGCAACAGACTGCAATTCAGTGTCGCCAAAGAAAGGAGATGATGGACTGTGTGAATGGTCTTGCTTGACAAGTCCAGGATCATTTGCACAGACACCGTCTGGTAAAAGGGGAGGCGATTTACCAGCTTCCTGACAGACTGTTTCAGAGACATCCATTTGCAATTATAAATTCAGGAAAATAAATACACCAGGGCAGAACAGGTATAAAAGAAGACATGCAAACAAATAGAACGTGACCTCTCACCAGCAAGGATTATCATTTCACTGGTGATTCCCCCTCCCCCCCCCTTATAACTCCTGCTATAACTTCGGTTTATATAGCTACATAATATCCTGATGGGGAAAAAAAAAGCCCCTAGAAAACTCAAGTGAAGTTCGGTGGAGAGGCTGAAGGAAATGCAGTTGCCAACAGAGAAATTTAAGTCATTAGGGTTTCACCAATAGAAGAAAGGGGGCACAGAAAGAGGAAGTGGCCACCCAGCAGGAAACAGGGGGCGGATAGAAAAAAAAAGGTCGGCGAGTGGAGTGGTTTCGGCTGGTCTTTCCTTCCTGTACACACGCTCTCCGGTCCTTCCCCCACCCCACACCTCCTCTTTTGCGGGCGCCAGAACTGAGCAGGCACGCGCCCATCCACCCGGTTTCGCAGAAGAGTAGAGAGAGAAAGGCTAGAGCGGCAGCGGGGAGGAGCCAAAGGCGGGCGTGTTGTTCCGTCGCCGCTCCGAAAGCAGCAAGCGCGGTTTCAGAGTCGGGGGAGGTGGAGCGCGGAAATGTAACACGAGTTAGGCGTATGTGACAAGTTGCGGGGAGGGAATTGTTAGCCAGCGAAGCTAGCGTGCTTCTTGGATGCGCCCCGTTTGAGGTCTCTCGCTACTGTATTACTGGTTTCCCGTAAGAATCGTTCCAACAGAAAAGTAACCCTTTGCTTTGCACACGTTTAGAGGCACAGTGCCGATCATCTTCTTTCCAAAGACGGAAGCGTCGAGCGCTGCGCTTTCATCCTGATGCACTTTTGCTGAGAACATATACATGGTTAATTCCCAGTTGTTAAATCGCGCAAGGCGCTATTATACCAACCCAAACTCCAATATGTAGCCCAGTGCGTGACCTTTTTTAGCCAGATCTAATTCTAATTCTCAGGGAGCTTATGCCATACTGAAATACTGTATATATCAAGGTTTTTGACCATGATACAATACATCAAACAATTTTTTCATTCTTGTCCAAACACGATTGCAGAAAATAGGACTTCAGTAACAGAGCGGTTAATGCCTGGAATGCATTACCAGACTCTGTGGTCTCATCCCAAAAACCCCAAAACTTTAACCTACAACTGTCTACTGTTGACCTCACCCCATTTCTAGGAGGTCTGTAAGGGGCGTGCATAAGAGCACCAGCGTGCTACCGTCTCTGTCCTAATGTTCCCTTTAATTGTATTCATTTTATGTATTCAATTCATGTTTATACTTATATATATTGTCTAATATGTACTCTACAAAATAAAATAAATATAAATAAATAAATCCTTTAAAAACTTCCCTTCCTCTCTCCCGATGGATCCGCGTTCTTCTTTTTCTTTGGAACCACCATCCGCCAATGTGTTTTTCTTCTAACGAGTCCATCAATTAAAATCCTTTTATCCAACCATGTGTCCTCCAGATGTATTGGATTTTATTAATATTTGAAGTGGTTTTTGTTGTCAGTCTCAAAGCTTACATATGTGTCTATAAATGTTGATGTGGGTAAGCCCCATTTCTTGTTTGCATTAATTGTTGCGAATGATTACTTTTACCGTTTGTTGTCTTTTCCTAGCTATTTATGTTACTTATAATTTCATTACATTGTCTTATTTTGTTAGTAATGATTGTTAGTCACCAAGAGTTATGTACTTGACATGGGCGACCAAACTAATAACTAAAATATTGTTTTAATGAATCCATGTTGAAATTTAGGTGTTTTTTATTAATGAATGGAGTAAGATTGTTTTAAAACTGATTCATATACATATGGTGTTAGGGGCTGGGGGGTTATATTGGATGACTTATATAACTTTATCTGCCTAACTGATTTCCCATTTTTGGTTGAATTATCTGCTCTTATGTATGTGGCAACATGCAAGGAAGTTTTGACACTATCAGAAATAAATCCTGTCATTTCTTGTTATGACCTTTTGCTTTTAGTATTGCCTACTATATGATCTTTCTGAAGTTTTAGATATTAGTCATAACACATGTTATCTTCAGGAGAAAAGCGTGTAGTAAATCTTCAGAGTCGCTTTTTCCCCTTCCTCTCTGAAGTTGCCTAATTCATGTGTAATGACTGTTCACTGTAAAAATGTGAACAACCATAAACTAGTTATATGAATATGCAGTAACTTTAAAATGATTTCTCTGAAACCAGTCCCCACCCAAGATCATGCTCCATAATAACTTGCTTATGAAAGTTGTGCTTTCCTTTATATAAAATAAAATGTTGGAATTGACTAACACAAAATGTGCTGGCTTCCAGCTTAGTTGACTTGAAAAAAAAAAGATTGGATCAATTCATGGAAATCATGAGGGTAGAAACCACTAGCCATGACAACAATGTGACTATCTCTAAAGTCTATCTTCTGGGAGAATATTGAACGTCTTTGTGCTGTTGGTTGGCCATTGTGAGAATAAACCGGAGAATAGACTAGATGGGCCAATTCTCCCATCTAGAGATATCAATTCCGCAGGGATCTGCTTGTATTTTGTTTTACATGTAACTCTTCTATATACATATATGTTTATATTTGGAAAAATTTCAATTTGAAGTTTGTTGGGTTTCAGATGTGTACATGCATAATGATCTTCATTTGATTATACTTATTTCAGGAGAAAGGATCCCCACTTATCTGTACATTATTTCTAAAGTAGATCCTAGAGTTAACTCCTACATTAAGGGAAAAGAATGCACACATTTACCACTCCATATATTATTATTTTTCCTTTACTTTTTCTTGGATTTTTTTTTTCAAATTGTATTTTAAATGTTACAGATTGAGCATTTTTTCTGATTGAGTAAACCAGCAGAGATTACATGGAAGACGGGTCTATTAACTGAATAAAGGGATACAAAAAAAAATAAATGTTCCTTTTGGTTATGCTATATATCTGGAATTTTAAATGTGCTAAACATTTTTTCAGGTTTTCAAATTTGTTCTTTTGTTCCAGTATTTATCCTATTCACCACATAAGACTTATCAACAAGGAGGCAAATTCTAATGAATTTGAGTGCTTCCATCAAGAAAACATTACTCAAAAGTATCACAGAAGTAGTATGCAGAAGTTATTGCTTCTGAAGCAGGGCTGTCAAACTCCCGGCCCACGGGCTGGATGTATCACACACTGGCCATGCCCACGCCCAGTTTAGTGAAGAGGGAAACAGTCCCGATACATCATGTGATGCTGCCATGACGACCTGAGTTTGACACCCTTGTTCTGAAGAATTGAGTTATTTAAACGGATGCTGGACAACTGCTGGTACAATAATGAACAGAATGCACTGAAGGCAACGGCTAAGGTGCATGATTGAACTAACATTTCAGTTATTTAATGAAAAAAATAAAATAAAGCTATAATAGTGTTGGAAGAAATATCCATCTGGTTCAGTTCCAAGCCGAGAGAAAGGCACTGGAGACAAAATGGAGGCTGGAGGCTGATTGGAAAGAGGGCCCATTTATTGATGAAGCAGAAGCACAAGGGTGGTTCTGGGCAGCTGACCATACGGAGTTGAGAGTGAGTGGTTCTTATACCTTCTCTTGGACTTTGAACTTGAGCTTCTTGTTCCTGTACAAGAACATGTGTTCCATGTTCTATTGGCTGTTGTAGGGGTCATAGCTGGCTCTGTAGGTTGTCTGAGCTAAGTTTGGTTGAAGTTTGGAGGGTAATGCAATGTCCTTAGGAGATGGTGCAATGCAGTGAGCTCTGCTGTTATATGGTAGTGTTCAGACTTTGCTGCAGTGACTAATGGATTACAAAATCTGCATTTATAAAGCTGCCCAGCTCAGTATCTGCTTGTGGCGGCCGGGAACTGGGGCTCTGAGTTTCTGTCTTCCTTAAGATTTTTATTTCTCTTTTAGGGGAAATATTTTATCCTACCTTTTTAAAATATTTTTTCAAAATATTTCATTCTTCTAGGTGGGGGCTAGCTTCCCACAAGAGAATAAATGAGAATATTATCTTCTCTTTATGGGCATGTGGCTTCTTTGATCTTTACATCATATAAAGTTAAACATTTATTAAACACTAGAAAGAACTTGTAATTTTCACATGTGCCTTCTAAATATCGGTATTATAAGATCTTAATAAGACTGTTCATAGATTCTGTCTCTAGTTGAGAAAAAATCATTGACTTCAATTGGACAGCCATATATAAATGAATTCAGTATTTACAGTGTTAGAATTTTGCTTTCTACAGTATATTTGAGAGGTTAAACGTTCTGTTGTATAAGTACAGGAAACATCTGACAACTTAAAATGGGAAAGTGCTTATAGAAATAAATCATAATCTGACAAAGGAATGTACACACAACTGGAAAAAATCCATACCAGACATCATGCAAGATAAATTGCACATGCAGTGTTATATGCTATTCCAGAAGAAAAGAAGATATGTTATAAAGCGAGTTCAAAGAATAAGACCCACAAATAGATATTCTCACTGGGCTTGACATTAATGTATGCCACAAGGACTGGAAAGTCAGTCAGTCATATTGGCTCTAACTCTGTCTAAGAAGAAATAAATTGGCTGGCTTGTTTAAAATATAACTGATTTCTACCCTGGTAATAAATAAAAGGCATGTTCGTTCTTATGCATATTCCCTTTCACTGAATTATGTTCTTAATTTTATCTCTTCATATGATTAAGATAGCCTATGTTCTAAACAAATCAAAGGTCAGTATTTTTGGCTTCTGTGTAGAAATCAACTTCAGCCAAAATCACTTTCTGTGCTATAAAATAGTGCCATTTTCAATTTCAGGACATCAGATTCCAGATGTAATAAGTAGGGTGTTCAATATCATCAAATAATTCTGAATAATTTTGATTATTTTTAAATGTACTAATATTATCTAAGGAACATAGGTGTTATGCTAGATTACACCTAGTATGGCTCAATGCATCAATCAAATAGATCAAGAAGTCAACAGCACATTCAGACTCATCTTTCTGAGCATTTGATATTGAGACATACATTTTATTTATATATTACCTTTGACTCTACTTATTACCCAAAAATCAGACATTAAAACTATCATCTAATCATAATTCTACTATAATTTAAACAATATTATTCTTCCAACTTCAAACAAGTCCTGAGAAAAGTGCCATTTTCAATTTCAGGAAATCAGATTCCAGATGTAATAAGTAGGGTGTTCAATACCAAATAAGTGGTAAATGAGAGAAGGCTTTGAAACTTAAAGTAGCTCTTCTAATCTATGGAAAATCTGATACTGATTCAACAATCAACAGTCAAACTGAAAATACAGGAACGTGAAGTGCAATCACATTCAAATAGATGTTTCTCTGTTCAGTGCCTAGATTGCAAACACCAACAATTAAAAAGTGGTATACCTCTCAGAGACCCACCCAATGTAAAGATTGATAAAACTACATAGCAGTAGTTTGGGAGAGATTCAGACATGATCCACAAATTCTGAACCTGCACCAAAGATTGAAAAGTGACCACAGGAAGATCTACTAAAAATCTGCTACAACAGTCCATGCAAAATACCAACCTTGAACTAACTGCTTAGCTATCTCAATAAGGAAATGTTTGAATTCTCAGGATAATCAAGAACTTCATTACCATTAAACTGGCAAGAACCAGGATGAACAATCACAATGAAAAATAGTAAATGCATTACTGTGTAGATTTAATTTAAAGTGATAAGAACAATCCAACTAAAGGCCTCAGCAAAACAATCAGAAAAGGAAGCATACACCATATCATCCAAAGCAGGCACAGAAGAATACAGCTGGATAATGTCAGCTTAACTATGATAGTTAAATCAAAAAGAAGAAATCAAAGAATCCAAAGACAAATTTAATTGACTCACTGTGATACAAGTGATACAAACAGCAACAGAAACACTAATTAATATCGGCATTTGAGCAATGTGATAAGGCAGTAGGCTATTCCTAACTAGGTGGATCACATATGAAAAAGTAAGAATGCCAGTTATCATATGTACATATGTATATATGTCTTAATTAATCAAACCATTGGCCAATTCCTCCTCGGCAGGAAGAAAGCTGATTATATGTTAAAACATGAATACAGCAATAAAGTCTTTCACTCACAATTAATTACTATTGAGACTAATGCACTTCCTGCTTTTGTTATCAGATATGCTGTACTATGCATTATCAAATATGCACTACTAATGTAGTGACATTGCAATATTCTCACTTCTATTAATCTTTCTCTTTTAAGTGGGATGTTGCATATTGTAACAATAGGATTTTCTGAACACTAGAAGTCATTTTTACTAGTACTACTGATATTATCTCTTGAGAATGTCATTTGTGAATTCTAATAAAGAATAGTATTTCTTCAAAATGTATCATTTCTATGTAATTCAAGTTTTAAATATATGGATACATGCATATCCATATATTCATGCAGGAAATGCATGAATGGTTTAACAACAGCATGTACATAAAACTCAGGGCCAGCTGAAAATTGCAATCTGTGCATTTTCTATATTTCAAATAGAACTTAATTTCATATCAGATTAAAACTTGTGTCTTTGCATTTCATTGCTCCATTTTGTGTCATTCTCCTTAAAGTTTGAGAAGATAACATTCTAAGTATGGGATCCCACCATGCATAATTTATTTAGCCGTGTTTTATTAAAAGCTAAATCTGGGGTCACACAACATGTTGCAAACTTTTTTGGGGGGAAGGGGGATTCTTTGAAAACATTTCACTTCTCATTCAAGAAGCTTCTTCAGTTCTAACTGACTGGAGGGGAATGGGAAAAAATATATTCTTTGCAGTCATTTGATTATTAGTATTCTGAGGGTCAGGTCATTAGTTCTCTGAGAGTAGTTGAGGCCATGGAGTTTATTTGTATCCTCATTCACCTGAATCAGAATATACATGGGCGTGGAACCTTATTGGGACTGCTGAAAGGACCACATTGTAAACAGGAGAATCTCCATAGATGTTCACACAACATGCTAAATAAAAACCTAATCATGTGATAATCTAATATAATGAACAAATCCAAACAATATATTCCCAGCCTAAAAGTAAAAGAAAAAGCATGACATTAAACTCCTCCAACTATAATGCTAGACAATGACAATGCTTGACAAACCTCAGCTCAAAAGTCATTTAAATAATCTGGATCTGCCACTATATGTTACAAACAGTTCTTAACTTTATTACCAGTATATTGGAATCAATCAACAAATAAAAAAATATGGATTTTTCAGACATGGGGTTTAGCTGAAAGAGTGATTGTAGAAATCAAATCAAACCTTTATTATGGTCATAGACAAGCATAAAAGTGATTGTACAATACTGGAAAGTGAAATCTATTTCCAGTTTGTATGAATGTTGATATGTGCTCTATGTTGACATTTGCATTAGTTTAATTTTGATACAGGTGCAAGCAAGCAACATGGTCAAAGGTCTTAAAGCTGTTATGTTATGTTTCATGTATCACTTCAGAGACTCTATTACTCCTTTAATGCTATTGTATGTATTTTTGAGCTTGTCGATCGAAAGGTCGGCAGTTCAGTGATCCGAATCCCTAGTGCCACATAACGGGGTGAGCTCCCATTACTTGTCCCAGCTTCTGCCAACCTAGCCGTTCGAAAGCACATAAAAAATGCAAGAAGAAAAATAGGGAACACCTTCAGTGGGAAGGCAACAGTGATCCATGCACCTTTGGCTTTAATTATGCTGGCCACATGACCATGAAGATGTCTTCGGACAGCACTGGCTCTTCGGCTTTGAAACGGAGATGAACACTGACCGCTAGAGTCGGGAACGACTAGCACATATGTGTGAGGGGAACCTTTACTTTCCCCTTATGTATTTTTTCTGATTAATTTAAAATGGTGAAATAAAATGAAATAATCCAAAAGAAATTCTCTCACTCTCCATGGACATGTTGAAAAAATGTAAAGCAGTACAGTATGTAGAGGTCTAAATCTGACATTATTGTTAAATTCTCTGATTCAGTAAAAATATTGTGTATGTGTGTGTGTGTGTGTGTGTGTGTGTGTGTGTGTATGAGAGAGAGAGACTATGTCTATCTGTCTATCATATATATATATATATATATATATATATATATAAACTTCCTATTAATCTTTTCAATTATTTAGCATCTATTGGAGAAGGAAAGGATCATACAGAAAATGAAATAATCAACTGTGTACTGTTTAAATATTGTAATTTCAGATTGTCAGACAGTACAACAAAGACACATTTTTCTAATGCCCAGCTGAGCCAACATGCAATGAATGAGCAAACCATAGTCAATAGAGCAAGTTCAAGACATCACTAAGAATGACTCAAAGAATGTGGACATTGAGAAATATGGGAATGCGGTGCAAAATACCATGGTTTTAAGAAGGCATATTAAAAAAAAGAGAGAAAGACATCCCAAAAGAAAATTAATGTTTGTTAGCAAATATTAGAGCAAGGAGAAGGAGAGATGTTTGAGCCTAACACATCTGTCCATCTCTATCCAAACAGAACACAAAGTTTGTCTCAGAGAAATCAAATTTCCACCTCACCTACAAATTAATTAATTTAATGAATAATAAATCAATTAATTAATTTAATTAATTAAAATCAGTATATGTGAGGTCAGGGTGGTTATTATATTATTCAGAGTTCAATTTGAATAAAATTTAGCTCTTCCAAGGACAGAGCCAGTTTGGAGTACAGTAGATGCTAGCCTTGAAACCAGGAGACCTTGGATTGTAGTTTTCTGAGTTTAGGTACGAAAGCTGCCTGGAGATTTGGAGCCAGTCACTCTCTGTCAACCTCACTCACTTCATAGGCTTGTTGTTGTGGGGAAAATAGGAGAAGAAAGGAGTATTGGTGAGTTCACCACCTTGAGTTGTGTGTGTGTGTGTGTGTAGCAATAGCAATAGCACTTAGAGTTATATATAGCAATCACAGTGCTTTACAGCTCTTTTTAACCAGTTTACAGTGTCAGCATATTGTCCTCAACAATCTAGGTCCTCATTTTACCGACCTTGGAAGGATGAAAGGCTGAGTTGACCTTGAGCCAGTGAGAATCAAACTGCTGAATTCCTGGCAGTCAGTAGTCAGCAGAATTAGCTGCAATACTGCATTCTAACCATTGCACCACCATGGCTTGCTCACTCTATCTATCTATCTATCTATCTATCTATCTATCTATCTATCTATCTATCTATCTATCATTATCTATCTATCTATCTATCTATCTATCTATCTATCTATCTATCATCACCATAGGATAGCATATATAGGATTAAAACCTTGGGGTTCTGGGCACCCCACAGATTTACAGAAATTAGAGTCTATAGTTTCCTATTTTTTTAAAAAAATAATTTATATGCCACCCTTCTCCGGAGACTCAGGGCGGCTTACAAGGCATTAAGCAATAGCCTTCATACTTTTGTATATTTTATACAAAGTTAGCTTATTGCCCCCACAAACCAGGTCCTCATTTTACCTACCTTAGAAAGGATGGAAGGCTGAGTCAACCTTGAGCCTGGTAAGATTTGAACTTGCAGTAATTGCAGGCAGCTGGAAGCTAAATACTACCTTTAACAGTAGCATTAGTCTGCTGAGCCACTCAGGTTCCTTTTCAATGATTACTGTGGAAAAACAAAACATACAGATTTTTTTTTTTTACCAAAATGGAGTGACATTTGTGAGCTCAGATTCTAATAAGGATGAAACCTGCCTAACCTGAAAGAAAGGTTTTTTTAAAAAGCCCTCAGATCACTCTAATGTTCTCATGAGAGACAGTTATTCACTTTTTTTACCAGGGTGTAAAAATTCCAATTGAATATCACTGTCCATGTAATAAACTATTTATTGTAGTTGGCATTTATCTTCTCATCATATTCCACCAACAGTGCAATTTTCTTAGAATTCATAGTGAGGCAAACTAGGTAGCAGCTTTTTTAAAAAATAAAATAAAATTCTGATACAGCTTTGCCAACGTATGCTTTGCAATATTTTAAAAGCAGTTAAAAATAAAACTTAATATTACTAATGGTGGAAATAATGGTTTATCTTCCATTAAACTTTACAATTATTTTCATAAGTTATTTTTAAAATTGTTTGTGTGCATGTGAAAAGCCACTGGGTATCACAATAATCTTAATTTCACTGTTACGATTCTAGGCCAACCAATAGCATGGCTGACTCATCCTTAGGACCCTTATTTAATACATGCATTTGTTCTCAGATAAATAATATACTTTTCCTGGCCATGTTGTTATCTGATTAGTTGGGTATAATCCTCAACTTACACATTCTTACCTCAGTAAGAGGCTGCTGGAACTAAGCAAACATTTTCTCTCATTTACCAAGGCATCTCCTTTGTCCCAAAGCAAATAAGTCATGGAGACAAATGGCAGTCCAGCAATTGTCAAAACACACCTGAAGTACTTTATGTTGGTTTTATCATTCAGGAAATGATTGATATACAATGTTTGTCCTAAGACTTCCTGATAGAGGATGAAGAAGATAACTAAAGAAACAGATTTTCAGAGAGAGAGGGAGAGGGAAGGAGGGAGGGAGGGAGATTGGTGAAAAGGCACCTTCAGTGATGGAAGGTTTCCCCTTTGAATCAGAGTGAGCTTTTAAAGTTCTTTTAAATTGTAAACTTAAGGTTAGTCACTATACCTTTTTTGGCTTGCTAGTGGAATAAAATGCTTGAATTAAATCAATAAAGATTGTCTTCAGTTAATAACTGTGGGGAAGAATAGGGAAAAGGGCTTGTGAGCATCATTCATTGACTTCATATTAGAAAACTAGATGTTTCTCCATTATAGCTGCAAATGATTGGTCACTTAAAGAAATACAGGTAAAGTACAGGTAGCATTAATTAAATAAAATTTATGCTTGTTCCTATTTTTAAAAGTGTTGTCTAAGTAATCTGTTAAATTAATAAATATAATCATCAGGAATATCTCCAGCCGATCTCATCCTGGCAGCATGCATGGCAATTTGAGAACACATGCTGTTTGTCCTAAATGACTTCTCTTGCATAAATGACTAATTCCAAAAATGATGATAGGATAAAATTATGAATTGAAGTTATATGCACTGACCTATTAAATTATGTGCATATGAGATAAATTAATTACTTTAGGCATATGTGATTAGACACAAATATTTGTTATTAGGCAATATTTTAGAGCTTCACCAAGCTTATTAGACAGTCTGTAACCATATTATATCAACCCTCCCATTTCTCAATTTAATTAAGAGCTAATTACATTTTATGCAACATATATCAACATGGGAGCCTCCTATATAGATGGCTGATTAAGACTGTAGCCTCTCCTTCGAAATGCATTTCATCTCTGTTTCTCAGTGGAACATGATTGAATAGGTCATGTACCATGGCGCTACCAACCTCCATTCACCCTTTCTGCCTTGCTTTGTAAATAGCTTTGAATGAGTCATATAGATGAAGATTAAATTAAAGCACAAATGCAGTTGATAGTGTACTGAGTTCATTTTAAAATCAATTATACATTTTTTAAGGATATGTTCAAGGAAATGCTCCATTTATTATTGTAAAGTTGGAAGAGGGTATTTGCCTGTAAGTAATCAAACCTCCTGCACAGTGTAGACTTTTAATTCTATTTCTTTGATAGCCTGGATATTAAACACTTTTGTTTCTCTATACGTTCATAGTTCCATTGGCATTGAATTAGTTCCCAGCCAGTTTTGCACAATGAGGACACTTCTTGCTGAACAAGATTTATTCCACTATATTAGGTACAGGATAGTATGAAGAGTAATATATCTAAAGACTGATTCATCTAGATGAATGATTCATCTAGATGTAATGATGGGCAAGAGGTTTTGTCAAAGCCATAATCTCTCAATTTAAGAATAAGCAATATTTTAGAGCAATTGTATATATTTGGAACATTGAAAACATAATATGAGCACTCACAATATGGTTGCCACTAACAGGAGATTTTGGCATTCATAATAGCAATAGCAATAGCACTTAGACTTATATACCACTTTACAATGCTTTATAGCCCTCGCTAATCGGTTTACAGAGTCAGCATATTGTCCCCAACAATTTGGGTCCTCGTTTTACTGACCTGGGAAGGACGGAAGGCTGAGTCAACCCTGAGCTTGGTGAGATTTGAACTGCCAAACTGCAGTCTGCTGACAGTCAGCAGAACTAGCCTGAAGTACTGCACTCTAACCACTGTGCTACCATGGCTCATAAATTATGTCTTGGTAAATTACTGACACTAGTTGTGGTCAGTAATAAATATCCATTTATGAAAGACAGAAATTGAAGACGTTGCCATGAACTCTCTAGGAAGATGTACTATACTAGCTTACTTGTGTCTTTATTTCTAAGAGTTTGATTCGGAAGGAAGAGATGAAGCTGAAGGTATCCGTGGATGCAGTATTTCTGATATGAAGGCAAATATCCCTCTGGAATATATAAGGGAATTGTGTAGTATAAGACATAACCCAATATCTTAAGGTTTTCAGGGCAGAGATGTCAGTTATGTCAACTACTAACCAATGTATTACAAAGCCAGTGAAGCACAGAATGAAAAGACTGTTGAAAGGTAAGAAAGGATGGGAAGACCATTGGCATCAAAAAGAACTGCACTCTCATGCCGACGCAGGGCAATTCATTCAGTATTGCTTCATTCTGTTTGCTGTAATGATGCTTACCTAAGTGTCTGTGACTGAGAGAAATCAGCGGAGTCTAAGCTAGCAGCGTGTTAAGCCATCTGAAGTTGGGAAACCGAAACCTCTTCCTAGAGTGAGGAGTGTAATGTGTACACAATTTCTGCAACTCCTTAAACTGGGCTCACATTGCTGTGTTCCATAGCAGCAACAATAGCAGCATAATTCTAGGAAATGTTACGTTTGGTTCAAAGAGTTGCCAAAAGTTACATGGGCATGCCTTAGTATGTTTCAGAACATCTTATTTTGCCTCTGAATCTGAAGTGCGGTGTGCATACTGTTGGGTTAACCCATCGCTACCAGTTGAAAACCCATCGCTACCAATTTGCTTGTGGGTGTGCACCAGTTACTACCGGTTCTATAGGTGTGGCTTGGTGGGGGTGGCATGGCTTGGTGTGTGTGGCAGGGGAAGGATACTGTAAAATCTCCATTCCCTCCCCAATCCAGGGGAAGGTTACTGCAAAATTCCCATTTCCTCCTGATCAGCTGGGACTTGGGAGACAGAGAATAGATGGGGGCGGGGCCAGTCAGAATTTTTACTACCGGTTCTCCAGAACTGGTCAGAACCTGCTGAAACCCATCTCTGGTGTGCGCTCATGTGCACGTGTGCAACACTCCTGCACATGTGCAGAAGCATCCAGGCGGATGGGTGGAGCCTCCTGCCGCCACTGCTACTGGTTCACTTGATCCGGGAAGAACCGGTAGCAACCCACCACTGGATTAACCCCACTCATTTATTTCCATTTTACATATTACAATATATGAAGATATCTTTCTATCATGCACAAGAATCCTTTCATGAACACTACACGCAATAATTCAGTAGATACATGTGGAAAAATGAAGAATTATCAAATTGTAGAGTTGGAAAGGACTATAAGTATCATCTGGTCCAACCCTCAGGATTCTGAAAAACCATTTAAACCATGAGGGGTGGCAGTCCAATCTCTCTTTTAAAACCCGATATGATTTTGGAAATCTGAATGCCTAAAACAAAATAGCACAATCAAATGGAAAGGAATGCAACAGAGAGCAATGGTCATGACAAAAAAACCTCAGAGTTTGATAAAAAAAAAAACACACAGTATAATTCAATTACCTTTATAGTAGAGAATGCTGAAAAAAGAAAACAAAATCTGGCAATGCTTAGCAAACAAAGATGAGCAATATTTCTGGTTTCTAGAAATTAATCTTGACTTGACTGAGACAGAAATGTCTCCCATGGTGAAAAACAACCCTTCATTATGATATCTAAACATTGCCTTACAAATAATCATCATATTGTAACTTCTGTTTCAGAAATGTTTTACAAGTAATTATGGCTCATGTGATGTTTGTCATTGGTGAAGTACTTGACCAAGGATTATGTAACGTTTGCCATGGTGAAACTTCACAGACTATAGTATAGATGTTTAATTTATCTTCCATCTATAAACTCTGTAAAAAGGGGTCTGAAAAAGAAAGTGGGATTCTATTTTCATAGAAATAGTGTATTTTGTTTAAAAACGAATAAACTACAAACTGGGTTCATACATGGTAAATCATTATTTAAACATAATTTATTGTATACAGTTGGAATAAACCACAATAGCTGGAACAGTACAGCCTAATGAGCCATAAAGTGCACTTCATAATGGCATGATATACACTAAAGCAAAACTATTTTTAATTCATGCGCAGATACTTGCTACTCAAAGCTGTTTAAGCTCAGTGGAGAGATTTCACTCAATAGCAGGTCAGGGCAGTCCACAAGGCATTTTCTGGAGACTATAAGGATCAGGCAGGCTTACAGTGAAGAAAGCAATTTTCCAGTAAGCCAGTGCCAAGCTGTTTAACCAAAAATTATACAAATGAAGGCAAATATATGTGTCTCAGGATAATGTTGCATGATCCAATCTGGGTCAGTTACTGAGACCAGAGGTTTAATATTACAAGCTTTTGGACTCATGCTTGATCCCATCCTCAGGGAATCTCTCTCTCCCACATTCTGGCCCAGATTGGATCCTGCAAAAATTATACTTTGAAAATGGCTCCATGCCTAACAGCAACCCTGACACAATCTTCCCTTTGAGACTGTATTGATCGATCTAGTGGCTACATTCTGCATCAGTCACCATCTATCTCAGTCCCCCAAAATACAATTATAAGAAAACCATATTTTAATAACAATTGTCCAGGCCAGGTTAAAGACAATAATCCCTAATGCTAGCCTCATCTCCATATTTTGTTCCAGGTAGTTCAGAGGTCTACTTTGGCCTTCCCCCAACTGAGGTCTCTCTTGAAATGTTAGGGTTTTAACTTTCAAACTTTCCAGTCAACTTCATCACCACATTTGGAGCTAAGAGTACTAGAAAAACGAAGCTGCAAAGAGATTATCCTTGCATTCTGCTTTCTCCATGACTGATTCCTCCAGCTGTGCAAATGATGGTTTTGAAGAATAAAAAGGTTTGAAAGTACTAGACCAACAAAATAATTCTAGCAGAGGATTTTAAAGAAAAAGTATTGACAGTAAATCTATGGGCATTCTTTTAGACCTAAATTAAAAGTACTCTTTTGCCAGAGATTAATGAGATTAAAGGCCTGGAAATAATCCCTGGTGGCAATGCTAAAATACTTAGTCCCTTGATTCTAACCAGCATCTACACAGTATTACAAATATCTGAATTTGGCTGGTACTTTTCAGCCATGCTTTGAAAAGAGAAGTAAAGAATTCCAAACTCATTGAACAAATTTATAATCCTGTTTAGATGCAAAAATATTTTTTTCAATCTCATAACGTTGCAACTTTTTAAATAAAAATTAATTTTTTTATTATTAAAAAGTACAAATAAACATACAAACAACAAAACATACAAAACAAATAAACATAAATCAAATATTTACATCTTCTTTTTAAACTTATCACATCAGTAATCTGTATTTATATTTATACTTATACCTTTTCTCTATCTTTTTCTAATATATCTCTTGTATCTATATTCCTAGTACATCATCTCTTCGCATTTTCTTAATCTACATATTTAATTTACTATTTTCCTTAATTGGTACTTAATTTCTTATCTATAATTTTTATCTTCTCATTTATATCCATATCCTTTTTTCCTTTCTTCTTCTCCAACCAGTTATACCATTTCTGCCATACTAAATAATAGTCCGTTTCCTCCTTTTCCTGTATTACCTTTGTGAGTTTGTCCATTTCTGCACATTCCATAATTTTACTAATTATTTTATCTTCTGTTGGTATATCCTCATTCTTCCAATTCTGGGCAAAAACTATTTGTGCTGCCTTTAGTATATGAATAATTAAGTATTTTATTTCTTTTTGTATTGTCCTGTTATTATTCCTAATAAAAAGGTTTCTGCCCTCATTTCTATTTTTTGGTGTATGATTTCCTCTATTTGTATTCTAATTGTCTGCCAAAATTGTTTTGCTTTCTGATGTTGCAACTCTTATATTATATAATTTTTTCCCTAATTCTGACTGCATGCTGACTCTATTTTGGTTAAGTATCAGATTTGTTTAGCTTACTCTTGCTTTTATTGTGTCAAAATCCTGGGATCTGCTTTTCAGTGTAACTTCATGAGCTGGCTTTGTCTCTTGGTCTTTGATTATAAGAGCTTCCTGCCCAGATCTGGAATTGCAATACCTTGTTTATTTGCCACACTTCTGAACTCTTATATTGAAGTCTGCCAGTTGTATTGTCAGTATCTATGCCGGCTGGATATTTTGCAGCAAATGAAAAATTAAGTCTGCCAAGAGGATGTGCATCAAGATAAATATCTGTTTTAACAGCCCCATAAATGGTTTGTAAAACAGGAAATTAATGTTTATTAGATGCAAGGTTAACTGTAGGTTATCTTGTTTTTAATGTACAGGTCATCTTTGCTAAAATAAAGTTTCCAAGGGAAGGAATAACATTATACACATAAATATATATACAGACATACGTACACATCTAAATCATTAATATCTCTGCAGAGACTAATATGGATCTTTCTTACAAACAATTTTTGCGAACTGCAAGCAAAATTGATTTGAGGTTTGGAGCAAACCATTAGCCTACACATTCAAGTATTCGTGTAAAATTCTGACAGATCAGACTCCACATATTCCAGCATTCCTTTTCCAACAATGGTTAACTACTTTCTAGACTAGCTGGGGCTTTGAGCTCATCCAGTATGATTATTAATGGTTAACAAGCTACTTTTTATTCAATCAAAACCCTATGATTTTTCAGGACAATCCTATTGTCTAAAAATCAAGGTATTGACTGAGTTCATGAAACACACTAAACATGGCATGGAGCACATTCAAACAACTTTTTAATTCTTACCTAAGGTTTTCTTAAGTGAGTTGCTCACCTACCATGAACAACCCATTTCTATCTGGGCTAAAGAAAATAAAAAGCAGGTTTATCCTTATTGGAAAAATATGTATCCAGACTATTTGTTCTTTCGTCCATCCATATATCCATGCATTCATCTATGGAACCACAAACCCTTATCTTTTTTAATTAGTGCAACAGCAAATTGAATGCTAGCTGGATTGGTCAGCCAGTTATTCATTTATTTATTTTTATTCATTTAGTATGCAACTGAAACAAGCAAAATGTACTATCAAGGCAAAAAGAGCTAGCTAAAGAGCTAGCTAAATGTACTATCAAGGCAAAAAGAGCCTTGATAGTACAGTGGTTTAATGCACCCTGTTATTAACACAGCTGCCTGCAATTTCTGCTGGTTCGAATCTCTCCAAGGCTCAAGGTTGACTCAGCCTTCCATCCTTTCTAAGGTAGGTGAAATGAGGACCCAGTTTGTGGGGGCAATAAACTGACTTTATATAAAATATACAAAAGAATGAAGGCTATTGCTTAACGCATTGTAAGCCGCCCTGAGTCTCCGGAGAAGGGCGGCATATAAATCAAATAAAAAATAATAATAAAAATAAAAATAAAAATAAAAACTGTACAGCAGCTGAATTAAGATCAATCTACTCTGTACAGGATAGAGAAAGGCTAATCCTTTGCCTCCTCTCTTTGGTATACTTCTAAATGGAGCAGTGAAGAAGTAGTTCCATTTTAGTACCATTCCTGCAGTAACATTTTTCCATCACCATCAGCTAACTATTTAGATTCAGATAAACATCAGGCCACATTAAGTGCTGCTTAACCAATAAATCACAGTTAACGTACCACCTATAGTTAATAGTTTTTCCATCATAATGCCTAGGTTTAAACAGAGAATGCCAATCTGCAAACATCCGTAGTATTTCATACCAAGTGGTTGGTCTTAGACAAATGGTGCTTGCTTAAGGTTCAGATATCTATCAAAACCACTGCCAGTAAAGCTGGCAAAATAGAGCAGTGGAGACCAGTTCTCCCTGTGCAGAAAAGCTTGCATTTCCCCATGCAAATGTGTAGTACAATCTGGGGGTTTCGCTGGACTCACAACTCCCCTCAATTATCAGGTGGCAGCTGTGGCCAGGAAAACCTTTGCACAGCTTCATCCGGTACAACAGTCACACCATTTCCTGGATCAGGATGTCACTCAGAAAAAAAGAACTCATGCCTTGGTCACCTCATAGCTTTGACTACTGCAATATACTCTACATGGAGCTGGCCTTGAAGACCATTCAGAAGATTCCACTGGGCCAGGATGCAGTGATGCAGGCACTGAGGTCATGCATTGCTGTGGTCATGTGAATCCCTGCTTTGTGAGCCACACTGGTTGCCATTTTGTTTCCAGGTATGGTTCAAGGTGCTAGTTATGACTATAAAGTCTTAAAAGGCATAGAGTTGGTTACGTGAGGAACTGCCTGTCTTCTGTTTTCTGTCTGGCCAGTTCAAACAAACACTGCTGGTGCTCTCTTTCTCTCTCTCAATTAAATAGAATTATATATTGGAACCTAAGAATTGTGCCTTCTCTTGTTGGAAGAAATATCCTTCTGGGTTTAGCTCCAAGTGGGGAAAAAGACACTGGAAACATGGAGACTGCTTGGAAAGATGATTTAATGGTGGACAGGATGGACACATGGTTTGAGTTCCTGAAGAGGAGCGGGGCAGAGATGCTGCGATTCCCTGGGTTTTATGCCCTCTCTGGGCTCTGAACTTCCTGGGGCCCAGAAAGAGTATCCTGATTGGTTGCTGCCAGAGGTCATAGCTAGCCTTTTAGGTTGTCTGTGTGCCAAGTTTGGTTGAAACTTGGTGGGTGGTGCAATAAAGTCAATTAAATGGCTCTGCCTGAAGGAGGTAGATCTTTGTTATGTATTATAGACTGGCTCAGGCCTTAATGGCCCATTAACAAAAGTGGGGGACTGAGTTTCTGCTTCTCTGAGTTTCTATTCTCTTTTAGGGAAAATATTCTGCCTTTTTAGTATATCCTAAAATATTTCATTTTTCTAGGAGAGGGGTGAATGCTAACTTCCTACACTCTGTTGCACATCTGCCCTCTGGAATGAGGTCCCACCCCATCCCAAGATCAAGGTGAGTCCCATCATAATGATGTTCGAGGGTTAAAAGACCTAGCCCTTCTCCCAGGCTGGGGCAAGTTGGAACCCTTTTTGAATGTGTTGTGGGGCAGATTCATCTTTTCATTGACTGTGTCTTCTGCATAGACCACACATTTTTTAATTTTATTCTTATATTGTGACCTGCCCAGGGTCAGTCTGGAGTTGGGCAGTGTCTAAATCAAATAGGTAGGTAGGTAGGTAGGTAGGTAGGTAGGTCAGGCAGGTAGGCAGGCAGGCAGGTAGGTAGGTAGACAGAGTGACAGATGTGGATCAGGGGTGGGTTCTAAAATTTTTTACTACCAGTTCTGTGGCGTGGCTTATTTTGTGAGCGTGGCTTCATGGGGGGTAATATGACTGGATGGATGTGGCCAACTTTTCTTTTTTTTTTTACTTTTAAAAGCATTTTTTCTACAATCTTAAGAGGTTGCAGAAAAAAAAATGCTTTTAGAAGCCTCTGACGATCAGGCAATTCAGTTGGGATCGCCAGAGGCTTTTAAAGGCATTTTTCTTTCTACAACCTCTTCGGCTAAAAGTAAAAAAAAAAAAAAAGCCTCTGATGAGGTGGGCGATAACGGAGTGGCGACAGGGCCGGGACCGGTTCGGGGGCGTGGCCAGCCAATGTTATTACCGGTTCTCCGAACTACTACAAATTTTTACTACCAGTTCTTGTGAACCGGTGCGAACCGGGAGCAACCCACCACTGATGTGGATGCAATCCTTTTGGCTTCAAACTAGAAAGGAGGCAATAGGAATTGGCAGTGGATACAGCAAAATATACCCTGATTTAATTTTCTGCTAGTTCATGAATGAGTGAAGACTAGTTTTACTCAGCTTTTAATGTGTTATGTGAATAAGGCCAGTAATACATTTATTTTATTTGATCCTGAATACACTAAGGACCTTGGCTTGTTTCATACATTGTGCTAAACTATAACCTACAATTGACTAGATTAAAACAGTATACTAAATGAAGTGAAAAATGAAAAGCTTCCAGCTCTTCTCTGCTCTACTCAGCTTCCCTCCCCTTTATTTAGAGTTTTATGGGGGGGGGGGGTTATGACACACATAGTCTTTGTGTTTTGTGTAAAAAGAACCAGTGGTATAGTGGTTAAGGTGATGGACTATGAGCAGGGAAAGTCAAATTGACCCTCATCCCTGGAATCTCACTGGGTGATTTTGGATCACTTTCAGTCCAACCTACTTAAGGGGTTATTGTGGGAAAAACAGAGGAGAGCCTTAAGCTCATGGAATAATTATTTGTAAATTATTGATTGTGCATACTGTGGAGATTCCTGTGGCCTTTCTTCCTGGACCTAGCTCAACCCAAGTATTCCTAATCCCAGTCTCTGGTTTCCAATCTTGCCCACTATTGGGCAGAGGGGCTGAACCTACATCACACATCTAGAATTTCCTTCATTACATAATTCTTAATAATATGCAGCTTCCTCAATTACACAGTGGAAACTTCAATACTAAGTAGCTCAAGATCATACATAAACTTTATTGTACAACAAACTCTATGATATAATCTGCAATGACTTCTCTTCTCTTTTTTAATAGTATAGCAATAGCACTTAGATTTATGTACCACTTTATAGTGCTTTACAGGCCTCTCTAAGTGGTTTACAGAGTAAACATATTGTCCCCAACAATCTGAGCCCTCATTTTATTCACCTTGGAAGGATGGCAGGTTAAGTTAACCTTGAGCCAGTCAGGATCAAACTGCTGGTTTAATTTTATATGAAAAATATGAAAAAGTCAAATAATTTCATGCTTGTAACATTGATATTTTAAATTGTAGTTAATACTGACAGAATATTTTTCTTTTCTATGTTTTTAATACTTATTTAAAAAATAGGATGTCAATAATTAATACTACACAAATATTGTATTGAAACAAAATAATGTATGAATAATAATAATAATAATAATAATAATAATAATAATAATAATAAGTACCTTCCCATTCACAAAGTCCTCTTTCTCTATTATTCTTGGTATACACATCTTTTAAAACAAGCAGCAATAGACATTGGAATTCTCAGTCCCCTTCAAACAAGACACACCCATGTTGGTAAAAGGGGAAGCTGTGATCATTTCGAATTTCCAAGTTATTATAAGCCACCTCAAAAATTAAATCCTTTATGTTCAGCCTCCCCAATCTAATTCTCTTTTAATGTGCTAAACAGTAACTCCCATTGTCACTTGCAAAAATGATTAAAGAGACAACTTTAATAAACCTGGAGCACATCAGGCTGCTTTAATTATATTATTTTGGACCTTAAAATCCAAAGTCTCTTGTTTTGTTTATGTTTCAGAAAGACTGTCCCACAGTTTCCCCAGCTTCCTATTCCTTATTGGTGAACCACAGTTCCTCTTTCCTTGCTCCATCATGATTACTGTAGGTACATGCCAGTCTATTGTTAAAGCGATGGTGGCAACATGCTAATCAACCATTTTTCTTTCTGTAAATATTTGTGGTTAAAGTAAAACTTGCACTGTTCCCATTTAATATTTGCCAATGAGTTAATTTATCCTCTTTAGCTTAGTTCGGCACGTAAGCTAGCACGTGCATTCCACACCTTTGGAATACATCCCATTTTGGGATGCCTGGATATCTGCAGGCATGAAAAGGCCATAGTTTGGATTGTGATGTTGCTCTTTGAGTCTTTGGAGACACCCTTCTTCCTTGCTGCTTTGCCGACTTTCCTTTGTGTGCATTTGCTTATATGTGATTGTACGTATACTTGTGGAAAAAATGCAGGAAAAATACAGATAGCAAGTCTCTTAAGCTCAAATGATTTACTTACAGGAGTGTTACTGTATAAAATATAAGAGGCATATAAAACATTCTATGAAACTTTGACAAACTAGGCATCTCTAGATCTGCCCCTCTTTGTTTCATTAAAGTTCCACAGAAAACTTTGAAGAAAGGAAGCATGAGAGTTTCTTTGCATTCTACTCAAGTGAACAGGTCTGTTTATTTAATATTTGGAATTATGACATAGGCTGATGTTTGTGATAAGCAATCTTTTAGAAGTGAACTCTGAAACATTGCCCTAAGTAAATACATATGTAATATTATTTGTAACTAAAAAACTGTGCTTACTTTCTTCTCCTTCTCCTTCTCCTTCTCCTTCTCCTTCTCCTTCTCCTTCTCCTTCTCCTGCTTCTTCTCCCTCTCCCTCTCCCTCTTTCTCTTTCTCTTTCTCCTTTTCCTTCTCCCCATCCTCCTCCTCTTCCTCCTTCTCCTCCTCCTCCTCGTTCTTACAGCCAGACTCTTGTGGGTTATAAAGCATTCTTGAAAAGAAAATTAAAGTCCTGAGAAGGCAAGCTCACATTATGAGACAAGGCCAAGAAAACAAAGTATTGTGCAATATTTCATCTCAGAATGCTGCTGTTTGATACTGTTTTTGTCTGGTAATTAGATGTTTCATCTACTGCATTATCATTTGATGCAATTAAATGTAAGCCACATTGGAACTTTGCAATCAACTGATTTGGTTTTTCAAACAAACAAAAACCATAATTTGCAATACAAAATTGACATGGAAAAAAAATCCACAAATAGATGGTCATACAATTATAAGATTGAAGCCTATTCCATGATAAACTCTATGGGAACATAATCCACAAACCAGAAGAGGGTAACCTGTATTTCACAAATATTAACAATACCACCAGGAATGTAATGGGCTCTTTGCAAAACAGCACCAGTGCTGATGAACTACATTGCAGTTTTGCAGTTAGTCCCCCCCGTATTCATGAGCTTTGGGATGCTACTGGCAATCTTGGAGTATCTGTGTGTTGGTGGGAGGTAATACAGGTAGTCCTCAATTTACAACCATTTCTTTAGTGACTGAAGTTAACAGAAATAAGTGACTTACAACAGGTTCTCGCACTTAAAAGTCTTACAGTGTCCCCAGGGTCACATGTTCAAAATTCAGGTACAGGAGTTTATGATAGCTGCAGTATTCCAAGATCAGGTGATCACTATTTGCGCGACTTTCCCACCTGACTTCCAATAAGCAGAGTCAATGGGGGAAAGCCAGATTCACGTAGCAACTGCAATGATTTGCTTAACAACTATGGCAAAAAAGATGATAAAATCAGGCATGACTCATTTAACAACTGCCTTGCTTAGCAACAGAAACTCTGGTCCCAATTGCAGTCATAAGTCGAGGACTACCTGTAGTCCCAACTATTACTTCAGTACTATGAGAATAAGATACAGTACTGAGTAGTTTGACTTCCATAGTTGCCTAGAAATAGCTAATTTAAGACAAGTCTTGGAAAATATTATTTGGGAGTGGCATTTCTAATTTTAAACATACTAAGCCATGCACTGCTTTATTTAAATTCAGATATGAATTTATGGATTGTGGTAATAAGTCTTTAATTTTCCTTCAGCTCTTCTTTCAGGTGGTGCCTGCCATATTTCTTGGACTACAATCTTCATTATCCACAGCTGGCAGGTCACTGAAAGCACCAGGTGGGGATACTGGGATTTGTAGTCTGAATTGTTGTTATTGTTGCTTTTATTACAGTTATTTAAATCCCACTTTTCTCAACAATCTAGTATGATTTTAAAACAAAAACCCGTTCAGCATTCATGCGACAGTGACATAGATAGTAATAGTTTCATCCCCTACAAGCACTTGCCTTGTTTCTGCAATACCTTCCAACATCCATGGTGGCACTGTGGTTAGAATAGTTAGAATGCAGTATTGCAGTCTAACTCTGCCCACTGCCAGGAGTTTAATCCTGACCAGCTCAAGGTTGACTCAGCCTTCCATCCTTCTGAGGTCAGTAAAATGAGGATCCAGATTGTTGGGGGCAATATGCTAACTATGTTAACTGCTTAGAGAGGGTTCTAAAGCACTATAGAGCAATGTACAGTATAAGTTTAAATGCTATTGCTATCACAGTGTTGAAAATTGGCAGCCAATGCTGGAAATTAAATGCAGCTTCTCTTAGATGTTTGGTAGCAAACAAAAGCAAACACATAGATAATTTAAACTACCAAAGAGGTTAAAAATAATGTAAGAATCTCCTCAATCTCCTCCTAAACATTCCCCCAACTGGACAAAAAGAGTTCAAACATCTTGTCCTTTCTCCTCCAGTGACCTTATTAAGAATTGATGCAATCTGATCCACTAGCAACAGTTTAGACATATTAATTATGGCAATATTAATGTTTATATTTCTAAATATATGCAACAGGTTTCATTTCCTAGTGAGCAATTGCTCCACAAATGAAGGAATAAGCTTTCCTTCCAAAGACCTCTAAAGAACCTTTGTATATAATGTCCTTAAAAAACGGATGTGTAGTTCTCACTTCCCTTTAACGTATTTTGAGACCTCTGTTCAGTTAAAAAAGTTAGAATAGCGTTGTCCTTCTCCAGTTAAGCTTTACATTGGTATTGTGTAATTGGCCATACTTGTTCAACTTCACCAAATCTTCTTTTGCCATTCAATGCCAACTCCTATTTAGTATATATACTTATGTTGAATCCATCAGGATGCTTTTAAACAATAATTAAACAATAATGCCAATCAGGTTTTTTGTGTGGTGCACTGAGGCACAAATTAAGACCAACTTTAAATAGCATGTTGTTGATGCTATTTAATTGCACAATTAACATTTTAAATGGTCACAACTGCATAATTTCAGATTCCGCATCAACATTATTTTAAGTGTCTTCTTGCTCCAGGTTCAGAAACAGATCTTTAACTGGCTTGTAGTTCAACTTGCATCAGAAATCTGTTTATATAGGTGTGTGGACAAACATGTATTATAAGTGAAATATAAGTAAAAATATCCAGGAAGAAGCTGTATACACTTCACAAATAATTCAGAAGAAGTGGACCTTGACGAAATGGACCCAGAAACTGTACCTGCCTGTTATTCATTAAAAATTGAGTTTACTGTTTGAGCTTGAAATAGAATGTGCCTCTTTGATGAATCAGATTTTTTTGCAGATTACCACTAATAAATTGTTCCTGCAGAGATCAATATCTGTTCACTGATGAGCACATGCGAAGCTACAGTTTGTCAAATTAGCTGAGTTTATGAATTGCAGTGATTGGGATGACACAATATTCTGAATGAAAATTAACACTGGTTAAAAAGAGGATATAAATTGTATGTCATGTGTTTGTCTTATTGTGTTATAATAAAATATTAAAATATTTTTTAAAAAAAGAAAATTAAGCAAGAAATATGATACCTGTATAGGTTAGTACAAAAAGTGAGGCCAGCCACTTGTGGTTGATTTGATTAGCAAGCACAGTAAATAGATGCAATTAGCAGGTACTTTCTAAGTAAATATGATACTTATAATGAAATATAGTACTTTCAAGTGGAAACCAATTATTTTGATCTGTTTTATTCTAACATCAGATTCCCACATGGTATTGAACTTTAGTGAAATCCAATTTTTTGTTACTGTGCTTGGTGGGTATGGCAGGGAAAGGATACTGCAAAATCTCCATTCCCACCCCACTCCAGGGGAAGAATACTGCAAAATCTCCATTTCCACCCCACTCTGGGGCCAGCCAGAGGTGGTATTTGCCGGTTCTCCGAACTACTCAAAATTTCCACAACTGATTCCTCAGAACCTGTCAGAACCTTCTGGATTTCACCCCTGGTATTGAACCTGCCTTCCCTTCCCTATCGGATAACACTTGCTGGAAGAAAGGCCAGAAGATTCAATTCTGCTTATTCTAACCTCTCACCAATTTACCAATGAACATCTTATCTGATGCACTGACATTTCTGGGCATACTGAGAGATATCCAGAGTTGCGTTTCTTAAAATGAAGATCTTAATCTGAGTAAAGTTCAGTAAATTGAGACTTCTCTGCCAGTCATCAAATGTGCCTCATTCAGCAATGCATTAAGTGATTTACATCAGTCATGCTATAAAATCGAAGGCAAGTACATAGATTTATTTATCAAATTTATAAGTATAATTTGCACGATGATGTCACAACAAACAACATTGTTTTCTCCATTAAAGTTTCATTCTTCCCACTCAGTTTTATGTTCAAGTGCTGGTGCTTTTCAGAGTGGCAACTTGTCAAGCCACTTCTCCTTAACTGCATGCTGATGCCCAGATATAATGCTTAGAGATGCGCTGAATCAATTGTCCCCCCCTCCCCCAGTGAACATCTAAGGCCTCCCAAACTTTGCAGCGCCACAGAACAGTGGAAGCAACCCTCCACTGGGATTTGGTCACATGTTGCAAGAGGGATCAGTTTAGTTAATGCAGGTAGTCCTCGACTTAAGACCACAACTGAGCCCAAAATTTCTGTTGCTAAGCGAGACAGATGTTAAGTGAATTTTGTCCCATTTTACAACCTTTTTTGCCATAGTTGTTAAGTGAATCACTGCAGTTAATTAAGTGAATCTGGCTTCCCCATTGACTTTGCTTGTCAGAAGCAAAGATGATCACATGACCCCAGGACATAAATCTGAGTCAGTTGACAAATACCTCAATTTTGAACACATGACCATGGGGATGTTGCACTACAGGAGTGGGTTCTACTTACCTCCGCTACCGGTTCGCAATGGGAGCTTCTGCACACGCGCAGATCGTTCATGATGACGTCCGGGCGGCTGAACAGAGCCTCCTGCCGCCGTTACTACCAGTTCGCAAGAACTGGACTGAACCAGAAGCAACCCACCATTGCTGCAATAGCACTTATATTTATATACTATTCCATAGTACTTTACAGCATTCTCTGAAGCGGTTTACAGTGTCAGCATTAATGCCCCCAACAATCTGGGAAGGATGGAAGGCTGAGTCAACCTTCAGCCTGTCAGTTTGTAATGGTTGTAAGTGTAAAAAACAGTTATGTCACTTTTTTCAGTGCCGTTGTAACTTCAAACAGTCACTAAATGAACTGTAGTAAGTCAAGGGCTACCTGTAATTGGATCTGGACCTCTGTCTGGGAGTCTCCACAGCATTACAACTGCTTCTATATACAACCCTTTTTTAAAAAGTTGAAAGGCATTGAGCAATTTCGTTTTTTATACTTATTTAACCTTGGCACCATCAGGTCTTCAGGGATATAAGAGAGTTTATTCTGCAGTGGCCTTCATGCTTACAACATTCGCTAGGGTACAACAAATCATTTTTTTCTAAAAAGGAGAATATGAGGGATATATCAAATCTTCTGTCCCCATATGCCAATCATAATATATTTATTAACTTTTTTTCCAGAAAAAATGTTACTGTACTTAAAAATATTCAAAGGCCTCGTGTTAGCAAGTAAGGAAATGTTTGGAAGGAACTGGCAACTAAATACTTAATGTCATTTATATAACAAGCAGTCTATGGGGCCTAAAGTTTGGTACATTCTATATACTATATAGTTACTGTAGAAGTACTAAAAGTGAGAAGTATCTTTAAAGCTTTAATTACTAGCCTTACCCTACTGGGCTTTTGTATGACTGGAATGGACTTCTTTGCTTCTGAGTCCTGACCCTTGTCTGCTGTCTGGACATTTGTGATGTGCAGGCCTAGATTTTGGCCTCAGTCTTGCCCTACTTGTACCAAGGGAAGCTTTGAGTTGGCATGCATTTCCCCCTCAGCATGCATTTCCCCTCTTCACAGTTGCTTCTCGATTTTTTTTTTAAATGTCAAAGCTTCTCCCTTCCACAGGTCCCACATCATAGACTGCCTTGAATTTTATTATTTTAAACAACGTGCATTTTTTTAAAAAAACGAGAAACAGTCCTAGCAGAAGTGCCAATGTTCTTAGCTTCCTCTTTCTTAAACACCCAAAACAGGAGCAGTGAACGTTTAAAATTCGCTATAGAGGGCCTGCGAAGTTCCCCCATAAGGAAAGCCGTCGGTAGTTGTATTCAACTGGCTGCCGTCACTCTGAAAACAGAAAGAACTTTTTTCGGGTTTAGTTAGAAAAGCAAAGTTAAGGAGGCCAGGAGGGCACGGAATCCGCTCCGTAAAAAAAAAAGAAATCCATTGCCGGTTTTAGCCGCGGTCTCTGGAGTGGGTGGTTTCCGAGGCGCAGCGGCTCCCCGCCCTCCACTAAGCTTGGGACGCGGAGCGAGCGCCGGCTAGGAGAACGAGGGCACTGTTGAGCCGAGTGGCCGGACGGCGGGGATGGGCTGGTGTTAGCGGTTTGCTCTGGCTCCGGTTTGCTCTCGCCATGTAAGCGCAGGCTACGGGAGCTCTCCTCTTTTCCCTCCTCTGCTGGATCCTTTCTAGGGCAGCCCGGCGGGGATCATGCGGAGAGCCCCGGCGCCCGGGCTGCTGCTCCCGCCGCCGTCACCTCTGTTGCTGCTGCTGGGCTTTTTGGTACTGGACAGGGGCTGCACGGCGCAATACTCGAGCGACTTGTGCAGTTGGAGAGGAAGGTAAGAAGCTCGCTGGGCGAGGGGCTGCGTGAGGTTTGGATGATTTGCCACCTCTGTAAGGTGTGTTTCCAAAGGTTGGGTCTTTGTCCGGGCATATCCCCGTTCCTGGGATCTTGCTTCCCAAGGTGCGCTCCTGAGGAATCTAGACTTCAGGACACCCCCCCCCCCCTACTCCCTTGCTCGATCCGATTCTCTCTGGGTTGGCTTTGCTAAATCGGAGGCAATTAACGCTGTTTTTAAAGAGAGCGAGGACCCTTTGGGGATCTTTCCTTTCTCTTATGGAGGTGGGGGGGGCTGGATGAGAGATGAAACCCTACTTTGTGGAGGGTCGTTTTTCTTTTCTTTTTTTTTCCCCCTTAAAGCCTTTTCCCCCTTCTGTTGCGATTGTGAGAGTTTGAGTGGGGTTCAGAGCGAAACGAATGCCAGGCTTGGGAATCTTGACTCCAGGAGGGCTGGTTCTCTTCCTCCCCCACTCCCGCTCCCCCACTTCATCCCAGAACTGCCGGGTGTGCGTGTTTGGGATTTAGCGGTGTGTGTGTTTGTGTGTTGAATTTTAGCCGTCGTCGAAACCGCTCTTCGGAGAAGTTTCGTTCGGAAAGGGAAGGCAGGAGGGGGGCGCATAGTTCCGTGTGGGCTTGCTAGCTCCAGAAGCTCCGGGACACATGGATTTGATTGTTTGCAAGGGGGGATAAAAGAAATCTTTTTTTTTTCCCCTTCTTCTTCCACCCCTCGGCTGTTTGCTCTGATTTATTGGAAGGAAGAAGGAGAGGGACAGTTTGATTAACATTCCAGGAGTGTTCAGGATGAGTATATTGCCAAAGCAACGAGCGAAGGGGGTGGGGGGGAAGAAGCCGGAGAGCGCTCAACAGACAAAGGTAAAGTTTCTCTCCTGACCACCGCAGCACCCTTCCACATCTGTGCAACTCAACACCAGAACAACACACTTTAAACTTGGTGACCTCCTCCTACCTTTTTGTACTAACTTCAGCGTAACTCGGGTAGGCTTTTTCTCAGCCGCCCTCGAGATAAGGGGGTGGGGGGGGAAACGGATAAGGGTTTATAATCTGCGTGTTTGCGAATGTGTAAAGATTGTTTCGCCCTTATCAGACTTGTGACGCTCTCTCGCGCTCTCCCTTTTGGCAGCGTTTAGCTATTGTTTTTTTTTGGGGGGGCGGGGGGAGGAGGAAATAAACCCCAATAGGTATTTTTCATTAATACCTGAATTAGCGCCGGGCTTGTTTATTTCCTCAAAACGCTTTGGGATTACTGAATTGGGTTTTTTGGTTTATTGGGGGTGGGGAGATTGTTTATTAAGATTGGAAACCTGGACGTTTGCTGTATACGTTTTGAAGTTGTTCCCTGGAAACCGTAAAACTGGCATGCCTATGCGTGGGCAAGGAGGTCTCCAGAGAGAGGGTGGTTAACGTTCTCCTGAGTTCCTTTGGAGATCACCTGCTATATTGTATAACAACTAACATCTCCTAAATGTTCCGAGCTGAGCCTCTGTCTCTCTTACACCTGTGGCATAACGTCACCTCTGCTACTTTAGATTTTAATCAGGATTGCTAACAGAAAGCTCTTGGCCATAATTCCTTAGTTTGCCACAGCTATGTTAATCGTCATGCTTGTGAAATCTTTAAAACTCCTTGGCCTCTACATTTTTCTCTCTTGTGTCTGACTCTTCCCACCCCCCACACACCTCTTCAGTGATACAGGTGGTCCTCAACTCTTTAGTGAATGTTCAAAGTTACAACAAGACTTATGACTGTTTTTCACGCTTAACCATTGCAGCATCCCTACTGACAGGTGATCAAAATTCAGATGCTTGGCAATTGACTCATAGTTATGACCGTTGCAGTATCTTGGGGTTATGTGATCCCCTTTTGCGACCTTCTGGCAAGCAAAAGTCAATGGGGAAGCCAGATTCATGTAACAACCGTGTGATTCGCTTAACAAATGTGGCAAGGAAAGTCGTAAAATGGGGCAAACTCAAATGTCTCGCTTAGCAACATAAATGTTGGGCTCAATTGTGGTCATAAGTTAAGGTCTATCTGTACTTTAAATCTGTTCTATGGTTTTTGAGAAATCTTCTGTAGAGCTGAAAAGGCTTTCATTTAGTCATTAATCCATGGCTAAATGATGTGCATCTACAACCGGTATCTGAAGTTTACAAAGCAATTTATTTTTAAACAAGTAGAAAGACAGTGAATGATTTCTTTGGATTTATGCAAACTGGAAAATTTAAATGAATGGAAACTGGAGGCAATATCAGGGCAGTAGCCCCAGGCTTAAATGGTGGGAGTCAGATTTTTCAGAGGGGTGTGTGTGTGTGTTTTGCTTTGTTTTATGGAAGAGAGAATCCTTTTTGGAAATCCTTTGGAGAAAGGTTGACCTCTAGCTATCACAGATTATCTCACCTGTTAAGAATTGTCACATGCCCTGTAGCAAAATAATTCCATTATCTAGAAAGATAAGTCCCTGAAAATAGTGGCATGGAAAACTTGTTGAATGTCATCAGATAACTTTACAAGACCTGGACCTAAAACAAAGTTCAGCTAATATAGGGAACCATCTAAAGTTTTGCTGCCACATTCCTGTTGGTATGATTTGCTACAATTGCTTTGTGTAACAAAGCAAACAATTCTTAGGCAACAGAGTTGTAATCACTGTAGAACCAACTTCTCTCAACACCAGTATGATTTATTGCTGGAAATTAGTTGTGGACTCCTACCCAGAAATTGCTGTGGCCACTGAATCAAGAATCTATACTTCTTATGATTCACAAGTTTACTTGAACTTATTTTGTATATCTATAATTATAGATGTTGAAAGTATGTTAAAGACATTGTGTCTCAGTGTCCTTATTAGACCAAAGATATTCCAGACCAAAAATTCTTGGAACCATCTTCTGTTTGTTCATGTATTGAATGAACAATGTCTTTCATGCCTGATTTTCCTTTTAATTGAAGTTCATAAATGTGTATGCCTGAATTTGATCAAATGTGCCCCTTTTTTGAAAATGGGCATTGGCTTGTAGATTTCTCCCAAGATCTCTTTTAAAAATACCACATTTGATTTGGGTGTGATTATTAAAAGGAGATTGTGTGGGGGTAAGGTCATATCGTTGTTTGGATTATCTCTTCCTAAAATTAGTGGCAACCATATTTCCATAACATGAAATGGAAATATTATTTGGGGGAGGAGCAACCTAAAGAGCATGACTTGCTTTAACTCACTTCATAAAATAAAAGACAGAGGCAGTATTCCCGATTTATATCTGTCTCTCAGCTGCAACACTAAACCATTAATATATTACTCTACTGATGAATGAAGTCTCTCTTCTGGGCTTGTCAGTGTCCTGAATGCAAGCCACAAGGGATGTGTGTGAGCAGCATGACTCACTTCCCTGTTATTGGCTTACCCAATACTCCCCCCCTCTCCCCAATCTGTCATTAAATATTTTAGTTTCGGGAATGACGCATGCTTGCTGACACTTGCAATTGCACAAGAAAACATCAGATGTCTGAAAAATAGATGGAATTGACCAAACAGGTGGCTGTGGTATAAGTCAGACTGCTCTGGCCAGCAGAGTATTATAAGAGAGAGCCAAAGTTTCATGGTTTTAAGTTCCAACTCAGGCACCTTCAGGTAGGACTAGCAAAGTCCTATCTGGAACCTTGCTTGGAATTCCTGCCTGTCAATACATTTGGCTTTATGGAAGTTTTTCCTTAGGGCTACCACTATCTTCCTAAATGTATTAAGATGCATAATGTCCAGCAATAGGCATATGCTTCTGAGTTCTAGTCAGTAAGAAGCAACAGTAGGAAATGACTGTTGCCTTCGTATCTTACTCATGGGCTTTGAGTAAGCTTTTTGTTGGCCACCAGTGCAAGGGAGGATGTTGGACTATATAATAGTGCCTTGCAATACTTTAGTATTGAAGGCTCAAAGGGGCTTCAGTGTTCATGGAGGTGTTCATCCAGCCCCTCTCAGCAGTTCTTTAAAGTAGTTGTGTTTTTCTTAATATCACACAGCTGCCATTTACAGCAGCTCTGTGATCCTGGGGGAAAAAATGTTTGGTTTAATTCCAGCAAGTGCTGTGTGTGTTTTCTCCCCTTTCTCAAAAACACTTTCCTTCCCCTGAAGTACTGCTGATATGTCCTTAATCCAGTGTTTTTCAACCTTGGCGTTTTGAAGATGTGTGGACTTCAAATCCACCCAACTTTAGGTTGTCAAGACTGCCTTCATTAAAATCCAGTAAGCTGCTATTATGAATAATATAAAAAAAGAATGAACTAATGAATATGAAGGGATATATAGGTCACAAATTCAGCTTGGCCTTCTGGAAAGGCAAGTTCAGCAGGGCCAGTGGTGAGAGGGACTCGCCATTTTACTTCAAGAGAAGCAGAAGCTTCTGACAGTGTTACTGGATGCTGCTTTCCTTTCCAAAATAGCTTTCCTTTCTTCTGCCTAACATGAGCTGGTGGTCTCTGCTTAGAATCTGTTGACACTGGTGATGAATAAATAGGCATTAATGTGCATGTGAGAATTCTTAAGAACTATTAGCTTTTAAAATTAGTCTTTTTTAAAAGTTTGGAGCAGTTGAGCTTCTCATATCCTAGGATAGCTGTGTGCCCTGCAGATGCATTGGGCTACAGTTCTCAGTATCCCCTTGCCAGCATAAACAACTCAGAATTCTGAAGACTTTTTGTCCAGCCCTAATTGCCCATCTTCAAAATTCTGGCACTTTTTCTCTAAAGGTTTTTATACAGTGATTATCCCATTGTTGTATGTAGGATTACAGCCTATTCTTTCTGGCTGTGTAACCTTAGAAGTTATATTTGTTACTGTGGCAGCAGATGAGGTCTAAAGTACAAGCAGCCACTAATCTGTGGTATCCGGCCTTCAAAGTTAAAGATTTCAATGATAACAGAGGTGTAAATGCCAGGCCTTCCACTTAATGTAAGTTCTTCCTAAAAAAACCCCAAACCCTGTTTTTTTCTAAGTTGTCAAGCTGTTCCCGTAGCAGGTTGGTCTTAGAAATGCCTGAAGTTCCCATTAGTAGTTATAAATAACATTGTTCTGAACAAAAAGGGGAACCACAGTTTTATATATATTCATAACTACTGTAGCTGTCAATGCATGTTTCACTTTGTAAGAATGAATACTGTTGGCATATCTTGGTTTGGTTTGGAAGTAAACAAGGCAATTTCTTGTCTGTGGGTGGGATTAGGTAATTCTGAAGTTTTTCCATTAAGGCTAACTGCCTTAAACTGAATTATATGGCCTTACGGTCATGCGTAGGTAAAACTAAAATACTGCATGGATGTAATAATCTTCTACCAGCAAATGCCAGCAAATGGGACGGAAGTAAATTATGAATTTTGGTTGTCTTGTTTGTGTAAGAGCTTTGGCCATTTATCCTTGCCTTGAAATCAAACCAACATCATTTTATATTTATAATGAAAGTGAATGCAGGTTTGCTTCAAAACATGGGTAGTTAACTTGCTTGGTTTAATACATTGAATAATCCTTTACATACAGTAGATAACAGGAACATGAGATGATTTGGCAATTGGTCCTGGAACTGACTATATATAAATGTAGATTAGAGAAGTGGCTTTGTTCTTAGTTCAGACATTTGATATCACCATATTTATCCGGAAAGGAAAGATTTGTTAGTCCATCAGACCTTTTAACACCTTCTGATAATGAATCATCTAACCTCTGTCTAGGCAGATGTTTTCTGCCTCCACCAAATCTTTCAAGCCATCTCCCCATCTCCCCCCAACTCTTGACAGCTTTAACTAGGTCATGAGCTTTTAGCCAAGTCAACTCAAGTTGTTTTGAAATGCATTCAGTATTGTGAATCATCTATTCAGTAGGAACTTGGTGGATTTGTATCCTGACTTGCTTGTCTTTTTAATTCTGCTTTATTCCTTTATGGTTTCTTTGATATCATTAGCTTCAATGAAAACAGTGCACCCTCTTTCCTTTTAGTCACAAGAAAAGCTTGCAGACCTGTGTTTGTGCTTAGTTCCAGAGTCACTTATTGCTAAAAACTTCAAAGCATGAATACTGTCTTGCTTTTCTTTCAAACTGAAAGATCACATTTTGGCATTGGAGAAGTTTCAAATAATCCATGGTATTTTGAAGTGGGAATTTCTTCCACTCGGGAAATTACACTAAGGCCATTGATATAGGTATATAAGTATACATTGTATGTGGTTTAATGAGTTTCAGGAGTCAGTTTTTTTGCACTGGAAAGCTTTTTGTATTTTGGAACAAACAGTGTGCTTCTGAGCCAATAGCATTGACTTTATTGTGAAGAAATGGCAAATTCACACTTTCAAGTAGGACTTTATATAAATACTGTAGCTCTTGTACTATGACTGTTCTATTCTTGTAATCTGTAACCATACACACCAACAGATCACCACTTTTTTTAAGACTTAAAACTGGCAAAATCTCAATTGTTCCACTGAGAGTTACATTTCTGAAATTGGTGAGAAGCATGAAGATCAACAACTAGCTCCTTCTCCCATAATCTGTCAGCTCTTGACATGACTGACAAACTTAGTTTGCAGCCAATAAAATGGTGTTATGATGATGCTAATGATTAAAATGTAAGTTTCTTGGTGTTTTCTCATGAAACCTCTGAATTTTGTTGCATCTCCAGTGTGGCAAGCATTTTATTTTAAATAAGAATTGTAAGTTGTCCCTTGTTTTCTCCCCACACTCCAAATCATATCTCCCACAGCTAATTTCTGCAGAAGATTAACATTAACATTTATATTATTAAATTTTATTTGATCACTTTTTTATGTAATGTATTAGAAATCTAATGTCTGGTTATGGTACATAAATGCATTTATCATGTCGGTTGGTAGGATTTCACATTGAGTTGGACTTGAGGCTGAAAGTTGTGTCTAATTCATTTTGGTCTTGTTGCTTAATTTATTTTATGGAAGGACTTAATTTGAACCTTACTCCATGGTTTGGAATGGACTTGATGTTAGCAGACTTGATTAATTTGGCTATTTGAGGCAAGTGCCAATACAACTTAAGAGAATTGGAAGCTTTTCTAAACCTTTAAAAAATCCTGACACCATTATTTCATTGTAGTTTTCCACAATCGTCTTTCAAGTCTTTCGTAGTCTTTTGTCTGAGTGCATCAAATATTCTTGTAGAATAAATCAAGGCACTTTCATTATAATGTCTCTATCTTTTTTCTTTTCCTAGTGGATTAACTCATGAGTCCCACAGAAAAGATGTCGAACAAGTCTACCTCCGTTGTTCTGAAGGAACCATAGAATGGATGTATCCCACCGGAGCATTGATCATCAATCTGCGACCCAATATTATCTCTTCCTCTTCCAAACATTGGACTATTTGCATAAAACCTTATAAGAACTCTGCAGGAGCAAATATTTATTTGGAAAAAACTGGAGAACTAAAACTACTGGTCCAAGAGGGAGATCACAGACCTACCAGAGTGTATTGCTTCAACTTTGACCAAGGTGGGCTTTTTGTTGAGGCTACCCCTCAGCAGGACATTAGTAGGAAGATTACAGGCTTCCAGTATGAACTGATAAGCAAGGGGATGGCATCTGATTTGCACATGATTTCCGGTGAGTTGTGATACGTTACTTCTATTTGGCCTTGCAACTGATTTACAGTTTGATTGACTTTTCTGTTTGTACTTGAAAGGTAGCAATGTTGTTCAATCCGAGGGCTGTTCAGACAGCCTTCCAAACTAATTCCTTTTACAAAGCAAAAGTGTTGAAAACTTTAAACATAAACAGCATATATAAATAACTTCTTAATGGACCTCCTCCCGAGTCTGTCTCTGCAACTTTTTGCTTGTTCAACTCCAAATGTCGAACTTGTTTGCTTTGCAATTGTTACCTTGAGGTGCGAGTCACATACCGGTTTATCCGTGTTGTGGGGTTGCTTCCCTTTCCTGTTCTCCTTATGAATATGTTTAGATGGTGAGATACTGTAGGCTTCATCCCAGTTTAATAACTTAAAAGAGAGGTACACCTATTTATAGGCTTCAGGCTTCTTTATACATGCGTTGGATCTCTATATAGATTTTGCTTCCAAAAAAGAAGTTGGCATCCAAATATTAAAATCACATGCCCATGATGGTGTGTATATATATATATAGTCTCCTTAGTCTCCCGATGGGCAGCAGGGTGCTTGCTGGCTGCCTGAAAAAAGCCTAGAAACTAGTGGATTGTGATTTCACTGAACTAGGGCTGCATAAAAATCTTGGTTTACGTAGGAAGAACCTGGCTAAAGAGAAATACCTACCTACCTACCTACCTACCTACCTACCTACCTGGTGTAGTGTGGTAAGTTGTAGTTTTGCTGATTCAGCTCCTATATATGGAGAGGGGCACAACTGTTTCTTTAAACACGTTATAACTGTCTTGCAGTTGAAAATCATTTTGAGTCATTAACAAACAATTCATCAACAGTTGATATCTCTGAAAGCAAACCTGGAAAATAAGTTGTAAGCGTTACTTCCTTCCTAGAGACCATCACTGATGTGCAAGAACCCAACCGTCTTTCAGAGCTAACAATTTATATTTTCAACAGCTATCTCTTGCTTCTAGTAAAATGTACTACAGATATTAATAAAGATTGCAACACAACTTATTTTTAGTTTTTGGCATGTTTTTCCTTATTTTTAAACAGGCTCCATTTTTGTTCCTTGCAGCAAAAAATGTCTTATTGTATAGAATTTTTCTCCCTAGTTTTTTTTCCTAGTAAGGTTGACTTGGTTCAACTCAAAGTATTAGAAATGTCTGCTTTGTATTGACCTTGATGTGTAAGTGTCTTGACCTCTGGCTGCTATAAAACTGTAATGTCTCGGAGTAGCTGATAGGTGGCGCATTTGCCATTATAACTAACTTAACTCATCTTGCTTTCAAAAACATTTGTAATTCAGTAGCATTGACTTATCCTGCTTTTAAAGTTGAATATTTTAAATATGTCTGTCACTGCTGTAAAATCACAATTTTTAAATGTGTTCTCAGAATTTTCCCCAAAGATTTATTTTTGTTTTGAAAATCAAACCACCCTCCACCCCCTTTTCCCATGTCACATACAATATAAATGCTGTCCTTCATATTATTTCTCATTGTTATTTGCCTTAGCTGGCTAAACCTCTTAGAACATGTTTCTATTTCTTTAATTGGCAGTCATTTTTTGATAGTTGGATATTATTTGGGACATCTGAACCAAATATTAGCTCAGTGGATTATTTTATTGTGAACATTTAATGACAAAATAGGAAACATTTCATCCCTTAGGATATTGCTCTTTAGATGTAAAGTTTTGGTTTTTAGTCCAAATTCTAGTTTAGTTTTCCAGATTTGCATGCATCTCCTGGAATGCAGATGTGTAACTTGGTACCCATAGTATTTCCCCTGGTATTAAAGTCCCATTTTCTCTATATAGTGCAATCATAGTAATATTTGTTAAATAAGATTTTCTTCCCAGGTAAATGCATATAGGATTGTGATCTTAATCTGCTCTTTTCAGGAACTGAAAGTAGATTGCAGGTCCCCCCCCCCCCCAAGTCAGGCTTGCATACAGTAGATCCTAGTCTGACGTGAGAAAAATAGTCACTTTGTCCCTTTTTATGGATATATTCACATGCTGGACCTCACCATCACAAGACCTATTGACCACACCTGAAACTCTTATATACAGAAGAACACTGACACCAACATCCTCTAAACTGTGCTGAAGATGTTACCTAGCCTACAAAAACATTTGGAAACCAACCCACAAACTCAGAGAATGAACTTTCACCCTCATCCTACACCCGAGCTAGATATTTGCCACTATTGCATGCTGTTTTTTTAATAGAACAGAAAGGAACTGGCTCTAAAGCTTTGAGAAGTCTTAAAATTGTTAATTTACCCTTTTCCTAAAATGTTTTATTTTTTTTAGTAGACTGACTGCTTAAAAAAACAACAACTTTCAGATAATATTATTGGAATCTGCCTTTATTTTTGTTCTGCTCTCGTCCTAATCCAGCTGTGATCAAAGTTCATGTGTCATCTTATCCTACTTTAAGGCCCTGCTGTGCCCCTAGTCATAACACTGCTGTGAGAATCAATACATAAGCAAACTGTACTTGGTGGAGAACCAGGGGTTTGATTGATACATTCAGCATTATATTATTTGACACTCTTCTTTTGACTCAGTCTGCACTTTGCAAATAACTGCTGTGAAAACCACTGCCTGTGAATTAGCAGCACATGAACATTCTGTTGCAAATGAATGGATCCTAAGCTATTATGCTACATAGCATTATCTATCCAAATTGTCCAGTTTTTGGAAAGTGCTGAGAATAGAATTGGAGAAAGAGACACTATGAATGAAGAAGCCATGCTGGATTTACCCCTACCACTTTTTGTAGGTTGGATTTGTTGCCATGATGACAATCCTTATGCTTATGATTGATAGAAACAACTGTACAGTTTCTTCGATTCATCACACTTTATCCCAGGATGAGTTTGAGGCAATATTGTTATGGTGATGTCTTGAGTTCCTCTATGGTAGATACCAACATTCTCATCAGTTCAAGAGCTGGGAATTGAAATGCTAGTTTGCTGAACTTTGCTATCTTATGGTTAGAATTACATCATTAGGAAGAACTAATGCAAGAGTTGCTCAGAAATTCTGCAAGGGAGAAGAGCACGTCATCCTTTTACTGCTTCCGTCAGTCTTTACTATGAGCGTGACATTAGGAAAAACACCGTGCTCAAAGTGCATTTTCTGCATTTTCATCAATAGTTTATTATTATTATTATTATTATTGTAGTAGTAGTAATAGTCTTGTAAGCAGTTGTGCAGGAAAAGCAGGTGACCAAGACTCTTAAATTATCTAAATATATTTATACAATAGGGAAGGAAGGTTTGCATCAGGAAATTGAACACATGAAATACAACAGTTGTTCCCTGTAATGAAGTCTTTCTCAATCTAATCCAGTATGAACAGACTGTATTTCCAACTTGCCTATTTCAAATAGAGACAAGCACTTTACTAGCAGCATTCCTGATCACTGTGAAGAAAATTAGGAAAATGTTTAATTTCCTTTCTACCCCCAATCCCACTGAGCAATTTCATCAGTTACTTTAGAATGAACAGAAGACATTTGGTGAAGAGTTTGTCAAAAGTAACAACTGTGCATACACACACTCTTAAGAGGGTTCTGCCTGAGTTTGTTTTTGAATGAAAGGAAGAAAAGTTGGGGGACCCTTACTGAGTTTGAATAATCTTCCTCTGCAGCTGTTCATCAAGGATTCCAATCCTTTTATTCATTTAAAAAAGCACTTTAGTTTGTGACAGTTTTTTCCATGTATTTTAAGTGCTTAAAAATGTTCAAGCTCTTGGTTTTCCCTGAAAACCTATTCCTATTCCAGAGCCAAGGTCTGCAAACTTAATTTACTGGAATTCAGAAATATAAAAAGCCCTGTTACCTTCAGGGTTTTTAACATATTTTTTTTACACAGGCAAGTTAAACTTTAACAAACATTTCTTCTATCTTGATGAGATCTGTTTCTTATAAGGCAGCTGGTTCTGCTGGTTAATGGGCTTCCTATATTTTAATGTCCAGTATGTAGTTGTAGGAATTTATAAATGCCAGCATTCAACCATAATCAAGTTAAGGGATAATAACCAAGCATTTCCCATACGATTTTTGCTGAATTGAAGGAATATGCCCCTTGGGTATTTCTTCTTCAGGTGTGGTGTAAGGATTTATGGGGGTGGTGCTGAGATGGTCTCTCTCCAAACATCTGCATGTGATAAATTATAGACCGGTTCTGTGTAACAGCATTCCCCTACCAGCTGTTTAGGATCTCTTTTGATCCTATGATGCAGTTCTACTTCCCAACAGGAAAGCATAACTATTTTTTCCAGCTGTACTGTATATTGTTGAAAAAAAAACATAGTAGTCTAACCATAAATGTCATACTATCATTCTCCTTAGTCATTGATTGTAAACCTACGATACATGCATCACATGCCATCATTTACCAACACCCAACAACTATTCTTGCAAGCATGGCCAAGAATGGGGTGGGCTCTTGCGTGGCCTCCAGGGTGGATTTGATTTAAATCACGATTTATATCATGATTTAAAACACTAGTAAAAAGGCTTGATTTAAATCAACTTGATTTAAATCATAATTTTTAAAGAGCAACTGTCATCTCTGTCCTGCAGTGGCTCCTCCTCTGGCCTGCTGTTGCCTCACCGACAGTCCCAATATTGCAGAATATACAGCCTCATGCTACATAACTAAGCTCCATTTCATGCTGAATAAACTAAATTATTAATGTATCTTAAATGGAAAACTATCTTTAGATAGATTTTTATTCCAAAAGCATTTTATTAAAATAAATTTAATAAAAATTAAAAAAAATCAATTTAAATAAAAAAAATCGATTTAAATTTTTAAAAAAATCATTTTTTTTATTTTAAAAAAAATCATTGGTTTTTATCCACCCTGGTGGCCTCCAGAGCATCTGCACATGAACAGGGCTTGCTTTCATGTAGTTTTCAGACGCTGCGGAGACTGCGCAAGTCTCCAGACCCTTGGAAAATTGCATGAGAATGGGACCTGGTTTTGCGTACACAGTTAGTTGCATACTGCTATTCAGGGTAGTTTAGATGGGTGGGGAAGTAGAAAATTGTTTCTCTTTTGCTCAGAGGCGGTCAAGTTAGGCACTTTCTGAATGTTTGACAGGCCAAGTCAAAAAGGTTTGCCTTCAGTCTTTTAAGACATGCCAAAAGGGTAGTCATAAGTAGTAGTTTATCAGCTACAGAATCTGGGTTAAACCCTATTTGGGTTTAGCACACCCTGCTATATAAACAAGCTCGTTCAAACAAAGCTACAAATATCATTATGAAATTTAACCAGAATTCCTTATCTTCCTTATTTAGTAAAGAATGCAGTCCATAAGAGCTACATGGTAGTTTTATTACCCAGTAATTTTGACTGCAGGTGATCAAATTTTATAGTTAGCATGGCATATTTAATGTTTACATAGAAGATTTATATGAAGGAAGACTTTGTGCCTGACTCATTGTTTTTCCCTGCTCTTGCACTGTTCTTTGAAATTCCTCTGAAGTGCTGACCTCTGGATTTGCTTTACTCTGATTTTTTTAAAATTAAGACCTTCTGTACCATTTTCTTATCAGTTGTATGGGAACACCTCTTTACCAGCATTGTTAGAGGGGCTCCATCTATAAAATATTGTCATGTTGACTCTTTATTTCCAATTATCAGTGGATGGGATTATCCACTGAGCTACCAAACAAAATAATTTTATCCAGCTTCTTGGATTGATTCCCTGTCAACCGATAATCTTAGAAATCCTTGATAATTTCACTTATTTAGCAAGGAAATGAAGGTGTCTCTGATTGCATGCTATAATAAAAACAATCATAAATACTTTTTAGCTTTTCACAGGTCTCACGTTAAAAAATATTGTGGGCTCAGGTGCACAGGAAAATGTTAAGAGCCTTTTTGGATATGAATCAAGGTATTTAATCCTTTCAGGACTGAACTGCCAGCACTTAGTGCTGGTTACAGTGAATGCCTCAACCCTGGTAATGTCCATAACAGAGAGTACAATATTTTCAGGATGAGAAATAACTTTGGCCCAACACCAACATTTTAATTAGGCTTTAAAGGGTAGCTGATATGCCTGGGCCAGATTCTCTTGTTTTTCACATTTTACTTTAAATGTAATCCTCTTTCCAATAGCAAAAAATCACAAAGGGCAAGATTTTTGAAGCAAAAAAATGCCAATGAACAGTTCTTAGGTGATCTTAAAGAGTCATGATTTGCTTTAGTCTTGAAATAAGACTTGATTTTTCCTCCTTGTTTTTCTATTGTTTGTTTCTATCTTTAATGTCTTTACATTTGTTGTAATACTGTTTATTGCCCCTTCTAACAGCTCTCTGAAATTCTTTACTAAGTTCCTGAGATCCTTGTCTTTCTTGGGTTTGCATTTGGCTTGGACTTCTCTTCTTGGCAGACTGCACTGTTCTAACATCCAGCTTGTTTTCTTCTATTTCTTGATCTCTTTCACATTCATGCTAAACAACCCCAGTTCTTTGTGAACGAGATTCAGGACTTCAAAGCAACTCCTAGTGTTCTTCTTGACAATGACGTACATATGCTAAAGATCATACTGTGGAAACTTGTTGGCTTTGTTCTTCCACTTTAGCTTGATTTGGAATTTGCATGTGAGCAGTTCCACAGTCACCTCCAGGACACATTTTTGCTGTAATAATAGACCTGTTCTGTTTTCTTATACCAATAATTAGTCAATTTGACTCCCTCCGATGGATAAAAGTGTTGTTTTGATTGTTTGAAAACTGTATTAACAATGGGGGGGGGGGGGGAAAGCCATTGGATTGGTAAAAACCAATAATTTGTTCAGGCCATATAATCCAGCCCCATTTACTTCCTTTTTTTTTTTAATTTGATTTATATGCCGCCCTTCTCAGGAGACTCAGGGCAGCTTACAATGCGCTAAGCAATAGCCTTCATACTTTTGTATATATTTATACAAAGTCAGCTTATTGCCCCCACAACTGGGTCCTCAATTTACCTACCTTAGAAAGGATGGAAGGCTGAGTCAACCTTGAGCCTGGCGAGATTCGAACCTGCAGTAATTGCAGGCAGCTGGTCTTAATAACAGGGTGCTTTAGACCACTGTACTACCAAGGCTAGTTCTCCTTCTCTTTCCAACTTTTTCTAGCCTCCAGTTAAAAGCAGCACAATTTGTTTGCCTGTTCTGTCAATTTCAGATTGAACTTGATCATAAAACTCATTCATCTCTTCTCTTTTTTTGCATCAACATAAACTTGGATAGCTGTCATATTAATGAATTCTAATTGATATTATTCAGTCACTGATCATGTTGTATTCAAGTACCGTTAGTCCTTGACTTTCAACCATTCATTTAGTGACCATTCAAAATTATAACGGCACTGAAAAAGGTGACTTGTGGCAAGTTTTATGACCGTTGGAGTATCATCCTGGTCATGTGATCAAAATCCAGGCACTTGGCAACTGACTTGTATTAATGAGTTGTATTAATTAAAGTTGTCCTGGGGTCACATGATCACCATTGGTAGCCTTCCCAGCTGGCTTCCAACAAGCAAAGTCAATGGGGGAAGCCAGATTCGCTTAATAATCGCATGATTCAGTTAACAACTGCAGTGAATTGCTTAAAATCTGTGGCAAAAAAGGTCATGAGATGGGACAGAACTCACTTAACAACTGTCTTGCTTAGCAACAGAAATGCTGGGCTCAATTTGGTCATAGATCGAGGACTACCTGTACTGTCGTTGCTATATCCTTCCTTACTCTGAAAGCAATTACATTTTTTTATGTATTATACAAGAAGCTAGTGCTAGCTTAGAACTGACTGGGCTTCTTTCTTAAATAAGGCGATGGGGTTATGTTTCCAATAATCTGTATCACATTTTTCCAAATACTGGCAGAACCAGCTAATATATGTGGAAGATTAGCACACGAAAGAAAAGCCTCTTTTATGGATTATAATATTTGATTTTATAGGAGGAACCATCACTGGGAAGGGAGACTTTCCCTCCTGCCACTGCTTTGGGTATAACATACTTTGAAGACGAAAATGCAGCTTTTTGTGAAAAGATCATTATGTTTGGCTCACAAAACTCTGCAAAGCTGGTTCTAGGGGCCTAGCTTGCTTTAAAAGAAGCTAGAGGAAGTGATTATCCTCTCATATTCTTTCACTATTCTTCTTCTTCCCCCAAATTTAAGCCCCCTAGAACAATTGAATGTCTACTTGATACCTTAGAAAAGAACTTACTCCCTCTTTAAATGATCCACTGGAAGTTAGATCAGCATTCTGGTCATTACCAAGTTAGAAGGCTAGAGAAATCAGTAGCATATTAATAAAAATATGGCAAGGAACAGAAAAACAATAAGTAAGGGTTCTAACTGAACATTGCCAACAAATTTGAAGCATGAGACAGTAATAAATAGATTGAAAGAGGTCAATGTGTACAATAATATCAGTGAATATTTAGGCAGTAAATACCTTCTGCTTTTTAAGATCATTATGGTTAGGAAGCATCACACACTCAACTAGAGGTAAGGTAGATGGGTACAAACATTGGTACACCTGAAGGATTGGTCTGAGTACAGATCACCCTGGTGAAGGCTTATATCTGTGGTCACTAAAAGTCATAATGACTTGAGAAAGGAAACTGTCACATTGTGGTACCTGAAGATGATGTGGTTATCCATGAAATGGGATGGGCATATAGTCTTCAAGTTGAGCCTCAAGTCCCATTTATTGCTCCAACACTGGAAGTTTTTAAGAAAAGATTGGATAACCATTTGTCTGAAATGGTATAGGGCCGTGATGGCGAACCTATGGCACGCGTGCCACAGGTGGCATGTGGAGCCATATTAGTGGGCATGCCAGCTCAGCTCTGGGGCGCATGCACATGCTGGCCAGCTGATTTTGGGCCTTCTGGGCCCACCAGAAGTAGGGAAATAAGCTGTTTCCTGCCTCTGGAGGGGGTGGGGGGGAAGAAGGCCCGCTTTTCTTTCTTACCTGGCTCCAGATGCTCTCTATGCATCTGGGAAGGGTGAAAACAGCCTTTCCCACTCCCTTGGAGGCCCTACGGAGGCTGAAAGGGCCCATTTCCCGACTCCCAGTGGGACAGGAAGTGATGTTTTTTCCTGTCCCCAGCCTCCAGAGGCTCCTAGAGAGGCTCCTAGAGACTCCTAGAGAGGTCCTGGAGGCTAGTGACAGCAAAAAAAGTCACTTCCTGTCCCACCAAGGGTTGGGAAATGGGCCGTTTCAGGCCTCCGTAGGGCCTCCGAGGGAATGGGAAAGGCTGTTTTCGCCCTTCCCAGATACATAGAGAGGATCTGGAACCAGGTAAGAAAGAAAAACGGGCCTACCAGGCCATCATGTGCCAGGAGTGGGGGTGGGTGGGGTTGCGTGCGCATGCGCGTGGGCACATGTATGCTCGACCCCCCGCCCCCCTTTCCTGGCACGCAATGATAAAAGGTTAGCCATCACTGGTATAGGGTTTCCTGCCTAAGCAGGGTGTTGGACTAGAAGATTTCCAAGATCCCTTCCAACTCTGTTATTCTGTTCTATTCTATTCTATTCTATTCTATTCTATTCTATTCTATTCTATTCTATTCTATTCTATTCTATTCTATTCTATTCACTTGATGTACTTATTATTAAGTAATAATAACTTATACTTAATAATAAGTAATAACCATATTACTTAGGTTATTAAATTTAATATCTTAATGCTTATCTCAGTGGGACTTAAAACTGAGTAAACAGACCTAGGATTATATTATAATTAAGTTGATAGACTGAAGACACTCATCTGCCCTTGAATAGAGTTGAATGGGGAGAAACAGGACACATACAAGCCCTGTCCCCAGAATCGGTATGTACTTGGATGCTAATAGAGATCTTTGTGCACTTCATTCAGATGTCTGAAAGGAATATAAGCCATCGAAAAGCTCTTTGCAAGCTTATCCAGGAATCCAGATAAGATGGTGATTAAACACACAACAGTTTCTGTTATTAGGAAAGTACTGAACAGAATTGCCAGAGGCAGACACTTCAGTGCTTACTGCAGTTCTTTCTGTAAGCTTATATGGATATCAGTGTAAGCTTAATTGAACTTAGTTCTAGATTTTAAATTACCAGATCTTGAGTTACCCGACTGCTTACAACTAGAAAGTACCCAACCACACTAGAACGGCCAAATAACACTGAGATAAGTTCAAGAGTGGCAGAGTTTTCTGAATTTCTGTTATCAAGAATATTCTGTTGTCGAAGCGACCCAGAGGAGTATGTTCTCTAAGGCCACTTTGTCATCCAGCTTTCATTCCATTTTGAAAGAAATTACTCCAGGAGCTTCTTCTCTCTTGATTGTGCTGTTTTAGTCAGTGGTGGCCCTGGACTATTTTGAAGATTGACTACGGCTTTAAATGTTACATTAAATTGCACAATTAAGTGACACAAATCTGAAATGAGCCCAAATCCATGCCTTCTCACACCTATTCCTTCTTTTAGAAACAGCATATAAAATATTGCTTAGGTTCTTTTAAAAAGTTTCCTTTAAGGCTTACTTACACTTTGATCTTTTTTTCATCAACTTGCTCTCCAAGTTTAAGTTTAACCAGCTTCTAGTCATTTAATTCAATTCCACTCCAATCTGGATTCCATATGAGGTTGAGACATTTTACTGGCAGGGTTCCAGCCTGAGTTAATATATACAGTGCTTGCTGTTATTGTCCTGATACCAGAGGCCAATGGAAAGTTATTTTTGTGCTGGAGCGGAATACCAGATAAGAACTTTTATGTACTAGAGGACAGGAAACTTATGGTGAGCTACTTTCTTGTACCTTCCCCCCTCCTCCTCCTTGCATTTTAAGACTTTCCCTCTCTGCTCTTATCAAAAAGAATAGTATAGATGGAATTCCTAGTTTCTGAAATAAAGGTTGTTTGAATCAGCAAGTAATAAGATATGCCTCCAAGCTTCAGAGGGTTCACAGTAGCCTAAGGAAAATGTTACCTGAGCTGGTCCCACAACTTCAGAGCCACTAGTTCATGTGATTGTTCCACAATACCACATGTTGTACAAAGCACATTGATTGCTATATCACTGGTAGATGGCATGATGTCATAATAAATGGCATCTATTAATGGATTATTAATGGGGATGGGGAGAGGTTAGGCAATTAAGAAGATTATTAGCTTTGAGCTTCACAAATGAATTGGTTCCAAACCAAGATTGCACTGGTTGCAATATGAGCTATTTTCCCATTGGGAAGGCTCCTCTGTTATGGACGGTTCTAATCACAATGACAGAGAGAGGGTTAAAGCCCTAGGCACTACCAATGCCTCAGCACTTTCTTTTTCTCTTGATTATTGTTGGGGTTTTTTTGTTTTGTTTTGTTTTATCCTCAGAAATATTTGAATAAGATGAAAAACATTATATCTGCTTTGATTTTCAGAGCAGAGTAGATAGTAGACTATACCTTAGCAGTGGGCCACTGGATAGTCAGATGATGATTTTCTACACTGTCTTTTGAAGAAATCCGTACAAAGCAGGTCTGCAAGAAAAATGTTGCTGCAATCCTTGTGGGAAAAGCAAAACACTTGAAGGATTCACATATTCAGGCTTGCTTCATAAAAAAACCCTATTTCTTTTCACTGTTCAGAAGTCAAGGATATGCCAATTAAAAATAATTGGCGAGCCAAGGAGATTGTAGTAATCTCTCCACGCTGTGTCATACTACAATTAGAAGAAGGACTGAAGTTATGAGAAACTGGCAGTAAGTTCTTCAGGTCTGCAGAATGTCTGTGATTCACTAACTCTGCACTGGGGCCTTTTAATGTGTAACCCATCCCCACCCCTCACCCCTGTATTTTTACAGTGTCAAATAGGAAGCAGAAGCAGGAAGCTTATCGAGTCATAGTGGGCAAACATGAACAGTTAGTTGTGTTTGGGTCACAGATAGATCCATGCCTGGAGTATCTTTTGATGCCACAAAAATAAACAGATGAATTGTGGTGGATGACAGAGGAGGATAAGATCAGATCATTTAAATAGCTGGTGCTTATTTACCTGATTTTGGTGAAAGCTTTTGCTTTTGAAACTGTGCCCCATTGAAACTGCGGGTCTAATCCTTTTGCAGAAAGAATTTAACAGAAACTACATGAAACCAAATTAGACGTCAACAGGATCTTTGATTCCTCTCACACTATTAAGAGTTTACATTCATTTATATCCTCTAAGGAGCTGTATGTGCAGGGTTCATCCCAGTTGTTGTTCAAGTTTGAACAGGAGTATGCACTTCTGTGTGGCCAGGGGTTACAGTTGAAAGGATAGCTTTTAGGAGGTCAGGGGTTTTAGTGGGTGTGGCAGTGGTGTATAGCAATAGCACTTAGACTTATATACTGCTTCATAGTGCTTTTACAGCCCTCTCTGAGCGGTTTACAGAGTCAGCATATTGCCCCCAACAATCTGGGTCCTCATTTTACCCACCTCGGAAGCATGGAAGGCTGAATTAACCTTGAGCCTGGTGAGATTTGAACTGCTGAACTGCAGCTAGCAATCAGCTGAAGTAGCCTGCAGTACTGCACTCTAACCACTGTGCCACCTCGAGTCAGTATACAGGTAGTCCTCAACTTACAACAGATCATTTAGTGACGGTTCAAAGTTACAAAAGCAGTGAATAAAGTGACATGAATCAAGTGACATGACCATTTTTCACAGTTAGAACCTTTGCAGTATCCTCATGGTCATGTGATCAAAATTCAGAAGCCTGGCATCTGGTTCATATTTATGATGGTTGCAGTGTCCCAGGGTCATGTGATCACTTTTTGCAACCTTCTGACAAGCCAAGCCAAGGGGGAAGCCAGATTTACTTAACAACCGGGTTACTAATTCAACAACTGCAGCGATTCACTTAACAAATTGGGCAGGAAAAATAGTAAAACTCACCTAACAAATTTCTCACTTCACAGCATAAATTTTGGGCTCAATTGGGGTCATAGGTCGAGGACTACCTGTATTTGGTAAAGTCATATGATAGACAGGAGAAGGAGTTCTGTTTTTCCCACTTAATGTTTTGGAGGGGAGTGGTTCTGATAATTTTTTCCCCATGTTAACCACATTAAGCATATTTTGGAGCTTAATCTCTAGAGCAGGGGTGTCAAACTCAAGGCCCGCAGGCTGGATCTGGCCCACGGGGTGCTTACATCAGTCCCACAGGGCCGCTCTGGAAACAGCAAAGGACTGGCCTGCAGTGCGTCTGCCATAAAAAACGGAGCTTGGGAGGGCCACACACGACCCTCCGGAGCTCTGTTTTCCCTAGCAGAGAGTTGCAGTCGGCCATCTCAGCCGAAAACTGAGCTCGCGAGCTCTTTTTCACTGTCAGAGCGCTCCGGCCACCACAGGCGCCCCTGGCCTAGTGACATCAAACTGGCCACTCCCACCCCGGCCCCCCCAAGGTTAAACACAACCCTGATGCAGCCCTCAGTGAAATTGAGTTTGACACCCCTGCTCTAGAGTATCCTTACGAGATACTAAGCAGTGAGCTATGGTACTTGTCAGATTTATGCCTGGCATGGTAATACATCTTAGTTTTCCAAGTTCTTCAGGAATTTGGTTCCAGTAGAAGCTCATAGATACAATGAGTTTTAAAGAGTTGCTTAATGCTAGAAGCTATTTCTGTGTATAAAATACACCTGCTGTACAATACAGAATTCAAAGCCTATATACACTTATACATAAACTCTAGGAATTAAGCCCTTTTCAAATAAGTGGAAATTTGGCCATTCTCTTCCTCGCCTGGCAATTGAGAACCACCTCTCTAGTGTTTACATAACTGTTCCATCTAGCCTGAGAAGGGTTAGATTCCACTGCCAGCTTCAGCTTTTATACTACCAATGTTTCATGACTGTGGTTGAAGAGGCTTTAGAGGAGCACATGAGAATGGAAGGGGGTGGGGATCAGATTACACACCTCAAACTAGAGCAACACTTTTAAGAGACATGTCTAAGTAGCACACACTATGAATCAAGCTTGGGTTTCTATATTCTCCTGTGTTTTCCCTGCGTGTGGTGATTTCTGGGTTTCTAATATCAAGGCAAATATGAGTTAGCTTGAATTTCTGAAGAAGCTAGATTATTTTTCTATAAAGTTGGAAGTGGGAAAAGCTAGATCGCATAAGGCTTGGGTTTTTTTCTTTCTTGTCAGACGCCAAGCTACTACCCCATGGGAATTCTGAAATACAGTTTAACCCATAAACGCTTTTAATAAAACATTTTAATCCCAGTGGGCATAGTTCTGTCTTTGAAACAGTTTTATACCTTGAGTATTCAGAAAGTGGATTTTTCCCTTAATGTTTTCTTTTTCTTGCAATAAACCATAAGTCCTATCAAAAATCAAAGGGAATTTGAGGTTAATAAATTGTACACATTACTACTTTTTTTTTAAAAAAAGGATTCCAACTCTGAGAATGCTTACAAAATTAATATATTCCATAGGAGGAAAGTAATACTAGGCTAATCAGAAGGAATCTGATCGCTTCTTTATTTCGTTTTATTAAAATCATAAGATTTTGAAAGTGTGTGTATTTGTAGTTGGAAAGGACCATCAGAGGTCTTCCAATAGTATATTCTTTTTTTCCTTTCAGCTGTAGATCCAAATTGCTAGGATCCTATAGTGAAAATTTTTCCCCAGATGTGCAGGGCTTGGATTTTCAGTTATTTGTGGTGGACATTGTCATTCCTTTAACTTTTTATTTTATTCTTACATTCTTGCGCAGAATTTCTATCTGACCCAGGTTTGAACTGATTAATTTGCTAAAATATGAATATGTTGATGAAGAGCCTTTCCTGATGACGAACGGTTAAAGATTTGATTTGTGAGTCACATCAGAAATGGGGAATAAGAGATACAATTCACTTCTTCTCCAGAACAATTGGTATTCTTATATGCTACTAAACTCTTCAAGGGTTCCTTTCTCTGAGGGGATAACCTCTTCCTAATTTGAATATTCTGGAACTTTGAAGTATTTTGTATTATTTTTCTGGTGGTTTTTTTTGGAAAAAATCTAAAGTAGCATCAGAACACCAGAAGTTAAGAAGACTACATCTAATCCATCATGTGATGAATGTTGCTTGTATTAATTCAGTGAAGCAGATGAGTAGGAGATTCAGTATAAACAAAAGAGTGCACACACACACACACCCCACACACAGTTTATACCTAAACTACAGAATCTGCCCTTGTGAATTTGTCTGATGCTTGAATGTGAATTCAGTAATTAAGTCTAGCCTATGTTTACACAGACAGCTATAGTAAAAAAAAAACAAAAAAACACCACACAAATGTGAGTGCTTCCTCCCATCAAAAAAGAGGAGTAGGCAATCTGTTTGATCTTCAGCAGTTACAACTTTCATGAGCCCTTATAGTGGCCATGCTTGGTCGGATTGATGGGAATTGTAATGTAAAACATAATGGAAGGCATCAGGGTACCTATCACTTACTTTTTTCTAAAGTAAACGTTTCAGAGGCAGTTATAAGGAGAGGGTTAGTAACCTTTTGCTGCTATTGTCACTAAGCCTAGTTTAGTGGTATCTTATATATTATACTAGCCTGAGCAATTCAATGGTGCTTATTTACAGGGAAGCACCAGCTGCAAAAGCTATAACATCTAATTAGTGGGCAGCCTTTATTTCCTTGTTTATCATGTTTAATTGGCTTGAAAAACAGGTATTTGATGGAACCTGTTTAGGAAATACTTGAATTACAAACAATATATTAATACAATAATTGCATTGTTTTCTATTGATGATAAATAGTAATAAACTGTGCACTCCCTTTGTACGTATTAAAAGCAGTTCTGCCTCTCCTTTTTAAAGACAAATATAAAGGGATTAGTATGATACTTATTAGAGTAGCAGCAGCATTTCTTTCTTCTCCTGCTGTCGTGGTTGTTTGGCCCTTGAAGATCTCTTAGTTGAAAACAATTCCCAGCTGTTCCTAGTGCCCCATTTAAAGTTTTCAGTCCAGTCAGATTTCATCATAATTGTTGTCAACCTTGTGGAAAATTTGACTTTCAGAACCCATATATAATTATGGAAGAACAACTAGTGTTGGGAACAGATTTCCTTCTACAATGAATATAATCAAGGCCTGACCACTACTATCAAAGTAGCTGCCAATAGTTCAGCAAGTAGTTTATTTTTGTCTAAATTGTGGATCAAAATGTTGCTGCAAAACCCTATAGATCAGGCTCTCCCATACAGTAATAGAAGTATCAAATAATTTGATTTCAATGAAACTTTTTAAAAAAGAATCTGCTCCATATTCTGCATCTCATTTCAAAATTTCAATTTTGACATTAGATATAAATATATATTACTTTTCCACATAAGCATATTGAGGACACTCTCTTGCATGGATTGGACGCTTTAATTCTGTGCCTGTCACACAGCTTTATATAGTAAAACCAAAATGAGAATGTTCTAGGAGAAAAGCAGTCCATTCTCAAGAAGTTTGGGGCTTCCCCCCACCCCGCCCCCCACCCAGTCTCATCGATAATATTAAGTGGAGAGAAGAAGATAGGTGTTGTCAAGTTTAGTTGGCACACTGGTTAGAATGCAGTACTACAGGCTAATTCTGCTTACTGCCACCTGCCAGCAATTTGGTAGTTCGATTCTCACTGGCTCAAGGTTGACTCAGCCTTCTAATCTCCTGAGGTTGGTAAAATGAAGACCTAGATGGTTGGGGCTAATATGCTGACCCCTGTAAACCGTTTAGAGAGCTCTATAAAGCACTATGAAATAATATATAAGTCTGCTATTTTTTGTGCAACTGGGTCATGATGCAAGGCAAATCAAAATTGATATGTTATGTCAAATGAACCCTTGCTATGGTTTGATAGGCACTTCTTTTACAAACAAGAATATCTTAATGGTATTCCAAAATATTTTCTAACAAAAACAAAACAAAAATTGCTTTGTTCCTGGAGGATTATTATGGACACCTATGAAAAACATTCTGCTTTTTTTCTTGCTTGTTTTTCAAGATTATAAAATGCTTCCAAGTAGTAATAGCAATAGTACTTAGATTTATATACCGTTTCACAGTGCTTTACAGCCCTCTCTAAGCAGTTTATAGAGTCAGGATATTGCCCTCAACAATCTGGGTCCTCATTTTACTGACCTTGGAAGGATGGAAGATTGGGTCAACCTTGAGCTGGTGAGAATCAAACTGCCAAACTGCTGACAACTGGCAGTTAGCAGAAGTAGTCTGCAATGCTGCATTCTAACCACTGTACCACCATGACATAACTAGTTACTTCTACAGAGGGGTGAATTGTTATTGGCAGCTATAACATTGCTGGAAGGTAACTGAACAATGATAAATCTGATTAAAAACAAAGAAACAAAAACAACTCTCAGAAGACAAAGCATTTTTAATGCCCAGTAGAAATATAGTTGTGACAATTTCATATCCAGTTTCCCCTGAAAATAGCAGAGAAGAATTTGAAGGAAAATTGGTCTATTAACCATTGCAGGGGAGTTTATTTGCATGTCTTTCTTCGAGTATAAACAGATAAGGCAGGAACTCGGGCACCTGGACCTCTAATACACTTTACAATGTGACAATATAAAAATTCACCTTTCTCCACTGCCTTCCTACCACTCCATAAAGGTCTTCGGATGCACTAGGTAGTAAAGGTGAAGAAGTGGCAAGGCATACCTTCACTTAGTTCAGGTCATGATACTCCCATCAGAGGAACTCCTACCTGACTTAACAGTGAGTCACTACAATGACAGCAATATGCCATAACCTCCTTAACATCCAGGCATTTGAAAGTGCACTGAAACTACTCATCTTTTCTTGTACTTTCGGGTATTATTGTTGAACATCTATGAGATTTGTTTGTTTTGGCTTAGAGTCCTGTGCACTGAAATTGTCTAAGCCATCTGAAGCAGGAAATATAATAGTATTGTTGTTCTTAACGCATGGTCCAATGTTGAGGAAAATAGACAGCTTTTGCTCATTGTAGTAGTAAGAGATTTATTTATTTATTTATTGGTTCGATTTATATGCCGCCCTTCTCTGGAGATTCAGGGCAGTTTACAATGTGTTAAGCAATAGCCTTCATACTTTTGTATATACCTGTTTAGTAGGGCTTTCGCCCCCCCCCCCCCCAAGCGGTGTTCTTTTTTATACAAAGTCAGCTTATTGCCCCCACAATCCGGGTCCTCATGCACTAACTAGAAAATCAATTTGGAGGTGTAGGAATGTTCTACTGATCAGATTTTAGTTCCTCTTGTAAATGTCTTGATAGAAAAACATGACTGTATAAACCTTGGCAGCTTCTTAACAACCAACTAGATCTTGGACAATCAGAATGCCTTTGGACTTTAGTTTCTTTTAGAATATCTCTAGTTGGTATTTCTTCTAATTTCTCATGCAACAGCACCTGCATGTTCAAGTTTTCATAAAAAGTAATAAAGGATTTTAGCTCTACTGTTATTTTTTATTCAGCATTGGTACTGAATAAAGTTACCTATTTCCAAGGTACACTTAGAGAATACGTTGAATTTCTCTTCCAATTGTATGAATGACCTGCTCCTTAAAATAGAAGGGACTTTTAGCTAGAAACATGCCTATTAAAATGACATCACACGAACTGCTATTGCTGTACTCTATTTGAAAGTCTCTACATTTAAAAAATATACATGTAAGTATAGATTTAATTATTTATGTTTTAAATAATCACTACATAAATCTGAATGTAACCATGAAGATTTAAATTCGTTAAAGCAGGAATCTTCTAGGTTTCTTTTCCCTAAGTGCCATCTTGTCATGTTCGCTGGTGACACTGAGCATAGATGCTTAATTAAATCGATGATTTCTCATTTTTATGATGAATGTAAATGCCCTGCCAGGATAACAAAGGAAGTTGTAGTTCTCCACCCATTCCATTTTTGGGTCTCCAGTGGGTAGATTTAATTAGCCTGCTGCTAGAGAGGGCAAAGTTCTGAGTGAAAAGGAATTCCATAACTGAATAGGGCATTATAGAAACATCTGCACCACCTTCTCTGTAGAAGTAACTGGCTGAGTATAAAAAGCAGCTACATTCTTTCCTTGATTAGATTAGCGTGGGGTGTCTCTACTATATCCAGGCTAAACAGTTCTTAGAGTTGTAACAGATCTGGTCTTCAGTTTACACTTGATCTTCCTGTCTTCAGATGTATGTGTCAGCTATTTCTCCTCTAACATACTTTATAATTGAAAACAAGTTAACCATCGAAGGCTTCATCTTGTGAATGTTTATGCACATTTATGTCCTCATTTTCACATAATCCTATAATACATTTGTCTTCCATAACAATTATCGCTACAATAACTAACATGTTCTACCCACAGGTTTTCAACTAGTTTTTTTGTCATGGGAATCTTTATCCAAGTACATCAAAATTTGTATAGGGGAAAATTCTGTCCACACTAGAAAGATGCTGTTTAAGCCACCAAATGTAATCCCATGCTTGGTATAGAAATACAAAGTAAGAATTCATGATTGATGGATGTTCCTCCACTCTTTGAGTCCAAGATAATCTCGATTATATTCAGCTTTAATTTTAATTGAAAACAAGAAATCTAACATCACCATTTTCCATTGTGTTTCTTGCTACTTCCATCTCCTTGACTAGGTGAAATCTGGTAATTTTATGGCTATGAATAGTTTCCCCCACCCACCCCCTCCTCCTGGCAATGACACCAGTCTATTCTAACATTTTCTGGTGGACTTCGGTCCAGACATTAACCAGGTCTGATCCTGTTTGGCTTCCAAGCAAGATTAGGTTTAGCCAACTGCTCTGACTATTTCATTGTCTGTACCATAACTTTTGGCTACTGAATCAAAGATAACAATCCTCCTGTGCCTTCCGTGAGAAAATTTGTTAGCAAGACAATCAGATACCCAGAACACTTGGCAAAATTTGTCTCCCAAATGATGTCATGGTAATTTAAATCCCTATCACTGCTACCTCATGCCTCTTTGAAAGAATTGCACTTTGCTTCTGGAAAGCATCACCCATATCTCTTTGGTCGGATAAGTCATAGTGGAGGCTAATAGTATTGCCCACATTCATCCCTCTGCTTATTTAAATCCAGATATCTTCTGCAGTACCACCATGTTAATTCATTTGAATTCCTTAACAGATATGATACTTTTAATACACAGTGCAACTTCTCTTTCTTAATGATTACTGCTGTTTAGAAATGTGCAGTTATTTTGAGTCTGAAATTTTCCAAGCTTGAAAATGTTTCATCTCAGATTGGAAGCTTACAACAGCTGTTAAGCCAGGTTTTTTTTTCAAGGTCAAAAGGTTTTTTGAGCTTGAAACAGGACTATTTACTGGTGGTCCTCAACTTACCACCGCAATTGGGATAGAAAATTCATTTATAAATTGTTTAGTCATTTAGTAGAAACATTAGGGGACCATCACATGGCAACCTGATGTGACGAGTTTGAGACCCGTGCCTTAGAACCTTATCTAATCTTTCCCATATAAAAACTGGCAGTCTGGAGAGATTCCTGCAGAGAACAATAAAGTATCTAGTTTGAACTCTTCACATGTGGGTCTGGTTATACATGTCTGACTGTCACATTACAAGTGCGATAGATAGAAGGAAAAAATGTTAAACTCCCACAAAATATACTGTATTTCTAACCCTATCCCAAATCTCCTGAAAGAAAAAGGAGGGAGTAGGATAAATTGAGAGCTAAAGTTGATTTCCCAAAGAAGAAAAATGAAGAGAAATCAGTAACAACAAAATGAACAAATAAGTTCATTTACTTATTTTTATTCCATCATATGCCATATGCTAAATAAATAAATAAATAAACAAATAAATAAATAAATAAATAAAACAAATAATAAATTAAATATCCTACCTTTTATTTTTTTATATATATAAATAAATCAAGGTAGCAAACATACCTCACATTCCTTCACCTTCCTATTTTCCCCACAATAACAACCTTGTGGTATAAGTTGGCCTAAGAAAGAAAGACTAACTCAAAGTCACCCAGCCAGCTTCCATGCCTAAAACAGGACTAGAACTCACAGTCTCCTGGTTTCTAGGCCAGCAGCCTTTAAGCAGTACAACAAGAGAAGAGTTAAGAGGATTTAGAGGGTAGAAATGCTTAAAATGTATGCTGACTGGTCTTTTTAAAGCCAGAAAGTAAGCATGAATGGGTTCTTTAGTTACAATCACTAATTACTATGCTGAGGGAAGAGGCAGCTTTCCCAGAGAAACTGTGGCCCAAGCAAGAGAGGTTAACCCCCCTGTCCCAATATGCTGTGGTACTGAACTGTATCAGGTCTACAGCCTTTACTTTGTAGCTTAAGACAAAGTCCAAGGGAAAAACATGAAGCTACACATGGTATCTTTAATGTATAGTGTGACCTTCAGACCTCAGCCTAGCTTCACAAACCAGGGATGCAGGTGTAGACTGCCTCTGGCTTTGTCCCACAGCCTTGTGGTGCAACTGCTGATGAATAAAGGCTACTGTGTAAGGGCACAAAACAGCTGCTGTCTCTTTCCTAGATGATTCTCTCTTTTTTTAAAAAAAAAAACCAAAACTTCCTCTCTGTAGTCTCCTCTAGGCTCAACTACATCTTATGTTTAAGGCATGGCTACCAGCTGCATCTTTATTTATGTTCTTATTTTAAATGGACTAACCAGTTTTGTTGGGATAATCAGGAATACTTTTTCCTATTGCAAGTTCTGATGCTTGGAATAAATTCCTAGAATCAAAGATCTTGAATTTCGAATGCATGTAATCTGCAGGGATTTTTGCTTGCTGAATTTTGAGGAATTAGGTTTTAAAAGTTTATCCTGACAAGTTAATACCTGCCAATTTAAGGGAACTATTCTTCCAGGGGATACAATTCAATGTAGAATATAGGTAGATATTAAAGGTTTATTGTAAGAGAAAAATGTCACATTCTGGATATGACATTAAGTATAATGTCCAGAATATGGACATTTTCATAGAAAATATTGCTCTGAAGAAGTAGACTGATTGAATTGAATGGTGCATAAAAGTTGACCTTTAATATGTTCCTGGGTAGAACGTTTATCTTCTTGAGATACTAAAATGTCCTTCTTTGTTTCATTCTCAGCTCCCTGCCGACCTTGCAGTGACACGGAAGTTCTCTTGGCTGTCTGCTCCAGTGACTTTGGTAAGTTTCCTTGATTTCTGGATGACTGCTGAGTTCACCATTGCTCTGTAAAATCCCATTCTTCCCTTGTGATAATCTGCTGGATTTGGCCTACAGAAACTTCACCAAACAGTGAACAAACTGAAAGCCCCAGATTGTAACCAACAAGGGAGCCCTTTTCTGCTCATTTTGGAGTAAACAAAGTGTATCCAAGAAGTACAAAGGGGACAAGGGAGGAAAAGCCTTTATGGGGTTTTAGCTCTGAAGAGCTTCAATTAAATCATTGTGTTTGGCTAGTTCTTTTCTACCATAGACAAAGAAAGAGACGGGCTGTGGTAATAGTGGTGGAAGTTCAAAGGTTTTTAGGAGCGAGTAATAGGAATTATCCTCTTGATGTTTCTAAATAGACCCTTGATAAAAACTAAATCCCTGTTTCTGTGGAATTCGTTGCTTTTAAAGATGAAGTTTATACTTAATTCTGCAGGGAATAACTACAACAGGGTCTTTTATTTTATTAGGTTCCTGACTTATAAGAAAGGAAGGACTTTCTCAAAATTTACAGAAGAAAATAAAATATCGGCGCATGAAACTTTTTAGGGAATAGAAAATATTCTCTTTTACACTGGTCCAAAACTCCGACTAATTTTTCATTAAAGGTTACTTTTTAAAAATATTATTTGGGGGAGAAGGGTTTTATAAAACCTGAAAGCAAAACAGACTCAATTCAGATAACCTTCCCTGAGTCTTTAAAAAAAAAAAAATAGTTTGATGCATAGATAGCCAATAGAAATCTTCTGTAGACTCTCTGGATAGGAAGTGCTACAATACGGTTAGACGTTATCAGTATGCTTAGCAGAGATCAAGCAGAATTATGTATTATTTTTCTCCAATTACATTTTGCCTACAAAGATTGCCTGCCTGAAATGCTTAGATCTCAAATAGACATAAACACAGTAATCTGTGCCAGCAAAAGGTATCCCTTTTTCTGTTATGTCTCCCCCCAAAGAGACAAGTGGTTTTCCTTAGTATGACTAGTGGGATAACTGTTTTCCTCTTTATGGTAGTGAAATAGCATTAAAGCAATTTTCCCACGCTTGGAATCCAAAGTAAATGTTGTAATGAAACAGCTGGGCATGTCTGGTCTTGGACATGTGCTACAGATATAAATACAGTCTATTAGTATTGTGGATATAATAGGGGCATATTCTGAACAGGGAGGAGGATGCAACACCCAGACATTGTGGTGGGATTGCTCTTGCTCCGTCTTGATGGAAAATGTTGCCTAGACAGGTGGTGGCTTGCTGTGTGTATTTCTTCAGGGCAGAATGCCAAAGAATTCAATGTAAATGTTACTGGCCATTAATAGAATGTGATTTAAATTTCTAGGGCGAGTTTGGTGTAGGCATTTATTTATTTTAATAGTGAGGCTTATCCTGTTTAACTAATAGGCAAACTGGTCTTCTCCAGGTGTTTTGACCCCTCCAGGTGTTTTGTTGTTTTGGTTTTTTAGGTTCCTTGACACATGGTTATTTGCAACTGCATTCTGAAACTTCCCAAAAGCTAAACATTGCTCCCTTCTTCATGCTAGCTTTATAGATGAACTCTTAACTTTATGCAAATGAAGAAAATATTTGTTTCCCCATTTTGTCAACTTTTGCAGTGGATAGATTGACCGCTTAATGAAGAGAATACTTGTTTTCCTACTTTGGGATCTTTTGTAGTGGATAGATTGACTGTTGTTTTAGACACAGCTGAAATCAAAAACTGTTGTAGCTCTAAACCCCAAGATTATTGCAGTAGGCTTTAGTAGATTAAATATGGATTATAGCCTTTCTCAATTGTGAGCCCTTCAAATCTGTTGAACTAACACTTCCCAGAATTTCCAGCTTTTGTCCGAATTCTAGTCCAACATATACCTGGTTAGCAAAAAATTGGAGAAGGGTAGTTTATGATATATTTCTTTTCTGATGATTTAATAATTGACAATTCCTAAAAGAGCTGATTTTCCCAATATTTTCCTGGTTTTTGCACTGAGGAGATAATTTGACTTGCATTGGAGGATTGATGCATACCATACATCAATATTAAATCTTATTGGATAGCCATACCAGACATTTCCCAAACTGGTAAAAGTAAAAGTTTCCCTGTCTGGTTGTTTCCTGCTCTAGGGGATGATGCTCCTCTCTGTTCTTAGCCAAGGGAGCCGGCGCTGTCCAAAGATACTTTTGTGCTCATGTGGCCAGCATAACTATGTACACTGAGGCACATGGAAAACTGTTACTTTCCCGTCAAAGTGATACCTATTTACCTCCTCACATTTGCATGCTTTTGAACTGCTAGGTGGGCAGGAGGTGGGGCAAGTAATAGGAGTTCACCCTGTCACACAGCGCTCGGATGTCGAACCTGGGCTGTCAGCCTTTCAGCTGACAAGCTCAGTGTCTTTAACTGCTGAGCCATTGCGCCCCTTGCTTCCCAAACTAATGTCTCACATTTGTCCTCAATCTGGTTGATTTGGGGGAGTGGTAACCAAGGACATCTAGAGTTAAATACAAGGCTGCTGTAGGAATATTACATTTCAAAAATTGTGATTTGGACATCAGATTACAAATCAGTACTAATTATTTTCTTCTTTACTTTCTCTGAAATATCTAATGATATTTACATATGAAGCTAGTTAAACTGTGGTTTAGTGCAATACTATAAGATAGCTCTTCCCCAGGCTGGGGATTATGGGAATTGCTTTTCCTGAATGTGTTTTAGGTACCTGAAACAGGGAACAAAACCCTTTCAAAAATATTACTATATGTGCATAAACTCAGATACAGAACTTAAAGTTAGAGTGCAGCAATGTATAATTAAACTCTCAAATGGCGTAAGAATTTAATTTTAAGAACACGACAGAATTTGCCTCATTTGGGGGAGGGCTCTTAAGATCTGGTCCTGCCGTTTCATATATATTAAAGACAATGATAAATGTGGATATCATTGTAGCTCTGTATCTAATTGTTTGTTTTTTGCCTGTGTTTCTTCCTAGTTGTCAGAGGTACCATCCAAAGTGTAATCAATGAGGAGGATCAGCAAGATTCCATTATCAGTATAAACATCAATAGAATCTACAGGCAGAAAACAAGGATCTTCAATTCTGCTGAGGAGAGCGGTCGGTGGCAAGGACAGATCAAGACTCTGCTTCAATGTGGGGTAAAACCAGGAGAGGGAGACTTCCTCTTCACAGGCAGTATGCACTTTGGGGAGGTCAGGTTAGGCTGTGCCCCACGTTTCAAAGACTTCCAAAGGATGTACAAAGAAGCCAAGGACAAAGGACTAAATCCATGCGAAATTGGCCCAGACTGAAACGATGTTCTTCAGCTGTAAGTTACTCTTAGAGCTCAGCCAGAACTAATTCTTAGTTGCTGCAGATCTGCTGATTTAAATGGAACTAATAAAAGAGAGGAACCATCTGATGTCAGAAACAAAATATTCTCCTTTAAAGAGGTCTGTAAGAAGAGACTGGATGAGCATTGAGTATGGAGGATCCTTGAAGTCTAGAGACTCCTTATTGCTGCTTGGAGGCTGGACTTCTTACAAATCCCGAGATACTTTCTAACCCTATGACCTTACAACTATAAGAACCACACAAGCTGGTCCTCGCGGCCAACGGCTTACTTATGGAATTGACTGAAGTACAAAGCTAGAACGCAATCCTGTATTTAGTCCATTTGAACTAAATTATTTTTATAAGTTCCCCGGGGTGGGGAGGAACAAAATGCATCACAATCCATGTCTTAAAAATATCAATCAACCAATGAACCTTTGAATCTTTGTAATGCTAATGTGTAAAATGTGTTAAGCAGATGTAGCATTTTGCATGGTATACACAGACGACAATGTGGTAGAAGCCGGTGAACCCATTTTAACATTGATGCTTTGTTGTAAAAGAAAAAAAAAAAAAGGAAAGGAAAAAAAGGCTTGTTGTACAATTTTTTTTTAAAAAAAATGACAGGAATTTATGGAATTAAACACTTGCTTTTCTTTTTTAAAGAGAGAGAATGTACAATTACCACCTGCAGTTTATGTTCAGAGTGGATGAGTTGTTTCCATTCCAGAGAAATAAAATGTTCCTGGATTTGAGCCAATGTTGTTGTGATTCCCATGCTGCTTCTGCCTTCTGCACTTTTAAATTTAACTGGTTGGTATCTGCACCAAGGTGGCAAAAAAGCTATTTTAAGTGCAGATTTTGTTTATGTAAAACACTTGCACACCTTCCAGAGACTGGAAACTTGCCTTCTGTCTGAAGGCATTTGAAAAGCTGATAGCATCTTAAGTTGTAACACTCTACCCAGTACACCATACCAGCTTTGCTCAAATCTGGGCAATTAAAGAGTGTTCTTTTGTCGTTGCTCTTCATTTACAGAATTTACATTCTTGATTATAAATGAGGTTTAATGTTTCATAAAAAAGTACAAATACAAATTTAAATACATTTGTATTTGTATTAAATAGATTTGAAATACAAATTTAATATAATGGAGATGTCTTAGTACAATCCACTCGTGTCTGATGTATAGTTCTCACTACTTTTTCATTAGGAATTGAATTTCCATTTATTCTCAGTTCTGTTATCTTCATAATTATTCTTCCACACCAATCTTTCACATTCTCGGCTTTCAGTGTTTATTGAAAGGACTAAAAAAATTGCAGCGATCATATAAAACAATAGTAAAGAAATGGATTATTTAGCATTCCACAAGAACTTTGAAGGCATGGGATCGCCTCTGTACATTATAAAGCCAATAATTGATATAAATTGACGTTGCTATAGAAGAACAACTGAAAAGGTTTTTCTGCATACTTTTTTCATTTTTACTTATACAGTAATATATATTGGGTCCAAATATTCAGCTACTTCCATTAGACCCTTTTATAAATGTATATACCACTTTTGATTAAATGGATCTCCAGATTTATTTTGTGCGTCTTCAAGTTCAGTGTTGACTCCTGGCAACTGCCTGGACAAGTCCCTACAGTTTTCTTGGAAGGTGTCAGAAGTGATTTGCCTTTGTCTTCTTCCGAGAGCTGAGAGAGTATGACTGGCCCAAGTGCCAAAGTGGACTAGAACTCATTCTCCTAGTGTCCAGCGTGCTGCCTTAATTACTACACCAAACTATATCTCTCCAAATTCACTCCCAAGAGATTAAAATATGTCTATTACAATAGTTGCAAATTGAAAATTGCAATAAAATCAACAATAAACGCTGAATAATAGCACACTGAATTGTTTGTTGTTATTCTTCTATGCCCTGCCAAGGCAAATAAAAGCTTTTATGACTGGCACCCAAGCACTCACAACATAACATCTCTTTCACTCTTGGGTCCTTATTTAAGTCAGTTTCCTGAATAAGTCTTCAGGCCTTTCAGGTTTCTTCGGAAGAAAAAAGTTCTTCTGATTATATTCTCATATTCTAAAGTTAATTTATGCCTTCCCAGCATGTCCACGAAGCATCTATATTTGTCCTATAAATATTGGCTGGAGCCTGGCTTTTCTCTTGAAGTTACCAACCACGCTGATCACTCCCTTTCCAGCTCTATTCTAAGTTCTTTGTCCTCCCTACATCTTAGGCTTTGCCATATGGCAAGTTCTCTTTTGTGTGGGAAGTTTTCAAAATTGCTGACATGCATTGCTACATGCTTATTATCTCAATACTGGCAGGTGCACTCATAAAAATTAAAGACTCTATAAGGGAGGAGTTAACAACAGTAATTTAATACACAGCCCATTTTTTTTAACAAAAAGTCTTTAAGTGGAATATCATGGTCATGATCTTGATGATAGGCCACACCGGATGGCCAGTGATGCTACTCTCTGTCTTTATGTTGTGTTGTCAAACTTAACCTGTGGCTAAGGCTGTTTCTCAGAAAGGCTGTCAGATCAGTTGAAAAGAAGGGATGGTGAGTTGTAAATTGAAGTGGAGAGCCAATTTTCTTGCTATCAAAGGAAACCTTAAGCATCTCTTATGAATTGCTATTTTACTTCACACTAAAGCTAATATAGAAGATTATATGGCTTTTAGGATTTGGCAGCATTTTAAAACCCAAAGGTTTTTTTTTTCTTAAAAATATTTTAAAGATCCCTTTGAAAGTTGAAGCTGATTTATTTCAAAAACAGCAATATGCATTTGAATGGTGCAATTGCAATGAATTAATTTAAAGCAATAATGTTAGTATGTCTGAGCTTTCTAAGTCTGAAAATCTATGTATTGATAATGGGAAATATTGGGAAAATAAAAACTACAAATTTTCAGTTATAGTCTTTAGCAGCTTGACTTTTCATCTTGACCTGACAGGCTCCTAAGGGCAGTGAAAGAGGAGGCCAATGTATTGACCTCACTCTTTGATAGAGAAGAAGAACTGGAAACAGCAATTCGTGATATGAAGAATGATAAAATGGCGGGATTAAATGATGTTCATGTTGAACAAATAAATATTTTGGAGATTTTGCCAAGCAATGACAGTTATTACTTTTTAATGTATGTGTGGCCTCAAATTGTATTCTGAAGATTTGGAGGAAAGCCCGGGTTATTGGACTTCTGAAATTCAGAAAAGAACTGAACGACCCAAAGAATTTTCATCCATTTTCCCTCCTTTGAAACTTTATGAGATAATTCTATTAAGTAGAATGTTTCCTGTCATTGAACCAACTCTTATTCCTCAATAAGCTGGTTTCCTCACAGGCCAGATAGTTAAACTCACCCAGGACACAGAGGATGGCTTTTAATTAGGTCTAATCATGGGAGCTGCTTTTGTGGATTTATCTGCGGCCTATAACACAATTGATCATAGGAAGCTTCTCTTGGAATTATATAATATCATACATGATCTTGTTCTGACTAATTGTATTGATGAATTTTCATTGCCTTCCAAGGAAAAAAGCTGGTGGAGAGCCCAGCAACATGACCTTCTACAGGGGAATGATCTTGCCCCCCTTGTTCAATATATACACCAATAATCAACCCATTGATCCTGATACATTGTCTTTCATCTGTGCTGATGATTTGGCACTTTCATCTGTGCTGATGATTTGGCACTTACTGCTCAGGGAACTTCTGGCTCTTAAGAATATGTCAGAATACTATAACGTGAATGGGCTAACACCTAACCATCCTCCCCCAAAAAAGTCTGTGCATTCCATCCCCCCAAAACAGGCAGGCCAGACATAGGATCGATATTATCTGGGATGGAGTGGCATGTTGTGAAAAGCCAAATTACCTTGATATTACACTGGACCAAACATTAACCTTTAAAAGACATTGTTGCAATTTAAAACAAAAGATATTTCCTGTCATAATCTCCTCAGAAAGCTGGCTGGAACTATTTGGGGTGCCCACACTATTACTCTTTGAATGGCCACCCTTGTATTGTGTTATTTGGTGGGAAAGTATACCTGCCCTGTTTGGGGCTGGTTTGCACATGCTACACGGGTGGATAGGATGTTTAGTGATACATGCCTCATCATTACTGGATGCCTGCGCTCCTCTCAAGTTGACAAACTATATATCTTGGCGAAATAGCCCTGCCAGGCATTATTCTCCAACAAGCTGGCTTCTTATATAAGTCACAAAACACGGAATATGGAGAGGTATTACATGATCCAGCAAACCAATTATTGCCCAAATACCCTCTACAAAAAGATTGAAATCAAGAAGGAGCTTTTTAGATTGTGCCCAGGAGATTGTTACTACACCTCAAAAAGAACAATTTAAAAAATAGAAACTTCTAGTTAAATATCTTCATAATTGGATAGAACCGATTGAGGAGTTGCCTGAGGTTCAGAAGAGGAATGGACAATTTGGAGATGTTTAAACAGACTACACACTATTTTGCCTAGAACTAAAGACCACAGAGGACAAGGATATGTACCACAAACGTGGTACTATTCAAACAACTATCCATCTTTTACCCTGGGACTGACATGCACATAGAATGATTTGTTAGTTTGAAATATCCTTGCCATCAATGTGGCTCAGCATTGGGCTACAATTATATAAATTTATGTTGTATTAAAGTTTTTAATCTATTTAAATTTAAATTAATAATTTCCCCCTTTCTAGTTCCTGCATTTCTGACATGAGGCGAGATGAGCTTAACTTGTCCTTACATTTCCTGGGGTAGTTGGGGACGTTTCTACAGCTGGAGAGAAGCCGTTATTACCCATCAATCCTAGAAGAACATGCTTCATATTAAATGTAGGACTACTCTGTACCAGTTTAATTTCCATGGAAGACAAGATAATATCTTCACTGGAAATCCTAGGATGAAAGAAGAATTATCCTTGCAAATAGTAACTCATTCAATATGGCTTCCCCATGAATCATGTTTCAAACGAAGAAACTTCTTAATTTCTAATCTCTTTGATTAAAAGTTTCAAGAGTGGGTTGTTTGGATTGGCAGAGGTGTGTACACCCTGGACTGGAATAATAAGGGTGTGGCAAATAACATCTTCCTGTGGTAACTTTGGAGCATACCATTGTATTATTATTATTATTTTGATATTGTACCTGCTTGTTAGGGTAAGTTTTTTTTTTCTTTGTAATAGGATTAGTTTTCATGTAAACAACTTGTGCAAACTGGCCTCTATCCAAGAAGAGCTCATCTATTCATTGTAACAAAATGTTCATTACAATGTCCTAGAAAAGCATGAGGCCATCAGATTTCCAATCCATTCAATAGCATCAGTTTGAGAGAAGAGACCCTGTTTCCTTCTGATAGTTGATGGGAAAACTTTTCTCTTCCAGCAAGTAATGGAATGACCCATCACATTGGTAATTGGTTGGGAAATAACACACTGCTGAATGATAGAGAATAGGCATCCATAGGAGATATATATATATATATATATATATATATATATATATATATATATATATATATATATATATATATATATATATATATATATATATATATATGTTTTCTCAGGTTTTCGCAGGTGTTTGTATGTAGGTCTTTGGTTATTCGGGTCTTCTCCCACGTAAAATTGGAAGTGTCTTGGCGATGTTTCGACGAAGTCTCATTCATCATCTTCAGGCTGGTGTTCTCAGCTTCGTGCTCCTGGAAGCACGAAGCCGAGAACACCAGTCTGAAGATGACGAATGAGACTTCGTCGAAACGTCGCCAAGACACTTCCAATTTTATGTGGGAGAAGACCCGAATAACCAAAGACACACACACACACACACACACACACACACATATATATATATTTGTTTGTTTTCTGAGGTTTTCGCGTGTGTGTGTGTGTGTGTGTGTGTGTGTGTGTGTGTGTATGCAATCTCTTAAAAGCAATCCATCCATTCAAAGAAAATCAATATAAAAAAATAGACAAATGTATTTTTAGAAATAAAATCTATGCATGCTATTTTAATAGAAGCATTTCTGAACCTGGCGTCACTATTCCGAGCAATACACCCAATTCAATGAGAACTTGTACATGCCGGTTAGATTTAAAAGACCCTTTATTGAGTTCATAGCCTTGACACTTAGTGAAGTAAAACTAACTCTACAGGATTTCTGCCCTTCAGTGATATAAAGCTTGCAACTCCCCACCTCCTCCAGGTGTTCTTGGTCACGTAGCTTAAGCAGTAGTAATGTCTCCCTAGGTCTCATCAGCTGTTTGGCATTATGACCTTACTGTCACCACTGGATCCGGTTCCTATTACTATCAGCTAACTAGGCAACAGTCCCCAAACCCCTCATCCCTCTCCTTGCTGGATCACTTCCCCCCCCCCCACCACATGTGGCAACTAAGTAAAGGAGAACAGGTAAGCATGGCTTCAACTGATGCCGTTTCGGAAGTTGACACTGGGATCTTCCAGATGTATAAGTTTGTAAGATGAATTGGGAGGAGCAGATGTGGTTTGCACTGTTAAGCTAGGGAAAGCCAAGTTGGCTATTTGAGAACAATTACTCAGGCTGAGTCCCCCCTTTTAATGTCCTCAATAGGTACCTGAATCCCTTTATAGCATGGCAATCACAAAAACCCATCCATTGCTTGCTTTTAAAAATTATTTATAATGCATTTGTATTTCAAAACCAAATTTCCCCAGGACAGTCTGCAATTCAATAAAGTACTATACTGATCCTATCACACACTTACAGAAGGAAATTTCCCTGAGGACCATAGAGTTTTTTCAAAGGTAAGTGCCTTTGATTACACACTTTTAAACCTAAAAATGGTCATTAACTGTTAGACAGAAGTGCTGAGACAATGATTTTTGGAGACTCTGACCTGAAAGTGTAGGGTTTTTTTAAAAAAATTCTAAGATAAAAATTTCTCTCTAACTCATCACAGTTCACATTCTCTTGATACATTTTTAGAATTTCTATAGAAATCGCTGCATGGAACATCAATGTGATTTCATCTTTGAAGCTGCAAAAGTTTTTCCTTGGTCGGAAGATAGATTAAAGTCTTACAAGGAAGCATATATAATGTCTTTTCAAAGTTTGAGTATCTACCAATATAATCATTTTTTTTTCTTTTTGATCCTTCTCACTATTATGGGTTGGTTATAATGAGATTGGTATGTGGGTTCTTCCCCCTCCCCCTTTTAACAGAAATCTATTTAAGGGAACTTGTTTGTGCAGAAAGAATATTTTAATTCATAGAAAGTAAGTAATTCATTACTATCCATGCTGTTCCTAGTGTGTGAAATTCAAACTCTCATAGGTATTATCACACACTACTTTTGCCACTATTGCAAACACACCAGTTTATATGATGGTGGCAGATTGCTTCAGCATCTAACTTCATTTGTTCTTTCGTTCATTCATTCATTCATTCATTCCATTTGTATGACTGCCCTCATGATATTTGTCTTTGGATGAAAAATAGCAAGTTAAAAATACCAATAAGGACAAGAGAAACTGAACACATTAGACAGCACGCATCTCCGCATTAACATGCCCCGCTCTCCTGGATAGATTTCCTATCACAGAGCCCAGAGAGAAGCCAAGCTTTTAAAGTCTGTGGAGATTATCAGTCATCCAGGTCATAATTGTCTCAAAGGTGCTTTTTTCTTCAAAAGGCAACTGGATTTGTTTTTCCTTGAGGAGGAATAAGAAGAAAACATTTAGCTTCTCATCCAAGAAGCTTCATCAAGAAGCCCCGCCATCAGAACTGATGAGCTTTTGGATGAGAATCAAAATGTTTTCTTCTTCTTCCTCAAGGAAAAAACAGTCCAGTTGCCTCTTGAAGGAAAAAAAAAAACACCTTTGAGACCAAATTTTTAATGCCGTATGAAAGACTACCAAGGTCAGGGTCAACTAACATAACTTAGGGCAGGGGTTGGCAACCTTTAACATTCAAAGAGCCACAAAGGCCCTAACTGGAAGCCCTCCATTTAATTCTGGAGCCGACTGGAAGTCTGGTTCCCCCACCATAGAGTCTCCTCCTGACGCGGCGTCCTTTTTTCTCTACCTGTCCTAACTGAAAGCCCTATTAATTGTGGAGCTGACTGGCAACAGGGAGCTGCAGCAGAGGGATGAAAGAGCCACATGTGGCTCCAGAGCCGTGGGTTGCTGCCTCCTCACTTAGTGTATGCTGATCCACAGGTTAGGTGTGGTGATTAAATTTGGAACTCAAGAATACACAAGAGAGGACATTATAATGAAAATGACTTCTTGATATAAAATCCTAAGCAGGATTTTATAAACATATGTACAGTATATATGGATATCCCTATATGGATGAGTTTACAGGAACAGTACAGAGGGGCAGATTAAGAGAGCAATAATAAATATTGAAAACAGCCTAGTTTCTTAAATGATTTTAATGATTAGCTTTCCTTGCAAGATGCTAGATTATTAGATAAGGCCAGTTCAAGGTGCTGATCCTAGCCTGGAAAATCCCATGTTCAAGTCTTCACTTGATTTCAAAGCGCACTGTAGCATCCATTCTCCTTCATCTCAAATCACATATTTCCTTTGAGTAGAGTTTCTTGTTATTCTCAAAGAGAAAAAGTGGGGCAAACAACATTCATAGAGATAGGCTGGAGGAGTCACATTGCTTGTGTAAGAACATCATGTTTTATAGAGGAAACAAATGTCAACTAAATGTAGCTGCACTACATATTGAATTCTTAACTTTTTATTGCTTTCAGAGGGGCAGGAATGATCCTAATATGTTCCCTATATCATCACTGCACTTGTCAAGCCACTGTTTGCCATTTGTTTTAAAGAACCGCAATAGAAAAATGATGTAAAGATTTAAAACTCAAAGTGACAGAAAACAACCACAGGAAGATATGATAAAATGGGCTATAATTCCTGAAAATTTTGCTATAAGAAACATGTTGCCCTTTTAAGATGTTGCAAAAAGTTGGTTGAAAACGTTCCGAACTGCAGATAGAATAAGTATATATAGTACAGCCATTGTGACCTAGGCCCAAGTAGTTATTACTACTTCCACTGGGAGAGCAGGACAGGCCCATGGAAAAGAGATAGTTAACTGACTTATGTATACAATATGTAGGGTTTTGTGTGAAATTTGTGGTCCTTGTATGTTACTGAATTACACTTCTCATCATTATTGACCATTAGTCATGCTAGCTGAGATCTCTGGAAGTTATATTCCTACTACACCTGGAGGATCGCAAATTCCCCACTCCAGCATATGACACAGGAAAGACAAAATTGCACTATATCAAACACCATTCCAGGTTCTTCCACTCCAGGTTCTTCAATGGAGACATGAATGTTAGAACTGAAGTTGGTATGCTTCTTTCTTTCTTTCTTTCTTTCTTTCTTTCTTTCTTTCTTTCTTTCTTTCTTTCTTTCTTCCTTCCTTCCTTCCTTCCTTCCTTCCTTCCTTCCTTCCTTCCTTTCTTTCTTCCTTTCTTTCTTTCTTTCTGACATTATGAGCATCCCCACCAATTTTCATATGGGGTGTGTTTGAGATTGTTTTTTTTTATAAGAGACACCAAAGTACATAATATCCTTTTGCAATTGGCACAGAAGCTTTTGTTTCTTTAATAAATTCATAGAGGAAGACTTTATCAGTATATGTCATATTTAGGATTGAATAAAGAGCTATCCAACCACAGAACTCTTTGTGGTGTGTACAAAAGAGGAATATTAAGTTGATATTATACTAGTGGAACAGAGCCAGTAATTTGAGATGCTCATATGCTTTGGCAAGTCAGAAGAACCAGCTTTCCTGTGCAGTCATGTCTGTTGACAGCAGCATTTAAAGTGGAAAGAAGAGGAGGTGTATGGGTAGGTGGATCTGCCAGCAGCTGGCAGCCAATTCTGGAACAGGTCTCTCCAGTTAATGAAAAGAATGCTGACTCAGTCAAAGTCAAACCAGTTTGGACTGAGCTATTATTTGCATCTATTTAGAAAAGCTTTTTTTAAAAAGTCAGGTTAACTTGGACATGGTAAGAACATGTGCAGAAAAGGATGGTGGTAAAGGAATTCTTGTATGTAAATTTTATTCTCACATATGTTAAATACAAATATTAATCTGCCATTAAAAGGCTAAATGTTTCTTCTATTATTTTTCCTGTCTTAGTTCTGCTTTTTAAATATTTTAGTTAATGCTTTTTAAATAAGTATTATATAATGGTTTATTCTGAAAGAGAATTGCCCAATGAAATTAAATAGTAATAGAGAGAGGATTATAATAGAAGAGAAAGTGGAAACAATTAGTGAATGGTTGAAATTTATAGAAAATGAAATGAGGAAAGAGGAAATTTATGGAAAATTAAACATTAATTAGTTTGAAAGAATTCAAATGAATAAATGGAATAGGAAATGCAAAGAAAGGAACGATGAGAGTAGAAAGGAAACGGAATTTGAAAATTTGACATCTCGAATAATAAAAGATGAAATTGGGCCAAATGGATTAGTTAGTAAAATTTATAAAATTATTAACTTTGATAATAATTCACAAAAGGTAATGAAAGAGAATTGGGTTGAAAAACTGGGTATTGAAATTTCTGATCAAAATTGGAATATGAATTGGGTTAGCAGAATAATGAGGACATTATCAATAAGAATTAAAGAACATAATTATAAAGTTATTTGGAAGTGGTATTTGACCCCAATAAGACTTTTTCAAATGGATAATAAAGTGGATAAAATGTGTTGGAGATGTAAAGTGGAACTCGGGACATATGCTCATATGTGGTGTAAATGTAATGGGGTTGAACTTTTTTGGTCTAGGATAGAAAATGAAATATTTGAAATAATTAAGAAGAGGGTCAAATTGAAATTGGAAACCATATTATTATTAATATTGAATGAAACAGCATTAACAACTGGAGAAAGAGAATTGGTGAGGATTTTGGTTATAATGGGGAGAATTATAATTGCTAGATATTGGAAATTAAATGTTGACTTAAAATTAGAAGAATGGTACAATGAAACATGGAAATTTGCATTAAATGATAAATTGACTTGTGATATTAAAATTAGAAGTGGTATATATAAAGAAAATGTTTTTTGGAACACTTGGCAACCATTTGTGGACTTTGCACTTGGGAGATTGGATGAATCGGCACCAGTATCTTATCAAAGAGATTTCTTCAATTCTTATTGAAGACTTCAAGTTCCTAAAACTTCCTTTCCGTTTGTATAGCACGTTGGGGGGGAAAATTTTTTCTTTCCTTACTATTGATTTTTTATATTGATTTTTTTTCCTTTTTGTTATTTTTTAACAACAAAAATATAATAAAAAATTTAAAAAATATATATATAATGGTTTTAAGTAGTGATTGATTTATATAATTAGTGTTTTCTTGGATTGTTGTTGGCTTCCCAGAGTCACTTTTCGTGAGATGGGTGACCACGTAAAGTTGATAAATAAAGTATTTGCTATTGAGTTCGATATAGTCAACTCTTCTTCCTCTCTTCTACCTTTTATAATATATGAGTGAAGTAACTGAAGCAGAAGTCAATAACATCACAGCATTGAGTACAGTATGTCTTCCTGGAATTTAATTGGACTTAAATAACAATGTATGGAAATAATATATCCAGTAGTCTTCTTCAATCTCTTCTTAACGTGTTGAATTACTGTCACCATTCTAAGCTGCTACAGTCATATGATTGTAGGCTGAAGTATAGGACTGCAGCCCCAGATGAGGTTCCAAGCATAATAAAATCAAGATCTGGTTTGGAAAAGATGTTATGATTTTCATTAAGAAAATAAAACTTAATTTCCCTCTAAGCATTCAGTTACAGTGGGTAGAGAGGATTCAAGATCAACCACAAGTGTTCCATACAGTTCCTCATGTGGAAAGCACAAGACAGTGGTCTCTAATGGGTTTAAAGCTCTGGGAGATGAGAAAATAGCCATAATTTGCACGAAGTGAGTTGACCTTTCAAAAGGATACTTCCTTTTTTAATCACTTTTGATTAAAGGCTTATTAACTGCTTTTCAGCTACTATGAACAGGTTTTACAGCATTGGGTGAGTTTTCTTCAATCCTTAGCAACAGAAGTTAAAATATAAGCTTAAGGACTTATTCTTTTTTTTTCTTTTGGAATAAATAATGAAGAGGGATTAGAATTTTGATTTTGGAAAGTTACAACTAGAGTAAGGAGCGAAATAAATTTAAAATAAGATCTTTGAATTACCGCCCTGAGTCCCCTCTGGGAGAAGGGCGGTATACAAATTAAATAAATAAATAAATAAATAAATAAATAAATAAATAAATAATGAGAATCCTTCCCATGGAAAAATGCTTTGGTTTTGAATTCTCTTTAAAAAATGATAGGATGAGTATTTCAAGATTGTACACTAGCGAGATCCAGAAGGCAGTAAAGATTACAATTAAAGGAGAAGAACACTAATATTTGATTTATTAATCCAGAATGATGTAAAATATTTTGGAAATATTAGAAAGATATTTTTAACAATGGACTCAGAAATTAATTTTAAAAGTGCCTGCCTGAATATATTTAAAAGATGCTATGGAAGAGAATGACATTTTTTCTCACAAGATTGAGACTGATTTGAAAATGGATTTAAAAATGATCAGCTGCAAGAATCATCAGCCTGAGGAGATTTAGCTGGAAGAGTTGTCTAGCAACCAGGAAAGGCAACTATTGCTGGCCTCAGAAGACAAACATGCAGAGCTAACATCTCCCACAATGCAAGGGCCATCCTGGTGAGGAGGGCTAAACCAGAGTACTCAGCAAAAGCATTGACCAGAAAGAATCCTGTCCCATTAAAGGAACAATCCCCTATATAAGGGGAGCCCCATGACCCATTGGCAACAACTCTCCATCTACTTCACCATCATGTTTCTCAACTCCTTAGTTGCCTTCTTGTTTATCTAAACTTTTTGTCATTAGAGTTTTGTTTGAAAACCTTTTTTTGTAAAGATACAAGAGTTACCTATATGTCTATGATTTCCATGGAGCTGGAACAGATCAGGACAATGTCCAGCACCATGAATTGCACCCAGAACCAAACTGGCAACCAGTATTAGCTCTATCATGGCAAAACTCTTTTATACCTCTGAAGGGAATGATCCAACCCATCCAGAGTCATACAGACTTCTCTCTTTATTGAACATTGAATACAAACTTTTTAAACAATCTTACACTCATACATAATACACTCTGTTCAGATGGTACTTGTTCTGAAGAGATACTGTATATGACTGGTGATGTAAGAAATATAGTATTTTGAATGACATTGATATTATTTGCAATGCAAGAAGACATAATTATTTTTCTTGATGCAGAAAATGCTTTTGATTCATGGATCCAAAGTATTTAACAGCAAAGTTAAAAGGAAATAAGCCTATTTAAAAACATGTTTCATTATACAAGGAATAAGACAAGGCTTGTTGTAGAAGGATACAATATTTTTGGAATTAAAATGGCAAGTCAAAAATATAAATAAAACTATATGTTAGAACTCATCTAAGTGATTCTTTAGAATTGATAATGAAACAAATATAACAGTGTAATATGGATGGTAATTACAATAGTATAGCAACAGGAAACAGATGATTACATGGAATTTATGCAGAAAGAAATAACAATACCTAAGATGATGATGATGATGATGATGATGATGATGATATTCCTGGTGACTCTGGGTGGTTTAAAATTATAAAAATTTTGAAAATGAGAAAAGTGCAAAAAGAACAAAGATGTCATACTAAACTAACTCAGATAGAAACATAGAAAAAGAAGAAAAGGGGACATAAGAATATGGTTGCCAAAGGCTGGACTAAACTGCCAGGGTTTCAAGGAACTTCAGAATACCTGTAGGTTGGGATCATTCAAATCTTAGAGGAAACTTCATTCCAGAAGTGAGGAGCTGCTAAATAGAAGATGCATTTCTGCGGCCCTGATAAGTGGCTTTGTTCAATCAGTAGAAACCAGAGTATGACAACTTTGTCGAATCAGATTGGCTAGGCAGATACTATGGGAGATAAAAAAAAAAAGTATTCAACATTAGTGTTAAAGCAATTAAATCCTTAAGTATTTATTTAACTAGAAATAATAAAGTTATTCAAAAATAATTATTTGCATAGTTGGAAGAGTATAATGGCAGCTATTCTTAAATGGGAAAATTTGAGCTTATCTTGATTAGGAAGTAAAAAGTAAAAATCAACATTCTTCCAAGGGTTAATTTCCTATTCCAAAACATGCCAGTTAAAAATCGATGAAAAGATGCAAAACGACTAACAAAGACAAATAAGCAATTTCATCTTGCTAAACAACAATTGAAGGTTAGATTTAGGATTGTACAAGATGTAAAAATAAAGAGTGAGGCTGGGCTATCAAATAGGATATATTATCAAGCCAGCTGTTTGACTTGATTCACAGACTAAATCATAGTTCCATGTGGTTGGATCACATTTATAGAAAGAATAGAATGCACAGAAAGTCTACATAAATATTTTTGGACTGATATAAAAAAAGTGCAGTAAGTATAAGAAATCAATCCGTTAAAATTACCTTATTAAAAAGTATATGATAAAAACAAAAAAGGTACAAGGCCAGACTTACGTGCGGTGTCTTTGATATTAAATATATATTTTCATGAAAAATATGCTAAAATTGATCAGTAGTGAGAAAAATCCTATATTTTACAAATCTTAATTATTGTTAAAACAAAAATGTAGTAATTTAAGACTCTCAGAATGGTTAGAAATGCTTTTCTGGACTCAATATCTGCAAATAAATTGTATAATCCAGAATGAATGATTAAAAAAAACAAGGTAGTCAGTCCAGGGACTTGACTGAATTTGAAATACTTATAATACAAAATGCAAAATATCTGCTAGCGTTTATATAGGAATTGTTACTGAAACATGGTTTGGAGACTGAATGAGTTAAAGAATGCATTATTAAATGGATACAGAACTTAAATAAAACAATGGGAGTGTCAATGGAACATAAACATAAAAATTATTGGGACTGATACATTAAGAGAAAATGGGTACAAGACATTCTTCTGTTGGTATATCACCACAGTGATGATTGCTAAAATGGACAATGCATATTCAGAAAATTGTTGCAAATTTAGAAATGAAGTTGGAACATTTTACCATATTTGGCAGCAATGTCCTAAAACCCAGTTATTCTGGAATACGATTTTATAGGAAGAAACAAGTCCTAATGTTGATTTTTCTTTTCTATCAGTTATTTTCTGTTATTTATTACTAAACCTTATGTACTTAAAAATACATTGATTTGGCTTTATAGATAATTAACGTTGCCAGAATACTTTACGCTGGAAATCACATTTAATTCCTTCATTGGATGAATGGCTGCTCAAACTAGAGTAGAATGTGTATTTCCAAAACAACTTTATAGAGGAAAAACAAATGTGATGTCAGTTTCAATTTAACCTGGAAACCATTTATGGAATACAATTCTGTACATTGCCTGTTGCCATATCTGAAGTTTCAATTTTTTTAAAAAATATTAGTTTTGAACTAATATGATTGTGTATTTTTTAATCATATGGATCTTTCAATATTTTTATATTTAATCATTATACATGATTTAATATTTTATTTTAGAAATAGTTGAGTTATTTTGAAGCATTAAGCTATCATGAATATTTTTGTAATTTGATTTAATCTAAATTGATATATAGGTAATCCCTGGGTTACGAGCGTTCCTTTAGCAAACATTTGAAGTTACGCGATAAGTGCCTCCTAGCGTTTGCAAACAAGGCCCAAAACTATGAAACTTGTAGCACCATGGCAGTTGTTCGCCCTTACGAACAACCACAGAGGCTCTGCAACATTCATCCTGCATGTTGCTAGCCGAAATGGAGCTTCTGAGATGTGGATCTGCCCCTCAGAAGCTCTATTTGAGCGTCCAGAGCAGTGGTGGGTTGCCCCCGGTTCGGACTGGTTCTATAGAACCAGTAGTAAAACTGGTGGGAGGCTCTGCCCACCCACCCTTATGTCATCAGGACGCTACTGCGCATGCACGATGGCCCCGTTGTGAACCGGTAGTAAAGGTAAGTAGAACCCACCCCTGGTCCAGAGGCCTCACCTGGCATGTCGCTGGCCAAAATGGAGCTTCTGGAGCTTCTGATCTGGTCCTCAGAAGAACCATTTCAGCCTGCAATGGGCCAAGGGAGACCCACAGAGGGCTGAACGGAACTTCAGAGGGGCACCCGTGTCTGAGACACTGGAGAGGAGACTTCTTCCTAGATCTTCATAAGGTAAGTGCCCCAGTGTGGCAGGTTGGGGGGGAAGCAATTGTGGGAAGCATGAGGTATTTCAGTGAGTCAGTGAGGCCTTGGGTGGTCTTATGCAGGTGGCCTGTTCCATCAGTAGCCCCCACCCCCCACGGCCTTCCCCACCCTGAAATACCTCATGTGCACTTAACGAGCCTCGCATTTGATTAGTAATGCGTGGGCAAAAGGAGGGAATGATCCCGTTCAAAATATGAGATTCCCTTCCATGAATTCTTGGGTTACAAATGGAATGGGCAGTCTCCATTGCATTCATAACACTACCTGTATAAAGATAAAGTGAGGTGTTTTTTTTTCCTAATGAAATAGTTTCTTTTAAATTTCTCTTACGTTGCTCTGCAAACTTTTCCATGCAATACTTGTATGTGTAAGTTACAAATAAAAATTATTTGTAATTTCTATTATGTTTCTTTTCATTTCTTTTTCAAAATAAAACAAAAGGGAGTTGACTATGGCATGAGTCCCCATGAGCAAGATGAATCACTTAGGGCAGGCATGATGAAGAGAGGGCCAGATGACATTGCTTAAATGATGGGACCTGCCTACCCTGTCCACCCTGTTGGGTGTTGTCAGATCTTATGTGTCTTTGAAGAACTGAGGTCAGTCTCTAGGGAAACTTTATTAAGGTAGAAAAATGTGTACTATTCTTACTCAGGAGATATGTAAACTAATCCAGAAATGGAAGGGAATTCCTAGAAGCTCAGCATCCTGATAGTTCAGCCATTAACAGACACATAGAGATAAATTCAGTCTACACACTATGCCAAAAGCAAAGAAGGACCTGAGAAAGAAACAAGCTTGGGGCACATCCCTCCTACCCAGATCAACAATAGTTAGATAAGCAAGGACCAATACAATAGGGAGGAACAGCCAAAGTGGACCCACTACAGCCAACCAAATCAGGTATGCCAATCAGATACAGGCAAATTACTGCGACCCACCTTTCCATATCAAATTCCTGGCAAATTTATCTTGATTGGTACTGAAAAGTCTACACAGAGAAACACAAGTTCAGAAAACTTCACAAGTTCAAAAACACATGTTCAGAATCAAACAAACTGGAAGGACTTTTAACCCAAGATAACCGTTTTAATCTATCTCCAGAATGTAAAGTTAAAATTGGGATCCTGGCAGTGGTGAAATCCATTTTTTTAAACTAACGGTTCTGTGGGCATGGCTTGATGGGCGTGGATTGGTGGGCATGGCAGGAGAAGGATACTACAAAATCTCCATTCCCACCCTACTCCAGGGGAAGGATACTGCAAAATCTCCATTCCCACCCCACTCTGGGGCTAGCCAGAGGTGGTATTTGCCGGTTCTCCAAACTACTCAAAATTTCCTCTATCGGTTCTCCAGAACCTGTCAGAACCTGCTGGATTTCACCCCTGGATCCCGCGGTTGCCTATTTCTGCATAAATGATGGATGAGGGAGATGTGCTAACAGTCTTCAATCATCAATCTTTATTACCATCAAAGAGGATAGTCTACAAAAAATTAAAAAGCATACAAAATGCAAAAATAAAATTACATAAAAGCTAAAAACTGTAAAGACAAGAATCTAAAACAAAAGTATTTTTAAAAGTCTAAAAATAAAAAGCAATAAATGGACAAAAATCATTCATAACAAGCTAAATCTATGATAATACAAAATAGTCTTCAAGTATCTGTAATGTTTTCAGAGTAGACTTATTTCTATCATTTTAATACCAGTGGGTTAAAAACTATACGAAAATAAGTTTAAAGTAGTTGCCAAGAGAAAGCTTTTGACTATATGAACCATCTACCAGTGGAATAAGTTGCTACATGAAGTAATGAATTGTCCTTCACTGAAGGTTGTCAAGAAGATGCTAGATGGTTATGTGTCAGAGAGGCTGGGTGGGGGCTGGGCGTGGCCATGGTGGGCATGGCTGGGGTGGGCGTGGCCATGGTGGGCATGACACAGGACCGCACCTCCACACACATGGTTTGTGTACATTTCTGTGATTTTGTTTTTTTAATACTTACTTGATCTGCTTGATCACCTTATGAGAGAGAGACCAGATCAAGAAACTGACTCCATAGGAAGACTAGAACTATAAATTAGTGACATAGGCTATAGTAGCAGAATCCTGCAAGCCTGAAAGGTAAAATATTTTACCTTTCCTCCCTTTTATAACCTTCTGAGTCAAGGGTGGCCTCCTGCAGTACTTCAGAGGCCCTGTCTTGGGCCTGGACGGCCTCCTGCAGTGCTCCAGAGGCCCCATTTTGGACCTGGAAGACCTCCTGCAGCATTCTGATTGCAGGAGGGCTGCACGTGCACCCCCCCAGTTTTGCTAGCAGAGGCACCGCGGGCTAGTCCTTTGCTATTTCCAGGCTGGCCCCGTGGGTCAGATCTAAGTACCCTGCGGGCCGTATCTGGCCCACGGGCCTTGAGTTTGACACCCTTGCCTTAGATGTATTATATTATTGCATTGCTTTCTTTTCCATTTTTTATTTCATTCCCTTTTCTCCTTCTTCTCTTTTATTTTAAAAAAAGGAAGGGATAAAATCGGGATCCCCACAAGAAAAAAAGGTTGTGCTATTGGATGTTGATTTTTAATATTAGTTTTTAATTAATATTAGTCAGTTGTAGAAATAAAAGTTCTGGTTTCTGAGCAAGATACAACTTTCAGGACGTAAGTGTGACTCCAGGGTGCAACAAACTAATCTTCTTCATGAAGCAGCAAGTCGCATTTCATTCTTGGTCTGGTCAGATCTGCTTACATTTCTGCAATTTCCAAATATAATATGATTTGTTAGCTCCGTCCCCAATCTTTCCACCAGAAGCTTATGACAACATGCATATGCATGTTGTCACACAGCAGATGGTAGACTTGAATTTGGCTTTTCCAACTCCCAGTCCTATCACTTTAGCCATTTCACCTCATAGTATACAATTTTTAATTGATTTGGCAGATTGCCCTTCCTGTTTTAGGAGTTATAGAAAAAGATGAAAAACAACCCTGCCGTACAGAGGGTGAAGTTGTCTGCTTCCTTGACCTCAAACCAAAGGAATGGAACAGATAAAGCCGACAACTGGTATCTGATGGTGAAACACGAAAGGAAGAACCACTTTCACTATCAGTGCTTCCAATCTTTAATTCTGTATATCTCCAATCAGTATTACTGCTGTTTGTGAGTCATACAAGAATCCTCATCTCCAACCGAGAATTTACCTGGCTTCACAGTGACTTTACAGTAGTTAGAAATTACAGTATACAGTAATGTAAAGCAAGAATTAGATCTGAAAATACACAAAGTTCTGCTTTCTTTTCAGTTGAAATTGCAGATAAAGACTGGCTAGGGGCCAGTCACTGCTTAAGGGCGGGACTGAGACCTCTCTGGTTCCAGTTGCCCAATGCCAGTGCACTTTCTTGGTGCCAGATTGCATTAAATGAATGGATTTTATTTGTAATGCTGTATTTGGTTGGCGCTCCAAGGCATTTGTTGGTTGGCATTGACGCTGATGCCTCCCGGCTTCTTTTGTTCTTTCTCCTTTCCCACCATCTCTGTTCTTTTTGAGGAACTTGCTGTAGGCAGAAAGCCTGTCAACTTGACATGATGCCAACTAATCTTACCCTAACCACGCCCTGTATTTTTTGTAGCACCACCAAAATGGCATCTTTGGATAATCAAAGCAATGCTGTCATTGACTCCATGACAATATGATTATTATTGCTTTAAGCAGTCAGGATGTGAGGGCGATCTGTCTGTGACATCTGTCACCCCATTGATCACCAGGGTTGATTTGGCTGATCTGACAGGCTAGGCGGGTGTCCCCTTCCTCCTTCACTGCTCCATATGCATCCCTCCTGAAGCTGTTTGCTCGGTGGAAGAGGATGACCATCCCAGATAGAAGGAGTGTACCAATCTTCAGTCAAGGGTATAAGATAGCTTTAAGCAGTCAGGAATAAATTTTCAACTGAAGAAAATAAAATTTTGGTTAGAACAATACATTTTTCTGTTATTAACGTTTTCCTAAACATCTCAACTACCACCCGAGTATCAAATTTATTCATTTCCTTAGGACTAGAAACTTACATTTTCCTTTAAATTGTGAGGCATTCAAAATAATATTAAATCTTTGAATGGGGTGAGGACGATGATATGAATCATGCAAACCAATCTTTTGCTTATCTTCATTGTTTCTTTGATTAATATGAGCATTAAAGTTATGGGAAGACTAGGGAAGCTTATCTGAAATGGAATCTCTTGCCTTTTCAAACAGTAACCAGGTTTGTGGTAAAAGCTAATTCATTTTCTCCTTCGGCAGCTAATTCTAATGTTTAATCATGTTATGCTAAGGCTTTCTATCTAATTTGAATTGTAATATCTTGGCGCCTTAATAGGGCGGTTCATACTATGTAAGTAATTCACAGAAGCAGATCATAGGCAGGTATTTGTTTTCTCATCGGTGACACTTCACCTCTTAGCAATATAGGCTTGTTCATACAAGGCTTACAAATTGCTTAAGAGAGGGGATGAGCATGTATACTTTACAGCTGGCTGGAAAAGAGAGCTCACCTATCCTAAAACGCAAAGCAATCAAGTTACCTGGTAATTTTTCCTTCCCCAAATATTTGGAGCAAATTCAGAATTTCGTCACCAAATATGCCAACACCACTTTGCAACATTAACTCACCACCAGACCAAGACACTGAATAACAGATGACTTCTGTTTGATTGACAGCCCACGGCAATTTAATTTGTGTGTTTAAAATAATCATATTGCAATTCTTAGTTAACAAGGCACCAAAGTGACTTTCAACATAATACAAAACATGACAGCTTTTGTGTTTAGGCTTGTAATCTTTTAAACAAGGGTCCAGAGGGAAATGGAACAGATACAGGGGTATCAAACTGCTGGCCCATGGGCTGGATGCATCACACACAGGCCACACCCACCCCAGCTCTGTGAAGGGGAAAAACATTGCAAAAAGTCACGTGACGGGAACGTGATGTGGTGAGTTTGACACCCGTGGAATAGAAGAAAGGAAAAAAAAAACAATCACAAAATCAGTTAAAAGTTAGATTTAGTCTTAAAAGGAAACTCAGAATCTTTATCTTGCTTCTAACCCATGACATTCCAGTGGAGGGGGACTACAAGGTGCTGAATAGGATACAAAAAATGGATTAAAAATGGGAACTGGTGCTTTACGAGGCTCTTGAAAATCTCATCTTTTATATTTTTAAATATTCCTCCAAAGATTAAAACATGAGTATTCTCTGTAGAGTTTCCTTCTTTTTCCCAAAACTGTACAATTTAACAACAACAACAACGATGACAGAGTTGGAAGGGACCTTGGAGGTCTTCTAGTCCAAACCCCTCCTCAAGCAGGAAATTATATACCATTTCAGACCAATGGCTGTCCATTGTCCATTTTAAAAGCCTCCAATGATGTAGGAGCACCCACAACTTCTGAATACAAGCCATTCCAACTGTTTTATTGTTCCCACTGCCAGGAAATGTCTTCTTAGTTCTAGGTTGCTTCTCTCCTTGATAAGTTTCCAATGAGAGTTAGCTTCCAATGGCTACATGATATTTTTCCCAAAAGGCCCTAAAGACACGATGTTATCAGCTGGCTGGGAGACCATGAATGAAGATGGACCCTATCAAATCATTGATTTAACTGTGTTTCTGCGCTATGAGCCATGGTGGCACAGTGATTAGAATGTAGTATTGCAGGCTACTTCTGCTGACTGCTGGCTGCCAGCAGTTCGGCAGTTCCATTCTCACCAGCTCAAGGTTGACTCAGCTTTCCATCCTTCCGAGGTCGGTAAAATGAAGACCCAGATTGTTGGGGGCAATATGCAAACTCTGTAAACTTCTTAGAGAGGGCTATAAAGCACTGTGAAGCGGTATATATATGTCCAAGTGTTATTGCTGTTGCTATTGGGTGTGTGTGGAGTTTTTATGGGTATAAAATAAAGGCTATGCTTGCCACATTTTCATCTTCTCTGATGCCTTGTTTCATCCTACTTAGAACGCTGTGCTAGGTTGGTGGGATACTTTTTACCCATTACTGGAATATTCTGGCTACTGTACTGTACCATTTAATATTTATTTTCTTAGGGAAAATATTTCTGTTGAAAAAAAAATATTTGGACTAGCAAACCCCACAATATTATTTACTTGTTGTAAATCTATAGCCTGCGTTTCCAATTATAGAAGACTCAAGTAGGCTAACAGGGGAATGCTCATACTGTCTTAACCAGAAACACAAAAATAATCAGAATCAAAATAAGCAATTAAAGCCACACAAAACAATATTATTATATGAAAGCTGCTGAAACCACTAACAGAGTCCCAGTTGAGCAGTGAGACTGGAGGCTAAATACATCCATAGGGTGTATTGTGTAGCCTGGGAACTATATATTTAAAACTTCTAACCCAACCTTGAAAAAGCCAGTGTTACAAGAATCTCCATAATAAAGAGGCAGTCACCAAAAGGGAAACTTCTTTGTGGGGACTAATCTGACCATTCTAGTGTTATACACAAAATGATTCATGTGACAATAGGTATATAATGGTAATCATCAGTACCATAAGCTATGATAAAAATTAATTGGATTTGTACATAGATGATGTGCACAATTGATGTTATCTATTTTCAAAATCCTAGATTACAATAATAATCTGAGCATGAGGCAGAGGTGGGTTTCAGCAGGTTCTGACCAGTTCTGGAGAACCGGTAGCAGAAATTTGAGTAGTTCGGAGAACCGGTAGTAAAAATTCTGACTGGCCCCGCCCCCATCTATTCTCTGCCTCCCAAGTCCCAGCTGATTGGGAGGAAATGGGGATTTTGCAGTATCCTTCCCCTGGAGTGGGGTGGGAATGGAGATTTTACAATATCCTTCCCCTGCCACGCCCACCAAGCCACGTCCACCAAGCCATGCCATGCCATGCCATGCCACACCCACCAAGCCATGCCCACAGATCCGGTAGTAAAAAAATTTGAAACCCACCACTGGCATGAGGTAAGGACAAACATCACCCTTATTAGGTCAATGTACTTCAGAATGCCACAGTTGATAATATCAATGTAATCTGTAGGAATTTCCCCCAATCTGGAACAAACCGCTGAGCATCCGAAGACAAAGCTGGGCTGGAGAGAGTCTCCCTTGTTTTTTTCTTTCAGAAGGACTGTAAGCCCACCCAGAGTCAAAAGTGCCAATCTGAATCAGTTTTATTGCTTCTCACAAACATTTCCATTTTATTTGGATATCAGTTTATTGATTCTTTTTCAGATTGTTGCTATTATTCCAAGATGTTTGTTTAGGTAGGATATCTATAGCCACCTCAGATAACAGAACAACAGAGTTGGAAGGGACCTTGGATGTCTTCTAGTCTAATCCCCTGCACAGGGAGAGAACCCTATACCATTTCAGACAAATGGTTGTCCAATCTCTTCTTAAAAACTTCCAGTATTGGAGCATTTACAAGTTCTGGAGGCAAATCATTCCACTGATTAATTGTTCTAATTGTCAGGAAATTTCTCCTTAGTGCTAGGTTGCTTCTGTCCTTGATTAGTTTCTATCCATTGCTTCTTGTCCTGCCTTCAGGTCCTTTGATGAGGCCAGGAGTGGAAAATATAGTTGGAGACCTATGTAAGAGTGGCATCTTACCCCAAGCCTGGATCTTTCAAATGGTTACAGAAAGCTGCTTAATGCTATAAGAGATTGGGATTTCTGGATAATGCCAAAGGACAATAATACCCACAGCAAGCAGATATTCCCCAGCACCACATTCTCTGAGGTGAGATCTAAACTGCTATGTAATGGTTCTTCCTAAGTCTATCCATTCCTAGCAGTGTATATACAGGTCTTGTTGTATATCATCAGCCACAACTGTTTCATTACCAAACACAGCCATACTATAATCTGTTTCTTTCAAGGGTTGTTACAGGTGTGATGTCAATCACTGGTCTCTCAAATTGAGAATTCAGACCACATGATAACTATTCTACCTGTCAAACATCTTAGGGATTTTTCTTCAATATGGGACAAGCTATTGTTTCATGCTGAATTGACCGATTGGTTTTCTTACTCCATCTGTCAAGGCAATGAGCCAAAAAGAGTGCCAGAATAACAGAATTATTATAGATAGACACTGACATTCATTAAATATTAAAAATGTAGAGTTACAAGTCATATGCAGAAAGGAAAACAATCCATTCATCAATGTGGTTCGCTTTGGCAGCACATATACTAAAATTGACATGATATAGAGAAGATTAACATGGCCAGTGGCCAGAAAGCAAAAGGTTATTTTAAGTCCTTTTTTTTTAAAGATCTATAAGACGACTTTCAGTAGATGCAATACTGACAGAGATATATTTTACACATGTGGGTGTCAGTACGTGTGTGTGTATGCACTCACAATCCACCACTACCATAAATTAGGACCAGCCATGGATTCTAATAGATTCAGTTTGATTAGTCCACCATTTCTATAGGTTTACACAGTCAAAATATTGAAAAAAACAGGACTGATTCTGGTTTTATAGTTTGGCTGAAGATACTTGGGAATGATTGAATCTATACCCTGATTCATTCCTGATTCAGTGCCAAAACTCTTTAGGAGTCTCAGCTGAACACCTGTCATTTTGCCAGTAAAATCCCTATAAAAATTCCACCCATCTCTGAAGTTGAACCATTAGGTTAGAGAGCCCAGTGAGTCTTCGCTGCCAAAACACTTGGTCTCTAGCCTGTTATTTTATTAGTTATGAGAAGTTATGAAAATAGAACATTGTGGATGGCAATAGATAACAATACACAATGTTTACATCATAGTGTCTAAAAAACATTCTGAGCTAAGAGTGTTTTGTGGTTGTGGTTTGAAGGAAACCTCTATGGAGTAACCACATTTTTATGATATAGTCTATTTTTAAAATAAATGTTTATTGAAAGTTTTACCAAGAGCATAACAACTAACACAAACAAAAAGGAAAAGCAGAAACAAGAGAGAAAAAGACAAAAATGCAGAAAAAAGAATAAAATAAAAAGAGGTGTCCGATTTTTTTTTACAACAAATATAAGTGCAATTACAGTTACCTCTTACCAGGGGTGGTATTTGCTTACCTTTTCTACCTGTTCGCAAATGTGAGTGATCGCACAGGATCGCTATGCTTGCGCACACCTCCAGCACACATGCACAGAGTCTTCTGTGCATGCGCAGAGGCTCAAAACTGGAACGTGATGACGTCCGGGTGAGGGGGGCCGAGCCTCCCGCCACCGGCGCTACCAGATCGCACGATCCAGATAGAGCTGGCTGAATTTCACCACTGCCTCTTACTCTATGATTACAAAAGAAAACTTACTTTTTCAATTATTTAGTTTTTTCTAGCCATCAAAACCACAAAACATAAGTGCATTTTTCCCCATTTTATTCAAAAAAATCTATAAGGAATTTCCAGTCAACCATAAATATAAATATTTTTTTCTCTAATCAAAGAAGCTAACTTGTTCAAGCTTTTTAAATGATGAGAGAGAGAGAGAGAGAGAGAGAGAGAGAGAGAGAGAGAGGGAGAGGGAGAGAGGGAGGGGTTTGATTTATTTGGTTATAGATGGAAAGAGCTTTAACAATAATAAATAATTTTTGTGGCAATAAAAATGATAAAGATACACTGCTGCCCTTAAATTAGGATATTTTGATTTTATTTTGTGAACTTTTAAAGCTGCCATTCATGGAGGAAAATTCTTACTCTTATGTAATGGGAAAATTTTTTGTTTAGCAATATTCCTTGCAACCTTATGCAGATTGTAGTATTCATAGAAAAAAAAATCTACCCTATTTCTATTTCAGTCATTACACAAGGCTGGATAGCAAGATGGGTGATATATAAATTTAATAAATATATAATCTTGATCTAAAATATTGTAAAGGGATTCTGAGTCTCAATAGGGCGTTGAAGTATAACTGGTGAAGAAGGAGGAAGAAGAAGAGTCAGAGAGGAAAAATGTTGTTTTCAATAGTTTGCAGTCAGAAGGTAATCTTAGATACCAGATCATGTATCATTTTGTTATGCCAAATTAGACATAACTAATGTGTACCATACTGACAGAGATGGAAGACAGTTATGGTCATTATATACATTCATATGTAATTAATCATTTATAATCTTAGCACCTGGCAACCTTTTAAACACATAAAACAATTTTTTAATGTAAGAGAAAAGGTAACTTTAAATTTAAGTTTATGTTCTTTTATTAAGCTAAAGCATTTAATATTAATAATATTAATAATATTCCTAATATTAAGCACCTTAGTGTGCTTAACTTCAGACTTTGTGACTGATATATATGCATCTCTGATTGTCATGTTGATTTAAGCATGCCTGCTAAAGACACTATATAGCAAATTAATATTCATTTGATTTATTTTCTTGTGGAAGCAAACAAACGTAGACTAGGCCTCTTTATACACCCTGATCTTATTCAAAAATATTTAGCCTAAAGTTTTGTTTTAGATTTCTTTCTCTGAAAGAATATTTACAATATATGCAATTTCAGGACCATCCTATTTTGTCCAAAATAATAGTTATCCCTCATCTCATTATCCTGAATATTTTTTCCAGAAATGAATGACCTGAAACAGTTGATATTACTGTATATTTTTGCTAAATTAAGAAAAATATTCTTCAGTAGACATATATGATTGACACTGCACTCCTAATCCTAACCAAAGAGCTGAATAAGATAGCACAGCTGTTAAGTTCCTCTTCTAGCAGATCCCAAAACATATTGGGATTAAAGTTTCTTGTATCAAGCTGTAATAGCAAAAGTGTGTACTAAATCAACATTTGCAGTCATCATCTATTGAGCAAATCACAGTTAGATGGATTTTCTCTTTGTTCTTTTTAAACGATAGCCATAATATGGGCAAAGAAACAGTTTGGTGTATTGGTTAAGGCATCAGGCCAGAAACCAGGAGACATTCTACTTCCACGTTAGGCACTGTTGGAAGAAATATCCATCTGGTTCAGTTCCAAGCTGAGAGAAAGGCACTGGAGACAAAATGGAGGCCGGAGGCTGATTGGAAAGAGGGTCCATTTATATTGATGAAGCAGAAGCACATGCGTGGTTCTGGGCAGCTGACTATACGGAGTTAAGAGTGAGGGGTTTTTATACCTTCTCTTGGGCTTTGAATTTGAGCTTCCTGTTCCTGTACAAGAACATGTATTCTATTGGCTGTTGTAGTGGTCATAGCTGGCTCTGTAGGTTCTCTGAGCTAAGTTTGGTTGAAGTTTGGAGGGTGATGCAATGGCCTTAGGAGATTGTGCAATGCAATGAGCTCTGCTGCGGGGGGGGGGGGGGGCGGGGCAGGGAGCTGGGGCTCTGAGTTTCTGTCTCCCTTAAGATTTTTATTTCTCTTTTAGGGGAAATATTTTATCCTGCCTTTTAAAGATATTTCTCAAAATATTTCATTCTTCTAGGAGGGGGATAGCCAGGGGCGAAATGCTCCCGGTTCAGACTGGATCGCCCAATCCGGTAGCGATGAAGGCGGGTGGTTTGGAGAACTGGTAGCAAAAATCCCTGCCCACCCCCATGCCCAGCTGAGCCGCACAATCATCAGAGGCTTTTTTTTACTTTTAAAAGCATTTTTTCTACAAGTTCTTCGGCTGAAAAAATGCTTTTAAAAGGAAAAAATGATTGTGCGGCTCAGCTGGGATCATCAAAGGCTTTTAAAAGAAAAAAACCCTTTTTTACTTTTAAATGCCTCTGACGATCCAAGCTGAGTTTTTTTAAAAAGCCTCTGCTGATCAGGCAACTCAGTGGGATCATTAGAGCCTTTTGAAAGCATTTTTTAACAACTTCTTCGCCGAAGAGGTTGTAGAAAAAATGGTTTTTAAAGTAAAAAAAAATGGCCATGCCCACCCAGTCACATTACCCACCCCCCCACCAAGCCATACTCACAGAACTGGTAATAACAAATTTTAGATTTCACCACTGGGGATAGTTTTCCATAGCACCAAATTATCTGGGTGATCTTGGATCAGTCTCTCTCTCTCTCTCTCTCTCTCTCTCTCTCTCTCTCTCTCTCTCTCTCTCTCTCTCTCTCTCTCTCAGCCCTAAGGAAGAAAGCAATTGAAAGCCACTTCCAAAATCTTGCTAAGAAAGCTGCAGGGATTGGTCCAGAGTCAGTTGCCAAGAGTCAGCACTGACTCAAAGGCAGAAAAACAAAAAACCAACATCCCCCCTCTTCGAGAAAAATAAAAAAATCAGAATAATATACAAAACCTGTTTAATAAAATAACGAGAAGAAAGAAAGAAAAAGAAACCTGTATGTATGCATAACACACAAAATGTTATGATGCATAAATAAAAGCCACACAGTCGCTTTCATACATCACAAATTAAACCTCGACCATATGGGAGACTCTGATCTATGATTTTGACAAGATGCTTAATTTTTTAAAATAAAGAATTGATATAAGGAGTCATAAAAGTTCATTGTGAAAAGATGGTACAATGTAGAACTGGTGAGTTTTATATATACATATTTGATGTTGGAAAGGGAACATTACTCCTCCCCGCCCAAACCTTTTATTTATTTATTTTGAATTTGGAAAGGAAGAAGAACATGATGGCCCTCATTTAATTATCACATAAACTTTTATTTATTTATTTATTAAATTTACATGCTACCTTATTTCCCCATTAAGGAAACTCTGGATGGTTTAAGGTAAAGGTAAAGGTTCCCCTCGCACGTATGTGCTAGTTGTTCCCATCTCTAGGGGGCAGTGCTCATCTCTGTTTCAAAGCTGAAGAGCCAGTGCTGTCCAAAGACGCCTCTGTGGTCATGTGGCCAGCATAACTAATTGCCAAAGGTGCATGGAACGCTGTTAGCTTCCTACCAAAGGTGGTCCCTATTTTTCTACTTGCATTTTTTACATGTTTTTGAACTGTTAGGTTGGCAAAAGCTGGGACAAGTAACGTGAGCTCACCCCGTTACGTGGCACTAGGGATTTGAACCGCTGAACTGCCAATCTTTCAATCGAAAAACTCAGTGTCTTAGCCACTGAGCCACCGCATCCCTCTGGATGGTTTACAGATCATAAAAAAATAAATAGAAAAATAGTGAAAAAGCTAAAAATATGCAAATTTAAAAAGTTAAACTATGCAAACAAACAAACCCAGGAGATTGATGGTATAGAGATGAAGGTTACCCCATCAACCACATCCAGTGGTGACACCCCCCTCTAAGGGGCCAACCCAACCCAACAAAACCAAGTTTTAATGCTCTTCCAGAAGACCAAAATGGTGGGAGTAGCTCTCACCCCAGTGATAGAGAATGCTACAGGGTTGGGGTCTCCTTGACCTTGCCCACCAGAATTCTTGGCAGATGAGGTTGGTAGCAGGCTTCTTCCACTGGGGCGAGTGAGGTGGGCTAGTCCCATTGGGGTGAGACAGCTCCTCAGATACCAGCCACAAGAAACCAGGAGCTAGGGTAGAATTCAAAAACATGGCAATTTTATTCCATGCAGCCTATACACAAGAGCCTGATCTATTAACAGTTGCTGTGATAAGAGTCAATGGATTTCAAAGAGGCTGGACTAAGTTGTCTTTCGAGGGTGTAGGGATTCCAGATTGATAATGTGTTTGACTTTGACCCCACCCTTGACCTCCGTTTGATCATCTCCTACAATGTTCCTTCAGCAACATTTAGAAAATTCCCTACAGGCACATAGCAATAACTAACCTTCTATTCATACCGATATTTTAATCCAGCTAGTTCAAAATATTAATATGGACAAAGAAATAATTTCCTCCAGAAATAATTATTCCAAGTTAATATAAAACAAACACTAAAACCTCATTCCCCCCCCCCTACAGATTTCCATAGACATTGTAGATTGGAAGAATATCTCCTGTTAAATAATTAGATAGTTTACTAATATATTGTAAAACCTTTTTCATTTATTATTATTTATTATTCAAATTTCTATACCGCCCTTCTCCTTTCGGACCCAGGGCGGTGAACAGCCAAGATAAAAACATCTATACAAACATCAGTTAAAAAATAAAGTTAAAATAATTTATAAATTTGGCCCATAATTTAAAACTTGTCAATTAAAATCAATATTAAAATATTAAAACTAACCCTAAAATCAAGACAGACCGGCTAACTGAAAAAAATAAGTTTTTAGGGCCCGACGAAAAATCCGAAGGTCGGAGATCACTCGTATCTCTGGGGGTAGATTGTTCCATAGGGTAGGTGCCACCACAGAGAAGGCTCTCCTCCTGGGGGTCATCAGCCGGCATTGTCTGGCCGACGGCACCCTGAGGAGGCCCTCTCTGTGGGAGCGAACCGGCCGGTGGGAGGCTATTGGTGGCGGAAGGCGGTCCCGTAAGTACCCTGGCCCTAAGCCATGGAGCACTTTAAAGGTGATCACCAACACCTTGAAGCGTACCCGGAAGTCCACCGGAAGCCAATGCAGCTCGCGCAGGAGAGGAGTCACATGGGAGCGCCCCGTCGCTCCCATAATCCCCCGCGCAGCCGCATTCTGCACCAGTTGGAGCCTCCGGGTGTACCCCAAGGGGAGCCCCATGTAGAGAGCGTTACAATAGTCCAGACGAGAAGTGACGAGTGCTTGAGTGACCGTGCGTAGGGAGTCCCAGTCCAGAAAGGGGCGCAACTGGCGTATCAGGCGAACCTGACAAAAAGCCCCCCTGGCCACAGCTGTCATATGCCCTTCTAAAGACAGCCGTGCATCCAGGAGGACACCCAAGTTGCGGGCCCTCTCCGTGGGGGCCAATGATTCGCCCCCAATAATCAGTGATGGCGTCAACTGGCTATACCGGGATGCTGACAGCCACAGCCACTCGGTCTTGGAAGGGTTGAGTCGAAGCCTGTTTCTCCCCATCCAGACCCGCACGGCCTCCAGGCACTGGGACATCACTTCCAAGGCATCATTGGGATGGTCTGGGGTGGAAATGTACAGCTGAGTATCATCAGCGTACTGATGGAACTCCACCCCAAAACCACGGATGATCTCACCCAGCGGCTTCACATAAATGTTGAACAGGAGGGGCGAGAGGACCGACCCTTGCGGCACCCCACAAACAAGGCGCCTTGGGGTCGACCGCTGCCCCCCTGTCAACACGGATTGCGACCGGTCGGAGAGATAGGAAGAGAACCACCGCAAAACGGTGGCCCCCACTCCCAGTCCCTCCAGCCGGCGCAACATGATACCATGGTCGATGGTATCAAAAGCCGCTGAGAGGTCTAATAGGACCAGGATAGAGGAATAACCCCTATCCCGGGCCCTCAAGAGATCATCCACCAACCCAACCAATGCCGTTTCCGTGCTGTACCCAGGTCTGAAGCTGGACTGGAGCGGATCCAGATAGACAGCTTCATTCAGGTACTGGGGAAGCTGTCGCGCCACCACACTCTCAACAACCTTCGCAATAAAGCGAAGGTTGGAGACTGGACGATAGTTAGCCAAAACAGCCGGATCCAGGGATGGCTTCTTGAGGAGAGGCCTCACCACCGCCTCTTTCAAAGCAGCTGGCAGGACACCCTCGCTCAAAGAAGCGTTAATAATTCCCTGGAGCCAGCCTCGTGTAACCTCCCGGGAAGCCAGCACCAACCAGGAGGGACACGGGTCCAATAAACATGTGGTTGCGTTCAGCCACCCCAAGATCCTGTCCACGTCCTCGGGAGCCACAGGATTGAACTCCTCCCAGATAACACTCTCAAGACCTGCCTCAGTCATCTCGTCTGAACTAACCCAGTCGGCGGCCAAGTCTTCCCGAATCTGAGTTATTTTATCATCCAGATACTGTACAAAATCCTCAGCTCGGCCCTGCAATGGGTCCTCCCGCGCTCCCAGATGGAGGAGGGAGTGGGTCACCCTAAACAGGGCAGCTGGGCGGTTATCTGATGACGCGATAAGAGCAGCAAAATAGCTAGATTTCGCCACTTTTATCGCCACTAGGTAGGTCTTAATATGAGAACTTACCAGTGTCAAGTCAGACTCGGAACGACTGGCCCTCCAACTGCTCTCTAGGCGTCTTTTCCGGCACTTCATCTCCCTCAGCTCCTTGGAAAACCAAGGAGCTAAGTGAGTTTGGTGCCGGGTCAGAGGCCGCAAAGGCACGACCCGGTCCAAAGCCCCGGCAGCCGCCCCATCCCAGGCGGCCACCAGGTCATCAGCCGAGTCATGAGCTAGAGTCTCAGGAAATGGCCCAAGCTCCATCTGGAACCTATCAGGGTCCATCAGGCGCCTGGGGCAGAACCACCTGCTCGGTTCTGCCTCCCTGCGACGGGGTACGGCGGTCAGAAAGTCAAGTCGAAGGAGCGAATGGTCAGACCATGACAAGGGTTCAATATCTACATCCCCTATATCAAGGCCATTCAACCACTGACCAGAGATAAAAACTAAGTCCAGAGTGTGTCCCCCCCATATGAGTAGGGCCGTGAATTACTTGGGTCAGGTCCATGGCCGTCATGGAAGCCATGAACTCCCAAGCTACCTCAGATGTTTCACCGATGGATGGCAGGTTGAAATCCCCCATGACCACAAGTCTGGGGGTATCAGCCGCCACCTCGGCTATAACATTGAGGAGTTCAGGCAGGGTCGTTGCCACGTGGCAGGGAGCCAGGTACGTGATCAACAGACCCATCTGCACCCCACGACCCCACTTCACAAAAAGGGACTCACATCTGGCTATCTGAGGTACAGTGGTCTCCCTCGGATCAAGACCTTCTTTTAGAATGACCGCCACCCCCCCGCTCCTGCCCTGAGCTCTCGGCTGATGAAATGCACGGAAGCCTGATGCGCACATCTCCACGAGGGGCACTCCCCCCTCATGGCCCAACCAGGTCTCCGTGATACCTGCCAGGTCCGCTCCCCCCTCCTGAATAAGATCACAAATGAGGGGGGCTTTATTTACTACAGACCTGGCATTACATAACATCAGCCGGAGACTCGGGCGCTGAGACTCTAAGCAGCCTGGGGAACGGGAAGAGCTAAGGGGACCGGGGCACGGAATCGCTCGGAGATAGCGATTTAAAGTATAAACTATGATTTACAAAGCACAATGATGGATTCATATGTTGCACACAATCAAAGCATAAACTACATTATGGCGTAGTGTGATGTGATGTTATGACTCCAGCTGAGATCATGCATGAGATTCATTACTGAGTTGAAATTATGACTGGAGATTATGACTCAAACTTTTTCTTAATAATGGGTTCCTACCAGCCTGGCCAAGATAAAAAGTTTGTGAGAAGTCTGCTGTGATGGTTGAGCAACATAAGAACGATTATGCCCTTTTAGTTTGATTCCAACACTGCATTCTATCCACAAGCTGAAGGAAGAGGCAGAAACAAACAAACAAACAAAAATAGTGGGAGAACCTATTATGGGTGTCATAGATCAGGTCCTACTGTTCATTTTTTGGACATGTTGCTTAAGCGTCTCTTGATCAGTATTTCTCAAGTTTGGAAACTTGAAGATATGTGTTCTTCAACTCTCAGAATGTTGTTTGGTGAATTGTGGGAATTGAAGTCCACACATTTTCAAGCTGCCAAGGTTGAGAAACACTGAAGGGAGGGAGGGAGGGAGGGAGGGAGGGAGGGAGGGAGGGAGAGAGAGAGAGAGAGAGAGAGAGAGAGAGAGAGAGAGAGAGAGAGAGAGAGAGAGATTTGACACAGACTGGGAAGTCCTGGAATGTGGAGAATTTGTGTGACTTGACAAGGATTTATTGTACTGCCTCTGCAACTCTAGAAGCCAGCGTAATGTAACCTAAGAAGTATTATTTGTTTGAGCTATGGCTAATTTATATTGTGGAGCTAATTTTTAAGGCAACAACAACAGCACTGATGCATTGAGGTTGCATAAACTTTTTTCTCTGAAATATGAGAGCAGGAAATGCTTTTTTTTTTTTTTTTTTTACTGCTGCTTCCCCCTTTATCTTGTTGTTGTGGAAACTCAGTCCAGCAACTCTTGTGTTTATATATTCACCATGTTTATTGACCTGGGAGAGAAGTGGAAATGAGCCAGAATTTCAGGGGAAAAAAGAGCCCTTTGTGTCTTTAGTTAGAATGCTATATTTGGGTCAAACACTCAGCCAGAAGTTCCCTGTGATAGATGCAATTCATCTGCAAAAATTTAATAATGTCTTGAAAATCCTGGAGGTCATGAACCAATGCATGAACTGATGATTGTTTTCCTCCCCAGGAGATGGTGAAAACGAGGCTGTGCAAGAAAAAAAGGTGTAGAAGCCAATTCAATTCCCTGCAGAGTGCCAGATATGCTGCTTTTCTGGAGGAATCTGTGTTGGATTATGGCTACATAGAAAGATTTTTAGAATCAACATTGATATTAATACATTTCTATTTTGCTTTTTCGGCAGAATAGGAGAAGAGGATTTTTAACACATATTTTCAGCCTCAAATAGAAGAGGGGTGGGGGTGGGGGATAAGGCCAGAATTTTGGGCTCTCCGCCTCTCCCCTTCCATTTTGTATGCTTGAAATTCTGGTTTTGTTTTGTTTTAATGTTAAGGTGCACTATTTTGGTTTTTATTTAAAATATATACAAAAAAAAAAATCCTTGTGTCAAAAAATTAGTGGTTTTTTTCACCAGATTTTGGTGATTCATGTTTTCAAGTTTCAATAAAGACTTTGTGCCCATACACGTCAGCTCCTTACTTCTACATTGGGCGGTACACATAAGGTCATTGTCATCTTCATGACAATCCTGGGAAACAGTGACAGATCCACAGTTGCGCCATGGTTAAGTCAGAATTCAAACTTAACTTCTTTATCCCTGACCTTATGATTTTCTTTATACCAATTCACAACATTGACCAATCAAATATAGAATACAGGTAATCCTCAATTTACAACCATTAGTTTAGCAACTCTTCAAAGTTACAATGGCACTAAAGAAAAGTGATTTAAGATTGGTCCTTATACTTACGGCTATCCTAGCATCCCCCCGGTCAGGTGATCTAAATTTGGGGACTTGGCAACCGGCATGTATTTATGATGACTGCAGCATCCTGAGGTCATGAGATCGCCATTAGTGACCTTCCCAGTTGGCTTCCAACAGGCAAAGTCAATGGGGAAAGCTGGATTCACTCAACAATGGCAGCGTTTTGCTTAACAATCATGGTAAAAAAGGACATAAAATCATGCACAACTCACTTAACTGTCTTACTTGGCAATGGAAGTTCCAGTCCCAATTGTGGTTGTAAATTGAGGGTTATTAATAATTCTCCAACTTCTCAGCCACAGGTATTATTCCACTGTGCCAAGTTACAGTGCTTGAGATATGCCCAATACTCTTATACTGGTTCCCTTATGTTCCAAACCCAGAATATTTCTTGGTAGTTGGCAATGACTAGTGGAGTAAAATCCACAGGGACTCCCTTATCTTTATGTTTACCAATCAGCCAAATATAATATAATGCCTAACTATTGGGAATCTATGTAAAGCTTATCACAGAATAGTTATAATGCTAGTTATAATGTTAGAATGCCATAAGCTGACTGGAAAATGTTCTGAAATGAAACATTTCCTAAAAATTATTAAGCTACTTATATAGTAGAGGAAATCAATTTTTTAAACAACCAAAAATGTACAACAACTTTTCTTCCACAAATAGCTCCATGCTACACATAACCCAAGTGCTATAAAGCTTTCCCATCATTAAGGAACTCCCCCCCCCTCTTCATTTGATGCCATGCATTTTACACACTGGATCCCTCTCTAATTTTATGCAATTTCATCATTCTAAATTCAAGCAAAGCAAATAGAAATAACTGCAGTTTCCCAGGAAAGTTTCCATGCCTGAGAATGGAAGCTTTCCTGGGAAACTGCAGTTATTTCTATTTGCTTTGCTTGAATTTAGAATGATGAAATTGTGCTGATTTTTAATTTTGCTGGCTGCTTATGAATAAAGCAATTGGACATACATTTAGAATCAGCCTCCCCCCTCAATAATTGGTCTCTCTAGCAAGACAGCCAGGTGTTTACATAAAACCAGTTTGATCAACTGGACTCTCTGTCTGATTTGCACATTGTACTAAATTCAAGCTGCCTTAACCATAATTCATTGAATAATCAGAATTTATGCATTAAATTATCACACTAAACCATACCTCATGGTTATTTAAACCACAGTAAACTGTGTTTGTGCACCATGTTAATCCAAAATCAAACAAACCACATTTTAGCTTAGTACCATAGTGCTAAAGTTCTGTTTTGGACTTCAGTGACTGCACACTGTAGGCTGCCCTTTGTTATAAAAGTTCTATGTAGAAAGAGGAAAGATAAGAGATGTTTCCAGCAATAACCATTCTGTCTGGGGAATTCTGGGTGTTGAAGTCCTCGTATTTTGAAGGTGTCCATGGTTGGGGAAGGATGCTGTAGGATTTCAGAAAGCCATCTACCAAGAGAAACAACAACTATGCTCGAGTAAACTGTCCTCCACAATTTTCTTCGTTCAACTTATCAGTCACTGTCTTACAGTCTGACCTTCTAGTCCCTCTTGATTAGATAGTCTATGATGATCATAACATCTGAGAAGTGAAATACTCAACATTTTTGTTGATATCTACTCCCTCCCTGTGCCCACAGAATGGCTGGAGACTTTCATAGAGACACATCAGTTGATAAACAGAGACATATCAGTTGACAAAGAAAGACAAAACACAGGATGATACACAATCCTACCTTAGGAATTCCTATCCCAATTACAGTAGTAGGATAAGAAAAAGTAATGAGAAGATATGGTGCTACAGGCTAGATAATACCTTACAGTTTTTCTTTTGATCAATGTTCAGTCAAATAGGGTCAGAATCATCACTGAATGATGCTGAAACTAGTCATATATCAAATAGGAGTGTTAAGATTGATATGATCAAAAGCGGATGAGAAACTCTTGGTAACTCTGTTGTCAGGTATCAGGCTCCTATGCTGATAGCATGACTGTTTCCTGCCCAAAACCTTAGGTTTGAATTAAAACTAGAAAGGATCCAAATGTCAATCTGGTTCAAGAAAACCTGGCATTACTCATCAGCTTATGACTTTATTTAAAAAATAATAATTTGAATACTGGATGTTAATTATTTAGAGTATGACTGAGGGATGCTTCTTCTGTTTTTAGATGGTATTGTGTATTTGTGCAATTATAGCTATGGAAAGAAAAAAAAGTATTGTCAGAACTTTATCAAGTTTAACATCTCCAGGTTTATTTGTCATATGGAAGCAGTGGTAGGTTTCAAATTTTTTTACTATCAGCTCTGTGGGTGTGGCTTGGTGGGCATGGCATTGCTTGGTGGGCATGGCAGGAGAAGGATACTGCAAAATCCCTATTTCCTCCCAATTAGTTGGGACTTGGGAGGCAGAGAATAGATGGGGGCGGGGCCAGTCAGAATTTTTACTACTGGTTCTCCGAACTACTCAAAATTTCCACTACCAGTTTTCCAGAACTGGTCAGAACCTGCTGAAACCCACCTCTGATATGGAAGTAAAGTTCAGAAAAGTCACCAAAATCTTGCTATTTTAGAGCCGCTTATTCCTTTATAGATCTGGGGAAACTCTCCAGATTCCTTTTTGGACTGCATGATCTCTGTCTTAAGTAACAATTGCATCAAATGCTTCATTCTATTTCCTTCAGATGCCAAGTTATTTAGTAAGTGATGAAGCAGTGGTGTTTCAGATTCCCACCCAGTCTCAGAAGGTTTGTATTTTACTGCCAAGAAAACGAGAAAATAAATCATTTTTATAATCCCAAATACGTTGGTCTGTTTTGCAGATTCAGGGTGGGGCATGAAGACACAACGGCCAATGTTACAAAGAGAAAGAAAGAATCCCATTTTTAGATCCAGTTGAGCCTGGGAGGGAAGGAGGCAGCAGCTTCCGCTGGCCTTATCCATGGCAGATGTGCTGAGTAATTCTCAGAAATGTATGAGTGGGGGAGACAGTCTGGGGAGCTGACCCATTGCGGCAGGAGTGTCTTCTTCTGGCTTCCAAGGAGATGTAAATGCATTTTGCCTAAAATTCATCATATCAGATGATGTCATGACATGATGAGACACAAGATCATAAATTCAAGAAGAAAAAGTCCCCACTGTGGGTCAGATGCTGGCAGTCAATCCAGAAAAGTTTACTCCAAGCTTGCTTTATTTTCTTTCTCTCTCCCCTCTCTGTTGTTTTTTTTTTTAAGGCGAAGATCTGGTGAAAAGCAGATGTTTTCCATCTGCTCAGTTTGCAGATGTTATGACACATCTCATCAGCTATCACTGCTCCTCTCGTTCTAACAGCCTCTCAGGGTGGACTCTTTCTGCCCTCTCTTGCTCTTCTCTGTCGTTAGGGTGGGGGTGTTAACTCTGAACTCTGCTTTCTGGTCATACATCATTACCTTCAGATGCTAGGATAAAACAGAGCAAAGGGGCTCCTTTTTAAAACTATGCTGAGGCAGCAATTGCTTGATAAGCTGAGCCTTCTCCCCTCCCCTGAAATAATCACTAATAAATCTAGGTTATGATGCCTGAATCTTGCAAAGACTGATCTTTGCAAGACTTGCAAAGTCCTTAGAATAGCTCACATTGCATTTACCAGAAAAACAGTCCTCTCTGTTAGATAATCTCTTGGTGTGATGCTCCTGTTGCCCTTGGATCATAATAGGGCAATTTCTAAGCAAATGTACAAAATATCTGGATTGTTGTCAGCTATCTTGGAAAAGAATACTATGATAGTTACATTTGTGTTTTGTTTTAATACCACTGCTGATGCAGCAGAGAGATCAGTATCCTGGTGAATGAATGGATGGGAAAAACCAGGATTCCTCTCTTGAGTTTCTCTCATATAGTTCCTCACCAGATACTGTACTTTTTAAAAAATAGATTAATAGAGTTGGAAGGGACTTTATAGGTCATCTAGTCGAACCCTGCCCCCCTGCTGAAGCAGGAGACCCTACACCATTTCTGACAAATGACAATCCCATCTTTTCTTGAAAGTCTTTTTCTTCTTCTTTTCTTCTTCTTTTCTTCTCATCCTTCCATCACAAAAGTCAACCCAATTTGGTAAATCAGAGAGTTGGCTCTTATAGCACCAGTCACAGAGCTGGAAGGGATCGCCAAGTTCCAAAAAAAATCCCCCTAAATCTCCACATTTTTCAGTTACTCTAGTTTCTGTGCCTTGGTAGAAAGGAATGTCTGAGAGACTGCTTGAGCAGATGTGTAATTTATTTGTGGCTGCGATCTGTATATTTCAGGCAAATTGAGCCTCCCAAATATGTCACTTTGGATCAACTTGTTTCCTTTGCGGTCACTTTTAAAACTAAAAGCTGTGCCTACTCTACCTCAAAATGCTTGTGGGAAATTTATTCATCCCAAACATTTATTAGCTCAGCATTTTGGTCTTGGTGCATGTGCCACTGCTGAAATGCCACCTTCGCCATTAAATCTGATTTTTTTTAACCGATATACCTAGGGCATAACTTATTTTTCTCCAGAAACATATGGAAGTAGATAGCAATTTTATTTATGAGCTTTAGAATGTCACACTAAAGTTGTGTATTCTATTCAGCAGTAAAATGCAACTGAAACCACAAAAATATCTATTTTAATTTTTTTTTTTTGAACACTTAAGCAAATGTTTAAAAACACTGGCAATAGGCTTGTTGGGTGAATAATTTGGAAGTACTGTAGATTACTGAGTGGCAAGTCTTGTACTTAGTCATGGTTTTTTATTTGAAATTCATGGAATTGTCAGTACATTCTAACAATTAATTTTGAAAATTAAAGATGCATATTTTTAGCTGTGTCTTAATTACTACCCTGTTTCCCCGAAAATAAGACATCCCCTGATAATAAACCCAATCGGGCTTTTGAGCACATGACAATAAGGCCAAGCGCTTATTTCAGGGTTCAAAAAAATATAAGACAGGGTCTTATTTTTGGGGAAACACGGTAGTATATGACAGAGCTATTTTGGTTTAATGATTAAGGCTCTAGACTAGAAATCAAGAGACTGTGAGTTCTAGGCCTGCCTTAATCATGAAAGCTGGCTGGGTGACTTTGGGCCACACTCTCTCTCTCTCTCTCTCAGCCCAATCCACCTCACAGGGTTGTTTTTGTTGTGGGGAAATAGGAGGGGGAAGGAGTATTATGTATGTTCACCACCTTGAGTTAGTTATAAAATAATAAAAGAGGGATAAAAATACAATAAATAAATCTAATAAAATGAGGGGTTTTCCCTCCCTCATATTGAAAATTAAGAACACTTTGAAACAGGATGTAGCTAACATAGCCATTGTACAATACTGGGAAGATAAATCTACCTCTCATTTGCAGCAGTGAATAGCTGACATGTATTCTCTGTAAACATTTCATCTGGCACTTTTTCAACAGAAAGGCTAGAAAAAATACTTTGAAATGATCTGGTCTAAGTTAAAATTTTCTAGTTTTTTTTTCCTGTTTCACTTTCTCTCTGTTTTGGGGGTTACACAAACTGATGTATTAGATTACATTTAAAATTATTGTATTATTAATTTAAAGTGATGGGCCATGTGATATTTGTTTATATGTTTGGATAGCTTGCTAGTTTAAAAAAGAAAAAGAAAAAAGAAAACAGCCACATCATCACTTTATGTCAGACAATTTTAACTGATAATTGATTTTCCTATTAGTTATTTCTTCACTATAAATGGTAAGCATTTAGGGTTATTGTAATCTCTAATTCATTAGAATGACTGATTAATTTTCTTCCCAGAAATAACAAACCATTCTGATTAGTAAATAATTCTCAAGCTGATACGATATTGTGAATATTGTGTTCAGGGTAAGCAAGCTTTTCTGGTTTTGTCTTGAGTTTTTTTTTCCCTGCTTATAAATATAGGCATAATTTGAAAGATCAACCAATCAGAATAGAGTTGCAAGGGACCTTGGAGGTCTTCTAGTCCAACCTCCTGCTCAAACAGGAGACCCTATACCATTTCAAACAGGTGGCTGTCTAGTCTTTTCTTAAAAACTTCCAGTGATGGAGCATCCACAACTTCTGATGGCAAGCTGTTCCGCTGGTTAATTGTTCTCATTGTTAGGAATGAGTTTCTCCTTAATTGTTTCTCCTTAATTCCAGGCTGTTTCTCTCCTTGATTAGTTTCCATCTATTTTTTTTTTTTTTTTTTTGTCTTGCCTTCTTGTGCTTTGGAAAATAAGTTGACTCTCTCCTCTTTGTGGCAGCCTGTCAAATATTGGAATACTGCTATCATGTCACCCCTAGTCCTTCTTTTCTCTAGACTAGCCATACCTAATTTCTGCAACTGTTCTTCAAAGGTTTTTGTCTCCAGGCCTTTAATCATCTTAGTTGTTCTTCTTTGCACTTTTTCCAAAGTCTCAACATCTTTTTTGTAATGTGGTGGACCAAAACTGGATGTAGTATTCCAGGTGTGGTCTTCCTAAGGATTTATAAAGCGGTACTAATACTTCATGTGATTTTGATTCTATGCCTCAGTTTATACAACCAAGATCTCTGTCACAGTTACTGTTTTTGAGCCAGGTTTTGCCTAATCTGTGCTTGTACCTTTGGTTTTTTCCTGTCTATGTGTAAAAGCTTGCTTTTCTCCACATTAAATTTCATGTTTTTGGCTAGGACCCATTGTTCAAGTTTGCTAAGATCTTTTTGGATCCTGAGTTTGTCTTCTGGGGTGTTGGCTATTCCTGTCAGTTTAGCGTCATCTGCAAATTTTATGAGTTCCTCTTTTATTCCCCCATCTAAGTCCTTAATGAAGATATTGAAGAGTACTGGGCCTAAGATGGAACCTTGTGGTACCCACTGCTTACTTCCCCCATGTAGATGTAGTACCATTAAGGACAACTTGCTAAGTAGGTTTGTCAGCCAGTTACAAAGCCAGCTGGTGGTGATGCTGTCTATCCCACATTTTTCTATCTTACCAAGGTAGGTTGTGGTCTACTTTGTCAAAGATGAATGCAACTATTTTATCCCTGTTTTTCTGTCATCATTCAGGCTGTTACTAATGTTTTGAGCAGATTAATCTCCTTAACAGAACTTGTTGGTTAATGAATGAACAGACTCAGACTGAAAAAAATCACTGCAGATTATTTTAGTCTACATTTTCTATCATTGGCTGATGGTAATGATAAAAGTCCATTCTTAAGTCCACCAAAAAGATTATGTCCCACATCAAATGGCAGGCATATTTTGGAATATGCAAAACCTTTGAATGAATGCCAAAATTCTAGGATCATACATCATATCATATCACAGCAATTCATCAGTTTAAGGAGGTTCTGCCATAGCCTCTCTTAGACAATAGGAATGGAAAGATCTTCCTGGATCAATCTTTTCGGAGCTACTCAGTTCAGATAGGTATGCAGTAAACTTTGTCAAACTTTGTCATACTTTGTCAAAGAGCACACATATTTTGGAACTAATGGGGTATTTTAAATGGAGGCCAGCCATTTAACTTAGGTATATTAGTCGATTTAGTAAAAACTGGATTATGCCATCACTTATGCTAGGTGTGCACCAGTTCAAAGAAGTCTGTAACTCAGTGTCTGAGCATAATAAAATTAAATGGTCCTTAGGAACAGGGTCTTGACTTAGAAAATTGCTATGCGTAATACCAGTTTGGTTATTTGGTGAAAATGCTAGTGATTGTTTTGCTGAACTCCAAAGTCCATTTTATGGCTATGACTTTATTTGACAAACTTAAAGACATTAAAAATATAAAAAAGCATTAGTTGTTTACCCATATTTGTGATGTATTTGATCTCTCTCTCTCTCTCTCTCTCTCCCCCCCTCTCTCACTCTCTCTCTTTCTCTCTCTCTCATTAAAAGACTGCTACTTCTGCCTTTTATGTGACAATTTCATTTGGTTTCTTACACAAGTTGTTATAAACAAATAAATAAATATTTATTGTCTTGTCTCAGTTCCAGGGATGCAAATATCAACATCTACTGTATATTTGATGAATTTAATTTAATTTAATTTAATTTAATTTCCAATTTATATACCGCCCTTCTCCCTGAGGACTCAGGGCGGTGTACAGCCAAGATAAAAAACATAGAATACAAATATTAAAACATTTAAAAATATATATAGATTTGGGCCAAAAGTTAAGAATAACAAACTAATTAAAAAATTTAAAATTTAAAAATTTCTTCTAAGCCAACCCGGCTTGCTGGAAAAGATGGGTTTTCAGGGAACGACGGAAGGCATTGAGGTCATGGATTCTCCTTATCTCCGGGGGCAACTGATTCCAGAGAGTGGGAGCCCCCACAGAGAAGGCCCTCCCCCTGGGGGCCACCAGCCTACATTGTTTGGCTGATGGCACCCTGAGGAGGCCCTCTCTGTGGGAGCGCACGGGTCGATGGGAGGTCGTTGGTAGCAGCAGGCGGTCTCGGAGATAGCTAGGCCCTATGCCATGGAGCGCTTTAAAGGTGATAACCAACACCTTGAAGCGCACCCGGAAGACCACCGGGAGCCAGTGCAGCTCGCGCAGGAGCGGTGTTACATGGGAGCGCCATGTTGCTCCCATCACTACCCGCGCTGCTGCATTCTGGACCAGCTGGAGCCTCCGGGTGCTCTTCAAGGGGAGCCCCATGTAGAGAGCGTTGCAGTAGTCAAGGCGAGAGGTGACGAGGGCGTGAGTGACTGTGCACAAGGAATCCCGATCAAGAAAGGGCCGCAACTGGCGAATCAGGCGAACCTGATAAAAGGTCCCCCTGGTAACAGCCGTCAGATGTTCCTCCAAGGACAGCTGCCTATCCAGGAGGACTCCCAGATTGCGCGCCCTCTCCGAGGGGGCCAGAGACTCGCCCCCAATAGTCAGCGATGGAGTCAACTGACTATATCGGGATGCCGGGAGCCACAGCCACTCAGTCTTGGAAGGGTTGAGCTTGAGCCTGTTCCTCCCCATCCAGTTCCGCACAGCCTCCAGGCACTGGGACATCACTTCAAGGGAATCGTTGGGGTGGCCTGGGGTGGAGATGTACAGCTGGGTGTCATCAGCGTACTGGTGGTATCTCACCCCAAAGCCACGGATGATCTCGCCCAGCGGCTTCACATAAATGTTGAACAGAAGGGGCGAGAGGACCGATCCCTGCGGCACTCCACAGATGAGAGGCCTCGAGGTCGACCTCTGCCCCCCTGCCAACACAAACTGCGACCGGTCGGAGAGAAAGGAGGAGAACCACCGCAACACAGTGCCTCCCACCCCCAACTCTTCCAGCCGGTGCAGCATGATACCATGGTCGATGGTATCAAAAGCCGCTGAGAGATCTAATAGGACCAGAACAGAGGAATAACCCCTGTCCCGAGCCCTCCAGAGATCATCCACCAACGCGACCAATGCCGTTTCCGTGCTGTGCCCAGACCTGAAACCCGACTGGAACGGATCTAGATAGGATGTTTCCTCCAGGAATTGCGGAAACTGTTGCGCGACCACACTCTCAACAACCTTCGCAATGAAGCGAAGGTTGGAGACAGGACGATAGTTGGCCAATATTGCTGGATCCAGGGACGGCTTCTTGAGGAGAGGCCTCACCACCGCCTCTTTCAGGGCAGCAGGGAAGTGACCCTCACTCAAAGAAGCATTAATGACGCCCTGGAGCCAGCCTCGTGTAACCTCCCGGGAAGCCAGTACCAACCAGGAGGGACACGGGTCCAGTAAACATGTGGCCCCACTAAGTCTCCCCAAAATCCTGTCCACATCATCGGGAGTCACAGGGTCAAACTCCTCCCAGATAACATTCTCAAGACTGTTCCTCGTCACCCTGCCCTGATCTACCCAGTCAGAGTCCAGATCCCCCCGGATCTGAGCGATTTTGTCATACAGGTATTGTCCGAAATCCTCCGCCCTGCCTTCTAAGGGATCCTCCCGCACTCCCAGATGGAGCAGGGCGCGGGTCACCCTAAACAGGGCGGCCGGACGATTCCCTGATGACGCAATAGAGGCGGAAAAGTAGTTAGACTTTGCCGTCTTTATCGCCACTAGGTAGGCCTTAATATGCGACCTTACCAGTGTTCGATCAGATTCAGCGAGACTGGCCCTCCAACCGCTCTCCAGGCGTCTTTTCCGGTGCTTCATTTCCCTCAGCTCCTCAGTAAACCAAGGAGCCGCACGGGATCGGCATCGGGTCAGAGGCCGCAAAGGCACAACTCGGTCCAAGGCCCCACCAGCCGCCCGATCCCAGGCGGCTACCAGGTCCTCGGCCGAGTCATGTGCTAGATCCTCAGGAAATGGCCCAAGCTCCATCTGGAACCTATCAGGATCCATCAGGCGCCTGGGGCGGATCCATCTAATTGGGTCCGCCTCCCTGCGGCGAGGGGTCGCGGTTCGAAGATCTAGGCGAAGGAGTGAGTGGTCAGTCCATGACAAGGGTTCCACGTCTATATCCCCTATAACAAGACCACTCAACCACTGGCCAGAGACAAAAATCAAATCCAGAGTGTGACCTCCCCTGTGAGTAGGGCCATGAACTAACTGGGTCAGGTCCATGGCCGTCATGGAAGCCATGAACTCCTGAGCCACCTCAGACGTTTCACCGACGGATGGCAAGTTGAAATCACCCATGACTAAAAGCCTGGGTGTATCTACTGCCACCGTGGCTATCACGTCGAGTAGCTCAGGTAGGGCTGTTGCCACGTGGCAGGGAGCCAGGTACGTAAGCAACAAGCCCATCTGAACCCCACGGCCCCACCTCACAAGGAGGGACTCACATCCGGCTATCTGAGGCACAGTGGTCTCCCTCGGACTCAGATCCTCGTTAATAATAACCGCCCCTCCCCCGCCCCTCCCCTGGGCCCTCGGCTGATGGAATGCTCTGAAGCCTGGTGGGCACATTTCCACCAGAGGGACGCCACCCTCCGGGCCCAACCAGGTCTCCGTAATACCCGCCAGGTCCGCTCCTCCCTCTTGTATAAGATCGTGAATGAGGGGGGCCTTATTGACCACGGACCTGGCATTGCACAGCATCAGCCGAAGGCCCAGCTCCTGAATATCTAAGCCACCTAGTATCCAAGCGGAGCCTTGGGGACCGGGGCAAGCAATTGCTCTCAAACAGCAAGTGCGAGCCCCCAACACCTGATGTGGTCCCCTGCTCCCGCCATATCTGCCCCTCCCATTCACCGTGCCGATGGTACAGCCCTCATAGATATCGCCCCCCATCCCTTTTCCAATCCCTCGTCTGGTGCCTCCCAGATCATTACCCTGTGCCGGGCACGGCTCTGACCCTGGTGGATTCTCCCCCCCCATCCGCCATAGTCGTCTTCCCGGTATCTTTAAAAGAATAATTACAACCCCCCCCCAGAACCCCTTAAAATCTTTAAAAATTTCCCTAAAAAGCCCCATAAATTCTTCCTTGCTCCATGCCATCTCTCCGGACTCCAAAGTCCGTCATCGAGATAGGCCCTCGATAATGTGGGGGGCCAAACCTGCGAGAGGGGAGAGTCTCGCAGGGCGAGGAGTTCCGACACCGAATACATATAGCCATCAGGGGAGACAGTCCAAGGGTGGGGGACCGCTGATGTTACAAGCGTAGGGAAAATTCCAGTCCAAGGTCAGGCTGCCAAGCTCCACTGTCCTCTCACGACAGTGGCTAAGGAGGTGCATATCATTCGGCCCCGAAAGTTTCCAGGGCGGCCGTCTCTCACCAGGCCAATCCATGGAGACTTTGATAGAAAGCTCAGGGTGAGGATAGCAATATTCCGCCTCCTCAGGCCTCATGTCCATAGAACCAGAATCCCTCCTGGGATTAGCAGCATCAGGGAATCCAATATCCAGCTCAAGGGAGGTTATATTCCAGCTCAAGGGAGGAATATAAAAACAGGAAAAGGAATATGCCAAATAAGATCATAGACTAGTATGTACTTAAAATGCTAGATGATAGTAGAGTCAGCACAGTAAACTGGAAAATTATTCCATATTCTTTTTTAAAATTGGAAGAGAAAGAACTGCTCTAACAGAAACAGGGAAGTTAAGAATCATTATAATGTGTCAAAATGTTTGTGTAAATGAGAGTAGAGCTGTTGGTAAAGGGTTACAGCTGGGGGAAAGTTGAAGGTTACTAAGCAATGGAACTGAGTTAAGATTTAATAGCTGTCTTCCCTTGAAGTGGTGGTGGTGGGGGAAATACCAAGATAACTAAGAAGTTAAAGCAGCAGTTGTTGAATGAATAAAATTACCCCCACCCCTTTCATTTTAGTTCTAAGTTCAGTCCCAGGTTAACAGCTCTGAGGATGTGGTTGCAACCATAATGGGTTCAAGAGTTAACTTTTTTCTAAACATAAGTTTCATTTAATTTAGAAAAGGATAACTCTGGGCTATTATGTTCCAAGAGGGCAGAATGAATGATCAAAGAAAAGGAGTGATGCCTGAGTTCTTTTAATAATAATAACAACAACAACAACAGCAGCAGCAGCAGAAAAGTTGAAGAAAGACACAGAATGGTTAATTCTGGCTACATAGGACCCACCTTAAGGACAAATGCATACAAAGCCAGAATTGAAAATATAACAGACAGCAAGTGCTGCCACTGCAATGCTGAAGACTTAATAATTGTCAATAAGAAAGACAAAAAGGCATGGATAGTGGACATGGCAGAACTTAGAGACAATAGAATAGAAGAACAGGAACTGGAGAAGGTAGCAAAATACAAAGACCTACAAATAGAAATAGAACGACTGTGGCAAAAGAAAGCAAAGGTAGTAACAATAGTAATAAGCACCTTGAGTGCAATCCCAAAACAACTGGAGCACCTTTGGCATTGAGAAAATCACTATCAATCAATTGCAAAAGGTAGCTTTACCCAGAACAGCTTACATCCTGTGACAATACCTTCAACACCATCAAACATCCACATCTGCTTATCCTTAGGTCCTTAGGAAGAATTCGGGAGATGAATAAAAATGCGAAATCCAGTCTAAACAACTAACTGGTCATGTGTTGAGCCATAACAATAATAACTGAATTTGTGGACAGGGAGGTACACCTGGATTTAAATCTGTTAGAAAGTTGAGCATTGCTTCTCCAAAACTCACATCAGACAAGAGTATTTTGTCTGATTGTGGTTTTGGATATTGTATGCATATGTTGCTTTATATAGAAATGAATGAAAGAAGTGAAATGGAAGCATGGAGTACGTTCCTCTCTATATGCATTGTAGCAGGAAGGAGTAGAAATTGAAACATGCAATAGTCTTATAACGGTTTCTAGCTCCCAGTTTTTAAATAATGAGCCTTTCTGAAAGTCTAAATTAGAAATTCTTGATCCAGAGTAACCAAAATCTAGATTTCTATATGCAGACACTCCCAAACTCAGTGGTGCAGTACTGCATCAACTACATTCCCCAAAACAGTATTTTGCTTTTGGAGCACCTTGGAGGCTCAGTTAAAACTCAAAGTAGATTCTCTTAAGCTCGAGACATGAATGAAGGATTGTTTACATCAGACCTCCCAGGTCTAGCAACTGCAGATGTGTTCATTTACAAAGCCCATATCTAAACAAAACAAATGGTGACTCCCATGTTGGCAGTTGTTAATGAGTATTGTACAATGCATCTAGAGGGCTCCAGGTTGAAAAAGCAGATTGACTCTGAGTGATACAAGACCTCCAGACACATGTCTTCCATGGCACCCTAACTGGAAATGTTAGGGAACATTTTAGAACAAGGTGAAAATGACACAAGATAGCACCTTTAAGAACAGTTCTGCTTTCCTCCCAGCCATTTCTAGCTGTATGAGATGTTGGATGATGTAATAGGCTGCTGAAATTATATTATTTGGTCCTAATTCATAAAATTTTCCTGATGTAGACATCCTCCTAAAACATGAATTTGGTATCCTATGAATGCCCATGTGACCCGAAATGTTTTAAGTTGTCCTTATTTTTTATTTATTTCCACATGGTGCCCATCCTAATAATGTTCTAAAAATCTTTGAAAACCTGACAGTTCTCCCAGGCTGATAGCTGAAGGTTGCTTTTTGTTGCTAAGTTTGATTTTTTTCCCCCCGGACATTTCTGATCTGTTTAATTATATTTAATTGTTCCTACTTTTAAAGTGTAACCTTCCCGCGGTTGTCTGGAGACAGACAGCCATAAATTAGGAATAAATAAATATAAATAAAAAGATGGAAATGAGCATTAGTTTCCAGAGAGTTTCAGAGGTTGATCATGTTGTCTGTTGGTGGTTCTTTTGCCTGAAGAATTAAAGGGAAGTTGTGATGAGACTTTTCTGAAAAATCTATATTTAACCCTCATTACTTTCCAGCAAGCGAGGCCACAAAATACCTGATCTGTTGTGTTATGAGCCCTACAACAATTTCTCCAACTTTTCTAAGGTGTGAGATTGAATCTTAGCTTTAGGTCTAAGCTAAAAATGGACCTTCTTTCCATGTATTATTAAAGAAATTGAATTAAGACAATCTCAGTATAGTTCTATGTCTCTAGTAGTCTTCCCTACATGTGATGCTTAGGAAGGGGTAGCTTCTCAGCCAGCATTACTATTGGCCATGTTGCAGGGATGTTGGAAGTTGTAATCCAACACAACTGGTCACTGGAGAAGACAGCATGTAATAGATACATTTGGTAGGCTAACTGGTGTATAGGTATGTTCACAATTGCCACTATTAGATAACCTAGCAAATATGTGTCTTTTAGTGTCTATGTGTAGCATTGATCCCTGCTGTGCCTTTCTGAGTTGATAACTTGTGACAAACTCCAGGCATCTCAGTGCCTTGATAACATTAAAATCTCCACTCTGTTTCCAGAGTCCTAATTGCCCCTAATTTACATGTTTTTCTTCACTGTGAAACACTAGACTGCTGATGATAACATCACAAGTGACAGAAGCGGGTATCTGTTATTAATTACCAGGAAACATGATGGACAAGGCAAACAAGGGGGGTCAACATAATCTTTTTCAGAGTTGCTTTTGTACCCATTCAGAAATGGGCTGAATACAATGGCTTGCATGTTCTGTTTTGCTCAGGGCAATTCCTTTTAAGTAGAGCCATCAGTGAAGATTTTAAAGGACAGAACAACTAAAAGGGAACTAGGGGTTTCAACTATGAGGAAACAATATTTTTGTAAGCTGTCTAGACCCAGGGATGTTTTCAGGAGAGTTGGTTCAAAGAAGTTGAAGGCAAGGAAGTTTGTGGCTTGGTTAGTCTCAAGGAATAAATGCACAGAGTCTACAGTTATAATTACCAAACACAGTATTGCCTTTGTGCCAGGGGTGGGCTTCAAAAATTTTAGCAAGGGGTTCTTTGCCTGGGTGGGCATGGCCATGGTGGGCGTGGCCTAGTCGGCCTCCTGCACCATGGCGGGTGAGGCTTTTATGCCCTCCCTGAGCTCTGGAGGCTTTCCTTGAGCCTCTGGGAGGGCAAAAACGGCCTCCCCAGGCTCCAGAGACCATCTGGAGGCTGGAAACAAGCCTGAACCTCTGGTAGGCCTGTTTTTATCCCTCCCCAAGCCTCCATGTGCACCCTGCACTTACCTGCATCAAAAACGGGCCACATGGGGACTCCTGGGAGGGGTGGGGTTGGGTGGGCAGGGCTAGCCAGGAGTGGGATTTGTGGGTTCTCCGAACTGCACAGAATCTTAGCTAGAGGCTCTTCCGAACCCCTGTGAACCCCCAGCAGCCCACCCCTGCTTTGTGCCCTTTTTTTCATGTTCATCTCCTTTTTCTGAGACTATGAACTAGTAATAGTTCTCCAGGACAAATTCAAGACCAGATTAAAATAATGTGATCTGAGTATGCAGCGTATATCTGAATACAGGTAGTCCTCAACTCACGACTGAGTGAATGTAAATCACGTGACCATGGGGCTGCTGCAGAGTCGTAAGTGTGAAAAATGGCCATGTCACTTTTTTCAGTGCCGTCATAACGTCAAATGGTCACAGGGCAAACTGTTATAAGTCGAGGACTATCTGTATATCAGCATATAGCCTACAACCATTACCCCCTGAAATATGTCTAAAATGCTAAAATATGGTTATATATCTAGCAGGTTTTGAAAATTTCAAGAAAGTAGTTTTCAGAAAGCATGATCTGGAATCTCAGTTCAGTCCCAAAAGAAAAGAACCCATGAAAAAAAAATATTCTGTCTTGCCTAACATGTATTTTCCTGTAATAATCAGCCTGTATTTTGCTTTTAAATGAATCTGGCCCTAGGCCTTTTCTTTTGATAACACACAACTTTTTAAAAACTCCAGTTTAGGTTCCCAGACATCAAAATGAATACTCCTCTAAAAAGAATTGGCAATCCTAGTTTACATTCCATAATGTGGACAGTTCACCTTTGATATTTTAAGAATATTTCTTGGGGCTCAACCTGGAAAAGCTTCTGGTGCCTTTCAAATGCTGCGGCTAGGGATGTATTGGGGGGGAAAAATGGGCGGGATTAGAATAATGCTACATTGGCTTGCCATTTTCATTGAATTAAAATTAATATGATTTCTCTGCAATCAGTAACTTCTGCCTGTAGTCACATAATAAATTGTAATTTGGTGACAACCCTAGTTGGAAGGCTTCTGAGTTTGACATGCAATGCATTCATGAGGATTGCATGATGAGCTCTTGCACCTTTGCTTTAGTAGTTGAGTGGCCTGGAGCAGGAAATTGATAAGACTTTCTGAAGGTCAGTGGTGGGTTCCTCCCAGTTCGGCCCGGTTCCGCCGAGCCGGTAGCAGTGATATGACATCACCGAACTGGTTCTGCCCCCCTGGCCCCCGCCCCCCTGCTCCCCCACCCCCACATTATTCTTACCTTTTATTTGGCCCCACCCTCAATCTATTGCTGCCTCGTGAGTCCCAGCTGATGGCTAGAGGGAAAAAAACTGTTTAAACTCTTGCCGTGGGGCTTCAAAGGGCCACCCTACAGCTGATCAGTGTTAAAAGAAAACAAATGAGTAGACCGGTGCCTGCAAAAGTACATGAGTAGATCAGTACCTGCAAAAATACATGAGTAGATCCGTGCCTGCAAAAATAAATGGGTAGATCGGTACAGCTCTGCAAGCAGTTAAAAGCCTGGTAGACCAGTCCCTCTGCTAAATCCTAAATAATTGTCACATGACCATCAAGCCACGCCTACAAAATAAGCCACGCCCACATAACCAGTAGTAAAAAAATTTAGAACCCACCCCTGCTGAAGGTAGTCCAATTATTGAAGTAGATGGGCTTTGGTTTGATCAGGGGAGTCCTCTGATCTCAGTCTCCATTGTAGAAATCTAGGGGAATTTTGGAGTATAAAAACAGTATTTATTAGAACATTAATCCAAGTATTTAGTCAGCACATTTCAAGGAAAGTTGTGTCAAGCACAATAAACTAACCACCTTGGTCTTCCTGTATGGTTATGCATTCATTCTTAAAGCTCTTGATTTGCATTTCTATCTGCCAGACACATTTCTGGCATCTTCCCTATCTACACATGTGTGTTCCTGCTCTGCGATAAGTAAAATAAACAGATGGCAAAGAAACCATCTTACCCACATCAGAATACAACAGGTAAAGTTGCACAAGGAAATGACACCAAAACCCTCTTAGCACATAGGTTTGGATCAGATCTCCTGCCAAGATGACAGTAAAAGAGCATTTGATAAAGCAACAGTCACTTATATTTAAGGCAGTGCCTCTGGAATAAATTTTCTTGGGCGACTGGTGCAAGAGATCAGCTGGTGGTCTGATGAAGACAGTGAGGTCCCCTGTCTTAGCCTCATCCCCACAGAGAAGCAATGTGGAAATTAGAGGAGAATTCACTAAATTATCAGCTGTGTTGAAGAGAGTGTCTGGTTGCAGAAAGAGACGGGAAGGGTGATTTATATATCCCTTGGTCACTCTTGACACAAACTTCAATAGCCTGCTCAGCTTTCTTAATTTATGGCCTTGTCATCACAAACTTGAAGCTCCTACAGGATTCTTTGTTGATCTCAGTGCAAACTCAAAGACATTTTGAGTAAAAAGCCAGACTAGTTTTAACTGGGTTTGATACAATAAATTGGAGCCCAATGTAAAAGCAATTCCATAATGTTTTAAATATTTTTTTTTCATAAAAATGAGATTTCACTTTGAAATGTATCTGTATATGAAATTTCATAATCTGGTACCAGCAAGTTTATTAAGATTTTGGAGAACTAGCCATCAATCTATACTTTTCATGCAAAGTATATCTGATGCCACAAATTTATTTCAATATGCAGAATATATCAACAAATAAAATGTCAGATTACACGAGAAGCCTAAACCATATAAATAGAAGCAGGTGGGTAGGTGAATTATGATGGCAAGAATATAGCCTACCAATATGCCACTTTTCCTAGAAATCATATCAGGAGCCTCACAAAGAGCTTCTGTATCTGAGCACTTAAGTAGATGATCCATAGATGGTACCAAAATTTAATTCAAGATAAATGTGTACTTAGATCAAAAACTTAGAATGGTAAAAGTGGATTCTGTAATGTTATTTAATGTTCAGGATTAGAATTGAGTTTCTCTGGGAGCTAAGTACTCAGCAATTCTTTTTTCCATTCCTGTGGAATCCCCTGGAAAATCTATATCCTGAGGACTCAAAACATTAAAAATGCTCAGTTTTGGAACAATGCATTTTCTGCTGTAGTAAAAATTCAAGATGTGTGTGTGTGTGTGTGTGTGTGTGTGTTTGAAATTATTCAGGCAAATGTTTATTGGAGTAGACACTTAATAGAGATGATCAACTATGGATATGTAGTGTTTATAACTAATTGTCATGAACTTAATGATGTCTTCAAAGACATAGAAGTAGACCTATCATTTTTATTTTTCAATATGCCCAAGAAATATATGGCTATACTGCTAGCTAGTTTACTTTAGCAGAAATCAGATAAGAAGTGCAAGAGATATATATCCCCCCAAGAACTCAAGGCTCTGCAATCTTTTGCTTCTTATTCTATCATAATTTGTAACCCTAGAATAATTTTGTTCTATGAAATGACTGGTATGAATTTCTATATTTGCTATTCCCAGACAAGGCTGTTCATAAAAAGAAAGAGAGGCTGTCTATACAAAGAAAGAGAGATGGAAGACACTTAAATCCCTTTCATATATTATGAATTTTAATTGTCCTATCGTCAAGCAACACTGCTTATTTCTTCTGGACTGAGTTTATAGAAACCCATAGCTTCTATCATTAGTGTGAACTCATTAGTTTGACAGAGAAAGGGATTACTTGAAAGTGGAATGGATAAAACTGGGTCCTGGAACAGAGCCCACTGGCTTCTTTTCAACCATTTTACAAATGCATCCAACAGGAAAAAAAATGAAATGGAATCTAAAAGAACCCCTTCCCTGCTGTAAATGAGGCATACATTAGTATTCTGATACACTTTATTAAGTTTTATTTATTTTACCATCATTATTTATTTCTTCTGTAAAACCATGTCTGATTCTTGGAGGCTGCCTGGACAAATCCCTGCAGTTTTCTTGATAAGAGTTTTCAGAAGTGGTTTGCCATTGCCTTCTTGGTAGGGCTGAGAGAAAGTGACTGGCCCAAGCTAGCTTTGTGCCTAAGATGGAATTAGAACTCACAGTCTCCCAGTTTCTAGCCTGATGTCTTAACCACTACACAGAATTAGTTTCTCCTCATCATTATAGTTATACACTATACATGTATAATTATACATTATACAATTACCATAATAGAATTTTGCAATTATAGGATTTTAAAGACAGAAAATTATGTAGCCTTTGAAATGTACACAATGTATCTTAGGTACGGAATCAGAGGTGTATATAAACATTGTAATACAATTCAATATGTAGTGAAGATTTTATTATAAAAAGTGATAACGTATCTAAGGCTAGATACAAATCATGTTAAGAGTTTTGTGATAAAGTATCTACAATAAGCACATACAAATGAATAGAGGTGTCAAATGTAATAGACATTTTTAACAAGACTGAGATATTTCGGTGTTTGGAAACTTTTTCTGTATAGTAGGGCATATGACTTGGACTGGCTCCAGTCTTTTCCAACAGGGTATGTGAGGGATGAACAAAGATATCACATGGAAGCCACGTTGCTTCATCTTCTCTGAGTTCTTGTAGAACTTGGATGAGGAAGTTTTCTCTGTCAGCTGACACTATGGGGCACTTTGAGAAGCCTGGGGAATAATTTTGGAGAAAACTAATCAGATCCTGCACGTCACAGCTTATTAAAATGCTAACTTTAAAATGCCAAAAGATACTTAAGTATAGGGTTTTATCGATCATTTTCATAGTCTACTCGTAAGGGATGCAGAGACATTTGTTCAGATCTGTTTCAAATTTTACACACATGTATACACATAAACACACAGACAGACACACACATCTTATGGTAATCTTTTAAAAAGTAAATCTCAAGGTAAGGAATGAATTGGCAAATAAATTAAGATGCTATTCAAATTATTATTGCAAATTTAAGGCAAGGAAAAATGTACGGTTTTCTTCTTCACATTTTCTGTCATAAACAGGAGAAGATGGGAGTTAATACTTGGAGCCAGTGGATTTTATATATGGGTGAATAGTAGAGGTGGGTTGCATCAGTTCTGCTACCAGTCTGGAGAACCGGTAGCGGAAATTTTGAGTAGTTCGGAGAACCGATAGTAAAAATTCTGACTGGTCCTGCCCCCATCTATTCTCTGCCTCACAATTCCCAGCTGATCGGGAGGAAATGGGAATTTTGCAGTAACCATCCCCTGGAGTGGGGAGGGAATGGAGATTTTACAGTATCTTTCCCCTGGAGTGGGGTGGGAATGGAGATTTTACAATATCCTTTCCCTGCTATGCCCACCAAGCCATACCCACCAAGCCATGCCATGCCCACCAAGCCACCCCCATAGAACCAGTAGCAAAAAAATTTGAAACCCACCACTGGTGAATAGGAATCTGAAGATGACTTCAATCTAGTTGGAGTCAATTACACCACCATGTTGGCTTTTGGTTATTTAAAATAAAATGTAGGAATTAGTTCAAGGCCGAAACTATTATCATATAACTGATGTTTTGATGTGAATTGCAGCGGTTCTTTTTTCTCTATGTTTTACTGAACTTAAAAAGAAAATCAAAATTAAATAATTTTATGTTTTAATGTTGTAACATTTGCATCCTAAAAATGGCAGTTAATATTGATAGATTTTCTTTACTTTTCTTTTTTTATTTTTAGAATCTTAAGCTTTCTTAAACTTTTTAAAACACCTTTCTTTGGAAAAATGTAGTACTTTTTAAATTGCACAGTAACAGTAAAAAGCAAAAAATATAGATTTCCTAATCTAATTGGAAATAATTTCTATTGGCTAGAAAGTCAGGTGAGGAATATGGTCCCTCTCAAAACTCCATCTATAATGAAATACCATGTAGACACACTTCCAGCTATCCTTCCCACTGCTTCAACAAACTTGTTGAATCATGTTATCAAACCCACTGACTTTGCATTATTCTTCCATTTTGGCAGGAATTAGCCAAGTGATTTTTGATGAAATAGATGCTATTGGGTTCTTGGGTGGATTCTATTGAACTCTTGCATCCCAAACATTACTGTTGTTCACAGGTAAATGATGCAGACTATTGGATGTGAGGGCAATCAAGCTACAACATCTGTCGCCCATTGATTGCTAGGGTTGATTTGGCTGATCTGACTGGGGCTGTCCCCTTCCTTTCTCACAGGTCCTGTGTGCATTCCTCCCAAATCATCCCTGGTAGAAGGAGTGAACCAGTCTTCAGTCAAATGGTCGTTGCTTACCTGAACGACCCTTTTGTACTCGCTGTGAAGACACTCCTCAGACTGGGTTACGATCACTCTCATTTGCACTGCTGAGTGTCAATCAAATCCCCCTGGAGCCGGATCCTCCTCACTTCCTGCTCCTTCCTCAGACTTTTCACGAAGACACTTGGTCCAAGAGCATTAGGACTGTCATGAAGCACATCACCAGATCGCCGAACAGGAAGCAGATGGCTACAGAGGGAAAGAAAAAAGACCTCCTCCAAGGCCAGACGTGGCGAAGATAAGGGGGGGACGGAGTGTCTTCACAGCGAGTACAAAAGGGTCGTTCAGGTAAGCAACGACCATTTTCCTACTCGCTGTTCAGACACTCCTCAGACTGGGACATACCCAAGTTAAGGAGAAAGGGAGGGAACTAAGCCTGAGACTGGCCTTGTGGAGAGATTACAGCTTGTAATACCCTTCTGCCAAAGGCAGCATCTGCAGAGGCAAACTTATCTAGTCTATAGTGACTTACAAAGGAAGAGAGGGAAGACCATGTGGCCGCCCGGCAGATATCATCTACTGAAGCCTGGGTGGCCCACGCCGCTGATGTCGTGGCGCTACGGGTAGAATGGGGCAGAATACCACCCGGGACAGGGGCCTCCCTCACTTCATATGCCTTAGATATACATGCTTTGAGCCACCTGCCTACTGTAGCCGAAGAAACCTTCTGACCCAGGGAGGAGGGAAGGAAGGACACCAACAAAGCTTCAGTCTTGCGAAAGGAGGCAGTCCTTTTAAGATATCTTCTCAATGCCCGTCGCACATCTAAAGTATGCCATCGCTTTTCAGCAGGATGACGCGGGTTCGGGCAGAAATTAGGCAAGACGAGTTCTTGGGCTCGATGAAAACGAGTGTTCACTTTAGGCACAAAAGCTGGATCTAGGCGAAGGACAACCCAGTCAGGGTAGAAGACACAGAGGTCACTTCTCATGGAGAAAGCTGCAATTTCGGAAACTCTACGAGCCGAAGTAATTGCCAACAAAAAGGCCATCTTTAAAGACAGGTAGTGGAGGCTGGACGAAGCAATGGGCTCGAACGGAGGACCCGTCAAGGCCTGTAACACCAAGGTAAGGTCCCAAGTGGGGTAGCGGTGAATCGGCGGTGGCCGCAAGTTGGAGACCCCTTGGAGAAAAGAACGAATCCTGGGGTCTTGCGACAAAGGAACTTGAGCCTCCCCTGACAGGACAGTGGCCAGAGCCGCCACTTGTCGACGTAAGGTCGCAGGAGCCAAGCCTTTGGAAAACCCCGCATGCAGGAAACGCAGAATGTCCGGGACAGATGCCGTTGTGGGATCAACGTGATAATCTCCGCACCATCTAGTGAAGGCAGCCCACGAAGCATCATAAATTCGAATTGTTGATGGTCTTCGAGCTGCCTGAATAATAGAAATGACGTCATCAGACAAGTTGTCCTTGAAGAGCTTTATGCGCTCAAATGCCACACGGCTAATCGAAGCCATTCTGGTTCTGGATGATGGATGGCCCCTTGAGTTAGCACAATCTTGTCGGGTGGAATCCTCCACGGTGGTTCGACAGACAAGTTCTTGAGGTCTGCGAACCACTCTCGACGAGGCCAATACGGCGCTACCAGCAGAAGATTCGCCCGCTCTTGAATAACCTTCCGAATGACTTTGGAGATGACAGGAAGGGGAGGAAAGGCATAAAGAAGTCCCCGGGGCCACTGACTCCGAAGTGCATCTAGACCCTCCGCTGTTGGAGCCGGGTAGTGGGAAAAAAATCTCGGCAGTTGAGTGTTCTGAGCCGTCGCAAACAGGTCCACAATGGGCCGACCGAACCTCCTGGACAGGTCCTGGAACAGGCCGGGGTCCAACCTCCACTCGGCGTGATCTATTTGGTCTCTGCTGAGCCAATCTGCTTCTCGATTCAAAGTCCCCGAAATGTGTTCGGCCTTTATCGACGAGAGGTGGAGTTCTGCCCACGACAGAAGACGCTCCGTCTCCTGCATTAGAGTCCAGGAGCGGGTCCCGCCTTGTTTGTTGATATGGGCCTTGGTGGCCACATTGTCCGTTAGAATCAGAAGATCCTGGCGATATACAAGGTGTTTGAAGTGCATCAGAACGAGACAGACCGCTCTGAGCTCGAGCCAATTTATGTTGTGTAGCAGTTCCTTCGACGACCACACGCCTTGGGCTAACTGACGGTTGAGATGCGCCCCCCAGCCTCGCAGACTTGCATCCGTGGTTAATACCATCCGAGCTGGTTCCAGGAAGGGGGAGCCCTTGTTGAGAGCCGGAGACAACCACCACCTCAGGGAAAGGCGCACAGGAGCTGGAACTGTTACCTTGAGAAGAGACTCTGCTCGCCCTTGTCTCTGGTAAGGGAGCAGGAACCATTGAAGGCGACGAAGATGGAAACGCGCCCACGGACAATGTCTATGCATGATATTAATTTTCCCAGAAGCTGGGAGAGAGTCAGTAAGGTCACAGATTTGTGGAGTAAGACTTGAGACACCAGTTTCCGTATGCTTACTTGTCTGTCTGGAGACAGGAAGACCACACAGAGGCCCGAATCTATCGTTGCTCCGAGGTGCAGAATATGAGACGTGGGAATCAGGTGACTTTTGGCAAGATTCAAAGTGAACCCGTGGTCTTGAAGGGTCTGAAGTACTAACTTCCGGTCGTGGGTCGCCTGCTCTGGAGAAGACGACAGTATCAAAATGTCATCGAGGTAACATGCCAGACGAACAGGAACCTCTCTGAGCGACGCCGCTACAGCCGCTAGCAACTTTGTAAAGGTCCTCGGAGCGGACGAAAGGCCAAACGGCATAGCCCGATATTGGAAGTGGTGGTTTCCAAACGCAAACCTGAGGTACTTCCTGTGCGAGTGATGAATGGGCACGTGCAGATACGCTTCCTTTAGATCTACAGATTGCATCAGATCCCCCCGTCGGATGCAGCCGAGCAGAGACTTGAGGGAATGCATTTTGAACTGACGGTATACGATGTGTTGATTGAGACGTCGTAGGTTCAAAATGCCTCTCCAATCGCCCGAGCTCTTCGGGACCAGGAACAGCGTTGAATAAAAGCCGGTTTTGAGTTGGTGCGATGGAACTTGTTCTATGGCCTGAATCTGCAACAAATGGTAAATTTCGAGCGACAGAAGAGATCGCTTCTCCGGCTGAAGCGGCCAAGGGCAGTGAACATAAAAGTCCTGTGGCATTGTGGTGAATTCCAAACGTAATCCCTCGGTGACAGTTTGGACAATCCAGGCATCCGAGGTGGTAGCTGTCCACAGGTGAGAGAAAGCCTGGAGCTTGCCACCGATCGGGACCAGGAACGGTGAGTCACTTTCCACGCCTGGTGAAGCGGCCAGCAGACTGCTTGAAGGGTCGTCTAAAGTTGGACTGTCGGCGACCACGTTCACGAAAGGACGCCCTGTCTGAAGATGGCTGGTATTGGAATTGCGAAGACCGGTAATAAGAGGCGCCACCGGCGCCTTGGTCCTGCCGAAAGGATTGTCGGCTATACGGTACGTAGCGTCTGTCCTGGCGGCGAAAGGAAGTAGGCAACACCTTCTTCTTGGCCCTGTTCTCCACCAGTACGGAATCTAGGATGATCCGAACAAGGCAGGGCCCCTGAAAGGAGCAGCAGTCAGGCGCCACTTGGACTTGGCGTCGGCTCTCCAGTTACGGAGCCATGAGAGACGTCTTGAGGACACCGTCGATGCCAGCGCACGTGAAGCGAACTTAGCCGCGTCCAAAGATGCGTCGGCTGAATATTCAGCAGCTGCAACAAGTTTGGCTAGATCCTGTTGCAATCGCGCGTCTTCAGGAGGGAGTCGTTCCTTCAATTGACGCAACCACACGGTGAAGCACGGTTAAAGAAGGATGACGAGGTCGCTGCCCGAATGGCCCAAGCAGCAGCTTGGTGCGTCTTACGGAAGCCCATCTCGGCCCGTTTGTCCTCAAACTTGAGGCCATCCCCCGGTTCACCTACCAGGATGGAAGAAGAAGTGAGGCTAGCCACCGGATCATCAACCGTAGGTAACTGCAGAAGTGCATCCAGCGCAGGAGCCGAGGCATAAAGCTTTCGATCAAACGAATTCGGACCAGATAAAGAAGCGGGGCGGTCCCAAGGTTTCTGGATGACCTGGCAGAAAAGGTCAGGGCACGGAACAAAGTCCTCATCAGGTTGAGGCAGATTAAACAAATGACTGTTAGGGCCTGCTGGAACAGATGAAGTAGAACCCTGAAGAGGGGTGGAATCCATGTTAGTGGCCGCTTTTGCTTTGCGAAGCAAAGAGCGAAACAAAGAGGGCTTAAACAGGCCTGGAAAAGCTGGCTTATCCTGAATCTCCTCTTCATCCTCCGACATCTCAAAGTCATCTGGGAAATCGTCCTCCCGGGCTGATTCCAACACAGGACCACAGGAAACAGATTGGCGTTGTTGTTGATGTGTAATAGGAGGATGCAGATGAAAAGCAGGCGCAGGAGGACAAACTGGGCCAGGGAAGGCACCAGTGGATTGCTGTAACCCCATTTGGAACATATGGGACATAGCCTGAGAAAAAAAGGACTGAAAATCTACAGGCTGAGCAAACACAGGACCCGCCTCAGGGCGGAGACCAGCTGCAGTGGGTGTAAATGTAGCTTCAGGAGCAGACCCAGAAGCCTGAGAAAGGTGGCTAGCAAAGCTGGATGAGCGTGACCTGGCACTAGCACAGGGCTGATTAGTAGCCGACAGTGGAAACCCCTGAGAAATAGATGGGCAATCCTCCCTTAGCCCACTAGCCAAAGTATCAATGGTATGGGAGGCCGAGGGGTCAGGAGCCACTTCCAGGCCTAAATCCTCCTCCATAGGCCCCTGACAAGGTTCTTGAACCTGTTGCCTGGCCTTGGCAAACCGCTTTTCTAGCGCCTTGTGTCTACGTTGGGCATCCTTGTCTACAGTGGCAGATTTGGAGGACTTCCCCTGTTTGGGGTTTTTAGGTTTTTTCCCCCTGAGCTGTTTAGGGGAAGGTACTGGGGAGGGAGAAGGACTGTTGTCCAAGTCTGAAGAAAGAGCGACTGCCTCCCTGTCCTCCATGAAATCACAGTCAATAGCCCCAACAATTATTAGCAATAATTTGTAAATATACAGTTATTAATTTCTAAATATAATGAATTAATTAAGATTATATATATATATATTATTTTATTTTTATTTTTATTTTTATTTTATTTTTTTTATTTTTTATTTTTATTTTTATTTTTTTTAAATTAAGGTGATTCAAACAACTTTTTACAAGAAAGGGGCTTCAGATATAACGAGGCAACAGCCAAACAATCAAATTCTTTTTTTTTTTTTTATAAAAATATAATCAAATTTAAAGAATATGTACTTCCCTTGATATCCTCAGGCACGCCACTGCAGATAGTTGGAAAGCGCAGGTATGAGCAGGACAGCGTCCCAACCTGCAAGCCAGCTAGCGACCCTGGAAACCAAAGCCCAGGTCGCTGTGCCCCCGAAGCAGCTCAAGAAGTGGCGATGTTTGGTCTCCAAAATGGCGGCACGCTAGGAGAGCTCCCACGAGTCCTAAGCCAGGCGAAACAAAGCGCCTACGGCCGGACTGAAGCTGCACGCAGGGGGCAGTCACAAACGCTCCAAAAACGGCTAATGAGTATGCCAGCCGGCAGGGACTCAAGCCGCTAAGTTCTATGGCCGCTAACTCGATCCGAAGCCTCGCGCAATGACTGGAGGCAAATGGCGGCCGAAAAAGGCAGAGAAATTAGCCGCCAGCCAAGCCAGACCGCTAACGGCAGCTGGAGCCCCAAATCGCCGAAAATGTGCTTAAAACTTCACCCAGGTGAAGGCAGATAAAGCGCAGCACTTCCACAGCCAAAAGAATTTAAAATTGAGCCAAATTACAAAGGACAAAATTAGAAAAAGTAATAATTTTAAAAGGAGTAGCAGACACTCAATGCACTTGCAATGGCTGAGTGAAAAAGGCTGAGGAAGGAGCAGGAAGTGAGGAGGATCCGGCTCCAGAGGGATTTGATTGACACTCAGCAGTGCAAATGAGAGTGATCGTAACCCAGTCTGAGGAGTGTCTGAACAGCGAGTAGGAAAATGTATATGACAGTTACATACCCGTGTTAGAACCTAGAAAGAAAGAAAGAAAGAAAGAAAAAAGGAAAGAAAGAAAGAAAGGAAGAAGGAAGGAAAGAAGGAAGGAGGAAGGAAAGAAGGAAGGAAGGAAGGAGGAAGGAAAGATGGAAGGAAGGAAGGAAGGAGGAAGGAAAGAAGGAAGGAAGGAAGGAAGGAAGGAGGAAGGAAAGAAGGAAGGAAGGAAGGAAGGAAAAGGAAAGAAACAGACTATTGATGCCTCTTCTATTTTGCTTTGAATCTGCACACTCAACAATCTCAATTAGCCTCTGAATATTTGGGGATTAAATGGTATAACATGCAATATGACTGGACAGCATACAAATGGCTTGGTGATTGTATAATCTTCATTCCCTTAACATCAGCACATGTCTTCAGCAACACTATGGAAACCACTAGTGACCACTGTCTGCTTCCATGGAAACCTCCTTGCTTTTTCTATTAATGCGAAGAAACTAATGGAAGGTTGATGTAATGGTCAGCATCTTCAATGAGGAGAAGCCTCAAAGCTCAAGACTCCTGGTGTCAAAAATAAATTAAATCTTAGTAAAGAATGAGGATAAGATTGCTGCCTTCACAGCCTGAGATTACACCCTGAATCAATGGGGACTCTCAGAACTTCTTGGACAGCTTTGTGGCAGCTCTAAATCTGACAACCCACCCTCCCAGTCGGTAAATAAAAAGCAAGAATCTATAAGTAAATGATTGCACTGACTACAAAGTCAAATTAAAGAATGGAATTATTGACTGTCTTATTAACAGAGGAGCCAAGCCTGAGAAAAGCTATCAAAAAGCAAATACAATGAACTCTGACCTTGTTAAGAAAATATAAGAAAAGGTGACAGCTCTAAGTTGGGTTTCCTCACATTGACAAATTTATATATAGAAACTCCTGCACAGATCCACTGTCTCTTGCTGCCTTATCTTAGCAACGAAAACTGCTCAACCTTTGTAAAACAGGCCGATGTTTCTGATTTGCGTCATTTGGAAATTTACAGTAAATTAATAGTCAGGAGAATGGAACTTTGTTATTGGATTTTTCAGTCTGAACTTTATACTTCTTCAGGTCTAGATTAGAAACATTGGAGGCTGAAGTGTTCCATATGTGTTTGAAGCATTCTTTAATCTGACCTGAACAAGATTTGGTGAAGCATGTTTTATAATTATTAATGGAAAGGAGATTCATTTATAGAACATTAAGGGCTAGGCAAAGCTTAGTACCCAGATAATTACAGTCAGGGGACATGATTATTTGGATATTAAACTTTGCCCACCTCTTAATTTTCTATAAATGAATCTCCTTTCCGTTCATGTGCTCTGTTTTATGTGCCAGAGAAGAAAGTCAGAAGGAAATGATACAGGGTGAAATCCAATTTTTTTACTACCGGTTCAGTGGGTGTGGCTTGGTGGGCATGGTGTGGCTTGGTGGGCGTGGCTTGGTAAGCGTGGCAGGTGAAGGATACTGCAAAATCTCCATTCCCACCCCACTCCAGGGGAAGGATATTGAAAAATCTCCATTCCCTCCCGACTCTGGGGCCAGCCAGAGGTGGTATTTGCCAGTTCTCCAAACTACTCAAAATTTCCACTACCACTTCTCCGAACTGCTCAAAATTTCCACTACCGGTTCTCCAAATTGCTCAAAATTTCCACTAACGGTTCTCCAGAACCTTTAGAACCTGCTGGATTTCACCCCTGAAATGAGATCACATTAGCAATGTGATAGACAAAGAGCAGGCAGAGTGATGGACAAGGTGGGGCACACTTTAAGAATAGATGTTTAAAATACAATATTTCTTTATATTTTCTATTCAAAATTTACTTGAAGGAATAGAAGATTCTAGACCATGTGTTCCAAATATATAACCTAAAGTTGCTTGAGGAAGGAAGATATAATAGGCAGGAGAGGCAGTGGGCAAGAGAGAGAAAATGGATGTCTACTTTTTACCTGAAGAATCACTTTACTGTTCAAATTCCCAACCAGCTGTGCTTTTTTCCTCCCATTCAGAGGACTATAACCAATTCTAGGCACTTTGGGATGATGTTGATTTTTTAGAATAATTTCAAATTCAAATTTACACCCATATTTAAGACATAAATAGCTGTGGTTGCCCTGTGGATAATTTTGACAGAAAGTTGAAAATGAAACCTTCCTTTTCTGTTTGACATCTCAGCATCTTTCAATATCTTGGTATTGTCCCTAATCAATATCTATAGGAGTAGATTTGTTCTTACTTGGATAATCATTTTCAGATTATGGCTTGGTTCTATGGTAATTTCATCATCCGTTCCTCCAGGACTGAATTTTATCTATGAAGGTTTTTAAAAAATATCTATAAGATACCGTTCTCATAGTCCTTCAAGTTCACCCTGATTCCTAGAACTACATAGCAGAGGTGGGTTTCAGCAGGTTCTGACCAGTTCTGGAGAACCGGTAGCGGAAATTTTGAGTAGTTCGGAGAGCCACCCTGAGTCTTCGGAGAGGGGCGGCATACAAATTGAATTAATAAATACATTGAATTAATAAAAACTGGTAAATACCACCTCTGACTGGCCCCGCCCCCATCTATTCTCTGCCTCTTGAGTCCAGTTGATCGGGAGGAAATGGGGATTTTGCAGCATCCTTCCCCTGCCACACCCACCAAGCAATGCCATGCCCACCAAACCACACCCACAGAACCGGTGGTAAAAAATGTTGAAACCCACCACTGCTACATAGGTAGCTTTCTTGGCAACATTTTCTGAAGTGATTTGACAACAATTTTTCCTACAATGAGAGTGAGATTAAACTATGCACCCAATGAAATCAATAGACAAATCAATAGATTCCAAGGAAGTTCATATTAAAAGACAGATCAGAGAAATAAACAACAGAACACCACTGTGGTCACAGGTCAAACCACTTAAAGTTTATTAATAAGCTACAGCCCATAGTGGTCAATGACACTACACTTTCTCAGCCACTACATGGCAGACCCAAATATGCTTTTTCAAGAGGCAACTGGACTTTCTTGTTGCACTGAAGAAGCTTCTTGGATGAGAAATGGAACATTGTTAAAGAAAAAAAAAGGAAGTCCAGTTGCTTCTAGAAAAAGCACCTTTGGGACAATGACCCAGATGACTGAGAATCTCCATAGATACTTAGCCATACATGGCAGATCCATATTTGCATACACAGAATTAACCAGCCTGAGTAACAAGAAATAATAGGATGGTGTTGCTATTATGGGAAACAGACCTTTCAATAAATCCAGAGATCTATTCTGCTTCACTTCTTCACTAATAGCACCATCACGGTCCCTAATAAGTACAAGCAAAAGATTAGAGGAACCTTCACATATTCTTCCTGTAATGTGATATATGCCACCATCTGCAAACAAACAGGACACATTTCCTGCAAAATAATTATTGAATGTAAATCTGATATCAGGACTCAAAACAAGGACAAATAATAATAGGGTATCTCAACCTCCCAGATCCCAGACTGTCTTGAATGGCTTGTGGTGGTGGGGGTAGATAAAATATCTAAAATAATATCTCCTGTATAAGTGCTGGGACATTTCAGTAATTTTCTAATACTCTTCTCCAGAGACATTTGGAAAGTAACACTTGGTAGATGATAATAAGAGAGTCAATTTTTGTAATTGTATTGTCCAGTGGTGGAATTCATTTTTTTTTTACTACCGGTTCTGTGGGCATGGCTTGGTGGGTGTGGTGTGGCTTGGTGGGCATGGTTGGTGGGTGTGGCAGGGGAAGGATACTTAAAAATCTTCTTTCCACCCCACCCCAGGGGAAGAATTCTTAAAAATCTCCATTTCTACCCCACTCCAGGGGAAGGATATTGCAAAATCTCCATTCCCACACCACTCTGAGGCCAGCCAGAGGTGGTATTTGCCGGTTCTCCGAACTACTCAAAATTTCCGCTACCGGTTCTCCAGAACCTGTCAGAATAGCACCCCTGTCCCACAATTTCTTTGCTGTCCAAGAAAATTTGCTTGGCAGCCTCTTCCTCCAAGTATTCTATGCATTTTATATAGTTCAATTTAGGCATGTGTAGTAACTTGCTGCATCTTACTCTGTATATTTTTGTTTTCTTGTTTTCCAATTGAATAGTAGTATTGCTGGTAAATTAACAGAATGTACACATACATAATCCTATAGATTAAGAAAACAACTACTGGAGGAGGCCTTCTTCAGCCGCTTGCCAGACACCAAATCTTTAAAGAAGTTCAGTTTCTCAATGCTTTGATGAAGTCTTGTGGTTGCCTTTGGAATTGCTTAATATCTAAGGAAATGTTCTTTGCACGTATCCCTGCAAAAGAGGAACTGGGATTATCTGAAGAAGTCATGTAATTGACACCGAGTGCAACAACTGCAAAACCATTCTCATTAGAAATGTTTGTAGACTGTGGTGAACTATGTGACACACTGAAAATGGATATAGCTGAGATCTTGGCTCTCTCCTTCTGTGGGATATCCAGAGAAGAATGGAAGACAGGGGTATATTTTACAAACATGTTGGGGATCCAAATACAGACAAAGAATGAAGATGGTTCCTAACTGTCCACCAGACTTCCTTAATCTCCTGATAAAAAACTTCTAGGTGATTAATCACTTCCCATTTGGCTCTTTCATTCATTCATTGACTAAGGCCTTAAGACTGGTGTCCTGTTTGAACTATGAAACAAGTGGTAGATGACTTATAAATGAATAAACATAAGTAACACAATTTTTTAGAAGGCATTCATTACTTTCTTTTCCATTTCCTATTATGAGATACTAAAACTAAAAGGAAAAAAAATCCTGGTGTGATGCAGTAAAAAAATTAAGTGTTTTATCAATCCTGTTTCATTGGTGTTACTTTTTAAAAATTAGAAATGGATGAATTTAAAACATGTGTGATTTAAAGTGGAATAGATTTGTAGGAGGGAGTTCATTGGCAGTTTAGTGGTTCACAGCAAGTGCATTTACTATTGTGAAGAGATCCATTTTTCTACTGATATCTTAAAGGCAAAGAACTAGGAAGCTCACAAGCTGCTTTCCATTTGTATAAAATGTTGTTGTTGTTAGTTGCAAAGTCATGTCTGACCCATCATGACCCCATGGACAGCTTTCCTCCAGGCCTTCCTGTTCTCTACCATCCCCTGGAGACCATTTAAGCTCACGCCGACTGCTTTAGTGACTCCATCCAGCCACCTCATTCTCTGCTGTCCCCTTCTTCTTTTGCCCTCATTTGTTCCCAGCATTAGGCTCTTTTCCAGTGAGTCCTTCCTTCTCATTAAGTGACCAAAGTATTTCAGTTTCATCTTCATCTGGCCTTCTAAAGAGCAGTCGGGGTTGATCTCCTCTAGGACTGACTGGTTTGATCACCTTGCAGTCCAAGGGATTTGCAGGAGTCTTCTCCAGCACCATAATTCAAAGGCCTCAATTCTTTGACACTCAGCCTTCCTTATGGTCCAACTTTCACAGCCATACATTGCAACTGGGAAAACTGTAGCCTTGACTATACACACTTTTGTTGACAGGGTGATGTCTCTGTTTTTAGTATGCTGCCTAACTTTGCCATAGCTTTCCTCCCCAGGAACAAGTGTCTTTTAATTTCTTGGCTGTAGTCCCCATCAACGGTGATCTTGAAGCCCAGGAAAATAAAATCTGTCACTACCTCTATTTCTTCCCCATCTATTTACCAGGATTTGAGAGGGCTAGGAGCCATGATCTTAGTTTTCTTAATGTTGAGTTTCAAGCTAACTTTTGCATGCTTCTCCTTCACCCACATCAGAAAGCTCTTTAGTTCCTCTTCACTTTCTGCCATTAGAGTGGTATCATCTGCATATCTGAGGTTGTTGATGTTTCTCCCGGCAATCTTAATGGCAGAAAGTGAAGAGGAACTAAAGAGCCTTGTACAAAATATGTGACTTCAATTGGTTTCCCCAAGCCTGATATTTTTATTCTATGGTTTTGGGCAATGACTTCTGTCAAGCTCACTAACAATAGAAATGTAAACATTACATTTCTTAATACAAGGTTGAATTATATACCAAAGCACTGGAATCTGACTGCTTATCAGGAATTTTGGCTCACATGGAAGGGAGATAGTTACAAATCATGTTGAGAAATTGGAAACATTTTATTATCCCAATGATTGTCCAAAATGTGGGATTCACCTATTTTGGAAAAGACAATATTTCTACTACTGTGTTACCATGGCAGAGAGCTGATGATATTTTATAATACTATTTTGTACTGTTCACATTACAGCATATTATAGGTAGTATAGGTAGTCCTTGACTTACAACAGTTCATTTAATGACTGTTCAAAGTCACAACAGCATTGAAAAAAGTGTTTTTCACATTTTTGATTGATGTAGCATCCCTGAGGTCAAAATTCAGACACTTGGCAACTATTTATGAGGGTTGCAGTGTCCTGGGGTCATGTGATCCCCTTTTGCAACCTCCTGACAAGCAAAGTCAATGAGGAAGGCAGATTCATTTAGCAACTGTGTCACTACTTTAACAACCGCAGTGATTCACTTAACAACAGGGGCAAGAAAGGTCATAAAATGGGGCAAAATTCACTTCACAAATGTTTTACCTGACAACAGAAATTTTGGACACAATTGTGGTCATAAATCAAGGACTACCAGTACTCTACATAGTAGTACATAGAATCAGTATATCAGTGAGATGGGCAGCATGGAAATTGAATAAATAAATAAGTATTCATTACTAACTCAGTGAATATTGTAAGGATAGCATATAAAACACAGATTTTTTTTTCTGTTTTGGTCCGATATTTTATTTTGTTTGGGCTTTTGTTTTAAAGTTTAAAGATTGTGTTGGCTTCTTTTTCCTTCCAACAATTGTTTTATTAATTGTGTACGCATCAATTTTTTCTTTTAAAAAAGATAAATTCTTTACAATTTAAAGAATTTAAAAAGAATTGTAATCTGAAATTGAGTCTGATTGCTTGAGATCCTATTGCGGAGCCTTTTAACCTGTCTTCAGATGTTGAAATTATTAAAAAACACGGTCTCTTTATGGCTGCAACAGCTGTTCGTTAAAATTCTGCTCAAATCACTCTTAGATTTTGTGGATATAGTTGGGCAGTATACATGTTTACTAAATAAATAAATAAATAAAAGTCTTGAAACAAAAGAGAGACATTTTCTCTCCTTTGATTTTGCTTTCTCTCAGAGCAAAGGGGCTTCATGTTCCTTGGCTGCTTTATTTTATGCTGAAACTGTAGTGCTCTCACTGTTGCTTTGGAAGTGAAATGCAATTTGTAAGGAGTTACAAGTAAGGCAATATCACTTAGCAAGAATGCAGCCCAGTAATTTCCTTCTATGCTGTGAAAATTCGTTATTTCACCAGCTCATAGTACTTGCTGGAAGTGAGTATTCCATGCATGATGACATAAAGAGCAGCTTTTGTCTAACAAACAGCATGAAAGTCTTTAGATTCTAATCTTTGCTGGACTCTCATCACAGAAGCCAGTTCAGCAGTTCAATATATAAGATTAAGGAAGGTTAAATCAATCTTCCCAGACCTGGCAAGCTTCAAATTTATTAAACTTCTGTGTTCATAATCCCAGGCTAAACTGGGTGGACATTATGAGAGCTGGTCTAACATATTTAGAAGATGCCTTGTTGTGGAGGCTGCTCTGAACCAAGCAGAAGATAACCTTGGCACTGAAAATTAATTCAACCCAATGTACGTCAGAACAGTTGGTTTCTGGCTTTTGCTGGCTTTCCAAATTACTACCTTGTTTTCCCTCCTTGTTCATTATCTCCCCAGAGAACCATTTCCATAGTTAGATACTTTGTTGGTTAAAAAGAGAGTGGTATTTAAGAAGTAAAAATGGGCATGTGAGCACACTGCAGAGCTAGTGCAAACAAGGTAGGCAAATTATTTTTCTAAAGAAGTTATAAAAATGATCTGTGACTCAACAAAGTTGTTGTTATTCTTGTTTGCTTCTGATGGAATCATCAACGTTCAAGAATTAACCACAGACCAGTTTGGTATAGTGGTTAAGGCACCAGGCTAGAAAGGAGGAAACTGTGAGTTCTACTCCCACTTTAGGCATGAAAGCCGGCAGGGTGGCTTTGGGCTAGTCACTCTCTCTCAGCACAACCCACCTTTGGTGGGCAAAATGGAAGGAGGAAGGAGCTTTATCAACAACTGAGTTGTTTATATAAAAAAATAAAGGTAGGATAAAAAAGAAATCTAAAAAAATTATCATGGAAGGATACAGCAAACTCCCCCTGTAATCCATATATTAGAATCAGAGTCAGAAGAAGTTACTTAGCTATTAAGACTAGTTCTAGGTTTCTTTGAGTGAAGGCTGACTCTTTGAATTTCATAGACGAATTGATACAGTTTTGTAGTCAGTCATCTGTTTTTTTAAAGCCCTAGTCTACAATTCTGAGATTTCCTGGTAGTCTCCCATCCCAGTACCAAACTTCTCTAAGTTACTTAGTGTTTTTTAAAAAGATCAACCAAAGTCAGCTAAATGCTTTCTTCTGGTCTGAGTCCTGTTCCAAATAATGATCCAAATTAAAGTTCCGAAAGCCCTACCATATACAAAAGTATGAAGGCTATTGCTTAACGCTTTGTAAGCCGCCCTGAGTCTCCGGAAAAGAGCATCATATAAATCAAACCAATAAATAAATAAATAAATGTCCAGCTTCTGTTTCATTGCATTCAGGGGACTTCACTAATTCATCGATTCCATAGTTAAGCTGCTCTTCCTATTAGGATATTTTCCTACTACTATTCAGTAAAAAAACCTTCCTGTTTTCCTGTAACTTAAATCCACTACTCAGTGTCCTCTACTTTACTAAAGATCAGATCTTGCTCTGCTTCTGTATGAGTTTCCTTCAGCATCTGAAAAGTGCTAACTTATCCCTTCTCACTCTGCTCCTTTCAAGCTAAATACAACTGGTACTCATCCCTGGTCATTCTTGTTGTCCTGCTTTCAACCTGATCCATTGTTTTAACCTTCTTAAGTGTGCTATGCAGAAATGGACATTACTCAAAGAGAAGCAATACAAAAATATACCTGTCAAACCTCAGGGTTTGCCTTACTAGGGGGGAGGGAAGCTCCTGGTGTTGTGGGGGAGTTTTCTGCAGCAGCATGCTGGAGAACCTCTGTTGGAACGCCAATCAGTTATGGCAGGGAGGCAGCCAGTGCAAGGTAACCGGAATGCCTGACAATCAGCTGGGGGAGGGGCGAAGGCATTGAACAGCTGTGGAGCCTTGGGGAACTGATCAGAGCCACAGCCAACTTCTGGGCAAGGCCTGAGCCAGTGGAGGGCATGGCTTGCCTATATAAACACATTGGGAGGTGGATGCTCCCAGTGCTGACTTTAATTCCAGATTAATCTAGTTCATGACCAGTGCTTTTTGGATCTGATTTTTGTGCCTGAGTCTGGCTTAATAAACCCAGTTTTCAACCACCTACATGAATGGAGTTGTTACTACTGGATTAGGTCTGGAGCTCAGTACATTAAGAGGAACCTGGCTTGGGGATTCATTCAGCTCGCTTGCTCAAGTATCACAGCTCCTGTCCTGTTCAAAGAGACAAAGGATGGGACTTTGCGCTTATGTGTGGACTTCAGGGAAATTAATGTATGTCTGTTGAGAACATGTACCCTCTGCCTCTGATGAAAAACATGTTGGCCCACTTGGCCAAGGGGAGGATCTTTACCAAATTGGACCTGAGGCAGGCATACCATAGGGTGAGGATCCAGGTTGAAAAAAGTGATTCCTTACACTTATCCCCATGGTTACATGATCAACATTTGGGTACTTGGCAACTAGTGTGAATTTATGAAGATTGCTGTAAGAGAAGAGCTGGCCGAGCTGGGGGTGAAGTTAAGCATGTCGTCAACTTAAAGTTGCTACATTCCCACAAATGGTCCAAATCCAACCCCTTCTGTATCCTGTTGAACTTTATGTGGCACCAATTTAGTGTTGAACTTTAGTTGACTAGAGTCTTGTGTATAGGCTTGAATAAATTTGTGCTGCAGCTTAATGGAGAGTCCTGATCCTTTGCACCTGACAGTTGCAGTGTGCAGGGGATGGGGATGGGAGGGGGATGTCACATGATCACCATTTGTGACTTTCCAACAAGCAAAGTCAATGGGGGAAGTTGGATTCTTTTTAAAAAACTGTGGTTCATGTAACAACTGCAGCGATTTGCTTAACTACCATGACAAAAAAGGTTGTAAAATTGGGTGTGACTCACTTAACAACTGCCTTACTTAACAACAGAAATTCTAATCCCAATTGTGAAAAAATTGAGAACCAACTGCACTTGACTTCAAGTACCGTAGTTCTATCATTTCCAGTTAGAAACTACCACTTTTGACTCAGCTATTTCTTTGTAGGAGCTACAAGGTCTATTCAGGGACTCCATTTCAGGAAAGGAAGTTGTTTATGTGGAATCCAGGTAATTACTGGAGTCTGGGGCAAAATGAGAACCAGCATGTATTTTTCTAAAAATATGCATGCTTTCACAATTAATTTGCACCTTATGTTTTATTTTTCTCTTTTTTCTTAGAGCAGGAGATGAAAAAAGCAATGCGGTAATTTCCCAAAAACTTTCAAAAGTTTACAATGATTAAAACTACAAAATGCAGTTAAAAGAAGACATATTCAAGTTGGTTTCTGAAACTCTTAGAAGAAAACAAAACCATAAATGTAGTAACTAAAAGAAGAAAATTTCTTGAATCAGCTGCATTTTAAACATGGTTCTAAAGCTAAAAAAGAAGTGAGATTTTAAGAATAATAAAAATAAAAACACCACTACCTTCAGCTGCTGCCGGTAGATTGTATACAGTATTAAAGCAGTGTATATGGCAAGGGTGAAACAGTAACAACCAGCTCTGTATTTTTCATGCATTGATCCTGACAGTTCCAACTAACTTTTGTTATTCACAAAGTAAGAAAGAAACGGAGGTGGAATTTTTTTTTTACTGACCTCCGATAGGATCTCCCACTCCCAAAGCCCCACCACCACTTTGAAGAGGAACATAACAGGCTTTACTGCCCATTAGTGGGAGAGAATAGATTAGGATTTCCCATTCCTTCTAGGCCTAAGAATTGTGAGAATGGTAATCCTCCAGTCTGAAGATGGTGTTCCAGTGGTAGTAACCTCATGGGTCTCAAAAGTAAAATTTGCGTGGCAAAGAATTGGCTCAATGAATGTAAAGGCAAAGGCAGATTTATCTTCTGATGGCTTCATGGACAGATCCATGTGATTTCCTCAGCGATAACATAGGCATTATTCTTCCTTCTTCTGGGATGATTCCAAACTTACCGGCCTAATATATAGTCCAGTGGTGAAATCCAAATTTTTTTTACTACTGGTTCTGTGGGCGTGTCTTAGTGGGCGTGGTGTGTCTCGGTGGGCGTGTCTTGGTGGGTGTGGCAGGGGAAGGATACTGCAAAATCTCCATTCCCTCCCCACTCCAGGGGAAGGATATTGCAAAATCCCCATTCCCTCCCCACTCCTGGGGGAAGGATATTGCAAAATCTTCATTTCCACTCTACTCCAGGAGAAGGATATTGCAAAATCTCCATTCCCACCCCTCTCTGGGACCAGCCAGAGGTGGTATTTGCCGGACATTAATTATTCCATAAACATATAATAGTGCATAAAAATTCTATATTTTTCCTTTTAAAGAAATTATGGTTCACTTGGAGAAGAGTGGAAAAGAAAAGAAAAATAAATTTGAGCTTGTTTCAATCTATTTAATTCTGGGGGACTTTTTCAAAGGATATTGTGGAGGTGCAAAGGAAAGGAAAAAAAAAGATTTTCTTCTTTCAGAAAAGTTAATTTACGTGGCAAAATGGCTTCAAAGAAACAGGAAGGAAAGGTGGCAGGGGAGGGATCTCCCACCCACAAACCAGAACAGCAGCCCCCTCCCAGTCAGCAGAGGGAGGGAAAGGACTTTGATGTGCAAAGTTTAAAAGATTTTATTACCCAGGCTTTGGATGAAAAATTTCAAAAATCACAACAGGAAATGAAGAGGGAAATTAATGAATTTAAAGAGGCAATGAAAGAAAATTATGATAAGGTTTCAGATAAATTGTCAAATGTGGTTTCTGACTTGGCAGAATCCATTACTAAAGTGGACTCCAAACTGGAAGAATTTAAATCAGAAGTCAATGTCAAAATGAAGGATGCTGATATTAAAATTGCAGATGTGGATAACAAAGTGGAGAGAGTCGAAAATGAAATTACAATGATACAGTTCCGATCCATGGAATTTGCTATTAGGCTTCGAGGAATTAAAGAGAATGATAGGCAAGATCTGAGACAGATTTGTTCTGATGCCTTGGCTGTATTGCTAAAAATTGATCCAGCAGATGTGGTCTATAAAATAGATAAAATTTACAGAGTGAATTCATGGGTTGCTAGACAAAGAAAATTGCCCAGAGATGTGGTGATATACTTTACTGATAGAAGAATAAGAAATGATATTTTGCAAAGATCCTTTCTTTCCTCTGTGCAAGTGGAGGGAGCTCAAATTGGAATTTATAAGGAATTACCACCTAAGATGTTAAAAGATCAAAAAGAGTACAGGTTCTTAGTGAATGAATTGCAAAAGCAAGATATACCATTTCAGTGGGATGCCCCAACTGGTATAATTTTGAAATATAATGGAGAGAGACATCGATTGAATACTTTTCAGAAGGCGGAATATTTTTATTATAATATCCTTAAAGAAAGATCATCATCCCCACGTACATCTACATTGTTGGAGATAAAAAGTGATAAAGAAAAGCAATCTCAGCACGAGAGGGCACAACAGTCTAAGCAGATGGAACCAGTGGAAATGCAGGGTGCTGCACGGGGAGGAGGCCTTTTGGAGGAATCATTGTCAGAACCTTCCCCAATTCTGTCAACTGGTGCTGTTTTGGATGAAGCTGGGATGCCTGAAGTTAAAGACCAGCGTATAACTCGTGCAATTTCCAAGCAGATAAAAGAAAAACGTGAAGCCATGGGAGGAGCTAGGCCGAAGACTTCAGAAGAAGTTAGGCAAAGCAGCTCATCACTTCAGAAAGGTCAAGATGACAATTAGGCTCTTATCTTGGAATGTTAATGGACTAAATTCACCACAAAAAAGGAAGAAATTATTTACATATTTGAGACAATTTAATAATGACATAATTTGTTTACAAGAAACTCATATTCGAACTCAAGATCATAAATATTTGATAAATTCTAAATTAGGAACACACTTTATAGCTTCAACCTCGGAAAAAAAGAATGGTGTGGTTATTTATGTGAATAAAAGACTATCCGCTAAAATTATAGAAGCAGATGAAGATGGTAGGTTTGTTGCAATTGAATTGCACACAGCAAATGGCCAAATTCTTTTGATTGGAATTTATGCTCCGAACCAACAACAGGATCATTTTTATAAGACTCTACATAATAAAATATTGCAATGGGACTATAGATCTATTCTAATAATGGGAGACTGGAATGGAGTAATTGATTCTAAATTAGATAAAAAAAGTTTGGCGAAATCAAAGATTAGACTGCCACAGACTTTTTTTGATATGAAAGAAGATTTGGAATTAAAGGATATCTGGAGAATATATAACCCAAAAGAACTGGACTATACTTTTTTCTCTGACAGACACAGATCTTTCTCCAGGATTGACTTTATCTTGTTATCAGATGATTTACTTATTAAAACAAAAAGAACAAAGATATTTCCAAGAACTTTAACTGATCATAGCTCTGTATGGATAGAAATCGAGATGGGAAAGTCTGAGAGAAGGTCATGGAGACTAAATGAAAATTTGTTCAGATATGAAAAAAATATAATAGAACTTAAAAAACAGATGAAAGAATTTTTTGAAATGAATTTGAATAAGGGTACCCCAATTGAAATAGTATGGGACGTGAGCAAAGCTTATATGAGAGGGGTACTTATTCATATGAACTTCAAACATAAACAGAATCGACAAAGGAAAAGACTTGAATTGGAAGCAGAAATAAAGAATAAGGAACAGTTACTTATTAAAAACCCAACAGATGAAAGAATACGTGGTGCTATAAAACTTTTGAAAGATCAGTTTCAAATGCTTTTGGCGGAACAAGTTGCAACAAATCTACAATATGCGAAGCATAATACGTTTTGTAATGCTAACAAACCGGGGAGATGGTTGGCTTATACCTTAAGGAAAAAGCAGAGTATACGGACTATTGAGAGTATTGACATTGGGGGGAAAGAAATTTTCCAACAAAAACTGATTAAAGAAGTCTTTGTAGATTACTACATTAAATTATATGCTAAAGATGACATACAGAATGGACTTATAGAAAAATATCTAGAAGAGAAAAGAGTCTCAAAAATTACTAGCCAACAAAAAGAAAGAATGAATTACCCTATAACAGTTGAGGAAATAATTGCAGCAATTAAACAATTGAAAACAGCTAAAGCTCCTGGAACAGATGGATTGACAGCAGTGTATTATAAAACTTTACAAGCAGAAATGGTGGAACAACTTAGAGACTTATTTTGTAATATACAACAAGGGGGTAAAATACCCCCATCATGGAAATCAGCATATATTACTTTGATACCAAAAGAACAAGCAGGTCCTAAAAAACCGGAAAATTATAGACCAATATCTCTTCTAAATAATGACTATAAAATTTATGCAAAAGTATTAGCCAACAGATTGATGCCAGTAATTCAAGAGGTGATTAATGACGACCAAGCTGGGTTTATAGAGGGTAGATACATGAAGGATAATGTAAGGCAAGTTATAGATTTACTGGAATATCTTGAGAAGAATAAACAGATCTCTGCAGTGCTGGTTTTTTTGGATGCGGAGAAGGCCTTTGATAGAGTGGATTGGAATTTTCTACTAAAGACTTTAAAAAAAATGGGATTTGGAGACCAATTTATACAGGCGGTTTCAGCAATCTACCAAGAGCAAAAGGCACAGATTATTATTAATGGAAGTCTGACATCAGAGTTTAAAATCGAAAAAGGAACAAGACAGGGATGTCCGTTGTCCCCATTGTTGTTTATTTTAACACTAGAAGTCTTGCTAAATACAATAAGGGACTCTAATGTCTTGAAAGGTATAATGATAAGGCAAGAGGATTACAGAATAAAGGCATTTGCAGATGATCTGGTCGTTACCCTAACACAGCCAATGGAATCAATAATCCAGATGAAGGACATTATACAAGACTATGGTAAAGTTTCAGGTTTTAGTCTGAACCAGAAAAAAACTAAGATGATAGTCAAAAATATGACACAAGATCGTAAACACGAGCTTGAAAGGAGGGCAGGTTTTGAGATTGTACCAAAGGTAAAATATCTAGGAGTTCAGGTTGCAGAATCAAATATGAAATTGTTTCAAAATAATTATGAGGTGTTGTGGCGAGAGGTGCAAAAAGACATGGAGACTTGGAAAAAACTGCAGCTGTCTTTACTTGGAAGAATAGCAGCAGTTAAGATGAACATTTTGCCAAGATTTCTTTTTTTGTTTCAAATGATTCCGGTGCTTAAAAATGATAAACAACTAAAAGTATGGCAAACTGGAGTGAACAAGTTTGTCTGGAAGGAGAAAAAACCAAGAGTGAAATTGAAAATTATGCAAGATGTTCCAGAAAGGGAAGGCCTTAAACTTCCAAACCTACAGTTATATTATGATGCAGCAGCTCTGACTTTAACAAGTGATTGGTTTGGAGGAAAAAAGACTGGAATACTAAACGCAGAAAGTTTTGATTTGGAATTTGGATGGCATGCTTATTTATTTTATGACAGCAAAGTGGATAAAGTATTTAAAAGCCATATACTTAGAGACTCTTTGTTGAGAGTTTGGAAGAAGCACCGACTCAAATGGGATTATAAAATACCGCTATGGCTGGATCTTGGTCATATTTTGTGGAATACAAATATAACGTCACTCGGGGGGTTTTTATACAAAGAGGTTCTTTTTACAGATGCGGGCAGATGGCAGCTAAAGACATTACAGACACTGTTGGCTGAAGGGATTAATTTAACTTGGTTACAATATAATCAATTGCAATTGAGATGGAAAGAGGACCAAAGAACTGGTATTATGTTGCATGAGGAAGAATTGGTTAGACATATAAAAGAGAAAGGTCCAATGCATATTAAAAGGCTTTATAATGTTTTGTTAGAAAGGGATTCGGAAACTGAATTAGTTAAAGATTGTATGATTAAGTGGGCACAAAATTTTGAAGAACCAGTGATGTTGGAAACATGGGAAAAAAATTTGGGTTCAGAATGTTAAATTTACACAGTCGCAGAATTTGAGGGAAAATTTTTACAAAATGTTTTATAGATGGCATTTAGATCCTAAGAAATTGTCGTGTATGTACCCTAATGTTCAGCCAAAATGTTGGAGGTGTGATTGTTTAGATGCTACATATTATCATATTTGGTGGACTTGTAAGAAAGTTAAGGCTTTTTGGATAAAAATTTGGTGGGTCATGCAGAATGTTTTAAAGAAAAAAATCCAATTTTCTCCACAATTGCTTTTATTGGGTATAGTTGAGGGTTTTACAGTGGATGAAATAAAGTTGATTTTGTATATGATTACAGCAGCGAGATTGTTGATAGGTAAATATTGGAAAAATGAAGCTCTGCCCACCGTAGAAGAATGGATTTTGAAGATGGCCAGCTTCGCGGAGATGGCGAAGATTTCAGCATACTTAAAAGATCGCTCACAAGAGACTTATGAATGTGGATGGAAAAAGTGGATAGATTATGTGCAGAACAAATACCAAACTAAGAAGTATCAAATAGCTTTTCATTGATAGTATTAATATTAAGATAGAAATAGTCGAACTATGTGAAGATGAAAAATGACATGGGGGTCGGGGGGGTTTAAGGTTTTTGTATAGGGGATAATGATATTCTATGGAAGTCCGGGGGGGAAGGGAGGGTCAGGGGGGGGGTTGGGAGGGGGGGTTGGGGAGTTTGGGGAGGGTTAGGGGGGTGAAAATGGGGTGAAAATGTAATTGTAAAACTTTTACAATAAAAAAAAAAAGAAATTATGGTTGCTCTTTCTATGGTTGCTCTCTTAATGTTAAGCAAATTAAATTAAATTAAATTAAATTAAATTAAATTAAATTAATTAAATTAAATTGTTATGGTTTCTCTCCAAAGACCTAGGTGATCAACTCTGATCTTTCTTTCCTTGATAGCAGCATGCTGGCATTAGTTTTTGCTTCAGAGGACAAGACAATGAAATCCATCTGGGATGATATAAGGACTCCTGCCTTTGGTAAGGGTTTGGACTACAAGACTACAAGGTCCCTCCCAACCCTATGATTCTAAATACCCCATGGAATTAGGGTGGAGTCAGTCTGACATGTTTTCAATGTCCCTCCCACCGCCCTTTCATGGGCTTCAGTTATGCTTTCGTTGTTGTAATTATTCTGTATAGGGCCAACTCCATATCTCTCTATACAGTGACTGGGAACAGAGATAGAGGAGGCAGGATAGGGACAGAAAGTATCATCTACAATGTTTTCTACCAGCTGAAGAATGCTCAGTCAAGAGGAAAGACCCTTAGGTAGTCATTGAGGATGATGTCAGTCAAATTAAAGATGACAAGTTTCAGAGAATATAGGGATATTCTGGTCACAATTTTGTCAATGACAAGTAAGCATAAAAGTTGGTGCAGTGACATCCAGAGGTTTTTATTGTCAAGCTCATCCTGATAAAAACAGCACTGGAACTATAAGCACTGCCCATTCTTGGTACCTGTGTGATACTGCAGTTCATGCAGAAAAGGGCCAGGGCTTGCCATGAGGTCACTTATATCACTACTTGTATCATCCAGGGTGCCTATAGAAGAGTGGAAAGACGATTGAAGAGTGAAAGGAAGGATGATCTCTTATTGTTCACCCTGGAAATTAAAGGAAGTGCATTGTTCCCCTTGGAACGAAAGAAAATGGAGAAATATTTCACTTTAGGATTCTGTTAGCATTTTGCTAAAATTTGTTGACTTTGTGTGTCCAGGGAAGAGAAGAAAGATAGTTTCCATGAACCTGAATGAAAATTATTGTTAAAATGGCAGAAGAAATTTTCAACAGCGCACTAAAACAAATAGTCTGGGTAGCTTGATAAAGGCAGTGCCATGTGTTGTCTGTTTTTTATGGCATTCAAACTGACCCAGCAGGGATGGTTTAGAAATAACAAATCCTGGGCATTGCACGTTTAAATTCTTTACTTCCTTTCCAGATTCTTATCAACGTACCCCAATTCCTGGTTCTGTTTTCTTTTTACCTTAAAAAAAAAAGACATGCCAGATATGTCTGACCTAATGAAATATATTTTAATAGCACAAAACTTTATTTGAAGTGCAAAACTGTGTCGGAAAACAAAGGCAAAATTCCTGATAAAACCTTGGCAACCGTTTCCCATCTAGTTGACTGCTTTGTCTTATATCCAAATACCACCAACTCTCACTGGATTTATCAGCCAAATATATATTATTTCCATCCCTTGTAAATTTTCTATGTAAAGAATAGAGAAATTTGAGCTCCCACCTAAGAGCATGTACATTGCTAAAAATGATTTACTTATCCAACTCATTTTTCATGTTCCACCAGACACTACCAGGATTAGAGCTCATGTATACACTCTATGAAGGAAGGTCAATGAACAAAGTGGTATTTAATCCTGAGAAAACATACATGGAACCAGCAATATCTGCTGGGGAATAAAAAACGTCAATGTGGCAGTTGCAATAGTGTGATTGAAACTCTGCTCCTGCGTTATGGATATACAAAGAAGTGGGGATTTGACTATGTTGCTGTGATGACCATCTTGAGTTTTTTGATCCAACCCTACTGCTGAAGATACCACTGATATGATTCTGGTATATCAGAATGCTCCTCATCAGAGGTGGTATTCAGCTAGTTCAGGAGAACCGGTATCTCCAACGATCAGTTGGCCCCGCCTACTCATCCCCACTCTATTCTGTCTTTTATTTCCTGCTTTGTAGCTGATCTCAATCACGCAGCACAGCTGATTTCCCCCCTCTTGCTGTTCTACTTACCATTGCTGACTTGGAAGGTAAGCAGCTGAGCTTCTAAATGCTTCATTTTCAGCGCTGCATGCAAGCGCCTTAGGCGCGCGCGCACACACACACCAAACCTGTTGTTAAAATGGCAGCATCCCACTACTCCTCCTCATGTCCCCACAGCTCAGTCATAAACCTTATCTGAATATGTTAAGGGAAGCTCCATTTGCATTGCTGGTATAATAATGGCATTAACGAGATTTGGGCAACAGTTCTTGAGACAATACATGCAAAAGATTTTGTACATTACTTCTTCTTCTCAATTATTTTGCTTCATCTATTCTTTACTCTTCATTGTAACCATACCATAAATGAAAAAAAAAATCATCTTTTTTATAATTTGGAACTTCAGTTATTGCAGAAAATAGGACCGTTTTCCAAACCAGATGTTTTTTTTAATGTGTTAGAATATGTGGGAACATAAATCTCATTGTTCCTGGCCATCAGAAGATTGACTGTGCAGGTTGAAAATGACAAGAATGATAATTTCACAACTTGGAAGGCTCTCAAAAAGGGAATATTGGAATATGATATGCTTCACTTACAATGATCTTTGATTAAACAAAGATGTTGGCATTAGAATGTGGTTTATGAGCTGTGATAGTTTCAACACATTGAGGATAACAAATTGGAGAAAGGTGTACTGTACAAAGATACAAATCTTTTGTTCTTATAAGAATTTCTCAAAATGAACTGCGAGGACATGTGCTTTATAGCACACTACAGTTATTTTAGTTAGACATTTGTAACCCATTATACCTTCTCTGCCATATTTCCTCACACCACTCATACATCTTCCTCCCTTTTAACAAGCATTGCTTCAGGAGTATGACATTTGTTTAACTTCATGATACTAAAAGTAACAATCAGCTATTATTTGATCACTGACAGAAGGTAATTGCCCATGATATTCCATCACAAGCCAACTTTGCAGCATTAGTCATGTATCAATACTACTCTGATACAGAAAAACCCTCCTGATGGTTACCAGCTTAGTATGGTGAAAGAACTCAGTGACTTCAGTGTTACTAAATGTGTTACTTCAGTGTTACCACAACAATTGCAGGATCAGAAGCTCCTTGATCCTTACTGGCAAAGTTAAAAGGGGAGGAGGATATTAGAGTAACTCACAATTAGACAAGTATTAGAAGATAATACTTTTAGCTCAGAACACAGTCCTTATTAAAAGGGAAATATATTGAATTTGTATAAATATCACATGCATGAGATAAGGAGGTGATCTCAAAGCCAAAGGAAGTCTAGTCTGTGTTGAAAGAATTCTTCACTTTACAATAATCCATACAGTTGGATCATAGAATGTGAGGAGCAGGGGTGGGTTCTAAAATTTTTTACTACGGTTCTGTGGGCATGGCTTAATGGTCATGTGACAATTCTTTAGGATTTAGCAGAGGTACTGGTCTACCAGGCTTTTAATTGCTTGCAGAGCTGTATCGGTCTACTGATTTGTTTTTGGAGACACTGGTCTACTCATTTATTTTTGCAGGCACCGGTCTATTCAATTGTTTTTGGAGCACTGGTCTACCACCACACTGCCTTTTAACACTGATCAGCTGTAGAGCAGTCCTTTGAAGCCACGCGGCAAGAGTTTAAACAGTTTTTTTCCTTCTAGCCAATCAGCTGGGACTCAGGAGGCAGCAATAGATTGGGGGTGGGGCCAAATAAAAGGTAAGAATAATGCAGGGGGGGAAAACCAGTTCGGTGATGATATATTGTCACTGCTACCGGCACGGCGGAACCGGCCCGAACCTGGAGGAACCCACCACTGGTGAGGAGCATGACCCAATGAAAACCTGAAATTGTCAAAACAGAAAGGAAATATACTAAGCTAAATGTTTTAGGAGTACTTAGATGGACCACTTCAGTGGGCTTGAGAGGGTTTGGGGAGGCATAGTTAATAGTTTTTTAATGGACTGAATTTATTTAGAAAAAAAAATAGTCAAGAAAACCACTACAGGGATTAAATATATAGTGGCTGACAGAGGGGTGAGCATAGCTAAGGCCAAAGGAGCATGGTGGAGAGAAGCAGGAGGGAGGACAAAGTTGATAGATGTAACTGACAAGAGAAAGAAATCGCTAGCAAAGGGATTCAAAAGCTCCTGGAGAGATATGGAAATGAAGAAGAAAAGAGAACAATGAAGGAAAAGGTCATTGCTGACAAAGGTGGGAAAATATAAGGGCAGGGGAAAGAATCTATTGATGTGGAGAACAAGTGCCGAATTGGATGATACTTGGATAATGGAACAAATATTATTTACAGCATGTGAAGCTAGTCCTTTTGTTGTAGATTCCAAACAAAAAGATAAAATATGTTATTTTGTTTCTTAAAGTGAACCAAATTAAAACCAGCCTGCCTATTATTGCAGAACAGAGTTCTGGTTCAGGAATGATGATGATGATGATGATGATGAAGAATGCAGAAGACTTATCCGCTACAAAAAGCAGCCCATCTGAAATTCCAGATTTTGATCTCAAATCCAGGGACAACATTTCAAGAGTGCATAGGAAAAGACATTAAAAACAATTATTCAGGCTTTAGTGTATGCTCAAAATATTAAGGGCTTGGAGCCAGAGAAAGAGAAGCATATCCATATGTCCACTGGCATCTGTTGCAAAACTGTCATGAAGAAAAATTGTGAAATGTGCATTGTGATGTCACAACATAAATCCTAGCCTTTTGTATTTCCATCCCAAAATTGGCTCCCAATATATAAGTCACAGGTTTTCTGATGTGACTCACCATGAACATTTCATCACTTAATTCCTTTTGCCCTCCCCCAGTGGATGTCAATGCCTATGTCTAGTGAATAGATAGACTGTCCTGCACATGGAAAAATCTTTATAACGTCTGCAAGTATCTGCAAGGAGAGAGATTGAAAACATGCACCACTGACTGCATATTTTTAAAGATAACTATTTTTTAAAAAATAAAAAGTATAATTGCCTTTAGTTTTTATTTGTGATTTTTGGCAAATTGTATTATTGTTCAAATTTCATTTCAACTAAGAACAAATGTATTTAAACCAGTGGAAATGCGTTGATCATAATTGGAAGCATTAACTCTAATAAAAATTCTCATGTTATGTATGCCTAATTAGTGAGATTATAGTTTGTATTTTATAGAAACTTTTGTTCATGGACATTTTCAACATGTTATAAGTGAGAGTATTTTGTTAAACTGACAGCAACCCTACCTGGTAGACCAGAATGGGCCACAAATTCAAATGATTATAGGATATATTGTTACTATTTGAGACACAAGATCATATGAAAAAGGGGCAATAGCACTCAAAAAGGACTTCGCTAAGTATAAATTTGGTTGCGATCTGATACATTTATGCTTCATTTATCTGAAAGAGAACCAAGGTAGCTAGGAAAGAAGATCTTCCTAAAATTTCCCCAAATAGGAAAATATCTAAATTACTTTCAGAATAAGCTATCATAACCAGAAAAAATAAAGCATGAAAGTCTTTGGAAATAGAATGATATAAAAATCATTTAATCAAATATTAAATGAAGGAAGCTTCTCATTAAAATCAAAGAAAATGACTAGCTGTAGAAATAAGTTAACATAACTGTGGAAAAGATCTGATAGAAGAAAAGTGTCAGAGAAAGTTACAAGGACTATACTGAATCCCTTTACAAATGGGGTTATAGAGCTATTTGTAGGGGAAACTGATTCCACTAGAAAATGAGGTACCATGGATAATAGGCGACCTGCCAAGTATGAAAGCTCTGGGCAAAGATGAATTATTTACTGAACTATTTAAAATTATAGGAGAAGCAGCAGCTAAAATGTTAATTGTTATATATCAACAAATATGGAACATGATTGTGTGGTTTAGATCAGGGGTCTCCAACCCTGGCAACTTTAAGACTTGTGACTTCAACTCCCAGAATTCCCAGCTGGTTGAGGAATTCGGGGAGTTGAAGTCCACAAGTCTTAAAGTTGCCAAGATTGGAGACCCCTGGATTAGATCATTGTTTAAAACTTCAGTGTACATCGACACTGAAGTTTGGAAATGCAAGATAATGTGCAAATTACAAACCATTGCAGTATTTTCCTAGGCAAGCAATGTTGCAGGATCCAATCTGGGTGTAGCAACTCTTTAGAATCCCTTTGCCAAGCAAAGGATTGTCCCATTTCTATTTAGTGCTGAAGAGTGCATACACCAAAACTGCTATTCACAAAATGATTGGGGAAGTGAGGCCGATCAGTCTACATCCAGTGACTGTTGAAGCATGTCTCCATCACATGTTTGCCACCTCAAGATGGGGCAAGGTGATTCTGCAAGGTCAGACTGAAGTTGCATATACTTATGAAATTCTTCAGTGATGCAATTTAGTAATTAATGACAATAGTAATTTGTTCTTGAATATAGTTCTACTCTTTGCAATCTTCTGGGTGATTAATTACAGGATTCTGTAAAGGTATGCAAGAGCAGCTGTATCTTTTAGCAAGCACATCTTAATTTTCCTCCAGCATTCTGAATCATGTAAACAGATGGGATAAGTTAATTTTATTTCTGTCAACTTTTTCCAGAAAGACCATATCTAAAGCAGTTATGGAAAATTGTCTCCTTGCCTGCCTGCCTGCCCGCCCACTCTATCATCTATCTATCTATCTATCTATCTATCTATCTATCTATCTATCTATCTATCTATCATCCATTCTCTCTCCCCCCTCTCTTCCCCCCCCTCTCTAGTTGCCTATGTCAAATCAAATGACTCTCTTCCTATCTATGAAGCTATATTTAGCTATGAAGCTAAATATTTGAAAATTCCAGCTTCTGTGCTGAATATAGAACAGAAATGAATCATTCTTTGGCCATAGATTGCATGTGATCCTGGACCCCTTGAATTTGTCCAATCACATGGTCAAAATTTGGCAGCCCGCTATCAAAATTTGATAGTGCGCTTTTCAGAGTTTATTTAATAAACAAAATACATGCATTACTCATCCAAGAGAGTTTTGCTCCTTCAAAATATAAACAAACAAGCCTAAATCAGAGCAAGCAGGCAGGAGCAAATTAGTCCTGCTCTTTGGAGAGACTGGTTCAAAACTGCCATTACTGAATTCTGTGAAGTTTATGTGAATTGGATAGTCAGCTTCGCAGTTGATAGATACTTGAGCAGGCACTCATTGACTGTGCTCCCATAACTATCATAATGGGTTTCATGAGTAAAACTTTTGTGTCATGCACCCCCAAAAGCAATGGAGTTAGACATACCATCCCTTATGTCAGGATTTTTGTTTTCTTCACTGAAGTAACAATCCACTTGAACAGGAAAAGACAGTGTCTCCAAATATATGTGATTGGAATCATGGTCGTGGTGGCTGTGGAGTTGTGTAACTGCCAGAATCAGAAGGAATAGGGAAGTGCACACTTGATCATCTGAAAAAATTGCCCTACTTAAAAGAGAAAAGACTTTGCCTGAAAGCATACAAAGAAAAGTACAGATAATCCTCAATTTATAACAGTTTTGTTTCGTGACCTTCAACATTACAACAGCACTGAAAAAAGTGACTTATGATTGTTTTTCACAGTTACGACCTTTCCAGCAATCTCATGATCACGTGATCAAAATGCAGATGCTTGGCAATGGGTTCATATTTATGATTGTTGCTGTGTCCCAAGATTATTTTGTGACCTTCTGACAAGCAAAATCAATGGGGAAGCCAGGTTCACTTAACAACCGGGTTACTAACTAATCAACTGCAGTGATTCACTTAACAACTGAGGTAAGAAAGGACATAAAATGAGGCAAAATTCACTGAGCAGATGTCTCATTTAACAACAAAAATTTGGAGCTCAATTGTGATCGTAAATCGAGGACTACTTGTATTGCTGGCCAACAGCACCTGAAGACACTGGGTGACTTGTACAGTTACTGAGGATCATCCCTATGATGAATAAACATGCTATTGATTTGTACTCTTATATGGACTCAGAAAAACAGAAGGAAGCAAAGGCATCTATTGGGCAATGGTAGTGGTGGTGGATGAGTATCATGGCCTTTTACACAAATAAACAATGTAAATTCCATACTTGCATCATCAGGAATGAGAAAGAAACTCAAGGATGTTCCTGGTTACAATTTGAATGTTCAAGGAACTGAATACTGAAAACTGAAAAAAGAGCCTTGGTAGTACAGTGGTCTAAGGCACCCTGTTATTAAGCTGGTTATTAAGACCAGCTGCCTGCAATTACTGCAGGTTCGAATCTCGCCAAGGCTCAAGGTTGACTCAGCCTTCCATCCTTTCTAAGGTAGGTGAAATGAGGACCCAGTTGTGGGGGCAATAAGCTGACTTTGTATAAATATACAAAAGGATGAAGGCTATTGCTGAGCACATTGTAAGCCGCCCTGAGTCTCCGGAGAAGGGCGGCATATAAATCAAATTAAAAAAAAAAAAAGAATACCCATTACAGGAACAGAGTCAGATGGAGAGGCATGTCTCAGGGGTTACCTAGTTTAAATATCTCAAAGCTTGGGTGCTTCTGGTCTGGTCTGTTAGGACACTTCATGGCAGTGGTTAAATCCAAATTTTTTTACTACTGATTCTGTGGGTGTGGCTTGGTGGGTGAGGCAGGGGAAAGATACTGCAAAATCTCCATTCCCACCCCACTCTGGAACCAGCCAGAGGTGGTATTTGCCAGTTCTCTGAACTACTCAAAATTTCTGCTACAGGTTCTCCGAACTGCTCAAAATTTCCACTACCAGTTCTCCAGAACCTGCCAGAACCTGCTGGATTTCACCCCTGCTTCATGGGTTGCTTGGCTGGAATAGCATTTAGACTTATGTACTGCTTCACAGGGCTTTACAGCCCTCTGAAAGCAGTTTACAGAGTCAGCATATTGCCCCCAACAATCTGGGTCCTCATTTTACCAACCTCGGAATGATGGAAGGCTGAGTATACCTTGAGCCCGTGACAATCGAACTGCCAAACTGCTGGCAACTGGCAGTCAGCAGAGGTAGCCTGCAGTACTGCATTCTAACCACAGCGCTGCCACAGTTCAGTGATTTGTTGCAAGCTAAGCCTTCTTGCATATCTGAATTTCTACGGAGACAAGTCCTTTGAATTTAATTGGTGCATGGGAGAAACATAGATAATTATTAACATCTAGGGTTCCTTCTCTTTTGGCTGCTTCCCAACACTTTGCTGTGGATTGTTTAGCTAAAATGCCAATGTGATACCAGTTAAAAAAAAAATTAAATCCAAGCATGCCTAAAAGCGAACATAATAGTAGGCTGGGAGTCAACAAGAAATGTACATAACAAGGTTTACTTCTAAGTAGACACATGTAGGATTGCACATTAATAGTAGCAAAAGAAAGGATCATTAAATGGCAATCAGGAAACTTATATGTCTGATACAGATTAACAGTAGTCCTTTCCTTTAAGAACTTGTAAATTGATATTTCATCAGTACTGGAAAAATTTCAGTTATCCACAGTTCGTCCAAATTCATCAGTGACTGCTTGGCAAGACAGCTGGAAATTTCAAAAATTATTCTTTAATACAGTTTCCACTCATTTTGGGGGAATTGGCCAAGCTGCAACTCTTTATACATTTCAGCTTCAGGTACCAGCCAAAGCCACAGAGTTGGTTAGAGGCATGGAAAAAAATGTTAAAAGCAGAGCAAGGTTGCTGTTTTTAAAACAGAGCATGTTGAATCTTTGGGGGAAGAACTGGGTTCACATTTAAAACTGGCTCATTTTTCGACTTCACTGGTAGAATCAGACCAAGGGTTACAATGAACTCTGCAGGAGGAAGATGTTTGTGCAGCCAAATTGCTACTTGACCTCAGAGCTGGGATGGATTTCTCAATGAATATCCACGTGGAAATTTAATTTTACCAGTCCCATAAAGAAGGGGTTTTGGAAGGGGGATAAGGGGGTTGTATTGCTTTCTAGCCATCCAGGAACAGACAGATGTAATTCCTTCTAAGGCTGTATCTAACCTACAAGGATCATTTCTTTCCTTTTGGAAACTGATACTTTTTCTTGGCAGCAATTCAAATGTTGCTCTGATTCTCTAATCCCATCCCAAAGAATACAAAGTGAGGTGATTTGGTTGGGTGAAAGAAGAGAATCAGAATCACTGCAACTTGGTTGTTGTTTTTAAATAGAAATTCCTAGACCAATCCCTGGTTTCCCACAGTGGCTATCCAGAAAGGAAGCCCACAAGCATGACACGAGATCAATATCCTTCTCTGATATTCTGTCCAAAGCATAGCCAGTATGCTCTGAAGCGGCAGGCAATGATCACCCAATTGAATAAGATATACACAACATAAATCTTGAACAAATCAGACAGGCCGAAGCATTGCTAATTCAGAATGATTTGTGTCGAATATTCATGACTAATAGGTAACATGTGGTGACGTTACTGGTGACTTTTACATATTGGTGTGATGCTATTAGGCTACCATATTTGCTCTATAAACATCTAGACAATGACTCAGTAGACACAAAAATGGTGGTTTCTTTTTGGTTGGCTGGAGTTTTTGCAGGACTTGGTAGCCTTAAGTGAATTGTATCTATTGGTAGTGGTTGAAATAACTCCTTCTCTTCGCATTAACTGGATTTTTTTTCCCAACTGGATCTTCATAGCCATTCTACTAAGAATGATGTAACACGCCAACACCCTTCTCTCTTTTCTTGGAATGAAACATTGCATGGGAGAAATGTTTTAAAGTCTCATCCAAATGCTGAGCTAAGGCTGAAAGCTTCTACTATCTGTTCTTAATCTGATACAATGGGATATGAGGGTTGTGAGCGCTGAAGTTCAGCATATATGAAGGAGAAGAGAGTTTATAAAAATCTGGGATAACAAATTACATTTTTGCACTAAGTGGGGGACTTTTTAGAATTTTGCAGAACAAACAAACAAATAAAAGTCTACCCTGTACTAGATAGCTACCATCCCACCTTATGTCTTTGAGATCATGTTTAAAAGATGAAAAAAGTACCCCAAAATTCCTTATGATCCATACTGGCCAAGGAAACTGAACAGTGTATGTTGGGTAAAATCCAACAGGTTCTGACAGGTTCTGGAGAACCAGTAGCGGAAATTTTGAGTAGTTCAGAGAACCGCAAATACCACCTCTCGCTGGCCCCAGAGTGGGGAGGAAATGGAGATTTTGCAGTATCCTTCCCCTGCCACGCCCACCAAGCCACGCCCACCAAGCCATACCACGCCCACCAAGCCACACCCACAGAACCGGTAGTAAAAAAAATTGGATTTTACCACTGGTGTGTGTCTATCTGAAGACAACAGTGCATATTAGAAAAATACATGGGGACACATAATGAAAAACCTATATCAGCTAGTTCAATTATTATTTTCTAATTTTATATCTTCTTTTCACAGAAATAGTTAATTCATTAATACGGTTTTGTACTTTATTTGAATAACTGAATACTAAGCAATTCTTAGCCCTTGGTGCATGTTACAGGCCAACATTTCTTCCTATACTCCAAAGTTTGTCAGCTGTCCTCACTGCTGGACAAGGAATGCACATGCTGATAATTTGATCTAATTATCACTCCCTTAGCCTGTGGCTGCCATGTCAAGAGCTCTCCTTGCTAAGGTCCATTCTCTGCATGCTTGGAGTGTTTGCAAGACCTTCTGCAATGGAAAGTGAAAAGGAAAGAACTTTCACAGGGACAATTAAGCTCTGGAATGTAGAGCAGGGCAAAGATCTATATCAAGGCCCTTGGGGATAATGGGCAATACCAAATCACCCTTGCAGAATTATGGAGATGTGAAAGAAGGCATAGCCCCCTCAGGAAGAAAAATGAGGATTTGTGCTGAGTATTCATGACTAATAAGCAGAATGATGACATTGCTGGTGACTTCTACAAATTGGAGTCATAAGAAGTATTTTATGCTGCCATATTTGGACAAAAAACAAAATCTAGATGATGACTTAAATAGAAGTAAAAAGTAGTAAAAAATCTGGTGATCTGGAGATTTGGGGGGGGGGGATTTTTTGCAGACCAGATTTGGTCTAATTCAATTTTTTGTTTTAGGATTTTATCCCAGTCTTTAAAAAGTCTGATAAAATAATCACAGTTATGAAACTCCTACCAATGTGGGAAAAGAGAAAGGACTAGCAAGAGCTTATGCAGCATCAGTCAATGCAAGACAGATAGTAGATGTAAAATATTCCCACTGCATGCAAAATATTAATTGAAAGTAGATGGCCTTAACTGAGATTTCTGTTTTCTGGGCACTTTTGCCCAGAAACAAATAATTCTCTCAACACTGTCAAACTATTTACTAAGTCTGCACTACTATTAATCTTCTCATCTTTTCATCGTTCCCATCACCCATCTCCTCCCAGTTATGACTGTAACCTTGTTGCTGGTATCCTTATGATTTATATTGATATTGTTTCCTGATTGCTTATTTGTTCCCTATGACTATCATTAAGTGTTGTACCTTATGATTCTTGATGAATGTATCTTTTCTTTTATGTACACTGAGAGCATATGCACCAAAACAAATTCCTTGTGTGCCCAATCACACTTGGCCAATAAAAATTCTATTCTATTCTATTCTATTCTATTCTATTCTATTCTATTCTATTCTATTCTATTCTATTCTATTCTATTCTATTCTACATTGTATCAAGGGCATACATTGGTTAACTGCAGTGATAATAGTAATGCGAAAACACAAATGCTATATAAATGAATACACTTTCGCAGCAAGGGGGGAAATGATCTCATTACAAGAAGGTGAAGAGAAGTCCAACAATCCCGAAGGTAGGATGGTGGAGATGCATCAGTGGAGAGCTTTTTCTGATGAGGCCTAATTCCATACTGCTGCCAATGAGAGAGGGGGCGATTCCAGATGTGAAACAAAACAGTTAAGCCTCACCCACCACCTGGCTTGGTTGGTGAGCATCAGAAGGGCTTTGAAAGTAGCAGGGGGTGTGCTGTTTCACTCCCCCACTATTTAGGATTGCTAAGTGAATCACATGTGGAGAGAATGCTGCTTTCCAGATGTAGACATAAGCTCCACCCTCTCCGTTCTTTGAAGCAGTTAATCTGTGCTTCAGAAAGGGGTGGGTGGACGGGGGTGGGGAACTAAAGCTTTCTTTAGGCATGTATTGCTCACATGTGTTGAAATGGTGAAATTGCTTCCTGCAAGCTCAAACACTGATGAGGAAATTGTCATATAGTATTATCGTTACAGCCCTACAAGATTGTGAAGTTGCACTCCTTAAGTTAATCAAGTTTATTGGCTGCTCTAAGCCTGGCTCTGTTGCAATGGTTAAGTTTTTGCCAGTGACGAGAAAGTTGGATAAATGGTAGATAAATTAGCCATGGTGTGTTCACTCAGCAAATGGCTTCTGTCCATTTTCAGATCATGTAATAAGCTTTCTTGGACAGCTGGAATGTTGGCTAAGATCCTTTGCGCTAAAATGCAAAACATCAGCATTGTGAGCTTTTGACATTTCATCCACAAATCCTGAATAGCAAATGGCAGCTGATGCCGAAAGAACTCTATGCAGCAGGCCGTAGCTTTCAGCTTTAAGGGAGTTTCAAAGAAAACAGAACAGAGGTTCCTGACTCGAGCCACAATAAAATACTAAAGTAGAAAGAAGGGGAGCTAAACCATGAATATATAAACAGTGGAGAGCTGTGTGTAAAGGAACTATATATTAATCTTTTCTCAACAAAAAGATTTGAAATTTCCCATCAGGAGGAAAAACCCTGTCTGGAATATAATACAATTGTAACACAGAAAGGATGCAAGTTGATCTTTATGGATCACAAAGAAAACTTCTCAGATGGGCCTTCACATTGGTAAGAGAGCTTAAATCCTGATCCCTCCTCCAAGGTGACTCAGGGCAGGCATAATAAAAAACATTCTATGAATTAGAACCCACTGCAGCAGGCCTGAACTCTATGGGAGTCTTCTTAGTCACCCAAGATATCCCTTACCGACATTCCAGTGTGGCCTTTATCTCAGGAGAGACCGCCTCTCCCTCCATCATTTGAAATTGCAATAGCATTCCTTCATTTCCTCTCATAGGACACCCACAGGTACACAATCCTCAAAATCTGCAATACCTGGGTTGCAACTTTCCAGGTGACTGCTTGGTAGTACAAAGGGGATGTCCTGTTTTTTCTTGGCTGCCATCAAGTGGTTACCTGGATCCTTGCAGCTTTTATGTAGGATACCTATTCTTCTCTTGTCCTTCTTCTTTTCACCAGCAGGAGCAGGAAGAAAATGAAAGAGGAAAACAGTGCCAGGGAGCTGCCAAGGATTCCAAGAGTAGAGCTCCCCTTCCAGGTTCTGCTTCTCCTATAGAGGTGACAGTTGATTTGGAAATCGCAGTAGGAGACAACAATTGCAGCAGCAGAATTGGTATCCTTCCTTCCTTCCTTCCTTCCTTCCTTCCTTCCTTCCTTCCTTCCTTCCTTCCTTCCTTCCTTCCTTCCTTCTTTCCTCCCTCCCTCCCTCCCTCCCTTCTTCCTTCTTTCCTTCCTTCTTTCCTTCCTTCCTCCCTCCCTTCCTTCTTTTTTCCCTGCCCCCTTTCTCCCCATTTTTCCTCCTGTCCTTCCATCCTTCTTTCTGTGCTTCTGTCTTCGTCTGCTGTCCTTGACTACCATGGTTCCAGATGCAACTCCATGTTTGGGCCTCAGGATTTGGGCTGGAAAACTCTGGACAACCACTAACTATGCAGATGGCAATTTTGTGCCATCTAGTAGTGTCCAATGTTTTGCAGCCCAAATGCATTGATACATGAGATATGTTGAAGGAGTGAGTCAAAGAGCAGTCAGCTGGACATATTGCAAACTTCAAGGCAGCTGCCTCGCCTGTCTTCACTTTATGTATGTCCACTGAAAGCATCATAATTAATCCAAAATAAATGCAAATGTACCACAAGAGAATCCAAACAAGATAGAAAAATCAGTAATCGAACTGCAACAATGCATCAGCATGTAGATCTCAAGACGAAATAACAACAACAAAATTTTGTATTTTCCTAAAGGCATTTTTTTTTTGAAAAATGTAAATGGACTACGATCTGTGAAAATTTAAGCAGTAATAAATTAATTAGTTTTTGTACACAAGAGTCTTTACTGTTTCTGCAGCAGAGAAAACACCTTGCTGAAATTTGGGTTATTGCAATAGGCCTGAAGAAATCCAAATGACCATTGGATGGCAGCAAGGAGATGCAGAACATTATTTTTACTGTCACCTTGTGGTCACCAGGATTTGGACATGAGAATCAAGTGTCCACCATCTCTTCACTCAAAGAAGCAGGCCAGAACTGGTAGCTCACCAGTTGTATATGAAAAGCCATTGTATTGTAGGAAAAAAAAATCATTTTTTTTCCACAGCCCACAGAATCTAAATCTTACATTTATTATGGCTACTGTTGTTTTAATAGGACTCTTTCCTTAGGTTTTCCGAAGTGAAATAAAGAGGCAGGTTGGACAGCAAGAAGTAGTTGTTTAACTGTCCAGATGATGCTTTGGTGATATCTCAGTAAATTCTGCTTTTAGCTGGGATTACCCAATTAAGGCAAATTAGGAGATTCTGCCGTTAGCTTCAGGTCTGTAAAGCAGACTTTGAAAGGCAATATGGAGTGGCTGAAAAATAATATCAATGAAAAAGAAAAACCCTTAAACAGCCTCAGTTGCTTCATGTTCAACATCAATGCAAAGACATTCTGATGTATATGTATAGAGATTCCATTAAATTATACAGCATTTTAACTCATTGGATGAGTGTCTATCCATATACCGTATTTTTCGGAGTATAAAATGCTCCGGACTATAAGACACACTTACCTTTTTTGAGGAGGAAAACAAGATACATGCTAGTGCATGGATACGGGAAATAATATGAAATTTTACCATTTAAAATTTTGTTTTAAGTTTTTTTCTTTGCATAGATATTATATGTACAATATAGGTATTGTAATCAGAATCAGTAAATTATTCAGCATGCAATCTGTTAGATGTAAAGCTCCCCCCCCCTCTTTATTTTCCTTCAGGTAACATTTTAATTAAGTTAGTGAAATGGTTTTTAAATTCCAGCTAATTGTTGATTCTAGACAGAAATTTTACAACAAAAGGACACAAAGAAGAAAATAAGACCATAAAACACTCACAATAACTCTGCCCTGCCTCCCAGTTTGCCTCATTGCAGCAAACAGCCTGCTTTAATTTCATTTTCGTTTTCAGCACAAGAAAAAAAATATCTGCCTCCCAGCACTTTGCCTGCTTGCAGCAAGCAGCGGAGGCCCACGTGGCAATAGGCAATGGCAATCCCTGCAGCCTGAAACAGCTGAGGGTCGGGAGGCCGATCCAAGGACAATCAACTGCTTGTGCTAATTAGGCTGTGCTGAAGCTGAAATAGGCTGTTTTGTTGTTTGTTGCTTGCTGCAAGGAGGTAAATTGCTGGGAGGCAGAGGTCAAAGGGTGGGGGCCGGTGGATGGGCCAGGCTACATTCAGAGTATAAGACGCACCCAAATTTTCACCCTCTTTTGGGGTGTGTGTGTGTCTTATACTCCGGAAAATATGGTACCTCTAAATATCTACCTTTGCCTGTGTCATGCCTCATGTTTTAACATGATTGCTGAATGTGTACAGTTAGCCCATATCCTGGTGGACCTAGTAGAGATTTTAAGATTTGGGTGGATGCTAAAATCTTCACTAGTTCTCCCCCACCTGGTAATCATGGAGCAAAACATAGAAGAAAGAATGATCACGAATCCATCTAGTTGCAAATGAGGTACATTGGTAGACATGCATGTAACTCTTCAAAACATTTCAATGGCGATCCATCCCTTGTCTCTTTTGTCCCAGAGATTTCTCCCAGAGCTCCTCTGAAATTCTGTGCTATATGCTTGCCCTTCCAATTACAGTTTCCAGATTGTTATTCATTACCTGCCCTGTCTGCAAGGCTAGTTTTACTGCTGAAAAGTCTTGTGAAAGTGGAGCCCCCCCCACCTATTCATAAAATGGCTCAAAGCTCGCCCCTCCCAAATGAAAAACAGCCAACTCCAATTAAATGTTGGGGTCCTGGCTCAGCCCTGTGGAGAGATGGAACCTTCCCCGTCTTGATTCAGAGCCTTTGGAGCAGCCCTGTTGGTCTCCAGAGAGTTGTCATGGTTATTCTGCAAATAGCTGATGTCATCCTCCTTTATGTAGCAGCAAGATCTTTTCAGCTGATCAACTCTGGGGGAGAACGGTTTCAAATGTGAAGACATCCAGAATCTCAATCCTTGAAATGGCTATTGCAAGGAAAACCAATAAAAGGAAGGAGGGGAAGCAAGAGGGTGAAATAAAAGATGGGAATCGGATGGACTCTCAGGCTGAGCAAAAACTGATGGGAAAGAAATGCGACAGACACCAAAGCTCTCGCTGGTAACAATGATAGGACTGATAGCAGAAAAAGATTGAAATCAGTAAGGAAGCTTATTGAAATAGATGAATAGGCCTGGAGAGAAAAGCAGTCAAAATTATACAAAAGCAGGAGAAAAATGAAGGAATAAGCTGTTTGCGTTGTGACTTAGGAACTGAAAAGTAGGATAAGCATCCCAGGCTTTAAATGCATTCCAAATAGTCAGTGTCATGTGTCTAATGTTGACAGCTGACATTCATCTATCCATTGATTAAACAATGCACAAGACCCAACAGTTAGCAAGACGCAACACTTACTCATTTATGGCCATATTCTAAACCCACTTATTCATATTAATTAGCATTTTAATCCTTCAATGGGCACATTAAAATAGATGCCAGTCTGACAAAGCTACTTTGTTTAGGGTGAAAAGGGATGCAAAACATGCCCCTTCTGGGTTCTACAAAATGAAATGCTTTTCACTGAAATGCAGTCAGAGATTCGGTAGTGTAAATCAAAGAGTGCAGATACATAAGAGATGGTAGTTTTAGGGCTTCTGTAACATTTCAGAATGTACTTATCATATACTTATATGATAAGTACTCATATACCAAACTTCAGAGCTATTTCCATAGACAATCAGGTTTGCCTTGCAGCTCAATGTTTTGTAATACGCAGCCCAATCTATTCTGAAGGACCTTCTGAAATAGGACACCTCTCAGCATATTATCCAAGATCTGGCACTTGAATAAGTCTGAAGAATTGAATTAGAGACATGACTTGAATTTATATTCTATCACTGAGTTATGCTCAATGAACATCAATATATTAGGCTTGCATTTGCCATCACTAGTTAGAGTTGAATCTATGACTTCATGAATGGTGATATATTTGGGTTATGTGCCATCAAGTCAGCATCACCTGTTGGCAACCACATAAATAGATTTCCACTAGGAAGATCTGCCTCCTATCTGGGCTTTCAGGTCTTTTATCAGAACATTAATCACTGCTATGATTGAGCCTATCAACCCTGCATTAGGCTGTCCTCTTTTCTTTCTTTCTGCTTGTCCCAGCATTATAGACTTCTCAAGAGAGCTAGATAGTTGCATATTGTGGCCAGAAGTATGACAATTTGAGCCAAGTCATTTGTGCCTCAAGTGAGAACTCTGACTTGATTCAATGAACTATTTGTTTATTTTCTATCCATGGTATTCTATTTTGCTTCTTCAAAGTCCAAGCAGAGATATTTTATAGTCCTGTTTTTGGGAGACAGGGAAAATTGCCTAAAACATCTTGGGGGTTAGACTTTGCCTAGAAATAGCCAAACTATTTAATTTGAAAGATGGAATTGTATCTGAAGGAATAGCCCATTTTTCCTATGTAACTTTCTCTAATCATGGGTTAGTTTGATTCTAAGCTCCTCAGTAAACAGCTGGACTCTAGTCTGAGGACATTAATAAGAAATTCAAGCTGAATTCTGATCTCTTTGCCTTGAGCTTCTGCTTTAAACTGGGTCATATCCAGGAAACTGACAAAAATATCTCTGCCACGATCATTCACTATCCCACACTTGTGCTTCAAAATAGACTCCTGTGTTTTTGTTTGGTTGCCTACAAGACTTCTCTCCCTGCCCCTTGAATTCTTGCACTTCTTATTTGTATGAATTTATCACTCCCTTGATCCCAAAATAGCTCCGTTATTTTGGGACATCTTTAGAACACTCAAGTGTCTGGAGGAATGCAGTTGTGGGCAATCCAAGGCCATTGATCATAAAACTGAACTCAGGCCACAGAAGAAGCTGTTGGAAAAGTTCAACATAACTTTCAAGTGGCATAATAACCCGATTATGTATGTGTGTATGTGAGCCTATCCTTGTGTTATCAAGCTATCCCAAAAGTGCTCCTTCATCATTTTGAGCACCCAAAAGGATTGAAAACATTGAGTTCATTCATTTTCACAGAAAAATAAGGCCAGCCTGTCTGGATATATTTGTGTAATACCCCCTTCTCCATTTTTGTAAATTTGTGTACATTGCTGTGCCTGCCTAAGGTCAGGATCCAGAAAATTTAAGGAAACCAAATCTCCTGGATTCTGATTCATTAGCCTCCTTTGATGATTCATTGCTCAGTACTCAGTACGTTATTTCTTTTTTTAGTCTTTGTTTTCTTGGTAAGATAGCTTTATTGTGATTTATTTAATATAATGTTCATGGGTTAGCAAAACTTGAACCTGGTAACATTAAACATTTGAGTCATATGATGATGAGCCTTCTGTATGAAAGGGGTGGCTGGAGCAACAGACCACTGCTAGCTGAAAGGAAAAGGGTTTGATGAGACTACGAATAAGAGGCAATGATTTCCTTAAGGAGTTTATTTATTCATGGCTAAGGCAGGACAGGTGGATGATGAACCACTCATTGGCACAGCAGTAAGATCTTTTAAAGTTGACAACATTCCATTATTGATCAGTGGTTGTGAGCCAGTGGTGGGTTGCCCCTGGTTCGGACCGGTTCGCAAGAACCAGTAGTAAAAGTGGCAGGAGGCTCCACCCACTGACCCAGACATCATCAAAGTTGATCTGCGCATGCGCGGGCACGATGCGAACCGGTAGTAAAGGTAAGTAGAACCCACCCCTGTTGTGAGCCCAGGAGTGTATAGCAATGAGACTTGGCCTTACTCTCAACGACAATCCATGAAAACAAGTATATAAAGTATATAAAAAAGCCATGGTGGCGCCGTGGTTAGAATGCAGTATTGCAGGCTACTTCTGCTGACTGCCGACTGCCAGCAGTTTGGCAGTTCGATTCTCACCAGCTCAAAGTTGACTCAGCCTTCCATCCTTTCATGGTGAGTAAAATGAGGACCCAGATTGTTGGGGGTAATATGCTGACTCCATAAACCACTAAGAGAGTACTGTAAAGCACTATGGAACAGTATATAAGTCTAAGTGCTATTGCTATTGCTGTATATTGGTCCATTCTTTAAATTTCTTATTGAAGTGGGAGAATTAGTTAAAGACTTAGAGTACTCTCATGCAACCACTTTGACCATGTTCTCTCTCTCTCCCCCCCCGCCCCCTCTCTCTCTCTCACACACAGAGCTACTGGAACAGTTATATATATATTTTTGCAAATCAACAGTGCTTGCCAAGCACCAACGAACAATCACAGCTTGAATTTCCTGGTTAATTATCCAGGTAGAAATATCTCAATAAAGAAACAAAAACTAAAAACACCCCTTCCCCAACAAACAACCTAGCAATCAGGGAGGATCTTTACAATAGCAAACAAGCTTACACCTTACATCCTATTTCATGTGGCTCAGTTACCCCACCATGGTTCTACCACCATGCTGAACTTCTGGGATTTGGAAAGACAGCAAGCAAGTCATCTCTGAGGACTATTAAAACTATCCTGTGCAATCCAGTTTAAAGCTACACTGGCCTAAAATCAAGAGTGTTCTTGCAACAAGTTTTGTTTGTGCGGGAAGTAGGAACCAGATCACATATGATGCTAAGTGTCCAGATGAGCATCAGGTGATTAGAGATGTAGATTGTTGAATAATCTGATAGAGGACCACAATGATTAAGTTCACAGCTAGTTCATAGCAACATAGCTAAACAATCCTTATTTTATTTAGCTAGGAGCATCCATGAGAGGAAAGGGTGACAAAAAGGTGAAGATGGCATTTATGATTACACTGATCTACAAGGAAAAAGCCTCGGAAATGAAAGTAGCTTAATTTTATCAGAATTGGGTCACTAATAAAGGGAAATTAGGTCCTGAATATTAATTGGCTCCAATTTCCAAGATACAGCTTCAGGTCAAAATTGCATCAAAATAATTCAATATTACGAGGGGGATGTGCGATTATGCTCCATAACCTTTCTGCAAAATGTGATATAGCAGTGAGAATGGTGCCACACCAATCATTATAAATTTATCTTTTTATTGATACCAATAACATAACTTTCTATTCATTTATGGGTTTTTCATGTAACATTTTCATGCTTTTTGCATTAAAAACTTGCAAGCGCTAACATCAGATTAAATTTTAATTTAATTTAATTTAATTTCCAATTTATATACCGCCCTTCTCCCTGAGGACTCAGGGCGGTGTACAGCCAAGATAAAAAACATAGAATACAAATATTAAAACATTTAAAAATATATATAAATTTGGGCCGAAAGTTAAGAATCACAAACTAATTAAAAGAATTTAAAAATTTCTTCTAAGCCAACCCGGCTTGTTGGAAAAGATGGGTTTTCAGGGAACGACGGAAGGCATTGAGGTCATGGATTCTTCTTATCTCCGGGGGCAGCTGATTCCAGAGGGTAGGAGCCCCCACAGAGAAGGCCCTCCCCCGGGGGCCACCAGCCTACATTGTTTGGCTGATGGCACCCTGAGGAGGCCCTCTCTGTGGGAGCGCACGGGTCGATGGGAGGTCATCGGTAGCAGCAGGCGGTCTTGGAGATAGCTAGGCCCTATGCCATGGAGCGCTTTAAAGGTGATAACCAACACCTTTAAGCGCACCCGGAAGACCACCGGGAGCCAGTGCAGCTCGCGCAGGAGTGGTGTTACATGGGAGCGCCATGTTGCTCCCATCACTACCCGCGCTGCTGCATTCTGGACCAGCTGGAGCCTCCGGGTGCTCTTCAAGGGGAGCCCCATGTAGAGAGCGTTGCAGTAGTCAAGGCGAGAGGTGACGAGGGCATGAGTGACTGTGCACAAGGAATCCCGATCAAGAAAGGGCCGCAACTGGCGAATCAGGCGAACCTGATAAAAGGTCCCCCTGGTAACAGCCGTCAGATGTTCCTCCAAAGACAGCTGCTTATCCAGGAGGACTCCCATATTGCGAGCCCTTTCAGTGGGGGCCAAAGACTCGCCCCCAATAGTCAGCGATGGAGTCAACTGACTATATCGGGATGCCGGGAACCAGAGCCACTCAGTCTTGGAAGGGTTGAGCTTGAGCCTGTTCCTCCCCATCCAGATCCTCACAGCCTCCAGGCACTGGGACATCACTTCAAGGGCATCGTTGGGGTGGCCTGGGGTGGAGATGTACAGCTGGGTGTCATCAGCGTACTGGTGGTATCTCACCCCAAAGCCATGGATGATCTCGCCCAGCGGCTTCACATAAATGTTGAACAGAAGGGGCGAGAGGACCGATCCCTGCGGCACTCCACAGATGAGAGGCCTCGAGGTCGACCTCTGCCCCCCTGCCAACACAAACTGTGACCGGTCGGAGAGAAAGGAGGAGAACCACCACAACACAGTGCCTCCCACCCCCAACTCTTCCAGCCGGTGCCGCATGATACCATGGTCAATGGTATCAAAAGCCGCTGAGAGATCTAATAGGACCAGAACAGAGGAATAACCCCTGTCCCGAGCCCTCCAGAGATCATCCACCAACGCGACCAATGCCGTTTCCGTGCTGTGCCCAGACCTGAAACCCGACTGGAACGGATCTAGATAGGATGTTTCCTCCAGGAATTGCGGAAACTGTTGCGCGACCACACTCTCAACAACCTTCGCAATGAAGCGAAGGTTGGAGACAGGACGATAGTTGGCCAATATTGCTGGATCCAGGGACGGCTTCTTGAGGAGAGGCCTCACCACCGCCTCTTTCAGGGCGGCGGGGAAGTGACCCTCACTCAACGAAGCATTAATGATGCCCTGGAGCCAGCCTCGTGTAACCTCCCGGGAAGCCAGTACCAACCAGGAGGGACACAGGTCCAGTAAACATGTGGCTGCACTAAGTCTCCCCAAAGTCCTGTCCACATCATCGGGAGTCACAGCATCAAACTCCTCCCAGATAACATTCTCAAGACTGTTCCTCGTCACCCTGCCCTGATCTACCCAGTCAGAGTCCAGATCCCCCTGGATCTGAGCGATTTTGTCATACAGGTATTGTCTGAAATCATCCGCCCTGCCTTCTAAGGGATCCTCCCGCACTCCCAGATGGAGCAGGGTGCGGGTCACCCTAAACAGGGCGGCCGGACGATTCCCTGATGACGCAATAGAGGCGGAAAAGTAGTTAGACTTTGCCGTCTTTATCGCCACTAGGTAGGCCTTAATATGCGACCTTACCAGTGTTCGATCAGATTCAGCGAGACTGGCCCTCCAACCGCGCTCCAGGCGTCTTTTCCGGCGCTTCATTTCCCTCAGCTCCTCAGTAAACCAAGGAGCCGCACGGGATCGGCATTGGGTCAGAGGCCGCAAAGGCACGACTCGGTCCAAGGCCCCACCAGCCGCCCGATCCCAGGCAGCTACCAGGTCCTCGGCCGAGTCATGTGCTAGATCCTCAGGAAATGGCCCAAGCTCCGTCTGGAACCTATCAGGATCCATCAGGCGCCTGGGGCGGATCCATCTAATTGGGTCCGCCTCCCTGCGGTGAGGGGTCGCGGTTCGAAGATCTAGGCGAAGGAGTGAGTGGTCAGTCCATGACAAGGGTTCCATGTCTATATCCCCTATAACAAGACCACTCAACCACTGGCCAGAGACAAAAATCAGATCCAGAGTGTGATCTCCCCTGTGAGTAGGGCCATGAACTAACTGGGTCAGGTCCATGGCCGTCATGGAAGCCATGAACTCCCGAGCCACCTCAGACGTTTCACCGACGGATGGCAAGTTGAAATCACCCATGACTAAAAGCCTGGGTGTATCTACTGCCACCGTGGCTATCACGTCGAGTAGCTCAGGTAGGGCTGTTGCCACGCAGCAGGGAGTCAGGTACGTAAGCAACAAGCCCATCTGAACCCCACGGCCCCACCTCACAAGGAGGGACTCACATCCGGCTATCTGAGGCACAGTGGTCCCTCGGACCCAGATCCTCGTTAATAATAACCGCCACCCCCCCGCCCCTCCCCTGGGCCCTCGGCTGGTGGAATGACAAGGCTCCATCTTTATTTGGTATCTAAACTGTGCTTTTTTGGCTTTTCTCTTGTGAACTGCAGTAGGATCCTCCCTGGGGAGATTCCAGCAGTAATTGGCCAGCATGGACGGACTCCATTTCTCTTGGTGCCTTTTCTCCATGCTTGCCATATCCTGGTGGAATCTCTCCCCATGCTCATCACTCACTGCCCCACAGTTCAAAGGGAAATAGTCTCAATGTGAGTGTGAAAAGTGAATTTTCAGTGACATGTTTGCACCAAGTGCTTCATAGGACCTAAGCATGTTTTTCATAGCCATTTGCCTTGCTGTTCTCCAAGTGAAGATAAATTTATACACCTCCATGTGGTACCATTTTCATTGTTCTACCATACTTTGTCGAGATGTAACTTGCAACGCATCATGATCATTAGACACCTCCCTCTTTTGTAGGCAAATATACTCGCCTGTGTATAAATCTTTATTGTGAAATATCTTGAAAACTTTAGCCAACCAGCACCTTTAATAATTCATCTAATCAAAACATGTAAAATTGGCACATTTTATCTCGGAGGTCGATAATTTCTCAAAATTTGTAGACCAGTGTTATTTGATCAAAGCAGTTATCTTGGCTTTTTGGACTATTTTTTTGTCTTGTAAAAGTGCTTGGACACAGGAGCAACAACACCATAAGGGAATTTTCTTGTTTGATGTACAGTATATTCTGCAATTAAAATTTACTTTAGACTATCTATGTAACATACTGTGTTGCAAAGAGGTCTTTTATAATCCAGTGCTACTTGTTGCCTTTTAACCAAACAGCTGCAGTTTATGTCACATAGTAACCCTAGTAGGGTAATAACGTGGTGACATATTCTTGGATGCACATATTCTCCATGTGTTTGTGTTTTTACCGTAGCCTGAGGGCAAAGGATATGCTTTATACACAAAAGAGCCCTAGATCCAATGGAAAAGATCAAGTAGCATTAAAAGGTCCCTGGACCGAATCCTTGGAGAGCGGCTGCCAGTCAACGTAACGACTAAATGAACAAATTATTTAATGGGAGAAGGCAGCTTTTAGTGTTCTCCAAGATGACAAGCTGCCCTAGGTGATAGTACCAGTGTCGCCTTGACTTTCCTATCATGTGGCATATGTCTAAAAGGACTCGTGTGTTAAATCCCCAGATGCATTTCAGAAAACCATCTACATGCAGGCTTTAGGCAAGTCTCGGGGGGGGGGGGGGTTTGCATAAATTTGCCAGCCAGTCTCGGGTTTCTCTTCCTGAAAGGAGATGAAATGTGTATTCCCCTGCCCCTTGGTCTTATTAGTTGGAAAATCTTCTGCTAACCATTCTTGGTATGTGCTTGCTACATCCTAGATCCAGTTCTGTGCCCTTATAGAAATTCAATCCATCATATAAGCCAATCCACTGCATTTTTCTTTTTATGGAAATATGTACATTAATCTTGAATTACTTTTACTCTTACCTCCATTTTCAGGCTGCCGTTCAGCAAATTCCCTGTGCGAAACACCCAAATTTTGCTATTCTGGGTTTCATTTAATGCACTGTGGGATCATCGCCAAATTCCACTGCTAGCTGGGTATCATTCAGTAGGATTCTCATAGTTGCATTGGCCATCTTAGCTTAGCTAGTATAACCCTTTTATCTTGAGGCCGGGCACGTATTTTTCTCCAGTATAAATCAGACTGTTGCCTCCCAAGAAAATACTTAATTAGATGTTAGGAAGGACAAGAAGTCTCTGCTGGGCTTTTTTAGCAATCTTCTTAATGAGATTCGGTTGTTCCTTTGCCTACTATTATTGGTTATTAGTTTAGAGGATAATGATAATGATGGTAGCAACCACACAGAAATAATAACACATCCATACTGTGTTTATCAGGGTTTCAAAGGTGTAATAATGTCTAAAGTGTGTGTATTATATTTGTATAGTGCAGTGATGGCTAACCCCCAAAATGCAATGCATGTGTGCCCCCTGTGCATGCGCCCCACTCCCATGCATGCACCCTATCCCCCCTGCATGCACCCTGCCCCCCGTGCATGTGCAGCAAAGACCCGACGACCAGCTGGCTGGTGGGAGGTGTGTGCGCATGCACGGCAGAGCTGAACTAGAGTGACGGCTTGTGTGCCCACCGAGAGGGCGCTGCATGCCACCTGTGGCACATGTGCCATAGGTTCGCAATCACGGGTATAGTGCAAAATGGGATTGGTTTGACAAGGCTAGGCAAATCAGATCTCATGTCACTCATGTGCTAGAATATTCACACTACTCTTGTATTGCTCCTGAACTGTATTACTTACGCTACTCAGTATTACTCCTGAACTGTAAAAAAATAAACTTCAAAATTGATTCTGCCTCAGATTCTACAAGATTTGACAGCACTGGAGTTCTTTTAGTATTCCCATTCTCATATGCTAGTTTTATGCATGTAGGCTTTCTGTCTACAACTTAGAAACTCAGAGTAGAGAGAACCAGAAGTTGTCTTTCCAGTGACGAGCAGGTGGACAACAGGAATTATTATACTGGCCAGGGTCACCAGATCTGAATTGTGAAAGTCTAGATCAGTGTTTCTCAACCTTGGAAGCTTGAAGATGGGTGGACTTCAACTCCCAGAATCCCCCAGCCAGCGCTGCTGGCTGGGGGATTCTGGGAGTTGAAGTCCACCCATTTTCAAGCTACCAAGGTTGAGAAACACTGGTCTAGATGATGACCACTAGAGATCAGCAAAGAGAGAAAGAAAACTCTAATTCTTTGGTGCCATAGAGTGGATTTCTCATTTCATTTTCAGGTCTTCAATCTAGTAGCTCTACCCCAGGGGGTGGAACAAGATAGAGACTGAATAGGTACAGAGATTAGAAGTTTAGGGTCTGCTTTAAAGTTTACTGTAAAAAGGAAGGAGAAATCTAGGACCGGTATGTTGGAGGCGTGAATAGACAAAGGTAGACAAACTGTTTTGCAAATCCTTTCACTAATAAACATTTGTTTTTTCTGTATCAGCCTAGGCCCATAATGGCAAACCTATGGCACTCATACTGGAAGTGGCACGCAGAGCCATCTCTCTGGGCATGCGAGCCGTTGCCTGTTGCTCTTCTGGGCTCCGGTGTGCTGGCCAGCTAGTCTTCACAAGCTTGGGAGTTCCGGAAACTGGAAGAGCAGCCACCCGGTGCATGCACGAAGACCATCTGGGCAGTGCACATGTGCACACTGAAAACCGGAAGATCATCTTCCTGGCATGTGCATGAGCACTAGGCGGTTGCTCTTCTGGTTTCTGGCACACATGCATGTGCTCCTGTTTCGGCACTCGGTGCTGAAAAGGTTTGCCAACACTGGCCTAGGCTATATCAATTGTAGCTGCAAACAAATAATGTTTGAGCAGATTTCCTGTTCAATTTTCCATCCTGAAAATAGCTATCATGTGAAGCAGCTGTTAAAGCCAAAGGCTGGTTTTGCCTATTTAATAATTCATTATTTCGTTAACCATGCTTTAGTGAATAAACCATAATTGTGATGTGGTTTGTCGCATCATGCAATGTTTGATGGAATGTAGTGAGAAGATGGATCCCAAGGAGAGAGGGGATGCATTCCTCAGGAGTAAAAGGCAAACTGTCCAAGATATCATGTGTGAGAGGAAGGGGGTGAAGACAGTCCCTCCCTAATAATTCACAGAGTATATTGTAGATGCTGTCAGTAGAGTACTTAGCCTGGCAAGAATTTGTCTAGTAGCTTGATGGGTTTTTTTTGGTGAACTGGTGCACGGATGCTGTTGTTTCATAATGAAACATCTGCAAGAAAATCAAGCTCAGAGAGTACCAAGGACCCCACAAACACATACAAGGTACATACTTGGAAAAACTTATTTTTCCCAAGCAAGCTGAATAGATCAAATCCTTCATTTATCTAGATCAGTGTTGCATCATTTGGCAATAGTTCTCCCAAAACTCAGAAAGGGAAATCACATTGCCTATTTTTTTAAAAAAATATATTTATTAAGTTTATCAAGATATAAAATACAAAAGAAAATGAAAATAGTGAGAAAAAGGGGAGAGGAATATCCATCAAGCTATGCCCACAGAACTGGTAGTAAAAATTTTTTGAAACCCACCACTGATGCAAACCAGTGTCTGCATTTTCTGTGTTGGATGAGGAGAGCATATCTTTCTCCTCCTGTCCTGGCCACTTTTTACAGAGGCACGATTGAGAGCACTGTTTGGTTTGGTGGTTGCAGTGCCTCAGAGAGAAAGTCCATTCAGAGACTGGTCAGGACAGCCAAGAAGATTATAGGAAGCTTGCTTCCATTATTCAGGATAGTGCTTATAAGCGCTATGTGCTTAGAGCTCAAAGTTAGAGACCCCACACATCCACTTTATGTTCTGTTTCTGTCCTCTAGGAGGAGGTTTCAAAGTATATCTAGCAGGACTACCAGATTCTCTAACAGCTTTGCTCCCTATGCTACCCATCTAGTAAACTCTCAAGATTTGTTTCTCTCGCCATGTACATGTATACATCCAGACTAGGCAGTGTTGTTTCTCTGTGTCATATAATATATGTGGGTATATGCATAATTCTGTATCTATTTATTTATTTATTTATTTATTTTGTCATGTTTATGTAATGCATATTGGAGGTAGAGACCCTTTGAGAGCAGTGTGCAACGAAATTTCATTTTAATGTATGCCGATTAGTGTACATTCAAAGTGACAATAAAGTTATTCTAAGTCTAAATTGTAAGTCTAAGTCTATTGATTGGCCAGAGGGAAAGAGGATGAATTCTGATTGGTGCTTACTTTGTCCATATTCTCAGCATTTTAGAAAAGAATGATTGCAGGTTCAAGGGATTAAGGAGTCATTGAGCTACCATCCCAAGATTGCAAAAATTGGGACAACTGCTAGATATCTGACTAAAACATTTCTGCCTATTATTTGGGGATTGTTTGGATTCTTGCAGTCAAATATGATAGACCTAGGGTTTGGAAGTGGTAGAGGTGTGGAAGTTCCCTCAAATGATTTGTTATTTTCTGGGAGCTTCTCAGAAAGCAAAATGAAGCATTTGTTCTGATTTTCATCACAGGCCTGTTTAAATATTCAGGATTCTAGTTTCAAGACTTGGTGACACACCAGAGGAGTCTGAATTCATTGTGGATGTAAGAGGTTGTAGTTTAACTTTTTCAGAACCAGACTGAATAGGAGAAAACAACTCCAGCTGCCATCTTTAATCATTGCTATGATCAAATCTTAGAGCAGTGGTCATGTGACTGGCACTTTCATTTGAGCTAGTGGGGTCCCAAGCCAGAATTTGAGGCAGCAGAGCCAAAATCTTTGCTTCCTAGTGAAACAGCAATGAGACAGAGATGGTTTCAGCCTCTTTGAGCTGCCAGCCAGTTCTCTATTGCTACTCAGTTAGCAGAGAAGGACTGAAGAACAATAGAGAATGGGCTGTCAAAAGACATACCCAAGAACAGAATGGTGGGAGGGAGAATGCTGAATAGATGTTTCCTACACATGTTTACAAAGAGAGGCATTGATATCCCACTATGCCGGGTGCCTCTAAGGTCACTGGCACAGAGGATGTGATAAAAGAATCACTGTCAGTGTAACAGCCCCAGGACAGAAGGAATTTCCATTGGAGGGTTATGGAAATCAGAGATACTTACTCTGATGTTACAAGTTTCCATTTTTCTGGTGGCGGGAAAATATCTGGGTGTGGGATGCAGCAAGATGTTAAGATAAAATACTATCAGCCATAAAAATACCCTGATTTCTATTGTTTGCAATCTACACGCCACAAAATGCTACAAAATGTTGTTTGGCAGAAGATGGATCCAGATCAGGGGTGAAATCTACTTACCGGTTCAGAAGTGCTCACTCTGCTCGTGTGCGTGCACATGTCACATGCACGTGTAGACCCTCTGTGCATGCGCAAACCCTTCTGCACATGCGCAGAGGATAAAAAACAGGTTACTTCCTGGTTAAAACCAGGAAGTAACAATGACTGGGCAGGTGGGCGGAACCTTCCACTGCCATCACTACCGGTTCTCCGAATCACCCGTCGCCATTGTTACCAGTTCGGCCGAAGCAGTCTGAAGCGGTTGCATTTCACCCCTGATCCAGATGTTCTCGAAGATTTTAGGGCAATTTTTAAAAAAAATCAAGTTCTCTTTCCCCCCACTTCAATTTTCCACCATTTAATAACAATAACAATAACAATAACCACAAATCTCCCTCTAACCATGCCTTATGTACATCTATATCTGTATTATCTATATCATCTATCTATCTATCTATCTATCTATCTATCATCTGCAGTATATCTATATATAAATAATAGTGCTAACTCATATAAAGTAAGAAAAAGAAAAGAAAAAGAAAGAAATCAAAGAGAAATCTAAAGTTTAGGAAGGAAAAATAAAGTTAAAGAAAAGAAAAGAAAAGAAAAAAAGATACAAAGAAATACCTTTCAGAATTTGCTATATAGCAATTATCTGTACAATTATACATTTATCGCTTACTCTATGGTTGCAACATAACTCTCTTCTTTTTATAACCTATTCTGTCTAGTAATCAAAATCATAACTCATATTTTGTTTTTTTCTGTTTCATGCAAAAAATCTACAAATGTTTTCCCATCAGCAAAAAACATAGATTTTATCTTTTCCCTGATCAAAGAAGTCAATTTAGCCATTGCAGCAAGTTCCATCATTTTCATCAATCATTCCTTCATTGTGGGTAATATTGAATCTTTTCAGCTTTATGCACCCATTAATCTTGCTGCAGTTATGTACTGTACATAAAGTTCCACAATTTTTTCCCCAAACTATTTGTCCATGAATCCCGAAAGAAAAACCTATGGTCTTATTTGTATATTAATGTTTAAAATCGTCTGAATCAGTGTGTATATTTGAATCCAGAATTTTCTAGTGTTTTTATACATCTACCAAACATGATAAAATGTCCATTCTTGTTGTTCACATTTCCATCATAAATTTGAAGTGTCTTTATGCCTTCTAAACAATTTTTCTGGTGGTATGTACCAATGGAACATCATTTCACGAAAAAATTATTAAAGATTAATGCATAGTGTAAATTTCTCTCCTTTCAGTCACATATTTTCCCATTGATCTCTCTTTATATTATAACCAAATATATTAGCCCACTTTATCATTCATTCTTTCACTTGATTTTCTTTTGTTTCAAATTTCAATAAAAGTTTATACACTTTAGTTCATCATTTGTACATAATTCTATTTCAAACTAAATTGTACAATGTTCAAAATCACAATTATCTCATCTAATTTTTTCTAATAACTGTAAATAAGAGAACCATATTGCTCTGCCACCAGTTCTTCTTTTGATTTTATTTCATATTCCTCTTAAAATTAGTATCTCGTGTTAAGTTAGCCCTTTACTATTTCTAGTCTATAAAATGCTTCTTGTGCTAAGAGCTACAAATGTGTTCTCACATTTATCATGAAATTTATTTATTCCATACTCTCAATTTAGCAGATCTATTATCATGATTTTAAAATCCACATTAACCTTGACTTTATTGTACCATAATTATCCATGCCACCCAAATTTCAAATTGTGTCCTTCTAATTCCAAAAATATTCTATTTCTCAGCAACATCCACTCATGCACCCAAACCAGATAGGAAGCTGCAAATTGGGTAAAACCAATTGTCCTCTTTCCTTTGCATTTTGAAATGTCTTATATTTAACTCATGTTTTTTCCCCATGCCATTCAAATTTAGATATATCCTTCTGCCACTGCTTAAATGGTGCATCAGTTGTCAAAACAAGTATTGTCTGAAACAAAAATATTATTCAAGGCAGGACATTCATTTTTATCATAGAAATTCTCCTCAGCAATGACAGTTGCAGTTTCTCCCATCACAACATATCTTTTACAACTGTGTTCCATGTCTTAATATAGCTATTTTGAAATAATATCCAATTGATATTTGTCATAGCCAGATATTTTATCTCCTTCTCAATCCTAAACTTTATTCTTTGATACTGATTGATCTTCTATTTTTATATTTTGTTAATATCTTCGTCTTCTGTTTAGTAATCTTGACAACTGAGAACATACTTACATTGGCCATAAATATTCCAATTCCTTTTAACGGATTTTCCAGAACCAACACCAAGTCATCTGCAACAACTCCTAACTTAAACATTTCTTTTTTTAATCTTTACTCCCACAATCCCTCATCTTGCCTTGTAGCTCTATTCAGTATTTCAAGAACCAAAATAAACAAGAGAGGAGACCATGGGCATCTCTGTCTTGTTTGTTTGTAACTACAGTATCCAAATGAGTCTGCCATAGTTTTTAACATCTTCAGAACATGACTCAGTATCAGTAAATGGTTGAGCAATAAACTTACGTCAATTCTTTATGTGTAAAAGTTGCAGAACTGTAGCTGTCATTTTTCCTTCTCTTGCCCAAAGATACATTTCTTCCTATGATCTTCTGCCTACAACTCTAATATTGTCAGCGACCCAAACAACTATATACTACCATATTTGTGACTTCCTTCAACACTAAAATACAACTCTATTCTCCTCATCTTTATTCCCAGTACATGCTGTGGGACAAACTAGACATTATTTTCAAAACACAATCGATATATACTTCTTTACAATAAACTCCATAGAAAGCTCTTGGAGATTTATTTTCAAGCAGGCAAATGCTGTTAATATGGAGCTTATTGGATCAGAGATATACAAAATAATCAACAAAATCAAAGCAGTCGGGGAAGGGAAAAATTTTCTTCTGTGGAAAGATGCATTGGAAAATGTTAATTCTATTGTATCCCTGTTGGCACCAAACATGCATTTGTTCTCATTCATATCTTGTTATCCTTACTATTTCCTTCTTCTCCTCTCCCCCTTTGTTTCTTCCTTCCTGTCCCATTGACTATGTATTCCGTGGTGGCGCAGTGGTTAGAGTGCAGTGCTGCAGTACTGCAGCTAATTCTGCTGATTGCTGGCTGCCAGCAGTTTGGCTGCTAGCAATCTGGCTGGCTCAAGGTTGACTCAGCCTTCCAGCCTTCCAAGTTGGTAAAATGAGGACCTGGACTGTTGGGGGCAATATGCTTAGTGTGTAAAGGCCCATTTAGAGAGAGCTGAAAAGCACTGTGAAGTGGTATATACTTAAGTCTAAGTGCTATTGCTATTGCTATTGCTATATCTCAGGCCCTGAGCTTTTGTGCTTCTTAAATTTATTTTTAATAGTTCTCAATACTACTCCAGCAAATACCAATACTGGTAGGAGATAATTTTCCATTCCCCTTTGCAAGGCTCCACTGGTGCTCATCCTTGATGAAGTATAGTATAGTAATCTAATCTACTATTGCTAATCAGCAGTATGAAATTAACCCTTTTTAGATTTTGAAAAGTATTTTGGGCCATAATTACAGTTAGCCTAGTGAACATCATATAGCCACTTCATGCTGTGTTCTAAAATGAAGTGGCTATTTGACTTCATGGATTATTCAATGGATTATTTATTATTCCTCAATCACAAACAGTAGACCAATTAAGTGGGGAAAGATGGAACTATCTCTATGGAGAAGGGAGGCTACTCTGGTTTCTTTCTCATTGACATCCAGTTCAAGAATTTTGGAAGAGATATCTCTGCCTCAGCATCTAATACTTCTTCTAAGCTTTTTTGTTCTGGCCAAGATGACAGAAGAAAGCAAATTTCTCTTTGATTTGCCTGTAAGATGAGCAAACAGGAAAAGATACTGATCAGTGACTGACCCAATGCATAGGGCCAAAGAAGTGTTTTCTCTACAGGCAACAGCTGGGAACTCTCCTAACTTCTTAAGAATGGGAATAATGGCCAAGAATTAGGTATTTTGTTCCATTATATTAATCACAGAGCTTTTAAATAAATCAGAACTCTGAGGGAAGAGAGATTCTTTTTAAAACTCTTCTAAAACTCTTGCAATAATATTCCATATATTTTTCTTTGTGTTTATAATTTCCCATTTCCAAGTTTCTGAAGCTCAAAACCCATTTTTGGTGTCCCTGGCTGTCCAGTCAGTATACTGGAATAATTGTGGTCAGTTCTAATTTTTTCTTCCAGGGCACAGCAGCAAAAGCAGTATTTTAAAATATTTCCACAGCTGTCTAAAAGAGAAAATATATACTGTATGTTTCATGTTGACAAATACACATTTGCAAACGTCATGACAAGTGTATCCACAAACCAGATCTGAGAAAGGAAAATGAAGAAGAATCAAAGGTATTTCATAATCTTCTTGTTTTATTTTTCCAATAGTAGAAATAGTAGGAAGTAAGTCAACAAGAGCAAAAATTACCTTTAAGTCAGTGTTTTATTTTGCTCATGTTGTATAACATTTGGGAGGTGACTGTACAGTATTAGTCACAATTCCTAATGGAACTTTCATGTATACAATCGGTGCACCACTAAAACCAGAGGCTGCTTGCCATCTTCATTGTGCCCTTTTTGTGAACTTGGAAAGGCAATTCTTAAGACAGTTTCCTCTCTCCAATGATTTACAACATCATTAACATGGCCTGGCAAAGTCTGCTTTAGATTCTGCTCTTTTGAAGCTGACTCTGTCTTGCCCCAGGCCTTGATTTGAACAATCTTATTCTATTGCTTTGGATACAAGAAATTATCTGATTTCCCCCTTCCTTATCTTGCCACTGTTTTGGCCCAGCACAGAATAATGGAATCAAATTGGAAGGGACACAACAATTATCTAGTTTGCAGGGTGCAGGAAAACCAATTAAATTACCGGGGGGGGGGGTGTCTAGTCTTTACTTGCAAACATCCAGATGGGCAAACCCATCATCTCCATCCTGGTGTAGGGGAAAAAAAAACTGCAGCTGTTTCCTACATTTGTGAGGAGTTGTCTTCATTTGGCCCCTTCTGCCTTGCTTCTTGTAATCCATTTCTATAGCTTCTAACATGATAGAGATGAAGAGCTGGTAGTTTCTAGGGATCACCTTTGTTCATGGAACAGTCACTTGCCAACTTAGATGAACAACATGTTTAACTACTGACCAGGGGTGAAATCTACTTACCTTCCTTACCAATTCGGAAGTGCATGCGCCGCGCACACGCACACCTTCTGTGCATGTGCAAAACCTTCTGCACATGCACAGAAGGTAAAAAAAAACATTACTTTCTTGTTAAAACCAGGAAGTAATGACACCCGGGCAGCGATCGCTGCCGGATCACCGAACCACAGGGAAAATCACTACCAGATCGGGCAGTCCGGTCCGATCCGGGAGCATTTCACCCCTGCTAGTGACCACAAAATAAATTGAATGACAATGAGAGTTGGAATAACATATTCTGGTGGACAGGACATCATATTGCTACAACATGATAGCAAAGGGTTATTTCCGATTGCTGATGTCAGCCCTTCAAGATAGACCAGACTAGAAAACAAAAGTCACATAGGTTAATGATACTTTTATTATAAATTTATACAATCTTGCAAGTTTGAATGGCTTTTCCCCTTCCCTCCATTTTTCTTCATGAGAATAGAGAGGGCCCTGTCTGAAACACTTTCTCAGATTATATTTATGCCCTGGACTCAGATTTCTTTTATCTGATCATTGTCTTGATTGTGGCTCTTCCTCCTGTTCCTTGAGGTTATTTCTTCCTCTGATTACCTCAGGTGAGGAAAGGCTTTTGAAACACTTTCTGAATTGATGAATCAGATAGAACAATTAATAAAAGGTTGTAACATCTGAGTTTAACGTGGATAATATTTTAACTTTTTAAAATGAATAAAGTGTTCAAGAAAAAAAAAGTAGAATTTAGGTAATATCTCAGTTTGAAGAATAGGATATGTTAAAAAAATGACAGAATGAAACTCACAGAACAAAAAGTAATCACAATTTGCCTTTGGGTCTGTGTGTTCCAAAGTTGTGCCAATCTTGCCTTTTCTTTCTGCTAAAGAATTCCTATTTGTCCCCGCGGGAGGCAGTTTTACTCCATGTTTGTGTGTATGTCCCTCCCTCTCTTTTAAATACCTAACACACTGAACTATTTTTTGGGGGGTTCTAGTTACATTTTAATGTCATAGTTTCCCAATGGCACAAAGAGTTAGTTGTATGTTTTGTCTGCGCCGAGAATAGAGGACTATACAATATCTGTTCAATAGACGTTCTTCCCCTTTGCAACATTCGCAAAGAAACACATGGGAACCCCCCTCTCACCCCCCCTTCCCCCTTTTTTTTTGCTGGCTACTCTCTGGCCCAGATTTCACAGTTCATGACTCAGAGCAGACCAGCAACAAATGCAGAAAATGCCAAACTAATTATTTCGCTTTGTCAGCTTGGTTAAAAACATTATTATTTTGGGAGGAGGCTGTGTTTTCATAAAGAAGGCCTTTGAGAAAACAAAACAATAAAAAAACCCACCCCACTCTGTGACCGCCCTCTCTTTTCTATCAAGGCTCAGTCTGCTGAGTCATCAACTACACCGGTGCAGTGACCCTCACCCTTTCAATCCAAAAAGCTGCCTTCTCTCCACTTGATTAAAAGGCAAAAAAACAAAAAACAAAGACCTGAACAGTGAAAGACAATATGACCCATCCATGCCAGCTTGTGCTAAAAGACAATTTGCTGCTTGAATGTGTGGCTTTGTAAAAAAAATAATAATAAAAAAATAAAAAAATATTGAGGTCCAGTGTCTATTTTTCTGTAGGAACCTTCCATAATTCCAGTTACATTCCATAACTCTAGCAGGTAGAGTTTCACCATAGTGAAACATGGAAAGAAATTATGAATGACTGATGCCTGCAAAGGTGAACTTCAGGGCTTTGATGGATAAGGAGCTATGTAGTTCTCTAGAGCAGTGTTTTTCAATCTCATTGGCTTTAAGGCAGGGGTGAAATTCATCAGGTTCTGACAGGTTCTGGAGAACCAGTAGTGGAAATTTTGAGTAGTTCGGAGAACTGGCAAATACCACCTCTGACTGGCCTCAGAGTGGGGAGGGAATGGGGATTTTGCAGTATCCTTCCCCTGCCATGGCCACCAAGCCACACACATCAAGCTACGGCCACTAAGCCACGCCCACAGAACTGGTAGTAAAAAAAACTGAATTTCACCACTGCATTAAGATATGTGGACTTCAGTTTCCAATTGGCTGGGGAATTCTGGAAGTTGAAGTTCCCACATCTTAAAATTGCTGAGGTCGAGAAACACTGCTCTAGAACAGTGTTTCCTGCACAAATGTGCATCCTGCACAAATGCACATTAAGAGACCTTCTGAATGCCCGTGCCCGAGTACTTAGTATATATCTTGCTATACTGTGATGTGAATATGTTCTTCACGTATCTTATGCCTCACCTCCCTGTGTATGAAATTGGGATATTTAGAAGCCAGCCTTCTAAACCTCACTTGCTATTTGTCTTCCTTAGAGGTAAATTTGCCTTTTATAGGGGGAGAGGGGCTGGACAGAATGACACCTGACATAAGTCTCTCTGTTTCTGCCCATGACATCCTAAAACCTGATTTATGAATGTGAAAATGATAAACAACAGAATTCATACTTTTTCAGTCATGGACTTCATAAGATGATGTTGAGTGGGTTACTCAGCCTCAGCATAGTTTGACGCATAAGGCTGCTGTGACAATTCTAAAAATGTAGCAGTTGTGGAGAAACTCAGTGGGTGTTATCTTGAGTTCCATATAGGAAGAATGAGCCAAAAAAGGAGTAATAAAGGAGTACTACTTTCATTCACGGCAAATGTCTCTTTCTATTGATTCACATATTACTATTCTAATGTACTATAGCTAAAATAAGTGCTTTTTGTGGGGAATTTTAATTTAACTTGAAGCTTCCAGATACTCTACAAAAGTGGTCCCATGTAGAGCACATCACAGTAATCCAATCAATCACAATAGAGCGGGAAGGGATCTTGGAGGTCTTCTAGTCCAGCCCCCTGCTCAACCAGGAGAGCCTATACCATTTTAAACAAGTGACTGTCCGGCCTCTTCTTAAAAACCTCCTGTGATGAAGCACCCTCAACTTCTGAAGGCAAGCTGTCCCACAGGTTAATTGTCATCACTGTTAGGAATTTCTCCTCAATTCCAGACTGCTTCTCTCCTTCACTAGTTTCCATCCATTGTTTCTTGTTCTGCCCTCTGGTGCTTTGGAAAATGGAGTTGTTTACATCCAGCCAAGGCCAACTGTCCTGGAACTTCAGATGGACAAAACTAACCTCCTCCTCTTTGCGGCAGCCTCTCAAATACTGGAATACTGCGAATAACTTCTGTTTTTGGTATAAGAAGTGATTTTGTTGATTTTAAATGATATGGATATAGAATAATCTTCAGGTATTATTAATGTTCATGACTGTAGGACATTTTTTATTGAAAAGAAATGATTGCACTTGTTTCTAAGGAAAAAAAATCAGATGTTTCAAGGAACGGTAATCATCATAAGAGTAAATCTTTGTTAAAATACACATCTGTCTTTATTTCATCGCATCCTATAACTACGTCTCCATACAACAAACTTAGATAGAAATGAAGGGTAAGTGCCATTAAGCCATTAAGTGCTTAAAACCATTTTTCTTCTTTTAGAAAAGAAGAATAAACTGACAAGAGTATTGAGAACAGAGGAGGACAATCAATCATTTTAAAGCAGTATTAGATATGGTTTTGGAAAAGGAAAGAATCTGGGGATGCAACTGCAAATCTAAATAGTTTGCAGTTTTAGTGAAGTTATGTGGTTGAGCTTTTATTATTTTTATTGATCATCTCACAGTCAGCCAGATGTTCAGACTGGGTTTGGCATTCTTGTCTACCTATCAAGTCCTTACCAAAGACCTGGGATAGGCAGATGTGGATATTTGATGGTGTTACAAATACCGTCGGAGGATGGAAGCTGTTCCCCATAAAGTCGCCTTTTGCAATTGACTGATGGTGAATTATTATTATTATTATTATTATTATTATTATTATTATTATTATTATTATTATTTAAATTATATACACAAACTTGACAGTATACACAGCAAACAAGATAACCATGCTGGATTTCATATCTCAAATCACCAGTCGAACACTTCCCAAGCGTTTAGGACTGCGTCATGTATCGGCAGATTATGCGAGCAGATCCCAGTAAGGTGGCTTTCTGCAGCTGACCAAGGGTGATCAGCGTCAATTGTTTTTAAGTGCTTGCCTAAGTCTTTAGACACAGCACCCAGTGTGCCAAGTACCACTGGAACCACCTGCACTGCTATTATTATTATTATTATTATTATTATTATTATTATTATTATTTAATCTTTAGTGAGATTCACAGCCTTTGAGGCTGGTTAATAGCTCAGCAGCTCGAGTCCTAACCAAGGACCTAGGAACTGTTAAGGTATCGTCGGAAGATGTAAGCTGTTCTGAGTAAGGTGGTTTTTTGTAGAGTCAAAATGTTCAAGTCCGGCAAATTTAGAATTTCTAAATAGCGGGGCAGCCCTTTGGGTATTGCTCCAAGGGCTCCAATTACAATTGGGACAACACACAATTTCTTTTTCCACAGTCGCTCAACTTCAATTTGCAAGTCCCGGTACTTTGTGATTTTTTCTTGCTGCTTATCTTCAATCCGTGCATCACCAGGTATTGCAATGTCAATGAACCATACTTTTTTCTTTTCAACTATTGCTATGTCAGGTGTTGTGGACCAAGTGCCTGTCAGTCTGAATCCTAAAGTCCCACAAGATCTTGAGTTTCTCATTCTCTAAAACTTTCTCAACCTGATGTTCCCAGTGGTTTTTGCTGTACTCAAACCCAAACTTCTGGCACAATTTCAAGTGAATGATCTTAGCAACACGGTCATGGCGTTGTAGGTAGTCAATTTGTGAAATTTTGCTGCACCCACTGATCAGGTGGTCAACTGTTTCATCTTTCTCATTGCAGAGGCGACATTTGCTGTTGATGGTAACATATTGAATTATTATTATTATTATTATTTAATTTGATTTATATGCCACCCTTCTCCGGAGATTCAGGGCGGTTTACAATGCGTTAAGCAATAGCCTTCATACTTTTGTATATTTATACAAAGTCAGCTTATTGCCCCCACAAACTGGGTCCCCAATTTACCTACCTTAGAAAGGATGGAAGGCTGAGTCAACCTTGAGCCTGGGGAGATTCAAACTTGCAGTAATTGCAGGCAGCTGAATGTTAATAACAGGCTATTAGTCTGCTGCACCACCAGCAGACTATTATTATTATTGGTTAATCTTTAGTGAGATTCACAGCCTTTGAGGCTGGTTAATAGCTCAGCAGCTCGAGTCCTAACCAAGGACCTAGGAACTGTTAAGGTATCGTCGGAGGATGTAAGCTGTTCCAAGTAAGGTGGTTTTTTGTAGAGTCAAAATGTTCAAGTCCGGCAAATTTAGAATTTCTAAATAGCGGGGTAGCCCTTTGGGTATTGCTCCAAGAGCTCCAATTACAATCGGGACAACACACAATTTCTTTTTCCACAGTCGCTCAACTTCAATTTGCAAATCTCGGTACTTTGTGATTTTTTCTTGCTGCTTATCTTCAATCCGTGCATCACCAGGTATTGCAATGTCAATGAACCATACCTTTTTCTTTTCAACTATTGTTATGTCAGGTGTGTTGTGGACCAAGTGCCTGTCAGTCTGAATCCTAAAGTCCCACAAGATCTTGAGTTTCTCATTCTCTAAAACTTTCTCAACCTGATGTTCCCAGTGGTTTTTGCTGTACTCAAATCCAAACTTCTGGCACAATTTCAAGTGAATGATCTTAGCAACATGGTCATGGCATTGTAGGTAGTCAGTTTGTGAAATTTTGCTGCACCCACTGATCAGGTGGTCGACTGTCTCATCTTTCTCATTGCAGAGACGGCATTTGCTGTTGGTGGTAACATGTTGAATTTTTGCCTTCATGCAGTTTGTGGCTAGGGCTTGTTCTTGAGCTGCCAAAATAAAGCTTTCTGTTTCTTTTTTCAGTACTCCTGATCTTATCCAGTTCCAAGTTAGTTTCTGGTCAGCTTTGCCTTCAATACTTTTCAAGTATTGGCCATGCAGAGCTTTGTGTTTCCAATTTTCAGCTTGCTGTTCAGTTACTTCTTTCTTATATTCTGCTTTTGTTTTAGTTGTCTTTAAAAGGCCTCCTTTATTTACTTCCTTAATCATTGGTTCTTCACTTTTCTGGATGTAATCCTTCAAGCTACATTTTTCTTCTTCCACAGTCTGCTTTACTTGTAGGAGTCCTCGACCACCCTCTGCTCTTGATAAATATAATCGGTCAACATCACTTTTAGGGTGCAAGACATGATTCATTGTCATAAGCTTCCTTGTTTTTCTGTCCAAATTGTCTAACTCCATCTGGGTCCAGTCAATTATTCCTGCAGAGTATCTAATCACAGGTATAGCCCAGGTATTTATGGCTTTTATGATGTTTCCTCCACTCAATTTGGACATTAATATCTTACGAATCTGCTGATTGTACTTGGCTGAAGTTAATTCCTTGACTTTATTATGCATTAAGTCAGAGGCTTCTAAAATTCCCAAGTACTTGTAGCCTTCTTCTGATTTTACTGCCTTTATCATTTCTTCATTCTCTAGTTCTATTCCATCCTCTTCTATGATTTTGCCTGCTTTGGTTGCTATTGTTGCACATTTGTCAATTCCAAACTGCATACCAATGTCTTGGCTGAATTCTTTTGTGTTTTCAATTAATAAATTCAGTTCAGCTTTTGTTTTACCAAACAGCTTCAAATCATCCATGTACATCAAGTGCGAGATTTTCAGTCCTTTCTTTGCAAGTTTGTATCCACAGTTCCTCTTCTTCAAAATGATTGTCAGTGGTAGCATTGAGAGTATAAAAAGTAGGGGTGAAAGGGAATCACCCTGGAAAATGCCTCATTTAATTTCAACTTCACCCAGTTTTTCTTCATTAGCCATAAGTTTCGTTTTCCAGAGGTTCATTGAAGATTCCATGAATTTTTGTATGTTGCTACTGATGCCTAATATTTCCAGGCATTTCTTGATCCAGCTATAGGGAACTGAATCAAATGCTTTCTTATAGTCTAACCAAGCCATGAACAGGTTGGTTCGTTTTTTCTTTGAGTTCTTTAGAATTAGCTTGTCAATCAGCAATTGATCCTTTGTTCCTCTTGAGTTTTTGCAGCATCATTTCTGTTCTACAGGAAGCAAGTTATTTCTTTCCAGGTATCCATAGATTTGATTTGCAATGATACCAGTAAGAAGCTTGTATGTTGTTGGCAAACAGGTGATTGGCCTATAGTTTCCAGAGTCTTTTCCTTTTTCTTTATCTTTTTGGATCAAAAATGTCCTTCCAGTTGTCATCCATTCATCATTTTCAGGTGTTTTTAGGATCTGGTTCATCTGGATTGCCAATCTTTTGTGCAGATTTGTAAGTGCCTTTAACCAGAAGCCATGCAGCTCATCCAGTCCAGGTGCACTCCAGTTCTTCACTTTTCTTGACTGTCTTTGCACCATTGCTTTTGTTATTTTCACGTCTTCCATTTTATGCACTTTAATAGAGTCCTCAACCTGTTTGATCCATTTTGTATTTCTGTTGTGCTTCTTGTTGTTTTCCCACAAATTCTTCCAGAATTTCAGAGCTTTCTCTTTATCAGGCTTTTCATTTGTTGTTACTCCGTTTCCATTTTCTAAAGTCTTATAAAACTGGTGCTGATTTGCTCTGAACTGTGAGTTTTGCTTGAACTGAGTTACTCGGTTTTCATATCTTTTAATCTTTTCAGCGATGGCAACAACCTTCTGCTTCAGCTCTTCAATTACTACCGCAATCTCCTTATTCCTCAGATCATATCTTGCTTCCAGGCTGCTTTTGACCTGCTTGTTCTTTAGCTGACCTTAGGTTCTTCAAGTTGCTCAAATCTCCATGTACTTTTTTGATCTTCAATTCTAACCAAATTTTCCACTTAGGCTTCCCCTTCTTGCCTCTTTGGTTCTTTTGTATTTTCAACCCCAGTTCTTTGGTGGTAATGACGGCTGCTGCATACATCAGTTGGTTTGTTTCGGCTAACTATTATTATTATTATTATTATTATTATTATTATTATTATTATTATTTTTACTTTATTCATTAAACATGAAACTCAGTCAACTGAACACTCAAAAATGCATCACAAATACCATTGACTGGTGCTAATGGTTAATACAGGTTACTGCCAGCGTCCTAGGTATCAACCAAGTACCTTCTTAAGATGTACAATGTTCCAAGTAGCTCAGTTTTTTGCAGTTTCACTGGTGTTATTGCAGGAAGCTGCAATTTCTTGATGTATTTTATAAAATTCTTGGACATGGTACCAAGTGCCCGGATAACAATGGGTATCACTGTTACATGTTTCATCCATAATCACGTCATTTTGATTGCCAGGTTGCGATATTTCATGATTTTTTCCAGTTCTTTTTCTTCAACTCTGATGTCTCCTGGTACAGAGATATCAATAAATTGTATGTTACTGTTTTCAACAACTGTGTATCTGGCATGTTGTTCTTCTTCTTGTTGTTGTTATTTAAAACCCTGAAATGATGTTTAGGATTTATTCTTTGCAATATCTTTCATCTGTTGCTGATATCTTCTAAACTGACGATAGCTAGAAAGGGAACATAGTTGACTTGCATTTCATTCTAATCAACATCTGCCGCAGAAAACGCAATGCAAGAATGGGTAAAAGATGGCCTGGAATTTACCAATAGAGCTTTGGTTATCTTGTTAGGCAGTTTGAAGAAAATCAGAAAGTTCTTCTGTCTCCCAATTGCTTAGCAATAACTCCTGTTTCTGCCTAGAGGATCCTAATAAAATAAAACAAATCAGAAATAGATTATTGTGTGAGAAAACAGTGATATTACCTGTGATACAGAAAACAAATGTTTATTCAATTCCTTAATTTGGGATCCTTGTAGAAAAAGTTCTCTTCTGACTCATATTTTATCAGGGAACCTATTTCTAAGCCCAGAATTCTATTTTCTTTCCTGAATTTTCTGGTTGCCCTGTTACATAAAGAAGATGTTTCATCCCCATATAAGCCTAGGATCTAGTTTTGTATATGGCCTTATTTAGCTGTCAGCTCTTTTTGTGTCTGTGGATAAGAAGAAAGACAAAATAAACTGTTCATAATTGCTGAGACACTGCTGCCTACTATTACTATTTCACATTCTACTTTTACCTTTTAGATTAGGGGCTCAAGAATCTCCATTGGGTCTTGCTATCATGGCCACCAGAACTCCATTATTATCTGGACCTTTTCCATATAACACTGCTTTGGAATGGATTGAAAAGGTTTGAAGTAATTGGCCTTGTATAAATTTTGGTTCTGAAACTAAGATTTTGAAGGCTATTGTTGCTACAATAGCAATAGTTGCATCCTATATGTAGGCTTATATACTGCTCCATAGTGCTTTATAGCACTTTCTGGGCAGTTTACAGTGTAGAAGCATTATTTGCACATTGTCCCCAACATTCGGGATCCTCGTTTTATCAACCTCGTGAGGATGGAAGGTTGGGTCAACCTTGAGTTCCATTAGGATTAAGTTCCAGGTTGTGGGCAGAGTTTGCCTGCAATACTGCACTTTAATCACTGTGCCACCAGGGTCCTTTCTTCTTAGTAGCCCTGAGGTAAGAAGGGCCCCTCTATTTACTTTTCTCTACTCCGCAACAGGTAATTACAGCTTAGCCATGTTCTGTTGTTCTGTTTTTCTGTTCTATGTCTCTCAGGTTTGCTTTGCAGATTTATGTTCATCAGCAACTGACTTTCCTCTTTTCTTCATGGTTGATTTTCATTGTGCCACTACCCACTTTATACATTTTCCCACTCCTTGTTTAGAGTTACTGTGCTGGTTCACATGTATTAGGATTAGGTACACTAAACCATTTTATTTATTCTAAAATTACCAATTGTTTATCCATGATCTTTTGTTGGCTTGCATCTGTCGTAACAGAAACTAGGTAATATTTGGTCAGTCATTTCTTGTTTGTTTTCACTATGGATGAACATGCATTTTGAGTATGAATTAAATTAACTCCTATTTATTAGAGGTAAATAGTTATTTCAAAAATAACAAGGCCTAAACTACACAAATATATCTGCATGCCACACATCTGTTGGAAGACCATGTGAATTTCTGAGTTTCCCTGGCTGTGGAAATAAGGAATCTCAAGCAACATGTGTAACCTTTGGTTGATCTGGAGATAAACAGAATCAGCCTGAGTAAAGAGAAGAGAAGGGTTCTGTGTCACATTTAGCAAAACAACAACTCAGATCGTTTTTGTTTTGTTAATTTAATTTAAATGATGCTATTTCACCCTGGATTATGGACAGATGGGCTAACAAGCATCACATTTGAGGAAAACAAACTAGCAAACATTTGTAGATCATATCTGTATGCTTAGAGAAGTAAGAAAAAATGTTTAAAAAACCCCCAAACAGCTAATATGTACAAACTGGTGGAAGTGGGATATTTCTTTAAGTGCAGTTCTAAGGAAGTGGAATCTTCTAAAGGACTAAATATTTCACAGCTGGCTTCTTCATTTGTCCTACAAATGCAGTGTTCTCCCAAATGACAGCAAGAAGAAAAGATTGGGGAGTGGTAATAATAACAAGCTTTCCACAATCTTCCAAGCATTCCAATTGCTGGTGTTGGTATTTCTAAATTATAACAATACCTTCTTCGTTCCCTGGATTGGTCAGAAACATGACAAGGCAGTCAAAAAGGCTTAGAACTAATCTTCCTTAGGGAATTAACCCTCTAAGTCAGTGTTCCCCACCCTACATGCCCTCCAGGATTTCAACTTCCAAAATCATGGCAATCTAGAGATTGTCCAAGCTGGGGAAAGTTAAGCAAAGGAGTGTTGTGCTGGAAAGAATATACACTGCTCCAAAAAAAAAAAAAAAAAGGAACACAAGTAGAAGACATCCGAGATCTGAATGAATGAAATAGCCTTATTAAATACTTTGTTCATTACATACAGTAGTTTTGTGTTCCCTTTAGTTGTTTGAGCAGTGTATAAACTACTGTATGTAAAGAACAAAGTATTTAATAAGGCTATTTCATTCATTCAGATCTCGGATGTCTTCTGCTTGTGTTCCCTTTATTTTTTTGAGCAGTATATATGTCACTGAGCATAGAAGCTGTTTCTTCAGTTGCCCAGAAGGAAGGGAAAAAGAAAACTTATCCAGCACATGCTGAAGCTGTTTCTGGTTTGGAGGTCAAACCCTATTCTTTTTAACACCAAAATTAACACCAGACAAACTATCAAGCCGTAAACTAAACTCTGATCAAGGAACTATCAACTCAAACAAAGAATGAAGCAATAAACAACAGCTTAATCAAGGAGAAAACAACATCCCCACCAACGCTGACAGGGCAAACTACTGTACATAAACACAGAGCAACCCCACCGCCTTCTAACACTGATGATGTTAACTAGTTAGGTAAAGAAATGTCTGCAAGCGAACAACCCAGCTCAGAGAGCATCAAGAACTCCATCTGTTTTCTTTCATTCTCCAACCTGAAATTTTCCATCTTCTAAAAAACAATTCTGCACTGCTAAGAAAGGGCAACAAGCTAACGTTTCTTCCTTCCCACAAGTCCAAGTATCTGTGCTTTGCATGCAGACAGTTAGCAGGTTGTATCTTTCATTGTGGTTTTCCTGTTCCATTTCTGTGTTCTGCAATTTTAAGGAGATACTATTTTAAACCCATCTGCTTTGCATTTCCATGAATTCTGCCGTACCATCAAATTCCTCTTTGCTGGAATGCACAATGTTGCTTTGTGACTTGCGTTACAGTTTAATCAATTCCCGCTTCTTTTCTACTCACGAAGTGAAGAAAATGGTCATAATTATGATGTTTACTGGGACAAAGTGTTCTGCCTCAGCTAAAACATTCTTCCTGGGTCTATTTCTTGATAAATAGCCATGCTAATATGTGTTGCATAAAAACAAGTGAGAATTTTCTGCATTTTAGAGATTGGCTAGGCTAACAGCATACCAGAGAAAAGGGGAAAACAATCCTAACACATTTCCTAGCACATTGTAAGAACATATTGTTATCTATAGATTTTATTTTCTACTCTTAAAAGATGGCTACCCATTACACTGGAGCAGTGGTGGGATTCAAATAATTTAACAACTGGTTTTCTGCCCTAATGATTTCTTCCAACAACCAGTTTACCAAACTGCTCAGAAAGTTAACAACCAGTTCTCCCGAAGTGGTGTGAACTGGCTGAATCCCACCACTGCACTGGAGATGAAGTAGGGAAAAACTTCATTTTCATGGTCAGGTCACTCTCTGGTTTCCATTGAGCTTACTGGTGCCTTTAACTTTTACAGATACATGAGAATAGATACAGTCCCCAGGTGTCTGTTGGACTTATTTGATTTCTACAAGATGGTTAGGAGTTTCCCTAAGACCTTTACAGACTGTTCAACCCTTGGAACACAAAGATAACTGTAGACTTTTGACTGGATTGTGTCTAAGTGGACATTCTCTATAGTACATGCTAATCCAGAAGACTATCATAGTATACTAAAGAATGCTGGAAGGTAAAATAGCAGAAGAGACACTAATGCTACTAAACAATAACAACAAATAGGACCACACATAGGTACAAGACTACACTTGCAAGGTCCTCTTGATCATGGTTTCCATCTGGAGAATAACTACTATGGTTATGAAATATGTGTTTCAGAAACCTGTCAAAGTATGGAAAAATTAGTATGTCAATGTTCCCTTTTTCAATAAGAAAGAATTTGTATAACAAATCTGGGTAGAAACCAGTGGGGAAATGTAAAATTTGTTACTATCGGTTCTGTGGGCATGGCTTGGTGGTGGTGGGATAATGTGGCTGGTTGGGCATGGCCAATTTTTTTTTTAACTTTTAAAAGCATTTTTTCTACAACCTCTTTGGCCAAAGAGGTTGTTAAAAAAATGCTTTTAAAAGGTTCTGACGATCCCAGTTGAGCCGCACAATCATCAGAGGCTTTTTTTTTCACTTTTAAAAGCATTTTTTCACTTTTAAAAGCCGAAGAAAAAATGCTTTTAAAAGTAAAAAAAAAAAAAAAAGCCTCTCCTGATCGTGCATCTCAGCTGGGCATGGAGGGGGCCAGGGATTTTTGCTACCAATTTTCCAACCCACCCGCTGCCATCACTACCAGATCAGGCGATCCGGTCCGAACCGGGAGCATTTCACCCTTGGTAGAAACCTTTCAATACTTTAATTTGAACCCAGAAATATCAACTGCTCACATTTTTAATGGAATCATATGAAACATATTAAAAACACAAGGGAAAATAATGTGAAAGATGAACTGAAACATTTATGGGTGCAAATGGCTAGATGCCCATCTACTCTGTACAGACTAGTACAGAAAAAAATTGAACTAAATACTATAGTATCGCAGCAGATATAATTGATGCTTATATGTTTATGACGGAGATACTGGGAAAACAGTGAAAGTCTTGGGAAGATGTCGACTAATTGCTTGAAACAAAGAAAAATAGGCCATGATTCCAACTATCAGAGATAAAAGAGATGAAATATATAAAAGTTCAATAGACATAAAAAGGCAATTTTTAAAATTTATTCAGAATTATATAGCAAATCAGAAAATGTATAAATTACTAAAGTTCTAAATAAAAGTAACCTACCACATTTAGATAACACACAAAAACAACTTTTACTTGTTCCAGTATGTGAGATAGAGATAAAACAAATAATTTGAAAAATGATAAATGGTAAAACTCCAGGATTGAATGGATTCCCTGTAGTATAGTGTAGCGGTATACAGTCATAGAACTTTTGGTGCCAAAGCTTTGCCAATTGTATAATGAAACACTGGATAAGGGAACTTTATTTGCAGCATTCAATCAAGGTTGTATCAAAAGCAGGTAAAAATTACAGAATACATAATAACAAAGTTGGAAGGGACCTTGGAGGTCTTCTAGTCCAACTTCCTGACTAGGCAGGAAACCCTACACCACTTCAGACAACTGTTATCCAACATCTTCTTAAAAACTTCCAGTGTTGGAGCATTCACAACTTCTGGAGGCAAGTTATTCCACTGATTAATTGTTCTAACTGTCAGGAAATTTCCCCTTAGTTCTAGGTTGCTTCTCTCCTTGATTAGTTTCCACCCATTGCTTCTTGTCCTGCCCTCTGGCGCTTTGAAGAATAGTTTGACTCCCTCTTCTTTGAGCCCTTGAGATATTGGAACACTGCTATCATGTCTCCCATAGTCCTTCTTTTCATTAAACTACACATACCCAGTTTCTGCAACTGTTCTTCATATGTTTTGGCCTCCAGTCCCCTAATCATCTTTGTTGCTCTTCTCTGCACTCTTTCTAGAGTCTCACATCTTGTTTATATCATAGTGACCAAAACTGGATTCAGTATTCCAAGTGTGGCCTTACCAGCATTATAAAGTGGTATTAACACTTCACCAAGACCACAACAATCAAGACCAAATCTTGATTCTATCCCTCTATTTATGCAGCCTAGAACTGTGTTGGCTTTTTTGGCAGTTGCTGCACTTTGCTGGCTCATACTTAAATGGTTGTCCACTAGGACTCCAAGATCCCTCTCACAGTTATTACTATTGAGCAAGGTACCACATATACTGTACTTGTGCATTTTGTTTTTCTTCCCTAAATATAGAAGGTTATTTTTTTCACCATTGAATTTCATTTTGTTAGATAGCACCCAATGTTCAAGTCTGTCCCGATCCTTCTGTATCTTAAGCCTATCTTCTGGAGTATTGGCTATTCCTGCCAGCTTGGTGTCATCTGCAAATTTGATGAGTTCCCCAACTGTCCCCGCTTTCAAATCATTGATGAAGATGTTGAAGAGTACTGGGCCTAAAACAGAGCCTTGGGGTATCCCACTGCATACTTCCCTCCATGTAGATGCAGTTCCACTGAGGACTACACGTTGAGTGCAGTTGGTCTGCCAATTACGAATCCATCTGGTGGTGATGCTGTCTAACCCACATTTTTCTATTTTATCTAGTAGTAGGTTATGGTCTACTTTATCAATGCGTTACTGAAGTCCAAGTAAATTATATTGACAGCATTCCTCTGGTCCACTAATTTTGTCACTTTGTCAAAGAATGCAATAAGATTGGTCTGGCATTATCTGTTTTTGACCAACCCAGTTGGCTTTTGGTTATTACTTTGTTGCTTGTAGGTGTTCGCTGATTCATTGCTTGATTATCTTTTTCAGAATCTTCCCTGGGATTGAGGTCAGGCTGATAGGTCTGTAATTTCCTGGATCTATTTCCCCCCCCCCCATTTTTGAAGATGGGAACTACATCAGCTCTTTTCCAGTCCTCTGGCATTTCCCCAGTGCTCCAGGATCTTTGAAAGATATAGTTCAGTGGTTCTGAGATCTTGTCTGCAAGTTCCTTCAGAACTTTAGGGTGTAATCCATCTGGTCCTGTTGATTTGAACTCGTCTAGGGTAGACAGGTGTTCACTTACCATTTTCTTCCCTATTTTAACTTGTGTTCCTAATCTGTTTTTTGTGGTGCTGTTTTTGATAGGTTGGACTGTTTTTTTTCCTTTTGGGTAAAAACAAATGCAAAAAATGAGTTAAGTAGTTCTGCTTTCTCCCTGTTGCTTGTCACCTTCTTGCCACTTTCTCCCAGTAATAGACCAATTGTTTCCTTGACGGTTTTCTTGTTTTTAATATGTTGGAAAAAGCTTTTTTTAAAATTATTTTTTATTTTTGTCGCAAGCCTTTGTTCATTGTGAGCCTTAGCTTTCCTCACTTCATCTTTGCAGGCTCAGGCTATTTGTTGATATTCTGCCTTAGTTATGTGCCCCTCTTTCCACTTTTTATACTTATCCTTTTGGTCTTTCAATTTATCAGAGAATTCTTTACACTCTGTGTGCTAATTATCATCCAGTCTTGTTATCTAATGTTGATAACAAAGATCTTAACAGCAGTGCTAGGAAATAGATTACAGCAAGTGATATCATTCATTATTAAGATTCATCAAACAGGTTTCCCATTTGGGGAGAAGGCTTTCTTTCCTTAACCTTTTACTATCTCAACATTTTTCCCAACAGCTCTTCCTCTTCCTTCCTTTTTCTCTTGACATAGTCAACCTTTTTTACTTTCCTTGAAAGCTTAAGTTCCTGTGTTAGTCTTTCTGAATCTCTTTCTGCATATATTCCTACACTTTGGTGATTATATTCGGGTTATATCCCCTATAGCAATAGCAATATCACTTAGACTTATATACCACTTTACAGCGTTTTGCAGTTCTTTCCAAGCAGTTTACAGAGTCATCATATTGCCCCCAACAATTTGAGTCCTCATTTTACTGACCTCGGAAGGATGGAAGGCTGAGTCAACTTTGAACCTGGTGAGATTTGAACTGCCAAATTGCAGTCAGCCGGCAGTCAGCAGAAGTAGCCTGCAGTACTGCACTTTAACCACTGTGCCACCGTGGCTCATAAATGTCCCTTTGTATTTTTAGCTTTCTATGAATCCACAGTGATTTTTTTTTTTTAATTTGATTTATATGCCGCCCTTCTCCGGAGACTCAGGGCGGCTTACAGTATGTTAAACAATAGCCTTCATACTTTCGTATATTTATACAAAGTCAGCTTATTGCCCCCACAAACTGGGTCCTCGATTTCCTTAGCTGTCCCCCATATTTTTTCTCATTGGATTTTGCATCTAGTATTTTTTTTTTTCTGAGAAATACTGAATCCTACTGAGTTTTCTTTGACCAGAAGATTTCTGTCCATAATACTGATACCTTTCTAACAGTTCTTGTTATTTCTAAACTAGTTGAAATTGGTTGTCCACAAATCAGTGCATGTACAATTATGTCTCAGTTTCATTTTCTGTAGCATCTTAAACCTCAAGATAATCCAATTAATTCCTTCCAAAGTTCCCATTATTTTTATACTTCTTCAACCACAATTCCTATTGGTTAGGATCAAGATTTATATATTTATAGAATTGGTATTTTGAATCTTCAAGACTCACAGAGGCTGATATCAAGATACAGAAATACAATATAATGAAGTAACACCATGCCATACAACCAAAAACCAGAACAGCTAATAACACATAACTTTGAATAAAGTTGGTGAACAATCATGAGTTTGGTTTTTAAAACATGTAAGACATCAAAAAAGTTGTTCACTTAAAAAAGGGGGGTATCACAAGCAGCTTCTTTCAAAGACTTTTCAGATGAATTGAACTTGAAAATTTAAGGAGAGTCAATCCCCTTCTCACTTCTTCTGGAAAATTAAAGAATCAGCAAGAGGTGCAGTAGACTACACAGCTGACAATTCTATATGGTATTGTCTTTTACTGATTTGGGAGAATGCAGAAACAGTTTAACAGAGGAATGACAGGATCAGTCCCTCCCATGCTCCACAGAGGATGGAGAATTGATTGGCATTTATTACAAATATAAAGAAAGTAAAGGCAGAAAAGAGAAATTCTAAAGAAAAATCCTGCTTGTGATTCAGTTTCCTTCATGATTCCAATTTCTTCGTTTTTAACTTTATTCGGCTTGGGTTCCAACATAACTGAATGCAAGAGGAGGAAAGATCATAGCAATGATTGACAGGGTCCTGCAGCCAGATCCACTCAGTTCGCTTGCTGCACTGTGATTGACCAATTCTTTTCCTGTCAGTGAATGACACGGTGAAGAAGAGGGCAGCAATTGTTTTGTCTCTTACAGGGTGCCCCAGCATAATCAGAGCAGCACCATTTGGCAGGGAGTCAGAACACACCCAGTGGCAATCGACAAATGGGTGCAGCAAATTCATAGCTTTCTGTCAGGCCAAGGACGGGTTCTAGCACTTTAACTCAGCAGTGGTGAAAGACTCTAGATATATTTCTTGCTAAAGTGGAACCCACAATTGGGTGTTTTAAGTACCCGCAGGTCACAACTACCAGTTTGCCCGAACCAGATGAATCCCACCCCGATCCTTGATTTATAACAGTTCATTTAGTGACTGTTCAAAGTTACGTCACTGAAAAAAGTGACTTGTGGCTGTTTTTCACACTTACGGCCATTGCAGCATCCCCATGAGCATGTGATCAAAATTTGGATGCTTGACAACTGGTTCATGTTTATCATGGTTGCAATGTCTTAGGATCATGTGCAATCTTCTGACAAGCAAGGCAATGAGATAGCCAGATTCACTTCACAACCATGTATATACTACCTTAACAGCTGCAGTGATTCACTTAACAACTGTGGCAAGAAAGGTCGTAAAATGGGACAACATTAATTTAACAACTGCCTCACTGAGCAACAGAAATGTGGGGCTCCATTGTGGTCGTAAGTCGAGGGCTACCTGTATCTCTTTACGTGGCTTCCTTTGTTGAGCTTACTATCAATCAAGGGACTCCTGTTCAGAATTCTGTGACCTGGTACGGTGTGTTTAACATTTGTAGCAAACATTACTTGATAGCTTTGTTCGTCACTTGCAGCACCTTTTCCTGCACCAGGAAAGGGAAGTTGCTACCTGTAAATGCATTATGGTTCTGAGGTATGCTACAGTTCAATATTAATAAAGCCCTCCAGCATTTAATAACGTTGGATTACCAAACAATTCAGAGTGCAACCCATTTGCCTGATGTTAAACAAATACAAGGGCTCCTGTTCCCTTGAGAGCTGCTCCGATTAGACATGTTGTTTATAATATGCTTGTTTGCTGATTGGGAGGTCAAGCATGTTTGACATTCCCAGCACTCACTTTGCTGGGATCTCTACTTTGTCTTGGACTCCCTCTCTCTCTCTCTCTCTTTCTTTCTTTATACTCAGAAACTGTGTCTCCATTTTTAAATCAAATGTTTACAGTTCGGAAGTTGCCTAGATAATTTTAACCATCTGCCATACCTCGAAGAAGGGAAGGCTTTAATTATTTGAGTTTTTAAAAAGTGACCTTTTCAAAAACCTCAGTTCTCTTTTTGACACTTTGGGATTTGGAAACGAGTGCTTACTTGAAACATCTGGATACAAACAAACAGCCCAAATGAAATAAACAATGCAGTGTGTATCCTTCATGCATCACTGAAAATAATATATGATAGCTCATATCAAGCATCTTGGTATTTGACACATGCGTGGTTGGCCTGACCAACATAGAAAAGACAGAAGCAGGACAAACCTTGTTTCTTTCCTTCCACACCTGCCCTTACAGGAAGAAGAGAAAAACTAGTCTTTAAAGAACCTGTCTACATATCATCCTGTTAATCAGGATCAGAATCCAAATAAGTACATGCCTTAAAGATAAGGAGGAAAGAATTATAATATTTTTGTAGAGTATTTGAACGTTGTACATACTCTTGAGATTCTGAGTGATTTGTATATTCTCTGGATAATCTAACCAACTAAAGGCATTAGGTCCATTATTCTTCAGTTTCTACCTTCATAATTTTAATCTTTAATAGTGTACCTAGTTTTACATTGGTTTCATTCTTCTTTCTTTCTTTCTTTCTTTCTTTCTTTCTTTCTTTCTTTCTTTCTTTCTTCTTTTTGAATAATTTTTATTGAAAATTTTACTAACAATATTAAAAGAAAAAGCAATCCTAAACTCAGAAAGAAAGATTAAGAAAAAAGAGAATACAGGTAGTCCTTGATTTACAACCATAACTGGGACTGGAATTTCAATCATAAGTTGTTGTGGTTGCAAATTGAGTCAGATCTGATTGTATGACAATTTTTACAGCAGTCATTAAACCGCAAATCATGTGGTTAGTAAAGGAATCCGGTTTCCCCAATGGGCATTTTTTGCTATTTTTTTTGCCCAAAATTAGTAAAAAAGGTTGCAAATTGCAATCAAGTGACTGCAGTGTTGGGATGATGGTTATAAGTGCAAGTACAGGTCGTAAGTCACTTTTTTGACGACGATCATAACTTTAAACCACTGTTAAGGAAAGGGACATAAATTGAGGACTACATGTAAAAAGAGAGCGTTCTGACCATGACAAGGAGTTAATATTAGTACCCCTTATCTTTAGATTATATCTTAGCTTTTCAAGTTAAAAAGATATAATGAGTGACCTCCAGAGGTGGGTTTCAGCAGGCCTGACCAGTTCTGGAGAACCGGTAGCGGAAATTTTGAGTAGTTAGGAGAACCAGTAGAAAAAATTCTGACTGGCCACGCCCCCATCTATTCTTTGCCTCCCAAGTCCCAACTGATTGGGAGGAAATGGGGATTTTGCAGTAACCTTCCCCTGGAGTGGGGAGGGAATGGAGATTTTACAGTATCCTTCCCCTGCCACACCCACCAAGGCACACCCACCAAGCCACACCCACAGAACCAGTAGTAAAAAATTTTGAAACCCACCACTTGTGACTTTCTATATGAGTTCAGTTGGAGTCATGAAGACTTGGCAGCCTATGCACTAAGATGAGGCAATGGGGCTGGAAGGTGGAAATTAACCTCACATTTCTAATCACCTTTCCTGAGAGTAGCCTACCCCTTGTCTTCCCCTATACCCGTGCTGGCGAACCTATGGCACGTATGCCACAGGTGGCACCCAGAGCCCCCTCTGCAGGCACGTGAGCCGTTCCTCACCTCAGCTCCACCGCGTATCCGTGCATGCATCCCACCAGCCAGCGGGGCGCATGCGCAGGGTGTGCATGCATGGGGAGGGGGGGTGGGATGCAGTCAGGGGCTTACATGTGCATGTGCAGGGGCGGGGCACACGGGAGGGTCACGCACACATTGCATTATGTGTGTGCACGTGCATGTTTTCGGCACTCGGCGCCAAAAAGGTTAGCCATCACTGCCCTATACCTCTCTCTGGACATCACAATCACAATCTTTCTTTCTTTTGAGACCAGCCCCAATCCCTTATAGGCAAACAGTGAGGAAGAACATTCAACTACCAAACTCTACCAACTGAAGAAAGCTATAAACCAATTGTTGAAGCACAAAGCATGATAGCCTTGAACATTTTTAGGCAAAGTAATCATTTCTATGCGTGATATTCCAAATCAGACAATCACCAGTTTTGCTGAGACAATGATACCTTGCTTCATGGATAACTGGTTGCATTCTAAAACTAATGAAGTTTCTTGGATGAAGAACAAAACGTTTTGTTCTTTTTCCTCAAACAAACAAACAAACAAAAAAAACAGTCTAGTTGCCTCTTGAAAAAGGTCTTTTGAGACAACTATGACCTGGATGACTAAGAATTTCCACAGACATTTAAGCATAGGAAAAGCTTCTTACATATTGTGAATAAGTAAAAAAAAAAAAAAAAGATAGTAGAAACAAACCTGGGGATTAGGAAATTGGAATAAAATAAATTTAGGAATAGGAAAAAGTTAAGACTATTTTTAAGAATAAATATTTCTTTTTCTGCTTGCCTCCCTGCTTGTGTCTGTGCTATCCAGAAACAAATCTGTGACAACGTATTATAACATGGTAACAATAGCCATGGAGATGTAGAATTGTAGAGGCCTTTGAAGGATTTGTCACTAAGGGACACGGGGAAAGCTTTTACAAACCATGACAGAAGAAACAAACAAAAGACATTCAATGCATAAATGTCCAAGGCAAGAACAGCAATCAGGAAGAAGTGAATAAAGATACAGTAGAGCAGGAATAGACAAGGCAAGTTTTTTATAATACAAGGGCAGGATGGAGACAGAAAAATTGTTTGGTAAAATGTAACAAAACAACATGGCTCTTCTCAGCATTGCTCATCAAATTAAAAAACAACCACCACCACCATTTACTGATTTTTTTTTTTTAGCGAAAACATTTTTTGATCAGAAGGCTCCACAAATTTAAAGTTTCCTTTTCTGATTAGTTGTCCTGGTAGTGCAGTAAATCAGGAAGAATCGCTAGTTCCACATCTCTGAGATACCCCGTGTACTAATTCTAACTACTTGGCTACGAAGACTAGCATAAGAATTGCCTACTGTACTTTTAGCATCCTCTGTGAAAATGTCCTGTTTGTGAACTGACGGCGTTCGGTGACAGATTGCCTTTAGAAGATTTATATTTATTTGTGGATCCTGTTTTAGAGGGGGTTGTGTTTACTGTGTATCTATTTGAGAAATGTGGTAGCTCCAAGCACCCTCTCCTGTTAATCTCTACCATTGTTTATTTTATGGCAGAGACTACTTTGCATTGTCAGGACATCATCCCTGACAATGTTTTCCTTGGCAGCTTTTCTGGGTATCAGACTTGGCCTCTCCAGATTTCTCATCATTAGCTGTTGAAGAATGCTAAGCAAACTTAGGCAATGTTTGCTAATGACTTGTGGCAAGTCGGGGAGGGTTAATGAAGGAAACCTCCAAGAAGCTTATTACTGGCAAGAGACATTTGTGGAGCCATGAAAATTTCACCATCCCACTCCAGAAATAGATATTTGAGTTTAGGAGTAGTCAGGCTTCAGGCTTATTGAATCTACTGGGGTCCCAAAGAAGTGGTGAAATGTAAAATTTGTTACTACCGGTTCTGTGGGCATGGCTTGGTGGTGGGGGTAATATGACTGAGTGGGTGTGGCCAACTTTTTTTTTTTTACTTTTAAAACCATTTTTTCTACAACCTCTTCGGCTGAAGAGGTTGTAGAAAAAATGCTTTTAAAAGCCTCTGACGATCCCAGCTGAGCCATGCAATCATCAGAGGCTTTTTTTTTTTACTTTTAAAAGCATTTTTTCGACCAAAGAGGTTGTAGAAAAAATGCTTTTAAAAATAATAAAAAAAACCCCTCTGGATGATTGCATGGCTCAGCTGGGCAATGGGGGGTGGGGAATAGGGATTTTTGCTACCGGTTCTCCGAATCACCCGCCTCCATCGCTACCAGATCGGGCGATCCGGTCCAAACCGGGAGTATTTCACCCCTGTCCCAAAGGTATTTTTTCAAAAGGAAAAAGTGGAGGAGTGAAAGAGAAGCAAAATGTCTTCAAGGAAAAACAAAGTCCATTTGCTTTTTGAAAATGCAACATTGGGACAACCATGACCCAGATGACTGAGAATCTCCTTAGAGATCTTCCAGGGCTGTGATGGCGAACATATGGCACACGTGCCACAGGTGGCACGCAGCACCCTCTCTGTGGGCATGTGAGCCGTCACCCCAGTTCAGCTCCACCACGCATGCATGTGCACCTCCTGCCAGCCAGCTGGTCATTGGGTCTCTGCCGTGCATGCAGGGGATGGAGTGTGTGCGGGGAGGGGATGCATGCACATGCATGGGGGGGTTTAGACATGGGTGCGCATTTCCATACGCATTTGCACACTTTGGGCACTCGGTCCTGAAAAGGTTAGCCATCACCAACATGTGCCAAGATGGCGCAGTGGTTAGAATGCAGCACTGCAGACTACATCAGCTGTTAGCTGCACTTCAGCAGCTAACTTCACTGGCTCAAGATTGACTCAGAGTTCCATCCTTCCGAGGTGGGTAAAATGAGGACCCAGATTGTTGGGGGCAATATGCTGACTCTGTAAACCGCTTAGAGAGGGCTGTAAAAGCATTATGAAGTGGTATATAAGTCTAAGTGCTATTGCTATTGCTATCACTGTACTAGGGTGTTTATTGAAACTTAGAGCTCCTACAACCAGAACCTCAAGTAAGATATAAACTGAGGAACAAACTCACTATAAGATGTTGACCTCTTTCATAATCAAGAATACAATTCCTTCTCTCCATCTCTCCTCACCTCAAGCCATTTTTTTTCAGAGTATAATAAATGGGGGGGGGGGGAAGGAAAAGGTTTATCTGGAGTTTGCAACAACAACAACAACCAACAGCAGCATGTTGCTTTTTAAAAAGATAGGCAAGGCAGAAACAAAACCCTAAAATGCAGTGTAAGAATACAAATTAAAAGCTATTGATGGTCTGCCACTTTCATTATCCTTTCAGCCAATTTGAATGGAATCAGAGAAAGTACGATTTAGGGGAGGGGAAAATGCATTTTTTCCAAGTGCCTCCTGCTTTGCCATTTGACCTGTGCTTGTATTCAACTCTGATATATTACTGGATTAACTGCATAGCGGTACAAAGTGGAAGGCTGCTCATGTTGCTCTAAATGTCTGAACTAAGTTGAGTAAGTAATCTAATATGTGTATCCTCTGCGGCTGCTCTTCATTTTCTTCCACAACTTCAATCTGTTGATTGGGTTTAATCCAGCAGCTGAAACCTGACTTGCTTTACTTCCAGACAAGTGAATGTTGCTTAACCTGTCAGGCACTTTGAGAAAATGCTGAAATCCAAAGTAGAGTAGAGTGCAATTCAGAAATATTCATCATTCAATTAACCATGGAAAGACTCATACCTTTTTGCAGCTTTCAGAGGATCCATCACTTAGTTATCATAGCTGCAAGGCTGCATTGGGTATCCTCCTAAACTGATCTTGGAGGAATGCATGGGGAAAAAAGTCCACAAAGATAGCAGGAGTCTGAATAGCTGTTGGCAGGAATAAAAAATTGAGTTTGCCTGACCCTCACAATTTTTTTTCATCATCAAAAATATCAGTGCAGGAGGAAAGAAAAGGGAAGGGGAGAGGAAGGAAGGGGAGGGGAGGGGAAGGAAAGGAAAGGAAGGAGAGGGGAGAGGAGGGGAGGGAAGGGAAGGGAAGGGAAGGGAAGGGAAGGGAAGGGAAGGGAAGGGAAGGGAAGAGGAGGGAAGAGGAGGGAAGGGAAGGAGTATTGGATATGCTTGTAATCTATTCTAAATTTAATCAATTGGTGCAATAGAAGGAAATGCCAATATGATATTATTCTTCCATCCTGGAGCATTTCTGGCCAATATCTCACAACACTGATTCAACTACTCTATGTAATAAAATTAATATTTTAATGTAATGATGTACTGAGATTAGAAATACTATGAGGATGGCTATTAGATATCCATAAACTATGCATATATGTAAGTTTGTCCTTCAAGTACCTTTATACCATTTTACGTCTGTAGCTGCCTGGATGACATTTTACGGTGCTATTTCAAACAATTCCAGTGGAACATCTCACTGAGAAGGAATTATGCTTCCTTTGCATTCTTTATCCAAATAAATGAAAGCTTGTAAGGCAGAGTCAAAGAAGAACTGGAACATTTTTAATCTTTGTAAGCATTGCACAAGATAAGGTGGCACCATCACAGGCTGTCTAAATTTCATGAGTAGTGCTGATGTATCATACTTGAATGCATATCCATGTAATGTAATGTAATGTAATGTAATGTAATGTAATGTAATGTAATGTAATGTAATGTAATGTAATGTAATGTAATGTTGATTTGAAATGTAATAGAACTATCACACAATCATTGAATTTTGCTGAAGCTTTCTCATATTCCAGTGAGAAGCATTCAACAACAGGATCGTTTTGAAGCAGTACCATTCCAAATTCCATCATCTTGAACACAGTCTGTCCTAATGGCAACATGGCATTCAATAATAATGTCACACAATATCTCAGTGATAGCCAATGAGGAAGGGCAGGGATAGGACATGCTTGATCCCCATTACCTATTCTAAAGGCATCTTGCTATGAGCCTTCAAAACCTGGAGAAGGAATAGTAGATGGGTTGTAGCACTGTGGTTTGCTAGCCAGAGCAGCAAAGGAAACATCTCTGTGCATGCAGAAGAAGCATACAGTGGGTTTCTCTACCACATAGCTAAGTGGATAATAAGCCCCATCAGATCCTCTTCCTATAGTCAAGGATTCCCCTCTTGTACTGCACCATGGGAAAGAACAAGTCAATGGGGACCTACAACGTCACCAAGAAAGTTGGGTTGTCCTTAAATGATTTATTGGAACACATTCCAGGCATCACTCATGATTTATTACTATTACATGAAGGAGTTCATGCACAAGTGATTCCAGTAAATCCTTTGCAAAGAAGCACTTTTCTCCCATCTATTTTTCTATGTTAATAATGCCAGAAACTAAGTGTGTTAAATATACACTAAATATTGATAGAAGAGGCTGCAGTTTGTTTACAGATTTTACCCCACACAGGCTAAGGTGTGGTTGTTTGCAAATGGGGAGATCAGGAGTTCTGGTGTTTGGGAATTGAAACAAAACTCTGTGAGATTTCACATGAATAAGAACAGCTCATTTATATCTGTGTGTGACCTCCCAGGAAGTGTAATTTGATTAACGGTGTGAGCCAAGGGTACACTTCAGCCAACTATACCCTTTTCAGTGATTCTTCAGGGACTTGGCCATTTGTACTGCATTTGAAACCTTCCATCCGTGATCCCAAAGGTGAGATTTATGTCACAAACTCTCAGCAACATATTCCAGGAAAAGGATCTGCAACCTGTTGCCCTCCTGATGATTCAGATTACAATTTACGGAATCCCAGCTAGCAAGGCCAATGAATAGAGTGTGTGGGATTTGTAATCCAAAACTTCTGGGGGGCTACAAGTTGCCTACTTCAACCTCAGGGGAAACTCTCTGTATTGAAGTCAGGTACTTTAAATGAAACCATTCACTATAATGCATTTTTTTTTAAAAAAAAAATCCCTACACCTTTTTCTTTTGTGAGTTTAAGTCCTGTTGTAGTTCCTGCCAGCTAGCAGTTCCAAAATATGCTTAATAGGGCTAATTGAAACTGGCATACTATGCAAACTTACTCTGAAGTAAGACTCACTATATGTAATGGGCCTTGTTTAAATAAATGCACATACGGTAGTATTTTACTGTATATTAATAATGCATGCCTGGAGTATGAGTTCTGTACTCCAGTTTCACTATACAAACTCTTGATACAAGCTCTTGATGTTCACTTCATTTGCAGTAATACAGCTAAATCATCGAGGCTCTAGAGAGCTAAGTATATGTTTTGTGCGGAATATATATAATCGTTCACATTTTCTGTAATTACAGAAAATTCCAATTTTTATATGATATTTGAGGAGTCAGAGAATTTTGTATCAGATCACATGAGATCATGCTAATAGCAGTGGTGGGTTGCTCCCAATTCTGTCTGGTTCTATAGAACCAGTAATAAAACTGGCGGGAGGCTCCGCCCATCTGCCACAATGTCATCATGGCTCATCTGTACATGCTCAGAAGCTTTTGAGCATGCGCAGAAGTGCACGCACTCCTGCTGTAAACAGTAAAGATAAGTAGAACCCACTCCTGGCTAATACCCTATCATTTGAAATGAACATTAATATTAGATACAACCCAGAAAATTAATCACAGTTGATAGGCTGTAGGCTGTAGCAGAGGTGGGTTATACTTACCTTTACTACCAGTTTGCAGTGGGAGAGAGTGCGGTTCTGCACATGTGCAGAAGCTTCTGCCCATGCGCAGATGAGCCATGATGACATCATGGCAGGTGGGCGGAGCCTCCCGTCGGTTTTACTACCGGTTCTATAGAACCGGACTAAACTGGGAGCAACCCACCACTGGGCTGTAGGTAAATAGAAGCTAAGAATCAACAGCAGTGTTGGTAGCAAAGCTAAGGTTTGATTTTGAATTTGGGTGCAAAAAAGACACTAAACATATCAAACCCAGAGTTGATTATTATTTGGGCCAAATCTCAACTCACATAGGAAGCTTATTATATCCTTCCTTTCCTGTTGGGCCCAAGAACAGCATTTGGTGGAAGGGCTCTGGCCATAATCTGAAACACAGTGTCCCAGAAGGCTTTCAAAAGAGCAGTGTCTGTGGTTTTAAAACCATTTTGAACAAACAAATGAGGGAAAAAGATGTTCCAGTAGGCATCAACCATCAATTTAGCAACAGACTTAATGACGGGGAATGATTTTGCCCAGTATCATTAATTTTTCAAATTAGTATTCATGCAATGTGGTGTAATATGCTATAACAGCATTTTTCATTTAAATGGCATTGTATAATACACATGAGCATGGGGGACTGTGTGTCTGCTTTAATGTTAATTGAAATATAAATCAATGAAATAATATGTCCTGCTGTAATAGCAAATCATTGCTAAGCTGTGAATGGTTCACCTCTCTCACGTGTCATCCTCTGCTTCATCCTTCTAGAAAGACTCAAAGCCAGGTTTCATTTGCAATATACAACAGTAACTTTCCAACATTATCTTCTGCTGGTATAGAAGTGATTCTATTTTAGCCCCCAACCCAATATTTAAATAGTCTCATCTGAATATCCCAATTTCTCCTCCTAAACTGCCATAGAGCCATGGTGGGAAAATGTTGCCATGTTCTCCCTCCTGTTTTAGGGAGGTGCCATCATGTGCTGAGTTCTGACTTGATAATCATTTGTAAATTCTTGTGCTCTGGCAACATTGACACAAAGAAGAGGCCTATTTATTAGGAGGATGGGTGGAATATGCATCAGCTATGCAGCATCTCAAAGCATTCAGCAAGCTATTCGTATTATGCCAACAAGACACCATATTGTCAGTGAGAGGATTCACTATAAACCAGGGGTGGGTTCTAAAAATTTTTACTACCGGTTCTGTGGGCATGGCTTATTTTGTGGGCATGGTTTGATGATCATGTGCCAATTCTTTAGGATTTAGCAGAGGTACTGGTCTACCAGGCTTTTAACTGCTTGCAGAGCTGTACTGATCTACCCATTTGTTCTTGGAGCGTTGCGGTCTACCCATTTGTTTTTGGAGGCACCGGTCTACTCATTTGTTTTTGGAGGCACCGGTCTACCCATTTGTTTTTCGAGCGCACTGGTCTACCACCACACTGCCTTTTAACACTGATCAGCTGTAGGGCGGCCCTTTGAAGCCCTGTGGCAAGAGTTTAAACAGGTTTTTTCCTTCTAGCCGATCAGCTGAGACTTGGGAAGCAGCAAATAGATTGGGGACAAATAAAAGGTAAGAATAATGCTGGGGGGGGAAGCGGGGGGCCCAGGTCCCAAACAAAGAGAATCGGTTCGGTGACGTCATATCATCACCGCTACCGGCTTGGCTGAACAGGGCCGAACCGGGAGGAACCCACCACTGCTATCAATCAATCAGAATAGAGCAGGAAAGGACCTTGGAAGTCTTCTAGTCTAATTCCCTGTTCAATCAGGGGACCCTGTATCATTTCAGACAAGTGACTGTCCAGTCTCTTCTTGGATACCTCCAGTGATGAAGCACCCACGACCTCTGACTGCAAGCTGTCATCAAGCAGTACAACTGAAAGGATAGGCTTTTGAAATAGCAGGACATCTGCATCTGTGGCCATAACACTATTTTTTATTTCTTACAAAAATACAGAGCGCTCTGGCAAAGACTGAAAACTGACTGGAGAAATATATCATAAGAATAACTGGATGATGGCAGTCTGTGGATGTTCCACAAACAGTAAACGAGATAGGTTTGGCCAATTCCACACTCAAACATTTAGTCATGAAATATCCTATGATTTTTTTGCTTTAGAAAATGGAAGTTGAAAAATAATTTATTATGGGTGTTGGAAAACATTCATTCATACCAATAGGCCTAATTTGCACTTTTGGAGCTGATCTTCAACTTACGATCATTCATTTAGTGATTGTTTGAACTTACTGAAAAAAGTGACTTATTGCAGGATTCACATGGTCACACCTGGGCACTTGGCAACCAGCATGTATTTATGATGATTGCAGCATTCTGGGGTCATGTGATTATCATTTGCAACTTTCCTAGCCAACTTCCAACAAACAAAGTTAATGGGAGAAGCTGGATTCACTTAATGACTGCACGATTCATTTAATGACTACAGTGGTTCACTTAGCAATTGTGGCAAAAGGGGTCATAACATTGCACGCCACTCACTTAACTGAAATTTTGGTCGAATTACAAGTCATAGGTTGAGAACCATCTGTATATGAATCGGACTTTAACTGTCCAATACATGTTGCATTTCTCTGACTATTGAAGTTTAGTTCCCAGCATTTATTTATTTATTCAATTTTTGTGGCTGCCCTCATATTCATGACTGTAGATGGCTAACAACAGTTTAAACAGTCATAAAAGCATATAACAGTGAGAAACTAACATCCAACACACATATAATCAACAGCCTATTTAAAAATAAAACCACCAAGAAAAAAAAAATCAACGTTGACATTGAAAGGGCAACATAGACCCCAAATTTAGTCACAAAGCCATATTTTAAGGGTTGATGGAATGCCAGCAAGGTTTTTAAAAATGCAACAACAAAATATACAACTTTTTAAGACAATGTAGCCTTTAATTCTGTACAGTTCTTTCAAAAAAGTATGCTTGAAAAACCATATAGCAGTGACATTCTGAGTTGATTTAAATTACAGACTAATGTGAAAATGGAATAGATTTATGTGTAAAACATGTGAATTAGATTGGAAAGACAATCTGTCCATTTTTAGAACTGATTGTTTATCCTGCTATCTATCCACAATTCCAGAAAAGGAGCCTTGACAGTCCTGTACTGAATGACAAAATCAGCCATGTTAAAATTTGCCTTTTCACGCCATCATGTTTTTATTTTATTTTAGGTCATTATTGTATTTTCTAACAACAGTTGTAGTTTCATCTTTGGCAGAAATTCCTCCCTAACTATCCTCCTTTTTGAAAGGGAAGCCATTAGAAGGAAGTTGCTCTGATTTCACATCAGCCTGAAGTTTGGCAAAGAGCCGTCCATCTGTAGAATCCATCTCCTCTTCCAGTCCTCTGAGCATTAGCAGAGTGTGTGCAATTTTGACACCAGAGAATTTTCCTCACAGATGCAAAATCCTTACCTTACTTTTTATTGTTGAAAGAGCAATGGAACATCATTAAACCCAGTGTGGAGTCAAACACTACAATAATTCAGGGCTGCAGGTACAAGCAAGTGCATGCCAAAGAGTTCAAAGCTAAGCTTTTTTCTGTGCTTTTCAGATTTGGTGCTTTGCTCAGTTCTTGTTTTCTGACTCCATCTTTTCTCATTTGTTATGTTAGTAAGTAAGATGATGAATAAGCTAAATTCTGAAGTAGCCCTCAGGTCTCCAAGATCTCACATTCCCCTCTCTTCTTTTCCTGTTTTGCAGTAAAAAAAATAAAAAAAACAGAAAACCAGAAAAGACTATAGAGATCCCTTTTTAATTGCTAAAGTGTAGCTCCTTAGAGATATACTTAACCACTTCAGGGACGTGGTGGCTCAGTGGCTAAGACACTGAGCTTGTTGATCGAAAGGTCGGCAGTTCAGCAGTTCAAATCCCTAGTGCCGTGAAACGGGGTGAGCTCCCGTTATTTGTCCCAGCTTCTGCCAACCTAGCAGTTCAAAAGCACATAAAAAAATGCAAGTAGAAAAATAGGGACCACCTTTGGTGGGAAGGTAACAGTGTTCCGTGCACCTTTGGCATTTAGTCATGCCGGCCACATGACCATGGAGACATCTTCAGATAGCACTGGTTCTTCGGCTTTGAAACAGAGATGAGCACCGCCCCCTAGAGTCGGGAACGACTAGCATATATGTGCAAGGGGAACCTTTACCTTTAGCTCCTTCAATAATTCCCATTTTTGAAATATGCTGCTAATTCTGAATTAAAAGGAAAAAGAAGTCAGCAAGCCTTTTTGTTACCAATCTGGATAGGACCAACTGCTTTTAGATCTTTCTCTTTCAATGGTGGCTATAACTTCATAATGCCAAATTGGATGAAGAATGTGCAAGTACTTCCCCATCACCCTTATTTGTAACTTTCTGCCCACTTCTTTTCAGTCGTGACTATCTGATATTAAGTGTTTACAATGGCGTTTTTAAATCTTTACAAGTCATAAATTTATACAAATTCTGGGAGCACCCTGCTTGCATTCATTCCTTTTGGGTCAGCCAAATGGATTTCCATCCATTTTCTGGTCTTGGAATGGTAAACTTGAAATGACCTACACATTAAAAAAAAAATCCAGTCCCTGAGGCCTGGAATTTGCAGACGTTTCTTTCAAATCTTTTCTACAATACAAGAGGAATAGGCTTAAGGGAAGTGGAAGGTATGCAGCAATTTTTAAAATTTCTCTTTTGCCTCTCCTTTCTCCCTCCCCCACCCCAAGAAATTTCATTAGGGAAATACTGGCATGCTTCTGAAATCAAAGGCTTTTCCTTGCCTCGCCTCCCCTTCCCATTTTCACAACGTTGCCATCTCATCCTCCCATTCTTGTATACTTGTTGTTGCCCGCCAGCGGCCTGCGCGGCTTGTGGCTGATCCCGACGAGGAGGCTGGTGTGGTGTCGTTGAAAGCCTGCATTTTGAAAGGAGTCTGTTTGTAATAAATGAGTTTTTGGAGCTTGGTGTGTGTCACACTCCTTGCGATCCGGAGCTGGGGCAGAACAATACTAGAGCTCTTGCTCATTTCAAAACCTGCTTTACTCATATTAGGAATAGTTTTTCCTCATCTAGAAGAGTGTAATATAGAGTATTACAAAGAAACACTGAGAAGGAAAAGAATACTTTCATATGATGGCTGCTATTCTAACATCTGGAAAATTATTTTATTTTTAGAAGGAAGAAAGGCATGCATAGAATATGCATGCGTGGCTTCCTTGTTTAACAGGAAAAAAAAGGGTGGGGGGAATAAATGGTGTCTTCAAGCCTTTGTGCTTCATTCTTTTTACAACCTGCAGCATCCATACTTTGCTAGTTCTGCTGGAGATAGATAGTAGGCATCTTGGAAATGAAACTGCCAGTATTTCATTCAACATAAGGGCTGAATGGAATGGAATGACTCCAATGTCGTAAGTCATTGACAGATGGCACTACTAGAAGTTCTGCTAGAAGTTCTGATGCATTCTTTAGCACCTGTTTCTTCATTTCAATTGTCAGGCAATTGCTGTGAGAATAGATTGTGTTGCTATTGTTCATGAAATAAAAGTCTGCAGTGAGTACTTTTCAGTGTTTTCAGCAAAGCACCATGGTTAAATTTTTGAGTGCCAGAAATTCACCACTGAATGCAGGATGTTTATGGTGATGACTATATCAGTGGTGGGTTTCTACTGGTTCACCCTGGTTCGGGAAAGCCGGTAGCAGCTGAGAGCAAACCGGTTCGCTCTGACGGTCAACTGGGCTCTCCTGCCCGCCCCTGCGCTATACCTACCTATATTCGTAGGTAAAGCATGTGCATGAAGTGAACTGTTTGTTACATTGGTTGAAACCCACCACTGGACTGTATTGATGTGAGTACTGTGCATCTCTGGGCCAAATAAACAAACAAATAAATAAAAAATCTAAAGATGCTGAACAAGTAAGAGCTGATTTGTGTAATCAGGAATGAAACCTGTGACAGCAACCAATACATTTTACATGAGATGGACTGAATAATGAGGATTGGAGGATCATGAATAGGGAAAATGATAACAAGCTTGGTAATCTGTGCCACATTACTGATGTTTTTCAGGGTTGGAAACCTTGTGCAAGACAGGTTCCTTTATGCTGACTGGGGAGATGAAAGCTTCAAGAGTTGAAATGCTATGAGAAGGAAAGTGAGAAATTTCTTCACAGTATTGTTAAGCTTACAAAATATGGCCTCAACATTATGATCCAGAAATGAAGCATCAGCCCATGGAATAGCATAACAAAGTTTTACTTACAGAGAAAAAAAAAAATCAAAGCCCAGCCTTCAACAGGAAAATTCATAGTAACATTTTTGGGGGGATGCACATAGTATTTTTTTTTTTTTTACTATATATGGATTTCCTTGAACCCAGCATCACTACCAACTCTAAATGGCAACACTTAAAACTTTGAAACCATGATTAGACAGAGTTCAAAACTACAAGAAGGGAATTTTGCAGCAACATGACAATGCTAAACCTCGCATCCCACAGGCCACCCAAGTGGTAATTGTGAAGTTATCCCATTCGCCATAGAGTCCAAACTAAGCCCATGCTTTTCCCCAAATTAAAGGAATATCTTTGTAAGCATCTGTTTGGCTCAAATAAAGAGATGAGAAAGACTCTGAAGAAAGATCTGACTGAAGAAACGAAGTATGAAGTTCTTTTCTGACAACTTTATGAAGCTTATCAATTGTTGGCAGAATTGTGCAGTAAAAGGTGGTGATTATGTGGTGAGGTAAATAGTACTAGAAACAAAAGATCTCATTTCAAGGTTTACTTTCCTGGGTCATTTATTAAAATATCCCTATATTAACAAAAACTACAGAAATGGAGGCATTACTTTTTATTGGACCCCCAAAAGTAAAGGGTTTCCTGAAAATTCTGGTCAGTACATTTGAAAAAAAGATATAATAGTGTTAGAAAAGGTTCAGTTGAAAGCAACCAAAATGATTAGAAGGTTCAATCCACAGGAGTGAGAAAAGACTAGAACATTAGGAACCATTTAGTGAGTGGGGGAGAACATGAAAGGCATAAAACCATGCACAGAGAAAACACTAGGATCAGGGATCATCCAAGGTAGTTGGTTTGGATGGATTTAGGACAGACAAATAAAGTACTTTTTCACACCGTGCATACTTAACATGTGGAATTTACAGATACAATGATGGATGACCAACATGGATGGCTTTAAAAGATAAATTCAGAGGAAAGATCTATCAAGGGCTATCAGTTTTGGGACAGTATTACTTCCTTGGATGGGGGACAGCATGCCTCCAAATATTGTTTGCATAGCAAAATGGCAGGAGAACAGTAGTAGCTATGTGAGCAGAAGCAACTATGTCTTGCTGACATAGTTGCTACTGCTCCCCTGCCATTATGCTATGTAAACAATATTTGGAGGCATGCTGTAACAATGCCTCAAAACTGATAGCCCTCGATAGAGCATTCCTCTGTTGGTTGATGGGCCTCACAGAGGCATTTGGTTGGATGCTATGAGAAACAAAATGTTTTGGCTCCACCAAACATTACTAAGATTTTAAGCAACTGTGTGCACTAGGAATTTTTGAACTGGGATATATATTAACATAAATTAACTTTTTTAAAAAAGTTACTAGCACAGAACTGGTTACAGTATTCATTGGTCAATGATAACTGAGTGTACAGGGAAATGTTGGAATCTTTCCACTCAGCTTTAATGGATGATTATCTACTGGCAATGCTAGAAGCTCAAAGGAGATCCTTATTTTAGCCTTGAAGTCCTGATCAGCTCCATATTTGATACTATTATTGGATGATTATTTGGCAGGGGATCAGGAGTCTGAGTTGAGTTGACATCTGAGTTGAGTTGAGTTGACTTTATGTTGACATAAAGTCAACATTAAAGAATGAACCAAAAGCCTTAAAAAGAAAACCAAGAGTTAGGTTTATTAAGCAATCAGGATCAAAGATGATTCAGGAGCAGGAATTCATCAATAATTAGAAATATAAATAGAGATTAATCCAAGAATAAGCTACTACAAGTGACTCACCTTGCTGTTGAAACATGAAACCAGTGAGAAAGGAACCTCCTTTACTATATATTAATGACAAGTGATGTAATTAGTAGGAATGGATAGATTTTTTTTTCCAAAGAGCCATCAGTGCAGTTTATTGGCTGGCAACACACATTTACTAACACAATTATTGATTGTGTTAGTAATACATGCTTTAACAGTGGTTTTTTCTCAACAATTGCTGAACAAATTGACTCAGACTGCTTGTGAAATATGGGATGATTTTAAGGTACTTAATGAAGACCTTTCATCCCTTAAAAATTCCAGCCTTTGAAAAAGACCAGGACTAATTGGTATCCAGGCCACACCCAGTTTTGAATTGTGGTGACCCTCTCTTGACATCTTGGCAAAATCTGATGTAGTCTTCAAACCACTGAAAGTTGGCACCCCTGCTGTAGATTATAGGATACTATAATATAAAGCAGTCCTTCTAGATCTAATGCCTTCCAGACATGATGGACTGTGTCTTCTGCAATGCTGGCAAGGAATTATAAAAGCTGAATTCCATTACATCTGAAAAGCACCAGGATGGGGCAAGACTGATTAAAAGTAATTATTTTAGAAACCCAGCTCTTTCAAAACTCTTCCTTGCTGAGCCTTCACAGGGGATAAGAGGCTGATTTGAGAGTCTCCTCTACAAGTCTAAACTCCGCATGGATTTGGCAGAGCAGCTGCGACCAAAACTAGCTGATCAGAATTAACACAGCAAGTTATTGCTGAGTTTGGCTCTTAATTCTAATCATATCCACACAATGGTAGAAGTTCAATTTTATACATCAAGTGGAACATATTATTTAATAGGCTCATTAATCCTGCTAAACTCAGGAAAAACAATGTATAGTTTAAACCCTGTCAGAGAGAGCCTGTGTGATTATGCAAGTGGTTAAGTGTTAGTCTGTGCAGACCAGTGCTCAATCCCATACTTAGCCATGAAGCTCACTAGGCAAGCTATACCATTCAGCCAGAGGTGGGTTTCAGCAGGTTCTGACCAGTTTGGTAGAGGAAAGTTTGAGTAGTTTGGAGAACCAGTAAATACCACCTCTGACTGGCCCCGCCCCCATCTATTCTCTGTCTCCTGGGTCCCAGCTGATTGGAAGGGAGTGGGGATTTTGCAGTAACCTTCCCCTGGATTGGGGAGGGAATGGAGATTTTACAGTATCCTCCCCTTGCCATGCCCACCAAGCCACGCCCACCAAGCCATGCCACACCCACCATACCACACCCACAGAACCGGTAGTAAAACATTTTGAAACCCACCACTGCATTCAACCTTATCCTGTTCAAAGGACTGTAAGGATAAAAGAAAATGTGGCAATAAAGCTATTTGCCCTGCATGCCTTGAAAGAAAGTCAGGCTAGAAAATGGACTACATCAACACAGAAAACCACTATACTGGGCTGACAGATCTTGAATCTCATATAATTATTTACTGAATAGCAGTCTATTTTACAACTGTGTAATAATATCAGACACAGCTATGCTATATGCCCGTGATGGTGAACCTATGGCACACCTGCCAGAGGTGGCACACAGAGCCCTCTCTGATGGCATGCGAGCCCTCTCTGATGGCATCAGCAGTCAGGTCTGCTGCATATGCGCGCACCTCTCCTGCTGGCCAATTGGTCTTCGGGTCTCTGCCGCACATGCAAGGTGCATATGGGGGGCCTTGCACATATGTGTGAGGGTGGGGGGCTATGCACCGGGGCGGGGTGCATGCAGGGGGCCGTATGCCCATTGCATTTTGGGGGTTTGGGCGAGCATGCGCTTTGGGCATTCGGTCCGGAAAAGATTAACTATCACTGCTATATGCTGTACAGCTCAAAGATTAATTGTGGATCCAAAGAAATAAGAAATACTGAGCACCAGAATATTTATCTGTATCCTTTACTGATCCAGATCTGTGTATTTCTGTGGTGTGTTATCAGTAACTATGATCGCAAGGAAGGAGATGCATGATTCTGCCTCCTGTCCGAGGATTTAGTTTATGAAAAGTGAGCATCTGTAAACTCTAGTCTGGCTCTTAAAGCTCCACTCCATGTGGGTTGGATTTCTGTGCTAGATGGCTGCATTTCACAGACATCTGGATTCAATAATCTGGTTGATACAGGCCATAAAATTAGAAACTGAACACTCCAGAAGGTAGAGGTCAGCCAGTGATTCATTGTGATCTAATGTGCTGGGCAGCAGCTCTTTGTGGTCGAGTAACAGGCTGTGTGAGGAACGGAAGGGCGGGATGATGGAAAGGGATCAACCCGCACTGCTGAGCAAGGCAAGAACTAGTTTGTTTTTCACTGTCTTGACCTTGGAAAGTAGAAATTGGGACCCACATTCTATATAGCACATCTGCAGCCTTTCTTATTTCGAGCTGGCAAGTAGCTTTACGAAGGAAGTAAGACTTCACAGCAATTTAACTTGGCATATACTCTTATCCTAACATTTTTGTGGGCGCAGAAGTGCATACTTCTCCATCCAGCTTTCTTTCCTCAGGCTTAGGTTTTAAAATTTGGTTGAGCTCTTTCTTCTTGTCGACCCTTGCATTCTTACTGAGCGTTCTTCAAATCCACTATCCTGTTACAGTTGAAGTTTTATTTTATTTATTTGTTAGAATTATGTGATCTCCGTCCTTTTTTTCCACGAACTCTGGGTAATATACATCTGGATCTCTCCTACCATTTTTACTGCCAACAATTCCCTGAGATAGCTTGGGCTGAGAGTGAATGACTCAAAATATTCTTAGTGGGCTTTCATGAGTGACGTGACTTGGAGTCTCTCTAATCCTGATCTAATTCTTCAGCCAAGACTGTCTGGCAGATTTCTTCCCCAAAGCCTTTGTAACTTGGTTTAATATATTAATAAACAAACTCATCTATTCCTAAATGTAGCAAAATCTTTTGAGCTTTGTAAGCCTTACGGACATCTAGATTTTGCTCACCAGTGATCTCATAGGTTATTTAAAAAGAATTATGAAACTTAGATCTTTTGTCTTCAACTCAAAGGCAACTTTTAGCTCAAAGGGCTTTTCTATTTAAATTTTTCATCCTATACATTTCTTATCATTAAGTAAATATTGATAAAACTTAATAATAAACGGTTTTGCCTGTATTAAAGACATTTTGATAAAAAGGAGAAATAGGATGGCAAATTGTTTAGTTAGTCATAAGGGTGCTGCTTCTCTTTCTGCTTATTATGCTGAAATGAACAAGAAAAAAAAGAAAAGGAATATTTCAGGAAAAAAATTTAGAATAATTAACAAGTAAGCTAGCCAATCATGCTGGAAGCAAAGGTTTGAGAAGATCAAAAGTCTTGTTTTTGGATTTTGGGTAAATCTACTATTGTACTTACAAATAAGGTAAAACATTACATATGAAATTGTATCGCAAAATAATATATTAAAATTATTTAATCTTTCAAAAAAAGTAGCTTTCTAAATCTGTTGCAGCAAAACTCACAGGCTTATGGTCAAAGGCACTTGCAGACCAATAAAGAGTGTGTGTGTGGAAGTGACAAATTTGCATAAATTCACCTCTTACATACTTGTCTGCCACATCATGATGCAAGTATGAAAGGGTCGATGTGTTGGGCCATTACAATGTGCATTTAAGTTGTTCTGGCATATCCATGGTTAGGATTGGCTGCCTTTGCTTATGATGTCATTGAAATGGTTTCATAAAGCATTGATGAGTCACAGTCTACTTCATTAGTAAATGCCTGGCCCAAAGAGCTTAACACCAAGCCATGAAAGCTTCTGTATAATAAATGTCTTGCTCCCTGTAACTGGCCACCAAATAACATATTCAAAAGGAACTGTTACTTGCAAATATATCAGAAAAATACTCTTTTCTCTTGCATAGAATTTTGATAGGAATTTCTTTTAAAACAATTATATCTGTATTGTTAATTTTCAATCTTCTATCAAAATGTTGCTGCAAAACTTTATCTCTTGTCTTTTTCCTAACAAAATGGACAAAAGAAAAAAAAATGCCTTGGCACATTCTTATTGTGGCAAAATTACACATTCTATATCAATTTTTGCCTCCATAGCAACAAAGTATCTCAGTTTAGTGTTATCTTTTGTTTTATAAAATCTGCCAATTACCTGCACTATATAGTAGTAAAAAGGAAGTATTCCCATGAAGGTCTGATTTGTTTGTCCGGTTTAATTTAAGTTTATGCAAAAATGCTTTCATCAAAAGTAAAATAATAAAAATAAAAATAACTGTTGTCTTTATCCATTTTAATTTTTTTAAAAATAATCTCTTTGTTAAACTTTTTACCAAAAGTTTAAGGATGTAAACACCCTTAAAGTCTCTTTTTATTTTTATAACCCAGAAAAAGAATTACATCAAGAGATATTTTGTCTTTACTATAAAGAAAACCTCTCTTTATCTATAGATTAATTAATTCCAAGTGTGATTTAGAAATGAGGATGACTGAAATTATTATCCATATAGGCTATGTTATGGCTGTAAGTTTAAATGGAATCATGTGCCTCTTAAGCCACTCAACCTACAGGACACTTGCAAAAACTTTTATTCCTGTAGCTTACTCACAACGACCAGCTATCCAGAGTACAAGTGAGTTATAATCTCTCCTTCAACCATTGAGACTTTGCCAGCCAGCACCCAGCCTCTGGTTGGCATTCTTGGCTTTAATGTTGTCTGGCTCATTTGGGATATCAAGTCTACCATAATCCCCACCAGAATCTCACTCATGGACTGGAAATTAGATGAAAGCCACAGTGTAGGAAATGGCAGGGGAAAAATTGTGCTAAAATTAAGTGCAAAAAAGAAAATGCTATATATGTAATTATAAATTCTACGGTTTTGCAGGTGATGCAAATACTGAATATTTATATGTGAAAAATAAATTGGAAAATATGAATGTCTGCATGTAAGTTGGATAGGAAAACAACAAAGAAATATGTATTAGTCTGTATGGTACTCACTTCAGTCTTGAATAATGTCAGCCTCAGCTTTGCCTGCTTCAGCTGCCATAAGAAACGGGGGGAGGGATTAGTTATGGAGCAAAGGGTGGGAAGATGCAGGAGGTGTTTTTTTTCCTTGTAGGATGTGTCTTCATAAGAAACGAAAGTGGATCTTCAAAGGGGACGGCTGACCAACTGCCCTACATTCCTGATGAATGACGCTGCCAGACGTGTTACCACCTGACCTTTGGAAGACCTTTGGATTGGCTGATGATTTATGGACACGGGGTGGGGGGAGAAGCTTAATAGATGCATTTCGCGCGTTTTGCTCACTTCCAGCTTTACCTGGGTTGCGATCATTTCATATTCAGTAAAAGTACTAAACTCTTCAAAATGTTTGAGTTTGGGTTTTTCTTTCCTGGATGTTGAAGGAAGCATACCTGACATTAAACTGGAAGTGAGCAAAACAAGCCACCGCCAAAAGCTACCGGGGCTGGCCAAAAGAAAGGCGACAAAATACCCGCCAAAACCCGCGGCACTGCCCTGAAAGGAGAAGTCATTGAGTTCACTCCCCGAAACCAGGGTGAGTTGGGAACTCTGACCAACGATGATGACAGCGAGACGGACTCCAACTCCGACACCGACGATCGGGTGAGTCACACGGAAGAACCCTTACTCATCCCCGTAGAAATAAGGGTGCCCTCCACAGGGGCTCACGCGCAATTGTTAGCCCTGTTGGACTCGGGGTGCACTAGGTGCATAATTAGCCCCAAAGTAGTGGAGGAAATGGGAGTGAGACTAAAAACTTTAAAAAGACCCATTGCATTTTGCCAATTAGACGGGTCGATTGCAGAAGGGGGCCCAGCTAGCTTTATGACCGAACCCCTTGAGCTGCAGTTGGGGAATCATGTAGAGAATCTCAGATTTATTGTAGCCCCTGGTATGGAAAGACCCCTCATTCTAGGACTGCCCTGGCTTCGCAAATGGAACCCATGAGTAAATTGGAAGACGGGGGTCCTGCGCATCTGCACAGCAGAACCAACTCCGGAAAAGGAAGGTCCCCCCTCAGGGACGATATAAGACCAGAAAGGGTGGCAGTAGCCATTAACTATATTGAGGGAGAAGAGAAAATTCCAAAGGAATATTGGGATCTCAAGGAAGTGTTTAGCGAAAAAGCATCGGATGCTCTGCCTCCCCACAGGGCCACTGACTACACCATTGAGATACTCCCTGGGGTGAAGCTTCCCAAACCAAAAATTTACCCCATGACACCACGAGAATTGGGGGAATTGCGAAATTTTATTGACAAAAACTTAGAACGGGGATTCATCGAACGAGCCAAACCCAAGGTGACAGTGCCAGTAATGTTCCACGAAAAGAAAGATGGATCCTTCCGTTTAGTAGTTGATTATAGAAACATGAACGCGATTTGCGTAGAAAATGTCTATCCCCTCCCACTCATGAAGGACATGTTAGCCCATTTAGGGAAGGGAAAAATTTTCACCAAACTTGATTTAAGAGAGGCATACTACCGAGTGAGAATAAAAGAGGGAGATGAATGGAAGACAGCATTTAATTGCCCACTGGGATGTTTCCAGTTTAGAGTACTCCCTTTTGGACTACAGGGAGCCCCGGCTGTATTCATGCAGTTGATCAACGAAGTATTGCATGACCATGTAAGATTGGTTCGAGCGGTCTTGAAGAAACTCAGAGCAGCTGAACTCTATGCCAAACTTTCTAAATGTGAATTTCACCAAGACAAAATCGACTATCTTGGATATCGTATATCACATGAGGGAATAGAGATGGACCCTAAAAAGGTCCGGGCAGTACTGGAATGGGCCGCACCTCGCACCCATAAACAGTTACAGAGCTTCTTAGGATTTGCTAACTTTTATAGACAATTTATCCCCTCTTTCGCGAAAATCGCACTACCAATTACAGACTTGCTAAAAACCAAAGGGGAAGTAAGGCCCAAACCTTCGAAACCACTAGAATGGACTATGGACTGTCAAACTGCTTTCGAAAAATTAAAACGGCTGTTTGCGGCTGAACCTGTCCTCAAACACCCTGACATGGAACAACCTTTTGTAGTACAAGCTGACGCTAGCGACGTAGCTGTAGGAGCAATACTCTTGCAAAAGAATGAAAACAGGATATTACAACCCTGTGCTTACACGTCCCGTAAACTATCAGACACGGAAAGGAGATGGGCCATATGGGAGAAAGAGGCATTTGCAGTTAGATGGGCACTGTTAACATGGAGACAGTTTTTAGAAGGGGCGAAACATCCTTTCGAAGTGTGGACTGATTATAAGAATCTAGAAGCATTAAAAACACCATGCAAACTATCCCCAAAACAGGCTCGTTGGGCCCAACATTTCAAGCATTTCAATTTCACTTTACGTTACCTCCCTGGTGGGAAAAACTTCATGGCGGACGCACTTTCCAGATTGCCGCAGTACAACAGCATCAAGAAGGAAGTGGTTCAACCAATGATCCCCTTGACACAATTGGCACAATTGACAATTGACACTCTGTCACTACCAGAACTCAGCGTAAAGCCGAACCAGAACTCTCGGGGGATTTACTCGAAAAATTGTGAGAAGCGCTAAAAACCGACGAGTGGTTTAAGAACCACTCGAATGAATGCACACTTCGTGACGGACTAGCTTGGATTGGATCGAAACTGTATGTTCCAGCCACTTAAAGGACAACCGTATTGACATATGCTCATGATGCTAAGGCCGCAGGACACTTTGCGTTTGTCAAGACTCTACATCTTGTTAAGAGACAATTTTGGTGGCCTGGACTTAAAAAGAACATAGAGGCATATGTGGCTAGCTGTCCAGTATGTGCCTTGGCTAAAAGACCTCCAGGAAAATCCCCTGGATTACTGCAAAGTGTGGCTAGACCGAACACCCCATGGAAGGAAATATCTATGGATTTTATTGTGGACTTACCAGACAGTGAGGGCTGCACTGTCATTTGGGTAGTAACTGATTTGTTTTCCAAACAAGTACATTTCATCCCTTGCTCAAAGATCCCTTCAGCAAAAACCCTCGCAAAACTGTTTATTCGGCAAATTTACCGACTACATGGAACTCCGAAAAGAATAATTTCTGACAGGGGCGTGCAATTTACTTCCAGTTTCTGGAAGGAGTTTTTGAAATTGATAGGCTCCGCACAGGGGTTAAGTTCCAGTCACCACCCTCAGACAAATGGGGCCTGTGAAAGAACCAATGGGGTGCTCGAACAATACCTGAGGTGTTACGTAAATTACCAGCAAGACAATTGGGTAGACTTGTTGCCATTTGCAGAAGTGGCATATAACAATTCTGTACACAGTAGCACCGGATTCACCCCTTTTAAAGTCGCATCGGGCCAGGATTTTGTACCCATTCCCGAGTTACCACAAGATGATCCTCAAAATCCCTCCTTGATGGATTGGATTGAACAGCTAAAGAGCACATGGGCAGTGACTCGGAAGGCATTAGATGAGGCACACCGGGCTCATAAGGCGCAAGCCCATAAGAGTCCCCAGCTCACATTTATAAAGTGGGGGATAAAGTCTATTTATATACCAAATACCCAGATAAACCTTAATTATTGTATATATTCTGTTTCTCTCTCTTTTCTTTCCTCTTATTTAGGAATAACGTCTCTTCTGCAAGAGGGGCCGAATGTCAGCCTCAGCTTTACCTGCTTCAGCTGCCATAAGAAACGGGGGGAGGGATTAGTTATGGAGCAAAGGGTGGGAAGATGCAGGAGGTGTTTTTTTTCCTTGTAGGATGTGTCTTCATAAGAAACGAAAGTGGATCTTCAAAGGGGACGGCTGACCAACTGCCCTACATTCCTGATGAATGACGCTGCCAGACGTGTTACCACCTGACCTTTGGAAGACCTTTGGATTGGCTGATGATTTATGGACACGGGGTGGGGGGAGAAGCTTAATAGATGCATTTCGCGCGTTTTGCTCACTTCCAGCTTTACCTGGGTTGCGATCATTTCATATTCAGTAAAAGTACTAAATTCTTCAAAATGTTTGAGTTTGGGTTTTTCTTTCCTGGATGTTGAAGGAAGCATACCTGACAAATATATTATGCCCAATGAGAAATACCAATAGTTTTCCAAGTGCATGAAATAAAATATGAAATGTGAGAATCTGGTAACCCAGATGGGATATAAGAATATAAGATGGGACAATGTCGGCTGGAGACCCCCAGGGGGAGAGCCTTCTCTGTGGTGCCACCTACGCTCTGGAACAATCTACCCCCAGAGATACGAGTGATCTCCGACCTCTGGACTTTTCGTCGGGCCCTAAAATCCTATTTTTTTCAGTTAGCCAGGCTGTCCTGATTTTACGGCTGGTTTTAAAATTTGATATGGATTTTAATTGAAAAGTTTTAAATTACGGGCCAAATTTATTTAATTATTTTAAATTTATTTTTAACTTTTGTGTATAAATGTTTTTTATCTTGGCTGTTCACTGCCCTGAGTCCGAAAAGAGAAGGGTGATATAGAAGTTTGAAAAATAAATAAATAAATAAATAAATAAATAAATAAATAAATAAATAAATAAGAACTAGAAATGCCCTTACTGTGCAATTGTTAGGTCTTTAATTCAGAAGACCTGGTATGCATTATCATCTGAATTATCCCTATGTGATGGATATCAAGTAAACATTCTGTAACGGCATGAAAGAATTCAGAACACCAATTGTCATATTTATGGATGCATTTGAGAAAAGAACCTTTGATTCCGAAATGTGTGATGAATGAACAAGTATCAGCCTTCCCTGTTAGGCCAAACAGAAAACATGACCAGATGAACTAATTCTACTTTATGGCAAAGCGACATTACCAGAATCTTGCAAGTCTGTAAGTATAAATTTCCCACTGTTTCCATTACAATCCAAGAAGCTAGGGAGGGTCCCTTCTGAGCCTCTTTCTTTGTCCACACTCCAACTTCAGGCTGTGTCCTCTCTTATCTGATGGTTCTCTATGCAGCATCTTATTGCTCCATCTATTAAGGTCTTTCCCAGATATCATGACATCAAGCCCTTTGAGACTTTGCTTAAATTGAATGAGCATTTAAATTGTACTGAAGCCTGATGAAGAAATGCATCGTGTGTTATATTCCTCTTAAAAAAAGGGTAGTGTTGCCAAAGGCAATTCTTGATGAAGGGCATCTAGGCTTCTTGCCAGCTCTGCCCTAACCTGTCGTCCCATCTCAAGCTGTGAATCCCATGGACTTTGCTATCTATCTTGTGAAATAAATCCCTTCCTTCTTTGCAAGGCATTTTGCCAGCTTCCACAATGTTTGCAGTTACTCCAGGTGTTCTAGTGCAAACATCACCTCCATCTGCTCCTGTTCCTCTGGGAGATGACATGTTTTCATTACCCCATATAGCCATTTATGGCTATGTTCACTTCAAGTAGAATGGAGGGTCCTGAGTGGGATGATGAGCTCTTATACCTACATGCCACATTCACAGTTTTGGATAAACATATTTATAGGGTGGATCAAGAAGGCATCCCTTTCTAGTCCATACATTTATGTCTCAAAACATATTGTGTGAATGGTGTTGATTGTAGCAAAGAACAGCTGGAAAGTATGAGAAGGTTGATAATTATTACTATCCATTTCTGCATTGTAGGCACATAGTGTGTCAGCATTTATATTATCCCTTCATTTAAGAGTGCATGACCAACACAGCTGCTCATTCCTGATTAGTGCCTGATAATTCAGGAAATATTTGATCCCATTTGCCCATAGCTGGGACTTGTGAAAAGGAAGTGTACTTGTGTTGGAGGATCATATTTATGCACTCTCCACTGTAAGAACCAGAGTCTTAATTATGTTTCCAGCTCTCTCCTCCAGGTCCTGGCCTATGTATAGAACTCAGTGAAAATGAATGACATTCATAATTTGAAAGAGACACTGGACTGTCTACTGGTTAAAATTTCCCTGTAAGTACTGAGTTTTCATAAGTGAAAGTGTTCATAAGTGAAAATTACACACACACACACACACACACACACACACACACACACACACACACACACACATATATATATATATATATATATATATATATATATATATATATATATATATATATATATATATATATATATATATATATATATATATATATTTGTTTATGTGAGAGTGCGTGCAGATAGCGGTTTGTGTGTGGTAGGGACACATCTACCAGAAGAAAACACACACAAACCGCTATCTGCACGCACTCTCACACCACCACCCTGCCCAGATCAACTCTGTAGCCAAGACACTCATTTCCAGAACAAAACGCTTGAACTTTTTTGGTCTAGGATAGAAAATGAAATATTTGAAATAATTAAGAAGAGGGACAAATTGAAATTGGAAACCATATTATTATTAATATTGAATGAAACAACATTAACAACTGGAGAAAGAGAATTGGTGAGGATTTTGGTCATAATGGGGAGAATTATAATTGCTAGATATTGGAAATTAAATGTTGACTTAAAATTAGAAGAATGGTATAATGAAACATGGAAATTTGCATTAAATGATAAATTGACTTGTGATATTAAAATTAGAAGTGGTATATATAAAAAAAATGTTTTTTGGAACACTTGGCAACCATTTGTGAACTTTGCACTTGGGATGCAAACCGGCACCATTGGATGAACCGGCACCAGTACCTTATCAAAGAGATTTCTGGAAGAATTGAAGACTTCAAGTTTCTAAAACTTCCTTTCCGTTTGTATAGCACATTGGGGGAAAATTTTTTTTTTCTTTCCTTACTATTGATTTTTTGTATTGATTTTTTTCTCTTTTTTGTTATTCCTTAACAATAAAAATATAATAAAAGAAAAGAAAAGAAAAGAAAGGATTCTGGTAGGCATCACAGCACCCTTGATTGTTAGTTGAGATCTCAGCCTATCTTCTGACTCGATCCTCTCTCTCTCCCTATTGCTAGCCACCCTCTGCAAAGAAGGAAGAATTCTGGCAGGCCTTACAACACCACTGGTTGCTTGTTTGGTTGCTCTGCCTCTCTTCTGATGTTAACACTCGAGTTTCTCTCAGTGCAGGTCCCCAAATACTTGATAACCTAGAGGCGTCGTTTTGTCTGTTCATATTCTGCAGCCTCTTTTCAATTTCGATGGCCTCCCTGATTATTCTTTTGTTGAGATGTTCCTCTTTCGCCACTGTTCTGGTTTTATTAAAATCAATATCGCTCTGTAAGGAATTTTAGAAGATTTTAAGCTGGGATTTTAACTAGGATTTTAAATATTTTAACCAACTTATTTATAATGACGCGGGAAAACACCCGAGATTTTAATTTTTTGTATATGCACACCTGAGAAAACTTAAGAAGACATATATATGTATATAATTTACATTCAGCATTTAAAATGTTGTGGGAGGATAGTGGAATCCGGTTTGACCCCCAGCCGAAATGGTGGACTCTCTCCCCTGGACTTTTTCTTTAAACCATCATTAAGAATCCTTGGCCTCTTTCCACCTTCCCCAGACAGACTTTTGGAACCTTAAAATCATCCGCTGATCTCTTCACACTGCGAGACTCCTCCCTCTCGCGGGCCTGGCCCTCCATGTTATCGAGGGCCTATCTTGATGATTGGTCTTGGAACCCCGAGAGATGTCATGCAGCAAAGAGGGGGTTGAGGGGTTTTCTACATAAATTTTTAATGAAACTTTTAAGGGGTGGGAATAATGATTTTTTAAGGGGAACCGGGAGGAAGACCAAGGGGTTTGGGGGGATGAACCCACTAGGGTCAGAGCCGAGCCCGGCACAGGGGGATGGTTTGGAGGGTGCAGGTCGAGGGACTGGGGAGGGGCTGGAGGACCATCCGGAGGAGGAATTTTCCATCAGCACGGTGAATGGGAGAGGCAGATATGGCAGGAGCAGGGGACCATATCATGTGTCGGGGCTCGCACTTGCTGTCTGAGAGCAATTGCTTGCCCCGGTCCCCAAGGCTCCGCTCGGACACTAGGTGGCTTAGATACTCAGGAGCTGGGCCTTCGGCTGATGCTGTGCAATGCCAGGTCCGTGGTAAATAAGCCCCCCCCTCATTCACGATCTTATACAAGAGGGAGGAGCGGACCTGGCGGGTATTACGGAGACCTGGTTGGGCCCAGAGGGCGGCATCCCTCTGGTCGAAATGTGCCCACCAGGCTTCAGAGCATTCCATCAGCCGAGGGCCTAGGGGAGGGGCGGGGGGATGGCGGTTATTATTAACGAGGATCTGGGTCCAAGGGAGACCACTGTGCCTCAGATAGCCGGATGTGAGTCCCTCCTTGTGAGTGGGGTCATGGGGTTCAGATGGGCTTGTTGCTTACGTACCTGGCTCCCTGCCACGTGGCAACAGCCCTACCTGAGCTACTCGACGTGATAGCCACAGTGGCAGTAGATACACCCAGGCTTTTAGTCATGGGTGATTTCAACTTGCCATCCATTGGTGAAATGTCTGAGGTGGCTCGGGAGTTCATGGCTTCCATGATGGCCATGGACCTGACCCAGTTAGTTCATGGCCCTACTCACAGGGGAGGTCACACTCTGGACCTGATTTTTGTCTTTGGCCAGTGGTTGAGTGGTCTTGTTATTGGGGATATAGACATGGAACCCTTGTCATGGACAGACCACTCACTCCTTCACCTGGATCTTTGAACCGCTGCCCCCCGCCGCAGGGAGAAGGATCCAATTAGATGGATCCGCCCCAGGTGCCTGATGGATCCTGAGAGGTTCCAGATGGAGCTTGGGCCATTTCCTGAGGATCTAGCACATGACTTGGCCAAGGACCTGGTAGCCGCCTGGGATTGGGCAGCTGGTGGGGCCTTGGACCGAGTCGTGCCTTTGCGGCCTCTGACCCGGTGCCGATCCCGAGCGGCTCCTTGGTTCACTGAGGAGCTGAGGGAAATGAAGCGCTGGAAAAGACGCCTGGAGAGTGGTTGGAGGGCCAGTCTCGCTGAATCTGATCGAACATGGGTAAGGTCGCATATTAAGGCTTAGCTAGTGGTGATAAAGATGGCAAAGTTTAATTACTTTTCTGCCTCTATTGCGTCAACAGGGAATCGTCCGGCCACCCTGTTTAGGTTGACCCGTTCCCTACTCCATCCGGGAGTGCGGGAGGATCCCTTGGAAGGCAGGGTGGAGGATTTTGGACAATACCTGACAAAATTGCTCAGATCCGGGGGGGGGGGGATTTGGACTCTGACTGGGTAGATCAGGGCAGGGTGACGAGGAATAGTCTTGAGAATGTTATCTGGGAGGAGTTTGACCCTGTGACTCCCAATGATGTGGACAGGATTTTGGGGAGACTTAGTGCGGCCACATGTTTACTGGACCTGTGTCCCTCCTGGTTGGTACTGGCTTCCCGGGAGGTTACACGAGGCTGGCTCCAGGGTGTTATCAATGCTTCGCTGAGTGAGGGCCACTTCCTCGCTGCCTTGAAAGAGGTGGTGGTGAGGCCTCTCCTCAAGAAGCCGTCACTGGATTTGGCAATATTGGCTAACTACCGTCCTGTCTCCAACCTTCGCTTCATGGTGAAGGTTGTTGAGAGTGTGGTTGCATGACAATTGCCACAATTCCTGGAGGAAACATCTTCTCTAGATCCGTTCCAGTTGGGTTTCAGGTCTGGGCACAGCACGGAAACGGCATTGGTCGCATTGGTTGATGATCTCTGGAGGGCTCGGGACAGGGGTTGCTCCTCTGTTCTGGTCCTGTTAGATCTCTCAGCGGCTTTTGATACCATTGATCATGGTATCATGCTGCACTGGCTGGAAGAGTTGGGGTGGGAGGCACCATGTTGCGGTGGTTCTCTTCCTTTCTCTCCGACCAGTCGCAGTTTGTGTTGGCAGGGGGGCAGAGGTCGACCTCGAGGCCTCTCATCTGTGGAGTGCCGCAGGGATCGGTCCTCTCGCCCCTTCTGTTCAACATTTATGTGAAGTCACTGGGCGAGATCATCCGTGGCTTCAGGGTGAGATACCACCAGTACGCTGATGACACCCAGCTGTACATCTCCACCCCAGGCCTCCCTTGAAGTGATGTCCCAGTGCCTGGAGGCTGTGCGGATCTGGATGGGGAGGAACAGGCTCAAGCTCAAACCTTCCAAGACTGAGTGGCTGTGGCTCCCGGCATCCCGATATAGTCAGTTGACTCCATCACTGACTATTGGGGGCGAGTCTTTGGCCCCCACAGAAAGGGCTCGCAATCTGGGAGTCCTCCTGGATATGCAGCTGTCCTTGGAGGAACATCTGACAGCTGTAACCAGGGGGACCTTTTGTCAGGTTCGCCTGATTCACCAGTTGCGGCCCTTTCTTGATCGGGATTCCCTGTGCACAGTCACTCATGCCCTCATCACCTCTCGCCTTGACTACTGCAATGCTCTCTACATGGGGCTCCCCTTGAAGAGCACCCAGAGGCTCCAACTGGTCCAGAATGCAGCAGTGCAGGTAGTGACGGGAGCAGCATGGCGCTCCCATGTAACACCGCTCCCACGCGAGCTGCACTGGCTCCCAGTGGTCTTCCGGGTGCGCTTCAAGGTGTTGGTTATCACCTTTAAAGCGCTCCATGGCATCGGGCCTAGCTATCTTTGAGACCGCCTGCTGCTACCGACGACCTCCCATCGACCCATGTGCTCCCACAGAGAGGGCCTCCTCAGGGTGCCATCAGCCAATCAATATAGGCTGGTGACCCCCAGGGGGAGGGCCTTCTCTGTGGGGGCACCTACCCTCTGGAATCAGTTGCCCCCAGAGATAAGGAGAATCCAAGACCTCAGTGCCTTCCGCCGTGCCCTTAAAACCCACTTTTTCCAGCAAGCCGGGCTGGCTTAAGAAGAAATTTTAAATGTTTTAATTGGTTTGTATTTTTAATCCTGGGCCAAATTTATATATATTTTAATTGTTTTTTAATATTTGTATTTCATGTTTTTTAATTCTGGCTGTACACCGCCCTGAGTCCTCAGGGAGAAGGGCGGTATATAAATTTAAAATAAAATAAAAATAAAATAAAATAAAATAAAATAGTATCCCACACTTGCTGTCTGAAGTGTGAATTTCAATGACTGGCTCCCATTTTTACCATGCCTTACTGCTCCTTGTGGACACATTTTTATGTTAAGGTACACTTACATGAAAAAATAGCTGCATACACAATGCCACTTTTTCATGCAGCTGTTGATAAAAATAGGATCGCCAACAGGATCGCCAACATCCGATGGCAGATATGGCACAAGAAGAAGAAGACATAAACATATATATGGTCCCAACATACATATAAATCTCTTCTGTGTATCTTTGGAAAGTCTATATCTGTATGTACAATTTATGCTGTGAGTCACATGGAAATGGGTAAGGCAAATCTTATTTTTTATTCTGTGATTTCCTAAAGCGTGTTCTGTTTCTGTTCTTTTAATTATGCTGGTTTGTTAAAGGATCGTTGATGAAAAGGGTCCTGTGATGGGAACACAGTATTAGAAGCCACAGTAATTGTTTTTTCAATCAGCCGCATTGGCCCCGTTCATACATAATGCAGAGTCATAATGCATTATTCATACTGCCAGCTCAGCCCCAAACAAACAAATCATATTGTGGGCCTTTCCCCACAGCTACTTGAATTGCTCCCCATCCATTTGTGAGTCAGCAGAAAACTATTCTGGAACGAAATGTGCTACCTCTGTTACTGAGCTCTATCTTGTCTCTGTTCCCAGTTACTGCCACTCACCTGGCTTCCCTTCAAAATAATGCCTGACCAAGTATAAACCCACTTGCTGGTTCCCCTGGTGGTGTGGTCATAAGGAGGAAAATGAATGCTATCTTAATAGCAGTACAGCTAAGAATGATTGAGCCTCTCTCACTCATGAACTAGGGATGACATCCCTAGTTGAGGATGAGGGTCCTGGCCAGTGGTGGGTTGCCCACGGTTCAGACCGGTTCACAAGAACTGGTAGTAAAACCAGTGGGAAGCTCCACCCACCCACCCGGACATCATCAGGAAGCTTCTGTGCATGCGCTCCCATTGCGAACCAATAGTAAAGGTAAGTAGAACCCACCCCTGGTCCTGGCAGAAACCAATATGTTGCCAGGGAATGTTTGTGCCATAGGCACAAGACTTAACGTCTTTGTGCAATAGACAAACTCAACAGTCCTGTGGCACGAGCGTGGCCAACAAAATGATTGTAATACACACCTGCAAGGATTGAGCACAGCATTTTTTTCCCCCTAAGTGTGGGCAGAAAGCGGATCAGGACATTCTAGTAAATTGAATAGTCATTTCCAGCAAATTGGTAATGGCTTCAGACTCCCTATTGTTTAAGAATCGCAGCATTTTTTTTTTAAAAAAAAATCCCTATTCTTTCTATACTAAATTATACTGCTAAATTATAGAAAATGCAGGGCAATCAGGAGTATGCTAAGCTCTGCTCAATTTTGTTACTCAGAAGGAATCTTTGGCTTAGAATAATTTTTAAGTGTCTTTGTTATGCGCCAGGCAATTATGGGCTTTGGGAGTTCCAGAGGAAAACAATCGAGTGTATCCTGGAGTTCTGAAATCCTTTTGCCTTATTCTAGAATTCTACCTAAAGCTCTTCTTTGTAAGTTCGCTTAAATAGATTAGCAGGGCATCTAGAATGTATCAGCTAGCTAGGATTTAATTCAAATAACAGATCGCTTGAGCGTACTGAAATACATATTGTTTTACACATGCCTTATTTTGAGGGCTTGCCTGCTTAAAGGAATCATTTGGTCCACAATGGTCCTCCTGTTTCCAGGCCGGTTCCTTTGGCAGGCTTGCAAGCAACAGAGCTCTGTGTTTTGGGACAGAAGGCAAGTTCCAGGTGGTTCTTCGGACTGTGGTGTGGATGGACAGGGGCCAAAACTGTCAGCTGAGTCCTGGATCAAACTCTGGCCCATTCAGCAAATATGATGCAAGTTTAGACAAGTGGGGTTTTTTTATGGCACATGAGAATAAAACAACCGTCTTTGCTCCTGGCTTTAAAAGAGAGGAGAATTTAAGAGTTTCAACTAACATTTGAGAAAAGGATGAAGTTATTAGAAAGTGTGGCTGCTTTCACGGAGAAGCTAGCACTGTGATGGAATTGTGATTAACATCTGGTATTGTTTGGTTTCTGTTTGTTTGAACAAAAACAATGAAAGGGGACGATATAGCTTGAATTGGAGCCATAATGCTGATAGAAGGGGGCATTCCCCATTTCTCTATCTGCTGTTTTCCCAGGCTGTACCCCACATTCTAGCTTTAGCAAGTGCAGAGGAGAAAAAAAAAGGGAGGCATAACACAGAGCCTTCACTCTGAAGTTTCAGTAGGTGTCTTCTCTTTCAGGATTTCATATGTTTTACAGACACATGTTTGTGTTGCTATCTTCTCTTTTAGTAGAGGAAATAGACATGAAAACTGTCTTCTGCTGCACACTAAGTTATTTCTTCCAGGAACTTATTAAAACCTTAAAGAACCAATCATTCAAAAAGCTTTGTGCTAAAACTTGGCAGAACAATAGTTATTTCAAAACATATATCTATTCCTGATTAGAAGCATGCAGGTAATCTCATTTTAGCAGGGGTGAAATCCAGCAGGTTCTAACAGGTTCTGGAGAACCAGTAGTGGAAATTTTGAGTAGTTTGGAGAACCAGCAAATACCACTTCCGGCTGGCCCCAGAGTGGGGTGGGAATGGAGATTTTGCTTCCCCTGCCACGCCCACCAAGCCATGCCCACAGAACCGGTAGGGAAAAATGTTGAGTTTCACCCCTGCATTTTAAGTTATACAAATCATATCCAGTTTGCAAGGTAGAGGTGAAGTAGAGCAGTAGTAGTGGAACATTTAGGATTGCAGAAATTTGGGGAACAGCTTCACAGGTTCCCTTCACCCAAAACTGACAGCAAATGGATAGGTCAGTCAAAGAGAATGATAGCACACTGTTTTGCTCATGCGGTTAGTGGGGAATAGAAGAATAGAGTAGTGAGGCCAAACAGAACCTTTGTATAACTTTTAAATGGCTAAACAAACAAAACTCAATTAAGAACCCTTCACCACTTTCCCCATCCTGTTTGCGATAAGGCCTTGACCTGGTTCAGTGAATGTAGGCTTAATAAACAAAAATGCATTTTAGCCTTGGGCCTTTCCACTCCACCATTCCATCATCCATAATTTCATCAATACTCTGCAATCAATTCAAAGAAGAATTCGATCAGGCTCAATTTCTTATTATGCCAGAAGTAGGAAATGATGACCAGTTTCAGAATAAATAAGGATCTCAAACCATAGTTTGAAGTTGTTTTAATATCCTGGCTTGTTTCAGTCCCATTAATAATAACATTTCACTTTATATACAATGAATCTCTTGGGTTAATCAGAATACTGAGAAAGGAAGGAGAAAGAGTAACATGAATATAACAATATATGGTTTTAAGTGCAGAGACGCAGCTCTTAAATTGGAATGTACTTAGCCAAAGAATATGGAAATGAAGAATGATAATTTGTCATTTGTGATACAAGCTTTAGTTCCTACCCTTAGTTTTAATCAAATTGTGCTTGACAGAGATACTTATATACAAGGACCTCAGTACTTCTCATGTAAAGATAAAGACCTGAAGCATCTTTAACTTCTAATTCTTGGGTGCGCTGCACGTTCCCTCAATTAACACTCTATGCATATCTTTACAATTGTGTTAATATAACATGATCTCTGAGCTCACATTAAATGCTATGCAAACCAGACCAAATCATCTTACGCTTAAGTGTGTGATTGCCTGCCTGAATCATGTCTGATGTTAAGATCATGGTAAGCCTGCAAATATGCCGAAGGGTGAACTATCAATCCCATTTTAGCCTAGTCTAATGTGTTTTTATTCCCTTGTGTATTGTCTCATCCTGTGCTTCTTCTGAAGCAGATTAGGCCAATATATTGACTTTTTAAACTTTAAGACAACACACATGGAACACAATGGAGCTGGCTCACCATATTAAAACAGCCATTTCCAACTGGACATTCTTGCAATATGTTGGACAGAGGCCCCCCAAATTTTGATATGATGCTAGCCACAAAATTGGGAAATCTTATTCAATGCAAATGGAAAGCACCAACTGCAGAACTCTGTACTGGAATAAAATGTACCTTAGGATTGTTTTATCTGGGCTGAAAAATCTAGATGGCTACTAGGTAAGAACAAAGAGTTAGAGGTTTGTATTCCCATGCCACCAGCTGAAGGTCACCTGGATTTTTAAAGCCCACATATGACAGCCCAAATACAATACAGGGCAGCATACACTGGTATATTCTATAGCTTTCCACAAAGAATCCTCAAAGTAAAGCAGAGAGTGGATTATCAGATGCAGATGCTTGAAAATAGAGACTAAATATGGTAAACAGAAGCAGCTTCAGCCTGTTTGCAAATGTTGTATGTTCCTCAAATCTATTGTGACTTAGGTCTTCTCATCATGAGGATGGATTGAAGTTCCTCATAGAACCCATAATTAGTCCTAGTTAAGTTTAAATGTTGGTGTCTCTAGCTAAGATCTGGTAGTTAGTAGTGAGAAAAACTATCTACCTAAGGTCCTGGTGATCTCTTTTTCAGGGGTAGATAATAAACTGGATTAAAATGGACAAATAAACTATGTGTACTGCTTCTTTGCCTTTTGGCTAAGATCAAGTGACAGATAAACTGTGCCAAAATAAAGCGAGGAACTGTAACCTTCACACAGTGTGATATATACTAAATGAAGGATTCAATACTGTGCTCTGTTGATAGTTTTGTTTGATTTACATCCCCTTTTTCATTCAGATATTCAAGTTGATTGGGTTAGAAGCCCTCCAATGGCCTTTCCAACCCTATTATTCCATGTTTTATTACTCTTGCCCACTTTAAAAATCCCTGTGAGGTTGATTGGGTTGAGAGAGAGTGTCTGACTCAAAGCCACTCAGGGAGACTTCATGGCCAATAGTGTTAGGAAGCTGCCAGCAGCAAAGAGGAGGGATCAAATGGGGAATTAGCCTTGAGTCCTTGCACAATCACAAGCTGACCCCCTTCCCCTGAACTTCTCTGGACTCTTAGATTTTTGTTCCCAGGAGAAGGCAAGCAGTCTGGGGAAATTCCTGTATTATAGACAGAAGACAATAAAGCTGTTAATTGAACCCTACATGTATAGACCTGGTTGCTTGTGCCTGACAGATAGGCTTGAATCAGGTCTCCTTTGTGACAAGTCAACACGTTAACCCAGTGGTGAAATCCAAGTATTTTTACTATCGGTTCTGTGGGCATGGCTTGGTGGGTGTGGTGTGGCTTGGCGGGCATGGCTTGGTAGGCATGGCAGGGGAAGGATATTACAAAATCCCCATTCCCTCCCCACTCCTGGGGGAAGGATACTGCAAAATCTCCATTCCTACCCCACTCCAAGGGAAGGATACTGCAAAATCTCCATTCCCACCCCACTCTGGAGCCAGCCAGAAGTGGTATTTGCTGGTTCTCCAAACTTCTCAAAATATACGCTACCGGTTCTCCAGAACCTGTCAGAACCTGCTGGATTTTACCCCTGCTTTAACCCCTATACCAGTGATGGCTAACCTTTTTGCCATCACGTGCCAAAAGCAGGGGGAGTGCAGGGGGTCACGTGCGTGCATGCCCAGGCCCAAAATTCTATGTGCCTCATGCTCCAGTGCATGCGGGAGCGGCCCCCCTGTGCTCTCCCCACTTTTGGCATGTGATGGCATGGGCCCAGTAGCCTATTTTTTACCCTCCCCAGGCTCTAAAGGCTTTCTAGGAACTTGGGGAGTGCGAAAACGGCCTTCCCCACCCCCTCGGAGGTTCTCTGGAGGCCGGAAACAGACTGTTTCCTGACTTCTGGTGGGTCCAGAAGGCCTGAAAATCAGCGGGCTAGCGTGCACATGCGCGCCGGAGCTGAACTCGTGTCCCACTGATATGGCTCTGTGTGCCACCTGTGGCACGCATGCCATAGGTTTGCCATTACGGCCCTATACTGTACTGGCTCTCTTGATTGATTTCCTTAAATTTCTGAGGATACCTGGCAAACTTTGTTCATAGTAATCCAGCATTCACTTTCCAATTGCTAAAGCTGCCTGAATCCAACATGTAAGGTTTGGAGCAAATCGCTTTCATTCTCTTTCCAGCCACAGCCATACTCTTTCCAGTTTTTAGCTGGCAAAAACCACAGTAGCATAAAATTTGCTATCATGAGGGTTGATCTTTATCTTTCCCTTATTGCCTCCATTTCTAGTTCCATCTGACTTCCCTTCAAGGTCATTGGTAACAGCCTGATTTTATACCCCTTTTCAAAACCGGGAGGAAATGCTGCTTTTAACACCCAGACAGCCGAGGGGATGACTTAAGGCTTTTTCACTCATGGGCTGGGAAGAAGATGAAGGTAACCTCATGGAGAGAAATGGCTGGTGTCCTGGCATGGCTGTGTTGTGGTTTGATGCAATTTGGGACATGGTCACAGTCTGGACAAAATCCTGAGACCTGGCAGTTTATGCGAGTTAGTCCCTTTTAACAGAAAGGCCCATGTGCATGCTCCAGTTAGAGTGGATAATTATGTCTGAGCTACAGTCCAAAACATTACTAATAGGAATGACTGTGTTGTTATATGTTTGAAGGGTGTGATGAATGGGAGAACAGAGGATTAGAACCAGATCAGACTTCAGTTCCTTCAAAGTCAAAACTTGCTGAAGACTGCTCTTTCCTCCCCCCTACTGGCTGCCTTGGAGATTATTAAATGTACAAAATGAAAAAAGGTTTCAGATAGCATAAAACACAGAACGTAGAATAACAGGCTTGGAAGGGACACTCTGCTCAAGCAGGAGAGCTTATACCATTTCGGACAAATGGGTGTCCATTTACTTAGCGGCTTCTAATTTGACTGTAAAACTACACTGGTAAAAAAAAAATAGCCTTAAAATCAGTTTGGCTGACTTTATAAACTATTTCCCCCCCTTTTTTATTTATTTATTTATTTATTTATTTATTTATTTATTTATTTATTTATTTATTTATTTAATTAATTTGTATACCGCCCTTCTCCAACAGGACTCAGGGCGGTGAACAGTCACGGTAAAAACACATCATTTTTATTTCCTCCTTCATATTAACATTTACAAAGGAGATTTTGTGTACAGTCTATTTTGCTTCTGAAACTTTTTAAAAATTACCCTTAGTCATAGCAAGATGTTTTCTTTAGAACAACTAGTTGCAAAGGGGAAGCAGAAGCCTAACATCTTGAATGGTGGAATTAGTGTCACACCAGTGTATCTGGAGTTAGTGCATCATGAGGCACAAATAACCAGTCTCAAATTACTTTGGACACATTATGTGAAGAATCAGCATTACACGAAGACTCTCGGAGAAGTTTCTAATTCTGGGAAAGGTTGAAAGAAAGAGAAGAACCAGCAGCAAGGGGATGGACTCAGTTACTGTGGCAATGAACACACTGTTGGGAAACTTTAAAGAACAAGTTAGGGATAGATTGTCATGGAGAAGCTCTATGAAGATCTATGATAACATTTGGTGGCACATAATTAATCTAAGTGGGAAGGGTGGCTCAGTGGCTAAGACTCTGAGCTTGTCGATCGAAAGGTCAGCAGTTCAGCGGTTAAAATCCCTAGTGCCACGTAATGGAGTTAGATCTCATTACTTGTCCCAGCTTCTGCCAAACTAGCAGTTCGAAAGCACCTAAAAAGTGCAAGTAGAAAAATAGGGACCACCTTTGGTGGAAGGTAACAGCGTTCCGTGCACCTTTGGCATTTAGTTATGCTGACCACATGACCACAGAGACGTCTTCTGACAGCGCTGGCTCTTCGGCTTTGAAACAGAGATGAGCACCGCTCCCTAGAGTTGGGAACGACTAGCACATATGTACGAGGGGAACCTTTACCTTTAATTAATATAATAACCTGGCTCTCTTTAGCCCCTGGTTTGTATATTCACAGTAGTTGAAGGTACCTGTTGCTGCATCTCACCCCCTAAGATACAGCTAAATTTTGGGGAAGCATCGTCTTCTTAATGTTTGTAGTTTACTCTGATTAGACAATATCAGTAGTGGTGGAACCAACTCTTTTGCTTACTAAAGGGTGATATTTTTATCCCCTGTGAAAATGTTCTGAAGGAATCCTGCATACTGTTGTATTTTTCTTATAGGCTCTTACATTTGCAGATTGGCAGAGAATAATTTGGTGGTATATGCAACAATAGATAATATCTCTCTAGAGTTAAACTTGACCACTGTTATTTTCTAGGCAGCAATATGCATGAGGCTTGCCATTTCCTTCTCAGATCTGTAAAATCATTTTTGGAAATTTAACTTCTAGTGAGCACCTTGCATCAGCATCAGAGACAGTGAGAAGAAGGTGACTATGAAGGCAGCTTTCAAGACTGGATGGATAGGAACTCTGCCAAAACTTCAGTAGTGAGTCCTCTGGGATGCTTCCACATCAGATTTCAGGAACACTGATGGTTTCTCATTTCCATTTCTTGTGGGTTTTTAGTCATGGCAAAATGCCCAATTAGATTGTAAATCCTTAATTTGGGTATTGAATTGCCAATTCCACAACTTGATGTCCTCCAAAAGTAGTGCCATTCAAAGACTGTGCTGCTTACAATCCCAACTCTTTTGGAGAACATCAGGTTGGGGACAAGTTTCTCGTGGACTACTCCATATTGAAAAAAAAAAGAATGAAGAAAGTTTCAGGCCATTGAAAAAAGAGTCTTTTGGATTTCTAGTGTTCTTTCTTTCCTCCACTGGAACTGTAAGATATAGCTAAAAACTATACAACACTTGAATTGCAAATTGGGTAGTGGCTGAAAAATATATCTGGCAAACAATGGACAAGTGCAATGATTTTAATCTGTATTATTATGGCAGTGGTGACACTCAGACGTCAGGGGCAAAGGAAGTTTCTGGGAAGCTGAGCAAAGGAGTTCACCTGTCGTACAGTTCTAATTAAGTGAACCAACCTGTTGCAGGGAGGTGTTTTTCTACCTGTCAGGCACTTGCTAGCCAACTCCCTTTACTTTTACAGCGATAGGCAAAACCTGCACTGGCATGCTGGTTTACACGAACTGGATTCTTCGTGATTTTGCTATTGTTAAAGCAGCTGACTGCCAAACAGGCTTTTTACACATGGCGAACATATTTGCCAATGCCATGCTGTTGTAATAACATTCTGTTATCTGTCTTAAAAGAGAGGAAAGTACAGCAGGGATTTTGGCTCTTCTGCATGGAAGAAATTGTATGATAAATACTTCCAGAGTCAGTAGGGGATTTCATCTTCTAATCACTTACAGCCAGGAAGACAAAGCTGTATAATAGATTTCACTAAACTGGCACCTTCTAGGCATGTTGGATTAAAACGTTTGTCATCTTCAAACAGTGCAACAGATCTCTCTTCTGGCTAGGAAAGATTGACGTTGTGGTTCAACACATCTGGAAGGCAGCAGGAAGGGAAAGGCTGCTTTACCAAGTCCTGTTATACTGCAGATGTTGGGGTTATAATAAACCAGTTAGATCGTAGGAAATGGAATATTATCTGCGGTGGAATGAGAATGGCTTTTTTGACAAAATGTTCTTGGGATTTCCTGTTTTCTGTTCTGTGTTCTGCCAACACATAATTATTGCTTCCTTCTCTTTGCCCTGCACCAGAGGGAGGCAAGCTTGGCACTTGAAGTGTTGCCAAGCTGCAACTCTAAGCAACCCTCACTGTTGACCAAGCATCCTTGACTATTGCTGGCCATGTTACCTGAGACAATCCTATGGCCTCTCTCCTAGTCATTAAGATCATCTGAAGAAGTTCCCCCATAACTATAATAGGCTGCTGTCGCTATAGTTGTGGGTCAAACTTCTAGTCTGGGTCTTTGGGGTACATCGTCTGCTGATTTGAGAGGTCTAATCTCCTTGCTTACTTTTAAATCAACCCTAAACATGCAGTTTCTGAAAGCAGCTTTTAATTCTTGATTTTTGATTTTTGATTTTCATTACTTTTAATGATTACTATAATTCCTGGTTTTAATGCTGATTTTATGACTCACTGTAAATTGCCAAGAAATCTTAAAAGATGGTGATATAATTTTAATAAGCTAATAAATAAATAGTTCATTTTGAGATCCATAAGTTGCCTACAAAGATACAATCTTCCATGAGCAGAGATAAACTAATGGCCATTATGTGGACCTTAGCCATGTTATTTTTCTTATCAGCAATAGGAAAATAGTTCACTATTATCTTCCTGTATTTCCTCCCCCCTTTTTTGAGTCTGTCCTATGGTCCTGAGATTCCTGGTGGTTGTCTATCAAAATATAATCAAATCTGATCCTCCTTGGCTTTTTCAAGATCAGCCAAAGTTGGTAGGTCCTGCTATTATCTGCAGGGTACTCTACACAGGCTATATCTTGATTTGCCAAGTGGAAAATGCTGCTAGATATTCATAACTATCCCCTACTCCCAAGTTTAGATACCCATTGTTATGATTATGAAAGAACTGCATGTGTACAGATTGACCCTGAGATTATCTGTGTGCTTCTGATCTATTGTCTTTCTCTACTTAGTATCAGGTCAAACCAAAATAGGATTGTTACACATGAAAAGGAGAATTGCATCTTCAGCTCCAAGAAGCTTGACTATCTTGCTTGCTATGGTTATAAGACTGCAGCTCCTGTAGTAGGAAATGAAGACTATGGCTACAGTGGAATCCCTGTAGAAAGAAAATAGACGACATTGGAAGAAATAAAATAGAGGACATTTTCTCCCTGGGAATTAGCTATTGCACACATGTACTGTACAGCAATTCTGACCAGCTGTGAACCATCCTTTTTAAAGGAGAAGACAACTGTTCCTGACTTTTGATAGATTACCAGCTTGCAGGCAAACATTTAGCTTTCAGCAAAATGCAACACAAGGTCGAAGACGTTTCTGCATATGGGAAAGATAAAGGCCTTGCTATATGAGGGCATATATTTCATCTTGAGCAGAGATTAGGGTATATTGGACACGATGATAGCCTAACAATATATAAAAAAGAGTGAGGGTTTTAAAGGAGTGGGTGGGCAATTTTTTTCAAATGCAAAAGGTTTTAAGATAAGTGGCCAAATACTTTTTGGACAAAAGAGGCAAGAATTCCCAATCCCTGCCAGAAGGGTCTTAGGAAAAATTCTCAAGCTTGCAATATGAAAACTTTATGCTGATTTCATGTGTATAATTGTATGGTCCAAAAGCATAGCTGTCAATTGACCTCAGCACGGGGCCAATCAGCTTATTCTGGAGACCTGCAAACATCTGCTCCCCTAGGAAGAAAATTGCCCCAGGCTGTTAAATAACTAGTTTTGGGCTGCAAAAATTCATATGATTATTAGATGACAGTAAACACTTGGTAAAAACTGTTAACCTTTTGTACCATCTATTTCTCATCCTGGTTATTGCTTGCTTGATGTATTAGGTCTACATGCAATGTGCAAATAAAGTGAGAGATTGGTTTCTGTGTGTTTCTTTTTCAATACCTGCAGTTTCAGACTGGTTCCTCTGGTGATCTTTACATTGCTGTGACTCCAGATTAGGGTCATCAGATATTGGAACAAGCAAAGAAGGACATAGACAAATGGAAAGGAGGACAAGTGGGGGAAAAAGGAGGGCACATTAAAAGTTTAAATTTCTTGGCATCTCCAACAAAAATTACATCAAAACACTACTAACAAGACATAACAAAAAGCCCACAACTCCCTAGGCTTACATGTATGTGAAATTATATTTTTCAGCACCAGAAAGACTGGGTTTTTTTCAGTCTCAACATTTTCCCAATAAACCTTTACTTTAAGAACATATGTTAGTGACAGTATAGCTATTGTCTGATGCATGTGCCAAATTGATGCCAAATGATGAGTCATGTGATCTACACATGAGGCTACAGTGATCATAAATTTGAAGAACTGGATTAAAGCCAATGGCTGGAATCAGGAAATAAATGAAATAATGTACATCTAGGTTATAAAGTTTGTCAATAGACAGAGGGGTGGGGGTGGGGAAAGCAAACAATTTACAAAGCCACAATACAAAAAATTTGTATCACTACAATACTGTTGTGAAAACTCCCCCCTCCAAACCCAAAACAATAAAAAAAAAAGCCAGATAATATTTGATTTTAAGGCTATGTCTGATAGATGGAGGTCAAGAAGAGAAAAAGGAGGATATGTTCTCCTTTTTACTAGATAACTCTACACCACATGCAGACCCACAGAACACACCATTGATGGCTGCAATATGAGGCCAGGCCTTGCTCTGGTTATACAACAGTAAACTCCTTCCCTATCACAGAAACACCAGCATCTACTTCAGGGTGCACTGTTGAAAAATTGATGTTATTGGCTTTTCTTGTAAATTCATAGGATTTGTTAGCAAATGCAGGGCAAAACACCATTTCAGACTTCTCCCCACCCCCATTAAATGAACTGGAAACCTTTTGTTTAAGTTTCAGGCACATTTCTTACGAAGGTTAACTATAACTACACAAGCAAAGTTTCTTACATTCTCTTGGCTACTTTTACTGATAAGAAGCACAGAAGGGAGTGAAGAGCTGGCAGAGATAAATGAACTGTAAATGTTTTTCTTCTTCTTCTCCTTGAACAGAATGGCCTAATGCATATATATCTTGGCAAGGTAGACTTTTACTTTAGAGTGTGTTTACCCTTCTATGTTGCTCTAACATTTCTGAGCACCTCTTATTTCTTCATGTAGGAGGGTGGAGCTTGTGCTGCAGCAATGTCACATTATCACGTTATCATTCGTGCTCCCTCTTGCCTCCCGGTGGGCATGTCTACACACCGATGCATATAGTACAAAGTTATGATGGAATGTGCACCTGCAGCAGCAGTGGAGGAGGATTTGGCCAAGAAATACATATTGTAGTCCTGAGCTGGATGGGGAAGGAGGGAAGAAGCTTACGGTAGCTACACTTTATAGTCTGTCAGGATATGTCTAGTAGGTTAGAAAGTTATAGCTTTAATTTGGCAAGATTCTGTCTATTAGGTGTAAGCAAATAAAGGAATTGACTCAATTGATTTCACTGTCATGAAATGGGCCCGATAAAAATACATTTTTGAAGCTCTCCCCTCTTTTTCTGAACCTCATCAGCCTGTTTCATGCTGTACCTTTCCTATCGATCCAGTTTCCTTCAGAGAGTTGTTTTATGGTTCCATTTTCTCTATTTGGTTAAACCACTTTAATATACCTCTTTGTACTGGTTACTCACTTTTGTGCTCATTCATTCATTCATTCATTCATTCATTCTTGACCCTATCTTTTATTGTTTCCCTGCACAAACATATGAAGTACCATTGTTTTCAACTTATTATTATGTTTCTCCTGACACACAAAAGTCTCAGTTCCATATAACAATGTCGACTGAAAGTATGTTTTTGCACAAAAACGTTTTTATTTCATTCAAAAAATGTTTGCTTTTCACTACTGTTCAATCAGTACTGTTCAATCAGCTTCTAGTAATTTTTCATCTATTTCCTTTTTGTCTTTAGACAATATTCTACTAAAACATATAAGCCCCTCTACTTGTTCTAAGATTTTTTGGCCATTTATGTAAAAGTTGTAATTATTCACTCAGTTTTCCATGTTAAACTGAGGTCTTTGCAGATTAATTATCTCGTAGATTTTGCACTCATTTGTTCTACCAATGGCATTTTTCTGATCTTCAGGGACAGGAGCATAATTTGCATTCAGATTAAATATCAGCCAGCCACTCCATAAACAAACTATATCAGTATTTTAACTTTTACAATCTACACCTTCAACCTTGCCATTTTTAAAAATTCTGATATGTCCTTTTCACCACTTTTTCTTGGGCACTAAGCTTTATTTCAATACTATTTTTGTTACATCCCACTCTTTCCCATACAGATCTCCAAATATGAACATTGCTTAACTTCAGTTTCATCTCAAATAGCATTGTCACTTTATTTTAATTTCATGTGCTCTGCTGGAGGTTTTGGTTTAGTCCTCTTCACCTATATCCAAGACAGTTCTTTATTTCCTTCAGAATTGCTCTTTCTCCCCCTAATTTCATTTTATCTATTTTTTGGTTTTCGGACAACATTCTTTGCAACTCTCTTTTTTCCCCTCAATATACCCATTATGCAATATTTTCTCTGATCTTCATTTTAACAGCAATCATTTTCTTGTGCGTTATTTCTCACCCTCTTTCATTTCTTTCATTGCATCATTCATTTCATCATTCCACCAAGCAGCCTTTTCATATCCTTCGCATTAACCTAATGCATTTCTCTGGCACTCTGTAATATAATTCTTTTCACATGCTTCCAATCGGCTTTCGCATAACTTTTCCATTCATTTGGTTGAAAAATTAAATGATCTTTTAACACATTTTCATACAGGACTTATATTTTCCTCTTCCTAAATAATTCTATATTCTTTTGTCTTCCATGTCCATCCCCTCACCAAATTCTTATTTATTAATTATAAAAAATGGTCTGTCTCTCATTTAGAACCTTTTATCACCCTCACTAATTATCTTTTAAAATCATAAACAGTAAAGCCAATCATATATTTGTATCTACCTTCATTCTTTTGTATTGGTTTATGTAATAGGCCGACACTTAGTAAGGCTCAGTTTTCATTATTATTTATTCTCAGGCTTTTTCTGTACTGTATGCTCTTATCTCATTCCCATCCACCTATTCATGATTCCTAAGCTAATCCATTCTAATCCATTCATGTGGATGGATGTCCATTCATTCAGATTGTTTCCCCCCCCCCCAAACTCATCCCTGGTTTTTTCCCCCAAACTCATCCCTGGTTTTTCCATTTGGTATATATAACTATCACCATCCTAAGGACTCAACCCATCCAAGACCGAGTGGCTGTGGTTTCCGACGTCCCGATATAGTCAGCTGGTGCCATCGCTGACTATTGGGGGCGAAGCATTGGCCCCCACGGAGAGGGCTCGCAACTTGGGTGTCCTCCTGGATTCAGGAGGACACGCTGTCTTTAGAAGAGCATTTGACGGCCGTGACCAGGAGGATTTTTCATCAGGTCCGCCTGATCCGCCAGTTGCGTCCCTTTCTGAATCGGGACTCGTTACGCACGGTCACTCATGCCCTCGTCAGCTCCCGTTTGGACTATTGTAATGCTCTCTACATGGGGCTCCCCTTGAGGAGCACTCGGAGGCTCCAACTGGCACAGAGTGCGGCCGCACGGGTGGTGATGGGAGCGACGTGGCGCTCCCATGTAACGCCTCTCCTGCGCGAGCTGCACTGGCTCCCGGTGGTCTTCCGAGTGCGCTTCAAGGTTTTGGTCATCACCTTCAGAGCGCTCCATGCCTTAGGACCTGGCTATTTACGGGACCGCCTGCTGCCACCAATAGCCTCCCACCGACCAGTACGCTCCCATAGAGAGGGGCTCCTCCGGGTGCCGTCGGCCAAACAATGTCGGCTGGCGGCCCCCAGGGGGAGAGCCTTCTCTGTGGGGGCACCTACGATCTGGAACGAGCTCCCCCTGGAGATATGGAGGATTCCGGATCTGCGTACCTTCCGTTGCGCGCTTAAGACGTTCCTATTTCATCAAGCTGGCCTGACCTAAATTTTTTCCTCTTTTTAAATGGAAATTTTAGATTTGGTTTTAATTTATTGGGGTTTTAAAATGGTTCAGCCAAATTTATTTAATTAGTTTTATCTCTATTTTAAATTTTGTATCTATATGTTTTATTTTATGGCTGTTCACCGCCCTGAGTCCTTTGGGAGTAGGGCAGTATACAAATTTAATAAAATGGAAAAAAAAAAAAAAAAGGACTCCTGCTTTCATGCATACTCACAGCAACTTGGATTATACCAGCGCATACTTTTTGAAATATTCTTTAAGCTTCTTCTTTATTTATTCATTTGCACTTTTCCTTTCCTGGCTGTATTTCTCATTTTCATTCCATTCTATTCCATTCTTCTCCATTCACCTAATTTAAAAGACATGACATATATCTATTTTTCTTTTGCTTATTCTTTCTCTTTTAACTATTATTCTTGTTTATTTATACTCTTTTACTCCTTTTATATTCCAAGTTGCAAATTTCCTGTCACACAATGTTTTTCAATCATATTGAGAAGGTGTAGATGAGGTTCTTTCTTTCTTTCTTTCTCTTTCTTTCTTTCTTTCTTTCTTTCTTTCTTTCTTTCTTTCTTTCTTTCTTTCTTTTTCCATATTTGAATATTCATCCATCTCCCATGAGACTTAATTAAAAAAACCCCATAAAAACAATCACAAATATAAAAAGGGGACACAAAACAGGAGAGAATGATATTAACCACAGTAAGGGAGTCATCACAAAATCTCTCCAGTTCCCTGGGAACCTCAGGCCTGATATCATAGTCAGGTCTTGAGGGACAGATGGAATGTTGTGAGGAAAGCAATAGCAATAGCCCTTAGACATATATATCGCTGCATAGTGCTTTACAGCCCTGTCTAAATGGTTTATAGAGTCAGCATATGGCCCCCAACAATCTAGGTCCTCATTTTACCAACCTCAGAAGGATGGAAGGCTGAGTCAACCTTGAACTGGTCAGGACTGAACTGCTGGCAGTTGGCAGAATTAGCCTAAAGTACTGCATTCTAACCACTGCACTACCATGGTTCTTCACGTGGGAATGGAGCTAATCTCACTTCCGGGAGAGAATATTTCACAAGGTAGGTGCCATGGCAAAGAACGCCCACTTGCTGGTACCTGCCAGATGTGATTTCCTGGCACATGGGACCTGAAGCATGCTTTCTCTACCAGAAAGCATGGTGAGGTAGACAGATGTAATTAGGGAGAGGAGATTTGGACCTGGAAGCAGACTGGCAACCAACGCAGCTTTTGAAGCGGAGGTGTAATGTGTACTGCTCTAGAGTCACACATAACTGCCTGTACTGCTGCATTTCCACCAGTTGAAGCTTTAGGAGGAGTCACAGTCCTAAGGACCCTGTCTGCTTCCTCAGGTTCAACAGGTCCAAATCATTCTCAGATAACAGGGCAAAACTCCTCCCTAGCATCTCTACCAGATGTGCAACAGCATCCTACTGAGAATGAATCTGAGTAATTTTATCCAACAGGGCTGGAAAATTCCTCTACACACCCCTGAAAAGTTTCTCCAAGACATCCTTTCTGGTGGGGTGGGGTGGGAAGTCATGTCACTTGAAACTATATGCCATTACAGTAAGACTGGAGGAACAATGATGCTTTGCCACACTGATTGCCACTAGGCAGGCCTTAAAAGCTCTGGTAGCTCAGCAGACTAAAGCACTGTTATTAACATCAGCTGCCTGCAATTACTGCAAGTTCGAATATCACCAGGCTCAAGGTTGACTCAGCCTTCCATCCTTTCTAAGGTAGGTAAAATGAGGACCCAGATTGTGGGGGCAATAAGCTGACTTTGTATAAATGTACAAAAGTATGAAGGCTATTGCTTAACGCCTTGTAAGCCACCCTGAGTCTCCCCTGAGAAGGGCGGCATATAAATCAAATTAAAAAAAAGAAAAATCATCTCTAGCCTGTATTCACTTGAATTGGTCCTTTGTTGAGTATCAGTGATGCTCTTAACTTTTCTTGCTTTCTCAACTCTTCTGTAAACTACAGACAATGCTGGGATCCCCGAGACGAGAGAGGTCACATGGGTACATCCACAGCCTCAACTACCTCCTTATTCCAAATAGCAAACAAGGCTTTGGACCATTGTAACAGGTTTCCAGTATAGTCATAGCTGTGCCACATGTACTATTCCTTACTAATAGTAATAACAGCACTGGCCAGTTTTGGAGCATTTGAGTGAAGACACACAATCACAGTTAAACCCCAGCTTTTTCCCAAGTATTTTCATATTATAGATTATATTATTCATATTTTATTATATATATTCACATTTTAGCTGCATCCCATCAACTAGGATGCTCTTGCAATGTGCTTACACACCCTTAGAATACCCTTGGACCAGGGGTGGGTTCCACTTACCTTTATTACAGGTTTGCAATGAAATAGCGCATGCACGCTTGTTTCGCTTGTGCTTGCGCTCTTCTGTGCATGCGCAGAAGCTTCTGTGCAGATCACCAATGATGACGTAGTGCTGGGTGAGTGGAGCCTCCTGCCGGTTTTACTACCGGTTCTATAGAACCGGACAGAACCGGGAGCAACCCATCAATGCTTCAGACTGTAACGTCAACATTTTGAATCTTAGTTCTTCTTAAACTGTATTCCCACATGTCCCTAGGCCACTAATTTCCTATCTGAAGAAGTCACGTGCTAAAACATCAGAAACTCCCCATCATCCAAACAGCATTGCTGTATTTCAGTCTAATGGAATAAATTTGTCTCCAAAAAGCTATTGATTGCACAGCTTGAAAGAATAGTTCCCTAATCTTGGTTAATTCAGCAGCCGTTTGATCTTTCTGAAATTTAAAGAAATCTTTAAAAAAAATACAGCTAAATCTGGGATGATATAGACCCTGAGGAATTGGCAAACAGAGTATTGGTCTGGAAACCTTACAGATTCACTAATTATCCATAAAAGGATACACGCAAGTACAGATTACACTTAATTGCCTGTTTCATTGTGGATACTTGCCATCAGTGGGGAAGTGATTTAGTCAGATTTCACACATACCACACAAAACATTTTCAGAAGATTGGAGACAGGCAAAACTTCCATATGGTTTTTTCAGATCAGACACAACATATACAAGGAAAAATGGAGAACAGGGTTTTTTTTTCCTGTATACCTCTGTATATTTCTGGTTTTCCCCCCTGTATATTTATATAAACACAGAACTTTGTCCATCGCTCTTCAGCAATCCCTGGGAGTCATTAGTGTCCAGTATGCTCTGTTCTGCCACAGCTCATAGTTGAAGCTGCTAATATTTTCCTCAAGATTGCTGCTGTAGTAGATGAGAAACCGAACAAACTTTGGGGATGCATTGAACTTTGGAATTGGTGAGATAGTAAACCACTGAGTGTCTGATTTGTAAAAGGCAATGCCTAAGACTGCTGCCTCCTAAATAAGGCCCCCATCTAACACTCCAGTTTTTCTGTACCACAGCTTTTTTCTTTCTTTCTGCCTGCTAGTCTATATTTCAGGAAAGGTGGTCTCACACCCAAGCAATGGCCTTTATTTTTTAAGAATGTTAGATGTAGGACCAAATCTATTCCTTTAATAAAGATGATGTTGGAATCTGTGTGCTTTGCTTTAAAATTATAATTCTTTTCTTAATGAGATAAGACAGACAGTCAACAGGTATCAAATGAGGTGCCCCTGGGTTATTGTAGGCGACAAGTATCATAGAAGTAGCACTGCAGAAGAAGCTTCTTCTGCTCCTGCCTTCACTTTTAGTCATAAAAAGTGGAACAATAGAAAGAGCAATCTGACTTGTCCCTTTATCTCTCATAGGGAATGTTGCTAGGGCAAGACACACATGGAGACCCACAGCCTCTGAGATAAGACGATGCGGGATTGTCTTTCTATGTATCACGGCCAGAGAAGGAGGACAGGATGAAATATAGCAGCAGCCTGGAAGGGACAGAAGAAAAGAGAAAGTTCTTTTTTGGGTTGGAATGAAATCCAGTCCAAAAGAGTACTCAAATTCATATGCTAATCCTTGAATTGAAAACAGCTTCACATCTTATTTCATCTTCAAGCTTTGACAATTGTGCAGGTTTTGGCAGATTATCTTGCCATCAGTTCTTCCATTGTTAACTGATCTCTCCTGTCAATAAGTTTGTTCTTCAGAATATTCACTCCAAGTCAAGCAAAACAAGCCAGGAAAATCCATATTTAGTATTTAAAACTGCAGCTGTAAATTATTTACTAACTAATCCATTTATTCCCTACCTTGAACTTATTTGTCTACATTACAAAGGAGATACGGCTTCCTACATGAGCATTATATGTTAACCATGCTATGGAAGGAGTAGAACTGCTCATGTTGTATTTCCTGACTGCTTCCTGTCATCCATTTATAGGTGGACTTCTGAAGACAGGACTTTTTTACAATGAAGAAGGTTCATCCTGTGATTTAGAATCCAGACTGCACAGGAACAGAATTTATGAGGGAGCCTAACATTTGTCCCCAGACTTTATGTGACATTGCTTTAAGCTTTTTCCTGCTCCATCCATGGATGAATGGCTGACAGGCTGGGGGAAATGAAACACCATACCACATCACATGCTTTGTTATAGTCCATATTATAATAAAGAGAAGACCTAGAGACACATGGTATGCAGCTTTGCCTATTATGTATCTTATAACATTTAGAAGTTATTTATGAACTTCAGATCATCCATGACATACTGAATATACAGGTTCATATAAGCAGAACATGAAACTAATGATAGGACATGATACTCTTTAATTGACTGCATGTGTTCATGTATCTCGTATGCTCAATTTCCATCAGTAAAATGGCTTGTGAGTCTTTTCAGTAATTTACTTGTTTGTTTGAGAAATGTTTGTTGTTGCCAGCTTCATCTCTTGATTTTATTTTCCCAGGCTGCTTGGGCCATGCTGCCAAAGGAACACAAAATCCTGTCCTCTCCATCTATCTGGAATGCCAGGAAAATCAATATGAGCATAGAAATCGGTGAGAAAATATGATTGGAACATGACGCTGTGTAGTGAACAAAATGCCCACCTGCTATATACTGCAGTATAGCAGCCAATGTTTCTGTTCAAGTTATCCTTAGCATTTTGGGAACTTTAAGAAATAAGCAAGCAAATGGTCAATTATCTGATTTTAAAAAATTTTGTGCTTGTAATCAATTTGCATGCTTTATTATGTCTGAATTCATTTTCTGATTCCAAGTCTGTGGTTGATATGCATGAATAAGGTCAAGGCAGAATCAGACATTATGAGAACTCTATTGCTTTGTCTCCTCTTTGTTGTCAGCTTAGCATATTATATAATCATTTGCACAAGAGTAAGGTCAAATAGAATCATTGTATGACTTTTAAGGAATTCTCACAAAGTTAGCTCTTTTCTATAGAGAAAAGTATATGGACTTCTCCTGGGTAGTATGAACTCGTCTGACTAGGACTCTGATTTCTTTCACTGATGCATGAAAAAGCTATAAATGAATATATCTTACAAATAGATACATCATTACAGTTGAGAACAAAATTAGATGATACAACAATCTTTATTTCTGTCAAAGACCAGCATAACATGAGAGAAACCTACCGCAATACAAGTAAAATTATAATGCTACCATAAGTTATTTCAATGATATAATACAGTCCATAAAATATAATGCTGTAAAGGTTGTTGAACTATATGTCTAACATTAATTAGAAATTCAATATCAGTTTCATTGTGCTGTAAAAGAAGAAGTAGAAGAAATATTGTTATAACTGCAGGCCAGACAGATAAAGATACTTAATGATCCAAACAGTAATGTAAAACTGGTGAATCAATTACTAAAAGAATATAGCCACATACATCTTTAATTTCCTCTGTTTATGAGCCTAGTTCTTACTGGTGTGCTAAGTCCTCAGTTCACTTATTGCTACTTTGGCTTCTTCACAGCTCAAGGAATACTAGAGAGAGTAAAACTTCAGAAGTGTGATCTGCTTCTACCTAGACTAAAAATTACTAGAAAACTCATATGAGATGGGCCTATTGGGAAAAATGTACAGGTGGTCCTCAAGTTACAACAGTTCATTTAGTGACCATTCAAAGTTACAACAGCACTGATAAAAGTGATTTGTGACTTCTTTTTTTTTTTTTGCACTTACGATTGTTATAGCATCCCCATGGTCACATGGTCAAAATTCAGACACTTGGTAACTGGCTCATATATTTGAGGGTTGCAGTATCCTGGGGTCGTGTAATTCCCCCTTTGCAACCTTCTGAGAAGCAAAGTCAATGGGGAAGCCAGATTCACTTAATAACCTTTAGTAACTTAACAACTGCAGAATTAACTTAAGAACGGTGACAGGAAAGGTTGTAAAATGGGGCAAAACCCACTTAACAACTGTCTTGCTTAGCAATGGAAATTTTGGGCTCAGTTGTGGTCATAAGGCATTCTTCAATCAATAGTTGGCAAGCATTAGCCAACATCCTGTAAGTAGGTAGATTATGTGTGATGGTTTTACTGACTGAGGAATGTGAAAAAAAAATGATATGTAAGCCCTGATTAATATTAGTCTAATTGCCATATGACTTTGATATGTTAAACCCATGTTGTGAGCACTTTTATGTGTGCATGGCTTGTCATAAAATACCGATGTATAGAAGACAAATTGTTCGGGTGGCTTTTTATGATCCACTTTATTCCTCCCTTACCCCATTTCTCATCACCTCAGTTCACGTTTGCTTTTTGTTTCTAGGGTTGATCCAGTCAATTGAAGGTGGTTCAGTAGCCAGGTGAAAGTTTATTGGAATATGAAGTGACTTCTTATGTACACAACCATTTACTTTAGACAGCTACACCATGTGCTAAATTATTATGGCACTTGCTTGCTTGCAAAAGGCTCAGCTGGTTGCACATGCATGAATCAATTGTCACACAGCTTATATGATTTCAGTTGTTCACAGTTTCTCAACATCAGCATCAGCTGAACTCCTGGTATTTTTTTTTCCACAGGCTATAGGATCATTTGAGTGCCATAAATCATATTAAGGAGTTCTGTAACATCACAATGTTGAACATTCAGTCATGCTTTTAGCTGTAGTAGCTAAGTGTTTTCATTCTATAGAACACCTGGAAGCACAGAAGACTGCATTGGCGATAAAACAAATTCGAGACAGTAAATCCATGATCAGGTGAAAATATATGGCAAACACATTTTTCAAAAAATGGGAAAAATATATGTTTCCACATAACAGAAGGTCCAGACCAATACTGCTTAAATGAACCATGCTGATTGCTCTATACCCATGATGGCTAACCTATGGCATGGGTGCCACAGGTGGCACGTGGAGCCATATTGGTGGGCACGCGAGTGTTGCCCTAGCTCAGCTCCAGCGTGCATGCGCGCACCAGCCAATTGATTTTCAGGCCTTCTGGTCCCACCGGAAGTTGGGAAACTGGCTGTTTCCAGCCTCCGGAAGGTCTCCGGGGGGATGGGGAAGACTGTTTTTGCCGTCCCCAGGCTCCTAGAATGCCTCTGGAGCCTGGGGAGGGGAAAAAGCGGGCCTACCGTGCCATCGTGTGCCAAAAGCAGTGGGAAGTGCGGGGAGGTCATGTGAGTATGCGCGGGAGGGCGGGGCGCATTGAATTATGGATGTGGCACATGCACCCGCAACCCTCCATGCTCCCCCTGCTTTTGGCATGCGACGGCAAAAAGGTTAGCCATCACTGCTCTATACCAACCAAGTTAGTGAGTTTATTGTTTAAATACAGAAACAAATTAATGAAAACTTATGAAATTATATTTCCCTAGATAAAATAATAGAAGCTTGGCTATTAATGATTGTTTCTAGAAACTAAGGCAGCACTCCCTATATACCGCATATTAAGGATCATTACTAGCCACCATGGTGCAGTGGTTAGAGTGCAGTACTGCAGGCTGCTTCTGCTGCCTGCCGGCTGCCTGCAATTTGGCAATTCAAATCTCACCAGGCTCAAGGTTGACTCAGCCTTCTGAGGTGGTTAAAATGAGGACCCAGACTGTTGGGGGCAATATGCTGAGTGTGTAAAGCCCCACTTAGAAAGGGCTGTAAACAGTGGTGAAATCCAAATTTTTACTACTGTTTCTATGGGTGTGGCTTGGTGGGTGTGGTGTGGCTTGGTGGGCGTGGCTTGGTGGGCATGGTAGGGGAAGGATACTGCAAAATCTCCATTCCCATCCCACTCCAGGAGAAGGATACTGCAAAATCCCCATTCCCTCCCCACTCCTGGGGGAAGGATATTGCAAAATCTCCATTCCCACCCCACTCTGGGGCCACCCAGAGGTGGTGTTTGCCGGTTCTCTGAACTACTCAAAATTTTTGCTACCGGTTCTCCGAACTGCTCAAAATTTCTGCTACCAGTTCTCTAGAACCTGCTGGATTTCACCCCTGGCTGTAAAGCACTGTGAAGCAGTATATAAGTCTATGTGCTATTGCTATTGCTATATCTCAGGCCCTGAGCTTTTGTGCTTCTTAAGTTTATTTTTAATATTTCTCAATACTGCTCCAGCAAACTGGTAGGAGAGAATTTTCCATTCCCCTTTGCAAGGCCCCACTGGTACTCATCCTTGATGAAGTATAGTATAGTAATCTAATCTATTATTGCTAATCAGCAGTATGAAATGAGTGCTATTGCTACTGCTATGTGTAGCCAGTGATCACTCTCATATCCCATTTCCCCTGGGCACCTGAATGGCTCCTAAAAGTAATTTCTCTCAGTAAAGAAGAAAGACAACCATGGGGTATGACATAGGTAGAACAGATTCTCCAGAATGGTTTTTAATTGGTTATGATCTTACGTATACATCTATTTTCTTCCCTTTGATTCAACCATGCCCAATTCTCAGGAACTGCCTGGACAAGTCTGTACAGGGTTGTTGCTGGGTTTTTTTCTTGAAAGGTTTTTCAGAAGTAGTTTGACTTTGCTTCCTTCCTAGGGCTGAGAAAAAGTTACTGGCCCAAGGTCATCCAGCTAGTTTTGTGTCTAAGGCAGAACTGGAACTAATGGTTTCCTGGTTTCAAGGCTGATGCCTTAAACACTATTTCAAACTGGCTGTCATACATTTAATATACAATAGGAATTATATTGGTTGGCAGATGATCAATATACCGTCTTCTAGGTCCAGTTTTCCATCAATGATTCATGGCAGGGTTATTCTGTTCTGGAGGTGTGGAACAACAATTTTTCAAAGATGTCTGGTTCTAACCACCTTTAATATTTTTCCAGTGACCCAGAATGATGGATGTTAGACTGGAGGGGGAAATTGATATCATGGTTAGATCATATTAATCATCGTGATGTTCAGCCTGCCAAAGCAGGATATTTTTTAAATAATGGGGCAAAGAAATATGTAATAATGGACTTTGCAGAACAGGCTTTACTCAGTCTATTGTCTTAATACCTTGAGTGATGAGGCCAGTTCTGGGGATGCTGGGACTTAGTTCATAAAGCACCATTGTGATTTAAGATACTGGATTAGGATTTGGGGTTGACCAAGCTACTATTCCAGTTTCAGCCTTGGAAGTTCATCTGGTGACTTTGGGCTAACCTTTCTTTCAGCCCAAATGGTTATTGTGGTGATGCATTGGAACTCAGGAGCTCTATATAAGTCACTTTGAGTTACTGAGACAATAGTGGGATAGAAATCTAACAACCCAATAATACACTCGGCTATCAATTATCCCATTTTTGGATATAGACAATGCATCGCTAGAGAATAGGATTCTCACAACTCACTCAGCCAGCCAAAAAGAAAAAAGAAAAGGAAACCTAAAGTAGAATAAAACCAATGAAGATTAGCATGTTGTGTGAATGCAACTGTGAGTTTTTAAAGATAACTTGAGAAAACATGTTGTATCTATTCAGCCCAAATTTCACCAGCTATTTTGAATTCAACTGAGTTCCTAGCTATAAAAAGCTATGGCTGCCTATAAAATTTTCCTTCTTCTGCCTTTCTTTTTCTTTTATAGCATGTCTTTTAAACCTTTAATACACTAATTAAATTTATTAGTTACTTTATAGTAGCAGTGGGTAACCTATAGTGCCAAATCTTTTGATGGTTCTCTGTGGTGGTTGCAAGCTGTTGTTGAATTTTGATGGCAAAACACTGAATATTGTAGCCCATTTTCCATATACCGTACTACCAGGGCCATCTTAATAGCATTATGGGCCCTGGGCAAAGCAGTGTACTGGGGCCTCTGTGACAACTACTCACAGGAATAAAAATGTAAATGGTCGATAAAATTAAACATATATTTATTTTATTGGCACTTCCAACATTTGAACAATACATGAGGCTTGAAAAATACAATAATACTCAGTAAGCCATACAGTTGCTGTATTTATATGATAAAGGTGCATTGAAGGGTTAATATACACAGATTAGTATGGGGCCCCTATGCTCATGGGGCCCACGAGCAAGTGCCCATCAGACCCATGCATTAAGAAAGCCCTGTATACTACAGTATTTGCCTGAAAACTAAAGATATTACAATTTATTAAGCTTCAAGTAGGCTTAATGCACATATAAAAACAATCCCCTAAATAGACAAAACAAAACAAAAAAATAATTCCTGCCCTTCTTGGCAACCTGGTGATGGTGATCCGGCAGATGAAGTGTAGCCTTTGGCTGCAAATAAGATCATTATTGCTTCACACAGTACAATTCTCAAAGTGACCTTTATTATCACATGTAAAACCAAATCAAAGACAATATGTATTATAAGAAGGCAAAACTCAGGACCTTGGAAAATGGAAAAGTTCTCTGAGAACATTTTTGGCTCACCTGGGTAAAAGGAGCAATGCTTTTAATTGCATTAAGATTACATGTTTTGACTGAAAGTATCATGAGATGACAAGGTGAAGTTCTGGCCCTTGTCTGATTTTCACGTGATTGTACTTCACATGAAAAAATGAAGAAGTAGAACTTTATTTATTGCCAATTTTATTTTACACCTTTATTGCATTTTAAATAAACAAAACCCCAGCTGTTCCCATGGGAAACAGTCAGCTCTATGGAAGAAAGGAAAATGCAACATATTAAGGCATACTTGGCAGTACAAAGCATAAAGAATTTAATCCTATTAGCTCAGAATAAGGTTCACTGAAATGTTTTATTTAATTATTTACATCTTTAACACAGTTAAACCAGTCTCCTGGTTTCTAACCAGATGTTTTAGACACTAGACCAGGGGTCAGCAACCTTAAACCCTCAAAGAGCCACAAAGGTCCTAACTGGAAGCCCCCCATTCAATTCTGGAGCCGACCGGAAGTCCTGTTCCCTCACCATAGAGTCTCCTCCTACTGCGGTGTCCTTTTTCCTCTACCTGTCCTAACCAAAAGCCCTATCAATTGTGGAGCTGACTGGAAAACTCACCCCTTGCCATAGAGTCTCCCCCTGGCACACCATGCTTCCCCCCCACAGCCCAAAGCTCCTCTTTGCTGGTGGTGCTAACCAGCAACAGGGAGCCGCAGCAGAGGGATGAAAGAGCCACACATGGCTCCAAAGCCGCAGGTTGCTGACCCCTGCACTAGACCAAACTGACCTATTCCTAGAATTATCTAGAAACTTTTTGTGGGATTATAAAAAAGTGGAAGACAACTCATTCTTTAGTGTCACATGGAATCTGATCAGTTTTCTGGGTCAATGTTACTATATGTTTTATGACACAAACACACAGGACTTAGGTTGCAACTTCACATAAGTAACACTATTCTTGACTTTACTCTATTTCCCAAGAAGGCCACAGTTCTCATTTCATAGAGTTTGGAGGGATTTTCCAGTCCAACTCACAGCCCAGTGCAAAAATCCTCAGATCATTCTGGACAAAAGGTGATTCTAATTTTTTCTTGAAAACTTCCAGTAATTGTGCACCCACAACTTCAGGCAGCAGGCTGTTCCACTTCCCAATAGCTTCAGAACACTGTGCCTATTGACATCACAAAGTTATAGCTCTTAAGACTTTTAAGCAACATTCAACACTTAAAAAGTTTTAGTTACCTTCCCTTCTAAATACTTCCTAATATTCTATAATGTTTTCTGCAGTTGTATCTTTGTCAACCATAGAGGTAGAACTAAGCAGGAAGAATATTACATTTTAAAAACTGCAATAATTTTTCCACTCATAGGCCCCATTATTAAATTGAAAATTTAATGCTTTTGATAATAATATAATACACATTAAAAATACTGCAAATATTTATGGCCATGACATTGTTTCAAATACCTACTTATGCTGCATGACTAACACTAAGCTCAACAATTTATAAATTTCCTGGGAACTTAAGCCTCCTCCATGTTAAGATAAATAAGCAAGGACATGTATAAACAGTAAGAATTTAAACCAATAAGTTGAAGATGTGAAGGTGAAGTGGACTTGACTTAGCTTCAATGACAATATGCTTCTATGGACCAAGAAGCATAGATTACAGAGTTGGAAGGGAACTTGGGGGTCTTCTGGTCCAACCCCTTCTCCAGTATAGGAAGCCTCAAACCATTCAGGACAAATAGAACTTTAGTCTTTTTTTGCAGACTTCCAGTGACAAAGACTCACAACTTCAGGAGGTAGGCTGTTCCTTTGCTTAATTGCTCTCAAATCCCTCCTGAGATCGAGTTTGGATCTCTCACTGTAAAGCTTCCACCCCCTGGTCCTTTTCTTCCCCTCAAGTGCTCAGGAGAATAGATCTACTCTCTCTTTCCTGAGGCATCTCTTCATTTTTTCTCTAGACTGCTATCATATCTTTCTTTAAGATGTTTCACCTTATAAACAAAACAAACTAAGCCAAACTGCTTCTTGGCCTTGGTTAAGAGCAAGTGTAAGTGTCTTATGAATAATGTATTAGGATTTTCATTAATTTCATGGGATTTAATAAATGCACAAATTGCAGTTCTGAGTTCCTTCTTTAATTCTGAGATAATCCAGCCAGTAAGTGATTAAAGTTGGAAACCCCCACATTTCCCAACTTTCCTGCTCTTCAAGTGCTTCATGTTCCAGCATGCAACTATTGAATATCTTAATATGAAGCTGCATCTAATTAACAGAAACACTGTCCATATCCAATGTCAAGCATATGATATGATAGAATAACAGGCAGCTGGCTGGGCAAAACCAAGACACAAAATACTGACATTCAGACATTTCCAGAAAGAGCCTGGAACTGAACATTTTAAAGTCTCAGTTCTTAAGGCTCCACTAATCACTCAAGATTATTTTGAAGCGTTCCTTCTTCTGAGAAGAAATGGTCCATTTCTCCCAAAGAATTCTATTTTTCAGGATGCCTGAGTTTGAATTCTTTATCACTTATGGAATCTGAAGTTGGACAATGGTCTAACTAGCAATTCAGTATTAGAAGAAGCTCTCTGCAACTTTTTAACTTCTGTTTCACCTCAAGTAGCTCTCTATCTTATTCCAAAGAGAAATAAGGAGCTCTCTATCTTATTCCAAAGAGAAATAATCTGAGTTAAGATATGTTCAACAGTTTCTATTTGCATTTCCCCCCATTCACTCCATCTGCTCCCCATCTATGCCGTCATGGGGACTTTTGAATAGCTCAATGTCTTTGTTACTCTTATTAACTACAGTTGCAACTCATATCCAGGAGAAGGCAAGTTGATAAATAGTTCTCATTGTGGCCAACCCATGAATAACTTATTTTGCAGCAAAATCCACAACTCTGAAAGTAGATGTGCCTACCTGGTATTAATTTAATGAAGATGATGAGACCATCTTGAATCTGGAAAAGTGTTTCTTACCCATGTACATATGTTAAGGGAATGCTGGGAGCTGAGTCTGCATATCTATTGCCAAGGTTGAGAAACACTGCTCTAGAGCATGAATTGGAAAAATGGGGCCATGGCTTCAGATGATCAAGCATGGAAAAAATATTAACTCTTAAAAATATCTTTAATGTTGTTTAATTAGAATGATCAGGAAGTTTCATGAAAATTAGTTTTGAAATAAATTTACAACTCACCCTTGCTTAAGACATATTTTCCCCTAAATCTTTGCAGATCTCCATGTAACATTTTGCCAAAGCTACTATACCTAAGATTTGTACTAGAACAAATAGCACCATAGCTACTGAGGATAAGGAAGTTACCGTCCTTCTATTACTTCTCCTTTTGAGAATGGGCTGTATTTCATTTCATGAAATCTACATGATTAATTTACTGCTGTTATAAAGGAAAATAAATTTACAGACCTTGGTCTGACTGCAATCAGTCACATCACATTGCAGAATGGTTACTAATGCTGTAATTTTACCCACACATAATAACACTTTAACAATACTTATATTGGGCTTTTGTGAGATTGTGTGTGTGTTTGTGTGTATGTTCAAGTCCTGATGACTTCCTGGACTAATCCCTGCACTTTTCTTAGCAAGATTTTTGGAAGTAGTTTGCCATTGTCTTCTGCTTAGAGCTGAGAGAAAGTGACTGTCCCAAGATCACCCAGTTGGCTTTGATAGCAAAACTAGAATTCATGGTCTTCTGGTTCCTATCTCAGCACCTTAACCTCTACACCAAGGTGACTCTTTTGGGCGTTAAGAGAACTTGAGAGAAATGCATCAATGAGACATGATCGTAAAAACAATTTCTCCAAGAAGACCTCCATGTACTTTAGACTGTGTTTTTCATTGTACCCAATGATTCTGTTAAGTGGAATTGATGGACCTTGTAACTTAATACATTAGAAGGCATCATTCTGGACAAATCTACTTTATAACAATCTTGTAAAGAAAACTCATTTTTATTAATCCTCACATTACAAACCAAGAGCAATGAGTAATACTGATAGGCAACAGTTGATTTAAAGCCACATGCATTACAAAAGGAAGGTTTAAAATAGGTTATTTCGTGATTCCTCCTGTAGTCTCATTCTCGCTGTTCTTCCTGCCATCTCTTTCAATAAGTTTCAGCAATGCTATCTTGGGAGGGAAGCCTGCATTCATTCCTGAATAGAGAGATCTGTACTCTTTTTTTGCATCAGCTGTTAAGTGAATAGTTGAACATGCAGTATAGGAGTAGGCAGGTTAATGCCTTCCTCATATTTAAAGTTACTTCTTTTATAATCCCCTAACACTTGAGGCTTATTGGAGTCTAGAGATATCTTCTCACAAGCATCCCTGGAATCTAGTACTTCCCAAAGTTTACATTAATTTCAGACACTTATCTGCCCTGAAATCCATGGTTTGGATTAGTTCTGGATACTCTAAGCTTCAGTTTCTTTGCAAAGATTTGGTACTTTGTGTGTTCAGCACACAGGACTAAACATAAGAATAATCCTGCTGGATTACACTAAGGTGTATTTCAGTCAGCCAATACTTTTTTACAGTGGCCAACCAGATGGTCTGGGTCTCAGCCTTTCCACTCTGGGTCCATGCAGTTCAAATAATAGACCAGCAGACAAAGATGTTTGCAAAGCTTTAATTGTCGAACAAAGCTGAAAAGCAAGGCGAGTAATCAGGTCAAAGTCAGTGCTGAGAGCAACCGCCTCTCAGTGCTATTTATCCAATTAGTCCTGGTTAGCCAGCATCCGACACTGGGTTTTTTGTAATTCCCATCCTTCCACGGCTCTCCGGCGCTTTGGGACATCATCACAAGCTGCCAAACCATGCCGGGAGCAAGAAACCTCTCCATAGTTGCTGGCAACCTTCCTCTGCTTCGCTGATGGCCTCTCGATGCCAGCCTTCCATCCACCGCCCAAATTGGCCTCCCACCACCATCCCAGCTTCTTTACAGGTAACTTCAGCCACTGTGTCTCTCACTCCCCTCCAAGTGTGTCGAGTCCCAGCCAGGGCTCGACACTGGGCTGCTCACAAGCAAGGGATAGATTCTTCTCCTTGCAGCTGCTTTTTGGCATGGTGCCACCAACCTGAAGATAACATCAAGTCTTCAAAACCAGTGAAAATGCATGAACATTGGTCATGCATGCAATCCCTTCATGTGTTAATGTTTTATCCTAGATACCCCTCTTAGTTGTAACTTAAAGCAAACCTCAAATGTTTCACTCCCTGTCATCCAAACCAAAAGCACCAATTCCTATTCCAGAAATTGAGGAACAGCCTTCCTTAATCTTCTTTTGTCATCTGAAATAGGTACTTCCTTTAGCAGGACCGGCCTAGGTAAAAAGCCCAAGTAGCTGCTGCTGGAAATTTGCCTTTAAAAAATCTCTCTCCTTTTCTATGGAACAGTTTTCTAAGCCTCAGCTTCCCTCTCCTTGGGCATTTTTGGATTTGCTGAGGCAGACAAAAATCACTCCTGTTGAATTCCTCAAGAGCAGGCAAGCCTTGAGGGAAAGAACATACTGCAAAAGGTATTCATGGATAAGAATTGGTGTTATTCCTGCCTGAAGCAATGAAGAGAAACTGCCTATATAGTATTCAGGCTACTCTGGTACTACAGAGGTTGAGCCTCCTCAGTTCTTATGCTTTTACTACAAAGAAATAGCTCTTTGCTTACATAGGCCTCTGTTTTTGTAAGGAATTATCTCTTTTTCTTACAGGTGTCATCTGTAGGCCTCTGCTGCTTGCACATGGAATTTAAGAAGAGAGACACATGCTTACTCACCCACTCCACCCTAACCTGCTTAGCAGGAAAGGCAATCTCTTTTTCCCTTCCCTTCTGGGCTGTAATTTGTCTTCCTGCCTTTAGGCTTCAGGGCGAGGCGGGGCAAATGGAGATTGACTATGCACATAGGCTGCTGACAGTAATGAGGCAATGAGGAGAGATGTGTGGAATTGGCTTGATGATGGGTGGTGATAGATCTAGTTTCAGGTGAGTGGAGAGAAGGGGAGACAGTGGATTTCCAAACAGGACCAACGTCTGATCAAATGGAGAGGCAAAACTCTGGGAGAGAAACAAAGCTGCCTTTCTCAGGGGTTGTTTCTCGGGCATAGAAATGCTTTTCCTGGCATGGCTGGGCTTTCTAAGATTGGCTTTTTTTTTTTTTTTTAATTCCACTCATCTTTACAAGAGTTTTGGCTGGGCCAGTGAGCTTCTTTCTCATCCAGATTTTTCGTTGTTGTCGTTGCTCTTATAACATTCCAATGTGGAAGGTTAAGCTAATAAAGGCCGTAGCGTAAGATAACTTGTTCTACTTTATGGCCAACTACAGATCAGAAGAGGTGCTTTAGTTGAGCATTGTGGTACAATTGCTTTCTTTGTTCTCCTTTTTAAATAGGTCTGGAGTACATGTGGAATATTTTGACCAGCTTGTCTAAACAGTCAGCTCTCTTGCTGCAGTCATAGCAGGTGGAAGCATTTAAGAAATCTTGGCTGGTCTCGAAAAAGTCAAGTAGTTTTCGTCCTGGATAATACCAGAGGGAAGACTAAGGCTGTGAGCTAGAAAATTTGAAAACGTGAAAAAAACATTCTGAGAAAAAGAAATGGTAAACTACCATCATAATGAAGCCATGCATACTCCTGTACTCATCAGGAGTAGAATTCCAGCTGAAGGAGTACCTTCTATATTCTGAATTGACATTTGTTCCACAAGCTGTACTACAAGTGACTTTTATACACAATATTCACAACTTATGGTAGAGCAAATGTGTAGCCCAGGGCTGTGCTTGGATGTTTGGTGTTCTCTGAATGTGGTGGTTTTCCTGAAGATGTTTCATTACCAGGTTACCTAATCTGGTAATGAACCCAAGAAACCAACAATTCAACAACCTTTTTCAGCCCTTTCCCTAGGGGTTGGAAAGGCTGAGAATGCATAGCCAAAGGTTTAAAATTCCAGAGCCTGTAGTCCCTCACAAATGAAAACATGTCCGGCTGGGAAAGAATGCCTTAATTACTGCTCCCAAATGTGAAAAGTATGAATGTAAGTTCTGTAGGAAGAAATAGGTGAATTTTTGACCAGGTCCCATTATGGTCTAAGGCACGGGTGTCAAACTCACCACATCACATTGCCATCATGTGATGTTTCACGATGTTTTCCCCATTTGCGGAGCTGAGATGGACATGGCCTGTGCATGATACATCTGGATCATGGGCCATCAGTTTGATGCCCCTGGTCTAAGGAGATCAAATCAATACTAAAGGAAATCAACCCTGACTGTCCTTTGGAAGGGCAGATACTGAAGCTGAAGCTCAAATACTTTGGCCACCAAATGAGAAGAGAGGACTCATTGGAAAAGATCCTGATGTTGGGAAAGATTGAAGTTAAAAGGAGAAGGGGATGGCAGAGGATAAGATGGTGAGATGGTGTCATCAATGCTATGTGCATGAGTTTGGGCACTCAGGGGGACAGTGGTGAATAGGGGACCTGGCCTGAGGTAGTTCATGGGGTTATAAAGAGTCGGACATGACTTAGCAACTGAACAACATTATCCTCTGCCTTATGGTCTGCTCCCATGACTTCCCAATATGCTATTATTGATACAGGCCATTCTCTTGTCTCACATGCTGATACCCCCTGTTACTCCATGTTTGAACTCTGCTACACTGCCATATCTATAATACAGTTTAGAATGACTGAATCTGGATTTCAAAAGTATGGATGGTCACTAAATCTGCCATCCAGCAGTTGTCTGGAGCTTGGCACCCAAATATGGTAGCCCTAGGACTGGAGATGAAATTAGGTTTGGCAGAAGAAGGGAAGGAACATTTTATATTACAGGTTAAGGAGTAGCAATTGCTTTTCATTATCATCTGGGAGGGTGGTGGGAAAATGCTGAATTTAGCTAACAGGTGAGAGCAGGTATGACAGCTGTCAGAAAGAGGCTGTGGCTACAGCAAATTACTTGATCAATATGTCTTAGCCAATGGACCACTTCTTCCATATTGATGGGCAAAGAATGGAGCCAGGAAGTGAGGAATTAGATCCACACTTTAAAACATTGAGGAATTGTATCCTTATGATAGTTAAGTTAAAAGCAAGGCAATTTATTCTGAACACTTCCTGTCTTCTCTTTCTCTGTTTCCCAAAATTACAGAGTTTGGTAGTCTTGATTATGTGCCATAAAATCATTTTCTGCTCCTAACAACCACGTATGTTGATTTTCTTTATGTTGATCTATGCCTAAACTGTTCTTTAAGGTCTGAGGGGTCCATGGTGTTCTCTGAGCTTGGTTGTTTTCTTGCAGATGTTTCATTACCCAAAATAGGTAACATCATCAATGAGTACTGATGATGCTTTCTAATTTGGGTAATAAAACATCTGCAAGAAAACAACCAAGCTCAGAGAGCACCAAGTACCCCCTCATTTCAACTCTGATCTACAAATATTCTCTTTTCTTTAATTTTTCCCAATGTGCATACTTCACCATTGTAACTGAATCCATCCACCTTGCTGCTAGTCATCTTCTCTTTCCCAAACCAAGTTTTGGCAATAACCTGTAAATCATTTTCAACATAAACATTTGGAGATCATCCTCATCTAAACCCAGAGAAATATTAGTATGTATTTGTGTGCACCAATAAATTAAGGTGTTGGGGTAGTAGACAAAAGCAGAAAGGGCAGTGGAAGGCACGTCTGAAGTTTTTACATGCAGGTTAATACGAGCTAATGCATCAAATCTATTAGAGGAGTGGCATATATGCTGCTTATCTAAACATTTTATTTGCACATAAAAGAAATCATTTGCCCATAAATATCCAGTGTTCTATCTGTCTGGAAACTAAAAGAAACTGAAGTTTAGAGCTGCTCACAATCTCATCTTCCGTCCTTTTCATTAAAGCAGAATCCTATAGATGCCTCTGGTTTGAACACTAAGTTTATCAGGGAAATACTAGTTTCAGATGCTCTCCTTCCCAAGATCCATTCATTGGGCACATTGGATCAGTCCTTCTATCTTTCTGCCAAGCTGTGGAATGGGATCTCCTGGGAGTGGTGCTCAGCTTCCTTCCGCTCTTTCCACTTCCAGAAAAAGAGACAAGATCTCTTTCATTCAGCTAGAGTTTTTTTTTCAGTTTGACTTGATTAATGGTTTTGAAAGGTTGTAATTCAGGTTTAGCAGTTGAGGTTTCATTTTTTTTTTATTGTGATCTTCCTTGAGTGACCATGAGCCATATCCATAATTGACTATAAGACTCATTTGTTCCTTCATCTTTACATTATTGCCTTCCTAACCTTTTAGATGGATGTCTCTTTAAGTCTCAAACTTGGTCAGATACGCTCCTCCCTCTAAAAGCTTGAATGACGCTATGTGTATGAGTACAGGTACAAAATCAAAACTCAATGACTATAGCACATTATTTTTAGGCTACATATTTCCAATGCCTAATGCACCTCTGGCTATTCTGCCTAACTGCTTGGGAGGATCTAAGCATGAGATGAGAATTTTGCTAGGTAAGACCCACAAATGATCCTCATTAATGGCAAAGGCCAGGATATCTTCAGGAAGCACCTGAAGTAAGCCCCTAGGACCATGATGGCAAATCTATGGCACACGTGCCCAAAGTGAAACGTGAAGCCATGTCACCCGGCACGCGCAGTCTTGCCTGTTTGTCTTCTGGGCTTCTGGCATGCATGTGCATGTGACAATCAGCTGTCCTTTGTGCATGCAGCAGTGCCGAAAACTGGTGTGCACATGCGTGCTGGCCAGCTGATTGTCAGGTGCACGTGCACCAGTAGAGGGTTGCACCCGGTTCGCACCAGTTCTATAGAACTGGTAGTAAAACCGGCGGGAGACTCTACCCACTGACCCCGACGCCATCAAAATGTGCTTGCAGAGAAGAGCGTGCATGGCCTCGTTGCAAACTGGTAGTAAAGATAAGTAGAACCCACTCCTGGCATGCGTGCCAGAACCCGGAGGTTTGCCTTTTCCGGAGCACGATCCCTTCTTGTATGCGGCAGTGCCAAAAACCAACCTGCGTATGCGCACTGGCCAGCTGATCATTGGGTGTGCATGCGCCCTAAAACCCAGAAGTTTGGCTTTTCCTGAGTGCAGTCCTGACAAGTGCACATGCGTGATGTTTCCACATGACCTTTTCAACACTTGGTGCCAAAAAGGTTCACCATCACTGCCCTCTGAAGTTTGGGGGGCAATGTTATGTATGTGATATTAGCTAATAACCAGACAGTCATTGGTGAACTTAACCAAATCTTCTTCTTGCAATTGGTGTATGACCTGTACAGCAGAAGCAGTAGCATGGTTGCCCCTGAGTGTTTGGTGGTGGAACACAAATACCTTCAACCCTTTTCATCTCAGTTAAAAAGGGGACTTTGCCACTGGATAGCTCTGCCTTTTCCTGGCACCTTTTTGCACAGCTCGGCAGCCATGGATATCGTCTGACAGGATGTGTACATACTCTCAGGAAAAACACAGAGAAGGCTTGTTTTACATGAAGGCCTCCAAGACTGAAGCACTCCTTCCTGCAGACCCTCAGCCTTGCTGCCCCCACCCCTCACACGGGGCTTGCAAATTGATGGTGAGGTGAATAACTTCTTTGACATCAAGAACTAGACCGAAACTATGTCAACGGAGACAGGGATTGGGATGGGGGGTGGGGTGGGTGGCTTTTCCTGTTGATCCTGTTTGAGCTTTTGAGCTGTGTCCCGAAAGGTCAGTTTGTTCAGGAGACAATTTTATCTGGGGAAGAAAAGAAAGGAAAACAGAAACCAAAGAGGCAGGAGAGGAAGAAATAAAAATAATAAGGAAAAACAAACACCTTTTGATAAATGCCTCAGCCGTGACCTAGCTGAGAATTCATTCCATTTAAGATTGTTAATCAGAAAGAAAGAAAAATAGCTGCGGAGTACAAAAGCTTTGGGGATACATGATTGCTCAACCAAGCAGTGGAAGGAACAAGTAAACAGAAAGTTGTAATTGGGGCATAAACGCCACAGGATTGCTTTATAGCTTACAGTTACAATTTCACCACTTTTCCTTTGTGAGTTTGCAGAAACGCACCTGGAGATGCCAAATGCTGCTTGGACAACAGTGCCAGAATTATTAGGGGAGGGAAGAAGGAGGGCTATCAGTGAAATTCACCTGACTGACCCATATTTAGTCATATTGTGTCCTCCTACATAGCATTTAAAAATCAGTAGTTGGAAGGGAGATTTAGAAAATAAAATTTGGTTTCTTCCTATGGTCTGAGCACCCCAATAAGATATGTTAGCTTTACTAGTTGAATTACGGGTTAATCCTCAACGTCCGACCACAATTGAGCACAAAGTTTCTGTTGCTATGCGAGATGGTTGTTAAGTGAGTTTTGCCCCATTTTATGATCTTTCTTGCCACACTTCTTAAGTGAATCACTGCAGTTGTTAAATTTTTCTGCAGTTGTTAAAAATACTCCCTATTTTTCGGAGTATGAGATGCACCTTAGTTTTGGGGGAAGTTTCAGTGCTGTTGTAACTTTGGTCACTAAATGAACTGTTGTAAGTTGAGGACTACCTGCATATAGGGAGTCTTCACAATACTGAGACAGCACTATGCTTTGTTAAACAGGTAGTGGATATCATCAGTGCAAATAAGGGGGGTTGGGGAAAGTCATGCCATTAACAAAACAGGCCAGTAATCCATAGTAGAGAAAAGAGACCTACTTTTCAATACTGTGTTAAAATTTCTTTTGCAGTTGCCTCAGTTTTCTTCCTCTGTGAAAGAGACTCCTCTATACTCTGAACACTTGAAGATTTCTTTAGGATGTTTTAGGATGCTCGGTCTACGTTCCGAGCTAAGCTTAGTTCATAAGATTATTTACCAAAATGTCCTACCTGTAAATGAGTACTTTAATTTCTACCGTAATAACACAAGGACTATCAATAGATTCAAACTCAATGCAATTCGCTTTAATCTTGATTGTAGGAAATATGACTTCTGCAATAGAGTAGTAAATGTCCGGAATACCCTACCTGATCCTGTTGTTAGTCTCTCTAACCACCATAACTGTCTACCGTGGACCGTACACATTTTTTAAGAGGTCCCTAAGGGGGCGTGCATAAGCGCACCAGCGTGCCTACCATCCCTATCCTACTGTTCCCATTTATATGTTCCCATTTTTGGATCTGTTGGATTTCCGGAGGATGCAATTGCTGCTGTGCTTTTGTCCTAAGAACAGATCTTCCCATCAGTTTTGTACTAAGCAGGGACATTCCCATTAGGTTGCAAAATTCTTCCTAGTCTGAAAAAGCCCAAGAAGAGGAGTTTTCTCAGATGTCTTCCCCGCAGAGCACAGAGCACAGAACTCGAACAACAAAAGACAAGACAATAAAGCCCACCTTTGACCACCATCATCCGTGAAAATCTCTTAGAGTCTCTTGAATTTGAATGGTCTGAGAACTGTTTAAAAATGCAGGTTTCCACCCCACCACCCCCGCATAACACTAATACTTGGTATGCATGCAGTAATAGAACAGAAAGGGGGAATGCTTGTGCAGGCACACACACACACCTATGTGGAAAGAATATATGAGTCTTAAAAACTTTCCTTTTGGTTATTATTCTTGTTGTTCCCTTCTTCCAGGGATCTGATTAAAACAATATAGGATGGCAACAATATTCTTTTCTTGGCCTTCAAGTGACATCTAGTGGTTTGCTTTCAAAGAACACCGAAAATGTAATTTGTGAGAGAAATTTGCAGCATAAATTGAGGCTCATATATAGAGAGCCACCTTTTGGAGTAAGAAATGACATTAATATTATTCACTATATTTCTCCAGACCTTTCTTTTTTTGCAAATCATCATTGCTTCCGTTCTATCAATACACTGATTCATGCATAGTCTTTTCTTCTTGGCTTAGGACCTGGGTACCTACGAGACCGCCTTCTGCCACCGGTAACCTCTCACCGGCCAGTATGCTCACATAGAGAGGGGTTCCTCAGGGTGCCGTCGGTCAGTCGACTGGCGGCCCCCAGGGGGAGAGCCTTCTCTGTGGGGACACCTGCCCTTTGGAACGAGCTCCCCCTGGAGATACGGAGGATCCTGGATTTACGCACTTTCCGCCATGCCCTCAAGACTTTTTTATTCCAACAAGCCAGGCTGGCCTAACTCTTTTTAATTGCTTAATTTTAATTTGCTTTTTTAAAAAAGGGGTGGTTTAATTAGTATGGGCCGAATTTGTTTAATATGTTTTAAATCGTTTTTTAAACTTTATATTGTATGTGTTTTATCTTTGGCTGTACACCACCCTGAGTCCTTCGGGAGAAGGGCGGTATATAAATCCAAATAAACCTAAAAACCTAAAAAACCTTCTTTCAATTTTCTTTTCTCTTTCAATTTGGGCTTCTCATGAACGCCACTCAACTTTTCTGGACTTCCAGGTGTTTTCCAGATATTTACTCTTCTTCCATACATTGGTTTTGCTATCTGATCTTCATTCACTCGGTTTATAGGACAACCCATTTTTGTCATACAACCCTTATTTTACCACATTTAATCTTGATTTTATTGAACACCTTTCTTAAATATTCCATTTAATACTTTCTTAAATACTCCATTCCCCCTGCATTCAACTTCTGTGCTTTTCCTCGCATATCCAACTCTTAATTCCATATCACAGTGGGGTCTTACTCGTTCTTTTATATAGAGCCATCTTACTTCTCTTAACATTTCTTCTTCACAATAGGCTAACCGCTACATATTATCCAGTAGATTGGCACATCTTAACATCCCTATCCATTTCTCCCTTTTGTAGTAAATATTCTACTGATGTACACAAGTTCATCTTTTTGCTTGCATCATTTATACATAACTTTCAAGTATTCACTCTATTTTCCCTGTCAAACAGAACATCTTGGTCTTTGATTTATTAATTTCTAGAGCCATATTCTTTATTGAATTATACACTCTTCGTTTGCTGAAATTTATTCAAAATCTTAGCCAACCATATGGCATTATTTGTATACAAAATGCACATGTTGGGGTGAAATCCCAGCAGGTTCTGAAGGTAGCAGAAATTTTGAGTAGTTCGGAGAACCGGCAAATGCCACCTCTGGCTGGCCCCAGAGTGGGGTGGGAATGGAGATTTTGCAATGTCCTTCCCCAGGAGTGGGGAGGGAATGAGGATTTTACAGTATCCTTTCCCTGGAGTGGGGTGGGAATGGAGATTTTGCAGTAGCCTTCCACTGCTATGTCCACCAAACCAAGCCACACCCACCAAGCCATGCCCACAGAACCGGTAGTAAAAAAATTTGGATTTCACCACTGATCTATATACATCTATCAGATGCACTTCTAAATTCACCACAAGTATTCCTTATATGTACATCTGTAAATATATTAAATACCAAAAGGACATTACACATCTTTGCCTTATTTACTGCTTAGTATTGAATCAACTGCTGAGCAGTGCATTGATTTTCATTCTTGTTTGTTCCATCATACACTGCTGTTATTATATTCATCAACCAACTTTCAACTAGATTTTCATACACTTTCTATAATTAATTTTTTATTATTTGCAATAAATTTTATTTCTCACAATCTCACATTTTTCAAGCACCTACTAAAAAGCAACAGTCTAGTCTACTCATTCCCTGCCCTGAATAATTCTATATTACAAGAAATGTTGGACTACTGCAAAAATCCAAAGAGTAGACCGGCTCTTTAAACCCCTCCAGATAAAGGAAGGGACAAGAGATCATCCACAAATGTTCTAAATTTTTGGTCTGCATAAGGAGACTGCAAGACAGTGGTCTATGGTGGATTTTAAGCACTGGAAGATTAGGAAATAATCATCTTGCTCAAACAGTGGTTGGAACCTTTGCAAGGATTAAGTTTAATAATTCCTTTTCTAATCATGTTTGGAAATTGCTTATTAACTAGTGTTTTGCTATTAGAAACCTTCAGATCAAAAGTCTGAAAACATTGGGTGAGTATGCCTTCAATCATTGATGAAAGAATTTTTTTTACTACAAACTTAAGAACTTTTAGAGAATTTCTTTTGAAATAAACAGTAAAAGGTTGAATAAATTTTTGATTTTATAAAGTTACAAATAGACTAATGGTCCAGATAAATTTGAAATAAGGTTTTTTGACCTTTAAAGTCATAAATGATTTAAGATCTAAGTAAGAGAGGAATCATATCTCCCACCCTGAACCTGCCTGGTTACTCAGATGAGGAGGAGAGACCATTTGAAGATCACTCTAATATTGGAAACTCAACTATCAAGCACAGAGCAAAGGGCCTTCTACTATACAGCATAGCTCCCAGACAATAGAATGGCAAAAAGTGTCTCTCCCTGAGCTTTTAATGGATAATATTTTAGTGGTAGTTAATGGATATTGAGTTTAATGTTTTGTTTTATTTTAATTGTATTAATTTTATGTATTTTTAAATTCACTATAAACCACATAGAATGCTTGAATGATCAAAAATAGGATGTAAATTTGGTAAATAAAAACAAACCTATTTTTAAGTTTGATCCCCCCCCCCAATGCATTTGGATTTCCAAATAAAATAGACTGAATCTTGACACTTGAAGAGGATATGCAGTTTATCCCTTGGCCCTTAGGTTCTCTTTTAAGAGACTAGAGCATTGCTGTACTGGAAAAAAAGAAGAAGAAAATCAGTGATTTGTTACTGAATTTCAGTAGGATGATATTGGAGGATTCTGGAAACCACAAAGTGGGACTTGGTGCTTTCTATATGTAGGTCTCTAGTTTGTTACTAGGGGATGAATATCATATAGTCAGGAAATTAAAATAAAGAGATACTGAGCAAATGTTAATAGACAACACAGATCTTTAAAGTCAATAATATAATCCATTAAGTAGGAAATAATTTTAAGAGTGTATCTTTGTATTCTACTAAAGTACATACTGGAGGCAGGAGTACCTGTCACATCCCAAAGTAAATAGATCACTTTCAAGCAAACAGAGATGTAATCATATCTAGCAAGGATAAATCTGTAAACAATTATGTAACAATTCCAAAGATGTTGAGACCTTGGAAAAAGTTCAGAGAAGAGCATCAAAAACCTGGAGACGAAAATATACAAAGAATGGTTGCAGGATTGGGTCTGGCTAGTCTAAAGAAAAGAAGAATTAGGGGTGACATGATAGAAGTATTCCAGTATTTGAGGGGCTGCCATAAAGAAGAGAGGGTCAAATTATTCTCCAAAGCACCAGAGGTCAGGACAAGAAACAATGGTTGGAAACTAATCAAAGAGAAGCAATCTGGAATTAAGGATAACCTTCCTAATAGTGAGAACAATTAACCAGTGGAACAACTTGCCTGCAGAAATTGTGAGCACTCCATCACTGGAGGTTTCTAAGAAGAGACTAGACAGTCACTTATCTAAAATGGTATAGGTTCTCCTGCTTAAGCAGGGGACTGGATTAGAAGACCTCCAAGTTCCCTTCCACCTCATTCTATTCTATTCTATTCTATTCTATTCTATTCTATTCTATTCTATTCTATTCTATTCTATTCTATTCTATTCTATTCTATTCTATTCTATTCTGTCTTAAATGATAGCTAGTCTTTGGGGAAGACAAGTGCCAGCTCACATAAAACATGGTTGGAAAATACAGCATGAATATGCACTATGGGACTTCTCTGTGAGTTTATACTACTAGATTGATATGAAAATCTAGTAATAGAGAAAGTAGAGAGGAAGCAGATCACAGTGGGATCAAATAAGTGTTTGCCATGGTGATTTTGCAGATTTGGGGATGACAGAAATATATGCAACAACAGCAGTGGGGGTTCCTCCCGGTTCCGCCCGGTTCCACCGAGCCGGTAGCGGTGACGATATGACATCAGCAAACCGGTTCTGCCTCCCTGCCCCCCCGCCCCCCCCACATTATTCTTACCTTTTATTTGGCCCCACCCCCAATCTATTGCTGCCTCCTGAGTCCAGCTGATGACTAGAGGGAAAAAAAACTGTTTAAACTCTTGCCGTGGGGCTTCAAAGGGCCGCCCTACAGCTGATCAGTGTTAAAAGAAAACAAATGAGTAGACCGGTGCCTGCAAAAATACATGAGTAAATCAGTGCCTGCAAAAATTCATGAGTAGATCAGTGCCTGCAAAAATACATGAGTAGATCAGTACCTGCAAAAATAAACGGGTAGATCGCTACAGCTCTGCAAGCAGTTAAAAGCCTGGTAAACCAGTACCTCTGCTAAATCCTAAATAATTGTCACATGACCATCAAGCCATGCTCACAAAATAAGCCACGCCCACAGAACCGGTAGTAAAAAAATTTAGAACCCACCCCTGAATAGCAGATTTCAAAATAATAGTAAGTAAAAATTATAAAAATTTAGGCTTGTGGGCAAATATCTGTGCATGAGATTAATAGGAAAGACTGTAGAGAGAAAAAATATAACCAAATGTACATTTCAGGATTTGTGAAAAAGCAATAAAGAGAACTTGAGATATTTGTGGCAAGGAATTTTAGAATACACTTTTGAGGAATGGCAAGATAATCGAAAGGAAAAAGTTGCAGGACATGGTAATAAAAGTGCATTTGGGGTAGTAAATAATCCAGGAAAAGTGTGAAACATGAGAAAGTGTAAGGTAGTTCAGGGACTGAAGAATTTCCATACTGTTATCATCATTGTCATCCTCCTTATAGTTAATGCCACCGTTGCCACTGTCACCACTAGTATCTTATTTCAGAGTTACTTCAGTTTTCTTGAATTTCATTTAGCATTTGACTTATATCTGAGCCATATATACTCCTATAACATGAACATTGTCATGATACCATGGAACTTCTGGGAAGGAATGTTTATCATATCTAAAGGTCTGTTAAAGTTGTACCTTTTTGTCCTTTCCTTTTGGAAGTTGACAACAAGCATTTATGAAAACATAAATGACATTGTAATTAGGTTCATCCACCTTCCTCCTCCACCTCCCACTTTCTTCTTCTTCTTCTTCTTCTTCTTCTTCTTCTTCTTCTTCTTCTTCTTCTTCTTCTTCTTCTTCTTCTTCTTCTTCTTCTTCTTCTTCTTCTCTCCTCCTCCTCCTCCTCCTCCTCCTCCTCCTCCTCCTCCTCCTCCTCCTCCTCCTCCTTTCACATTTCCCAACTTTAGAGTCTTTTCCAGAGAGCTAGGTCTTCACATAATGTGTAGGATAATTTGAGCCTATTTATTTGTGCCTCAAGACACTAGACTGATTTATTCAATAAATCATTTATTTTCTTGCCTGTCCATGCGTTCTCCGGAGTCTTCTTCAATACCAAATACATCAATACTCTTCTGTTTCTTCACATTGTATTTTGCTTCTTCAAAATTCCATTTTCATTTCCGTACAGTGTCATGGGGAACACCATAGCTACCACTATTTTAATTCTTGTAGGTATATGACATCACAGCATCTGCATAATGTTTTCAAAGGCTTTCATGGTTGCTTTACTGAGTGCTAGTTGGTACTGCATTTTGACTGCTTCTTCCTTTACTGTTGGTGGGTGATCCTAAAAGGAAGAAGTGATCTACCACTTTGTTATATTTATAATCAGTTCTATGGGTGGTGGTTGTATCAGTTCTCATTCATTTAGTGTTTGTATTTAATTTTAGTCCTTTTTTAAAAAAATGTTCCTTGACTTTCATTACTAGAGTTTGCACATGCTTTGCATTTTCAGGTATCTGAGTAGTGTCATCAACGTAGCACAGGTTATTAATGTTTTTTCCTCCAATTTTAAAACCGTGCTCATCCTCTTCCAATCTAGCATTTCCTAATTCAAAATATAGGTTGAATAAATAAGAGGAGAGATCTTGGCTTACATCTTTGTCAACCTGGAGCCAGTCTGTTTCATCATGTTGTGTCTACACAGAGGCTTCCTGGCCTGTATATATCTCATGCCTCATGAAAACAATGAAATATTCTGGGATTCCTAATTTACCAAGCATATTTCAAAGCTTGATGCGATTGACACAATTAAACATTTTTCTATAATCGATGGAGTTCATATCAACTCCTTTTTTAATATAATCCTTGGCTTTCTTAATTATCCAATGCACATCAGCAACAATGTTTCATGTTCCCCAGCCTTTTCTAATGTCATCTTGAACATCTTTTTTTCAATGTAGGACTCTAATCTACATTAAACAATTCTAAGCATTCTTTTGCTAGCATGTAAAATTAAGGATATTTTACAAAAGTTGGCCTTTTTGGTATTGGAATGTAGATTGACCTCTTCCAATTTTTTGGCCACTGTGTGATTCTCCAGATTTTTCTTCTGCTTCTTGCCATATTTATGTGGCAAGTACCTATAGCCTTCCAAGTTGGTAAGGACCATGCTGCTGATCTAATATAACCTTCCTACTAATATTATAAATTTTGTAAATAGGCAATATTCTAAGGCATTTTGAATGTTGACAGCTCTGCTGTACATTATTTGAGTATACTCCTTCCATGTTTATTTTACGGTATTTTTCTGAGTATAAGACACTCCGGAGTATAAGGCACACCTTATTTTTGGGGGAGGAAAATAAGAAAAAAAAAATTCTGCTTGAGAGGCTGTCCGTTTGAGAGGCTGTGTTTGCAGCTGCCAAAAACTCCAAAAGCTCACTTTGCAAAGGAGCTTCTCTTTGCAAAGGCAGCCTCTTAAACAGACCTTTTAGAGGCTGTTTGAGAGGCTCTCAGTTTGGGAGGCTGTGTTTGCAGCCTCCAAAAGCTCCATTTGAGAAGATGCACGGAAGCTGAAGGGTGGGGGCTGGTGGTTGGGCGGGGCTACATTCGATGTATACGATGCATCCAAATTTTCATCCTCTTTTAGGGGGGAAAAGTTTGTCTTATACTCGGAAAAATACGGTATTTCCTTTGAATCAGTTACTATCTGTCTACTGGTTTCCTTTAGCATACCAATTCAACATTGGAATGTCTTTTTTGTTGTTGTTGTTTAGAGATCTTTTGGAAGACTTTCCTTGCTTTTCCATGTCTGTTTCCATCTTCAAAGGTTACAGATGTTATTGTAATACCGCTTCTTGTCTTTTCTAATAGCTCTCTGAAAATCATTGTTAAGTTCCTTTCTGAGATGGTTGTCTTTCTTGGCTTTGCCCTCTTTTCTCTTCTTGGCAATTTTCAAGGTTTGTTCTGACATCCAGTTTGCTTTTTTCTGTTTCTTCATTTTTGGCAGTCCCTTTTCTCATTTTACCCTTAACAGCTTCTTTGAGTTTATTCCACAGTTATTCCACCGATCCTGGTTCAGAATTTCAAAGTAATTGCTAATTTTCTCTTTGACAATAGTGGGTAAATGATCAAGATCATGTTGTGGAAACTCACTGGCTTTCTTCTTTTTCTTTAGCTTAATTCCTTTACTTAACTTTCCCAGCTAATCGTCAATAATTATTTCAACATAATATCTGGACAAACATTTTGTCTGCTGTATCTGAAGTCTGCTAAACTGAGGAGTTATTGTATCTGGAAGGAAAAGGGAGTTGGAAGGATGGCTTTCTTCAAGAGCATCTAAATCTTTCCACTTTTTCTATTGTTATTAGCATAAGATTTCTGCTTTTTGAAGTGGATGGTTTATAAAATGAAAGGAAAGCTACTATTACAGTACTAGGATGAGGGGAGAAGTATGGATTTGATTATATATATATATATATATATATATATATATATATATATATATATATATATATATATATATATATATTCCAGTTGATTGTGGTTTTGGAAAATGTACTTAGCAATCTGTATTTCATTTTCTTTCCACTTGAAAGCCATGATCAATAAGCATTTCCATACATACAAATAATACCAATTTTGTACTTTATAGTTTTTATATGGAAAAGCTGGTGATGGGCTGGGTATAGTGACCACGATCCAGTGGAGAGCCAACTGTGCTGAAGCCAATTAATTTCAACTGGTTAGAGATACAATTGAGTGCTCTATTTTGGTCCTTGTGTTTACCCTTAGTTGCTGAATAAAAACCATGACATAACTAAACATGGATGTTGTCTATTGTATAGCAAGAGGTTTTATTTTTTTGAGTTTTTTTTTTAAAAAGATGGCTGCTGCACTTTTCCTGGCTTTTGAGAGCAGAGGAGGAAAAGATTAGCTCCTAATTGACAAGATGATTTTGAAAAACTGCAAGGGAAAGATGAACAACTTGAATTTAGCTTGGAATGATTATAAGGAGGCATTTGACTCCATGCCATATGATTTAATAATTAAGTGCCTAGAAGTAATAGGAGTCAATAAAAACATCAGAAGCTTTATACAAAGATCAATGGAACAATGGAAGACACGGTTGCTGGTTAATAGTGATGCACTAGGAGAGGTTAATATCAAGGGAAGAATCTTTCAAGGAAACTCACTATCACCATTAGTATTTACCATTGTATCGATATCTCTTGATTTGAACGTATTTTTTGAACAAATTGGGTCATGGCTATCAAACATCAAAAACATCTGCCAGTCTATCCCACCTCCTTTATATGGATGACTGGAAGGTGTATAGAACAACACTGTATGAAATAGAATTGGTGCTCAACACTGTCCTTATATACAGGCAGAATATCGCAATGGAGTTTGGATTGGACAAATGTGCCACTTTTATCATCAATAGGGGTAGGGGAAAACTGGTGAAAATTAAGGAATCAAGATGCCTTATAAAAATAACATCAAGAGTCTGGATGAAGAAGATCATTATAAATACTTAAGCACCTTCAAACCAACAACATCAAGCAAATTGAAGTCAAGAAGAAAGTTAACAATGAACATATCACAAGAGTGAAGAAAATTTTAAAGTCCAAAGTCAGTGAAGAAAATGCCATCAAGGCAATGAACACTTGGGCAATTCTAGTCATTAGATACTCAACTGGCATAGTAGATTGAACTCGAGCACAACTAAAAACCCTGCTTCTAGGAAGACTAATATATATAGTCAGTAAATCATGCCCTTTGTCTACACAATGATGTTGACAGACTCTACTTACCAAGTAGCTTAGGTGGGCATGGAATGTTGCAAATTCACCAGACACTTGAAGAAGAAAAAATGAAATTGGAAGTATTTCTGAGGGACAGTGAACTGAAGCCAATACACCATGAAGGCTTACTAAGTAACGGAGAGACCACACTGGCCTACAAGAAAGACCAAATAAAGAAAAGAGACATTACAAAGCAAAGTATTACATGACCAGTACATAAAAAACAAAACAAAACAAAACAAAAAAAACAGCAGGCCAAGAGGATAAAAAGAAGACATGGCCTTGGCTAAAAGAAGAAAAGTTGAAGAAAAAGACAGGCTAATTTTGGTTGCGCAAGACCAACCCTTCAGAACAAATGCATACAAAACCAAAATTGAAAAGACAGCAGCAAATAGCAAATGTCCTCTCTGCAAAGAAGCTGAAGAAACAGTGGAGCACCTAGTTAGCTGCTGAAAGAAAGTTGCACAGATTAACTACAAAAAATGTTATGACAAAGAGGCAACAACAGTGCATTGGAATAACTGTCAGAAATACCAATCTCCTTCAAGCAAGAACTGGTAGGATCGCAAAATAGGAAAAGTAATAGAAAATGAAGAAGCTAAAAAGCTCTCGGATTTTAAAATACATATAGAAAGCACTTGCTACATAAAACACCTCAGATTTAACAACTGTTGATAAGAAAGACAAAAAAACTCTGGATAGTGGACATGGCAGTTCCTGGAGTCAGCAGAATAAAAGAGAAAGAACTGGAGAAAATCACAAAATACAAACACCTGAAAATAGTAGTAGAATAACTGTGGCAAAAAAGCAAAGATTTTTGCTTTTGCCCTGTATTTTTCAGCATATAAGACACACAGGAGTATAAGATACACCTTAGTTTTTGGGAGGAAAATAAGAAAAAAGCTGATTGGTGGGTGGATCTGCCTCCCGGAATACCCCCAATCAGCTGTTCACAGAGGTGAATTTTAGCAACAGGTTTGTTGGCTGTGAGCTCTGTGCCTTGCTTTTTTTTCTGCCTCTGAAACTTCTGAAACTTTTTTTTCTGCCTCTGAAAGCCTCCAAAAAAGAGCTTCAGAAAAAAAGCCTCTGAAGCTCTGTTTGGAGGCTTTTTTCCTGAAACTTCATTTCTGATTCTTTTTTCAGCCTCTGAAACCTCTGTTTGAGAGGCTGAGGAAAGCTACATTCGGAGTATAAGATGCACCCAGATTTTCACCCTCTTTTTTTGGGGAAAAAGGTACGTCTTATACTCCGAAAAATATGGTAGTACCAATGATAATAGGTCCCTTGGATGCAATCCCAAGGTATCTGTAGCACTTCTTGAACATCACTGGCATTGACAAAATCACTATCAGTCATTTGCAAGAGGTAGCTTTACTTGGAGCAGCTTACATTCTGTGATGAATGATTTAACACCATCAAACAACGAATCTGTCTATGTCAGGTCCTTGGGAAGGACTTGATAGAAGGATTTGATTAATGGATAAAACAGTCAAATCCAGCCTAAACATGTGGATGACTGTGTAATAATTTTTGGCTGACTGTGTAATAATTTCAAGTAGCCATCAATCCTACAAATTGTGATTTCTACGAGTATATAATACTTAGAAATAAATACTTATTTATCACACAAATTCTTATGCTACCTATCTCTCCTATAAGGTGACTCTGCTAATACACTGATCAGGAAGAAAAGTTGTCTTTATTTGCTTTTCAGTGGAGAAATGTGAAATGTGAAGGAACACAAGAATAGAAATGGAAAGAATGAAGAAGAAAACAAATTGGATGCCAGGGTTCTGGGGCTCATCATATGAACAGGCTGAGAGCCCAGTGTGGCTCCAAAGGTTGTCCATCCCTAGCAATTTTCATAATTGCCATGACGAAGTCTTCCTCCTTCCTTCCATGTGGAAATGCCATGATAGTTGGACAATTCAACTGTCAAGGTGAGAGATCTGCTATGTGTCCAAATATGTTTATGAAGTCCTCTTGATAAAACTGCTATCTTTTGGTCCAATATAAAGCAGGGTCCCCACTAACAATACATTCTAAGTCCCATGGAGTAGAAATACAATAATTTGAACTAATTAAATCCTTATTCCAATTATTTGTCATTAAGTCACTGCAGTATTAAACATACCATTTAGTTTTGTTCATTTGATGTAAAAAATGGATATGAATATATTTCCTGATTCTTCTTTCACCCCTCTGTCCTTTGAGAACATGGGTATTAGATTGCAAGACTGTCAGCCACCTTTTTTTAAAAAATAGTTTTTTAAAAAAGTATGCACAATATTTTCTAACTGCAAGTTATGGCAATTATGGAAACAGGTAGTGATGGCCCCAGGCTACACTGAGCCCTCAGCCTGTTCTTATGATGGTCCCATAGGTTGCTAGTGTCTTCTAAAAAAATCTATGAGAGAAACAAACATATCAACATAGCTCAATATGAAATTATGACAGGATACATGCACACATTCACATTCTACATGATTCATACATTTCCTGGATGTATGTTATAACACACATACATAAAAGCAAGATTTGGCTGGTTAATAACACTAACAGGAAAGAGGTTGAATATATGCCAGCTGCTTACATCACCCTGTTGCGTAATTTCAGACCATGCATGCTAGGAGATGGAAAGAAAGAGTTAATCCCCTAAAGCACACAGTTGCTCAGGAACATTCAGGCGTGACTGGTGGTTTTTTTTTTTTTTTTTCATTTCTTCCGAAGGTGCAGTTACACAGCAAGCACCTTAGAAAGCTAGAGCTATTGTTAGTATTGGAGGGGTGGTTCTGTTCAGTAAATAATAGACAGGTAATGGCTGCCTCCGATTCAAGTTGTCCTGAAGAGCTGGCTGAAGATCTGGTTCAGGATCCTGTAGTAAACGGCTCACCAATCTGTGAAGAAAAATGTGAGAGTAGAGAATTGAAAAATGAAGGAACATCTCTTATGGAACTTGAAAGCAAAGATCCATGTCACAGTGAACCAGGCCTGGGAGACCACCTGTCTGAAAACGAATCATCCAAGGACTGCTCACCCAGTATCTTGAGAGAAAGTCACCCAGAAGAGAAGCAGAAGGAGGAAGAAGAAGTGCTTTGTGATTTCTGCCTAGCAGAAAAAGTGCAGGCAGTAAAATCCTGCTCGACCTGTATGGTAAATTACTGCCAGGATCACTTGAGGCCTCACCTGGAGAATGTCAAACTACAGAGCCATAAACTTATGGATCCACTAAAGGACATTGACATACAGAGCTGCAAGACCCACAAAAGGCATCTCAGCTGGTTCTGCCACAGTGACCTAATCTGTATCTGTGAGGAGTGTCTTTCTGATGGACATCAAAACCACCAAACTGTAATCTGTGGGATAGCCAGGAAAGAAAAAGAGGTAACAATTGAATATAAGTTTATGGTTAATATGATATGTAGGAGAATTGTCACAGCCTTGTCAGTGCTTGGAAATAAGAGGCCAGAGAGTTCTTACTTTCACACCTAGCCTTTCGTAAGGTCATTTGCATGGACATTAGGGACTAGGTCACAATGAGTTTCCCTATTGTTTCTTGGGTTGTGGCTTAGTGGAACACATGAATCTAAGTACTCATTTATGCATTTTATGCAGCTTTATGTATAAATCCTGCCTCTGTGGCTTATTCCATGAATCATGCCTTAGCATGCACTTAGGCTTGTTCCTAAATGAACATGAGAGAACTATGTTATACTGGGATTTCATGAATTTGCAAGTGGGGTATTATGAAATAAAAGCTTCCTAGTGAAAGAGGATTGAGGTTTTTTTTTTCAATAGGGAGAAATCCTGATGAGCAGAAGGACTTTCCTACTTTCTATGAGAAACTGACTGTCATGCCAAGCATGACATCTGGTATATTCAGACTACTTACGAAACACCTGGATTTTGCTTAGTTCCTATTGACTAAGGCAATCGGCATTTGACTGATTCTCAGGCACAGTGGAGGAATTTAACTATTTTATGATACTTCTTGGGACTAATATCAAAGGTTACAGCCAATTTTATTTCCTGTAGGAGAACCCTGGAATTATATCCACATGTGGTGGTTCTTGCCGTATCATTATAAATTCTTCCTTTGTGCAGAAAAGCTAAAAATGCCCTCAAAAATGGTCAAAACTGAGCACAGCTCTTGGTGACTTCCAAGATACAATTGTGCAATTTTCCTGGCAATAATATGGGAGTGGTTTGTCATAGCTGCTCCTATGGTTTAGTTTTCCCTACCTGAGATTCCTGATCCTGCTTAGTTTCCAAACTTAGAGAAGTTCAGCTCACTTCCCTTTTTGAAAGGCAATCCAATAATTTTTTTTTCACCCAGCTATGCATTTCAACTGAGTGCACATTTTTCTTAACAAACCTTTGCATCTCTGCATCATTGCAAAAGCAAACAGAGAACAAATTTCTTCACTGTCTTGCAAATATGGATTTTGAAATAATTTCTCTCTGAGGTGGGTTTTTTCTATGTTTGCTTGAACTTGAATTCAGTTTTGAACAAACAAGCATGTCTCCTTCTCCTATAGGGTGTTCCTTTTTATGTCCCAGTTTCCACAGTGAAACCTTTCATGCCTGAAGCATAGATAATATGAAAACAGTTCCAAATGGTTATGAATCATATCTTAGGTGGAGAAATCAGGCATTTATAGCTGTCATAAATAATAGCTGCCTTTTGTTGGTATAAACTTTTTACTACTTTTTCTGTTAATCTTCCTGTTTTACAGGATAAAATTACTAGTACCGGTTATTTCATACTAAACAGAGTTGTGTAATATTCACTGTTGTTCCTTCACTTTATTATGCCTTAATCTCTCTTCTTTTGCTGTCTTTCACCTCAAGGGAGTAAAACCTGACAGGAAATTGGAATCCCTTTCACAATATCTCAATCCTGTTTGGGACAGAATTTTGTTTCATTTTGATTATGCTTATTTAATAGTGTAGTCTGTTCCAAATATAAAAAATTAAAAGAGCTAAAATGTAGCTAAATTGCATTGTGTTGGTTATAAGATGCCACAGAATAACGATAAGTAGGACCTTTAACCTACTATTCTTCTTAGGAGCTTCTTGTGTGCAACTGGAAAGGAACATACTTAACATATTAGATTGAGTGGATCACAGTAAAATCATCTGGAAGAAAAAAAATGGGAGGAATAGACATGAAGAGACTGCAAAGTATTAGAGAACATATAGACATTACCTTCTAAATCAATGAGCAATCAGCCAGTTTATTTTTTTTAACTGGTTTGCAATGATAGTAGTAGATATGTCTAGTGACATTCTCCAGATAAGTATTTTTTTAAAAGTTGAATTTTGGGGAGTTTAAGAGGCTGGGTGCCTTAAGCTTTTAAAGGACTTAAAACAAATTTGTTCTGTTTGAAGAACAGAACTGTTCTGTTCTGTCTGTTAACTGTTTGAAGGGGGAAATTCCTGTAATAACATTTATTAATACAGGATTTTGGGATGGCAGTACCTTCATTTATATATTTTTCTTAAACATTGATGTGGAATTTGTGTATCATAAATGTGATACTGAGAGCAATGAGGTCAATGTCCCTTCTTTTTCTTTTATCATTCAACAAATAAAATATTTTCTGTAGAAAAGTTATTCCCCTATTGCTATATGGAATGAAAATATGGGGAATGGAAAACTGGACATCTTGCAAATGGGATAATAATCAATGTAAAACAATTCTTTTGTCTCTTCCATTGATAATCTTCATGCCTTATTGAAAATGGAAGAAGGCTAACTTGATCACCATAAGAGGGAGTGTTTAAAATCCATTTTTCTCTTCTTTGTAGGGCTTGTCAATACTTTAGTTTTTCTCTTGGTCACCTTTTCTGGAAATGTTTTGAAGCAGAAGGATGGGTCCAGTCCTGTTTATGGCATTTTAACTATATTACCTATTTGTGAAACGTGTATAATTCCAAGTTCTAAGGGCAAACTATAGAATTTAGTTATCGTCAATAGACAATTTTAAGGACTGGAATACAATCTTTACTTCAGATTATCATACATGGTTTGGTCTGATTAAATTCCACAGAGAAATATCTTTTTTTTCTTTTTAATTAGCTAAATATAAAATAATAAAATTACACAAAATTATAAAAGGAGGAAAAAACTGGAAAAGGACACAAAATGTAATATTTACAACATATATTTATTAATAAATGGAAACTGTGATTCATTACATTCATGGTTGATGTACGTTAATCAATTCTGCAAGCCACTAAATAGTTGGAGCCATATGTTTGTGTTTCCAACATCGAACAATATGTCTTTTGATTATGTGTTCATTTTCTCTGTCCAAAAGTCACCTCCCGAGATAAATCTCCAGATTAAGTTAATACATGTAATTGCTTCTTACCAAAATGGAACAATATATTTAAATCAAGCATTCGTTTCACTACATCTCCAAAAACATAAATCGTTATGAAAGTTTCTGCAATACTGTTTCTTATTTAAAAGAAAGTGATCTGAAAATCTGTTGAAATGTTGGATTTTTTAAAAATGTCTCTTTTATTCATTTAAGTAAAATGTACAAGCAAAAAGGGCAAAAAGAAAAAAAGAATACATATATATACTTACAGGAATTGAGAAAAAAAATTAAAAGGCAAAAAAAAAAAAATCAATAAAAGGAGCATTCTGGTGCTCATTCTCTGTTTCATCCCCTACCTTTAATCCTTTCCCAGACTCTAATTTTCACTTGGATACTTTTCATAGTTTACTTTGGAGATTATTACTCATTTCTATTTGGACCATTGGAATCTCTAATTATCTTTGTGTTTCAACTCCCAGCTTCAAAGCAAGAGTTTACAGAACTCACATTCTAGTTTATGCCATTAATGTGTCTGGATAGAGCAGAGGTGTCAAATTCAAGGCCCGGGACACAGATCTTAGAATTTAGAAACAGTGAAGGACCGGCCCACAGTGCTTCTGCCAGTGAAAACAGGCTCCCGAGTTCCGTTTATGGCTGCCACGGCCTCCTGCAACCCTCTGCCAGTGAAAACGGAGCTGGCCCTCCCCAGCTCCGTTTTCACTGGCAGAAGGTTGCAGGAGGCCGTGGTAGCTGAAAATGGAGCTCAGGAGCCTGTTTTCACTGGCAGAGCGCTTGAGCCACCACAGGCACCCCAACAGGAGTGATGTCGAGCTGGACACGTTCACTCTGGCCACACCCACACGGCCCACTGAGGTCAAACACAACCCTGATGTGGCCCTCAATGAAATTGAGTTTGACATCCCCTGGGAAAGAGGATATCAGAAACTACCAATGACTTTATGATTCTGTGGTACATATATGTGTGCATATAGCACTTAAAAGTCATTTTTACTCTCTATTGAAGCAGCAAAGCTGTAGTTTGTATCAGGTGCTTCTTTTAGCAGCCATAGAACATTTTGTAATTCAGCAAATAGTGACATATGCAGTTGCACAAAGAAAATTTAGTATAAAAAGAATGTCAGCTATGATACTTGGTTGCAAAGGATATGAATTGTTTTAATATAAAATTGGTTGTAGTGGCTTATTTTTCCACCTACTGTTGATGGTTTAGTTTTAAATCACCCTTATATGTTAGTTCCTGTTGTCTAATTGCTGGTTTGGATGACAATCCTTTGATTTTGATAAGTACTTCATGGTATTGATCAAATCATCATCATCATCATCATCATCATCATCATCTTTTAATGACCCATTAATCCCTTATGTGGTGGAGTCTGGGCAACTGAATGGAGCTAGCAGAGTGTTTCCTGGCCGGATGCCCTTCCTGTCACCACATGGTATTAATCAAATAATATGGTTGCAATAATATGTTAATTAAATATGATAATTTAGTAGCAAGGCTTGATTAGGGAGTATCATCAAATTGTAAGTTTTGGATTGCATCAAATTAATTCTAATGGAATTAATTTATACCCCACCTCAATTCTACTGGATTTTGGACAGTTTTTAAGGAAGTAGAACCTCATTCAGAATGACTAACACGGATGACTTTTCTTACAGACCAACCGCACCCCAATCTTATCTACATCAAGTGTTGGTTTATTACGCTTCACTTTACCTAACTTGTCTGGCTCCATACAGAAGCAGTTTTCAGTCTGAATGTTCATGAACAAAAATGAACTCATTCATGAGATTTCAACAGCTGTTAAGTGACTTCTCTCCATGTATAACACCTGGTTTATCTGTCAACAGTGTGAACTTCTTCAACATCAAGAAGAATATGATTGGAAATTGAAGTCAGCTGAAAATGCAATTGTTAAATTGGAGAAGAACTCAGAGTCTATAGTGGTAAGAATTAAAACAGAGCATCTCTGTTCATTAGAGCTTCAGCCCTTGGCAATGATAGAAATGACTTGTGTGCTTTAAAAAGTCTTCCATATACTCATTGCTTGGCAAAAGGTACGCTTGCAGACAGGTGGTTTTTTAATAGAACCAGTTGCCCCACAAATAGATTGGATATGAACTAGTTTGAAGATTATAGGTGCTGCACCAGAGATTTAGGATAGCCATTCCCTAGAATCTCCCAGGGGATATCCATTTGGGTTAGAGTGGTATAGGTTTATGTTGTGTACTGAGCAGGTTCCCTGCATGGAGCCCTCTGTTGGAATGTAGGAAAGGTTGAAGCTTTGTGATTGGTTGGTTGGGCTGACAGCCAGTATAAAAGAGCTGTCAGTGAACGTTCCCTGTTCTGTTCTGAGGAGAGAGTTGTCTGTATCTCCTGTGACGAGTTAAATAAAGAAGTTACCTCAGGTGTTATCCACATGTTTGTGGAGTCGTTTGTGAAGCCCGGCAGCAACATATTAGTTTAGTCTTGCAAAATTCTATCTATATGGTGCAAATAAAGAAAACTTTGGCTGGATTGTTCCAGGTCATTCTTGAGCTGGGCATAACACTCTCCAAGGCATTATTGGAAATTTCAGTGCTTGCATTCAGGCTTATGTGACAGCCTCAGGTCAGACATCAGTGCTGGTGGTCTTTGAAGACCTCTGTTGACTTCCCTAGAAAATCTGATGAGGATGGGGACATTATTTGAATATTTTCTTATAGAAAAATAGACTATATTTAAGCACTGTTGTTATTTCTTGAACCCTTTGAAAAGAAAACATAGGAATTTTTCAGTTACTGTTGAGAACACTAGGCCCATGTCTGCAAAATACAGCTCTTGGCTGGTTGAGAATGGTCAATTCATGGAGTTCCTTCATTTCCTTCATTTCCTTTCCTTCATTTCAATAACTCCCTTATTCTGTGCAGACATTTTGAGAGTTGTATGTAGCTACTAACAAAGAAAGCCAAATCTATTTAAAGCATTTAAACTGTCTGTCTGAACATACTGTCTGAATTATCTGAATTAATTCTTAAAGATTAGCAATTCCCAAACCTTCAAATGGGTAATAAAAATAGAGAACATAAACTTTGGGTAGGGTATTTTTTTTTAAAGAGGGGGGATTGTTAAACCGTTTGAAGATTTCATCTACTCATCCTTAGTTTTATTTTCATAGATTCCCTTTGGACTGTTTCTCGTTAAACTAATTTAAGAGTGACCAATGAATTCATTATCAACTTCTGGAAAGATCTTTAAGCTTCAGAACGCTCTGGCTACTTGAAAGCATTTGAAGGCTTTTAAAATATTCATTTACACGTTCAGCCAGAGAGACATCAGTGCAATATACCAGGGACATGTGTTAGATTGTACCAAATCCCAAAATGAATTGTGTGATTTCAATTCTACATGCCAAACTAAGGTTCTCCCTGTGTGTGAACAAAAACGAATCAAGACTTTTATGAAATCTTGCAAGCAACTAAACACTCCTGAAGGCTGCAGATAATGACAAAATTCTTTTATCTGCTAATCCAATGGTTATATCATTATAGACTGTTAAACGTCTCATAATGTTATAGTTAATACATAGCCTTGCATGTGTGATGACAATAGGTAAATATGTACATGTTGTGCCAAATTACAAACAAATCACATTACGGCTTAGCATGACATATGAACCCAGCTAGCAGACTTATAAAAACACTATTTTGCTTTTCTCCTTGTACAAAGTGCCAGGAAAGAAGGTAGAGGGGTAGACAAAGGGACAGGGGGTGACTAACGGATTTATCTTTCATTTGCAGTGCTATTTATTAATATAAGGTTATTTATAAGGTTCATCGGGGACTTTCAAAGTCATAGTTTTGCACAAAGGAAACTGATTTATATGTCATTCTTTTCTCTGTGCTCTTTTGTAATGCAAGTTTTCATATTTTAAAAATTTGCATTTAAGTTTTTCTGGAAGGAACATTTAAGGCTAGTTTCATATTTTACATTCTAAAGTCAACATTAATGACATTTAGCACAAGGATTTTATAGTTACCCTTGCATTACTTTACAAGATTCATCTGTACAATATCTGCAGTTTTTACTGGAATTTCTCATTAAATTTCTCCACCCGAGGTGAGGAATGAGTGAACCTTTCACCTCCAAATCTATAAAGACTCCTCTAGAGCAATGTCGATGTTTATGCAGTTTGGCAAGGTTTATCTCACAGACTGCACAATCCTTCCCACAGTCATTGTCTAATGTCATCTAACTGTAATGAAAAACAGAAAACTTATAACAGCTTTCTTTGAAAAAAGAATTCAGCATTTGAGGAAATATTTTATTCCTTCAGGAGCGTTTACTGAGCCTGCAGTTTAATCCCAATCTTCTAAAAAGGAAAACACAATAGCAATTTTTGGGGATTTCCAGGGTTAACCAATCGCAAGTACCAAACTTCAGTTTTTAAAAATCTAAACCAAATGTCCTACTTTATTGTTATTTGTGAGACATTTAACAGCAAAGCTGTGCCCAATAGGTGAAAAGCTGAAGTTTCGCCCTACTGAAAACTCTTTGGGCCTATACATTCTAACCACCCTTCCTGCCATGATATAGTTGCTTGGTAGTTGCAGCGGCAAACATTTGTGTTCCAAGGAATGCTTTTATTTTTCATCTTCCCTCATATTTCCATTGTATGAAAAATAGAGTTGCTAAATCCTGTGTGCCTGACTGGCAAACATAAATGAAAAAAAAATGATAAAAATATAAATGATGAAAATATATTTCACAGTGTCCTTTCCAGGCTCTAGAATTTTGAGGTATGTAAGTAGAGAAACCAGTCCATTCCATCTATTATATTTTTATATATGTCTGCAGGTATGCATGTCTATAAAAACCTTTTACCTATTAGAGATAAATGGATCACTGTAGCAAACATTTCCTGCTTGCTTCCTTGGTCTACCAGATTCTACCAGATTCTATCAGATACCAACCTTTAGCCACAGGCAATCCTTCTTTCCTTCTTTTCCTAGTCCTAGGACATAACTTTTGTCCTCTATTTTTAAAAGCAGAATCTTTTCTTCTACAGAAGAGGACAAACTGGCAGGATATCATTTTTGCCAAGCACTAATATAAGCATCCATCCTCAGGAAGGTGCTGCTAGAAGGAGGCATACTAGGGAAATCTGCAATTTATATGACATGCTGCTAATAGTCTGGAGTAATGTAGGATAATTTAATGTAGGAGAAGTCTAGCTAGAAAAATAAAGAGGCTGTTTGCCACTAGAAGTTTGGCTGGAACAATTCTAGTCAGGCTAAGTTTTCCATTGATTGATTTTTTTGAATAACACTCCATCTTGCAAATTGGATGAAAAACTGGGAAGCCATGTTCAATTTTGCTGTATCTACTAAGAATATACTAAGAATGCACTAAGACAGAATACACTAAGACAGAACTTGCCACCACATCTAGACACAAACTGAGCAATGTGATGTATGCAGTATAATGCAGTGAGACATGTGCAGATCTGTACATTGGAGAAACAAATCAACCGCTTCATAAATGCATGGTACAACATACAGGAGGAGAACAAATTCATCAGGACAAGATTCAGCAGTCCATCTACATTTGAAAAACAAAGGTCACTCTTTTGAAGTCCACATTCTGAACAGAGAGGACCACTGGTTTCAAAGAGAGGTAAAGGAGGACATCTATGTTAAAATTGAACAACCGTCTCTCAACAGAGACATCACCTATCCCCTGTTTACAACACAGTACTTTCAGCAGTTCCAAGAAAGTTCCACACCCATTTGCATTCTGATTCAGGTGACCCTGAGGGTACAGAAAAACCCCTAAGTGGCCTCAATGACTCTCAGAGAGCTCAGGGGTGAAATGCTCCTGGTTCGGACTGGATCACCTGATCCGGTAGCAATGGCAGCAGGTGGTTCGGAGAACTGGTAGCAAAAATCCCTGCCCGCCCCATGCCCAGCTGAGCCACGTGATCATCAGAGGCTTTTAAAATTATTTTTAAAAGCATTTTTTCTACAACCTCTTCGGCCGAAAAAATGCTTTTAAAAGTTAAAAAAAAAAGCGTCTGATGATTGCGCAGCTCAGCTGGGATCGTCACAGGCTTTTAAAAGCATTTTTTTCTACAGCTGAAGAGGTTGCAGAAAAAATGCTTTTAAAAGCCTGTGATGATCCCAGCTGAGTTGCCTGATCGTCAGAAGCTTTTGAAAGCATTTTTTTCTGCAACTCTTAAGGTTGTAGAAAAAAATGCTTTTAAAAGTAATAAAAAAAAAGTTGGCCATGCCCATCCAGTCACATTACCCCCCAAGCCACGGCCACAGAACTGGTAGTAGCAAATTTTACATTTCACCACTGAGAGAGCTAATGGCCGACCTTCAAAGTGCTAACAACCAGATGACTGCAAGGAATATAAATTCTTCCATTCCCCACAATTCAGTCAGAACTGAAGAATTGTCAGAACTCCTTCTTGGATCAGAAGTGAAACATCTTCAAAAAAGAAACCCACAGAAAGTCCAGTTGCCTTTTGAAATAGCACCTTTGGGTCATTTTGCTGTACAATATATTAGGCATTCTGGATCTGGCTATAGGTTTGTTTGATTCACATTCATTTAGAACAGAAAGGAACACCAGAAACTGGTTAACAAGTAGCAACAACTATCTGATATTTGGTGGTGTGGATATTGAACATTTTTCAATATTCCTATTTCTCTTCTGTTCTGATTTTGTATATACATGTGTATATGATCAAATCCTCCATGTCTTTTGCTTGTAGATCAAGCTTACCAAATGACAGAACAAAGATAGCAAACCAATTAGAGTTCAAAGACTGAATTCCTTGCTATTTTCTGAGGTGCTGGAGGATGTCAGGGATCAGGGCTTCAGGGAGGCAAGTCTTTCCCACTATTTTCCACCGCTTGTGCTTTTCAGTCACTGAATAAGCTTCTTTCTTTAATGCAAAGATCATCAAGAGTGATTGCACTATGTTTTCTACTGCAGAGTAAAAGACAATTTATTCTTCCTGCAAAATGGAGGGTGGATTTACTTTATTAATTTAAAAGAACTACTGAGAAACTTTAATTTGGCAGACACGATGGAGAACATCCAGGGTGGTTGTTATAGCCACAGGCTGAAAGTTCTTTATACTTGCTACAGCAAGTTAGCATTTGATGAGTTATTCTTTATAATAACTTCAAACATAAGATAGGTAAAGGTTCCCCTCGCACATATGTGCTAGTCATTCCCGACTCTAGAGGATGGTGCTCATCTCCGTTTCTAAGCTGAAGAGCCAGCGCTGTCTGATGTAATTCCATGGTCATGCGACCAGCATGACTAAATGGTGAAGGCACATGAAACACTGTTATCTTCCCACCAAGGTGGTCCCTATTTTTCTACTTGCAATTTTACATGCTTTTGAACTGCTGGGTTGGCAGAAACTGGGGCAAGTAATGAGAACTCACTCTGTTATCTGGCACTAGGGATTCGAACTGCTGACCTTTCTGATCGACAAACTCAGCATCTTAGCCACCGTGTCCCCAAAACATAAGATACTATTAAAGTAATAATAGTTTTCTTTCTCATTTAGTGGGATGTTACAAGTGAATTGATGTACTATAATGATGGCATGCATAATAGTAAGTTAATACTTGGGAAATAGCTGCTGTGTTTACATAGAATAATTTCTTCTTGAATGTGGCTCATTTTTTTCCCTGTCAGCTTATCTTACGCATCTAAAGGACATTTTGAGTGGAACATGACTGGAAGGACTGCATGGTTATGGGTACAGCTGTACGGTTTACTGCATGGTCAATTTAAAATGTCAAACAGATCAGCTTTAAGGCTTTGCAACAAAGGTGGCTTCTGTTCTTGCAGAATTCAATATCTGAAGTGAAACTCTTGGTGGAAGAGAAGTTTGAGGAGCTGCTCCAAGCTGTCAAGGCAACCCATGCCATTGTGCTCACTTTTCTGGAGGAGAAAGAGCGTGCTGCAGTTAATCATGCAAATGGAATAAAGATCTACCTTCAGAGCCAACAAGTGACAATGGAGGAATGTAGGAAAAGATTGCAGAAGATGGCCACTCACACTAATGATATCATCTTCCTAAAGGTACCTTAAATGATAATAGCAAAAATGTTTAGAACAGCCTTCAATGACTGTTTGCCTTTCTTGAATATTTTGGGTTTTAACCACTAAAGTTCTCTCACTGAAAGTTCTGGGAGCTGAAACCCAATGCATCTCATTTGTACATCATTTGGAAACGTTGTTTTGGATTAATTTATTTGTTGGCCTTTTCACTAACTATCCTGTATCAGTATTGGTGTTCACATAAAACACAGCTGCTGCTCTGAATATATAACTGGCCAATGTGAGTAGAAGAGTGGTACAATGGTGTGATGTCATGAACCAAACGTCTTGATTTGAATATTTTCATTTGATCTTGAAATGAAAATGTGAAAGGGGGGGGGGGTTGTTACATCATGATAACACAATACACAGGGTTCTTCCTCCTAGCCTTTCCTCCCAGCCATTGTCCAAGCGATGTTCTTATCTCTTCTATATATCTGTGCATATTTAGGAATACTGTGAATTCAAGAAGCATCTGGGAGATGATACATTGCCCAGTGTGTATATTGGCTTGAAAGACAAATTATCAGGAATCCAAAAGGTGATCTCTGAATCCACTGAACAGCTTTTACAATTACTACAAATTTCTTATAAAGAAAAATTGCAGAAGTTTGCCAATGATGGTGAGTACCCATCCATCCATCCATCCATCCATCCATCCATCCATCCCATCCATCCATTCATCTTTAATTTACATGTTTATTCATTTCAATCAATTTTAAGGCTATTCACTTATCAACAGTTCTGATCCTGACAATTCATTAATTCTTAGTCACACTGAAAAATTCTTACCTTCCTTCCATCTATATAGAAGATGCTGGGATAAAAACAACAGTGGCTGCAATTGTTCCATCCAAACATCGCCTGTCAGCTCCAGAACCTCAAAGTAGGAACGACTTCTTAAAGTGTAAGTTATTGTCCAATCAATTTTTGGTGCAAAATTTGAAAGAATGAAGAAAGCCTTGCAGAATCAGACCAACAATATTGGCTTATCTGAAGACATCTGTGGGAAACTGACAAATAGGAGATATGTACAATTATGCCTTCTTGGGAAATTCAGGGGCACGCTGAATGCTGAACTTAATATATAGTTTTTATAAGAGCAGCCATTGATTCATTCTGATCAATTCCCTCTTATGTTTTATTTTCTGTTATCATTTATTGTTATGTTACCTCACTTTGATATATCAAACATAATCATTATAATAAGCAGTAAACACAAGCTAATAAGGCTGTGTGAAGCATTTGAAAGGAATATATCTCAAACAGTAGTGGGTTGCTACTGGTTCACCCCAGTTTGGGCGTACCAGTAGCAGCGGTGGGAGGAGGCTCCGCCCACCCACCCAGATCAAATACAATCTGTATTTGAGAAATGGTGGGAGGCTCCGCCCACCCAAATCAAATACAATCTGTGCATGCACAGAAGTTTCTGCGTCATCAAATACGGATGTCATCAAATATGATTTGTGCATGTGTGAGTGAACCGGTAGCAAAGGTAAATGAAACCCACCCCTGATCTCAAAGTATCTTGATGCAAACAAAACATTCCTCCCCAAAGAGTTAAAGCAGCCATAACCTCTGAAATCTTGACACAGTTTCTTCCAAGGCTTCCCTACAGCCTCTGCTTGCTGGTATATATCCAATTATTGTAGTGAGTATGGAAGATAGCCTTGAAGGACTACCCTAATTGATACATGGATATGTAGACAAGATTCAGCTAAAATTTTGCTTGGTGATTAAAAATGTTCAGGAAAGGTCTATGTTTCTTCTTTTGATGGCTAGTGTGAGGATATACTTATCCTTGACATTTCATGTGTTAATGGGGCTTCCATTTGAGGATCTGTGGCAGACTAGATAGGAATAGGATCAGCAATGCAGCGGTGAATTCTGGCAGGTGCTGCCTTTCTGGATAAAGGAGAGACCTGAGATTGCCCACTTGCACTCTGGGCAATTACTTCTTGTAAGTACACTGCAGGAACTGAGTTTTTTGTGGTTGACTCATGAATTGAATGGCTGAGAGTCAAAAGATTTAAATCAAGTTCACTGCTATGATGCAGTCTATATAGACACAAGGTTCGCACAAGCCTCACTTTCTTAAATAGTTTTATATATAAATCATTTACAGTTAAAGATAAATTTTCTGAGTAGCAGGATAAGAGAATTCCACCTGATGAGTCAACATTCTTTCTGGACTAAAAAGGGGAAAAATTAACAACTTGGCAAAAGGCATAACAAGGAGTGGATGTAAGATAAAGGTGATATATAAACATTAATTGCTAAAATATGTATTTTTATATTATAAAAATATGTAATTTATTATAATCATATACAAATAATTGTGTATACACATACACATACACATACACATACACACACACACATATGTATGTATGTGTGTGTGTGTGTGTGTGTGTGTATATATATATATGTATGTATGTATGTATGTATGTATGTATGTATGTATGTATATATATATATATATATATATATATATATATATATATATATATATATATATTATATTACAAACTATTCTAAAAATACGAGTTCCAGGTATATTAGTAAAGAAAGAAGCAGACATTCTGCAAGCTCCGGAACTTAAAAGTTTAAAAGTTTAAAATAATTAAAATTTTATTTTACTAAGATATATATATATATATGTGTGTGTGTGTGTGTGTGTAATATATTTTAATATATGAATATTAAAATTTGGGACATAAGAACAAATGAAAGATGGGCTATATTTGGTTATAATATACAGAGAGAATAATGGGAAAATATGTGGGTGAAAGAATAGAAATCTACATTATATTAATATCTTAATGATAATTTTTTTACAAAATGATTTTCCATTGGTTTATACCACCAGAGAAATTATCTAGAATATATAAAAGAATTTCAAATGACAACAAGAATGACATTTCATAATACTGAGATGATGTGTAAATCAGCTAGAAAATTCTAGATTCAAATAAACATGGTGATTCAGATTTTAAAGATTAACATACAATTGAGACCGGAGACTTTTCTTTTGGCATTAATAGACAATTGGAAAAAAGTAATGGAACTATATTTTGTGTACATGATAATTGAAGCAAGATTATTGTATGCAGAAAAATGATCTCAAGATCGTTATATCCTGATATGGTGTTGTTCATGATACTCTGACAATTAATTGAGGGAAAACAGTGGTTTTGATGTGAGGTTCCTTATCTATATAGCAAAAGGCACACGGAAGCTGTTCTTAAAGCAAATCTCCTTCCATTATAGGCTACAAGTAAACATTTGCCTACCAATTTGACAAGGACCTTTTTTTGTTCTTAAATTTATGGTCATTATGCATTCTGGAATAATCTATGGATGAAATGCAATTATATGCTGTTTAGATGTTGCTAAAAACAGGAAAGGAGAAATTCACTCTTTTTCTAGCTGCCTCAGAACCTGTTTCCACAACACACTTTGAATTCTCACAATTCTTCAGAAGAGATTTTGAGAGCATGCAGAGAATCACAGGGAACAGAGCAGGGGTGGGCTTCAAAATTTTTAGCAAGGGGTTCTCTGCCTGGTTACTGGGTGGGTGTGGCCATGGTGGGCGTGGCCTAGTCGGTCTACTGCACCATGGCGGGGGGGGGGGGATTTTTGCCCTCCCCGGGCTCTGGAGGCTTTTCTTGAGCCCCCAGAAGGGTGAAAACCGCCTCCCCAGGCTCCAGAGACCCTTCTCGAAGTTCTGGTAGGCCTATTTTTCACCCTCCCTGAGCTTCCGCGCATGCCCTGTTCTTACCTGCATCCAAAATGGGCTGTGTAGGGGCTCCTGGGAGGGGTGGGCGGGGCAGGGTCAGCCAGGAGTGGGATTTGGGAGTTCTCTGAACTGCACAGAATCTTAGCTAGAAGTTCTCCCAAACCCCTGCGAACCCCCTGCAACCCACCCCTGGAATAGAGGAAGAAAAAGTCTCATTTTTCTACTACAATTCTACTATTGAATTCAATATTGAGTTCTCCTCAATGTGTGGCTCAAGGGAGCCAGAGGGTTAGTTTTATACAGACATTTATTAGAATAAAGTATTAGAACAAAAATCCTAGGAAAATGTTTTGGAGGAAAGAAACATTTCCCTTTGCTTTCTAACAGTTAATAAAATTATGTCAAGAACTTTTTAAAAAACTAAATAAATATTAATATCACATTAGTGATCTGACGTTAATCCAGTATTAGTTATTGAATATTGCTTTTCCCAGTACTGAAATATAGGGAACTATTTTACTTAAGCAAGCAAGTTATTTATTCCAAGCAAGTCTGCAAAAAACATAGTGATTTTACATGCCAAACCAAAATGTTCTCTAAGTTTCCACCTCTGTCCAATATATGAACGAGAACCAGTGGAAAAATATACTAGCCATCGTGTGTATTTTAATATTTTTAACCAGCAGATATAGCTACAACCTAAATATTGTCTGACAATGATTAAAAAAAAAGTGAGATTCTTCCAAGTTCTATATATTGTAGACAAAATTACTCCTGTTATAAAATCTAATTAGATCTTTTAGGTGTAGTATTCTATCATATTTAGTGCTCAATTAATTATGTCTAGCTTTTTAAAAAAATGTATCTATTTTTTGTGCAGATGCTTGCTTGGTAACCTTTGACCCAGTTACTGCTCATCGCTATTTGAGGCTTTTGGATGACAACCACAAGATCTCCAACACCACGCCCTGGGAGCACCCGTACCCAGATCACCCAGAAAGATTTGCACACTGGCGCCAAGTCTTGTCCAATCAAAGCTTATATATGGGTCGTTATTACTTTGAAGTCGATATATTTGGAGCTGGTATTTACATTGGCATGACAAACAAGAGCATTGACAGGAAAGGTTCAGAGAGCAACAGTTGCATTTCAGGGAATAACTTCTCCTGGTGTATTAAATGGAATGGCAAGGATTTCTCAGCTTGGCATGTTGATGTGGAGACGCCTTTGAAATCCCAGGAATTCAGCAGAATAGGGGTCTACCTAGATTACCCCAGAGAGACACTCTCCTTTTATGGCATCGCTACTGACTCAATGACTGTCTTGCATACTTTTGAATGCAAGTTTAATGAGCCTTTATATCCGGCCTTCTGGTTATCAAAGAAGGAAAACAGCATTCAGATTGTTAGGTTGCGAGAAGAAGCTGAGCAGAATCCAGAAGCTTCTCTTTCTTCCACAGGGGAATTGGCTTCCAGCAGTTTAGAGACACATGACTAAAGCAATGCACAGTTGAAACTGTTACCTCAGAACCTAGTCATTATCTTTGTTATACAATCTAGGCAACACTGGTCAGTTGGGGACTCTTTGTAGAAGAATCCTATTGAAAAATTGTGTTTTATATACTTCAGGTTGCGTATTACCTCTGTGAATATTACCTCTCACTGAGAGAGAAAAGAGTAAATTATAAAAATGCTCCTGTTTTTAAGTGAAAGTATTGAAAATACTTATTTGCAAAATCAACTGCTTTCTGATTGTAAACTTCTAACGGGTGCATTCAAAATACGAACCAAATGGCTGTTAGCATAACACTGCTATGTATTTAACAAATTAACAGAGTTGGAAGGGACCTTATAGGTCATCTAGTCCAACCCCCCACTCAAGCAGGAGACCCTACATCATTTCTGACAAATGGCAGTCCAATTTTTTCTTGAAAGTCTCAAGTGATGAAGCTCCCACAACTCCTGAAGGCAAGTTGTTCCATTGTTTGATTGTTCTCACTGTCAGAAAGTTCCTCCTCATTTCTAGGTTGAATCTCTCCTTGGTCAGTTTCCATCCATTATTCCTTGTCTGGAATACAGCTTTGGAAAACAGTTTGATCCCCTCCTCTCTGTGGCAAATATTGGAACACTGCTATCATGTCTCCCCTGGTCCTTCTCTTCACTAGACTAGCCATTCCCAGTTCATTGTATTGAAAGAATAAGGATAATTTATCTATATATACAGTCACTCCTTGCCCAATCCCCCTGTACTGCCTATGCTTTAGAAAGTACAAGTCACATGTATTGATCAAATCAGATTTTAGAACAATTGGTGTCCTCAAATCACTTTTGACTGTAGGGAAATAATTGTATACATAAAGATAAAAAGAATTGGCATTACCCACAATGGAGGAATGGTTGGTGAAGATGATGGAACTTTCTGAGGTGGCTAAATTAATTTATTTGATCAGAGAAAAGATACTTATCTATATTTATTATGGATTGGAAACCTATTATGGCCTTTTGGGCAAGGCAGAAAAAAATGAATGTATTGTATGACTTATGTTTTTCATGATTAGATAGAATAAATTATAGAAAGAAGAGGGTCATGTTGTAACCATAGTATATGAAATAGATTTATAATTGTAATTAAACTACTGTAAAGAAGATCATTCTTTGTATATTTTTTGTATTTATGTTTCCTCTGCTCAATAAGCATATTGAGCCCGCTTAGAGAGGGCTGTAAAAGCACTCTGAAGCCGTATATAAGTCTAAGGGCTATTGCTATTGCTATATTGTATCTCAATGAATACACAGGTATATTATAACCTGTGAAAGAGAGAGAATTCAATGTGTATATATAAGGAACAGTTAACAGTTCAGTCCATAGAAGTAGCTCTTTTATTATCTGAACTAGTCAATGAGCATTACAATTGCCTATGAAAGTTAACAATGTCTACCATATCAGCATATGGAATGAATTTTGGTGATGTCTCTAGGCAATCTAGCTCAGATGAGTTGCTATTCTGATATTGGGTGCTTGATCGTTCATGATTGCTTACAAAGCCCCAGTATCAGGGGTGAAATTCAGCAGGTTCTGACAGGTTCTGGAGAACCGGTAGCAGAAATTTTGAACAGTTCGGAGAACTGGTAGTGGAAATTTTGAGTAGTTTGGAAAACTGGCAAATACCACCTCTGGCTGTCCCCAGAGTGAGGTCAGAATGGAGATTTTGCAATATCCTTCCCCCAGGAGTGTGGAGGGATTGGGGATTTTGCAGTATCCTTCCCCTGCCACGCCCACCAAGCCAAGCCAAGCCAAGCCATGGCACAGTCACCAAACCAAACCAAACCACACCCATTATGCCACAGAATCGGTAGTAAAAAAAATTTGGATTTTACTACTGCCCAGTATTATCTGTCTTCATGCTATCTTGCTTTATAAGTCTGAAACTTTTTAGCATTGCCAGTCAGTTTTGTGACACATATGATGTTTGCAACAATTAGGATTCAAGATTCTGGAGGATTATGAGCATATGTCTATGCTAGATCGATGTAGATGACTACAACTTTGACACAAGCTTTGAGGTGGTGCCAGAAGAAAACTGCCTGATATTGGGAGCACAGCTAAATTCTCCAGTGATCATATGACATTTTGATGTGTACATGCTGCAAAGATGTACAATCAATGTAGAGACTGTAAAGGAGGCTCTATTTAGAATATCTATTTTGTCTGGTTATAGAAATCTGTTACTAACATGTAATTGTAATTCCATATTACTGCTTCAGATATTTTAAAGGGTCTCTTAATGTTGGAGTGAGAAGTTGACATTCTCTATTGATTTTTAAAACCCTCTTAAACCAGAATGTTTGGTTTCAGTTACTATTTGTTTCTATTCTGACTTAATCAGATTCTGCAAAGTTTCGGATTGGTGAACTGATTAGCTTTTATAAATGGAGTTATTCATTTCCAAGATAGTCTTGTAATGGATACATTTGTGTTGGCAGGATTGTTGATAAGGAGTAACAATGAAGAATGTGTTTAAAAAGTGATAAAAAACAAATGACCTCAGTAAACCTTCAGATTATTCAAATTACGAATAATCAAAAAGTTGGGTTAAAACTAACATTTTTATAAATGCTCAAAAGATATTTGTTTAATATTTCACTAAATGAATTAAAAGCTGATAATAAATAAATATAATTTTATCATTAGCTAATTCTTTTTCAGTTCCAGTAGCATTTTAGGAAGATTTAGGAAGGCCTAATAACTCGGTTCTTTCTCACAAGGGGGCAGTGTTGTGCCATAATAATTGGTACACTTGCTATAATTGCAAACATAAATGTGAGAAATTTGTATTTCAGTGCCTTAGAAGGCAAATTATGTATGTTCAAATGTATCTTAATGCTTTTGAATGGATCACATTTTTTTTCCAGGCATGCATTTTTCAGACTAATAAACTGAAGTTTATTCTAAATATTCTTGCTCAAGAAAAGAACTGGAATTCAAATGATATAGTATGGAGTGACATCTCCCTTTTTAAAATATTTGGCTTATACCAGAAAGGAGCACCTGCATTTCTCTTGAGCCCAGAATGCTTAGGTGGCAACCTTTTCAGAAACTGCATCTATTTCAGGATAGATCAAGTGTGGCTGTAAGAACACCAATCTCAGTCTACAATTGAACTAGGCTGCATCTGCCCTCATTTTTGTGATGTTTTCTTTGAATGGCTCTGGAAATATTAACTGGGTCAAAATCCAGATGCTAGTTTGGGAGGAAATGGCTGTTTCAGAAAAGCAGCAGTGTCTTCCAGGCCCATTCTAGACACAAAATGTGGTGATCCCTGAAAGCCCTAAGACCATCTTCTAAAGTCCCACTTTGATTGATTAGATTGCATTTTCTTATATATTTAAAAGGTTATGGAACTTCAAAAGCACTGAAGAGGATATTTTAATTTTTTTTTACACAGTTATCCAATATGTGGTTCTCCAACCTCCACCTCCAACCAATTGAGTCTCTGGGGTACATTTCATCTTAAGTGGTTATTCTGCTGTAAAATGATTTTACATTAAATTGGTTTCAGGTATGGCATCAGCTGAGAGTCCAGTGTAGGAGTAGACATTTGGCGATTGTAATCCTGAAATCCAGTGGTGGGTTGCTACTGGTTTGCCCTGGTTCGAGTGAATTGATAGCAGAGGTGGAAGGAGGCTCCGCCCACCCACCCGGACGTCTCTGCGCATGCACAGAAGCTTCTGCACATGTGCAGAAGGGTTGCACATACACAGGACTGCACATGCATCCACGAGTGAACTGGTAGAGACGGGATTTGAAACCCACTACTGCTGAAGTCTCTTAAAGCTTTGAGGGACACTGCTACACAGGTTGCCAGTTGTGAGATCCTGTTCATTAAGTTGAGCTCTAAGGAGCAGTTGGGATTGTTGCTGTTATACCAGCTTCCCTGCCTGAGCCGCTGGACTCTGTGGTTGGGTCTGTGGGAGAATTTTCAGACATATGGTTCTGGGGGACTTTAGTCTGCTGGCTCTGTTATTGAAGTCAGAGACAGTTCAGGAGTTCATGACTACAATGACAGCCAAGGGCCTATCTCAGTTTATCCTGAGCCTGAGATGGGACAATGGCTCACACTTCATCTGTTTTTTTTTCTGTCTGAACAACGGCAAGTGATCTGGAATTGAGAGAACTCCTATGCTGATTACCATGGACTTCTCAGGTGCCACTATCTACTATAGGGAGGTAGGACCTATGAGACCAATCCCTCCTAGGTGACTGATGATCTGGAGGACTTCAGAATGAGCTGAGGTTATTGTAGTTCCAATTCAGGGTGCTATTTTCATCCTTAAAGTCCTTCTTGACATGGGATGGGTTACTTGAGTAGCCTCCTCTTCCTGATTGTAAGTGCACTTCCTATAAGGTCTTGCACATGAGGTAAATCACAGGTCCCATCTATGAAGAAGTTACATATGACAGGACCCAGGAAACAAATCTTTTCTGCTGTGGCACCTGCCCTGTGAACATCACCAATCCTCAAGTGAGGTTAGCCTCATCTCTCCTGAGCTTCCAGAAATCCCTTCAAGCTTGGTTTTGTCACCAGGCACCTTTCAAAGGAATGGTAATTTGATTAGATTTCTCTGTTGTTTATAATCTTATACTTTCTCACTCTTAGCCTTTTATAATATTACATTTTTGTACTTTTGAATGCTTTTAAAATTGTTTATATGGTTGTTTTATGCCACCCAGAATCCATTTGTTTATAACCACATTGCTATGGCCAATTATTGTAGTGATTGTGATTGCTCAATTATGTAAGCCATTCAGTTAATAATAATAAAAAGTATTAATAAACAAATGATAGGATAAGACTGTGCCTTTTATTCTTCAAGCCATTCTACCACAAATCCCTGGACCTTGTTCACTCCCCTTATACCACACAATGTGTCAAGGCCACTTTTCCTTCATCAGCTAATTAAGAAGTGTGTGCCTCTACCTTACATGAATGGCAGAAACTATTAAATCCATTGAGAATCTTGGAAACTTCCCAGCAGCTTGGGATATGTGAATTCCTCTCCTTATGAGACTTGCCAGATGAATGTTTGGATTGCAAAATCCAAGAATCCAGATAGAGTTTGGTAAAACAGAATGTAGAAAAGGGATGCCCTACCCTGGCAACTTTAAGGCTTATGGACTTCAATTCCCAGAATTCCTCATGCTGGCTGGGGAATTCTGGGAGTTGAAGTCCATAAGTCTTAAAGTTGCCACGGTTGGCGTTGGACACCTGTGCTGTAGTAGCAGATGCTTGATGGCAGATTTGAGTCATTTGGTTCTTCCCTCATAGGAACTTGTCAAATATTTAACTCCACTTTAAGTGATTACTTCCATTGGTATCACTGGAAGTTGCCTTTGAGATACTAATTACAGCTTTGAAGAATAAGTGTATGAATAGGAAGAGTCACATTTTCCCAAATGTCTACTTTACTGCTATTTTCTGTCTCTTTCTCTATTTTAACTGGGCTACCAAGAAGATAATTTGGAAGGGCTCCATCAAGGCAGGGAATCAGTGGCAGATTCTTTACTTAGACTAGGCTTCTTAACCTGGTTGAAGCCCATCTGTCTAGGCATACCTTTCAAAATGCCACAGATGACAGATGGGTTCAGTAAGCAAGAGCCCTGCTACCTATCTTTCTCTGAATGGGCACTTCAGAGGAAAAACAAAGACCTTTGAAAGTGGCAAAGGGCAATTTTGCTTATGAGAGAGGCAAGCTTTGTCACATATGGACAAGCTGTTAGGGAAATGTAACACAATCTTATTTGGCTATTCAGCAGCTTTAATTCCTGTCATGGCAATTTGCCAATCCCAGGCACCCAGCATTGCCTTAAATAGAATATATGTCTACTTTTGCTCCCGGTATATATGCATTAGCTTGACTATACTATATTCCTTCAAGGTGATTTATTTCTCTTCTATATATTTAAGGGAAACAACCTGCAAAAATTGGCATGCAAACAAGCCTGCTGTTACACTTGGTTAATAATTTGAATGTAGCTGTAAAGCAAATGCCCCTATTACCCTTTAAAACTCACTAAGAACTGACATTTTTGGATGGAGTGGAAGAAGGTTTCAAGCAGAACACGGCAGCTTCTCAATAGCCTGGAGAAAATGTAAGGGATATCCAGCTTAGGCAGCAATGCTGGATGTCAAAACAAGTTTCCTTGCTGTCATAAAATGGTATTTGGATTTTACATTTTTAATTAAAATTTTAATTATCCCCAGAGTATTTTATTAGCTTTTATGAAGACAGCTGCTTTTTATCCTATCAACCAAAGCTTTGCTCTGCTCTAAAGAGCAACTTGTCCCAGTTAGGAGTTTTGTCCTGAATAATTTTCATCATTGGTAAACTAGGTTATTTAATTTAAAGTGACATTTACTATCCGATATTTGATTGAAATGGCTTTTTATTGCAGAAGCAGCAAAATAACCTTGGATGGGGATTTTGTGCTTTGCTTAGATAAAATGAAATCTTCTCAAGAGCCTAATTTCCCCTTATTTCCATACTGGATCTCGATCCCACCCACTCTGTTTCTATACCATTAGCAGCATGAACCCAGCAAGATCCCTAGAGAAATCAGTGATTGCTGTTAGTGTTTGGAGCATATTATGGGATGATATGGTTGGAATTGTTTCAATTGTCTATTGAAAACCTGGATAATAAACCTGAATCTTAAATGTATTTTTTCAATATAAGCAAGCTTGTTACTAGCTGCCTATTTTAATTAAGGTTCAAGTATCTGCTCTTTTTAAAGATTTTTAAAAAATCCTGCCTTTATTATTTGTATACATATCCCAAGGCAGCAAACATACCTAATACTCTTTCCTCCTCCTATTTTCCCCACAATGACAACCTTGTCAGGTGTGTTGGGCTCAGAGAATGTGACTGGCCCACAATCACCCAGCTGGCTTTCATGCCTAAAATGGGACTAGAACTCACAATCTCCTGGTTTCCAACCTGATGCCTTAACAACCCCCCCTCCCCCGTTCTAACTTGCTTTGTAATCCTGGTGCTTAAATTGAGCTCTCATTGTTTTTTCTTGGAGGGGTGCAATGGTTCAGTGGTTAAGACACTGAGCTTGTCAGCTGGAAAAATCAACAGCTTGGGTTCAAGACCTGAGCGTTATGTGACAAGGTTAACTCCGGTTACTCACTCCTACCAACCTAGCAGTTCAAAAACATGCAAATGCAAGTAGATAAATAGGTACCACTTTGGTGGGAAGGTTATACAGTATTCTCATATTGGCCATATGATGACGGAAATATCTTTCAGATAATGCAGGCTGAGTATCAGAGATGAGCTCCACTACCTTGAATTGGCCATGACTGGACAGGGGAAACCTTTAAACTTTTAGTTTTTCTTGGAAGACATGGTATTCCATGGACATTGTTCCAATCGGGACTGTGCACAAATGACCTTTAGGAAAGCAGTTTTCTATTGGTAGGGTAGTTTTTACCCTTGATTGATCATTCATTGTAGCATAGACATTTCTTCTTGGAGGAGCAATTAGCAAAAGAAGCAATTGCACAGCTGGATCCCAACTGACATCCTTAAAAATGCCCTGGATTAGCATGGTCAGGAAAAAAGAGGCATTCCTCATTCCTCACTGGGGATGCAGGAATCTCTCCTCCCGGCATAGGTGACGTGGGGAAGAAGAAGCACATGTAATACATACCTTGCCTTTTGCTGCTCTTGTCAAACATCTAAAAGTTCTCAAGAACAGCTTTTCAGGGAGCACTGAGCTGGAGATGAACAAGAGTTAACATTTACTTTTTCTGTGCCATGAATACCAAACCTGCTCCTTCATGCATGACACAAAGTCCTGAAAAGTCAAAACTTTTCATCTAGATTGACCTTAAAAAAACCAGAAGAATCATACAGATACCTTGGATACTTGTAGAAACCTTGTATGAATCAAGGAACAGCAGAGGAAGGCTGAAGCCCAAGCAAAACCTGCCCCTCCCTTTCTTTTATTAGTTTCCTTTCCGTGGCTGGTAACAAATTAAAGTTCAAAGGAAGTTCTACTAGATTATTTATTTATTTATTTATTTTTCATATTTGTATACCGCCCTACTCCCGAAGGACTCAGGGCGGTGAACAGCCATAATAAATACAAATACATATAGAAGTTAAAAACTATTAAGAAACAGATTAAGTAATTTAGGCTCAAAGATTAAGAACATCCAAATTTATCTAAAGAGGTTTAAAACCCAATTTAAAAGCCAGTTTAAAAGCCAATTAAAAAGAGAGAGTTAAGCCAGACCAGCTTGTTGGAATAGAAATGTTTTCAGGGCACGGCGGAATATGCGTAAATCTTGGATGTTTCGTAACTCCGGGGAAAGCCCGTTCCAGATGGTAGGTGCCCCCACAGAAAAGGCTCTCCCCCTGGGGGCCGTCAGTCAACATTGTTTGGCCGACGGCACCCTGAGGAGTGCCTCTCTATGGGAGCGAACTGGTCGGTGAGAGGCTACTGGTGGCAGGAGGCGGTCTCGTAAGTACCCTGGTCCTGAGCCATGGAGCGCTCTAAAGATAGTAACCAAAACCTTGAAGCGCACCCGGAAGACCACTGGGAGCCAGTGCAGCTCGCGCAGGAGGGGGGTTACATGAGACCGCCACATTGCTCCCATTACCACCCGCGCGGCCGCATTCTGGACCAGTTGGAGCCTTCGGGTGCTTCTCAAGGGGAACCCCATGTAGAGAGCATTACAATAATCCAGGCGTGAGGTGACAAGGGCATGAGTGACCGTGCATAACGAGTCCCGATCCAGAAAGGGATGCAACTGGCAAATCAGGCGAACCTGATTAAAAGTCCTCCTGGCTACGGCCGTCATATGCTCTTCAAAAGACAGCCGTGAGTCCAGGAGAATGCCCAAGTTGCAAACCCCATCTGTGGGGGCCAACGACTCGCCCCCAATAGTCAGAGATGGCGCCAACTGACTATATCGGGACGACGGAAACCACAGCCACTCGGTCTTGGATGGGTTGAGTCTGAGTTTGTTCCTCCCCATCCAGATCCGTACGGCCTCCAGGCACCGGGACATCACCTCGAGGGCATCATTGGGGTGGTCTGGGGTGGAGATGTACAGCTGGGTGTCATCAGCATACTGATGGTACTTCACCCCAAAACCACGGATGATCTCACCCAGCGGCTTCACATAAATGTTGAATAGAAGGGGCGAGAGGACCGATTCTTGTGGCACTCCACATATAAGGGGCCTCGGGGTCGACCTCTGCCCCCCTGTCAACACAGACTGCGACCGGTCAGAGAGAAAGGAGGAGAACCACTGTAGAACAGTGCCCCCCACCCCCAACCCTTCCAACCGGTGCAGCATGATATCATGATCGATGGTATCAAAAGCCGCTGAGAGGTTTAGTAGGACCAGGACAGAGGAGCAACCCCTGTCCCGAGCCCTCCAGAGATCATCAACCAATGCGACCAATGCTGTCTCTGTGCTGTACCCGGGCGTGAATCCCGACTGGAACGGATCTAGATAATTCGATTCATCCAGGTACTGAGGCAGTTGTCGTGCAACCACACTCTCAACAACCTTTGCAACAAAGCGAAGGTTGGAGACAGGACGATAATTTGCTAATACAGCTGGATCCAGGGAGGGCTTCTTGAGGAGGGGCCTCACCACCGCCTCTTTCAAGACGGAAAGATTAGATTTAATCTAGCACTTTGTTACATGACGTATGGAATGATAGCCTGCAAAGGAAATACGTAGACACCTTACTGCTTGTGCCTATATCTGGTATTTATAGATATACAGGTAGTCCTCAACTTATGACCGCAATTACTTAGCACAATTTATGTTGCTAAGTGAGAAATTTGTTAAGTGAGTTTTGCCCCATTTTACGACTTTTTTTGTCACATTTGTTAAGCGAATCTGCAGTTGCTAATTAGTAACGTGGTTGTTAAATGAATCTGGTTTCCCCATTGTCAGAAGGTCACATAAAAGTGATCACATGACCCCAGGACACTGCAACTGTCATAAATGTGAGTCAGTTGTTAAGCATCCGAATATAAATCACGTGACCATGGGGATGCTCCAATGGTCATAAGTGTGAAAAATGGTAATGTCCCCTTTTTCAGCACTGTTGAAACTTCGAATGGTCACTAAGCAAATGGTTGTAAGTCGAGGACTACCTGTACATTGTTATGGCCAATTGATTTTTTTTAAAATGCTAGTACTGCATAGACAGACTGCTTACAATTAATCAGTTCCTTTGCTCCCTCCCCAATACTTATCCTTTCCTTCAGTTGATTTAAAAATATATTCATTCATAATCTTGTTTCACTTGTGTCCCTAAATGCATTTGCCTTCCAGGCTTTCTGAATTATGTCCCCTCCCTGTGACCATCGCTGGAATCTTGATCAGCTCATCAGTTGCTTCCTTTGGTTGATTACCCCAATCACAATTAGAAAATGTATGTATGTATAACTAATCGCACCGCACTGTAATAATGTAGCGAAATGTGCCTTTTGTTGAAAAGAACATGAAAAAAAAATATGGCTTTCCCAATCTAGCAAGAGGCTCAACCACAGGATAAGTTAATTAACTTGGAGGTAGTTTTTGGAATTTTCTTTTAAAAGTGAAATTTATTTATTATTAAACTTCCATGCCACCTTTCTCACTGAGGTGACTCTAGGCAATTTATAGTCATATAATTAAAATATGTTGTAAAACCTTAAAACATTAAATACAAACCATGTATTTAAAATTTAGTTAACATTCAATTACAGAATCAAAGGTAACAATTACACCAAGTATATAAACATGCATATATTACTGCATAGCAGAATTGAAAAACACAAGTATTTTGCTTTGATATTCACCTTTAGCAAGTTGAGAGGTGTCAACTTTGGCTAGCGACCCAAACCCTTGAGAGTTTTGTTACATTCTGCTGTGCAATGTGAGCTCTGCCATTTGATCTCAGATTGTTTGATCTCAAGTTGAAAATATTTATCCTGGCTCTCCCACTATCCCTGAGTCAGCAGAAAATAATAGTGGCATGAAATCTGCCGACCCCAGGGTGGATCCCCTCTTTCGTTTCCTTTCGGTCTTCCAAGTTACTACCATTCCATCCCCCCCTCCACCACCCCCCAAGGTAATTGATTATATATATCTTGAGGCTACTTTTGAAGAGTGTTCTACTAAAGATGAAATTACTACTTCAACAATGGCATCACCAAGACTGGTTTAAGACATGATCAACTCTTTGGTAGGAGATGAGATGAAAGCAATACCTGGGGACCCAACAGAGAAATGAGATTGCTAAGAAATATTTTGTACTGTGGGTAGGTATAAGCGCAGAAGGGCACTGAGATCCAATATGCCTAAAAAAACATATTATCCTGAATCTGATGCAACATCTGAAAAAAAAATCTGCTTTTGGTCCTGTGAGCCTCCACAGTTGGTGTTATGCTTTAGGCTGGAGAAAGATCAAGGTGTGAAGGTATTTTTTCCCAAAATCTTACATATCTGGGATAATCAACATGACGCTATTCACAAAAAGAAATATGTTGCTGTCAACTAATAAGATACACACTCCTTAAGATACCACAGTGAAGCTACTTAGATTTTAGATCTGAAATTGCAATTGATATTCCATTCATTAATAAATGTGAAATCTAAAAACTAATTGATAATGCAAAAATAGAAAAAGTCTGGTTTAAACTAAGACCCTATTAAAAGGCAAGAGTTTTTATGAGCCACAGCATGGAGTGGCTAAATTGATGTAAGTTTTAAATTGGGGTTAGGTGGAGAAAAGAAGGATGGGGAAAAGGCAAGGATTACCTGGATTACATGTGAGACTGTAATGTTTTAAAAAGCCACTGTATTTGCTGAGACCTGAAACTTTTTGATGCATATGAATCTTGTGCTCAATTGTCCTCCTAAAGTTCCCCCTCCCCCCCCAGAATGGGTTAGTTTGAGATCTGTAATAGAATATTCAGAGAGATTAAAGTACTCTGATATTACTTTATCCTTGTTCAGGGTTCCTGATATTAAACCTGCGTCCATTTTGCACAAAGTTTGTTCTACATAGAATCCAGAAGGGCCCTGCTGATAGATGATGCCATATATTACATTAGATGAAGTACATGTGGAGATGCATCTAATCCTGTGTGTCTATATGTTGGAGGCCAATGATGATACTGTTGGTGTACTGTAGATGGTGAAGGCAAACTAATATCTGCGTCTGATTCTCATGGTCACATCATTATTCTGGTGTTTCTCACTGCTTGTGAGAATCTGCTTCCAGCTGAGTGGCTATCCCTGTTCAAGTAGGGCTTGCAACCCAGTGCCCAAGAAAATGCAGTGCTGTTGTATAGTATGAGCAGTAGCTCATACTAATGAGGTCTTTAAGTAGGTTGAGGTATGCTATCAGACTCCCTCTGATTTTTGGCTATCAAGGACTAACACAGCTCTTTTCTTACAATGATGATGTGAGGGATATAGCACAGGAGTGTCAAACTCACAGTCCACAGACTGGATGTGTCATGCACTGGCCATGCCCACCCCCAGTTTAGTGAAGGGAAAAAAAAGTTGTGATGTGTCACATGTTGACAATGTGACGCCAAGAGTTTGACTCTCCTGATATAGCCTATTATGTCTTTTGAAGAAAAATTTCCTTCCTATTTCCTGTCCAGTCGTTGTTAGAGATACATTGGAACAACATTTGCATCCTGTGTAACATCATTTGAAGGACTCTAATGGTTTATAGATTATATATAAGCACATTTGACACTCATTGTTTTTCCTAAATAATTATATTCTGAGAATATTGATGGAGATTCATAATGCCCTATTTAAATCTTAAGATTTTCCCAAAAGGAGAAGTCACTTTAAAACCATGGTCACTCAATGTAAACTAGCATATATGGCTTATAATCTGCTGGTCTATTCTTGTTAATGAAGGATAAAGGTGTTATGGCAACTCAATCTGCTGAAAGTTAAAAAATGGTCAAAGGCAGATAGTCCAGGAAAGAAACACAAAAAATAATGTTCCGGAAATAATCTAGCATTGCAAATATTTATCTTTCTCAAAGCCCAGAGCTGGATTTCAGCAGGTTCTGATCAGTTCTAGAGAACCGGTAGAGGAAATTTTGAGTAGTTCAGTGAACCAGTAAATACCACCTCTGACTGCCCCCCCCACCTATTCTTTGCCTCCCGAGTTCCAGCTGATTGAGAAGAAATGGGGAGATTGAGGTTTATTCTCTGAGTCAGAGGACAATATGCAAGGATTGTATTCTATCTGAATATTTCTGAACGTGAGATCAGTTTTATGAATTATCAGAATCTTTTGATGGAACCTTGAAATTATTGTCTTCTCTCAAAGCAAGAAGGAGGTTTCATGGACCTACTAACCAAGACAGGTTTATTTGGTCACAAATTGCTTATAGCTTAGAGATCAGCTTCCCAATATAGCATCTTGGAATGTCAACATGCCGAAAGAAATTCTGCTTTATTGGCAGGTGCAAAGGATGGAAGAATCATAGACTTTCATTACCTCCTACATAGGGTGTTTTGAACTTTTTATCCAATTACAGAGCTCCACTGAATAAAGAGTCAGATGCTTGAGGAACAAAAACAAAGAGAACAATGCAGGAGGGTTAATTTTTCCAGAAGAAACTCCCTACTTTAACATTCACCTTAACTACAAGACAAAGGTTTAAGAGATCCAATTTCAGACCAAACTGTTTAATTGTTCCCTTAGTCATAAGAAGTCATTGCTCCTGAAGAAAAGGGGGGCTTCCCCTTTAAACGGGTTTTTAGAGTTTAATTTATTTTTCAAGAAAATAAGTTTTCATGCTTGGAAGGGTTTCTATTTTGCACACTGACATTTTCCTGCAGTAGCAGCAGAACAGGCAGCGTATGGTGTTACACATGATAATAAGTCTTGAACGCTGCTTTTAAAATTGCACCGTGCCCTTTTTGCAAGCCAGATCCATCAGAACCAAGAAAGTACAATTCATACACATTCAACATGCATTTACTCTTCAGACAACGCCCCCCCCCCCCAGACTGATCTGTTTGGGAGAAGGCCATGCTTTGGATACTGCATTACAGCTGATAAATAATAAGAAGTAGACTGGGTCTGCCACTGGGGTTTCTGGTGATGGATGAAATGCAGGCAGCCTGAATGCTTACAATATGTGGTGCTGAAAACCAGAGATAAGAGAGAACATGCATTAAATATACAGCTTTATACAAACCATGGAGGAGGGTGGCAACTTGCTTTCTGCACTACATCTGCAACACACCATCAACATCTCTGGACTGACAGTTCTGCCCACCCATAGATATCAGCTTTGCAGTACAAGGGCTTGAAAATGTCATCACAGCCTCACAGTGCTACTGTCTGGAGCAGAAAAGCGGGGGCTATCGGAAAGCATGGAATCAGGGAAATTTTATTTAAAAAAGAGGGAACAAGTAAGTATAGGAGAAGAAAAGATTAAGGGAGGTGATTTTCCCCTCCCCATATTTCAGGGAGGGTTTCTTATCTGTGAATATCAGGTAAGAATATCTAGATATAATTCGCATTGGTCTGTGTTTGTCTCCAATACCAACACATAGACTGCCACGAAAGACTGAGAAGAAAAAAACAAATGGGGAGGTTGCTCCAGACTTCCATTATAATTTCTCTACTGCTTTCTATCCTTCTACTCAGGGGTGAAATGCTCCTGCTTTGGACTGGATTGCCTGATCCGGACCAGTTCGGAGAACTGGTAGCAAAAATCCCTGCCCACCCATGCCCAGCTGAGCCACGCAATCATCAGAGGCTTTTTTTTTTAAGCATTTTTTTCTACAACCTCTTCGGCCGAAAAAATGCTTTTAAAAGTAAAAAAAAAAAGAAGCCTCTGATGATTGTGTGGCTCAGCTGGGATCATCAGAGACTTTTAAAAGCATTTTTTTACAACCTCTTTGGCCAAAGAGGTTGTAGAAAAAAGGGTTTTAAAAGTAAAAAAAAAAAAGTTGACCACACCCACTCAGTCACATTACCCACCCCCACCAAGCCACATCCACAGAACCGGTAGTAACAAATTTTACATTTCACCACTGCTTCTACTTATAGTTTTTTATGAGTCCTTCTGCTTACTCCCCTCTATTCCTGCCTCCCTCCACTCCTCTTACTCCTTTGTAGTATCATTAAGTAGCGTATAGTGCACCAGGGCTTCTTCCAGCCTTGGCTTTCAATCTTTGACCTTTTTGTGATTTTGCAATTTCACAATCTCACCTCTGTAATGTCTCCCATAATCCTCACCATCTGTTTGATTCAATTTGTTGTTTCCTGATTTATGATTTAGGGATGTCAAACTGGCAGCCCACGGACTGGATACATCACTGTGCAGGCCACGCCCACCCGAGCTCCATGAAGAGGAAAAACATCATGAAATGTCATGTGACAGCAACATGATGCCACAAGTTTGACACCCATAAAACTTTAGACTGTGTTTCTCTTTCAATTCACAGGAGTAGATCTGTTAGCATTTGTAACATTGTGAAAGGAATACAAGGCCTGTTCCCAATCCAACCCCGTCATTTCTGAAGGTAACTGTTGCTGCCACAGCATGGAGATAGTCCATGGGCTGCTGTTGATAGTTGATTTGGTTAATTGGCCACTTAGCTTGTATAGCAATAGCACTTAGATTTTACAGTGCTTTACAGCCCTCTCTAAGTGGTTTACAGAGTCAGGATATTGCCCCCAGTAATTTGGGTCTTCATTTTACCCACCTCGGACGGATGGAAGGCTGAGTCAACTTTGAGCTTGATGGGATTTGAACTACCAAATTGCAGGCAGCCAACAGTCAGCAGAAGTAGCCTGCAGTACTGCACTCTAACCACTGCGCTGCCACGACTCATATTTATATATTTCAAATGACAGATCTTCTACCTACCAATTCATGTGTACTGCAATAACAAATAGCAAGTCCTTACAAGGCCAAATGGAATACCAGAAACAAATTAGTGAAGTGTGCTATTATCATTTCAAACACTGTCACTTTAACAATAATTGTATTCACTAGATAGCTTAGAAAAAAGTTATTAGGGAATTTACCCTGAGCCCATGAACATATTCATAAATGAGTGACTATTACAATATTTGAAGTGATGGAACATGGAATCTCCCTTGTCTTTAATTGGATGCCTACTCTAAAGGCTCTTTGCCTTCAAGATTCTTTTGGAAAATAGTTCCCAACTTAGAGCTGAATGGTGTCACCATCAAATTAACATCTCTGTTACTAAGATACACTGCCTTATTATCTGAATTTATCTGAAACTGAAACTGATGACTATGTTATCTTGTAAATCACCACTTAAGGGTAACCCGAACAATCTTTTTACTTCCTCTGACAGTATTTGTTTAAACATCTTTGACTGCACAATTAATTTCCCTCAAAAAATAATGAATGTCAAGTAATTAATTATACTTCTTCAGACTTTTCTCCTTTTACAGTTACTCAGAAACATATTTCTGCCATCTCTGAATCCTTCTGAGAAGTGTAGGCTACCTTGTTTTCCCACAAATTTCATTAAAAAAAACAAGCAGAAAAATGGAGAAAATGGAAATGTGCTATAGAGAATGATCAATGGAGCACAAGACTTTAAAAGGTACAGTGTCTTTTCAAGTACCATTGGCGGTGTGCTATTGGATCTAACTTTGATTGGCCATCATAGGAAGCTGAATTTTAGTTTAGTGAACATTTGGTTTCATCCAATTTAATTCTTCTTACAAAAGCTGACTGCAGTCTTGCATTTGATGAATACGTGTAGCAAATGAGAGATGTAACAGCTTTGCTTGTGTCCAGTACTGGCAAACCAGGATTAGGGATTTATTTGAATATTCAAACCCACATCTAAGTTAAAACCATTGTATACTTTTGGCAACAAATCACAACCAGAAAACATCGTTAATAGTTAGCTTGCAAATTCCAGCTTGTTTCAACAAAGCAATCATTATGTCTAAAGTAAGGATTTTGGATTATTTCAGATGTATTTGTGCCAGTCCAGCAAAATGCAAAACAGCCAAAGAGGCTGATGCAGCCTCATTTCTTCTTCTTCCAAGATTTGTTCTTTCTTGTCATTGTCTCTGACAACAACACTCTTTCCATGTCAAAGTCTTTCTTAAGTCAAAGGCAGAAGTACAAACTGGATCTATCAATAATGTCAGGCCACCTGTTTACTCCCACAAAGAAAAGCAAAATGCTAACTTCTCAAAGGGAAATCTGGGGATATCCAGAAAACTGCAGAGAGATAAGACACCCAGCCAACCCAAAAATTCACCTGCAGGAAACAAATGCACCCAGGCTAAAATGCTCACCTGGCTAAAATGTTCAAAGAAAACAAAACCTCACAATCAAGCAGGTTGATTGAAAAAGCATGCCTTCTCAAACTTCTTGTACAAAAAACGAAATACACCTCAGAACTGTGGCCATGATGCGTGTCCTTCCTGTTTTCAATAGGCCTTTTCCCCCTGGTTTGTGTAACACATCAAAGAGTTGACTGATAGTACCCAGGCACTCAGAAAGAAGCAGAAATTATGGAAAGCTTTGAAAAAAAATCCCTGGGGGCTATTTTGTGGGGGGGGGGGAAGGAACATTTTAAGGATCGGGGGTATTGACAAGGTGTGGCCAAAACAGTCAAGATGGTGTCCACAATGCTTCAGTAGAAGCTTCACTATTTTTTAATGCACTGACCATACCTGGTAGGGAAAAAAAGCCTATTGAAAACAGGAACTTAAAAAAACATGTTACTAATTTAACAATTTCGGCGATTCGCTCAACAACTGTGGCAAGAAAGGTCATAAAAAGGGGCAAAATCCACTTAACAAATGTTTCACTTAGCAACAGAAATTTTGGGCCTGCAGGTACCGGTAATGATTGGGCCCAAAATGGGATATGGATTTATGAAAACTGGGCAAATGACAAGAAATAACAGAAAATAGAAACCACATGGGAATGGAAGCTTAAATTCAAGCTTTGCAGGTCTTATGGGCTTGTGAGCTGAATCATGCTGCTGAAGCTTGAACTTTCAAGGATGACTACAGCACCCATATATTGTTGTCGTCCCTGCTCAGCCCATCTGGCTCACAGCCAAGTCTTTCCTTGTTTGACATAGCTGCCATTTTAGACTTTCATTATGACAGTGACAGGCCCCACTGTTGTGGAGGGTGTCCCAATAATATAAAGAAGAATTGCCAAAATGGCTGAAACCTCTGTGTCTTTTCCCAGGGAAACAAAGTCTGCAGAATAAAAAGAACAATATTTCTGGAAAAGGTTGAACCTTTCACTTCATTTGTAAAACTTTCAAAGACATAATGAAGTGACATTGTTGGAAACCAGATTGACTTCAAAAGCCAGTATATATTGCAGAGATACAGTAATTTTATTGTAGTTTCAAAAATAAATGTATTTTAGCAATTAAAACTAATCACCCATGCAAAAAATTATCTGCATTCATTTATTTTGTTCATTTTAGATGATATTTTCACTGTGAAATATCAATGTTTCATTATTGTATTGACTGTCTGAACACATCTATTTCAATATAAGAAGATACATGTACAATAAATCTTATCCTTAAATTAAGGTGACCAGATTTTAACATTGGTAAAGAGGGACATTGTGGGCGTGGCTTATTTTGTGGGCGTGGCTAGCTGGTCATGTGACTGGGTGGGCGTGGCTAGCTGGTCATGTGACCGGGTGGCCATGGCTATGTGTATAGGGTAAGGTGAACAGATTTTAACATTGGTAAGAGGGACACCATTGTGGGCGTGGCTTATTGTGTGGGCGTGGCTTGGAGGCCATGTGACTGGGTGGGCATGGCTAACTGGTCATGTGACCGGGTGGCCATGGCTGTGTGTATAGGGACTACTCAGAGGGCTGAAAAGTCATTTCTGACAGGTCCTCACACTTTTGACTGGTCCTCACACTTATGACCATCATCACATTTATGCCCGTGCAGCATTCTTAACAACCATGTCACTCATTTCACAACCGCTTCTCTTCACCATGATGACAAGATAGGGCAAAAAACGTAAAATGTGAGGACAGTCGTAAGTTCGAGGACTGGTCAAAAGTGCGAGGACCAGTCAAAAATAACTTTTTCAGCCCTCTGAGTAGTCCATATGCATAAAAGGATACAGTAATAGAGAGGGATGAAGGAAGGGAAGGGAAATTAGAGTAGGAGTGACGGTTAAGAGAGGGAGGAAGAGAGGAGGAGAAGGAGAAAGGAAGAGGAAGTAGGGAGGAGAAGAAGAGTGGGGGAAGAGAAAGTAAGAAGGAAAGAAAAGAGAGGTGGTAGGTTTGAGGAGAAAGATTGCTGTACAATAAAAAAGATGAAAGGGAAGAAAGCCAACCCCAAACAAATATAAAGATATTAAGATAAAGAATGAATTGTTAAACTTTAAAGAATAAAAGAGAACAAATATGAATAAATAGCAATAATTAGAAACACACATACATACAATGTATTTTCTTTGAACAGAATATTTGGCTGGTTCACAAATTTAAACAGTGTTTAGTCATTTCAATTAAATTTACAATTTTTATATTTCCTTTTTGCCATATTTATTCCTCATCTATTTTTTTAAAAAAACAATTTTACCCTTCATCCTCATCTCTAATCTTAATCAAATTCAATTTTTCCCTTCTATTCTATTTTATATCCCTTCCCATTGTCATCTATTTTTATATCCATCTTCACATTGGTTAATTATGTAATTATGTAATACAGTTGTTTAATACAAATTCAACATTTTAATATAAATCAATTAGTTATATAACTATCTTTTTTGTATATTAATCAATATGAACATGAATATTCCAATTATTTCCATGCAATCCAATTTCTTACAAATCAATTAATTATACTTACCAATAATAATAAACCAAATAATTTCCCCCATATATTCCTCCAAACCACAACTTAACCATTTCTGCTTTCAACACAGTATACAATTAATAATATCTCAATTATTACAATTCCCTAGTTAAAAAGAGCTTTTTTTTCTTTTGTGTTTTAAAATCTTGAACTCTCCTCTTTTGCCCTAAATAATTTTCCATTGTTTGCACTTACCTTTTTTGGTGAGGAAAAGGAAAATAAATCTGCTGCCTAATTTTTCAACGTTGCAAGCAAACTGCAAAGCCAACAGCCTGTTTTACTTTCAGTTTCGTTTTGAGCTTGGTTTGCACAAAGAGGAAAAAAACACTGAGCAATTTAGCAAGAGCAGAGCCCTGTGCAAATCAGCTGAGAGGGGGAAGCCGAGCTAATTAACGTAGGGCGGCCCTTTGAAGCCCCGCGGCAAGAGTTTAAACAGGTTTTTTCCCTCTAGCCATCAGCGGGGATTCAGGAGGCAGCCGGGAACCAGGAGGCAGAATGAAAAATCGGGACTTTTTTAAAACGCCGCGGGACGCGGGACAAATTGCTCAAAAGCGGGACTGTCCCGCCAAAAGCGGGACGTCTGGTCACCTTACCTTAAATACGCTCCACCTTTCCAGTAAGGGGTCCTTATGAAAGTTTGTTTGTATGTATGTATGTGAAAAATTATTATTGTCATCATCATCATCATCAACTTGAATCAAACCATTTCAGGATGAAGACCTTCTGGTATCCCTTATACATGTGAGTTGCGTTCACTAGCAATATAAGTCACCTTGTAAGGAAATGTTCACAGCAAGCTAAATTGACCCTGAGTGGTGACACAGGGAAGACTCAATCTGGAACCTATGGCCCAGTGAACCAAACTGTGCATATTAGCTGACTGTATCTCAGAGATGGTATAGTTAGCATGCCAACCTAGTAGAAAGAGAAAAATAAGGTCATCCATGTGGGTTTGTCAAAAAAAATATTTCATTGCCATGCTATAATTTACAGTATGTCTGCCTTTTCTTTGTCCTGTTTGTTGAAATGTAGGTGGGCCAAAGAACTATGACCTATGGTTCTGCCTTTGTTCAGGGCTACTTAGCAAACTGTTTTGCTGGGAGCTTAGAGTACACAATGTTGTATGGATGCTGATAAATTTATGTTACAGTGATTTGGCTGCTTTAAGTGAGCCAGGGATTGGCCATAACAATTTCTTCACTGAAGATTATGGATCATCAGCCAGATAGATGGTAAACAGATGTTTTATTAATTTCCCACCTAGAACTGAGACATGCTGACTAATACAAAGGAAGCTTACGAGCCCAAGGAAAGAATGGAACCTGAATCTCACCTCATATAGATAGAACCCAAATGAAAAATTTTCACATTCTCTTTCCTTTGAGGACCTCCATGAATCTTTGGCTAAGATTCTAAGAATCTTAGGCTAACCCTATCCATCACCCTAGTTTATTTTTATTGTCAATGGGATTTTGCCATGTATTTCACTTCAACCCACAAAAGAGTCTGAATGTAGAGTTGTCACGTTGTCTTTCCTTTGAGAATCTCCATGAATCTTAGGCTAACACCATTTTTAAGCACTGATTTCCTAACCCTAGTTTCATTTTCATTGTCAATGAGATTTTTCCATATATTTCACTGTGGCTCACATAAGATTCCAAACATAAAGCTGTCATGTTTTCTCTCCTTTGAGAAACTCCAAGATTTTAATCCTAACACCATTTTTCAGCCCTGACTCCAAGGAGACCTAACTCTAACCGTAACCCTAGTTTCATATTCATTGTGAATGGGATTTTCCCATGTTTTCACTGCAGTCCACAAAAGGGTCCGAATGAAAAGTTGTCTCCTTCTCTTTCCTTTGAGAACCTCCAGAAATCTAACCCCAACACCATTTTTCAGCCCTGACTCCAAACAGACATACCACTAACACTAACCCAGTTTCATTTTCATTGTCAATGGGATTTTGCTATGTATTTCACTGTGACACACAAAAGAGTCCGAATGAAGAGCTGCCATGTCCTCTTTCCTTTGAGAACCTCCAAGATTCTAATCCTAACATCATTTTTCATCCCTGACTCCAAACAGACCTAACCCTAACCCTAAACATAACCCTAGTTTCATTTTTATTGTCAATTGGATTTCCCAATGTATTTCACTGCAGCCCACAAAAGATTACAAATGAAAAGCTGTCATGTTCTCCTTCCTTTGAGAACCTCAAAAAATGTAACCCTAACACAATTTTTCAGCTCTGTCTCCAAGGAGATCTAATCCTAACCCTTAATGTAATCCTAGTTTCATATTCATTGTGAATGGGATTTTCCCATGTATTTCACTGTAGCCCACAAAAGAGTCGGAATGGGGGAAAACAAAAAAGGACCCATATAGAATCATTCTTACTGAGGGCCCTGACATTGTGGAGTGGCTTGTTTTGTAAGGTTTCGTTTGTCCCCAACATATTAGCTTTTGAATAGGCTTTGAAAATAATTCCTAGAAGCATTTGGGTGTTACTAGTGTTATTAAGTTGTTTGCAAGGTATCTTTCTTGGTTTGGCTAGACAGCTTTTAAAGAGTCATTTATTGTGGAGTTGTGGAAGTTTGGAGGAAATATCTTTTATGCTTTATATGACTTTTTTGGATTCTTATAACCAACCTTGAGGGATTTTGATGAAGCAGTCTATAAATATGTTATTAAATAGCTAATCAATAAACTGTAGTCAATTGTAACATCAACAGAGGTACCATCTTATCAAATAAGATAATGGAACAGGAGAGTTCTACTGGATGGAGGAGGTGTGTCTAGAAGAGACAGGTATGCTATATGAACCTTGTTTTTTTTAAAAAAAATTTCCTGGCTCTTAACACCTTACACCTCCTGCCAACCAATCGATTTATAGTGGATTAACTGAGGAGGTCAGTCAGATCCCTGAAGAGATCCTCTTCTGTTCTCCAGCAATAGTCAAAAAAAAAAAAAAAGGAAATTTGAATGGCATTTCATTAAATATATTTGGTATGTGGATTCACATACAAGGTCAGTAAAGAGCTGGGGTAGCTGAATATCTCTCTTTCATGTAAATCCCATTCCCAGCGTAATTTCTGTGTGGCTCTTCCAAAGTTTTGACATCTGCCAGGACAACAAGTAAGCAGCCACCAATGGAGGGTTATAAATATTTACATTTCCTTGGCTTTACTGATAGAAGAATTTCATGCCAACATGTCTCACCTAATTAACAGAAACCTTCAGAAACCAGTGGAAGGATTTCTGGGGGAGTTCACACTTCATTAGTAATGTTCATCCCACCTCTCTTTTAGACCCTGCCCAGCACTCTCTGACATGCCATTTGTACAGTGGAATATGTCAAAGTAAAACATGGCAATGTGTGTGATATATACCAAAGGTAAGCCTAGCTGGAGTGGATAAGAAGCTCAGAGACCAATTCCTACAGCCACCCAGAGTGAGGTTGTTTTCATTCCATCACTGATCTCATCTATCCAAGATATGAAATAGATATATGTGTTGGTTGGGATTTATAAATATTTGCACATCATCATCCAAAGACACCTCCTTAATGAACTGCATACCACGTTTGTATGGGCTCTGAGTTCCTTAGCTGAGTTCTGAAGATGTTAAAATGTACTGTGACCTAATGCAAGGCCACAACGAGAAAATTGTAAAGTAAGGTAACATGGGAGGCCTATTAATTTTACAAACAAATAAATAAAATGATGGAAAAGAATTGCTGCCTATAGTCCATGATGCAGAAAGCCAAGTGGCTGATGAAGCTCCACAAGAGTATGTGAATTAGACATTCCATACTGAATTGTGATGCAAAGCAGTATTCAGATCAGCTTTACAGTTTTAGGTTAGGTGTAGATTTTGGTGTGGTAGAAATCATCTCTCCAAGTTAATCTTCTACAAATCTTGCTCATGATATTCCTAATGCTTCTCCTCCTCATATCAGCATTATTTTAAAAAACTTATATTTAGTAGTTTAAGACAGCCCTGGATGTTTTATTGGAGTATATTCATATAACTAATAGGGTATTTATTAAATTTACTTGCATTCATGTTTTAACTAAAAAATCCATATAGCTTATAATTTTTGTTGAGGAATTCAGCATCATAATATATATGCAATCAATATCCACAAATTTTTTAAAAACCAATAGCTATTTGTCATTCTAGAAAACCAGTGGTGAAGAGATGAAATGTGGGACATAATTTATGTCCTATAATTAGAAAAACAAGGATGATGTTGTATATTGTATATTTAGATTATTCTTTCCTGACCAGGTGCCTTCCATATGTGCAATGTCTAAAATGCCAAAATTCCCCTCAGTATGTTTTGGAAATCTGGTAGAAAATTCCAGAGGAGACCAATACATCTGGAATTTTTCTCACATCTGGTTCCAAGTTGAGAAAGCTGATTTAGATGTGCATTTAAAATTAACCCTGTATTTGAAACACATGAATAGAATGAACATTGCAATCCTAGGAAAGAAGTTATTTTCTATACAGAACGCATGCAAGAAAGGAGGGCAGAGGGCATAACATATGAGATCCAATTATCTTGGTCATCAACAGCATGGACAATTTTATTTTTTATAGATTAAATGTGAATATTATGTTAATCAGCCAAAATATCTTTAAAAAGTGTTGCCATTGGTTTTTGGAAGTAAAACCAGGATTTCTGACTATTTCTGACAAAAAGCAATCTTGATGTCAATCTAGTAGTAAGATTAAATACATCTTTAATCCTGGTTTTGTGATTCTCCTCTACTTTTAAAGACTTCCTAATCTAGATTAGAACTATAGTTTTGGGAAGGAAAACTGAGCATTTTAATTTATAAAGCCCTTTATGACTTGATAACTATGTACTTCAAGGCTGCCTTTTCCAACTGCAATTCAGTTAGAGATGCTTATTCCAAGAGAATTTTTTTGTAGTAATTTATTTTTGAGAATGAAGCGGACTAAGGCCAGGAAGTAGTGTTTCATATTGATGGTGACAGTTTTTAGGAACAGCCTCCTTTGGAAAGTGAGATTGATGCCATCTGCAGTAGCTTTTTGGTAGGCAGAATTGTTCTGAAGGACTTTTAGGTTGAAGTGATATGCCACTAAAAGTCATTGTTATAGTGAGAGGTTTTAATTACATTCAATATTCAATTAGAGCTGTTGAAGAGATTATGTCTTTCACTGTATCGGCTGGGTCCAAAACTAGACATATTGTAACCAGTTCCATATTTGACTGAATATAACCCATTCTAACTTTCTGCTGTTACTGAAGCATGATTCAAAGTAAAAATGAGCTCCAATCTTGCTGAGAAGATTGCATGTTTGTTTCTTCTATTCTTTAATAAAGCATTTATAGCCTAACAAATGCCATACAACTAAAATCACTTTTCTTTTCTATTCCTAAGGCAGTTAGCTGTCCTGAACTTCCCTAGAGAAATCTATACAAATTGTCTCAGCCTAAAATGACAAGCCACCTTCATGATTGTACAGAACTTACTTTAAATTTCTAAAGACTTGGTGCAAGCCACTCATTTGTTTAAGGAGGAAAGGTGACATATCTTGATGTTGTCTTTGCTTTCTCTTTAAATGAGATCACGATCTCTTTTAAGCAGGACATCAGGATGACCTTCCATAAATCTTGAAGTGCAAGTTGAGTGATCAGTGAATGATGATTTTATCATTAGGTCAAATGGTTTACTATCTGAAGACAGACCTATTGTTATCTGAACTGAATAGTCTCCCTTTTTACTGTTCCTAGTTAGAAATTTTGTGCAAGCATCAAAATGGTTTTGTCCTTTTTCTTGTAATTAAAGTGGCATTATACAAACTAGGGCTGATATGTGAAAATGTGGTAGTTTCTGTATATATCTCTGGGTAGTCCATTTAGATTAAAATTTCAGTTCAGTATCCAAGAAACTAGAAAGAAGCTAATCCAGCCATATTAATTAGAGTTGTACAAAACTTGATTTGAAATTTAGATATGAAGTTGATTAAATAGAATCACTACATTTAATCAAATTGCCAAATTGATTCACTGTGTTGAATTTAATTAGGTGCCTTTGAATAGATTGCGATTTTAAAAACAAAATTATGGACTTCTGTATATATAGGAGTGCAAATGGCACACACACACACACACACACACACACTTTTATCAAATTGAATAGATCCTAATCAATTGAGTTAGACATTTGATTCAAATAGATTTAGTCTTCAAAATGAATCACAAATTTGAATTTGATGTTTGCTGATTTGAACACCTATTTTATTCATAGGACACTTAATAATAGCACACTTAATCTTTGGACAAATTTACCTCTTAGTAAATCTAACCAAAGGTGAATGTTGAGTTTGACTCTACTATTATTTGTGAATAATCCTAGGTTAGAAAGGGATAAAAGATTCACTGGGATTTATTGATTGACCTCTAGGAGATCCACAATAAAGTAGACCAATAATGTTTTTTTAAAATTTACAATTACTTCACCACAGCAATAATAAAAGTTCTCTTCCTTAAGTGGTATTTTTCCCCCTCCTTTTTTCTAATAGGGAAAGTCTGTGAAATTAGAGCTGGGTAAAGAAATAAATTTGTGGTCAGAAATAAGCCTTTTTAAATGCTAGTAATAGTCCATTTGGCTGTCCATTATTGTATTTTGTTAAAAAAACAAAGCAAACCCTATAAAGGCTGGTACTTGCCTGTTCTTGTTTTAGGGGTTTGTAATATTCAGCCTATTAATACCATCTTTTCCTATTTTTCTCATGAGGAAAACAGTAGGACTATTTGCTGTAAGGTTGATGGACTATCTTCATCTTGAATAGCCAGCCTGCATCCTAACTGACTATTAACAGAATTGTGAATCATTAGAAACTGGGACTCACTTGTCTGCCAGGGCCTATTCTCACCCAGCCTTAGTAGAAACAAGAAATAGACTCCTTGTCATGAAAAACCCCTCTTTATTTACCTCTTGTGAATTGCATTCACCTACCGAAAAGTCCAGGCAATAGTCGTTCAAGGAGTTAACTGCAGTACAGACCTTATCAGTTCCTTGCGATAATTGCAAGGCCGTGGCAATTATGGCCATGTTTGTGGCATGAAACACAATGAGCAAAATCTTCAGAAATATGAACTGTTGCCCCTACAACAACCACTCCCCTTTCCTTCTATTGATTCCCCAGCCAGGGAGGGACCATTCAGTGCCCATGTGTGTTTTGCTTCCCAAGCTGACTCCTTGTCCTCCATTGCTCACCTCTTTTAATTGCTCTGCGCATATGTGCATCTGGAACGGGCCCCAACTGTTCCTCCTCCTCACTCATATCAGCCTCCAATGGCAGCTGCCCCTCCGGTGGCTGGGAAATGTCGGACAGCCCCAGCTCCATCTCTGCATCTGACACAGAGCATCCACCAGAATCTTCCCAAGACTCCAGCCCTCTCCCCAACCTCTTCATCAGCCGAGTCTGCTGCCATCTCTGCTGGCAGCTGGTGGGCCACAACAGGACCTCAGAGCCAGGCTCCAAGAAGCAGGGGAAATTTCCCCACTCTGAGAATCCAGCACCCTGGCAAAATATGTGCCTCATGATGCTGACTCTACCAGCAAGCCCAGTACCTCATTACTGGCAACCACTGATCAGGGAAGCCTCATCTATGCACAGTCAATGAGGAGAGGATTTAAACTGCTCAGGACTGCTTTCCATTGCTAGAAAGAATTTTGGCATATGGCTTTGTGCATCATGGATTCCTGTTCTTGACTCCTGTTTGGTTTTGATATTTCCTGGCCAAGTCTCTTGGTAGTCCCAAAAGTGCTTTTTTAAGGAGGCAACTGGACTTTCTTTTTTTTTCCCCCTTGAAGATGTTTTGCTTTTCATCCAAGAAGTGTCTTCAGCTCTGACAGAATAGTGGAGAATGGAAGGATTTATACTCCTTGCAGACAGCTGGTCATTTTTCAGGGTCATTGAAGTACTTGGAAGTTTATCTGTGTCCTCAGCAGAGGTAGTACTCAGCAGGTTTTGACCAGTTCTGGAGAACTGGTAGCAGAAATTTTGAATAGTTCAGAGAACTGGTAATACCACTTTGACTGGTCCCACTCCCATCTATTCTCTGCCTCCTGAGTCCCAGCTGATAGGAGGAAATGGGGATTTTGCAGTAACTTTCCCCTGGAGTGGGGAGGGAATGGAGATTTTACAGTATCCTTCCCCTGCCATACCTACCAAGCTACACCCACCAAGCCACACCACACCTACCAAGCCATGCCCACAGAACTGGTAGTAAAAAAATTTGAATCCCACTACTGGTCCTTAGGGTCACCTGAGTAGTGCTCCTGGTTCCTGTAGTCTGCAATTTTTTTCTCTGGAAATCCATTTCTATTCCCACACCATTCAAAAGATGTTCATCCCAAATTGTATAGCTAAAAGTTTGTGCTTTTTTCAGGAGGCAACTGGACTTTCTACTCAGATGACCCTGAGGACACAGATAAACTTCCAAGCGCTTCAACAGCCATCTAAATGGATGCAAATGACCAGCAGTCTGCAAGGAATATAAAGCCTTCTATTTCCCACTATCCTGTCAGAGCTGAAGAAGCTTCTTGGATGAGAAGTAAAATGTCTTCAAAGAAAAAAACAAGGAAGTCCAGTTGCCTCCTGAAAAAAGCACCTTTGGGACAACCATGACCTGGAAGACTGAGAATCTCTATAGACTTTAAATCTCTTAGTACTTTTCAAGATATTGTGTGATATTGGTTTATGGACTCTCTAATCAGATTTTGTCTTTTTCTCATTCTAGACAAATGGCTGTCCAGTCTTTTCTTGAAAACATCCAATAATGGAACCCCACAACTTTGAAAAGTAAGACATTCCATTGATTAATTGTTCTCACTGTCAGGAAATTTCTCCTTGACAATTTGTCCTAGACTGGATCTCTCTTTAATGATCTACCCATCACTACTTGTCCTGCCCTCAGGTGCTTTGGAGAATAAGTCGAACTCTTCTTCTCTGAAACAGCCCCTTAGTATTAGAAGACTGCTTAGTATTAGAAGACTGCTATCAGTTCTTCTCTTTGTTAAATTTTACACGTCTAGATCCTTCAATCATATGGTTTACCCTCCAGACCCCTTATCATCTTTGTTACTCTTCTTTTCACTCTTTCTAGGGTCTCAATATCTTTTTAAATAAACTTAAATGTCTAATTACATATTCCATATAGTGTCTTCTTAGTTCCTATTAGTATATATAGTATTTACAGAAAGGCATGTTGATCTCTATAGCAGTGACTCAATAAATCAATGAAGCAAAATTTCATAGCATGCTGAAGAACAGCCCATTTCTTGGCTCATGTTTTGTGCGCCTCCATGACAAAAACAATTTCCTGAAATCAGACCTGTAGTAGCTATTTCCTTTTAAAACTTTACTTTTATTTTTACTGCAGCCTTGCTAAATGCTTACAATGTTGGATTCCTTCCAGCTTAGTGTCAGGTTTCTTGCCTCTCCAATAAATAACAATGAACCATTTCTCAGGATCTGCATAAAGTCGAAAAGCCTAATAAGTTACAGACTCAATTAGCAATAAAAGCACCTGTTAACCATCCCTACTAACCACCTTTTCCGACCTGGCACAAAACCTTAAAGAGGTCTTACTCCCTGGACTTGGAGTTTTTGTCAATTCAGCAGTTGCAAATTACATTATGGGAAGCCCAAAATGAAAATGTGAAAAGTTGAACAAACAGCCATTGTAGACATTGATGGTATAAGTCAATGTTGTGTTCTCACATCTGGAAACCACTCTGCTCCTTAACAAAATATATCCAACACTGCCGATGATAGCCTACCCAAGTTATGAAGCTTTTTATTATTTCTTCCATTCTAAAACAGAACAGAACTGTTCCTTTTTATTTCAGAAGAATCAAAGATCCCCACGACTGAAAATGAAGTACTAGAATAAGCAGATTGTTGCTCAAGTGCTAAGATATCTTAGGGGTTGGCCAAGAGCTATTGGAAGACGATTTAATTCAAAAATTTCTGACTACCATTCTTAGTCTTTTGTTTACATTGGGCTCTTGGGAAACCCGATAGGATTTTTTTTAATGCCTTCTATAATATATGAGATAGATCCCATGTTAATACATCTGGGTATTTGGGGGGGGGGAATGGGAGGTGTGTACAACGCACTCTTGGTTGCGCAGTTACTTTTTTGTTCAATGAATAGGGCATTTTGTTATTTGTACAGGAGGCCACTGAAGAGTTTAAAGTGGAGAGAACTGATCAGTCAAGATGGAACTTTGAATGAATAATAGGTCAAGACTCCTATCTTCTCCATATCTTTGATTAGTTTGTTTGGAGTGTTCCCCCCACCTCCATACTACCCTTATGTCTTGTCTTGACCATAGCATATTTCAGTCCTTTCTTGTGTCACTTTTAAACAAGAAACAAGAAAAGGACAGTTTCTGACCCTCTAAATCATGGGTGTCAAACTCGATCACTTCACATGACGTATTGGGACATATCGTAACATTTTTTGCCTTTGTGGAACTGGGGTGGGTGTGGTCTGCAAGTGACGCATGTGGCCTATGGGCTGCCAGTTTGACACCCCTGCTCTAAATATTGGATTAAAATCACATAGTCTCTTTACATTGGCAACACCTAGGATCTGATTAAACATCTGAGAGCTCAACAAGGAGCCCCACCACTCTATATACACCACTTTTTCTGTATAAACCTTTTGCTCCAATCTTTGTGGTCCATTGAGGCCAATGGCTTAGTAAATGGGAATGCATGCGGAAATCTCAAATGGTGAAAGAACTCATGGGATTATACTTAAACAAGTCAATTTCACTGCCTTGAATGAAAACTGTCAGTCCATCTAATCATTTCAAATGCTGAACTATACTTTGAATTGATCTCTCTCTCTCTGTGCATGAAGGGTACTAAACATTCACAATATAAATAGCCTCAGTTCTTCCATCAAATATTGTCCTACTGACATGTGAACTGCACCTCAATATCAATTCAACTTGCCTTGGGTGGTGACAGACTCCATGGCTTAACCCCATATGCTTAGACCATGAAAGTGTTGTCCCACTTTGCACACACCCGATTGTAGTATTTTGCTATAATTCACTCTCTGATCTTAGGTAGGTTTTAGGGGTATTGTTAGAAAAGTGAACCAGTTCAGATTTTAGAACTAACCAGAAAAAGGAGGCCAAGAAAAAAATGAACTCCATGCAAAAGCAAAAAATGCACTAACTAGCATCATTTTTGGTATTACTAAAGTTCACTGTGATACTTCTCTGCTTTTGGCACTTTTCTTCAAGAGGAACATCACTGAACAAGGAAAAGCAGATCCCACAGAGGAAGGATAATACTTAAAGAGCACCTAATGCTGCTGTCTATGTTCAAAATCTCAAAGACAATTCAAAGCCAACTAAGCATCAAATTTGGCTGGGTAAATTTGAAGTATGTATACAATATCAGATTTTTTTCTTTTGAAGAATGTTCGACATTGTAATGCATGTAATGTGAATTATTGTTTTTATGCAAGGAAACACAACAGTGACAATGACACTTTAGTAATTTACAAAGCTATCAAGGAATTTGTGCTTGGTTAACAATGTTAAGGCAGCATCTGATATCAACTTCTTAGAGGACTGCTAAAGAAAAATGAATGACCTACACTGCATAGGCTAATCAGCTGGCACAGGATTCAAATACGGTCCTTTTGAACGTAGCAAATCAAAATAAGACACAAGAGAAGTATTTGAATTTGATAAGCATTTGCTTCATTCTCTCCTTGAAATAAACATTTGCATCCAGCGGGAGGTTTAATGAATCACTTTGAAAATGGTAACTGAATTGCATTCTTTTCTACTTGAGATCATCTTGCTTTAATTATCTCCATTTGATGTTCAGAAGCCTCTGTGAAATGAAATGTATTTGTCAATGTAGGGGTAAAAATGGGCTTCTCCATCAAATGCTCTAGATTGATAAGGAGCTGCAAAGAGAGAAAACGATTGTACCACAAACGGAATGCCATTTCTCCCCATCCCCCTCTTAGCTGCTTTAACACTGAAACAGGTTTCATGTGATAGAAAAAGGCACGGCTGCAAAAGAAAGCAGGACTCCAACCACACAGTTTATTGCCTGAGCAGGTTGCCACCAAATAGTCATACTCATCTGAGAATTTAAAGAATTTAAGAGGCATTTATTCCTCCTGCAAATCCTTGAGAGGCAGTATCTGCATGTGCTAGAAATACTGTACTATATTCTAAGGAGTATTCCTTAGAAAAATGGCAACAAACATACTGTAACAATGTTCTGCAATGTATGAAGATGTATTTACATGGCTGTTCCTGCAGAAAGAATTTGGAGCAGTGATTAAATTCTTCCTTTTAAAGGAGAATAACAGCCTTGCTAAAATGCATTGCCTGTGCAATTCTTTTTTTTTTTTTTTAAGAAGAAGAAGGTATTTTTAGGAAATGCTTTGATAACGTCTTTCATATGTTCAAGAAGGAGTGTGGTCAGAAATACTTTCCTTACATGGCAAGGAATTGATCAGAAAGAATAGGAGACAGTTCTGCTTGCCTTGTAGTAGAATGGTAAAGCTAGCCATCTACAAGCTAGGGAGCGCTGGAGGACCAATTCTCTCACCAATGTCTTTCTCAGAAACATCTAGTTTGGGATGATGAGTTGTGAGCTAATATCAACTGCAAATGTTTATAGCATTCCATGTACAATATTGTCAGTTAAATACATCAGTAGAGTTTGGGTTGAGCGGAGGTAGAGCTGCTGGAAAGGAGCCAATGGGCCTGGCTTTAATTCCCAGGTCGTCCATATTATTTCACACCAAAAACTTTTGGAGTTTAATAACATGGGATATTCTATCATAGAAAGCCATTCACATGACTCCAAATTTGTTGTAGTTAGAAATCCTAGAAATAATAGAATTGGAAGGGATCCTTGTCAGGCAGGAAACCCTATAAATTTTGGACAAAATGGTTATCCAGTCTCTTCTTAAAAACCTCCAATGTTGGAGCACTCAGTGATTCCATTTGCATAGTGATGCATTTAAGGTAACCCAACAAGGTTATCTAAACATCTCTGAGCAATTATGGTGTGGCTACTTTTGAAACTGTTTAGAGAAATATCACTAAGTCTACTATATGAGCCAGAGTTGGGACCTTTTGGGACCTGGGAAGGAGAGAGTTCAGTATGATGAAACTCCTTGTCATGGCATCATGACACAAGTTTCTGAAGGGACCACCTCATCATTTTTATGAAACCAGCAAGAACTTGCAGATGCTGATAGAGATGAATTATGTTACAATATTCAAGACAATGTGAAGTATTTTCCTCAGTAAAATGGAAGAGGTGTCCAACAACCCAGGAAGAAATAGCATTACTGTTAACTGAGAGGATGGGTTCAAAGATATAAGAAAGCATCATGTTTAAAACAACCCAAAACATCTGTTCACATGATACATGGAACCACAAAGTGGCCCATCCACAATAAACACATGTGGTGAGCAGATCCAGGCTTGGTGGCCAGTTGCACAAACAACAACCCCACACCTACCAAGAAAGGGAGTCCCATTGAAATCAGCGAAGTTTGATCTGTGTAAAAGGGAAGACAAGATGATTGAAGTTGCAGTGTACTGGAATCCAAGGAATAAGACACCAGTCTCTCCAGAACTCAGTTGAAATCCATTTGTCTCATTTCGCCCAGAGTCACCTTGTAGGAGAGATGGGCAGCATACAAATGTAACAAACAAACAAACAAACAAACAAATAAATAAACAAGTAAGTAAGTAAATAAATACTGGCAATATTGCCAAACATATATTGTATGCTGAAAACATACATTGTTAAATAGTATAGTAATTTTGCCATGCAAACACTACGTCCAAATCTGATTAAAATTTGAATTTAGGATTCCATGGTTTAGTTTTAAGAATTATATAGCACATATGATCGAGGAGAGACAGCTATAAAAAATGGAAGTAGAATGCAGATGAGGGTTTCCAAAGCACAAATTAACCACTGAATGAGGGTTTTTTTTAAAAAAAGAAACACTCCAACTTACTTTGGTTTTAATACTGGCTTATGAATACAACAGCCATAATAGGGTGTCTTCCTGCTGCTATGTTCATTTCTAAGTTGAAACTGCTGAAATGCTTTAAGTCAGCTTACTTGTTAGTTATTTATCCTCCATCACTTCATCATTTCTAGCAACATCTTTGGATAGCTTTAATACGGCAAAACAAAAACAAAACAAAAGGCCAGAATATACTAAGAAGGAATGCTGTAGTCATCACACTGAATACAAGACCTACAGTGTTCATTCAATCCAAAGATATTAACCAGTGATTGATCATCTAATATGTTTTTTTTTAAGTGGATGAAAAGGTTGCTTGATCCCAAAAGAAAAGACAGATAAACATTTGCTTCTCTTCTCTATATTAACCACTGGGTGTCAGTAAAGGAACACATTTACTTTATACCTCTTAGACCATGGAATTAGTAACATTCCCACCACTGTAAAAATGTCTTCAGGCAGCACAAAAAGCTGCAGATCCTCTGCTTAATGGTGCCAATGCTCTGGGAGAGGGAGGCAATAAGCATAAGACTTAGTGGTTTTTACAGTAGCTTCCTTTCTTACTTTGCCAGGAAAAATAAAATCAAAGCATCTCCAATGGGATCAGAAGTATGGGCAGAAATAGCAAACTTTCACATAAAAGTGAGGTATATGCATTTTGTTTTCTTCTGCATTTCTTTTATGCATTGCCACAGCTGCACTAGCCATCCAAAATCAATTAGATGGGGACAGGGTATGGGAAATAAAAGACTGTATGCAAATTTTCAAAATCCCTAAATGTCAGACCCTTTTATGGAAGACTGAGTCTCTGTTTATGGTCAAGGATCTGACTGATTTGGTACAGTTGGTGTTGTGACCTAGGCTTACTGAGTCATTACAAGACATAATTAGTCCCAAACAAACCTATTTTTATTGTAACAGCTTCGAATTACATTCATTCACAGCTGAGTCCCAATTAGTTGCAAAACAAGTCCTTCGGAAGAAGTCCTTCAGGATAATTACTAACCTTTATCTTCTTTGACACCCTACCAAAGGCCTTACTTGGCAAAGCCCCATAAAGTTCAGAAACAAACAAGAGATGCTGACTGGAAACAGAGTTAGCAATGTTGCTTTCCTGCAGAAAGGCCCAAGTGCCTTTGTTTCTCTTTTAAGCCTTATTTGTTTGTTTGTTTTGTTTTTATTAGATTTATATACTGCCCTATTCCCGAAGGACTCAGGGTGGTGAACAGGCACAAAATAAAATACATAAATACAAAATTTAAAAGCAGAAATAAAACCAGATTAAACAATTTAGCTCGAGACAAATTTAAAACATCCCAATAATTTAAAAACAGATTAAAAATTTTCAATTTAAAATAAAAGGGGAAAAAGGTTAGGCCAGGCCAGCTTGCTGGAATAGGAAGGTCTTAAGAGCGCGGCGGAAAGTGCGCAGATCCAGGATCCTCCGTATCTCCGGTGTGAGCTCGTTCCAGATAGTGGGTGCCCCCACAGAGAAGGCCCTCCCCCTGGGGGCCGCCAGTCAACACTGTTTGGCCGACGGCACCCGGAGGAGCCCCTCTCTATGAGAACGTACTGGCCGGTGGGAAGCTATTTGTGGTAGTAGGCGGTCCGGTAAGTAGCTAGGTCCTAAACCATGGAGCGCTCTAAAGGTTGTAACCAAAACCTTGACCAATCATGGGAGGGACCAATCATCTCCTGGCCTTACTCCCAAGTTGTCCCTTTTGCTTTAGCTGCTCTTGTCTTCTGGCAGCTCTGCGCATGCATGCACTAGGAAGAGGCTCCTCCTGTTCCTCTGCCTCTCTGCTGTCCGACTCTGGGGACTCTGGAGTCCGTGCATCACTCCCAAATGGCCCTGGCCCCATCTCTGCCTCCAACGCAGAGCCCTTGTCCAGGTCTTCCCCAGACTTCAGGACTGGCCCATGTTCCTCCCCAGCCTCCCACTGCCAGCTCTGCAGGCTGCTGGCAGACCACAACAGTTGACTTTAAATGAGTGATGTTGTATTAGCTTAGGGCAGTGGTAAAGTTTTCCATGGGGCTTTTTATCTACGAATGAGAGGAACAGCAAGGACAACACATGAGGTGAGGATACTTCATAAGTTGGTTGGAAGAGGAGGAACATATATCATTTCAACTCTAATTCCAGTGACTCATCTGAAAAGAAAAGGGACTGACAAGGCCACATGTTAAAAAAGAATGTCACTTTGTATGGGTGCAGCCATCATCTTCATATTTTGGTTTTCTCCTAATCTCCAGATGGCTTTGAAGAATTAAAAAAAAAAAGAAGAGCAAGAAAAGGAGAGAGAGAAAACCCTGCATAAAGGCTTCATGAGGGTATCCATCTAACAAAGTACATTTAGTGTAATTCTTACTGAATTTCAAATGAACAAGCAAACAACCCCCCACGAGACCAAACAATCAACTCAATATATATAGCAAAACGTAAGAGACTAGAAACCTAAATGTGAAAATCTGAAGACATAAATTGAAAATCTGAATGGCAAAACATAAAATCTGAAGGCATACATTGAAACTCCTGATTTACCATGCTAATTCTAGTATGCTGGCTGCAATGTTGTATGCTTAACATTCTCTCCAGTAGGTCTTAAAATGCTTACATTTAGCTGAGTTAGTAATTTCAGGCTACAAGCTTGGGTTCACTTCTGTGAGAGCAAGAACCATCGATCTCGAATTTAATTCTGAATTAAATATATATTTCTAACGACTCTCTCAAACAGAATTTATCTCTCTATAATTTCAGAAGTGAACTACTTTGTTTTATTCTTAGCATCTCTGGAGTCAAGTTTTAATGTCTTATGAAACTTGTCAGTAATACTTCTTGAGCGAAACATGACAAAAGAACAGATCCACTAAAAGTTTGACCTCTTACAAATTCATTTCTTTTCCAATAAAGGAGGATATTAGCTCAGGGTTGACACAAAGGGTCCTTGATGCTCTCTGAGCTTGATTGTTTTCTTGCAGATGTTTCATTACCTAAACTAGGTAACATCATCAGTGCTAATCTCAAAGATCACCAGGCTCAGAAAGCACCAAGGGCCCTCATTTCTTTTCCTCCATTGTTAGATCTAGTAGCCTGAAAATTGGAAGTTAGTTGTCGGATGTGATAGGTATGTTTCTGGATAGAACTGGATAGAATTTAATTCCCCCAACATAAGCTCTTGCCATTTCTCTTGCTTGTATAAGACAGACAAGACAGCAGCATCTAGCATGAAAGATCTTCTCTTCAGCCAGGGATAGATCCTGCTCCCAGGACCACTGACTAGCGTAGCAAATGTAACTCTGATAGAAAAAAATATTTGTAGCTCAGGGGTGAAATGAGGGTCCTTGGTGCTCTCTGAGCTTGATTGTTTTGTTGTAGAGATTCCATTACCAAACTAGGTAACATCATGATGATATTATCTAATCTCATAATGAAATATCTGCAAGAAACCAACCTAAGCTCAGAGGGCACCAAGGATCCCACAAACATAATTCCCATTTTTTGCTGTGTCCTTACATATTGCCATGTCTAGACTAGGCAAGTACTAAAAGGTGTGTTTATGGATGGTTTCATACAGGGGTGAAATCTAGCAGGTTCTGACAGGTTCTGGAGAACCGGTAGTGGAAATTTTGAGTAGTTCGGAGAACTGGTAGTAGAAATTTTGAGTAGTTTGGAGAACCGGTAGTGGAAATTTTGAGTAGTTTGGAGAATAGGCAAATGCCACCTCTGGCTGGCCCCAGAGTGGGGGGGGGGAATGGAGATTTTGCAATATCCTTCCCCCTGGAGCAGGGAGGGAATGGAGATTTTATAGTATCCTTCCCCTGCCACACCCACCAAGCCACACCCACCAAACCACACCATGCCCACCAAGCCACGCCCACCAAACCACACCATGCCCACCAAGCCACGCCCACAGAACCGGTAGTAAAAAAAAATTGGATTTCACCACTGGTTTCATAGGATTATCCTGTTGGCATTAACATATTGAGCTCAGTTGGAACATACTGCCATAGGATCTAGCCTATCATTAATCATATTATTTAGTGTTTTATTATTATTTGTATCAAAGTGGTGATTTTATTGAATTATTTTGTTTTGATCTTCTTTTATGAGTGTAAACGGACATAAATTATTTAATGTTGGCAATATATAAATGGAATATATGGAATAAATATTTGTAGATCAGGAAGTACTAAGTTTTGAAATTGGATATACCGGTAGGTACAGACTCAAAAAGGTTTAATAGAAACTAGATCCACCTCAATATAATTTTCTTTTAAAAATGAATATTTCTTTCAAAATGCTATGCTTCCTATAAAAATAGGAAGGTTTTAAAAAAATAATTACTATCATTAAATCAGTCATATTTATATTATTTGTTGTTATTGTTAGTTGCGAAGTCATGTCCGACTGATCTCGACCCCATGGACAATGTTCGTCCAGGCCTTCCTGTCCTCTACTATCGTCTGGAGTCCATTTAAGCTCATGGCTACTGCTTCAGTGACTCCATCCAGCCACCTCATTCTCTGTCATCACCTTCTTCTTTTGCTCTCAATCTTTCCCAGCATTAGGCTCTTCTCCAGTGAGTCCTTCCTTCTCATTAGGTGGCCAAAGTATTTGGGTTTCATCTTCAGGATCTGGCCTTCTAAAGAGCAGTCAGGGTTGATCGCCTCTAGGACTGACCGGTTTGATCGCCTTGCAGCCAAAGGGACTCGCAGGAGTCTTCTCCAGCACCAGAGTTCAAAGGCCTCAGTTCTTTGGCGCTCAGCCTTTCTTATGGTGTGACACAATCTGACCTTTTTTGCAGATGAGAGAGAAAAATATGTTAGGTCTAAAGGTGATGGGGTTTATCCTGGAGTTTCAAATGCTACCAACAAACAGCAGGGCAGATTATGTTTACATAGTTCTGTCCTTAAACAAACAAATAACTAAACAACAAATATCACCTATTAGTAGGTTCTGATGGAGCTAAAATCACACAAAACAATGTAAATATAAATAATAAATCTTATAAATGTTATAAACAGATACAAAACCCAACTTAACAACAGTATCAATTGAGCCTTCAAGGATAAAAACTCTCTCTACATTAATGTTTTCTGAAAAGAATCCAGATGCTAACGAAACTTCTGGGGTGAGAAAATTCCATAAAGTAGACTTCATCTCAAATTCGGCCAGTCCAGGAATCCCAAATGATCTGTTCATTGAAAATTGCTGATGGTTGATATTCTTTTGGACTTAGACACAAGAACTTGCCTTATATTGAATTGAACAATGTAGCAATTTTTACACTATCATTTTATTCATCTATTTCTATTTTTTATTTTATTTTTTGTGCTTGAAAAGATGTCCACATTAATTCTGCATCAGAAAGAGACTAAAGCAGTTGGTAAACTTATGTTCTCACTTCAGACAGTTTTTTCACTGTAGGGTTATTCTGAAAATTCAAAAATAGCATTGCCACTATTTAGATCCATTTAACTCTAACCTGAAAAATTATTCTGAGAATCAGATTACTCCATTCAGTGGCAATGCTATGTAGCAAAAGTATCACTGTATAAGTAAACAACCCCAAAAAAGTAACAACAAGATATTTTAATTCACGGTTTGTCCTTTCTTGTCCATTGCTGAGCAGGGATATTACAAAGTGTGCAACATGTATTAATAAGGGATGCTACTTGGAGCTCCTGCAAATCGTTGACAGATTTATGTAGCAAATAATTAAGCTACCAGAACCTGAGACATTAATGGTGGCTGCTAAATGAATGCCACTGAAATCTTGATAGCTACTTCCGGTGCATGACAGAAAATCACAGGAGAGAAAAACAGGGAAAGGATATGCATTCAATTAGGAAGAAATGCTTTCAAAGATATACATGTGTTTTAGCACCACTGATACTTATTGGAAACAAAGTATGAAGTAAAGTTTAAAGATGGAGTGCAAGTAGAATATAGGATACAAAACTGCTAGGATAAACAGGATACAGGTACACGTGATATTATATACACATACACATACACATACACATACACATACACACATATATATATACATATACATACATTCCATTTTTATGCCTAAGGAAAAAAACCTTGAAGCTATAGAGAGAAGAAATGACTGGACTAAATGTAATACAATATATTTTAATTTAAAAAAAAGGAACAGCGCTAGAGTATATCCTATTGCAACTGATTCAGCTAAACCCCAACTGTCCTATTAAATTATGAATGTCAATTGAATCATGAACTGCAAGAGCTGAGTTGACTAAAAGAAGAATTGCTCTAAAGCAACAGTGAGAGTTTGGGATATTGAATGAGTTGCCAAACTTAAACACTTAGAAATGTAAAATATAATCTAGATGAAACGATGTGTTCCAGAGAGGATACAAAGCAGGATAGCTATGGGAAGGGAATCATCTAAGGAGTTGACAAGATGTCTTGCACTACAGCTCTGTTGACCATGTTGAATGGAGTTACAGCCTAAGCCATCTGAGGTATATAAGCAGAGAAAAAGCTTAGTAGTATCAGATTTTACCTTCCTAGGCTCAAAAATTCACAGGGATTAGGACTGTAGCCGTACATTAAAAGATGTCTGCTACTTGGGAGAAAGACTGAAACAGATCCAGACAAAAGTATAAAGTTCAGATACAGCACTGTGACCAAAGCAGCCTGTGATTCTCAGGATTTGATAAGAATTCAGGGCAAGTTTTTACTTCACATTTTTAAAAATCCTTGCATTAAGAAACACATTAAAGTGAGCCGTGTGGATACTTTTCTTTTTTAGCCTCACTTGGCAAGCATAACTAATGGCATTACATTCCACCGTAAGTTCCTTTCTCCGCGCAAGCCTTAGTGGATAACACAGTGAAGTGGTTTGCCTTTTAAACTGTAAGGTGAGACTTTGTCCCCCACATTCAGGCTTTCAGCCTAAAGCAACTCTAAGCATATATATTTGCAGATGAACACTTTAATATATGTGCATTACTTTGTTTTTAACCCATGTCATAATCACACTGAGAGCCAGGGTATTTATTGCTAAGGCCATGGCTCTCCAAGTTGTAATATATGTTGTACAACCTGGGCCATCAGAAAGGAATGAATGTAGAAAAATAAAGACTCTGAGTATTAGTGCTGGAGAAAATTGTTGAGAATATCCTTGAGTGTACGAACTAATTATTCAGTACTAGATCAAATGAAACAAACTGCTCACAGAAAGTACTAACTAATGAAGTAAACCTTTAATATTTAGACACTTAATGTGAAGGCAAGAATCATTAAAGAAGATCTTGAAGCTTGGAAAATTGGAAGGAAATTAAAAATGAGGCCAACAAAAATCAAGGTGTCAAGTTACTATCAATAATGAGCTTACAAGAATTTATACAAAAGAAGGCAATCCTAGCAAAATGGTGCCCTTCAGGCTACAAACAGTTGGAAGTGAATGAATAATGGAATAATTAAGGAGTCTTCCTCATAGCCATATCCGTGTCTTTTCCTCCTATCTTTGAGATGCTGGTGACTGTGCTGGCCTCCTAAAATGTCACATGGGCTGCATATATTGTGATTGGTTGGGGAAAAGCAAGAATCAGGCTGGAGGAGTTATGGAGCAGAACCAAGGAAGCTGACAGGGAAATGGTGTGGTGAGATAGAAAGAGAAATGAAGCGCGGTGGGGGAGAAACTGAAATTATATATCTCTCTCCTGATCATTGATGCCCTTCCTTGATTCCCCCCCACAAGGTTTCCAGCTCTTCCTGAAATTGTGGAGATAGGTAGCTATGATGGAATGAGAATGCTTTGGATGTGGATGTATATACTTTCTTTGACCTGAAGAGTTTCATCTGCCAATCCTTGTCTTCTCTCAGCTTTATATTTCATTCTGACAGGAATAACCCATTTGAGTTTCTTTGCTTTGGAAGAACCCAGAACTGCTTGTGAGAGTGCCATGTTCACCCCATAAACCATAGAAATACAGGTAGTGATCGACTTACAACAGCTCATTTAGTGACCATTTAAAGTTACAACAGCACTGAAAAAAGTGATTTATTACTATTTTTCACAATTACAATCTTTGTAGCATCCCCATGGTCGTGTGATCAAAATTCAGATGCTTGGCAACTGGTTCATACTTACGACCTTTGCACTGTTCCGGGATCAGGTAATTATCTTTTTCGGCCTTTTGACAAGAAAAATCAATGGGGGAGCCAGTATTACCTAACAACCGGGGTACTAACTTAACAACTGCAATGATTCACTTAACAACTGTGGAAAGAAAGGTTGTAAAATGTGGCAAAACTCACTTAACAAATATCTCACTTAACAACAGAAATGTTGGGCTCAGTTGTGGTCATAAGTCAAAGACCACCTGTATTAAAAATCGGGAGACATTTTAGGGTGATTCTTCCACTTCAGAAAGACAATATCATTCAAATTATTTTACTGTGAGACCAACAAAGCCTTTCAATTTATATAGCACAAAACATTTTGGATCAGTAAATTTAGTTCTAATCTTAAACACCAAGCAGTGTGATCCTAAATGTGTCTGTTTATCCTGCTGAATTCTGGGGGACTTACTCCCAGGAAAGTCTGTGTAGGAATCTATCTATCAGTCTATCAATCCTATCAATCTTTCTATCAATTCTAGCTGGCAAGAATTATTTCCTCACAAATAAAATGAAAATATTCTCCTTCTGATTCTAATAAGAATGATAATAAACACCTCAAAGATTGGGAGAAGCATATCCGGTATATTAGCATTCTGGGCAAGTCAGTGCTGGAGTATCAAAACTGCGGAATGCACCTGTTTTGCTTATGAGATATGTTATGTATTGATACTTTTAAGCGGGAGTTTCAAACCTGCCTACGTTTCTGATTGGCTGACAGTCCCTCCTGGATTGTATATAAGGAGGGCTGCAGCCTCTGAGTTTTGGCTGAAGTCTCACTGTATATTAAAGAGCTGTTGTCACTTGCTTGCTTGTGCCTCTCGTTATTCCCGAACCACTTCATTGGCGACAAAGGTGGGATAGAGGCTACAAGAAGCCAACTAGTGAGACCACGAGCTTCAGCTAGGCGACGAGGCGAACCACAGGAGGCATACCAAACATGTCTGCCTACGTTCCGCCCAAGCCTTTTGATCCGACCCGCAAAAAATGGGTCTCGTACCTAACGAGGTTTGAATGCTCGCTTGAAGCCAGTGACATGCAAGGCCTCTCTGCTAATCGAAAGAGAGCCCTCTTCCTAAGCCACTGCGGACCGGACGTGTTCGAGATGGCCGAGTCACTGTGTGAGCCAACGCCGGTTCAAACTGTCTCCTGGGACACCCTGATGGCAACTCTCCGGGCTCACTACGCTCCCGTCCCCTCCAAGTTCGTGCAACGATGCCAACTCAGACAGCGCGTTCAACGTATGGGAGAACCGGTCAGCGCGTACATGGCTAGCCTGAGAAAAGCCGCAACCCATTGCGACTATAGAGACTTGGACGATGCGTTGCTTGAGCAACTTATCTGTGGTGTTCGGGACATTAGGCTGCAACGGTGCCTGCTCGCCAAGCCTGATTTGATGCTTGCTGGAGCCCTAGACGAAGCCAGGGCTCATGAAGCCTCCACAAAAGCCGCTGAAACGCTGCAGCGTCCCTGACCAGCAAAGACAGCCCCAAGTCTGCCCCGGTGCACAGGGAAGACGCCGGATCCAGCTCGGAGTCTGAGTCGGATGAGGACGTCTTCCGAACGGAGCACCAGAGAAAAGACACTGGCAGCCTCCGGCGAAGCTGTCCCAGCTGTGGCGGGCACCATAATAGACTGTCCTGCAAATACAGAGAGGCTATTTGCAGGTGCTGCGAGAAAAAAGGGCACTTGGCGCGAGTCTGTAGAGCCATTCTGCCCAGAAAACACCAACCACGTGAGCGCCGCAGCCAACCAGAATCAGCGCGCCAGAAGCAGCCAACGAGAGAAGGCGGCGCAAAAAAAGGCACGAATTTGAACCGCGAGATGGCCGCAGCATACATATCGACCAGGCCAGCACAGCGATCGAGGACAAAGTCAGCACGGTGGTTGAGATCAACGGAAAGCCGTGCTCGATGGAGATCGACACCGGATCAGCTCTCTCCATAATGTCGTGGGCGACCCTAAAGACCCTCCTGCCGTCGTTCCGGAAGGACCAGCTCTCCAAGCAGAGACTGCGCATCCTAGACTACCAGGGAAACCGAGTCCCCCTCGAAGGCGTGGGCACGTTCCGAGTCACCTACGGAGACTACGAAAGAGACCTGCCGCTGACCATCGTCACAAAGCAGCTCCCTAGCCTTCTGGGCATGGGGTGGTTCCGAGCCCTTGGCATGGGCTTCACCGGCGTCCACCTGATGTCCAAATCGACTCTGAAAGACAGTCTCCTGTCCGAGTTCCAGGACGTCTTCAGGGACACGTTGGGCAAGTATGTGGGGACCCCTATTTCACTAAACTTAGACCCCAACGTAGCCCAAGTAAGACTGAAGGCCAGACGAGTGCCGTTCGCATTGAAACCGAAAATCGATGCGGAACTGGACAAATTGATTAAGCAAGGGGTGTTGGTTCCCGTTGACCATGCTAAGTGGGAGACCCCTATAGTGACCCCAGTAAAGTCCGACGGCTCAATAAGAATTTGCGCCGACTACAAGTGCACGATCAACAAGGCTTTGCAGCCGAGCGCCTATCCGGTGCCAATCGTGCACCATCTACTACACTCCCTGGGGCCCGGAAAAAATTTTGCCAAATTAGACCTGGCCCAAGCCTACCAACAGTTACCAGTTGACGACGCCACGGCAGAGGCACAAACGATCGTAACTCATAGGGGTGCATTTAAATGCACCAGGCTCCAGTTTGGGGTGAGCGTCGCACCCGGCTTATTTCAAAGCACCATGGAGCGCCTGTTGCAAGGACTCCCAGGAGTGGTGCCCTATTTCGATGACGTTTTAGTCAGTGCCCAAGATGAACGTCAGCTAGGGGACAGAGTAGGGAACATCCTGTCCAGGTTCAGAGAAGCGGGACTGAAACTTAAAAAAAACAAGTGTATGATTGCTGTCCCCTCTGTGGAATTTCTGGGGTACAGGGTGGACGGCACAGGCATCCACCCTACCGAAAGCAAGGTGAGAGCTATTAAGAGCACACCTGCCCCCAAATCCAAAGCGGAGCTCCAAGCCTTCCTTGGACTGCTCAATTTTTACTCCATGTTTCTAAAGGACAAAGCCACGGTTGCAGATCCCCTACACAAGCTTCTAGGAAAGAATGTACCATGGGTCTGGGGGAAACCACAGGCAGCCGCTTTTGAGGCAGTGAAAAGACTCCTGTCTGAGGACAGCTTCCTGATTCAGTACAATACAGAGCTGCCGCTTGTCTTAGTTTGTGACGCTTCCCCCGTAGGAGTTGGTGCCATTCTAGGCCATAGACTGCCGAACGGCCTAGAGGCGCCCATTGCATTTTATTCTCGCACCCTGTCCAGCGCAGAGCGGAACTATAGTCAGTTGGACAGAGAGGCTCTGGCTGCAATTGCGGGGGTTAAAAAGTTCCACGAATACCTCTATGGCCGAAAATTTGAACTTGTGACTGATCATAGACCATTGCTAGGACTTTTGGCGGGCGATAGGCCAACCCCCGCTGCCCTCTCCCCTCGTTTGACCAGATGGGCCATTTTTCTGTCGGCCTACTCCTATCAGCTCATCCATCGACCTGGGCGAACCCTGGGTCATGCGGATGCCCTTAGCCGCTGCCCCCTTCCCGACCTACTGGACAACCCAACGCCGGAAGCCTCCGTCCTCTTGTTGGACACGTTGACTTTGGGCCCTATCTCTTCCGGCGAGGTGGCGACAGCCTCGGCTAGAGACCCAATTTTCCGAACTGTTATGGGTTGGGTTCTGAAGGGGTGGCCAGACAAGGTGGACGGAGGGGAGTACCAAGGGTTTGCCAACAAACGAAATGAACTGTTTATGCAAGGGGGTTACTTGCTATGGGGTGACAGGGTGGTCATTCCAATGAAGCTACGGAATAGAGTTTTGGAGTTGCTGCACGAAGGGCACCCGGGCATTGTTAGGATGAAATGTTTAGCCCGCAGCTATGTCTGGTGGCCCAACATGGACCAAGTCATTTCCGAGTGGGTGGGGAAGTGCAGACTCTGCCAGGAGTCTCGTCCCGATCCCCCAGTAGCGCCCATCCGAGAGTGGGAGAAACCAAAAGGCCCATGGGGGAGGATCCACATTGATTTTGCCGGCCCGTTCCATGGCCAAACGTTTTTAATAGTTGTGGATGCCTACTCAAAGTGGCTTGAAATTATATTAATGCCATCAACAACGGCCGAGGCAGTTATCAAGGTCCTAAGGAAGTTGTTTGCCACCCACGGCCTGCCGGATACCTTGGTATCTGATAATGGCCCTCAATTTACGGCAACTCTTTTTGAAGGCTACTTGGCCGGACTGGGGATCCGCCATGCCCTATCAGCTCCATTTCATCCGGCTTCGAACGGATTGGCTGAACGTTTTGTTAGGACAGCCAAAGAAGCACTGTCCAGATTAGACAACGGGGACTGGCAGGCCAGGATAGACCAATTCCTAGCAGTCCAGCATGCCACACCATGCACAGCAACAGAGAGAAGCCCAGCAGAGCTCCTCATGGGGAGGAAGCTCCGGTGCGTGTTAGACAGGCTTCACCCTAACTACTCGCACGAAAACTTCAAGGGAGAGACCTGTGGCTTAAGACAGTTTCAGGTTGGGTCCCCGGTGTTCGCTCGCAATTATGCCAGCGGACCTCTATGGGTTGCAGGAACCATAGTGGGTATAACAGGCCCAAAATCGTACACGGTGGACGTAGGGGTGGACAGACTCTGGAAGCGCCACATAGACCAACTTAGAAAAAGGGTGGTCGGCGAGGCGAACATCAACTTAGACATCTCCGAGCCTAACTATAACAACTTTCCCAAAACAGCTAACTCAAGCCCGGGTTCGCGAGAATACTTAGCTGACAAGCCCTGGTTCCAGCGCTGCCCCAGCGAGTCGCCACTCCCAGCCGGGGATAACCACGCCCCGGACAAAATCCAGGAGGTTCCATTGGCGGAGCCGGGAGAGACGAAGAGTCCCTCCGACCAGCTCAACGCCCCACCAGACACTGAACTGCGCAGGTCAACTAGGGCGAGAACTCGTCCTAAGCACCTGCGAGATTTTGTGTGTACATATGTTAATTTCTGAGTATTAGTGCCTTCTGGGAAGGGAGGGGTGTTATGTATTGATACTTTTAAGCGGGAGTTTCAAACCTGCCTACGTTTCTGATTGGCTGACAGTCCCTCCTGGATTGTATATAAGGAGGGCTGCAGCCTCTGAGTTTTGGCTGAAGTCTCACTGTATATTAAAGAGCTGTTGTCACTTGCTTGCTTGTGCCTCTCGTTATTCCCGAACCACTTCAAGATATATTCTTCTTCTTCCTTGGATTATACCATGGGTGTCAAACTCAATCGCGTCACGTGATGTATCGAGATGTATCGTGACATTTTTTGCCTTTCCGGAGCCAGTGTGGGCGTGGTCTGTGCATGACGCATCCGTCCCATGGGCCACCAGTTTGACATCTCTGGACTATACCAATGTTTCCCAACCTGTGTTGTGTGGTCTTTAATTCCCAGTATTCTGTAGCCAATAGGATTGTTGCTAAGAATCCTGGGAGTTGAAGTTTGTACATCTCAAAGTTACTCAGTTGGGAAACACTGGACTAGACTTACCTGCTTACCTGCCTGTTTTATATTTTTCATACCACTGCAGAGGAAGGTGTATGCTAACCATCTGGAAACCATTCTCTAGCAATGCTTTGCTGAGGTTCCATCCCCTTTGAAAGCTGAGCCCATTAGGAACAAGCTGAAGGTCCAGGGAGTGTTTCCTGCTTGGTATTGCATGGCCTTCATCAGCAGAAGTAATTCACCTTCATTAGAAGGGGAAGCGGCAGGAGCAACTGAGCTGCTGTTGCAGCAGCTAAACATCTGTTGATAGCATGGTCTGTGCCATGACAACTCCAGTTTAATAAGATAATGAAAGTCACATTCACCTAGCTGTATTGGCCTAGCATTGTACAGTAATATCAATTGCCTCCTTGTGATATAAAAGTGATTGCAGAAGCTTTCTCATTTTGGCTGCAGCTTCATCAATATTATTGCTTTACAAAAATGTTACTTTAAAACACACACATCTCCAGCTACTTTGGATGGTATTTGACCTCATATTAAAAATTAACACAATACAAGTTTGAATTGGTTTTCTCTATAATTGAAACTTTAACCAACCAGACTACACCAGAGTTATGCAAAGTTGAGAAGGTCCTTGGCCTGCTACTGACATATGAAGCTGAAAGATGAATGAAGGGCAGCTTCATTTCATAGAGCAAGAATAGTGAGAAAAATGATTGCTCACTCCCAAACCCAGAGAAAAATTCAAGAAGGCCAGTCCAAAACTTCAAAGGCTTCTGGTTCTTTGAAAAAAGGAAATCATTTCCATATGTTCATCTGCAATCTGCTAATTTGTGAGTTTTGGAGGCCTTTAACTGAAGTAAGATGGGTATTTTCATAATCTACTCACTCAAGAGGCTACCGAAAAATTTAATCTACAAGATACTATTTCATTTCAACAAATCTATAAAAGTCACATGCACGTTCTCATTTTCAAGAAGGAGAGTCCCATTTAATAGCTCTTTGATCAGGAAGAAAGTGTGCTTCCAGGAGAACATTTTAATGCTGATTGTTGTTATCTCTTTTAACCTTTAATGGGCTTTTGCTGACCAGGACTTAATGACAAGGCTTTAAGGATTTATTTATGTGTTAGAGATGGGATATGGGAAGAAAAGATCATTTCTTGTATTGTACAAGAAGGCGACAAGTTATTAAAAATACTTACGATAATGATAAAGGGTGATAAAGGGAGAAGTTATTTCTTTATATACCTTTTTTCTTTTTCTTTACTATATTCTTGTTAAAAGGTAAAGGTTCCCCTTGCACATATGTGCTAGTCGTTCCCGACTCTAGGAGGCGGTGTTCATCTCCGTTTCAAAGCCAAAGAGCCAGCGCTGTCCGAAGACGTCTCTGTGGTCATGTGGCTGGCATGACTAAATGCCAAAGGCGCACGGAATGCTGTTACCTTCCCACCAAAAGTGGTCCCTATTTTTCTACTTGCATTTTTTACGTGCTTTCAGACAGCTAGGTTGGCAGAAGCTGGGACAAGTAACGGGAGCTCACCCCATTATGCAGCACTAAGGATTCGAACCGCTGAACTACTGACCTTTCGATCGACAAGCTCAGCATCTTAGCCACTGAGCCATCACATCCCTTACATATTCTTATGGTTTCCTTTCCCATTTTTCTTCTTTTAATCATGTTTGTTTTTTCTTCTTTTTTAAAGTTTGTATTATTTTTTAATCTTTTTAATTGTAATGTTTAATAAAATTATGATTGAAAAAGAAACTGAATGCATACTCACAACTACTACTGAAATCAGAGAGTGAATAGAAGAAGATGAGGATTGGCAGGGAAAATACATAGAAATTAATGGCAACAGCAACAGCACTTAGATTTATATACTGCTTCATAGTGCTTTACAGCACTTTCTAAGCTGTTTACAAAGTCAGCATATTGCCCCTAACAATCTGGGACCTCATTTTACTTAAATTAATTAAAGAAAATAAATTAAATTATTTATTTATTTATTTATTATTTATTTATTGTCTGAAATTAAAGACAATGCCATTATAACAAGAGCACTTAGACTTATATACCGCTTCACAGGGCTTTACAACACTCTCTAAGTGGTTTACAGAGTCAGCATATTGCCCCCAACAATCTGGGTCCTCATTTTACTGACCTGGGAAGGATGGAGTTAACCTTGAGCCCATGAGAATCGAACTGCCAAACTGCAGGCAGCCGGCAGTCAGCAGAAGTAGCCTGCAGTACTGCATTATAACCACTGTGTCACCATGGCTCAGTATGATGGACCGATTGGTGAGGAAGATATATGAGAGGGTTCTTTAGCCACAGAAACCTAGACATTTGTAGCTACTCTATTACCACAGTAGTAGAATCATACAACTCACTTTAAATAAGGATTTTCATACCTAGCTAGAGATATGGATGCTAAGCATGACTTGAGCAAACACTATCCTTTTACGCATTAGGATATATAAATACTTATCTTTCTGACAGGAGAACCTCTCAGCCAATTCATTTAGGGCAGAGGTCTCCAAACTTGGCAGCTTTAAGACTTGTGGACTTCAACTCCCAGAATTCTCCAGCCAGCATAGCTTAGCATAGCTGGCTGGAGAATTCTGGGAGTTGAAGTCCACAAGTCTTAAAGCTACCAATTTTGAAGACCTCTGATTTAGGGAATGATGAGTATCTTGATTTTCCCTCACTTGATGTTCTATATTTCACCCTCTATATTTTAAACAAAAATCAAAAATTTGTCTAACTTCTGTTTACCAGGTTAGAGCAAGAAAACCTATGACAGAATAACAGAGTTGGAAGGGACTTTGGAGGTCTTCTAGTTCAACCCCTGCTCAGGCAGGAAATTCTATACTATTTCAGACAAGCGTTCAATTTCTTCTTAAAAACCTTGGTGTTGGAACAGTATTCATTTGATAGAAAAAGTTCTTCATAACCTGAGTCACCAGAGAAATTGTCTAGAGTCGTGATGGCGAACCTACGGCAAGCATGCCAGATGTGGCACACAGAGCCCTCTCTGCTGGCATGCGCACCATCGCCCTAGGTCAGATCTCCGTGGCATTTCTTTCGTGAGCTTCTGTTTCCCTGCAAATGATGAAACAGAAGCTCATGAAAGAAAAAGATCTTACCTCTTGCTGCACTGCTGGTGTTGGGATGCACCGCCTTCCGCCAGCCAGCTGGTCTTTGGGTCTCTGGTGCGCATGCACACATGTCCACGCATGTGCACATTTGCGCATATCCATGCATGTGCACATCCATGCATGTCCACACATGCATGTACATGTACATGCCTTCATGCATTTGCATGCACACATTTCAGTTTGGGCAGGCACGCGCACGCAGTTTGGGCACTCAGTCTCTAAAAGGTCCACCATCACTGGTCTAGAATGTATAAAGGCATTTCAAATTTATGTTTGGAAATGTTAAAAGAATGGACGTTATCATGTCTGCTAGTGTTTGAAACTAGAAAAATTCTGCATTCAAATACCGACACTGATTCAGAGGATCTTAAAGATTAATATACAATTAAGACCAAAGGGTTTTCTTTTGGCATTGATAGACAAACAGTTGGAAAAAAATGTAAGTTATGTATGTTTCTTTATGTACATGACAACTGCAGCAAAATCATTACATGCATAAAGATGGAAAGATCTGACATTACCTACTATGGAGGTAGCTAATGGTTAGTGAAGATGATGGAACTTGCTGAGATGCCAAACTTCTTCTTTGATCAGAGAAAATACAATATTTACATTCATTGCTGACTGAAAACCCCTACTTTTAAAAAGAACTTTTTTAAAGCATTTTTTTACTACCAATTAAAAAAAAATGCTTTAAAAAAGTAAAAAAAAAAAAGGTTCCGATGATCGCGCAGCACAGCTGTGATCGTCGGAAACTTTTTTTTAACTTTTTAAAGCATTTTTACTACCGGTTTGCCTGAAACTGTAGTTTTTATCACTACCAGTTTGCCCAAACCGGAGCGAAGCAGTAGCATTTCACCCCTGGTTGGGCTTGGAATAGTCCTCCGGTAACATAGTTTACACCATTTCATATTTTGACAAAGCTCTTTCATTTGTAGACTAAAGTACATTTAAACAGCTTTTACAGTATTCTGGATGTGTTTCTTCTTCCACTTGTACATATCTTTCTTCATGATAGTAACTAATTGTGTCAATGTTCTGTAAGTCATCTTTTGAACCTCCCTTCTCACTGAATGCTGCATACTCAAATGGCAAGGAAATGACTACAAAGGACTTTACTGCTGAAGCACAAACAGTTCCACAGATTATTTCTTCAGCCGCCCAGTTTCTAATTTAATTTCAGAACCACACTTTAAATTTTGTTGATGAGAAGGTGAATTCTGTTTGGTTCCATACAATTCCCAAAGTTTTATCTGTTTCAGAGATACAGACTGCTACACAACAGAATGTATGCTTTCAGGCAATCATAACAATCATTTCCGCTAATCGGAAATGAACCTCGGAACAATACTGCCCATATGACTCTTGAAGCATAACCAATATTTCCTCTCTGGCTGCTCTCCATAGACTAATGTCTTCCTTCATGACACTCATTTAGCTAGTCTTAAACTTTCCAGCAAGAAGCTATTGATTTGACTCATAAAGACCACCTAAGGAGAGGTAGTGACTGAAGTGCTCCTATGAGAAAATGTATGGTGTCTAGATATAAATACTTGTTGAATGGTAGGACGAAGCTCATTCACTGTGCCAAATGGAAGACTCACATGTCCCTTCTGCTTCATGTTTTGCCTCTCCCATCAGCACCATGGATTGACATCAGTGTACAGTATATTTTTATGCTTTGGCTAACAGCAGGCTTTCCTTTCTGGTTTTTTTAAAACTTGTAATTGATGATTACCCTTGGTAACCTGCAGTAGAAACATTCATCACTGTATATGCCAAGTCAGTGATTTCAAAGATAAAGCAAATTTTCTATGCATAAACTATATCGGCTACTTTCAAAAGTGACATTGATTGGTCTTTTCAGAGTCAAGAACATGCTCGGTTTGCCAGTTATTTTGGTTTCATGCATCAATGCATCATCCCTCCCTGGCCACAGGCCAATAGGGAATTTGAGAGATTTATGCAGCCGCTGAAAAAATGTTCTTCAAATTGCCGTGGTAGAAAGTGCTAACCTGCTGCAACAACTGTTCAATTTTTAAGAAGTTATAGGAATATTCCTTGCTGTTCTGCTGGGATTTCATCAGCCATTGCTATTTTGGACTGGTAAATCGGAACTACATTGCTTAGTTGAACATTCTACATCAAAATCTCATTTTGCAATAATGGAACGTTTGAGCAAAATGTGCAATTAAACAGTATGCAGGGAGGCTACAGTTATATCTTTCAAAGTTGGGAGACGTAGTACTTGTCAAAATTATCAATGCTACTCCATCAGTACCTCTGTCAGCTCAAGAAGATACCAATTTGCAGTTCAAAGAGGCAATCATGAAGTCACTAGGTGTGTTTAATTTCAATGTGTCATCTACTAAATTTCTAGCTAATAACTCTGATAATAATGGTATTCTGCACATCTGTAGAAGAATCTGTTTCAAATGAGTATACTTGAATCTTATTGGCTAAAGTCAGAGGCTGCTAGCCAATCCAATGAGCTCTTCCCATTTCAGACTGCATTAATCCCAGATTGCCCCTTTTACACCATCAAATATTTCCCCATCCTCTGAAATAAAGGAGGTCCTATCCATAAGAATTCACTAGATAAGAATTCAACATTGACTAGAAAACACAAGGAATACATTGGTGTGAGTGTATTTCAAGAGCTTGAAATCAAAACCAACACTGTAACACAAAATGTCATCATCCTTTCTTTTTAAATACCAATGGCATGGCCTGAAAACAGGCTGTGAACAGCAAGTATTCTAAGAATATTATAATGGCTATGGGATATATGTCCTAGAAAGGAATTTATATATAAAAAAAGGATGTACAGAAATGAACATTTATGACCTTGGCATGTTAGATTACCCATCTAGCAAGTTTAATGACATTTCCTGTTTTTTGGATTATATTATGGCAGTTTGAGATCATCTGTCAGTTAAATTAACACTAGTTTGAAACATTCTGGGCCAGTAATCATGAGACTATCAAAAACAGACTAAAAATGTATTATTTGCGAATCTCACTATGTAAATCTTAACATCCGAATAAGAGTTTTTGCAAAACTAACCCTAGTTATGTCGTTTTAAAATCTCAAGTAGCAATCTAGTAGCATCTTTCTATTTTAAAAGTTATTTGTTACAGTGATGTATGAACTTCTGTTTTCCTAACAAAGGAAAGCAGGACATCTTCACCCTAAAACAATCTGCATCGCAATAAATCTTGGTCAGCAGTTACATTCCGAAGTCAGGATTTAGAGCCCTGTGATGTGGATGGACCTGGTCATGTGTGGTGCTATATGCACTGTATGACAAAAAGATGCTCTGAAATGATTGGTTCTTGTGAAGCTGGTTGCATATGCCCACCAGAGACAGGACATCTTCTCAATGTGTTATTACAGTTAAGGCTGGAAAAGCTTAGTGGAATAGAGATGCTGCCTGAGAAATTTCAGGAGCTGCTTTTTAGCAGGAGAACAAGTTTGGCCTGTCTCATCCATGTTGTTGCCCAGACCTGTCAGAATGATCTTAGTCTCATTGATCATAAACTAATAGTCAAAAGGTATTCTTCCCCTTTGTGATGTCAACTGATTAGACAGCATTGACAATTGCTGCAGAACCCACTCCAGCTAGAAGTCTGTCTGATCTCCCTCTTGTCCAAGGGTGAGACTGGGCTATAAACAAAGGTAGAGTTGTTTGATGGAGCCTGCATAAAGCCCTGTCTGCTCCCCAGGTCCCGTCAGCTGTCCTTTAGCCTCAATCATTGCAAAGGAGGGGAATCTTTGATTATTCCTTTGGGTTTGATCCTTGCTGGGAGCAGAGTTGCCTTTGAGTTGTAAACACTTGAAATCCAGTCACAACAAGGACTGAATTTGAAAGACTGAAATAGTTGGATTCCTTCTTGCTTCAATACTTTCTGAGCAAGGTTGATCCTTATGATGGTTTTCTTATTGAATATTTTACATTTTTAAAACCAAAAACATAACAGAAAAAGACAAAAAAAGAAAAAAGAAAAAGAAAAAAAAAAGAAAAAGAAAACATACATATACACCAAACAATAAAATAGAAAACGTAAGTAACAACATTATATAATATTTTACAACTTTCTGCATCAACAATTATCTTTGCTTTTAAATTCAATCTTCCTAATTATTCTCTTATTTTTATATAACCATATTAAGCATTCTTGTAAACAAAATTGTTATATATACTTACATCCTATTTATTAACATAGTATTTTATCTTTACCAGTATTCAATACTCTTAGATTCCAATTAATCAAATTTCAATTTACATTCTTAAATCAAAACAAGAAATAAGAATGTAAATTACAATGGTTTTCTTATTAGGGCTGCAAATCAAAAGGCAGTACCCCACATGTTAGTGAGGCTTCTGTTGACTTTCATTATTTTTAACTTTTGTCTATAATAGTTTCTTCTAATTTCCTCTTATGTTGCTACAAAACTGAGCATTTGACTCAAATGAAGCAAGTAAACAAGTAAGCTAATCTGTCAATTATGATTAGACATACTGTGTTAAATGTTATTTAGATTTTTTGCAAACTAATGCCCAAGATGAGTGAGAATTCTGGAATAATAATCCAACACATCTGGAGGGTGTCATACTGGAGAAGGCTAAATTAATTGAGAACTGTTACTTCTACCAAACAATTGATTAATGTAGACATAATATAAGCCTCCATATGGCTTTCCATCCTCTAGTTCTTGAATAAAACAACTCAGAAGCTGTCGTTTGGTTTGTCTGTTATATTTAGAGTTTATAGGTAGTCCTCAATTTACAACCATTCATTCAACAACTGTTGAAGTTACACCAGTGCTGAAAAAAGTGATTTATTACTATTCCTCATACTTATGACTGTTGCAGCATCTTCATGATCACACGATTATAATTTTGATGCTTGGCAACTGGCATATATTTATGATGGGTGCAGCAAGTCTCAGCCAACTTCCAACAAATGAAATCAATAGGAGCGGTCCAATTCAAATAATGACTGGAAAATTTACTTAACCACCATAAAATAGATGGTAAAATTGGGCATGATTTACTTAACATCCACTCTGCTTAGCAATAGAAGTTCTGATCCCAATTGTGCTCATAAGTTGACAATTGCCTGTATAACCCTTAGTTTTTTTTCTGCCTTGCTTGTGAAAAAATAGGAAAAAGTAACAGTTTTATCAAAGCAAGCAAGCAAATCATTCTTATCTGCTACTCTTGAACACTACATTAATCAATCCTAAAAGTTTAATTTAATGGTGTTGGATAAGAAACCAGACGGTATTCAGATTTTAAAGAATGGCTTCATTCAAAATCATAATGTGGGTTGCTTGGTTTTCACATATTGTACTGCGTGAAGTCACTTTGTGGTTGGTTTAGCATGATTTAAGGTTTAGTGCAACATGTGAATCCAGTTATAATCACAGAATTTACTTGTTGAAATGGTGTAATAATCCTACTGACCCCACTGGACGATGATCCAATTTCAATTATTTTATGCAATCTAAACATTATCGGAATTGCAAATCTAAACACGAGGTGAAAGCAAGAATTGTTGTAGGACAAAAGTTCAAGAGCTCAAAAGAATGGAGACAGTTCTAATTAAAATTTGATTGTAGTGCAACGCATAAATATGAATACTGTGTTTCTGCCAATTTGTATTTCAGTGACATTCCTGTGAATAATAACAGCTCTACATGCATGCCAAAATTTTCATAACCCGCCCTTCTTTGCCCACAGGAGAAAGTAATGAGTGACATCGCTTGTGTGTATGCAGTTCCCAAACATGAATTCAGAATGACACAATTTGAATGTAAGTTTTCAAGCAAGGGTTTTACTACAAAATACAATCTACTGAGCTTCATTAAGGTTACATCTCATTCTTTTAATTAACTTCATGTTCTTGTCCTTGGCAAAGTAGTAATTATTTTTTAATCAGTTGATCACTGCACACTGAAGAAGAAGCCAACCTTAGCCTCATCTCACAAAAAGGTGTCTTAAGAATTAACTTAATTAGCTTGTCATCTTTCCCATAAAATATGATTTGAATTTGGAGAAAATACCCTTCTTTGCTGTTCCAAGGTTAATTAAAAATGTAGAGCAGGAACAGGTCAACATTGGTGGAAATGAAGACAAGTGTTGTGCTCTGTCCAGTTCTGTGATTAATGTTTTTCAGGAATCGGGTGATAGTGATGGTAGAGGGAAATGTTCAATGTCAGCACTGCTGCAGAGATCCCCATGAGTTACAAGAAGGAGCCTTATACAATGTTGAGTAGCACCCACTTCAATAAACAGTATAAATAATTAGGGAATTGTCTGTATTAAAACTATTATACTATTATTAAACTATACTACTAACAGAGTTTCTAACTTGGGTCTAAACTAGTCTAAACTTCTCAAACTAGTTGAGTAGTGTACCTTTAAACCAGAGGACTTCAAACTTGGCAGCTTTAAGACTTGTGGACTTCAACTCCCAGACGGAGTTGAAGTGCACAAGTCTTAAAGCTGCCAAGTTTGAGGACCCCTGCTCTAGACCATGACAGGTAAGCAGACGCAAACAAATTCCCTGTAAGTTCTCCATAAATACTTCTAGTTTTATTCTATCTCTTGGTTAAGTGTTCCCAATTCAGGATTTGGAGTGATAGGTTTCATTTGCTATACATTATGATGTATCCTTCTTGCTCTTTCTATTTCATTGTTATTACATCTTTCTTTTTTTTCCAATAAATTGTATTTTTCATCTATTAATAAACTGATTAATAAACTTTCCTCCTCGCTTCTATTACTGATGTATCCTGTTGTGTTGTTTTTTTTTTTTTTTACTCAGCTCTGAAATGGGCTAGAAAGCTTACCTGGCTGAGAACATAATTCTACTGTTAAATAATCATTTCCTAGGCACTATGTAAAAATATATGTTACACTAAGCTGGAATTTGTTAATAAACCCCAGTGACTGGGTTCACACAACATGCATGCAGCCTTCCCCAACTTGGATACCATCTAGTTGTGTGCATTTCAACCCTTGGGGTTCTAAAGAATGGCAGGTTGGCTGAAAAAAGTCTGAGTCCAGACATCTGGACACAGATGAGCACAATGGTATATGTGTAAATCATGAACAGTTCTGTCCTCTTTAGGTAGGAGGACAACATTTTCCTTTCCTTCTGCTTGCGGACTTTTTCTCTTTCCCAGATGTTATTGGTTGTCCTGGTTCTGTGTTCTAGAAAGACAGGATGGTAATATCATCCTTTGTATGATTCGATAGCTTACTAGTAACCTTGACTATCACTAAGTGTTGTATCTTTTTATTCTTGATGAATGTATTTTATTCTCCTTATGTACACTGAGAGCATATACACTTAAGACAAATTCCTTGTGTGTCCAATCACACTTGGCCAATAAAGAATTCTATTCTATTCTATTCATGGTAGGTATGATGTTTTGCTTAGAGCTTATAGGCAAAGGCGACTTTCAAATAGATAACAATCCACTTGTTCTCCAGAGAGTGAAAAGTGAAACAAACATATTCATATTCATGTATAATGTTAACCAGCAGCTTGTTAAACAAGCAAAGTTAAGGTGACCAACTTTTTTACAATGAGAAGGAGAACACAAATAAATTGAAGAAAAAAAATATCATAAATAAAAGAAACATTTTATTCATTGCAACAATGAGTCTAATGTGTGCGTGTGTGCTGTGTCATGTTTTGGTAAGAAGTAAACAAAGCCACTTGTGCGTGGTGCACTCTCTCAAAAGAATTCTTCTGTGCGGAGCGCATGTGTCTCATAATTGCGTCTCACCCAACTGTACCGAGCCTCAACGAATCATCATATCAAATACAAATACGTCACATCACACGCAACGGATTGTATTGGCATTGATCGAATACGGAGATTTACAGATTAGTTTTCAAATATCGAAAAGGAGGACATGTAAGAGGACACTTTTTGAGAGAGGACAGAACTTACAAAAGAAGGACTGTCGACGATTGGTTATCTTAGCAAAGTAGAATAATGGTCCAAAATGAAGTCATTGCAATGAGATATGATTTAGAAACGGTGCCAGAACATAACCACTTATATTGTTTTTACTGATTTTAATATGTGAATATCAATCGGTCATACTGTCATAGCCAAACAAACTGACAGACAATAGAGGTTGTAAAAAGACAAACATACTTTGTGCTTTTGGCTAGCAAAGAGTAGGTTTTAATGATTACAGTAAATTAAAGAGTAAAATTGAGCCTCTTTATAAGTTTAACTATAATTTAATGAACAGACTCTATTTGGCTGATTTTTAAGAGAACATTAGGCCATAAATGATCATTTAGAAACTAAATATTCTTATGTTATGCCAAAGCATATAATCTATGGATTAGTTTCCCAAGTATTTCTCAGGATAAACAAAGTGCCTTTTAAAACTAGTGCATAACCAGAGTCTATTGTTTTAAAGTCTGTAACAGAGTCTGTTATTAAAGAGCCATGGTGGCACAGCGAATAAAATGCAATAGTGCAGGCTACTTCTGCTGACTGCCAGCTGCCTGCAATTCGGAAGTTCGATCCTGACTGGCTCAACGTTGACTCAGACTTCCATCCTTCTGAGGTGGGTAAAATGAGGACTGTAAAAGCACTATGAAGCAGGATATAAGTCTAAGTGCTATTGCTATTAGAGGTGGTCTTCCAGACAAGTATCGTAGTATTTGTTAAAGTTGGCTTGGTCCCTCTTCAACCATTTTATGGCTTAAAAATCTTATAGCTTCTGAATTTATCTTAATAAGGTAAAATTATGAAATCTTTCTTTGAACTATTTGAAAATTCAAACTTACTATTAGTCTTTGTAGTTATAAAGAACTAGGCTTCGTGGTTCTAAATCAAAGGTGGCTGATTAAGTTTTTGGGGAGTGTGTGTGTGTGTGTGTGTGTGTGTGTGTGTGTGTTTGTGTGTGTAGGCCACAGATACAGTTTTTTAGAAGAAAGAAAAATTACAGAATGCCCAGAAGGCTTCTTCAGGGAATTAGGACATTAACTTAGGTTTTTATTAAAAAACATATTGTTAACTAATCTACTGTGAAGCTCTTAGTCACAAAATATGGTAATTTTCTAGTAAAAAATTGTACTGGGAATGCGAATTATAAAGTACTTGCATCCAGCAACAGGAAATTATATTTGTTTTTGTGTCTACTTGGGCCTCTCTGAGAACTTTGTAATTAGGTAACATGCTGTAAAGGAACAAAATAAATTACATACTCCCATCTGTCTGAACGCTAGGAAAAAGAAAGGAAAATGGAGACATGGTACAATGCTTCTCTTCACTGCATCCAATAACTTTTAAATTAAAAAGGCACAAAGACTATTTAAAATAAGATCTTCTAGGAATGTGGCTCACCTACTCCCATCTACTGATTAGAGCCTCTGGTTAAGGAATCCAGACTTAATTCTGTCAGTGCCATAGTATTGCAGAAAAATGCAGCATTTTCTAAACTAGAAATATTCAGAATAAAACCATCTCAAGGCACATTCTTATTGGTCTGTTAAATTAAGCTCCTCTTGCCTGTAGGAGATGACCAGGCTGAACCCAAGGGAGAGGTCAAACGCATCATCAGTCCCAAATCCCTTTGCAAGAGATTTAAGACCAGCCTATCTTGAATTCCGCTGTCTCTTACCTACTGCCAATTTGCCAATTTGCTTTGACCATTAGTAGTTCAGATTCTTGTAGAGAGTTTAAGCTTGCAGCAATCCTTTATATTCATCTGAACTGCCTGGATTTCCTGATTTCCCCACACTTGACACTGCCAATTCCACATTGCTGATAGAATGTATAAGGAGATGGATTTCCAAGAAAAAGTTGAGTGTATTTCAGAGGAGTAAGTGGCAATTCAGTTCAGATATTATGCGTGAGAGATGGGGAAGACAGCCCTTAGCTCTGTGAACTAAGTACTGTATACTGGAGATGCAGACATCTGGCAACATTGATGTCAGGCACAAAATGAAGGATTACACATGGTGATTCTTCCAAGATAAGTTCTTTATTGTTTCACACATATAAACAAAACCTTGCCAGACTGAGGACTCTACTAACTGCCTCTACAATACATTCTGTGAACTATTAGGGAGGGGTTGCCTTCACCCTCTTTCTCTCACACATAATATCTGAGTCTCCTCTTACTCTTCTAATTACACTCCTGCCTCCTGAATGAACTCTTACTTCATTCCATCCTAATATCTACTCTGATTCTTCTATTTTCCTCATCTTGAATACAATGGTCATTTCGCTACAGGGATTGTAGGGGAAAAAATGGTTAGGACTCCCTGACTCAAAACTGCAGATGTTTTTGCTGCAATGACTTGAGCCTTGGTCTTGGTCTTTTTTCCCCTCTTTTAAACAATTTTAATACTTTAACATTTTTAATATCTTTAATACTTAAAGTCTAAATTCATTTTAAATTGATTGGGGTTTTAATCTGTCTGGGCCAAACTATTTAATTCAATTTTATTTCTGCTTTTTAAATTTTATATGTATGTATTTTATTGTTGGCTGTTCACCGCCCTGAGTCCTTCGGGAGTAGGGTGGTATACAAATAAAATAAAAGTAAAGGTAAAGTAAAGTTTGTCTGGGACCTTTCTTTTTTGTTTCTGAGCTCTGCTTCCTGTCATCTCCTTTCTTTCACAGCAATGACTGTATTTGGATAAAAGGCACAGGAGGGGAAAGGATGATGTGGCATATCATCCTTTCCTGGTTCTCCTTTGGGTAGTGGGGATCACAGTATCAGCAGTTATCATTTGCTGTTAAACCTGGAATTTCCAGTTTAGCTTTCTAGGAGACACAGCTGTGCTGGTGTAGTAGCTTCAGGCAGTGATTGAAATGTAGGGCATGAAATGCAATACTATCAATCTGAAGATCCATATTTCTATCCCCTATAGCAAAAATTGACATTTAGACCTCTTTTTTTAAAAAAGAACTCTGACACACCTTTACCCTCCTTGCAATCCTATTTGCATATCACCTTCTTGAAGAGCAAAGAGTTAACAAAGGCCATTTATAAGATAAGGCATGTTCACTTTTCCCTTGAAGCAGTCTTGAGTTCTATTTTTGTTTCTTAAAGAGCCTCTTCTCTAAAACGTTAGAAAACAAGTGTAGCTAGCAAAATACATGTTGTATTATAAGAGTAAAAATTGACATAGAAATGCTGATTTCAAGTAGCTCAGAATTGCAGTTTCTGAAAAGGTAATGGACGACAAGATGATAAAGGTTTTGCATAATAGTTCAGTAAAGGGAGACAGACAGACAGAGAGAGAGAGAGAGAGAGAGAGAGAGAGAGAGAGAGAGAGAGAGAGAGAGAGAGAGAGGGAGAGAGAGGAAAAAACCTGTTAAGGTAGTGCATGTATCTGCTATCAATCTTTATTATTAAGAATGTAATACATAATCCCTTTTAATCCATTCCTAAGGTTCCAGTTTCTTGTAGGTAGGACCTCTGATAAAACTGTTTTCTATTCTATAGTAGGCTTGTAAGACAATCAGAGACAATGCAAGATACCCAATTTATACTGAGGACTTCAAGCTAACAAAATAAAGATGTAGGGAGTTTAGCAAACAAAGTGCTGGACAATCAAATAAGAGAAGGAAAGGACAACATCTTTTGAAAAAAAGATTTTGTTCAATCTTAATTCAACCCATTGAAAGGTTAATTCAAAAGAGTATTTAAAGATTTGAGTCCCATTTTCAGGTTGAGATGAGCCCTGGGTTAATATTAGTGTTACATTAGCATTACATGTGGCAAATTACATGAGAAGTGGCCCTGAAATTAGAACTGTTGCATCAAGAATTTTGCCATTGGTTTTTAGAAAGCAGCGTTTAGTCTTATTTAAAAGGGGCACTTTTCATTATAGCTACTATGGGCAAAATTACAACCATTAAACCAGAATCTAATTCAAAACTCTTGCTTTTTTATGGTTTTAGGATTGTTTGGAATGCATAGAGCTATAATAAGTTGCAGACTGCCCTACTATTGGGAATGAAAAAGTAGCATAATCTGGATTTCTAGTCCATGACATAGCTTGAGCTTCCCCAAACAGAATCCATCTCTGTACAAATGATCAAACAACTCTGGGAATCTACTAATATTTGCTTCCAAATATTTCTTGGTTCAAAAAGTATGTACCAAGTTGAGTATATTTTGAAAACCCTGCAAAGAGGGGGGGGGGGGGGAAGGGAAGTGCACTTAAAAACTGGAGATGGCAATGTGAACTGGCATCTCTCTCTCCCTTGTCCTGATTGTTTTTTTCCCCCTTTAAATTGTATAAAATCCTGTTCTTTCTGCACAATATTTCATCAAACCAATAAATTAAGGATATTGGTAGTTTTCAATTTATGGTCCAATCGAAGTTACGGCAACCTTGGAAAAAATGTCTTACCCTCCTTGAAGTTATATCCCGAGATTGCAATTTGGGCAGTTGGCAAATAGCTTGCATTTACAACAGATGTTGCATCTTGTGATCACATGACCATGATTTGTGACCTTCCCAGCTGGTTTCAGACAAGCAAAGTAAATTGGGGAAGCTGAATTTGCTTAATGGCCTTGTAATTCGCTTAATGTAATTTGCTTAACAATTGCTGTGATTCGCCTAATGATTGTGATAATGATATTCATAAAATTGGGTCCAGTCACATGATTTATTTATTTATTTATTTATTTATTTATTTATTTATTTATTTCAATTTGTATACCGCCCTTCTCCTAGTGGACTCAGGGCGGTGAACAGCCAGAGCTAAAACACATGCAGATACAAAATTTAAAATTGTTAAAAGAATTATATAACTGGCCCAATTTAAAACAATTCAATTTAAAACCCCAATATCCTTAGTATCTCCGGGGGCAAATCGTTCCAGAGGGCAGGAGCTGCCACAGAGAAGGCCCTCCCCCTGGGGGTCGCCAGCCGACATTGCCTGGCTGATGGCACCCTGAGGAGTTCCTCTCTGTGGGCACGTACTGGTCGGTGGGAGGCTATCGGCGGCAGAAGGCGGTCCTGCAAATACCCAGGTCCTATGCCATGGAGCGCTTTAAAGGTGGTAACCAACACCTTGAAGTGCACCCGGAAGACAACTGGAAGCCAATACAGCTCACGCAGGAGATATGTCACATGGGAGCGCCCCTTCACTCCCATAATCTCCCGCGCGGCCGCATTCTGCACCAGTTGGAGCCTCCGGGTGCTCCTCAAGGGGAGCCCCATGTAGAGAGCATTGCAGTAGTCCAGGCGGGAAATGACGAGTGACTAAGTGACTGTGCATAAGGAGTCCCAATCCAGAAAGGGACGCAACTGGCGAATCAGGCAGACCTGATAAAAAGCCCCCCTGGCCACGGCCGTCATATGCTCTTCTAAAGACAGCCGTGCATCCAGGAGGATGCCCAAGTTGCGAGCCCTATCCGTGGGGGCCAATATCTCGCCCCCAATAGCCAGCGATGGCACCAGCTGGCTATATCGGGACGCCGGAAGCCACTCGGTCTTGGAAGGGTTGGAAGGGTTGAGACGAAGCCTGTTACTCCCCATCCAGATCCGCACGGCCTCCAGGCACTGGGACATCACTTCAAGGGCATAGTTGGGATGGCCTGGGGTGGAGATGTACAGCTGAGTGTCATCAGCGTACTGATGGAACTCCACCCCAAAGCCACGGATGATCTCACCCAGCGGCTTCACATAAATGTTGAACAGAAGGGGCAAGAAGACCGACCCCTGAGGCACCCCACAAACAAGGCGCCTTGGGGTCGACCTCTGCCCCCCTGCCAACACCGACTGCGACTGGTTGGAGAGATAGGAGGAGAACCACCGCAGGACGGTGCCCCCCACTCCCAACCCCTCCAACCGGCACAGCAGGATACCATGGTCGATGGTATCAAAAGCCGCTGAGAAATCTAACAGCACCAGGATAGAGGAACAACCCCTATCCCGAGCCCTCCAGAGATCATCCACCAATGCCATTCCCTGCCCAGGCCTGAAGCCAGACTGGAGTGGATCCAGATAGACAGCTTCATCCAGGTACCCAGGAAGCTGTTGCGCCACCATACTCTCAACAACCTTCACCAAGAAGAGAAGGTTGGAGACCAGACGATAGTTAGCCAAAACAACCGGATCCAGAGCAGGCTTCTTGAGGAGGGGCCTCACCACCTGTTGTGGCCCTGCCCTCTGAGCCTGTCCCATCGGAGGAAGAAAGCTCCGAGCAGGAGGAAGAGGAGTCAGCCAGGCCTCCCTCTCCAGGCCCCTCCCCTCTGGCATTGTCTCAGGTGCCGGCCGAGGGAGAGGAGATCAGCAGGGAGACAGCTGGTTCGTCTCAGAGTGATGAAGAAACATCATTCCTGGACGCACGCCTCCGAAGGCGTGATAAACGATTGCAGCAGCTTAGGAGGCGTGCTAGGGATTAGAACTGAGTCACTGGACCACACCCCAGAGACTATATAATAAAGGGTAGTGGTCAGGGATCCTTGTGACGAACAAAAGTAAACCTTGGATAGTCACTAAAGCCTCGTCCGGAACTGCTGGGAGGAATATTATTTCTGCTTGGACTTTTTTGTACGTTAGTATCTTATCTTTCTGTTTGTGAAAATAAAGTCACTTGGCAGACGGTGTGTCTATCGCTGCCAAGTGGGAGATAAGACCTGGGTGCGTTCCAAAGTGTTTCCTTAACCCTCGGCTGGCTGTGTTTGTGTGTGTGTGGGGACAGGGACAGATCACCACCGCCTCTTTCAATTTGCTTAACAACCACACCAGTAGTGGGTTCTAACTGGCTTTACTATCGGTTCTCTTTGTGTATGTGCTTCGCGCGCGATTGCCTCTTCGTGCATGTGCTTCGCGCGTGATCGCCTCTTCGTGCACACGCTTCATGCGCGATCGCCTGCCGCACCTATCAGCTGGGCTAAAAAAGAAGAAATAAAAGGTAAGAATAACACCGGGGCGGGCAGGAAGGCCCAGCTTCCGAACAAAGAGAACCGGTTCGGTGACCTCATATCATCCCCGGTACTGGCTCAGCTGAACCGGGCTGAACCGGAAGGAACCCACCAGTGAACCACACTGCTTAGTGACTGAAATTCTGCTCCCCATTCTGGTTGTTAAGTCGAGGATGACTGTATTTATATTATAATATCTTACAGTCACTGTTCATTAAGTTGTGATCATGTTAACTAGAACTGAGAATGTTCCTGCTACCACTCCAGCATCAGCTGTGTTGTCACACCTGTGATATCAAACAAGGCGGCACTCTGGCCATTTATTAAAATAGATCCTTTGTCAGTTAAGATGTTTGAAACCAATTAAGAAGTTCACTTTTTTTTTTTTTAACAGCAATAGCACTTAGACTTATTGTATATACTGCTTCATAGTGCTTTACAGCCCTCTCTAAGCGGTTTACAGTCACCATATTGCCCACAACAATCTGGCTCCTCGTTTTATCAACCTCAGAAGGATGGAAGGCTGAGTCAATCTTGAGCTGGTGAGAATTGAACTGCTGGCACTCAGCAGAATTAACCTGCAATACTGCATTCTAACCACTGCATCACCACAGCTCTTTAAACAATGACCACAGAGAAAAATAACACTGTTAAAGAGGTTCAAAAGAAAGTCTAACCTAGAAAATCAAATGACAAACAGGAGAGCTACATGCTAATCATGATAATCACATTTAAATTCTTAATTAGTAACTGAAATTCCACATTTGTCTCCTGGAATCTCACCTAGTTACAAAGAATCTGAGTATGATTAACATTTAGAATGGCTCTAATCTAACTCATTTCACAGAAATTATGAGGATTTTTAAAGAGTTTTTTTTTCCTCTGCTTGCTGATTTCTTAACTAAAACTGAACATGTGAATAATATTCTCTTATGTGGGGCTAACTCCAGATCAAACATTATTATTGTTCAGTTCCTGCATTTTACAAAAAATAAAATAAAAATGAGATTTTTGTGGGATCTAGACAGGAAGCAGTGAAATCTCTGTTGGAGTAGGGTCTTAAAATTAAAATATCTATCTACCCAGATTTTACTAAGGAGATTACAAATGAGAGGAGAAGCTTTCCAAGGCATGGAATTTTCCTACATCTGCTCAGTTGCAATATTTCGTGTCTGTCCTTGCTATATTTTGCATCAATAATCAGAGAAATCAAAATGTTTTAAATACATTTTCAAAGAGACTTAAGGCCAATATTTTTGCCATGTCAAATGATTGATTTTAGCCTCAGATATTGAACCAATGATTGGTTAACAATGCCTTTATCATTATCAATATCACCATCATTTTTTTTTTAAAAAAAACATAAAATCCCTTCTGGAATCACTTCTTAGATAAAGCACTTCCTAAAAGGATTTAAAGTGGATGCCTCTGGACTACCCTACCTTATCCACTGTCTGAACATATTGCCAAGATATGGATGTCTAGATTTCTTCTTCTTCTTTTTACCCTGCCCCACTCTTTTTCCTCCTTTACAGAGTGAGAAGAGGTTATTTTGGGTTACTTTTTACTTCCTTCTTTTGCTTAAAAATGAGGGCATATGATCTTGATTTGGCTGACAGAGGGAAGCTGCAGAGTCAATATCAACCCAAAGTGACGTTTTCCCCCCACCTCAGTTTTCCCTTCATTTTACGTTTTTTTAGGATCAATTAGTGGATGCTCATAATGAGATTTCATTACCTTTTTAAAAGAGAAATTCTGTTTATCAGTTGCCACCTGCTGGCAGGATTTAAAATTAAAACATTGATGTCTTGATTTGGAATTGCAGCACTTTCAACTTTAGAGACACCTTTATCTTTATCTTTTATTAGATTTATATACCACCCTACTCCCGAAGGACTCAGGGCAGTGAACAGCCATAAATAAAACAAATATAATACAAAATTAAAAAAAAAAACAGTTAAAAGAACATATTAAATAGATTTGGCCCACTAATTAAAACACCCCTATTTTTAAGAACAGATTCGAATTAAAATTAAACAATTAAAAAGTGTTAGGCCAGCCCTGCTTACTGGAATAAAAAGGTCTTGAGGGCACGGCAGAAAGTGCGCAAATCTGGGATCCTCCGTATCTCTGGGGGGAGCTCTTTCCAAAGGGCAGATGCCCCCACAGAGAAGGCTCTCCCCCTGGGGGCCGCCAGTCAACACTGTTTGGCCGACGGCACCCTGAGAAGCCCCTCTCTGTGGGAGTGTACTGGCTGGTGAGAGGCTACTGGTGGCAGAAGGTGGTCTCATAAATAACCAGGTCCTGAGCCATGGAGCGGTCTAAAGGTGATAACCAATACCTTGAAGCACACCTGGAAGACCACTGGGAGCCAGTGCAGCTCGCGCAAGAGAGATGTTATGTGGGAGCGCCATGTTGCTCCCATAACCACCCGCGCAGCTGCATTCTGGACCAGCTGGAGCCTCCAGGTACTCCTCAAGAGGAGCCCCATGTAGACAGCATTACAGTACTCCAGGCGGGAAGTGATAAGGGTGTGAGTGACCGTGCATAAGGAGTCCCGATCCAGAAAGGGACGCAACTGGCAAATCAGGCGAACCTGATAAAAAGTCCCCCTGGCCACAGCTGTCAGATGTTCTTCTAAGGACAGCTGTGTATCCAGGAGGACGCCCAAGTTGCGAGCCCACTCCAACCTAAAATATTAGGATGAATCATTACATTTTATGAGACCCCAAATCTCATCACTGGGACTTTAATTGTGAGTCATGGTCAGAGTCCCAATGTTTTGACGCTCTTAGTTAATCTGCTGCTATAATCCATATTATTTGTAGTAAATCTTCAATTTTACGGATTCAAATCAGAAAACTTTAGAAAATCTGAATTTGGGGCAATAATGGACTTGACCTGATGCAATAGAGTTCATCCAAACTAATGACAGAAAACACAGTCTATCACTATGGGTGATTTACCACAGACTATGGGTGGTTTACTGTACTGTATCTTATTGGTTTGATGCTTTTTTTTTTTTAGTTTGAATTGTAACTTTGCACAAAGTTCTTTATGGTGTGAAGTGTAGTCACTATCAAATCCTGTTTTTGCTGACTGAATAGAGCTTCTCCATCTTATCCTATAGGACAGTGATGGCTAACCTTTTACGTCACCACATGCTGACCTGCATATACTCAAAATGGCATGCAAAACCATCCCACCTGGACCGCATGGCCTCACTGGCCTTCATTCGCTCAGGAGCACCAAAACCTGGAAGAGCAGCATTCTGTCACGCATGTCCGTGCCAGCACCCAAACTTCTGGTTTCTGGCATGGACGCATGCCCAACAAACAGCTTGCTGTCATGCATGTGCACGTCGAAAACCTGGAAGTTTGGCTGCCGGCACGTGCATGCATGATGGAATGCTGCTTTTCTGGATTTTGGCACTCCTGCATGAGTGCCAGCTGATTGGTGCACGTGTGTGCACAGGAACATGGACGGAGGAGCCAGAGAGGCCACATGTCCCTCACAGGATGGTTTTACATGCTGCTTCCGGCATGCGTTCCATAGGTTCGCCAACATGGCTATAGGACATATAATGAATTTCAATACAGTGTTGTCCATCTGGTAGTCTCCATGTGTAGATATGTCTTTTTGGTTGTTGGAAAAAGATGTTTGATACAAACATTGGATTTTCTTGGCAGAAATATATTAGTCTGCCTCCTGCTTTGTTTTTATATCTCAGCCAAATTTTCCAGTTCTTCCAGATGCTATTTTTCCAGTTATTCCAATTTGTACAACATCTTTTGGGGTGGTGGAAATGGGGAATGTTTATGAGGCACTGCCAATTGTCAGAAGCTGTTTAATTTTCTTCAGCTGTCCAACTTTGTTGGAGTATCGATTTGGATCACTGCAATATTGATTGGCTTGCCTTGGACTTTAATTGAAATTATTTTACCATTTGGGGGGGTTACTTTAAAGCAGTGACTGACACCTTTTTGTTAATAATGATGGCTATTCTATTTCTTCTGTGATTTTTCTTGTCCACAGAATATCTGATAAATCCCTGACGTAAAGTAATCTATTCCACTCCATTTCAATTAATTGATACTCAAAATGACAATATTCAGTCTTGATATTTCTTCTCTTCATATTGTCAGTGATATACATAGCATTTTTGAACATTCATGTTGTCCCTGGACTCATTGGCAGCTGGTCATTTTTGGGTTTTAATCATAGGCATTAGTACTATTCATAGTTCCCTCTGTTCTTCCCCAAGACTTGACTGGGTACCTTCTGACTTGTGAAACTCATTTTCTTGTATCATATTGATATTTTTGTGGTTTTAAATGTCTACTTTTTTGTTTGTCAGAATAATGGCATGCCATTTCTTCAAATTTAACACATATGGTAAAATGCAACAATAACAACATAATAGAAAAAATGGAAAACAAAATATCAATGAAATACAATGACATTTTGCATTGAGGGCTCTGTAATCAATTTTCAAAGGCTGTCTAGAAAAGTCAGGTCTTTTCAGCTTCCCATAATGCTCCAGGCCTTTTCTATGACAAAAATGTTTGGTGGAGCTTGGAGCCCAATTGGGACATGCAAGTCCTTTCTCAAGTGCATGGAAACAATCCAGGACGGGAATTAATGCATACGGAGTTATTGTATCACCTATGTTATTATTGTAATTTCCATTCTATCGTCTTCTGTTCACTTTAATTAAATTGATATTAAATTAAATTAAGTTTATTTTTTTTCTTGATCCCTCCTATTCCTTTGGCATGGCTTGTACCTCCTGACATGCTGCCAAAGTACAGCTTTGACCAGGATAAGGTTGCACTTACTGGCTCCTTTAAGGAAATCTTTCTTGATGTTTTGAGAGGTTATCATGATTTGGAAAATACCAGAGACCTTCTAAGATGCATTAGAAAAATAAATAAATCTTATTTTGGATGAGTTCCCTCCTCCCTCCCACTGTTCTTCAGCAACGGAAACTATTCCACCCACTGTCACTGATAAGCTTATATTGGGAGAACAAAACAAGGATAATGAACTTTTTCCTCTTTCCTTCTCTTCTTTGCAAAGGCTTTCTTCTTTTCTCCTTTGTCTCATATGTCTGAGTTAAGAGTCTGAGTTAAGAGGATTCTTTAAAATACAGTAACGAGTTCCTGCTTTGAACTTGGAATATGCCTCCTGCAAAAAGCCTCCAGACCATCCTTATTTAATATGCCCAAATATGATTAGTGTCAAACAGTGAAATATCGCTTCCTTATCTCTAGGAACCAGCAGACAAGACTATTTCTCGGGATCAAGGTCTTCTCTCACTTCTTTATTTTTTCCTTTTCATTCCCATCACTAGCCCCCTTCCTTCCTTTTCTTCTTTTGACAAAATGCAGACTTTGACAACAATTTTTGGTATGTACAGCCCCTTCAGGGGTACGCTGGTTCTTTATCCTTTTGAAAAAAGGCACCGGCCTTGCTCCTTTGTTGGCCTAGTGTTTAATGTCAATTCCTAATTTAAGAAAATTGTTTAGTCAAAAGGCAGGTGATTACTGCTGCCTTGTGTTGTTGCTGTCACAGAGACTTGGTCCTTCTCTCCTTCCTCAACTAAACTTAAAGAAGCACACATCAAAGGATGTCTTCTGAGCTGCACGAACCAATTACCGAGAGCCTGGTAAAGACCATGTCAGTGCTGTTTATCTGCCAGAAAATGCTGCTTTGGCATTTCTGTATTTTTTTTCTCCCCCTCTAGAAGCTTGCATTTAGATTTATTTACATACAAAGGGTCTTGCATGTCAACAACTGCAAGCTGTTGATAAAGGATTTGCATTTTCCATAATTTCATGGAGATCCTGAATTTGGTCAAGGGCAAAAAAAAAAAAAAAAAAAAAAAAAGAAAAGAAAAAAAAAGAAAAGAAAAAGAAAAAGAAAAAAAGGCAATGAGGAAAATTCTACTTGAAATTTGGTATTATTAAAATGAGAGCTCAAATTACTTTTGTAACAGTGCCCCTGCTATAACTATGCACAAAAAAAAAGAAACCAGAGAAACTCACAAGGCTGATAATTATTGTTTCTTGAAGATACGCTTCGCCAAATAATTTTTAGTTGTCTCAGGGGCTTTGCAATTCTAACTACTCAAATAAACGGCAATTGGAGTTTATCCTTTTTGGGGCTCTATTAGAAATAAGATAGGAAAGGCTAAGAGTACATATAATTATGCTACAGCCTTACCACAAAATGTAATTGGGGATAGTCTCATAGGCTATGAATGAATGTAAAGCAAGATCATTAATTTAACAAAATCTTTCTAAATAGGAACACCAAATGCTGAACTTTTCAGTTTCAGTGCTAGCAGCCTTTGAAATTGAAGTTTTAAAAACCATCTATAGGAAACTGTGGTGGCACTTCAAGATTCTACTTGCTTTTCTCTGTTTTATTTACTTTTGAAATGTGCAAGGGACATTCATAGAAGTGATTGGAAAATGACTATTCCTAAAGATGGATTGATTGTAGGTAATTATAATGGTGTCCTACTCTCCAGTTTTTAACAACCTAACTAAACAAAAATTCAGGATTTTTGTTCAATTAATACACTTAATTTTTAGATCCCCTGGTTTGCATAATTAAAAATTGTGTTTTTTGTTAGGTTCTGTTGAGTTTTGTCTTGAACTCTTTTCCTTAAGTCTGATGCTGATGTTAATTAAAATAGATTAACTATCTCAGGTAATGTAAGGGGAAAGACATGTATGCTGTAAAATAAGGTACATTTCACTTTCCTCAATCTATGGGCACAAGAATGAAAAGTATTTTAACTCCTGAAAAATTCAAAGTTAATTGGCAACAATATTAAGACTCTCCTATTCCAGCAAGCCGGCCTGGCCTAATTTTCTCCCCTGTTTTAAAATTCTTTTAAATCGAAATTTTAATCTGTTTTAAATTATTGGAATTTTTAATTGTCTCGGGCTAAATTATTTAATCTGGTTTTAATTATGTTTTTTAACTTTTGTATCTATGTATTTTATTTTGTGCCTGTTCACTGCCCTGAGTCCTTCGGGAGTAGGGCGGTATATAAATCTAATAAAAAAAAAAACCAATATACTTGGAACTTTTTTTTTTTATCATTTCATTTAGAATAACAGAGTTAGAAAGGACCTTGGAGGTCTTCTAGTCCAACCCCCTGCTTAGGCAGGAAATCCTACATCACTTCAGACAAATGGTTATCCAACATTTTTTTAAAAACTTCCAGTGTTGGAGCATTTACAACTTCTGGAGGCAAGTTGTTCCACTGATTAATTGTTCTAACTGTCAGGAAATTTCTCCTTAGTTCTAAGTTGCTTCTCTCCTTGATTAGTTTCCACCCATTGCTTCCTGCCCTCAGGTGCTTTGGAGAATAGCTTGACTCCATCTTCTTTGTGGCAACCCCTGAGATATTGGAACACTGCTACCATGTCTCCCCTAGTCCTTCTTTTCATTAAGCTAGACATACCCAGTTTCTGCAACTGTTCTTCATATATTTTAGCCTCCAGTCCCTTAATCATCTTTGTTGCTCTTCTCTGCACTCTTTCTAAATATTTTTTTTTTGGCGATCAAAACTGAATGCAATATTCCAAGTGTGGAATAAGACATTATAAAGTGGTATTAACTAAGGCATTATAAAGTGGTATTAACATTTCATGTGATCTTTATTCTATCTCTCTGTTTTTGCAGCCTAGAACTGTGTTGGCTTTTCTGGCATCTGCTGCACACTGCTGGCTCATATTTAAATGGTTGTCTGCTAGGACTCCAAGATCCCTCTCACATTACTACTATTGAGAAGGTACCACATATACTGTACCTGTACATTTTGTTTTTCTTGCCTAAATGTAGAACCTTTTTTTTTTTCACCAATAAATTTCATTTTGTTAGATAGTGCCCAATGTTCAAGTCCCATCAAGATTTTTCTGTATCTTAAGTCTATCTTCTGGAGTGTTGGCTATTCCTGCCAGCTTGGTGTCATCTGCAAATTTGATGAGTTCCCCATCTATCCCCTTGTCTAAATAATTGATGAAGGTATTGAAGAGTACTGGGCCTAAAACAGAGCCTTGGGTACTCCACTGAATACACTGAAAACTTCATGTAGATGCAGTTCCATTGAGGATTACATGTTGAGTGTGGTTGTTCAGCCAGTTATGAATCCATCTGCTGGTGATGCTGTCTAACCCACATTTTTCTAGTAGTAGGTTATGGTCTACTTTATCAAATGCTTTACTGAAGTCCAAATAAATTATATTGACTGTATTCCTCTGGTCCACTAATTTTGTCACTTTGTCAAAGAATGCAAAAAGATTAGTCTGACATGATCTGTTTTTAACAAACCCATGTTGGCTTTTGGTTATTACTTTGTTTGCTTTCAGAAGATACTGTGATAATCTTTGTTGCAATGTTTACAGCTTTTTAAGATATTCAAGTTTTTGATGTCTTTAAAAAACCAAAAGCAGCTCGAAGTCAGACCCTTTGCCCCTTGGTGTAATTCTAACAGATTAATTCTGTTTTTCTTGACATGTAATTACATCCCACTAACTACAGAAATAGAAATAATCTATTACCAATTCTTGGAGAAGTTGGACCTGAACAAGGAGCCATAGGCAAAGAATGAATGGAGTTTCTATTGTTTCATCTTATTCAGCTTTTAATTCTAAAATATCTAGGTCTAACACACACACACCCTTTAGAGCTCAAAGACAGGTGGCTGGAATGATTAATCTGCCAAATTACTCTCAATAATTAGACCTTTGTTGTGGTAGTTGCTCCTTATGGACAGGTGGCCTGCAGATCAACCCACAGTTTCAGCATGAAGATAGGAATGTGCTGTTTATCAAACCAATCTCTCCTTCTTTTACTCAAAGGCACAAAAATTCCTTACTGTTTCCTTAGCCCTTTCACACCTGGAGTAGAGAACTTTGAAAACTTGTAGTTTTCTCTTAAGAGGCAGCTCTTGCTTCAGCAATTACATTCTATAGGACCAGACATTTGTATGTGTATTATGAATAGCTGAATTAAATTTATTTTCATGGAACTTTTTTGTTTTAACTTCAACCCTCATGAGTTTTGAACATTCTTCCAGTTTTTAAAACAAATTATGTTGTCTTTTGTAATCATGCTCGAGATCCAATTGTTTCGTCAAAATTATTTGAAAATGGCTCTCCATAATTTGGACACTGAAATTATTGACACATTATAAATAATGCTGTAGATCTCTTGCCAAACAGAATTATACATATTATTTTGTTTATTAGCAGTCACTTTCTATAACTCAACCATATCTACTTTTATGCTATTTTTTTTAAAAAAAACTATTCTTTATGTAGCTATTGGGAGACAAAGCAAGTAAAAGAACAGTAGTATCTTAGTGAGATAGGAAGGAGTCTTACATTTCACATTTGATCTATAGTCCAGGTAGGTTTTGTCATACTGAAGTTTTTGAAACTTTTAGCAGGCTTACACAACAAAAAAGAATATGTTGGATATGAACCCAACTCCCTATGATTGTGAACTGTTTAAAATATTATATTATTCATATCAGGTTTGCTGATTTTTTAACTGAAATATCAGGTTCTGTCATTTAATTGCACACCGTCTCAGTCACAAAGTTCTTCTATTAACCCTGCTTAATTTCTAAAATTAGACAAACAATTCAATAGTAACGTTTTAATGACAATAGAATGTCATTTGCTGACATTCTGTCAGCAAATAGATGTAGAATTAGATGAACAGACAGGCAAAGATACATTGCAGATTCAATATTAAGAAAACTGAGCATATGAATCCTGTTCAAATTTTTAAAAAATATTTGTATGCTGTAGCTTCATAGACATGGAGGAAGAATTGCTGTATGCAAAAGGTTCCAAATTCAAACTGGTTGGTTCCTATTCTATCTTGTTTATGTTAACTTTTAATGTTCAATGGCTTAATATTTCAACATTTTATATTGCAATTTTTATTATGTAAGCCACTTAGAGTTGCTTGACAGTGAGATGAGTGGCATATAAATTTAATAAATAAATAAATGTTAAATTTAACAGCATTAGGTTTTGGTTTGGATTTGGATTTCAAAGGATAGTTGATAGATTGGGAAGATTTCCCAATTTATAGACAAACCTGGACTCAAGAGACAATCAGTTTGCTCTTAGAATATACTGGGAAAAAAAAACCCATCCTTTTCTGGGTACCGAACAATGGTTATTTTCTGGACTTTGGGAAGCAATATTTTTTCTCTGGCATTGATTACCTCACACACTTGCAAACACATTTCTGCAAACCACAAGAACTTAAAAAGTCTTTTTCTTCTTTGAAAGCTGGGATCCTTAGAGTACAGAATAGATTTTTTTTTCTACTGAATTTTTGATAGGCGTATCCTGGAATAGTATATTGTGCTAATGCATTGAGCACTAAGCTTGGTGTAGAAAACTGTATTAAACTAATTATCCTTTCTTTGGTTAATACATCTAGAATGTTTGCCTGCAATTGTGGACTTGCAGCAGGGGTGAAATCCAGCAGGTTCTGACAGATTCTGGAGAACCAGCAGTGGAAATTTTGAGTAGTTTGGAGAACCGGCAAATACCACCTCTGGCTGGTCACAGAGTGCGGTGGTAATGTAGATTTTCCAATATCCTTCCCCTGCCATGCTCACCAAGCCATGCCCACAGAACCGGTAGTAAAAAAAATTGGATTTCACCACTGACTTGCAGGTATGAAAATCTGGGTCAGGCTGGCTATAGTATTTCTCCTTTCCTCACATATGGGGAGGACTTTCCTTGTACAAACAGTATTCTTTTGCTAGCTGCACCAGTTTTCTTCTCCTTTTTATTTTTATATATTCTATAGAAAAATAGAAAAGCTTCATATTGGCACAGATATTTCTCCTGGGTCTTCAATTTTCTAAAGTAAATTAGGATATGGCATGTCAGCTATCCTGAGAATAAGAGCTGTTTTTCTTCAGATGGAATTCTTCAGCAAAGGATTAAATTTTTTGCATTGAAAGAAAAGCACCTTTTATCTTCTTTTTTGTGTGTGCCTTAGCTGTAGTATCTGCTCCTCTGGCTGGTTTAGTGAGCAGTCCATCCAGAGTTCTGGTTTTGTGACTCCGTTACTCTCTATTCAGTATGAAGATGGGATGGGCTATTCAGTATGAATGGAAGGAGATGAGAATCAGTTCTGAGTAGAAAAATTGAAAAAGAATGGATGGTTAAGGCAGGTTTTGCATTTTTTCTTCAAAATTGTGAAGGCACAACAAAAAAACCTCAGTGAAATGAAACTAGGAACACAAGGCAAATCAGAGTATATCTAAAGAGCTCATTTAATGTTTTCCTCTCCAGTCTATGAATACAGAATTGCTATGTAATTTGCTCTGTTAGATATCTGGACTCTGTTCTGTCTTGGTAACAAGGTCAATGAGTTCTATTTTCTTAACAGCTTATTACAGGGTAAATTAAGTTGCGGTGATTGGTGGATTTCCTTCCAATGAGAGGGGAAAAAAATCCACCAATTGCTCTTCCTAATGTGGATTTGGATTAGAGGAGGAACTGAGTTTTGACAGATGGTTATTGCTAGCCATCTGTCAGAATCTTTAAACATAAGGACTACAGTAGCAAATTTAAATATAAGCATCAGTTCTAGCAATCCCTGCTCAGTGCCCAGTTATTTTTTCAAAGGATTTAATATCTAATGCCAATTATCCTTGCTGATTAGCTGAGGCTAATTGCTCAACTTCCATTGCTGCAGCAGTTAGGCACCTATCTCAATCATATGCCAAGGAGACAGCAACTCATGCCTTGATCACTACACAGACTACCACAATGTGCTCTGTGTTGTCCTTTAGATGAGTTGGAAGCTACAGTTGCTTGGAAATGCAATGACGGGCAACCCCATCCTGTAGAATTATACCTATCCTGAAGTCCCTGCCTTGGCTGCTAGCTGACTTCCAATTCAAGAGCTAGTTATTATTTCTAAAGATCTTCATGGTATTGCATCAGTTATATCAACTAATATAACAAGTTAGGCAATGCCTTGCCAATACTTAATGGGTATGAGGTTTTAGGGCTCATATATCTCAGAGCCTCATCCTTGATTGCAGAACTCTGAAGAACATTCATCCTTCCAACAGCCTGGAACAGGTCTTCACCAGCATAGGTACTAGGAAGTAGGGTAGACATCCATCCCCAGCCTCAGAATGGTATCTCTGTCACTGTGAGTGCCTCTTTAGTAAGCAATAAATCTTTCCTGGCTTCAATTGGTTGACTATCTCCTGACTGAAGCCAGCTGCCCACAGATGTTGCTGTGGTTGTGGCTGTCCACTAGGAGACTTAAACAATGATATGGCGGCCACCTGTAGATTGGTATTCTTATTTTGTGGTTCTTGACTTGTGTTTATTCTTGCCTTGCTTTGTGTTTCTGGATGTTTTTGATTCTGGCTTACTATGACTCTGGTTCTTTCTATAGTAGTTTTAAGATTCTGTACATTATTTACCAAGAGAGCCCTGGATTCTATTTACTTCCCTCCCTCTTCTTTCAATGAACTTGATGTATACATAAACATTCCAAAATCATCCTTTCATATACATCTGCACATCATCCTTTCTTATAACACCATTCCTGCTTGTCTTTCTCCCTCTGCTCTCCCTGTGCATTCCCCCTTCCTGTGACTTGCTCCTCCACTTTCAACTGGCAATCCTCAACAGAAGTGCCCTGAGCGTGTGTGTGTGTGTGTGTGTGTGTGTGTGTGTGTCATAGTGTATCCTTGATTGTGTATCCTGGAGGTGTCCTGTTTGGTGGGTTTGCGTGTTTTAAAAAGACACAGCTATAACTCACGTACACACATACGTGCATAATCCTAGCATGTTTTTGACTCCAACTTCCCCTTCTAAGTTCAGCAAGCAAATATGTATTTAGCATCTATACCCTTCTTGCTTCTGCATTGATCCTTGCTATGTACTTGCCTCCAGCTCCCTCACAAGCTCTACAAACAGATGCAAACACTTTTTCTATTTTGTTGGTCTCTGGTCTTCTGTAACAGGGACAGAAAAGAGAGTATCCCCATTCTTATGAGGTCTGTGGGGCGTGGATCAGTTGACAGGCATTCTTAGTGGTGGCCCCTTCTCTTTGGAATACCTCACCACAAGAAACGAGGCTGCTCCCCTCCCTTCTTCTTAAACCTAATGTTATTCCAATGAGCATTAAGTCCCTGTACCTCTTACATATTTAATTATAATTATAATTAATTATAATTTCTTTAGATGTTATGATTTTGACTATATATTTTGTTGTGCAGCTCACCACCCAATAACTTGGGGTGGCTTATAAATATGACAAATAAATAAATCTTTATTGCCCTTTTCTTGATGTGTTCTATTTTGAATGTTTCTTAGAGCTAGTGTGGTGCCCAGAACTGGATGTTAGTTGGGTCCTACTGGAGTAAAAGAAATAGAATATTAATTCCTTGAAAAAAATATTTTAATAGATGCATCTTAAAACTGCTTGCCTTTTTTTCAACCATATCACATTACTGATATTTAACCTGAAATCCATTATGATTCTTAAATCCTTTCCAAAAACAACCCCAGAATGAATGTGTGATTGCCTGCGTTCAGGCAGGCTGAAATGGATTTCAACTTCCAATGAAATGTAATGCATTTTGCAAGAGTCTGGCGACATCAGATTGTAAAACAGATTATTTGGTTTGTATGTGATGGGGAGCAGGATAAGATTTAGCTTTGTGCTTTCAAAGTTAGAATAGGACAATGTGTTATGTCTTATCTCTTGCAGAGCTTAGTCTATCATCTTGCACTAGTTTCCCCTTTATGACCTGTGTCCTGTGATATTGCTTCTCAATTCTTCCTCTGTCCAAAACAGCAGAACAATTGTTGAATGTAGTCCTCAGGGCAAGTCAGCAAAATGAATAGGCTTTAAGAGCAACAGCTATGTACTAAATGCAATATACAACATTACACTAGGCAAACAGCAAGCATAGAAAACTTTGCCTAGTTGCTAGGAAACATGAATACAGACCTGTTCAAATAAGTCTGCACCTGAGTTGCCCTGTTGAGAGAAAGAGAGAGGGGGGGAGAGAGAGAGGGAGGGAGGGAGAGAGAGGGAGAGAGGGAGAGGGAGAGAGAGGGAGGGAGAGAGGGAGGGAGAGAGAGAGGAGGGAGAGAGAGAGAAAGAGAGGGGGGAGACAGGGAGAGAGAGGGAGAGAGGGTCACAGGGAGAGAGAGAGGCGGAGAGAGGGAGAGAGAGGGAGAGGGAGAGAGGGGGAGGGAGAGAGGGAGAGAGAGGGGGAAAGAGAGGGAGAGAGAAAGAGAGGGGGAGAGAGTGTGTGAGAGAGAGTGAGGGAGAGAGAGGGAGGGAGAGAGAGGGAGAGGGAAAGAGGGAGAGAGAGGGGGAGGGAGGGAGAGAGGGGGAAAGAGAGGGAGAGAGAGAAAGCGAGAGAGGGAAAGAGGGAGAGGGAAAGAGAGAATGTACATGATGGATAAGCGAACTCTTAGTTTTTACTTCCTTGAGAAGTTTCTTTGTTGTTTCTGCTTTAGCAATGATTTAGAATAGGGTTCAGGTCTGGTATGCCGATAGCAAATATGCAAGGCCTTTTTTTTATCAAGTATTTTGATTTAAAATACTTACATCCTGCCTATCTTTTACAGACTTATATTCAACTTACAACGGACATAACACACATTAACGTTTTCCATTGATGATGGGTGTCTTCCATATGTGCTAACAGTTTACCAGCATAATATGGAGTTGGGGCAGGCGTGCAAAAGCATTGGGAATTTCATCTCAGTACAATGTCCATTTGTAAGCAACTTACTTCCCCCCACCCCACTCTTTCTTCTGAATTATTAGTTGTTTGGAAGCTTATTTCCAGCAAGAGGAGGCCTTGCAGGAAGAATTATCTGTTGGAGAGATCAAGCACCTGGGATCTGTCCACATCTGGAGTGGACAGATGATTTCTACAGGATACTAAACACTCCATAAAAGGAAACAGTCAAACTAAGACTGTGTTTGTCTTTGGATACTCAGTCTATGGAAAAATGTGCCTTTGCTACTGTGAAGAAGATATGGGTTCACCAATAGTCTGGATTTTCAATCAGAGTCATTGTTTAAATTAAGAATTGAATTTTTCCAAGCACCTATAGTGAGGCCCTCAGAACCCTTTCCCTTTAGCTGGCATTATCCTGTTCAGTAGAGAAAGATATTTTAGCCAGGTCTGTGGGATGCATTAACTTCAAATATATGTCAATCTTAGTGCCCTTCCAATATATGAATTCCACACCGCTACATGCTGTACCTAATATAGTCCCAGAAATGTCTGTCTTGCTTTGGTCACACACAAGCTACATTGTGCTCCAGCAAATCCTCTGAAACAGATGGATTTAAATGAAGATACACAGTTCTCCATTACTGATTCCTGAAATTACATTAAGTCACAGATTTCGAATGATACCATTTTTAAGAAAAGTAAAGGAGAAAAAAAAAACATTTATTCAATTTCTATAACTACCCAACTCAACCAAGCGACTCTAAAATGTTAAGAAAAAAAAGTAGATCTAGTACATCACTATGGTCAATTTTAAGGGACACTGGGAACTTTAATTCAGCAACATCTGGATTAAACTCTGGTGTAGTGAACGTTACAAAAGCACACCCATTGTAAGATTGTTGTGAAATGCAAATGAAGGTAAATATATGTGCCTCAGGAAAATGTTGCAGGATCTAATTTGAGTCAGTTGTAAACCTTTGGTCCCAGAAATGGACTCAGATTGAATCCTGACTAGTTACGATTACAATATTTATTTTGAGAGCCAGTGTGTTATAATGGTTAAGTCTCAGGGTTCCCAGGCAAAACGCAGCAAGACACAGAATTACCAATGTAGGTCTCTTTGGTTTAATGCTGGTTTAATATGCGCTGGCTCCAGGTACACACTGCAATCAAAACAAAAATGAATTCGGTGCTACAATCAGCTGGTCTGTGATGCCTAACTGTCATGCCCATCACCCCATCACGCTGTTCCAGGGTATTAGCCCATCAGCTCAATGAATTCCTTTCATCACCAGTGATCTGTGGGCCATTTGGGATTTCTTGTGCATAATCTCTAACCCCAGCGTGCGCGCCCCCCTACACCCCGCACACAGTCGCCTAACACCCAGTGCCACCATCCCCTTCATGTGAATCATGGTCTGTTTCCTTCTTCCATTTCATCGCTTCCGCGTTAGTGTTGTCGAGCGTAAGGCTGGGCTCGGCATTAAGATTTTTAGTTAGAACAATGACTCCAGGCTTGACTGGAAAGTTTGTAGGGGGATCACATACACATAGCCCAGCCCAGCTATCATTGTTCTGCTTTAAATAATTCCACCAGGTGTTTTACTCTATTCCTTGGGGGATTCTAGATTGACAATTGATCTCACAAATGAAGATCTGGAATTGCATCTGTACGGTGGATGATTTGGGCTTGATTTGGAATGAGGAAGGCAGTAGAAGGTCTCCTTTCTCTGATACTGTTGAAAACGACAAATCTCTGAATGTTTTTTTTTTAAATAAATAATAATAAGGAGGTTAATGGGATTCCAGGACTGTAGGCTAGAGTAGGAAGCTGAGAAAACATTTCAGCAGACAATGGTGGCAAATTGCTACTGTACTATAGCCAAAAATATCTTGACTCCTTCCATGAAATCACCAGATGTTGAGCTCAATTTACCTTTTAATGAATATTATATAGCAATGCACTCAATGCACATTATATTTAGGTCATTTCGAGATGAGATTTAGATCCATTGTTTAGATAGGTATTATGCTAGAAGCATCTGCAACTGCAGTTAATAGATAATGTAACCCGAATAGGGACTGTCACAGAAGGAAGCAATAAAGGTAAAGATTCCTTTGAATTAAGTTCTACTCCTGGGGGAAGCAGTTTAAGCATTGTCTTTTTCTGACATTTCTTTCCATCCCCTAAATTCCTAGTCTAGCCCTTGGACCTGGGATTTCCTGGTGATCTCAATCGAAGCACTAATGAGGCCTACCCTTAATTTTTTTGAAGATCAACAAATTGACTAGAGCTACCTTCTCATAAAAAGGCAGGATTTTTAACCCTGTGTACAGATGATGAAAGGGGATGTAGTGGGTCAGTGGCTAAGATGCTGAGCTTGTTGATAGAAAGGTTGGCAGTTCAGTGGTTCGAATCCCTAGTGCCACATTACAGGTGAGCTCCCGTTACTTGTCCCAGCTTCTGCCAACCTAGCAGTTCAAAAGCACGTAAAAAATGCAATGGGGATCACCTTTGGTTGGAAGGGAACAGCGTTCCATGCACCTTTGGCATTTAGTCATGCTGGCCACATGACTACGGAGACGTCTTTGGATAGCGCTGGCTCTTTGGCTTTGAAACGGAGATGAGCACCACCCACTGGAGTCAGGAACAGCTAGCACATATGTGCAGGAGAACATTTACCTGTACCTTACAGATGATGAACTGTATTGTTGCTGAAATACATAAATGTTTATTGAAATTTCAAACAAAAGAAGACCAAGTAAAAATATGTATGATAAAGTTTATTAAAATATTTGAATTGGCTAGGAGCTCCTTCTCCTAAAGAGATGTTGAGTTCAACATTGTGTACAAATAGTGAACATGTAATTGCTAAAATATATAAATATTGATTGAAATCTGAAACAGAAGAAGACCAAGTAAAGAATAAACAATAAAGTTTGTTAAAATATTTGGTAATTATTTTATTTATTTATTAAATCATTATTATTAAATGTATTAAATTATTTATCAAATGTATATGCTGCCCATCTCACTCTCAAGCCACTCTGGGTGGCTCACATTAAAAAATGATAAACATTAATACTAAAATTGTAAACTACAGATGGAACAATGAAAAATATGTTGATAATATTATATTACAACAGGTTTTTAAAAAATAAAATGACATACCTTTATGACACCAGAAAAAGTGTCTAGAATAAAGGGACATCAAATTTACGTAAGAAAAATGAACAAGAAGGGCATTTTATCATGTTTGGTAATGTAAAAAAGCTAGAAAATTCTGGATTAATACATTTGATTCACGGGATTCTAAAGATTAATATATATTTGAGACTAGGTTTTCTTTTGGGTTTGATAGACAAGCAGTTGGAAAAAAGTTATGGTATTTTGTTAGTATACATGATATCTGCAGAAACATTATTGTATGCAGAAAAATGGAAAGATTCATGACTACCCACAATGGAGGAATGGTTTATGAAGATGATTGAACTTGCTTAGAGGGCTAAATTGACTCCTTGATCAAAGAAAAGACAATGTCTACATTGATAGCTGACTGCAAATCCCCTATAAATTACTTTTACAGGAAAAATGAACTAAGATTTATGGTTTTGACATTAGATACGAGAACCTTAAAGAAAGAAGAGAGTTATGATATAGCCATAGAATAAGAGGAAACATTTGTAATTATACCTATAACTGCTGTAAGGAAGATTGGAAGCTAGTTCTTTGTATTTTAAAAATCTTTAATAAGATACATATGATAAAATGCAAAGATTATGAAGTTTTCTCTGCCTTCTTCTCTTTTTCTCTCTCTCCCTCCCTCTCTCTCCCTCCCTCCCCATCTATCTCTGTCTACCTACCTACCTATCATATATATGATGTGTGTGTGTGTGTGTGTGTGTGTATAAATCATCTAATTGATAACATACATTGTATGTTTTAAACGACCCCTCTCTGACTCTTGCATCTTAGAGATGTGCAAATAATGAAGCACAACGATAAGTTCATCTTATCAAGCAGAATTTCTTGAGACATTCTTTCCCATTCTTCAGTAAAATGCCAGACTATTCTGACACCTTTATGCTTTTTACAAAATTACGATTGTATCATCTCTGGATTCACCAGCATCATGTTACTTCACAGTCACAGGCTTACAACCCCATTTCCTGGCCGGATGCTCTCCCTCCTCCACAGTGGCCTCTAAACACCTTATTTCCAGTGGGTTGAATTTCCTTTCCTGACATCTGCTGTAACTATTCCCTTCCCATTCACAAAACTGGATGATGCCTACTCATTTGCTCAATAATAGCTTATGCACAGGAAGGTGTCAAGTATCTTCTCTCTCTCTCTCTCTCTCTCTCTCTCTCTCTCTCTCTCTCTCTCTCTCTCTCTCTCTCTCTCTCTCTCTCTCTCTCTCTCCTCCCTCCCTCCCTCCCTCCCTCTCTCTCCCCTCTCTCTGAAAGGATTTAGCTGAGAACCAGAAACACGTTATCCTTCTCCCTCATGAAATCCCTAGGTGAATATGCATAACGAGACAGTGGGGGAAAACAATTCTCTCCACAAAGAAATGGAACAGGTCATCCATGTCCTCTTTCACACAAGGTATCTATTTAGGACATAATTTTCCTACTTTGTCAAAAAGATGTGGCTGGGTATTGAAGTTATCCTGAACATTGCCATATACTGGGAAATTCTAAATGTTATTTTGTGTAAGGCCACTTGGTTTATGTGCCACATTTTCCCACCATGTTGGTTTTTGAAACTCTAAATTATTTTCTGTGAGATGACTTAATCATTTCCATGCCCTTTAAGAGAAATCCTGAACTTTCAAGCAGGCAATGTTTCCCATTATTCTTTGGTGGAGTTTTCCACCAGACCTCATGAAATGACACACTAATGCACTATAAAATCCTTTCCCTAGAGATGGAAAACAAGTGTACCCATTTTCCTCAATTAAGGTGGGAAGAAAATGCAAAAAAATAAAATAAAATTGTGGAATAGATTGGAAGTCAAGTCTTACAAAAATAAATATTTTTTCAGGGAAGACTTGGACTCTTGGATTCTTCTTAATCTGGCTAGGATTTCTTCATACAAATGAGCCAGAGTAGAAGCTTTGGGGCACCATATTTACCCCAACTGAAATATATCCTTTTCCATTTTTGTCTTTTGAATGTAGTAATTCCCTGATAATTTTCTCTTTATCCCCCTGCTGTAAATGTATCATTCTGTCCTTTGGTTGTTTTCATAAGCATTTGTTTTTGCAGCTGGGTTCATGTGGACAAATGTACATTAAAGATCCACAATGATCCTCCACTAGGAATCAATGGTAGGAACAAGTAGAAAGCACTGGTGATGCAGGGTGAGAGGGATTGCCAAAATGGAAACCATTCCTCATAAACAGCTTTTTATACTGTTCATATTGCATCTGCCCCTTGATCTTAGCTAGCATTCTGGAAGATACTGTATATCCATAACCAAGTCCACCCTATGTTTCTTCTTTGAATGTTAATAGAAAAAGCACTCTAGATAATAGAACCTGTCAAAAAAGCCAACACATTCCTAGGCTACATTAACAGAGGGATAGAATCAAGATTGCACAAAGCGTTAATAAAGTTTTATAATGCCTTGGCAAGACCATATTTGGAATGTTGCATCCAATTTTGGTTGCCACAATATATTAAAAAGCTATTGAGACTCTGGAAAGGGTACACAGAAGAACAATACAAATGATTAGGGAACTGAAAGGTAAACTGTATGAAGAATGATTGCAGGAATTGGGATGTCTAATTTAATGAAAAGAAGGACTAGAGATGACATGATAGCAGTGTTCTAATATCCGAGGGCCTGCCACAAAGAGAGGGTCAAACTATTCTCCAAAGTACTAAAGATAGAACAAGAAGCAATGAATGGAAATTAATCAAGTAGAACCAACACAGAACTAAGGAGAAATTTCCTGACAGTTAGAACAATTAATTTGTGGAACAACTTGCCTTCAGAAGTTGTGGGTGCTCCAACACTGGAAGTTTTTAAGAAGAGATTGTCAACCATTTGTCCAGAATGGAATAGGGTCTCCTGCTTGAGCAGAGGATCGGACTAGAAGACATCCAATATCCCTTCCAACTCTCTTATTTTGTTATTCTAGACATTCTTTGGTTGAAAGGAATTCTATTGGTCTCTTGCATTGATACCTTAGTGGTGTTTTTCCCCCTTCCTGTTCAATCATATTCAATTCTTGGAGACTGCTTGGACAAGTCCCTGCAGTCTTCTTGACAAGCTTTTTCAGAAGTAATTTGTCATTGTTTCTTTCCTAGGGCTGAGAGAGAGACTGGCCCAAGATCATTTAGCTGGCTTGGTTTCTAGCCTGATGCCTTAACCACTGCACCAAATTGGCAGTATTTACTAATCCTGTCTAAATAGCAATGGAACTATATGAGTTTAAATAAAATAATAGTATTGATCATCAGTTCCATCACTCTTTAATTCATATTTGCATTGCTGTCTCCGCTTTCACTGAAAAAGAAGGAAAAGATAAAAGTACAATTACAAAAAAGATCCTCCTCTTCTTCCAAACAACTGGCAAGAGAGAGAGAAGGGGGAAATAAAAAGCTTAATTATGCCCACATGTGGGGCACATCATAGGGATTAGTCAGCTTCCCCTAGGTCAGGAGTTTCAGACTGGACAGAAGCCAAGATTAATATTTGAGCTGAATCCGGTGTGGAAGCCTAAGTGTTAATAGCACTGAATCAGTAGGTCCTGCATAGTCTTTGTGAAATGTAAACAACATCCATTTACTGCCAGAGGTGTAAAGTCTTGGAGAGTCTTATAATTCAAAGACACGAGATAGACAGTTTTTTTAAAAAAAGCTGTGAAAATGGTGAACGCACCACCACTTAGATTGGGAACAATGTACATATAGTGTATCTGTGTTTGGTAGACATTTAATATTTTTTCCAGCTTTCAAATCCTTCAGGTAAATTGATACAAACATCAATGTGCCTCTGAAGTGTTATTTTAAAAGCCAGGAAATCAGGAGATTTGAACTAGAAGCTGTGAAGGAGACCAGAGACTATCTGATCATGAAAAACAAAAGAGAAATGTTTGATCAATAATAAACAAATGTGAGAGCCATGAGTTCACTTTGGTGATTTAGTAAATATTAGTGTGAATGGAAGCTGGGGCTCTATGTTATGCCCTCCAATCCTTTTTTTTTTTTTTAAACATGGAAAACGTCTACAGATGCTATAACCACAAGTCTGTAGTTTATGCACGGTCAAAATCCCTGATTCTTCTCACAAAATACTCTATTTAACTGTCTTTTAGACTGGTTCTATGAACACAGGGACAGCACATGAAAAGTAGATAATTTATAGCATATAGTTCATATCCTATGCATGTTTTCATATCCTATTTCATGTTTTATATGAATTAACAGCATCCAGCCATAGTTAAACAAGAAAGGGTGACTTGGGGGCTGGGTTGAAGAAATCAGGGGTCCAGAGGAGAATCAAGGTTCCTCTCTAAGGAGAAGAAAATAAGGACTTGAACAAGTAAAAACTGCATAACTAGAATTTCCAGATTTTTATTCTCAGCTAATGGTCTCAAACAGAGTCAGTTAGTTTGGATAGTAACAGAAAAATAGATAAGGACCATGAAGATATAATAGCTTAGTGGGTAACTAATTGAGTATCAGATCTGGGAGCATGATGATGATAATGTTCCATCAAATTATTTCTGACTTTTAGACTTTCTCCATAATGATCTATTAGCTCTTCAAAGGTTTTACCCATTGTTACTGTAATTGAGTCCATCAGACTTGTTGCTGATCATCTTCTCTCTCCTTCCACCTTTTCCAGCTTTAGAGCCTTTTCAGACAACTAAGTCTTTCCATAAAATGTCCAAAAGAGGATAATTTGAGATTGGGCATTTGTGCCTCAAGTGAGAACTCTGAGTTGATTTGTTTGATGATCCATTAGTTTGTTTTCTGGATTGTCCATGGTATTCTCAGGGTCTTCTCCAACATCAAAGTTTGACAGTGTCTATACTCTTCCTATTCTGTTTCTTCAAAGTCCAACTTTTTCCCTCATAAAATGTCATAGAGAATACCTTCATCTTATATGATTCTGATTTTTATAGGTATAGACACACCATAGCATTTGAATAACTTTTCCAAGGCCTTAATAACTGCTTTACCAAGCACTAGTTTGTGGGGTACTTCTTGACTGCTTATTCCTTTACTGTTGATGGTTGGTCCTAAAAGAAAGAAGCTATTCACCATTTCAATATATTCATTTCCAATTCTAAGGCCAATTGCTATATCTATTTTCATTAGCTTTGTCTTTATATTTAATTTTAATCCCATTTTTTAACTTTGCTCCTTAACTTGCTTATAAATTCCTATAAATGGCTAAAATGCAGTACAACAGGCAAACTCTGTTCACAGTCTGGAGTTCAATCCTCAAGGTTGACTCAGCTTTCCATCCCTCTGTGGTCAGTAAAATGGTTGGAGGCAGTATGCAATTAATGCTTACATTGTAAATTGCCCAGAGAGTCTTGTAAAGCGCTATGGGGCAGTATGCAAGCACAAATGCTATTGTTAACTTTTATTATTAGAGATTGCAGATCCTTTGCATTTTTGGCTATCATCAACATAGTGTAGGTTACTGAAGTTTTTTCTCCAATTTTAAAACCATGCTCATTTTTTTGGCTTCCCTTAATATATATTCAATGTCTAGGTCGAAAATATATGGGCAGAGTAGATATCCTTATCACACCCCTTTGTCCACCTGGAACAATTTGGTTTCATCATGTTCTGTCCATACTATGGCTTCCTGACCACCACCCCCTCTCTCTACACACACATACATACACACACACACGTTTCTCATGATATGTTCTGAGATTCCCAGTTTTCCAAAGGCATTCCACAGCTTGACACAAAGGCCTTTCTATAATCAATGAAATATTTGCAGACTTTCTTTCTTCACTTATTCTTTATGGATTTTTTTTGTATTCATGGGAATAGTGCTTTGTGTTCCAAAAAAGAACCTGATGGATGTTGGAGAATGTGTATTTTACCTGAATAGAATAGAACGGTTCATATCTCCTCTGAGACTTGAGCTTGGTCTCAGTGACTGAAACAATAAATTGTCCTTTAACTTCAGTTCCAGATGCAATCAATTTCACTTCAATTTTGTGACAACACTACACTAAAACTTCTGTAGTTTTTCACAACTGGGGTCTTAAAGCTATAAACTATAAATGTAATCAGATGGGAAAATTATGACTAGCCACATGTTGTAGGTCTGCAGTGCAAGGGACTATGGTAACTGTGCCTGAGGAGAACAGGAGGGTGATAGCATATGGGGGTACACGTGAACAAATAAAATATTTATGCATTCAAACCTTAGCTTTACCATCTGCTTTTGTCCAAGAATCCATGGTGTCATATGTGGTCTTTTTTTCCTGCACAGTAGTCTTCTGCAAACTGGTTGATTACTTCAAAGTTATCCAGTGAGTTTCTACAGTCAAAGCACATTGGGCCTCTATCTTCCTGGTCTAAATTCTAACTACTACATCTCATTGGCTAAAGATTCTTGTCTCTTCAGAAGAGTGAACTAAAAGATCTGTTTAAGCTCTTTGTCCGGTATTTGTTTAGCTTGTGTTTAGCTTGCAGAATGCACAGGCTATAAGATTCTACATGCAACAAGTACATAAAGAGGGAAATAATGGGTGCAAACCAATGGTGAGTTATAAGACCAACATTTGAAGTCTATGGAGAAATGTAGCCTGAAACCCCCGCCCCCCAAAGATGAACAATTTGAACCCAATGTATTCAGCTTGCCAAATTAGATCAATGGTTCAAAATCAAGTCAAAAGCTTGAATCAAACTGATGAGTCAAGCTGGATCTTCACTGAGTCACAGACAAAGAAGTTAATTTGGCACCTGAGTCCAGACATCCATATTTTTCCTACTAATATATTGCTAGCTCCCTTGCACATTACTTAGAATAAATATTGAACAAACTTAATCATAACTAATATTTTTAAAGCGGTTTGATCAATATGCATTAACAATAAGAGAAAAAATTACCCAGATCTGTGATAGGGAAAGCCTACAATAAAAAGTGTAAGGTTGACAAAAACAGCCATCTTTTTTAATACTTGTTGTTCAAGCAGCCAAGTTAAACAGACAATTAGAGCTTAATGTGCCTCCCACAGACACCAAATATGGGTTTATGGATCCCAGCAGAGCCAGCCCAAGACTTAGGTGTATAATGTTTATTTTGGCTGCCTATATAACTAACTCTTTCCAATTCTTTGTTTCTTGACTCATGTTATACAAATCACACCTACAGGATACTTTAAAATATGCCCCCCCCTTTCTGGCTTCTATTATTTTAATTTTGATAAAGACCCTCATATTGCTAAATTTAAAATATTGTTTTTTCATCAACATGACAGTTTGCATATTACTGGCATGTTGCCAAATGTTAAATAACAAGAATATAATCTTAGTGTTTGTTATAGTTCAGGGATTTTTCTCCTTTTATACGGTTTTAGCTTTTATGTGTTGCTTGCTTCAACATTCTCTTCAAAATATTTATTACTGAATTGTTGTGAGCAGCTCTAAAAGAGCTCTTATGGCTTCAGCCTAATAATACAACTACTTAATAAAGAATAATGAAAGGATAAGTATCTGGAAGTCAAGATTTTCCTACTGAAATGTCAGTGACAAATTTTAGCATTTAGTTTTTACGAGCCAGACCTACGTTTCACAGAACTGCCCATTAATTGTGGTGGTACTAACTTTTGGCTGAAATTATATTTTCACAACTAAGTAGGACATATTTTTAAACTTTAAAGTCAATCATTGGCTTTAAAATTGAATATGGGCAAAATATCTGTTCTAAAAAGGGCCCCTCCCAAATTTTTTTAAAACAGAACTGGAGTCAGTGGGAGCAGACTCTTAGCAGAGATTCTATGTAGTATTCAGAAGCTACAGGTGGCACAGAATGCAGCTGAATAGGCTGGCCTATGTAATGCAAGTTGCATTATTTGCTGGGTTGCTTCTAGGTCCAATTCAAGGCATTGTTTATCACCTTTAAAGCCCTTTATGGCATGGAATTAGGTTACCTGTGGAGCCGTCTCATCCCAATGAGATTGGTCTGCTCCACTTGCTTCAGCAGAAGGGGCATGCTATGGACTCCATAAGTCAAGGAATTTCAGCTGGTGGGGTCCAAGAGAAGAGCTTTTTCTGCCATGGCTCTTGTTCTAATGCCTCTCAAATTGAGATCTACCCCCACTGTCTTGGCTTTCCAGAAGGTCTTAAAAACCTGGCTCTGCCAATTGGCTTGAGGACCTAATGGGGGTGATCTATGTTGGAGGTGGTTAGTGGACTAAGAAATGATCCCATCTCTATACCATTTGTCTATTAGTTCCTAGGATAAAGGTAAAGGCTCCCCTCACACATATGTGCTAGTCTTTCCCAACTCTAGGTGTTCATCTCTATTTCAAAGCTGAAGAGTCAGTGCTGTCCGAAGACGTCTCCATGGTCATGTGGCCAGCATGGCTAAATGCCAAAGGCACATGGAACGCTGTTACCTTCCCACCAAAGTGGTTCCTATTTTTCTACTTGCATTTTTTATGTGCTTTTAAACTGCTAGGTTGACAGAAGCTGGGACAAGTAACGGGAGCTCACCCCATTATGCAGCACTAGGGATTCGAACCGCTGAACTGCCAACCTTTCGATTGACAAGCTCAGAGTCTTAACCACTGAGCCACTGCGTTCCCTATTGGTTCCTAGTTTGCCCAATTTTTGTTAATTTTAATGTTTTAATGTTTTTCTATGCTTGTTTTTATGATGTTGTAAGCCACCTAGAATCCCTCAACAGTGAGATGGGTGGCATATAAATTTAATAAATAAAATAAAAAAACAAAATAAATACCGTACATGTAGGAAGCTTCATTGTTAGCTCCTAACTGAGGTGGGAAGAAAGAGTACATTTACTTTTGCAATGAAGTGTCATATGACTGAAAATATCAAAATCTTACAATCATTGTATAGAAGTTATAATCTTAAAGAAAAATCTTTCTACTCCATTGTTTCCCCTTTACGTCATAGTTTCATATGTTATTATGATATGGTATTATTATCATCTCTGAAGCACAATGCAACTTTCTGTCAAGGGACCAACCAACATTTGTAACCTGGTTAACATTTTCAGCATTTTCATATAACATGACCTGACATCAAAATGTGGCAGAAAATGGCCACCTTTAAAATTTTATTGCCATGTTTGCCTCCCAAAAGAACAAGGGCAGTCTGAAGAAGTTTAACCAGTCCTGTCTTAATGTCTAAAAGAGACATTGCAGTTGACTCAGTTGCAAGGTGATAGGGATTATATAAAATGTAATGTCATAATTAGAGATCTTTACAGTGGATGCTATTCAAGACTTGATTAAGAATACTTTCCAACTTGGGATGTTGCCAACAATTGGCAAATGGAATTAACCTTCCTGGAATTAATTCCAGGGACTATATAAATTGATAGTTGTTAATGCAAAGAGAAGGGCAGGATGGATTTTCCTCCACAGCAGCAATGTTTGCACCAAAGTCAATGCCTTTTCCAATATCGCTTCCTACAGGATTAATTCTAAGGTTGGCAGAGTCCTTGGCAAAGAGACTAATTCCCTCCAACACCAGTGAGTCTTTGTAGTGATCTTAAAGAATTCAGGCTTTGCATATTCAGAGTTCAGAGTTGTGAGTTTAAGTGTGACTCAGAACCTAGTACTCCATTCAGTTTTGTGCACCTGTGCATCTTTTGCCAGGGCTTAGCTAAATGAAAAAAAAGCTCAACAAATGCCATTAATAATCATTTAAACAAAAAAAGAAAGAAAAGATGTTTGATTTAAGTGAAAATTCTTGTTGTTGTTTTTTAAAGAACTAATTTCCATTGGATTTTTTTTAAAATGAGAAACAAGATTGTGTGAACTTCTGGATGTACAAAAAATAAAAAAAAAATAAAAAATTAAACAAGTTAGAAATAATTTGCAATAGCCATCCTGGCCTCCAACTTAGTGGCACCACACAGCTTCCTCCATTAAGGAACAGAAAGATACAATTTTCCAAATGTCCCCTTACATAAAAGAAAATGAATAAGTCATATTACTTGTCAGTGGCAGAGTTAAGCAGAATTTTAGATTGTTTTTCTAATGGTAGTGTTTTTAATAAAGCCAAACTGTTAATCCTTATTGGAATTTTACCCTCTTTACCTTTAAGATTTAAGTTGAGATGAAAAGAAAAGTCATCTTCAACTTTTATTTTATAACTTACAGAAGAAGATACACACCTAGTTGTATTTTGCACACATTTTGATTTGTTGATTGTCTTGTTCATTTCAAAAAACACCAGATGAACATGGAGAGGGAGTCATGGTGGCTTACTGCAATCTCTTTGGGGAACATCTTTTCATATGGTCCCGTTGAACTCTACCCCACCAGAAGAGCAACATCTGAAACTTAGAAAATGGTTCTTTTCATCCTTTGGCTTAGAGAACCGATTTCTTCTTGTTTTAAAAGTTTCTCCGAACCTCTTGCTTTCCAGTGGTAAAAGCAGCAGAGAGGATTTTAAAAAAAGTTATTATTGTACCTTGGAGATTAGGGGACTGGAAAAGGCTGTATTGATGTGAATGAACACATTATACCTTTGTTGTTTTGACTAAGGAGAAAAAAGCTTGTGAATTTTAATTTTTTTAAAAAAAAATTGATTTGCAAGCATTTATAGAGACATTGTTCAATGTATTTCTTTAACTATAACAAATCATAAAGTATTTTTTGAGGGCATTCTTTTTCTCCTCTCTCCATTGGGCTTATTTTTATTTATCTCACCAAGTGGAAAGTAGCTTTTGAAAATTTAGGGAAAAAAATACTACTAAGGTCTAATTGCAGCAGCAAGTGCTCAGTCAAAGATATCCTTGGGCAACTTCAATAATGAGCTTATAATTTTGTCTCAGAGATCACATTCTGTTAAGGAGTGTCTGACTACAGAATACTGAGAAAGCATGCTGTATAGGCAGTATGGCTTACTGTACTAGGTACATCTCAAGCACCAGTTTAGATGGAGTATTCTTAATAAGGATCCATAGATATTTGTCAGTATTACATTAATGGGCTGTCCAGGAACATGAAGTTGGAATTAGAGGCTGCCTTTCTGTTGTGAAGGGGCCATGACTTATGGGACATGCTATATACAGAGTTACTATCAATGGTGGGTTTCAAATTTTTTTACTACCGGTTCTGTGGGTGTGGCTTGGTGGGCGTGGCATGGCTTGGTGGTCATGGCAGGGGAAGGATACTGTAAAATGTCAATTCCCACCCCAATCCAGGAGAAGGTTACGGCAAAATCCCCATTTCCTCCCAATCAGCTGGGATTTGGGAGGCAGAGAATAGATGGAGGTGGGACCAGTCAGAATTTTTACTACTGGTTCTTCGAACTACACAAAATTTCCGCTACTGGTTTTCCAGAACTGGTCAGAACCTACTGAAACCCACCTCTGGTTACTATGTCCACACATCCCCTCTCTCCAGCTAAAATGCTTCATCAATGCTTAACGCATTGTAAGCCACCCTGAGTCTCCGGAGAAGGGCAGCATATAAATCAAAATTTAAAATAAATAAATAAATAAATTAAAATCAGTGGTGTCAATGCACTTAGGTGTTGGGGATAGATGTAACGGAATATGCAGGAATAGTGTGGGGGAATATGCAGGAATGGTTTAGTAACCCAATACTTTCCCAGAGAGTAGCCACACTCTAGAATCACTCAAGATACATCAAGTAGTTCAGAGGGTTATAGCTTTACCTTGGTGAAATTCTACCTATTAGGTGAAAGCAAATAAAAGATTCAATTGAATTGGATTTCACTGTTTTGTCTCTGGACTTGAGCCTGACAATAGCCTAGGTCTGAGAGACTTGCTTTTGGATTAAGTAACATTGAGATAGATGACAGCCAGTATTTTATTATAAAGTAATATGTTTATTATTATATTAATAAACAAATACATTTATTATAAAATAGTTCCCCAAGAAGCTTGGACTGGTGATCTATGATGTCAGAAAGGGCATGAGATCATGTTTTTGGGTTGTTGGCCCTTATTCAATAAATCTCTGTTCCTGTTTCCTATATATCAGTAACTGGTGGCATGCTATTGTTCTAGCATCAGTTATCATATACCGTGTTTCCCAGAAAATAAGACCCTCTCCTATATTTTTTTGAACCCTGAAATAAGCGCTTGGCCTTATTACCATGTGCTCAAAAACCTGATTGGGCTTATTATCAGGGAGTGTCTTATTTGGGGGGAAACAGGGTATAAAAAGTGATCCATTGGAATGAGCCTTGCTTATTAGTGTCATTTCTGTAGATAATGTCATGAATTCCACATATGAAATGTGTTCCCTGTTATGTCTCAACCATATATATAGTGGATATAGTGGATAGAAGTAAGCAAATGAGAGACAGTGGCTAATAGTTATCTGTGTACTATCTGACATCTGAACTATCTGAGCAGAATGCTATGATACACATTCTAGTGGTTCTTGCTCAAAGTCAAACAATACTACCGTATTTTCCGGCGTATAAGACGACTTTTTAACACATGAAAATCTTCTCAAAAGTCGGGGGTCGTCTTATACACCGGGTGTCGTTCTCCTGTAACCAGGCAGACCAGCCCAAAAGACTCTAACGAGCCTTAAATGGCTCTGGCGATCGAAGCTCTGACGATCCCAGCTTTGCCTGCTAATCAGGCAACTCAGCTGGGATGCCAGAGCCATGTTAAAGGAAAAAACTTTTTTCCTTTTACGTGACTCTGCAAGCTCTGACGATCCCAGCTGAGTTGCCTGCCAATCGGGCATCGCAGCTGGGATCGCCAGAGCCATCGATCCAAGCTCTGACGATCCCAGCTGCGTTGCCTGCTAATCAGGCAACTCAGCTGGGATCGCCAGAGCCCAGAGCCCTGTAAAAAGAAAAAAGTTTTCCCCCTCCAGCTTGCTTACCTTAGCTGGTAATCGCCACGCTTGCCTTGCTTCGCTTGCCTGAATCCATTCCATCAGCAAGCCACTCTCTGCCTGCAATCATGCAGGCAGGAGTTGTGGACTTCAACTCCCAGAATTCCTCAGCCAGTAAAAACAAAGCTGGCTGAGGAATTCTGGGAGTTGAAGTCTACAAGTCTTAAAGTTGCCAAGGTTGGAGACCTTGTTCTGTTGGGTAAGTTTTTTTCCCCTTTGGGAGCTTTAAAAAAATAGTTAATTGGGGTTTTTTTAGTTGTTCTTTTTTAGACCTAGCCATTTAAAGTTTAGGAAGTTTTAAATTTAGTTTTCATATAAAAATAAAAATAAAATAATATTTGTGCAGCTTTCTGAGATGTGGTGTGTTTCTGTAGTGTTTCACTCTAACTACACAAACACACAAAATCTCACAAAGCTGTATGTGGAATTTTGTGTGTGTAAAGTGTGAAGATTGATTTTTTTGCGCTTTTTGTGGCTGTGTGAGGTTCCTGCTTGTTGCAGGGGCCATTTTGGGTCTAGCACAGCTGCTTTTACATTGTGGGTGAGCCAATTGTGTTGTGTTGTGTGTGTGTGTAAAGTGTGAAAGTTGTTTTTTTGGGCTTTTTGTGGCTGTGTGAGGTTCCTGCTAGTTGCAGGGGCCATTTTGGGTCTAGCACAGCTGCTTTTACATTGTGTTGAGGCAGTTGATGTTTTTTAATTTTTATTTGGTGTGTGTTGGAAGAGGGGTAGTCTTATATGGCGAGTATAGCCCAAACCCTATATTTTAACAGGAAAAGTTGGGGGTCGTCTTATATGCCCAGTTGTCTTATATGCCGGAAAATACGGTATATACAACTGACTCTCAAGTACAACATTTTCCCCAAGTTAAAACCAGAAAGTGTTCACAAGTTCCATTCAAGCAGAATGATATATGATGTTTTTAGAAATGAATGTTCACCAGGGGGTGAAATTAATAGCAGGTGATAGTCTCCTTCCTCTCCCCACTTCTAGCAATGTCATCTGCAATAATTCTTCAACATCCAATGTCTGGGAGAGGTTTGACCCTATGAAATGCCTGCTGACGTGGTCTGCATTTCACTTTTTGACCCTCAGGCTTTCACCCAAAGGTGGAAGGTCACTGGGACTGCATCTTGGTTGAAATATCATAACATCCAAAGACCTGGCAGGCTTTCAGCATGTTTGATAATGTTTCTGATCCAGACATCAGGTAGATATAAGGAGGAGGCGGCGGGGCACTTGCCTTTATCTTAGAACAAATAAACTTCCTAATTCCAAAAGAAGCGATCATGTTCAGGGAAAGACCTTTGACCCGTTACTATAATGAGCTATTGACACAAGCCTTTGAGGAAGTCATAACATCTTGATCCATAACTATAGGATGTTCTTATACCAAAGGAGAGAATAATATACACCCTGGACAAATTGTTTGCTTTCCCACTTTAGATTGTAAAATTTGGGAGTAACAGACCAGCTACCATTTAATATTCCATTCAGCTCTAGCAGTTCTTGGGAATTTTTTGTTTGGTTATTACAATATTTCAATTCAATGATAATTCATATCATTCATTCATTCATTCATTCATTCATTCATTCATTCATTCATTCATTCATCTTTTATACTTTACGCTTAACCAATCTCCTCCATGTCTGAGGAGCAAACTGTAAACAGATAGACAATATTAATGTATACCATACAGTGGTGGGTTTCAAAATTTTTTACTACTGGTTCTGTGGGTGTGGTTTGGTGGGCATGGCATAGCATGGCTTGATGGGCGTGGCAGGGGAAGGATACTGCAAAATCTCCATTCCTTCCCCAATCCAGGGGAAGGTTACTGCAAAATCCCCATTTCCTCTCAATCAGCTGGGACTTGGGAGGCAGAGAATAGATGGGGGTAGGGCCAGTCAGAATTTTTACTACCGGTTCTCCGAACTACTCAAAATTTCCGCTACTGGTTCTCCAGAAGTGGTCAGAACCTGCTGAAACCCACCTCTGATACCATAACCAACAAATAGTTACTAACATATGTAACTCTCTTTATAAAGAAAAAACAACCAGAGCAATCTATTACTTTTTTTTCTTTTTTAAATAGCATATCACAACACTAGAGATCCGAGAATATTTAAAAAAAAATACATGAATGAATCAACATCAATCAGCTCTGGAGAGTGTAATTTTCCCAAGGGGGGGGGGGGGGGCTTCTTATTAGTCATCTGTTCATTTCCTCTGGAGAGGGCCTGAGAAAGAATTTTATTAATTTTTTAATACTCCAGCTATCATTCCCAAATGAAATGTTCAAAGTGGCTAATAATAAAGACAGACATCTCAATATTATTTTTAAAAAAAGAAAAGGAAAAAAAGCCCATTGAAATCCTTAAAATGTATGCAATTAGCAAAAAGATGTGCTAACCAACTGAGGGCAAGTTAAGCTTTTATTATAACTTTCTTAAAAGGCTTTCAGGATTAAGGTCAACGCACCCCAAGGAACTCATGTAGTTTTTGGGATGCAGCAAGGATGATTCATATTTGGGGCTGTGCTTCTCTCTGTGGAAAAACAGGGCATGATGTGATATATAATACTGCCCCTTCTTTCAGATTGGGTGGGAGTCTGTTTTTACTTCTTGAGGGACACATTTCAATTCTCATCCCAAATTGTTGTGATGAATTATTATGCATCTCCTGTATTAATCACGAAGCCTGTATCATTTCATGTTGGGTACCCTGCTTTGCAACACCCATGGGAAAAAAAATTGCCCTATTAGCAGAATAATGCCGCCGAGACCCAAACGGAACTTCTTAACTGAGTAAATGAGAACAAGGTAAATTGGGAAGTTTTGTCACACATCCCTAGGAAGGTATCAGGGAACTGCAGTTTCTGAATATCCGTTTAAAGCAATTTCTCTTAATCCGATTATGGGGCTAATTCAGTGGCAATTCACATTACAGGAGGGCTGACTTAATGGGGCTAAGGAAGGAGCATTAACTTTGAATGTGGGGTAATTATCCTCCTGGGGAAGCAGGGCTGAATACTAGGCTAGGCTCCCTTTGCAAGTTGAACTAATATCAGCTCAAAGCTTCTGATCAATGAGGCAAGGCGCTTGAGGCTGATCTCCCCCATAGCCCATTTCACCAAGCCTTGTATTCATTAAGGTCTTTGTATGATCTGTCGGTTCTTTTTTTCTTTTTCTTTTAAGAAGTTTAGAAGGGTTTCTTCTTTCTGTGGCTCATTCCATTGCAATAAGGAGGGATGCAAGGATAAATGCAGCAAAATATTTGTTTCTGTGTTTTTTTCCCTTTCTCTCCCTGCATACTTTTAAGTGGGAGGAATCCTTAGATTTAAATGTAAATTGCAATCACATTGCTATTTTAAATGGGACAGGACTGGAAAATTATTAATCACATGTGTGTAATCACATTAATTGCATGAAGTTAATTGAATGCAATGAATTAAACTTTAAATTAAACCAATTTTTTTTTTCTTTATCTACTTCCTTCTCCTGACTCTGTCTACTTTTGGGTCATAACTACTGATATATTATTTAAAGGGCAAAGCCATTTGTCTAAAGAATTGAGAATAAGGCAGCAATATCTATTCAAGAATTTGGTCCTACATACCTCCTTGTCTTTCTTACAATCACTAACCAGAATAGAATAATATCTACAACAAGTGGATCAAATCAAAGCAGTTCCCGATTAGTTCATTGATGCAATAGTCACACCAGATGCTATTTTAGGACCTCTTTCCAGAGCACAATACCATAGTCTTTTGAGACTGAAGGTTGCCAATGTATGGGGAGATGCCTTCATCTTCTCCCCCTTCCTCCCAACCACCACAATGATCCCAATCACAATCATGATTTAATTGCTATTGATAGATCCCTGTGCAGCTAGAGAGCAGAGTAATCTTAACACTGTCCTCTCCACATTAATCCAGAAAATATGAGGGATACATGGATGTACATATGAATAGCATGCAAAATGAATGAGTATGGTGTGCACTTCCATGCCCACAAAGGGTTCAGTAGAACCCAATACAAGCCTCCACAGTAAAGATGCAGCTCCTTCACAAATGTACATTCTAGCTTCATAATGGAAATATAGTCTTAACTAATAAGGAATAGGCAACTAGTAGAAAAAAATTAAGTCATTCAGAAAAGTATGAAATCTGCAAAGGGAGGGTGAGTTTTTCTGATTAGCATTCACATATCTGCCTTAACTGAACACTTTGGTTTTCTTTGCAAAGGAGCCTTCTTTCCATACATTCTTGTGTAGTTTCTTCTATGAAATGCATGTATGCTGTATATCAAAGAAGAAAGGAAGACATTTCTTAGCACTGAAGAGATGATATTTCCATACTGATTACTCTTAGACTAAAATCAGGGGAAGCTGCTCTGCAAAAGGAAAAAATGTGATAGTATCTTAAAGGGAAACAAATAAATGCCTCCTCTTTGATAAGGAGTGCCACTAAGTTTTGAAAGGGTTACTAGGAGAAATAATAAACAGTGGCCCTGATGCAGAGAACAGGAGGCAAATCTCTTCCCTAACGCTAATGAAACCTTTAATCTCAGACACTTCTGAGCAACAGATGGTGAGTCAGAAGAAGGTTGCTTGGATGCAGTCAACCATCTGCTTTTTGCTCATCCCATTTAAAAAGTGTCATATGCACATACAATCTGTCAGATTACATTGTGCTATATTATGTGGGGCAAGATAGCTCAGCGATTAAAGGTGCTGAGCTTGTCAGCTGGAGAGATGACAGCCCAGGTTCGAGACCCATGGTCACACAATGGAGTAAGCTCCTGTTACTTGGCCCAGCTCCTGCCCATCTAGTAGTTTGAAAGTATGCAAATGCGAGTAGATTAATAGGTACCACTTCAGTGGGAAGGTAACAGCCATACACCTTTCGAATATAGCCATTTCCACATAACCATGGAAATTGTCTTCGGACAATGGCTGGCTCCCTTGACCAAGAAAGAGAGATGAGTGCTGTGTCCTAGAATTGGTCATGACTGACAGAGAAATCTTTACCTTGTATTACCTTAACCTTTACCTTTACCTTGCATATATTATCTTTACATCATATTAAATTTTAGATTATGTTGTTTTCTAAAACATGCTAGTCACCCCATTCTGCAGCTCTCAGAGTAATGCACAATAAAACAGCTAAAATAACATGATGAAATGATCAATCAAGCCATCAGTTCACAGCTGCTAAATAAACAACTGTGATTAAAGCAGCAGTGAAAAAACTGACTCCATCTCCATCATCACCATCACCATCATCATCAGCAGCAGCTGCTCTTGAGCAGATTGACATCTCACTGTAGGGTACTAATGATAGGAGTGGCTTGGAAACAAGGGAAATGATGTCTTGCCATTTGGATCTGAGTTACTTTTTAGGCCCACCACCTCCCTTGCTCTAAGGCTATGCCAGTTTGCCATATAATTGCCCAGTGATTTTGGAAAAAATATACTCAGTTATATGTCTGTCATTGAATGGCATTGATTGATGGCCATGGTACCTTAGAAGTCCCACTGCTGCCAAACCTTTCTTCTTCCTGGGCAAGCATCTTTTCAAACTCAATAATAGAGCAATCCGTTATCTGCAAAAGATCTGAGTCTCAGCCTCTGTCATCTCTAATACATTGGGGAAGATTAACTAGAATTCCCCTGAGCAGCTGCTAATACTATGGATTTGTCTAACCTAGTGCCCTCCAGATGCTAGGCTTACCCTGTGTTTATTTATTTATAAGATTTGTTTGCCACTTCATTTCAAGCATACTTAAAGTAGCATACAGACAGTAAAAATGGAAAATCGTTTCCAAATGAATGAAATGTAAATGTTGTTTATAACAACAATACAAAAACCAAGTACAGCATCCCAAATTGAAATTTGACACTATTGGTTCTAACTATTAGGTAAAGGAGAGTATCAAATTAGATGAATCACTGTCATCACTAACATTTCACTGCTTCAAAAGGTAGTATAGCACACATTCTTTTGCATTATTGATCTTTGGCTCTTGAGGACATGCTAATTCTTCTGTTTTAGGTGATTCAACCAAACATTTCATTTTTGGCATTTTTATTTTTCATTTTCATGCTTGCTTATGGAAGAATGAAATATTATCCTTATCTTATACACATGGATAATGCTGGAATTGTGTAACTTCTGCCACTAGCTGCAGGTCAACCATAGTCCTATTATCAGACAGTAATCCTTGCTTTGGTTACATTTTGCTTAGAAAATAAGACACAGATTCTTCCAGGCCAGATGCTGTGTTATGAAGAAGCTATTAGGAGATTTCACTCATTCTGGAATTGGCTTGATTCATCAGTATTTTCATTCTGAATAGTACATTTTACTCATATTAAATACAAGGAGAAGTTTAAGAGCTGCCAAAAAGATTTTCCCAGATGATTTGTCTCTCTTTGAGCCTTTCCCCCCTAATACCTGAATTATTGGCATGATAAAAAAGGACTTCCTAGGGTCTGACTATGCTGTGAAATGTCTGAAACATGAGTTGCCCCTGTAAAATAGAGATATACTAGGATGTTGTTGACCTCGAGGGCATTTTGGCATTATCGCCATCATATCTTGGCATGTCTCGGGGAATGGTACATTAGGCACAATGTTTGCAACCTATTATAATTTCCATAAATTCCACAGAATTAAATGCTCCCAGAGGTTGGCTTTCTTTCTTGGAAAAACATTGAAAATTTAAAAAAAACAACAACAACAAAAAAAAAAAACCCAAAGAAAAAGTAGTTTCAGAAATTGAGGTTCCTTTGAATCTTTAGAGTAAGTTTTAAATTACAGCAATAGTTCACAGCTGAAAGGATGTTGTAATATGTGGATTAGAAAATATGGTCCTGGGAATGACTCCCCCCATCCGTTAAACTATATATAAGGTTATCTATCCTGCAGCCATAATGCAAGATCTAAGATACATGTTTCTTCCTGCCCCATTTCTTATTTTCTTAAAATATTTATATACCGTTTGCTATGTAAATATCAATAACTAACAATAGCGATATGGAAACAATTCTGTAAAATGAAGATAATCTATTTTAAAAGTCACCTTTATCATGAGTTAAGGGGCTGGAAATAAAAAATAAAAATTCATCAAAAGATATGATTAGAGTGTGCTGAAACAGTGGTGGAATTCAATTTTTTTTTACTACTGGTTCTGTGGGCGTGGCTTGGTGGGCGTGGTGTGGCTTGGTGGGTGTGGCAGGGGAAGGATACTGCAAAATCTCCATTCCCAACCCACTCTGGGGCCAGCCAGAGGTGGTATTTGCTGGTTCTCTGAACTACTCAAAATTTCCACTACCGGTTCTCCAGAACCTGCTGAGTAGCACCCCTGTGCTGAAAATATGCTCATGTTAGGATTTGGTGTCCTGTATAGAACATGACTGTCCATCAGGCATGGGCTATCACAGGGAAGGTGTCAGGTTCCAAAGAAAAAGAAAAAGAAAGAAACACAGCCAAACACAAACCTGGTTTGTTGCTAGCTGCTTTACTTCTTTTTTGGCATGCACTGACAATCACAAAAGGAACTTCTTATTAGGGCTAACAGCCCATGCCCCCCCACCTTTTAAACTATAAGCACCACCCACCCACTCATGTGCGCAGCTCCCTCCCACGTGACCCTGAAATGAGCAGGGGATAATACATGTGAAGAAGCCAGCATCTGCCTTAAGTCCAGCCTTTCCTTTCCTCCTCCCCTGCTGCCAGTAAGTTTTTAAGGAGGACTGGTCCTCTTCCCTCACTGTCAGTCAGCCTTTACTGCTTGTCAGGAGGACCCTTCCCAGTCAGTCATCCAGGATGTTTCAGGACAGCCAGGGAATGCGGTGGCTGCCTCCCCTCCAAATGGCAGCTCTGGGCCAGCTGGCACACTGGAGCTGACACACGGCCTCATCTACCACGGAGATGGCGTCTGTAATGGAAAGAACACGATAAGTGTTCCCTGGATGTTTCCGGTGGAAACTAGCAACAGCCGGAGGGCTCATACATCTCTTTCGGGTACCCATGAGGCCTCTGAGAGAGGTATTCCTTCCACAGAAGACGGTACTTTAGCTTTCCCCTATCTCCACATTGCCCTCAAGTGATGATTTGCAAGGCTTAGAAAACATAATAGGACATCTAGTGAAGAGCATTTGGGGAACTGATGTAAAGGAAGATATTCTCTGAACATTATTGAAGATTGGGCAAATGAAGTACTTTCCAAAGTTAAGTATTAGGGAATAATCGGTGCTCCAGTTCCTTCCTCCTAGTTTCAATGAAACAGTATCTTAGCACAAAGAGCACAAGTTCTCCTATATAGTTTGTAGACTGCTGCAAACACCAGCCAGAACTTTTATGTGAATTGGTAATGATATTCTAATTGCTATCCCAGTGTGCTACCTGAATTACCACACATTTGGCACTGACCTTTCTCTTCCAATGAGGTTTGGTATATGTTGGTATATTAATTTATTTCTTCATCTTCCACTTTCCACTCTAGAATTATTATTATTATTATTATTATTATTGGCGTGCCGCAGGGATTGGTTCTCTTGCCCCTTTTGTTCAACATTTATGTAAAGCCGCTGGGCGAGATCATCCGTGGTTTTGGGGTGAAGTACCATCTGTACGCTGACGACACCCAGCTGTACATCTCCACCCCGGACCACCCCAACGATGCCCTTGAAGTGATGTCCCAGTGCCTGGAGGCTGTACGGATCTGGATGGGGAGAAACGGGCTCAGGCTCAACCCATCCAAGACCGAGTGGTTGTGGTTTCCGACGTCCTGATATAGTCAGCTGGCGCCATCGCTGGCTATTGGGGGCGAATCATTGGCCCCCACGAAAAGGGCTCATAACTTGGGCGTCCTCCTGGATTCACGGCTGTCTTTAGAAGAGCACTTGACGGCCGTGACCAGGAGGATTTTTCATCAGGTTCGCCTGATTCACTCTTTCTAGATCGGGACTCGTTACGCACAGTCACTCATGCCCTCGTCACCTCTCATCTGGACTATTGTGATGCTCTCTACATGGGGCTCCCCTTGAGGTGCACCCGGAGGCTCCAACTGGCGCAGAGTGTGGCCGCGCGGGTGGTTATGGGAGCGGCGTGGAGCTCCCATGTAACACCTCTCCTGCGTGAGCTGCACTGGCTCCCGGTGGTCTTCCAGGTGCGCTTCAAGGTTCTGGTTACCACCTTTAAAGCACTCCATGGCTTAGGACCTGGTTACTTACGGGACCGCCTACTACCATCAATAGCCTCCCACCGACCAGTACGCTCCCACAGAGAGGGGCTCCTCCAGGTGCCATCGGCCAAACAATGTCGGCTGTTGGCCCCTAGGGGGAGAGCCTTCTCTGTGGGGGCATCGACGATCTGGAACGAGCTCCCCCCAGAGATACGGAGGATTCCGGATCTGCGCACCTTCCGCCGTGAGCTGAAGACTCTGTTATTTCATCAAGCTGGCCTCGCCTAAATCTTCTCCCTTTTAAGTGTAAATTTTAAATTTTAATGTATTTTAAAATATGGGTATTTTAAATTATGGGTATTACTTCAGCCAAATTTATTTAATTCATTTTATTTGATTTTAAATTTTGCATATGTATGTGTTTTATTTTATGGCTGTTCACCACCCTGAGTCCTTCGGGAGTAGGGCGGTATAGAAATTCAATAAATAATAATAATAATAATTTATTGAATTTATATACAGCCCTACTCCCGAAGGACTCAGGGCGATGAACAGCCAAAAAAATAAAATACATATAATACAAATGTTAAAAAATCATTAACATAAATTAAATAATTTGGCCCAGAAAACAAAATTTAAAAACCCCAATAGAATGAAGTCCATTTGACAATATAAATAGGATTCTCTTTTGTCTGTAATCATCGCCAGGAATTATATCTTAACGAACTTAGTGAGATTCTTTTCAAAGTGCAAGTATTACTTCTAGGCAGAGTGAATTTACTGATTGTTGGTTTGCGGCCAATATCCTTCCCCCAATTTCTGCATTGTGCGTATTCACTGCTTATCTCTGGAGTAAGACATATTGCTCTTATTTCTGAGATGAGGGAAGTGTTTGGATTAATGTTTTCTGTATTTTTCAGGGGAAGTAAAGGCAGTCTCCAGCCTTAGATATTGTGCATCCGAGAGCTGAGGTAGAAAAGATTTTGCAGGACCAAAGCAAAGATGAACCCCGCTCTTGAATCCCTAGGAAGTGCTTCACATGGAGGCATAATTAAGCCTTTAATTTTACAGAATTAGTTGGAATGGACCTTTGAGGTCTTCTAGTCCAACCCCCTGCTCAAGCAGAAGAACTCATACCATTCTGGCCAAATGAATGTCCAATTTATTTTCAAAACCTCCAGTGATGGAGCACTCACAACTTCTGGAGGCAAGCTGTTCCACTGATTAATTGTTCTCACTGACAGGAAATTTTTCCTTAATTCTAGGTTGGATCTCTTTATTAAGCTTCCATCCATTACTTCTTGTCTTTTCCTCAGGTGCTTTGGCGAATAGGTTGACCCCCCTCCTCTCTGTGACAGCCCCTCAAATATTGAAAGATTGGTATCTTATCACTCCCTATTCCTTCTCTTCATTAGACTAGACATTTCCAGTTCCTCCCACCATTCATTGTACAGTTTAGCCTCTAGTCCCCTAATTATCTTTGTTGCTCTTTTCTGCACTATTTTTAGATTCTCAATATCTTTTCTGTACTGTGGTGACCAAAGCTGGACACAGCATTTCAAGTGAGATCTTACCAAAGCCACATTATAAAGTGGTATTAACACTTCATGTGACTTTGATACTATCCCTCTGTTGATACAGTCTAGAACTGCATTGGCTTTTTTTTTGCCAGCTGCAGACTTTGCTGGCTCATACTTTTCCCTTCACTCCTTCTTTCCAGTTGTTTGGATGAGTTGAAGAATCATTTTCCTAATTGTACCTTTATCCTTTCCTTCTTCTTCAGTGAAAGCCAAGACACCAACAGAAATATGAATTAAAGAGTGATGGAACTCATTGCCATTACTGTTATTTTATTTAAACTGAATATATTTACATTGCTATTTAGACAGGATTATAAAATACATGAGTACCAGTTTGGTGTAGTGGTTAAGGCATCAGACTAGAAACCAGGAGACTGTGAGTTCTAGTCCTACCTTAGACATAAAGCCATGGCTAATCTTGGACAAGTCATATACTCTTAGTCCTGAGAAGGGGCCAAGGACAAACCACTCCCAAAATTGTTGCCAAGAAGACTTGCCAAGGCTTTCTCCAAGAATTGCACACAACCAGATGGAAGGGGAAAAAAACCAGTATTAAACAGTGGCAGCAAGTGTGATGTTATTTTTTCCAAGTCTATCTCGCTGTACTCAAAGGAAGCGAATGACTCCAGAGAACCCTGCTGTTGTTGATTTGCTACAATGGACACAAGTATTGCTTCCAATAACTTTAAAGTAATCTCATGCAATATACAGTATATTGTGATTTTGACAAAGGATAGACCTGTGGGAATAGGTATCTCCAGAGCAGTTTAGTTTGTAAAAGACCTTTTCTCTAAATAAGGCATTTCTGTAACAACACAAAAGTAATCTGGAACTATGACCGTGTTGTTGTGGTGTGATTTTTTTTTCTTCTGCAGCCCAGTTGAAATTCCTAGAGGTTTACATAATCTTTGGTTATGAGGAAATATATTTATGAGATCTGTCAAGATATGTTTTGCCTTTATGATTATGTGAGGCTTGGCTATTAGCTCACATGTGCCTTTTTAGCCATTCCACTTATCTTACATTCTCAATTCTGTGCTCTACATTTCTCATACATGGAAACAGTGAGCCAGTGTCATTTCTTCCCTGTACCTGTGGGCCCACAGGTGGTAAATGAACCCTGTAATGTTTTTTTTTTTTTTTTAGCCAGGATTTCTTCCCCGGTTTCCTGAAGCAACAGAGAAGAGAACAGAAGTGTATGACTACGCTGGTTCAAGGATTACACTAGGGGAGCTTTCTTTCACTGCATCTAATTTTGATCATGCATTGAGAGCTTAACAGTTGATTGTGGAACTACGTATGGGGATGATTGAGAAACATATACACACAGCCAGACAAAATATACATAATATGCCTACATATGAAAATACATGCAACATTTAAATGTACACTGGGAAGAGTGCATTCAGACTTGATAATAATCTGTGTATAGAATCACTTCTTATTATTATAGAGTAATATAATATGTGTATAGAATCACCAATAATCTCTGTGTAGAATCACTTTATAAATGTGCAGAAATGGATCTGTTTCTATCCTGCTACCTAGGGGGTTCTGCCACTACAGAGGAATATCAGAAGTATTCCATTTTAGCTAGCAGTTATAATTTGAGAATACAATTGCTCTGTTATTCCCTGTAATAGAAATATTGAAACAACAGTGTTTTGGCTGCCAGAATGCCTGGGCATCCTGGCCTTTCCCAGGATATTTTAATGCTGACAGGATTAACCAATAATTCTAAAAAATTAGGTTTGCTGGGACTTCTTGATGCTAGCATTCTGCTAAGCCCACTGAGGCAATATTTTCCCCATTCACACAACCAGTCATTGAATACTAAGATGTTAAAGAAAGCATCTTTTCCAAGGTTCTAGGTTTGTGTGTAGAACTCAGAAGTTTCCATAATTAAATTCTAGCATCTGGGGAATGGCATTTTATTTGTATTGCAATTGAAAATTAGGAACTAATGAAGTATAAAGATCAGCTATATCACTAATCTTAACCAGAAAACAGGTACAGTCTGTTGTACTTTAGGTACATAATTCAAAATGCTTGAATTGCAGGTAGGAAGGGACTAGCAGACTGGCAGTTTATTAGTTCAGGTACATTAATATTTTGGCTCAAAGTAAGGAAAAAGATGCAAAATGAAAGCTTTCTGGGCTTAGGAACAAGTGTTGCACATTTTATTTTATAGACAGGCAACTGGAATGCAGTTTTGCCAATTCAAATTTCTCTGCTTCCAGGGCTTTATTTTAAGTGCATAAAACAAAGAGTAAGGGTCAGAAAGCCTACAGCAAAAAGAGTCTTTCAACCAGAAATGTGGTGTTGCATCCATATATTTTAAGCTTTTGATTTAGAATTTATTTTAAAAATAAATAAAAGAAAACCTCTAAAGTGGGACCAGCTGCACAAATCCCATAAGCCAGACTTTGCTTTCAATTGTTATCAGCAAATGAACCACTCTAGGGTGGGTTCCAGCCATCTCTAAGATCCCTCACCTCTAGCGCAGAGTACAGCTGAGTCAACAAAAGGAGGCTCAGCTAAGAAACCGTTTTAAATTCCAAAAGGAGGAAGCCAGCAAGCTGATTCTCTGGCACCGATGCGTCATATTCTCTAAAGTGCATTTAAGTAATTCTATATTTTGAGCTTAATGGTTCTGCAGGCTCCCATTATTTAGATCAGGCTTCCCTTCTCACAACTTGGGGTTCTCCAGAGGTGTTGGATTTCAACTCTAAAAACACTGAGGCTGGTGGAGAGATGGTCTAACACAATTGGGCTGCTTGAGATGGTGCTATGCGTCACTTCTATCATTTCAAAATGGGCTCAGCCATATCTATTGGATTTCGTGAACTGCCTGGAATTTGGGTGGGAATTTGGGTGGGATGGATTTTTTTCCTTCTCATTCCTGTTCTAAATATTCCTGGAGAAAAAAATGAAGGGCTGTTAAGATTGAAAGTGAGTAAGGGTATCCCCATCATCTGAAAAGGGGAAACAAAAGGATCCAGAGTTGGCCCTGACCACTCAGCAAGAATAATAAAAATAGAGCTACAAGGGACCTTGGAGGTCTTTTAGTCTAACCCCTTGCTCAAGTAGGAAATCTTATACAATTTGAGACAAGTGGTTGCCTACTCTCTTCTTAAAAACATCCAGTGATGAAGCATTCACAACTTCTAAAGGCAAGCTGTTCCACTGTTAATTGTTCTCACTGTTAGGAAGTTTCTCCTTAATTCCAGGTTCCTTCTCTCCTTGACTAATTTCCTTCCATTGTTTCTTGAATGTGATAATGTGATAGTGTGATAATGATTCACAGGCATCAAAGAACCAACACTCCAACTTCTTCCTCCTTTTGGGAGCATATTTGCTTTTGCCTCTCCCAGCTAGTCAGGTTTCTAGCAGCAGCCTCAATTCCTGCAAACAAGAAGGAATGTAGAAATTATTTTGGAGAACAAATGAACGAACCTTTGTTGTTGTTTAACCATTCAATTGTGTCCAACTCTTGGCAATTTTATAGGCATATTCTCTCTAAGTTAGCCTGTCAAGCACAACTTCTTTCAGTTCTTGGATTTTTATCTTTGTATCAATTTTGATATTATCTAGCCAGCGTGTTCTTTGTTGCCCCTTCTTCTTGTTCCACTAACTATTCCTAGCATCCTTGACTTCTTCAATGAATTTACATGCCAAAGTAAATCTGACGTAGTCTTGTGATTTTGGCTTCTAGGGATGTGTCTGGTTTTATACCATTCAGCAGCTCTCTGTTGGTTGCTCTGGCTACCCATGATATATGCAATAATTTATGCCAGAGTGAACCATTAAGGGAGGAGAAATGGCAACTCAGTTCTGATAAAATGGAAATCATAGGAGAGAAACTCAACCCTCCCCCCTCCCGCTTGATCTTGTTTGTTACAAGATGGGACAGAAAGAAACTCTGACAGGCTGTCAAGTTTCTGTCATTATACCCTTCAACAATAGAGAGACACAGTTTGGTGTAGTGGTTAAGACTGTGAGTTCTAGTCCTGCCAAAGCAGCTAGGTGACCTTAGGCCAGACACTTTTTCTCAACCTTAGGAAGGAGGCAGCAGTGGCAAACCACTTCTGAAATGTCACTTAGAAAAAATGCAGGGACTTGCCCAGGTAGATACCAGGAGTCAACGCTGACTCAAATGTTCACCAATCCAGTAGCATTCCCGGAATCCCTGAGGTATCTGTTTCATGACCTGGTCTATCTTGAAGGGTTTGACATCAGGTAAAAGAAGCAAAATGAAGTAGTAGTGACAACTATCCTGGGCAAAGGATAGTTTACTTTGCTCACAACAGAATACCTTATGCCACTAGGTAAATTACAACTTAGAACTACGCCACTTTCTGTGTGACCTAAGCATAGTATACAAAATTATCCGCCACAATGTCCTACCTGTCAATGACTACTTCAGCTTCAACTGCAATAATACACGAACACACAATAGATACAAACTTAAGGTAAACCGCTCCAAACTCGCCTGCAGAAAACACGTCTTCAGCAACAGAGTGGTCAATACCTGGAATTCACTACCCGACTCTGTGGTTACATCCCCAAACCCCCATAACTTTAACTTTAGACTGTCTACTGTTGACCTCACCCCACTCCTAAGAGGTCTGTAAGGGGGTGTGCATAAGTGCACGAACGTGCCTACTGTCCCTGTCCTACTGTCCCCATTTATTCCTATTCATTTCCTGTATTCATAATCATGTTTATATTTATATCTGTTATATCTGTTATCTTATACATGTTTGACAAATTAATAAAATAAAATAAAAATAAAATAAATGAAGTTTCCCCAGGCTGGAGAACAAGGAAAGGGAGAAGGAAGGGATCTGCAGGGTGAGCTACTCTACCTAAAGACAGCAAGATCTGAACCAACTCTTGTCTTCAGAGTATACTGTACTTCTATATATGTAAAACAAACTCATCATTTTTAAAACAAACTAAACATGGGGGGGGGGGATTTCAGTCCTTGCTTCATTCCTTTCTTCTTCAGTATCAATGTACAACTTCTTTAAACATGTTCTCGGGAAAAGGTAAATATATTATTGTGCATGTTGCTCTCAATGTATGCATATTTATTTATCTGTCCATCGAGAAATGCATGCATTTTTGTATTCATTTCTTTGTTTGGGAAACTGAATTTGGGAAACTTGTGAGACGATCCAATACTGGAAGATGGTTTGCAATTGATTTATGGAATGCAAGTTTATTTCTTTATCATAATGCAAGCTAAACAAAAATATCACTTCTTATTTGGAGCAAAGGATGAGTTCTTGAAGACTCACCGAATGGGTAACATTTCAACCGATAATTTAAGGAGGGTATATAGGGTACCTCATTTCAAGCCAGGCTTGCTTTGATCCATAAAAATCTAACTGCCAGCGGAACAGCAATTTATTGTAAATCTCAGTCTCTTGCTCAGATGTAACTGTCACATTTAGTTAAAACAACATGCTTCTGTTTATTTTATTCAATGATTTTAATACTTTCATAATCCCTTCCATTTTCCCTGACTAAGCCTTTTCCCTTCATTTAAGATTATCTACTTTACTCAAAGTCTCATTGATTTTGCTGGATTCTATTTTTAAATGTATTTAAGGTTGAAGGCAAAGCTATTTTGCAGAGTTAATGGAAAATGCATATGTTCATGCACAAATTTTAGAGCATCATATACCACCCTGCCAAATTCTTATAAATATTCTAGTTCTATTTTCTAGTGGTAGAGATAAGAAATTATTCTTTATTCTTTTTGGGGACCAGTTTTGTTTGCATATTTGATTCAAAGCTGGGTTGAATATATATCAGGGCACGAGAGGAAAATGGCCTATACACTGAACTTCCAGGATGGCTAACAATAATTAAATAAGGTCAGATGACTAACAAAAATCTAATAATTGCAAGATGCTCGATGAATGAGCAGACTGACACTGGGAGGAGGGTTATCCTACCTACTTGCCTGCAAAAAAGCCATGGCAAACAATTAGAACTTTCTTTATATTTTCATTACTATCTAGCGATTGCTTGGATTATTGCATTATGGGTATGGTTGTGATACTTAGTAGACAGTATAAATTATGTTTTCAGAACCTGGGAATGCAAGTTCTAGCCTCTGTTTTTGGCCTCCATGCTTACTAATTTCCCTTTAGCACACCCTCCTTTCAGTTGTTCCCAGATGGCTTCTTGCCCTGGAAGAATGAGGTTTCAGGGTTGAGAAATTACCCTTCTAAGAGTCACACAGATTGGCTCCAAGGCCTTGGTCTAAACTTACATCAAAGGAAGGCATCAGATTGAGGAATCAAACACCTTCAGATATTTATCCAGCATATTCTGGAATGGACTGTTTTGGAGCCAAAAATGGAGTGAACAGTCACCAAAAGAGCCACCAAGCTCCAGGGGTGTCAGGTTTCACCAGCACCTCTAGTGCTGACAAGGGGCTTTTTCCCTAGAAAGTGGGGATTTTAAGATATGCTTCCCATGCCAAATATTCTTCCAAATCTGAGATATGATTTCTAGAAGAGATCTTATGGAATAGAGATTGGAGTTTTAGATCATGATGCTAAGTCTTATGTCATTATGACCAGGTTTGACCTCATCCAAAATGGACAAAGTGGCAAAACTTTGTAAAGATAACAGGAGTGATATGTATCTTTAGCTTAGTCTTACATGAGCTCCACCATCCCATTTTGGTTGTGCTGCCTAATAATATAGTTATGTCAATCTCCATAGTTAGTGGGGCTTTGCTCTTGGGTGCCCTTTGCTTTAAGAAAATTTAAAATAGTTCCATGGACCATTATGTGTCCAGTCCTGGCTAAATGAAAGAGAGCTCTATAAATCTAATTATGGTGTCAGAAGACTCACATTGTGGCTTAAGAAAAAAAAAAAGTGAGCCAGGCACACTGCTTCAGATTTTGCCAATACCTATCAGATTGATAAGAAGTTTGAATTGACTTGCAAATTATCTCCAGAAGTTTTTTTCTTAGGTTTTTTTTTTTCTTTTGATGGTTGGAAACTGTTATTATCATCACTGGTAAATTTTTAAGCTTATGTAAATACAACAAAACCAGAACGTGGTATATAGTCTGCTAAGCAGGAAGTTTTTAAAATGATCCTACTTGATTTTGCATGCACAGCTAAATGAGGGTCATTCAAATCTGGAAAAGAAAACAGTTCAGAATATTGACATGTCAAGTAGATTGCTAATTGTAGCAGCAGCTCTTTATCACTAAAAGCGATTTCTCACTTGATGCTCAATCCCATGAAAAGGACACAGTTAATTTTACAGGATGCAACAGCATGTTCAGAATTCCAGAGCCTTTGGACTCTCTGAAAATAATAGTAGACCTGTTCAATAATCATGAAAGTCTAAATCTTAAAAAGAAGCTCTGTGATACATTCAACCATCAGCACCTCAGGACACCTAGGTCTCCCTCTTTCCCTCCTTTGCCAGTATTCCAGTTTAAATTGACATGAAGTTGTGACTTAATTGGCTTAATCCATCTTCTCCAACAGAAGCAGTTGTGGACCAAGCTCTAAATAGGTATTAACCCTACATTCTTTCTACATGTGCTTATCCGTCTTTAAAAAGGCCCATTTGCCAGATAAAATGCAAAGCTTTATATAGCAATAGCACTTAGACTTATATATTGCTCTATAGTGCTTTACAGCTCTCTCTAAGCAGTTTACAGAGTCACCATAATTCCCCAAACAATCTGGGTCATCATTTTACCAACCTTGTAAGGATGGAAGGCTGAGTCAAACTTGAGCTGCTCGGAACGAACTCCTGGAGTGAGCCGTGAATTAGCTTGCAATACTGCATTCTAACCTCTGCGCCACCACGGCTCATATAGTTTGTTGCCAGTTAGTACTGTTACATGTGTGAGGACCATCTCTTTATATTCCCTTGATCAAAAGAGGAAAACTTCTCTGTTTCCTTTTGAAGAGAATTTTCAGAAATGTATTTTTATAAACAGAATGTCATCACTATTCATTGCTGATCTTGGGTATTGTTAGATAAATAGTCTTCTATTTCATAAATTCCACAAGTATTCCTATTTATATGATCTGGTTAGTTTTTACATATGGGGCTAAGTTTTTATATTATCAAAAGTTAACCAGAAGCAAGTGTTTCATTTGCAAAGCTTTTCACACCATCCAGGTTTATTAACAGTTTCATGAATTATTTCGAAGAAGGACCTGGTTGTCTCTGTGCTACACCGGTCAGCTCTATACTTAGCATTTTTATAATCAGAACTTTCATTTTGTTCATATTTTCCCAAGTTACAAAGTAGTATATTAACTTTCCCAGAGTTAATCTGTTTCCCAGACTCTGGGTTTTTCAAATTAGGTGGTCTTTTAGGGAACCCACTTATCTGGCCAGGCATTGCTCAACATGAATTATTTATGTCTATTTATCTGTATTTGGACTGCTTCTGTATTCTGAATCTCTCTCTGGTCTGTAATTCATAAGTGAGTTTTGGTGCACTGGGGAATCTAATAATAATAAAATAATAAAATATGAACTAGAGCTAAGCATTTATGTTCCCCTGAAATTTCAGAGCTTTTAAAAATAATTCAATAGCTTTAAAGTAAAAAAAAAAAAACATCTTTCCATCCTCTTTTTCTTATAGATGTGCTTACAAGATGAATTGTTATATTGGAGAATTTCACTTTTTCTGTTTCAAACCATCCCTCCTTTGGCTGATTTTCAGATCTGTTTATGGGAATTTTAAAGTATTACATTTGCAGTTCCATTTAAATTCCTATTCATCATTATGGTCAGGTGGAGCTAATTCCCTTCTTTAAAAAAGAAGAAGAAGAAAAGAACAACTTTGGTTTTATTTCTTTATGATAAATATTAAAAATTGCAAGAATGCATTTGAATTGGCACTTACTGCTTGCTAGAATTGGTTTGTGTTATATTTGTGGGTTTAGAAATAGTCCCTAATTGGCAAGAAAAGGCCTGGCATTTTTTCAAGGAGGTTTGAGGGATGTAATAAAGAAATGGCAGGAGGTGCAAATAAAATAAAATAAAATAAAATAATGTACCACATTAGAAACTATTGGTTTTGTTTGCTTGCTTATTTTTCTCCTGTTTTGCAATGACTAACTGGCCTTTTCACTTGCTATTCCTTCGTTGCTTGGAATTGCTTGAAAAGTCTCAAAGACTCTTCTGGTACCTTAAAACTAAACAATTTTTGCATAGTATTCATAAATCTCAGTCCATTTCATCAAATGCAAGTGAACCATGATGCATTAACACTAATAGGATAATAAATTGTTTAGCCTTTAAGGTGCCATAAGGATGTTTTCCCTCATTTTTGCTGCAAAAGACCTTTATGGATATTCTTCTGGAAACAATTGGGAATCCTGATTTCAAATGAATTTATTAGAAAGATACTTAGAGGATTGAGTTGACATGTTTTAAATGAAATTTGTTTTTTTCTATAGGATCAAAACTCTGTCAACTCATCATATGGAATATTGGCCAATTGTATGGAGTCCAATAGTGGAAGAGAAGAGAAGAGAAGAGAAGAGAAGAGAAGAGAAGAGAAGAGAAGAGAAGAGAAGAGAAGAGAAGAGAAGAGAAGAGAAGAGAAGAGAAGAGAAGAGAAGAGAAGTTAATCTTAACAATGTGTGGGGGATTTATGAAATGGAGGTGGTAAGGGTGCTTCCCAGTGCACAAGAGATATGTGCAGTGGTAGGATTGCATAAGGAATGGCTTTTCTTATGAATAGTGAACTGGTGTTCGTTTTTTAACTCACTGGACAGTAGCCAAATCTGCTAATAGCATAGCACTTATACTGTAAAGTATATACCGCTTTACAGTGCTTTACAGCCCTCTCCAAGCGGTTTACCGAGTCAGCCTATTGCCCTCAACAATCTGGGTCCTCATTTTACCTACCTTGGAATGATGGAAGGCTGAGTCAACCTTGAGCCTGGTTGAGATTTGAATTGCCAATTTGCAGTCAGCTGGCAGTCAGCAGAAGTAGCCTGCAGTATTGCTTTCTAACCACTGCTCCACACAACTCTAATAGACTCACTGGTTATTGACTCAATGGTTGTATACTTCGTACTGAACATTTTGTAATTTTAGAAGCAAGAAGAAAAGCAAAGGGGTTAAAATATAGAAAGGTAACCATATCTGTGGTTCTGGACAGTTCTGGACCATGGTGTTTTATAAAGGCCCAGAAAGGCTGCAGGTTATTCTGCACAATGCACTATTTGGCTGTGCTACCTTTATCCTGGGGTTAATGCGCTTCTCTAGTTTTGTTCTTGCAAAAATACATGTACCATTGCTATGGCTTAATCTGGTTGATTTAATGCTAATCACAGCCTGTTTGCAAGCTAATCCTCTTTCTCAGCTCATCCGTCCATAACATGGATGTAGCGTTTTTCTGAAACAGTGCTAAAACTATGCAAAAATAGCCCAGTTGAAAAGTAGAAGGCTTGATGTGATGAAGTGTGGAAAAAAGTAATCATTACTGGGAACTTCATCCTTACTAGTGCTGCATGGGAATGGCAATGCTGATAGCAAATGCAGTCTTCTCCTTGTGGTTGGCAGTACCCAGAGTTGAATGGCCATGGAGGACACAAATCATAATTGGTCCACAGGTAAATCCAGTGCTACCAAAACTGGAATAAGGTAAGCAAGACAGCATTGATTCCACCCTTTCCCATACAGATGACATGAATAACTGTGGAACATTGCATCAACAGCCATAGAACCGGAACTGAATGATAGCATTTATCAATAGCACTAAGACTTATATACTGCTCTACAGTACTTTACAGCCCTCTCTAAGTGTCAGCATATTGCCCAAAACAATCTCCATCCTCATTTTACCCACCTCGGAAGGATGGAAGGCTGAATCAACCTTTGAGCCTCTCAGAATCGAACTCCTGGCGTGAGCTGAATTAGCCTGCAGTACTGCATTCTAACCACTGTGCCACCACAGCTCCTGATATTGGCTCTAGAAGCACTTACATACCAGGCAGGGGTGAAATGCTCCCTGTTCGGACTGGATCCCCCGATCCGGTAACGATGGAGGCGGGTGGTTCGGAGAACCGATAGCAAAAATTCCTGCCCTCTCCCATTGCCCAGCTGACTCACACAATCATCAGAGGCTTTTTTTTTTAATTTTTAAAAGCATTTTTTCTACAACCTCTTTGGCTGAAAAAATGCTTTTAAAAGTTAAAAAAAAAAAAGGCCTCTGATGATCACGCATCTCAGCTGGGATCATCAGAGACTTTTAAAAGCATTTTTTCTACAACCTCTTCAGCGGGTTTCTACAAACCATTTGTAGAAAAAATGGTTTTAAAAGTAAAAAAAAAAGTTGGCCACGCCCACTCAGTCATATTACACCCCACCCACCAAGCTATGCCCACAGAACCGGTAGTAACAAATTTTATATTTCACCACTGATTCCAGGCTATAGTTGGAGGACTCATGCATAAATCCTCAGAAAAAATAATCAATAGTAAAAACAAAGCAAAAAAAAAAAATGCTTCTGCAAAACGCTTTGCCAGTAAAAGAGGCAGGTTAAGCTAGAAGTTTTTCCCAGATGTAATTGTCCTTCTGTACAGCCCAGGCAAAAGAATGCTAAATCTAAAACACAGATCTAGCTCTCTTTCAAAAGCCTAAATAGCACCTGAAAATGGAATGAAAAGCATCAGTCAGGCATTACACAAGGAAATACCTCTGTAGAAGATAAACATCTTGGTTTTCCTACAGCCCAGACCAAAATGAGGGGCTAAGTCCAGTGGCTGTAGGATATAGGATGTTCCTAAAGGCCTAAAATGGCAAAGAAAAACTAATCCTAACCCCAAATGCTTTATTTGTTTGTTTGTTCAATTTATATAGCAGCCATTTCATATATGTAACTCTGGGCAGCTCACAATGAGCTACTTAATGGTCAGTGAAGGATGCCTAATCATAGCTGTAGTGAAAATAGTATTTGGAATAGACAAAAATATTTTAAATTAAACTAACTAAATTGTCTCAGCCTGAGGTTGAGATGAGGGCAAAATCATGAGGTTGGTAGTACAGGGGTTTAAGGCACCCTGTTATTAAGCTGGTTATTAAGACCAGCTGCCTGCAATTACTGCAGGGTTCGAATCTCGCCAAGGCTCAAGGTTGACTCAGCCTTCCATCCTTTCTAAGGTAGGTGAAATGAGGACCCAGTTGTGGGGGCAATAAGCTGACTTTGTATAAATATACAAAAGGATGAAGGCTATTGCTGAGCACATTGTAAGCCGCCCTGAGTCTTCGGAGAAGGGCGGCATATAAATCAAATAAAAATAAAAATAAAAATCATGAGGTTATTTTTTTTGTTATAGCTGGGGGAAAAGGAGGAAAAACCCACAGGAAAGAAGCACATCTGTAGATATTAATTCTTAAGAGAAATAGCAGCTTAGAGAAAAAAAAATATGTAAGATAATAGAGGAGGCTATCACTCAGCCTTAATGTCTTCGAAGCAAATTTCAAATTTGCTATTTGGTTAAATGTGATTAATCTGACTGTTTAGATCCAGTCCATATTAATTGGGCAGCCATATTTCAGTTATTTCTGCTCATTATAAAATAATTCATTCAGCCAAAACTCATTAGTGACTTTCCTTAGCAGTTCCCAGACCTGACCACAGAATTGGCTTTCTTCATAGTAGCTGGAAATTTTTAACAGGAGTTACAGTTAGAAAATAACTTTCATATGTGTTAATACCAAAGAGGAATGCAAACTATATTTTATATTTTATTTTGTATTATGTGTTGGTTTCAATAGAAATTTTCTGACATTTCTTTCGAATTGCGAAGTGGAGCTGATAGAAATGGGAAGGAAAATGAAGGTTCATGACATTTTATAGAAGTCAGCAAATAGCGTTTAGCCTAATTTTCAGATTTAGGAGCACAGGCATTTTCCAATGCTCATGACTAAGGATGAAATATGATTCCGTTAAAGATCTTCTGGAACTGAATTTGGGTATTTGTTGCCATAGCAGGTGATTTTATTTTCTCTTCCATTTAATCATGTTGGATTCTTGGAGACTTGGAAGTTTTCTGGGCAAGATTTTTCAGAAGTGGTTTGCTATTGGTGGAACAAAGTCTGGCTAACATTCATCTTTTCTGAGGAGGAAAAATCTGTGGTGGGTGTAACAGAGTTTCCATTAGTGTCTACATTTTAGAAGGAGGCTGAGGGTCTAACTTTTACGGGTTTTTTTCCTTCAAAAAAAAAAAAAAAAGCTTGGTGCATCCAAGAATGTTACATATGTCCTGGCCGAGAAAAAAATTTCTAGTCTTCAAAAATAACTTTATGCTACAGAAAGCTCATTTAGTCATTTAAAAGTTAAAGTTAAAAAAAAAACAGAAATGGGAAGGAAATCATGCATTTTAGATAGGTAAATTGTTTTGAATTTTGGGCAATCAGATTCAGGAGCAGATTTTACACTAACTATATATTCTGGCTTCTTAGAGGAAAATATCCTTGAGCTAAACTTGACTCCTGATGATTCCATGAACCATTTTTCTTGATAACAATATAGAGGGGGTCTTGCAAATGCAGGATATTTTTGCAAATTCCAGGATAATTTTCAGCTTCCTAGTCTAGCCTCCTGCTCTGCTCTGATATCCCCTGGTGATATTTTGTTCAAATACTAACTGTCCCATCAGAGAGGTGTTGCCTTCTCTAGTATAGTCACTTGCTGAATGCAGAATTATACAGAACGGATCTCCCAGGGCTATTCATCCATAGCCACCACAAATTCTACAGCAAGGATGTCACTTTCCATCAAAGGATCTATGCTCACTTTAGGGAAGGGTAAGGGTTATGTTAGATGGCAGGAGATGGTCCTTCCTGTCTTTTAGAGAAGGATACTGAGAGGGCTATAGCTCCAAAGGCCAAAGAAAGCATCTGGACCCTTTCCATTTGGGGTTCAGGATGGATAGTAGTGTTGAGGATTACCTTTGGAGGGCCAGTGAATGTACATTAATCCTGGCTCTTGTGGATCTTTGGTGGCATTCAATACCATCAGCTGTGATATCCTTCTGAACTGCCTGTGGGGTTGAGAATGGGGTGGGTGGGCATTGTTTTGCAATGGTTATCCTGCTTCCTCTGTAGCTGGTTCCAGTCTATTTCAGTAGTGATGGACAGACATCAAGCTCTAGAGACCCCCAATATGTCTTAGGAATAGTCTTTCTCTCTTTTTCAATCAATCAATCAATCAATCAATCAATTAATGATGGGAAGCTAACTGCTGTATCACAGATGTGCTCATAATTGTTTTTCACTCATAAGTCTAACTCTGATAAACAAAGAAGATTATTCTAATCAGAAGAGGGCTTTGTGAACTATCCTCTGCCTTAAATAATAGTGTGAGAGTTCCTCAGAATGTGTACGGGACATAATTCTTGGGGAAGACACATTTTTGGATAGAGAAACTCACCTCTGTGTCAAATCCATAAAGGCAGGGGTCCCCAACTCCCAGGCTCTAACCCACTCCCAGTCCATGGCCCATTCAGAACCAGGCTGCAGAATCTGCACATGCACTCACCTGCTACTCACTTGGAACCATTTCCTCTTTCCTACCCCACCCTCACCGGTTCCCAACATGGGAAAGGGAGGCAGCTGAATAAAGGCATACATTGACAAAGGAAATGACAAAAGCTGTGCAGTGCAATTTTTAGAAAAGGCCATTGGGATCATCTTTGTAGTTTTCAGAGGGGTAATTTCGGCACCTTGTTTCAAGTGGTCTGCTGAACTAGACATATATGGTACCGATAATTTCTCAGGAGAAGAAATATATATATATATATATATATATATATATATATATATATATATATATATATATATATATATATGCATATTCTTTCTAGCCAGGTTTTACCTACGTAAGCTAGGTTGTTCTGCAGCTCTGACTGTGTGAAATCTCATTCACCAGCCTCAGAGCTCCTCCTTTGCTGACAAACTGCAACTCTGCGTTGCTCTCTGGGAGACTCAGATAGCTATTTCTGCCTTATAAGGCTTCGTCAGTGAGCCACACCCACTTCTCAGATATTCCCCCTGTAAAGGTACAATGTGTCTTTTTCTGTTTTTCGTAGGCTTTTATGTGCATATTCTTTCTAGCCAGGTTTTACCTACGTAAGCTAGGTTGTTCTGCAGCTCTGACTGTGTGAAATCTCATTCACCAGCCTCAGAGCTCCTCCTCTGCTGACAAACTGCAACTCTGCGTTGCTCTCTGGGAGACTCAGATAGCTATTTCTGCCTTATAAGGCTTCGTCAGTGAGCCACACCCACTTCTCAGATATTCCCCCTGTAAAGGTACAATGTGTCTTTTTCTGTTTTTCGTAGGCTTTTATGTGCATATTCTTTCTAGCCAGGTTTTACCTACGTAAGCTAGGTTGTTCTGCAGCTCTGACTGTGTGAAATCTCATTCACCAGCCTCAGAGCTCCTCCTCTGCTGACAAACTGCAACTCTGCGTTGCTCTCTGGGAGACTCAGATAGCTATTTCTGCCTTATAAGGCTTCGTCAGTGAGCCACACCCACTTCTCAGATATTCCCCCTGTAAAGGTACAATGTGTCTTTTTCTGTTTTTCGTAGGCTTTTATGTGCATATTCTTTCTAGCCAGGTTTTACCTACGTAAGCTAGGTTGTTCTGCAGCTCTGACTGTGTGAAATCTCATTCACCAGCCTCAGAGCTCCTCCTCTGCTGACAAACTGCAACTCTGCGTTGCTCTCTGGGAGACTCAGATAGCTATTTCTGCCTTATAAGGCTTCGTCAGTGAGCCACACCCACTTCTCAGATATTCCCCCTGTAAAGGTACAATGTGTCTTTTTCTGTTTTTCGTAGGCTTTTATGTGCATATTCTTTCTAGCCAGGTTTTACCTACGTAAGCTAGGTTGTTCTGCAGCTCTGACTGTGTGAAATCTCATTCACCAGCCTCAGAGCTCCTCCTCTGCTGACAAACTGCAACTCTGCGTTGCTCTCTGGGAGACTCAGATAGCTATTTCTGCCTTATAAGGCTTCGTCAGTGAGCCACACCCACTTCTCAGATATTCCCCCTGTAAAGGTACAATGTGTCTTTTTCTGTTTTTCGTAGGCTTTTATGTGCATATTCTTTCTAGCCAGGTTTTACCTACGTAAGCTAGGTTGTTCTGCAGCTCTGACTGTGTGAAATCTCATTCACCAGCCTCAGAGCTCCTCCTCTGCTGACAAACTGCAACTCTGCGTTGCTCTCTGGGAGACTCAGATAGCTATTTCTGCCTTATAAGGCTTCGTCAGTGAGCCACACCCACTTCTCAGATATTCCCCCTGTAAAGGTACAATGTGTCTTTTTCTGTTTTTCGTAGGCTTTTATGTGCATATTCTTTCTAGCCAGGTTTTACCTACGTAAGCTAGGTTGTTCTGCGGCTCTGACTGTGTGAAATCTCATTCACCAGCCTCAGAGCTCCTCCTCTGCTGACAAACTGCAACTCTGCGTTGCTCTCTGGGAGACTCAGATAGCTATTTCTGCCTTATAAGGCTTCGTCAGTGAGCCACACCCACTTCTCAGATATTCCCCCTGTAAAGGTACAATGTGTCTTTTTCTGTTTTTCGTAGGCTTTTATGTGCATATTCTTTCTAGCCAGGTTTTACCTACGTAAGCTAGGTTGTTCTGCAGCTCTGACTGTGTGAAATCTCATTCACCAGCCTCAGAGCTCCTCCTCTGCTGACAAACTGCAACTCTGCCTTGCTCTCTGGGAGACTCAGATAGCTATTTCTGCCTTATAAGGCTTCGTCAGTGAGCCACACCCACTTCTCAGATATTCCCCCTGTAAAGGTACAATGTGTCTTTTTCTGTTTTTCGTAGGCTTTTATGTGCATATTCTTTCTAGCCAGGTTTTACCTACGTAAGCTAGGTTGTTCTGCAGCTCTGACTGTGTGAAATCTCATTCACCAGCCTCAGAGCTCCTCCTCTGCTGACAAACTGCAACTCTGCGTTGCTCTCTGGGAGACTCAGATAGCTATTTCTGCCTTATAAGGCTTCGTCAGTGAGCCACACCCACTTCTCAGATATTCCCCCTGTAAAGGTACAATGTGTCTTTTTCTATTTTTCGTAGGCTTTTATGTGCATATTCTTTCTAGCCAGGTTTTACCTACGTAAGCTAGGTTGTTGCAGAAAAACAGAAAAAGACACATTGTACCTTTACAGGGGGAATATCTGAGAAGTGGGTGTGGCTCACTGACGAAGCCTTATAAGGCAGAAATAGCTATCTGAGTCTCCCAGAGAGCAACGCAGAGTTGCAGTTTGTCAGCAGAGGAGGAGCTCTGAGGCTGGTGAATGAGATTTCACACAGTCAGAGCTGCAGAACAACCTAGCTTACGTAGGTAAAACCTGGCTAGAAAGAATATGCACATAAAAGCCTACGAAAAACAGAAAAAGACACATTGTACCTTTACAGGGGGAATATCTGAGAAGTGGGTGTGGCTCACTGACGAAGCCTTATAAGGCAGAAATAGCTATCTGAGTCTCCCAGAGAGCAACGCAGAGTTGCAGTTTGTCAGCAGAGGAGGAGCTCTGAGGCTGGTGAATGAGATTTCACACAGTCAGAGCTGCAGAACAACCTAGCTTACGTAGGTAAAACCTGGCTAGAAAGAATATGCACATAAAAGCCTACGAAAAACAGAAAAAGACACATTGTACCTTTACAGGGGGAATATCTGAGAAGTGGGTGTGGCTCACTGACGAAGCCTCATAAGGCAGAAATAGCTATCTGAGTCTCCCAGAGAGCAACGCAGAGTTGCAGTTTGTCAGCAGAGGAGGAGCTCTGAGGCTGGTGAATGAGATTTCACACAGTCAGAGCTGCAGAACAACCTAGCTTACGTAGGTAAAACCTGGCTAGAAAGAATATGCACATAAAAGCCTACGAAAAACAGAAAAAGACACATTGTACCTTTACAGGGGGAATATCTGAGAAGTGGGTGTGGCTCACTGACGAAGCCTTATAAGGCAGAAATAGCTATCTGAGTCTCCCAGAGAGCAACGCAGAGTTGCAGTTTGTCAGCAGAGGAGGAGCTCTGAGGCTGGTGAATGAGATTTCACACAGTCAGAGCTGCAGAACAACCTAGCTTACGTAGGTAAAACCTGGCTAGAAAGAATATGCACATAAAAGCCTACGAAAAACAGAAAAAGACACATTGTACCTTTACAGGGGGAATATCTGAGAAGTGGGTGTGGCTCACTGACGAAGCCTCATAAGGCAGAAATAGCTATCTGAGTCTCCCAGAGAGCAACGCAGAGTTGCAGTTTGTCAGCAGAGGAGGAGCTCTGAGGCTGGTGAATGAGATTTCACACAGTCAGAGCTGCAGAACAACCTAGCTTACGTAGGTAAAACCTGGCTAGAAAGAATATGCACATAAAAGCCTACGAAAAACAGAAAAAGACACATTGTACCTTTACAGGGGGAATATCTGAGAAGTGGGTGTGGCTCACTGACGAAGCCTTATAAGGCAGAAATAGCTATCTGAGTCTCCCAGAGAGCAACGCAGAGTTGCAGTTTGTCAGCAGAGGAGGAGCTCTGAGGCTGGTGAATGAGATTTCACACAGTCAGAGCTGCAGAACAACCTAGCTTACGTAGGTAAAACCTGGCTAGAAAGAATATGCACATAAAAGCCTACGAAAAACAGAAAAAGACACATTGTACCTTTACAGGGGGAATATCTGAGAAGTGGGTGTGGCTCACTGACGAAGCCTTATAAGGCAGAAATAGCTATCTGAGTCTCCCAGAGAGCAACGCAGAGTTGCAGTTTGTCAGCAGAGGAGGAGCTCTGAGGCTGGTGAATGAGATTTCACACAGTCAGAGCTGCAGAACAACCTAGCTTACGTAGGTAAAACCTGGCTAGAAAGAATATGCACATAAAAGCCTACGAAAAACAGAAAAAGACACATTGTACCTTTACAGGGGGAATATCTGAGAAGTGGGTGTGGCTCACTGACGAAGTCTTATAAGGCAGAAATAGCTATCTGAGTCTCCCAGAGAGCAAGGCAGAGTTGCAGTTTGTCAGCAGAGGAGGAGCTCTGAGGCTGGTGAATGAGATTTCACACAGTCAGAGCTGCAGAACAACCTAGCTTACGTAGGTAAAACCTGGCTAGAAAGAATATGCACATAAAAGCCTACGAAAAACAGAAAAAGACACATTGTACCTTTACAGGGGGAATATCTGAGAAGTGGGTGTGGCTCACTGACGAAGCCTTATAAGGCAGAAATAGCTATCTGAGTCTCCCAGAGAGCAACGCAGAGTTGCAGTTTGTCAGCAGAGGAGGAGCTCTGAGGCTGGTGAATGAGATTTCACACAGTCAGAGCTGCAGAACAACCTAGCTTACGTAGGTAAAACCTGGCTAGAAAGAATATGCACATAAAAGCCTACGAAAAACAGAAAAAGACACATTGTACCTTTACAGGGGGAATATCTGAGAAGTGGGTGTGGCTCACTGACGAAGCCTTATAAGGCAGAAATAGCTATCTGAGTCTCCCAGAGAGCAACGCAGAGTTGCAGTTTGTCAGCAGAGGAGGAGCTCTGAGGCTGGTGAATGAGATTTCACACAGTCAGAGCTGCAGAACAACCTAGCTTACGTAGGTAAAACCTGGCTAGAAAGAATATGCACATAAAAGCCTACGAAAAACAGAAAAAGACACATTGTACCTTTACAGGGGGAATATCTGAGAAGTGGGTGTGGCTCACTGACGAAGCCTTATAAGGCAGAAATAGCTATCTGAGTCTCCCAGAGAGCAACGCAGAGTTGCAGTTTGTCAGCAGAGGAGGAGCTCTGAGGCTGGTGAATGAGATTTCACACAGTCAGAGCTGCAGAACAACCTAGCTTACGTAGGTAAAACCTGGCTAGAAAGAATATGCACATAAAAGCCTACGAAAAACAGAAAAAGACACATTGTACCTTTACAGGGGGAATATCTGAGAAGTGGGTGTGGCTCACTGACGAAGCCTCATAAGGCAGAAATAGCTATCTGAGTCTCCCAGAGAGCAACGCAGAGTTGCAGTTTGTCAGCAGAGGAGGAGCTCTGAGGCTGGTGAATGAGATTTCACACAGTCAGAGCTGCAGAACAACCTAGCTTACGTAGGTAAAACCTGGCTAGAAAGAATATGCACATAAAAGCCTACGAAAAACAGAAAAAGACACATTGTACCTTTACAGGGGGAATATCTGAGAAGTGGGTGTGGCTCACTGACGAAGCCTTATAAGGCAGAAATAGCTATCTGAGTCTCCCAGAGAGCAAGGCAGAGTTGCAGTTTGTCAGCAGAGGAGGAGCTCTGAGGCTGGTGAATGAGATTTCACACAGTCAGAGCTGCAGAACAACCTAGCTTACGTAGATAAAACCTGGCTAGAAAGAATATGCACATAAAAGCCTCCGAAAAACAGAAAAAGACACATTGTACCTTTACAGGGGGAATATCTGAGAAGTGGGTGTGGCTCACTGACGAAGCCTTATAAGGCAGAAATAGCTATCTGAGTCTCCCAGAGAGCAACGCAGAGTTGCAGTTTGTCAGCAGAGGAGGAGCTCTGAGGCTGGTGAATGAGATTTCACACAGTCAGAGCTGCAGAACAACCTAGCTTACGTAGGTAAAACCTGGCTAGAAAGAATATGCACATAAAAGCCTACGAAAAACAGAAAAAGACACATTGTACCTTTACAGGGGGAATATCTGAGAAGTGGGTGTGGCTCACTGACGAAGCCTTATAAGGCAGAAATAGCTATCTGAGTCTCCCAGAGAGCAACGCAGAGTTGCAGTTTGTCAGCAGAGGAGGAGCTCTGAGGCTGGTGAATGAGATTTCACACAGTCAGAGCTGCAGAACAACCTAGCTTACGTAGGTAAAACCTGGCTAGAAAGAATATGCACATAAAAGCCTACGAAAAACAGAAAAAGACACATTGTACCTTTACAGGGGGAATATCTGAGAAGTGGGTGTGGCTCACTGACGAAGCCTTATAAGGCAGAAATAGCTATCTGAGTCTCCCAGAGAGCAACGCAGAGTTGCAGTTTGTCAGCAGAGGAGGAGCTCTGAGGCTGGTGAATGAGATTTCACACAGTCAGAGCTGCAGAACAACCTAGCTTACGTAGGTAAAACCTGGCTAGAAAGAATATGCACATAAAAGCCTACGAAAAACAGAAAAAGACACATTGTACCTTTACAGGGGGAATATCTGAGAAGTGGGTGTGGCTCACTGACGAAGCCTCATAAGGCAGAAATAGCTATCTGAGTCTCCCAGAGAGCAACGCAGAGTTGCAGTTTGTCAGCAGAGGAGGAGCTCTGAGGCTGGTGAATGAGATTTCACACAGTCAGAGCTGCAGAACAACCTAGCTTACGTAGGTAAAACCTGGCTAGAAAGAATATGCACATAAAAGCCTACGAAAAACAGAAAAAGACACATTGTACCTTTACAGGGGGAATATCTGAGAAGTGGGTGTGGCTCACTGACGAAGCCTTATAAGGCAGAAATAGCTATCTGAGTCTCCCAGAGAGCAACGCAGAGTTGCAGTTTGTCAGCAGAGGAGGAGCTCTGAGGCTGGTGAATGAGATTTCACACAGTCAGAGCTGCAGAACAACCTAGCTTACGTAGGTAAAACCTGGCTAGAAAGAATATGCACATAAAAGCCTACGAAAAACAGAAAAAGACACATTGTACCTTTACAGGGGGAATATCTGAGAAGTGGGTGTGGCTCACTGACGAAGCCTTATAAGGCAGAAATAGCTATCTGAGTCTCCCAGAGAGCAACGCAGAGTTGCAGTTTGTCAGCAGAGGAGGAGCTCTGAGGCTGGTGAATGAGATTTCACACAGTCAGAGCTGCAGAACAACCTAGCTTACGTAGGTAAAACCTGGCTAGAAAGAATATGCACATAAAAGCCTACGAAAAACAGAAAAAGACATATATATATATATATATATATATATATATATATATATATATATATATATATATATATATATATATATATATATATATATATATATATATATATTATTGCAAATATCGCAACATCCAGTGAGCCAAAAGCCCAGTTGACAAATGGCCTATCTTGCTCCAAACAGAGGCGAGCTGGTGCCATTGCCAATCACTGGCTCTAATTCTGTAGTTATGATTCAGCTTCCCTACTAATTGCTACATGTGAAATTAGAAGCTCTGCTTATTTTGTTCAGAGAATGATATTAACAGAAATGGAGATTTTCTGTTTGGTTTGCCAGCACAGCTGATGATTGTGTAAACACTTTCTGGCATAGATTTCCCAGTTTACTGAGATCAGAGTTCATTAGGGTAGCCTACATCCGTGCCTCACACACTCCTTTGATTAACCTTATGGATCTGCTAATCAGGAGGTCACTTGCTGGTCAGAGGTGTGCTTATGGCACGATTCCTGATGTGCCGGGTGTTATTATGGCAACTGTAAATGCCACATGTAGCAGACTTTGAGAATGTGTTTGGAAGTCTAGTGATATAATTAAGTGATATAATAACATTATCCTCAAATGGAATATGCCAGCTGACATTCAAAAGACAATAATAAGGTTCTTTACTCCACCCACCACTTCTGTTTCACTTTAGCATGCTAGCCATCAATGCAACATTCAAAATTCCCTTTTGTTGTTTTATTTAGTTTACGTTCTCCTTCAAGACAATTAAAGGCAGATATTTTACGCTAAACGCAGCTATAATAAAAACAATAATGAAGCAGTGCTTGGGTGGACCCAAATGAAGTGCCTCACAGAGGCAGGCTTACATGGGGAGCAATTGATGGAAGCACCACATGGCAGATGTTGCATTTGCTTTTGGCCCTTTGCCTCTTTTTTTTCTCAATGTATAAAAAGAATCTTTAGCAAGACAGCGTGGGTGCCACAAGTCGAAACATGGCATTAAGAAAAGAAACACTGTATTTATTTTTATATATTTTTGCACCATTCAAACCCTCAGGAAGTAACGAAGGAGCTGTAGAGTATTTTAATCAAGTGAGCACTAAGTGCCTAGAATGTAAGAAAGTACATGTGGCTTTTCTCATTTAGTTTTTTATCCTTCTATTGTATAACTCATTTTGGAAACTACTACTTTTATGGTCGTAGTTACGCATACAAGTATGTTATGACATTGCTAATCAGCTAAAATTTTCTATAAATGGTTGTGCTAGTTATGAAGTCATAGCATCTGCCAGCACCTGGATGAATCTTGGCTGATCTGGATAGTAGAGTAAACTAGGAAGTTGACAAAACTACATGGGAGATAGCAATCACAAAGCACTTCTGTATTATTGCCAAGAAAACTATGTAGATGTTAGACTGTTGGTCCTACTTCCTGACTATGAAGCTTACAATATGACTTTACTGTATAATTGTCCCGCTTCACTAAGAGAAAGTTGGTAGCGATCTACCTTTTGTCAATATCTTCCATCTCTATCCCTCCTCTATTTGGCTGCGTTGTGGGAAGATGTTGTTGGACTTTGGTCCCACTGTCTGTGATCCTGATTTGGATGAGAACTTCCCCGCTTCCCTGAAACGTGAAAGTCATGGAACGTGACTTCCATGCTGCAAATGAAAGAAAGCACTCTTTGTAAGGAAATGTCCCTCTGGATGCAAATAGCAGCTAGGAACTCACCAACTGGAACCATAGCATAGGCACAGTGGAAAAAAGATCCTCTTATTATACCCAGATTAGACGGGGTTCTACTTGCTATTTAATCTGTCTTTTTAAAGTAATGCATCATTTTCACTTTGACTTTTTGCACATGAATTTCAGATTTCCAGAATTGCCAGTTTTGATGTATAATGTTAACTCCACAGGAAATACTTGCCAGGATAAATTTTGAATTATACCATCTGTACCTTAAACTGTGTGGCATTCTAATTTACTGAGATTCCTTTTCAGCCTCCTACTCTGTCTATTCTGTGGTGTATCTGTACTGAAGAGGAGCATAAACACAGACAGAGGGAGGGAGGGAGGGAGGGAGGGAGGGAGGGAGGGAGGGAGAGAGAGAGAGAGAGAGAGAGAGAGAGAGAGAGAGAGAGAGAGAGAGAGACTGAGGGTGTGTGTGTAAATTGGCCAGTAGTTGGAAATATTCTAGTAAATCAGAGGGCAAAAGAGCATCAGTTTTCTTGATCTGAGCCCCTGTAGCATCTATTCAAAAGATTTTTGCTTGTCTGAAAAAATGGTGGGGCAGCAGTTTCAGTAAGTGAGAATTCAAGTGTTGTGCAGCAGGAATTCATAAAATATAGATAGAAATGTGAATACTTAACTAATTTCAGAAATACCCTTCAGGTAATAAATTCAGGCCATGAATCCTGTTTGGTTTGCGAACTAAATGGGAAAGGAAAGAGATTTTCATTCTCTGCTCCCCCACAATATCCTGCTATTAACAAAATCATTCCAGGCAAAACCAAACAAAAAGCAAAAGCCACAACTGTACTCAAGCAAAACTTCAATTCAAGCCATACTGAGTTGCAAATCTGCATACATATCCTGGGTGAAACATAAAGATTAAGTTATTGTGTTTCGAGGAGGACTATTAGTATAAGACAGAATGCCCCAGTTTATTCAGTCAACATAGGCCTAAATAGGACTTGGCTCTGTCTTGTTGGCTGTTCTTCATTTAAAGCTTGGTGTTTAGCAAAGGCTGCCTCTTGCAGAAGGGAAGAGGAAATGTTGCTTTCTGGATAATGCCCTTCATCAAAGGCTGTAATTATCTTCTGTGGAGTATGCAGCTATAGTTGCCTATCTTTCTGTCTCATTGTTGTAAGAGGCCTTAGTATCAGTTTGCAGTACAGATACTAGAGACACAACTTCCCAATATGAGATAAAGAAACAGATGCATATTTTAAGGCAAGTCCATTCCATCTTCTTCACTTGAACATCATCACCATCACCATGCAACCTTTTGGACTCCACCTGTCCAGTGTAAAGGATCCTCCTGCATGAGAGCAAGGAATTTATGAGTGTAGGAATAGGCTCCCACCAGAAATTTAGATGATACCATCACTCCTGAGTTTGACAAAAGCCATTTAAATGGAACTGTTCAGGGGGCCTTTGGTTAAGATCTGTCCTTGATATGTCTAATGTTTTTTTCAATGTTAGATTAAATTATTCATTAAATCACTTTTTTAAAACTACCATCATGCTGCATTGTTATGCTATGATTATGATTTATTTTTGTTTCTTTCATGGTAGATTTAGATTAGATTTAGATTTATTAAATTTGTATACTGCCCTTTTCCCGAAGGACTCAGGGCGGTGAACAGCCAAGATTAAAATACATACAATATAAAAATTAAAATAAATTAAAACAGAATTAGATCAATTTGGCTTCCCCAAATTTTAAAACCCTTTACCCATAAAATAACCCATTAAAATTTTAAGCCAGTCCGGCTTGCTGAAATAAGAGAGTCTTCAAAGCTCAGCGGAAAGTACGGAGGTCTGGGATCAGTCGTATTCCTGGGGGTAGCTCGTTCTAGAGGGTGGGTGCCCCCACAGAGAAGGCTCTCCCCCTGGGGGTTGTCAGTCGACATTGCTTGCCCACGGCACCCTGAGGAGACCCTCTCTGTGGGAGCACATTGGCCGGTGGGAGGTTATCGGTGGCAGAAGGTGGTCTCGTAAGTACCCGGGCCCTAAGCCATGGAGCGCTTTAAAGATGAGAACCAATACCTTGAAGCACACTCAGAAGACCACCAGGAGCCAGTGCAGCTCGCACAGGAGAGGTGTTACATGGGAGTGCCATGTCGGCCCCATAATTACCTGTGCGGCTGCATTCTGGACCAGCTGGAGCCTCCGGGTGCTCCTCAAGGGGAGCCCTATGTAGAGAGCATTGCAGTAGTCCAGGCGAGAGGTGACGAGGGCATGAGTGACTGTGCATAAGGAGTCCCGATCCAGAAAGGGACGCAACTGGTGAATCAGGCGAACCTGATAAAAAGCCCCCCTGTCTAAAGACAGCCGTGCATTCAGGAGGATGCCCAAGTTACGAGCCCTCTCCGTGGGGGCCAATGACTCACCCCCAATAACTAACAATGGCACCAGCTGGCTATATTGGGACGCCGGCAACCACAGTCACTCGGTCTTGGAGGGGTTGAGTCGGAGCCTGTTCCTCCCCATCCAGACCCGCACAGCCTCTAGGCACTGGGACATCACTTCAAGGGCATCTAAGGGTACCTAAGCATGAGTTGATATGGAATATGGCAGTATAAAAAAGTAAATAAATTACATTTAAAAGCAAGAGGATGGAGTCATAAAAGCGGAGCATTATGCTTCAATAGCATTAGCTTGTGTGTTGTAGTGGTTAAAGTATCCCACTATGACTCAGAAGATCCAAGTACAATTGTGTCCTTAGCCATGAAAATGTACGTCTGTTGTTGATGTGAAGAAGAAAATTGGCAGTGCTATTTACATCAGATTTTGCCCACAGGATATAAATCTAATACGTAAAATCATTATACTTAAATCTTATACTTGTATGTACGATGATAATGGTCAAACTTATTTATGAAGTCTGAAGGTATCTCAAAATATAGACAATTCCACCCTAAAATTTAGCCTACAACATAGAGATTTCTGTGGATATGAGCAAAAAAGAAGTAATTTTGCTCCTAGAATATAAACACATTAAAAAGAAGCAGCAAATTCCCAACTAATATGTGGGTGTGAAGAAATTTTTCTTTTCACCTCTAATGGAAGCATTAAAAATAGTTTAATAGTATAATCCTTCCTACTTTTTTTCCTTTAAGTAATTGAAGGTGAAGCCAAATGTCTTAGGCTGGCTCTGACGGTGGCTACAAAGAGAAGATAGAACAACAGATGAAATGGAATGAGGGGGACATTTCTTAACATAAAAGAAGACATGTAAAAATGCTCATGCAAGAGACTGAGTAGCTTTTAAAGGGTGATATGAGCCAAGGTGGTGCAGTGGTTAGAATGCAGTATTGCAGGTTAATTCTGCCGACTGCCAGCAGTTCGATCCTGATCAGCTCAAGGTTGACTTAGCCTTCCATCTTTCCGAAGTGGGTAAAATGTGAACCCAGATTGTTGGGGACAATATGCTGACTCTGCAAACTGCTTAGAGAGGGCTTGAAAGCACTATGAAGCATCATATAAATCTAAGTGGTATTGCTGTTGCTATATACAAATGACTATTTCCTCAAAGGCCACACCTTTCCAAGTGAGTTGGGGAAATCTTCCAAAACTATGAATGGGTAAGAAAGTGATTCAGAGTGATCTCATGGAGAGTATTCAACTACCTAATACACTCAAATTCAGGAACACTCAGTTATCCAGAAAATAGCTCTGGATGATTATTGATCATATAATCTACCTGTATATCTACACTTATAATGTAGAAGAAATGACAGAAATGACCTGATTAACTCCAAATAATCAAATCAAGCAATATCTCCACCGCTAACATAAAGGAGAAGTAGAAAAAGACCACAATAACAACAAAATGGACAACAAAATATCCCACCAACTATGGCTAATTTCATCCTTCACTCTTAATAAGTCCATCATCCTTTTAGCATTGTTTAGGAAATTAGGAATTAATATTAAAAGAAGGCAAACAACAAACTGTAAGCTCCTTGGTGTATGCAACAGTTGCCATTCCCCTTTCTTCCCATCCTGGCTGCTACCTTCTTCTTGTACTAAGATGCTGGCTGGGGCAAAAACTATCTTTCTTTTGTTTCCATTTCTATCTGTTGTGACAGCATAAAGCAGTAATAACCTTTATAGCATCCCTCCCTCCCATAATCCATTTTAATTACAGGCAAAATATTTGTTCCTATTTTACCCAGGTGGATATTTGAGGAGAAAATAATACACTCGTTTGTTGCATACACTTATACAATAGAAACAAATTGTTTAAAGAACTTTCTGAAAAATGCAGCAGTTTATACACATATTCAGCTGCAGAGGAGTCAGCACATATCACAAAATCTAAAATATGTCAATTATCTTCCCAACATGTGAATTTCATTAGCTGATACCTATTACTGCATCTAGCCAGCTGAGGGATTTCCAGTAGGAAATGTGATACAAGAAAAGCTTACAGATCTTACATTCTTGAAGGCCGCATGGAATTCATGCTGATTTAGTATGATAACAGTAGGCTCAAACTCATCTCTTTGGCTCTGTATGATTAAATCTTTCCCGAAAAGACGGGAGAGGCAGCTGCCATAAAATACTGGGACTGGAATACGTTCTATAACCCCTAACGGCTTAACTCATACACGTAAGGAATAAAATGCTAAGCCATGGAAATGTTCAAAACAACAAACAGTTCTTTGGCTTTGTGGATTTGGGTACTAAATATAGTTGCTCTTTAAATGTTACAGACTGCATTTAGTTGTAAGAGAACAAAGTGGTAACACAAATTGGAAAAGGAGTCTAAAGTCTCCAAAGTTATATGAAGGTGCCATCTACTTGTTGCTGCTCTATTGGAGCCAAATTCAAGTGAACACACATGCACCTCTACAAGGAACCTACCTCCCACCTTCTATAGCTCTGTCAAACTGGGTGATATTGCAATTCTTCTGGATGCCAAAAATCTTAGTACAAATGGAAGGCATTCAGTCTGTGACTAATGATTTTCATGGTGTGATACAGACCGTATTGCAATGGCAATGTTCCTCCTGGAATGAACAGCAGCTGGGAAAATCTTCACTGGGATTTATAGGGGTCCATTCCTAACTACAGTGTTGCCAAAACAATAAAATGTCTGCAAGCACTATGGGTATCCAGGGAGCAAAGGATTAAAAAAAAAAAGTATGCTGTTGCAAAGAAAGCTGTGCCCTTTCGTATATCAGGTGTGACAGTGTTATCACCTCTTCAAGGTAGGCCAGGTCAGGAAACAGACTTTATGGAACTTTATTTTTTGTTTGTAGGATATAATAATAGAAAGTTGAAAGTCTGTCAGAGTTTCTGTCTGTCCGCTCTTATTTCATACTGAATTAAGGTAGAATTACTTTAAGTTATTGTCTGATCCTCAGAGTTATATACTTCAGATGCCAATAAAGGAGAATATTTGTAACTCGGAGTTGATCTGAGAGGTCCATGGTGCTCTCTGAACTCGGTTGTTTTCTGGCAGATGTTTCATTACTCAAACTAGGCAACATCATCAGTGCACTAGTCATTTTCTTTACAAAAATCTGTGCAGGGGATTGATGAAAATGGTGATTCCAGCATTTTAATGCATCTAACAATCTGCTATATGATGTCATCAATTGTTGGTTGTTTCCTTTCTGGAGTTTGTAACAAGTTTCCCTAGGTCAAGACTGGGAAAATATTAATTGGTTTCTTTATGTTGATTTAACTCATTGCTTTCCCCCCTCCTCCTCCTCCTCCTCCTCCTCCTCCTCCTCCTCCTCCTCAGTCTGATCATTGCTTACCTATTGTATACCCTATTTTCTTCCCACCATGGGAATTACTTGACTCAAAGTAATTGAACTCAACCATTCAGCAAATATATTTGGGTTCATTTTAGTGCACATACAAAGGCTAGAGGGAACCATCTGTCCTAAGAGAATTAGCTTTGTTTACCTCTTTTTCCCTATAGTAGTGACATCTTTAATAGAACAGCTCCAAAAATGCCTCCAAGGATGCCAGAGGAAATTCAGCTCAGATATAGCTTTTCATGATAATCTCAAACACCCATCCCATTGGGATGAAATGAAATTCCACTACATCTTCTTTTTTGCCAATGGATATTTAGAATAAGGTGAGACAGAATTCATTCCTAAAATGTTCTACCTTAGTCCAACATTTCAGCAGAGTTCAAATCTTGTCCTGAGATTTGCTACAAGTCATGGAAAAACTATTTCTTCTCTACTTCTCCTGAAAGAGTAAAATTGTCCTGTCCCCACGATGTTCATCAACTAGTGGTGGTTGGTAACAATGTCAACTTGGTTTTGTTTTTCCCACTTGGCCTTTCTACTTCTTGCACTTTCTTTTCCTCCAAAGTGAGTTTAGAAGAAATAATGGTGAATAAACATTTTCCTTAAACCAGAAAAGGTGATTTGGAAATGCACAAATAAATCATTCAGTATTACTTAAGAAGAGGAAGAACTTAAGCTCACCATAGAGCTGAGCTCTATTTCTGTCAGCTAATACTGGACTAGGACCAAAGTAGATTGTATTAAGTAGATGCTAGATTTCCACACACACCTTCACGCTGCATGCTTGGAGTTAATTCATGCTAAGAAATGAGGATTTGAAAAGGCAGAGATTTAAGGGACAAAGTCTGTGATTACAGTCCCAGTGAAACAAAGCTAAAAGAATAGAGAGCTAATTGTCTCCTAATGGAGTGTACGCTCCTGTCTCATCCTTTTGATTTGGTAAATGCAATGGGACCAGATGTGGGAGTCCTTAATTCCTTTTATGTAATGATGAATCCACATGTCTCCAGGCGGTCAAGCGATCTCATCAACATCTCAGCAGGACAACTTTGAAAAGGGGGGGGGATGGAAGGACTGTTTCACAAGGCTAAATTCAAATTGCCTGTAAAATGAAAACAAAGATTGCCTTTGACATGAAGGAAGGCAGGCAAATGGGAAAGATTCTGCCTTGATGGGGTAGATAGCCTTTCCCCCTTACCGCAAATTGGGCACAATGAAGAAATATGACAGAAATTCAGGCAGTCATTAAAAGGTTGATTCTCCTATTTGTTGAATACCTCAAGATTAACTCTGTAAAAAGTTTATCTTTTTAATTTCATATATCTGATCAGAATGAACCATTTCGGCTGCTTGACCAGTGTTTACTTCTCATGGAACAAGTGGCCACACCCAAAGATAGAACCTGACAATGTGAAAGGGAGGTTTCTGCATCAATGGTGAAAGAACATAATCCCTCTGCAGTTGCAGACAGAGGTGGGATTCATTTACCTTCCCTACCGGTTCGCATATGTGAGCGCACCTTCCACGCATGCTCAGCCTTCTGCCCATGCTCTTTGCTCATATGCACGCCTCCCACACATACACACGGCCTCCAAAACATGGCTAAATAAGACGGCCTTACAACTGGGTGGATGGGCAGAGCCTACCACAGTTGGTGCTACCGGTTTGCCCGAACCGGAAAGAACCGGCTGAATCCCACCACTGGTTGCAATATTAACTTAGGAATTTGCAATAGGTGTGATGCCTGTTGGACAGATGCAAGGAAGACACTGTTAGTTGAAAGATAAATGGAGTTCCCATTGACAAATGTGGAATGCAAGCATCTTTAGTCTGATTGGACATTGGCCCTCCTTATGTTAGTGGACACATAGAATGATTTATAGTAGTGTATAAATCAGTAAATGGTGACAATAGGCTACTTTGCAAAATATAATAGAAATCAGGGCGGAATGACTTCAAAGGTAGGTTAGAAGCCAGTAAGAGATTCCTGGATTCCTGGTTTTCTGTATTATGATTTCTCTCTTCCCTCCTTCTTCAATGTTCCTTCTACTCCAATTACCCTTGGAACTCTTGTTTTCTGAAAGCACACATTAAAATCCTTAACTTTGTTAGTTGGAGCTTCAGCCACAAAGAACAAAATATTGATATGAATTTATAGCAAAGAATTTCAATGTATTTAAAGTCAAATAAGGGCACTCTTAGTAATGTAATACTATTAGTAGATTTTTTCCCCCAACCCTCCATAAGAATTTTCCAGAACATGTATTTTTTTAAAGAAAAAAGAATAGACCAAAATGTGTTTCCACTGATTGGACTTCCTTATCATTAGCAGGAATTGTGATATGGATACAAGTAGGGCTGATAATCTAGTCTACCTCTATTTTCTAAAAAGCTTGAAGTGACTAAAGCCATGATGTACAATAGAAGATAATATTTATGGGCCCATAAATATTGACTACAATGTATGGAAGACTGCAATTTAGTCCTAAATGGTAAAGACAATAAATTAATGATTTAAATGAAGAAAAAGAAAAATGGTTATGTGATGTGCCTGTGAAATTAAAAGAAAGATGAAGGAAGTAATAAATTGAATGAAGGTGTTATGCTCTTGTGGGATGGAGTTGAATGCATGCGGGCCAATAAATGTATAATTTGGATTATGAATGAAAGGGCTAAAATGTGTATTAGAAATGTGATGATTGTGGACACACATGAAAGTTGAAATTCATAGGCTAGTGACAGTTGCTTGCTATGCTCCAGTGAATAGTGCTAATGAAAGAACCAGGGGGGAATCTGGGGTAATATTGTACAACATTTTGAATAATATGATCAAGAGAAAACAATTATTATGTTACATGACATGAATGGATGGATGAAAATGAAATGAGAAAGTGCAGAAAAAGCATTGATTCATCTGGAGACCCAAGAATGAATAAAAATAGCATTGTTTGATAAGAATCTGCTTAGGAAATATCTCTTTCTTCTGAATACCTGATTTAAACAACAGTCTAGTCAGATGTAAATCTGACAAAAAAGGAATGCAAATCTTAGTTGATTTCATTGTTGAGATGAGAATGAGAATTTATAAAGGATAAAAGATTCTGAGTGTTTCTAGGCAAATCATTACGTGTCAATGTCAAAAGTAGATATTGAAGAAAAATATACAAGGGACAATAAAAAAGAAATAAAAAAATACATGAAAGATAAAGTTCTGTGTGAAATATTAAATATTATTTCTCAGCAGAAACAGGTTTGAAAGGTGGTCATAAGGAAAATGATGTGGAAGCTCCTTGAAGTTGAAAAAATGAATTATGACATAAATTGCTATATATTTATGTGGAACATATAAATGAAAGGTTAATTGGTGGAATAAAGAAATTAAATAAACTGTGGATGAGGGAAAATCCATATAATAGAATTGTGCAAAAGTTAGGATGAGATGAATATAGAATAGATTAATATAGAGTGAAAAAGATATTTCCATTGAACATGGTCTAAGACAGTAAGGAATGGTTAAGATTGAAAGAGACAGAGAAATCCAGATGGAATTTTTTTAAAAATTTAGAATTAGGTGAGGATGGCTAAATGTGGACCCTTCAACAGAGTAAACAGAGTTAAGAACAGAAATGATAAATATTATTTAGGTTGAAAGTGAATGAGAGGAGGCTGAAAGAAGTATTCTAGAATTTTATACAGGAATAGCAATAAAGCGACAGTGGAACAGAAAAGAGTGCTTTGAACATTTGTGTTTAAGTAAAGAGTGACAAAAGGCAGTAATAAATGCTTTGAGAACACTGAAAAATTATAAAATTGAAAATATGGATGAAATATCTGGAGAAATGTTGATGTGTGGACGTGACTTGCTTATGAAATAGCTAGAATTAGGTTGAATCAAGTATTTGAGGGTTTGGCAAATGATTTAACACTGAGTTGAGAGTAGCTAAGATATGTGATTGATTGCTTAATGTGTTTATAAACATGTATAAGGAATGTTTGTGGTAAAGTTAGAGGTATGTTGGTTGGGAACATAAATGCATGTGCACTTTTGTATGCAGATACTACTGGGTTGTTCATGAGAAGGCATATGACTTGCAGTGAATGTAAAGTAGATTATATATGCAGTGAGAAATATATGCAAATCTGAAAATTAATGCACTGGAGATCCAGGGTAATTGCATTTGACAGGACAAGCTGAATAAATGATTACAAGTTATATGTAAAAGTGATAAATGTAGAGCAAATAAATGTATTTGCACATCTTGATCAAATGTTTACTAAGGATGGTAAATGGATGAAGACATTTTAAAACGCTGGGAGAAAGGTAATGTATAGATTAAGCTATGGTGAGGAATGAATGTTGAAATAAAGGGAAAAATGGATGTCTATAAAAAAAGAGGTTCTGTCCACTTTGTGAGGTGGAAGTAGGAGCTGGGCATGTCAAGTTCATTATAAAAGCAAGCTGAATGGAGTGAGAATGGAGTACATAAGAAGGATGTGTGATAAAACAAACAAACAAAAATCAGTAATGAATAGGGTCTGAAATGATGTGTGTTGAATAAAAAAAAAAAAGAGCAATGGGTTCCAAATGACTGGGAACCATGACAGAAAAAGCTCTCTTCCTGGGCCTGGTCAGATTACATTTCCTAGGAGACAGGACCTAGAATATACATTTCCTGCTGGACTTAATGATAAGAGTAGGTATAAATCAAGAAGAAGTGATTCCTCAAATAAATTGTGAGGGTTTTTTTTTTAACTGATTGTTTAAAAACAAGGTAGAAGATTCCACCATTTCATTATTTTGGAAGGTTGTAGCCATCAGCAACTTATGTATAAGGCAGATTGCCTAATCATGATGCTATTTTAGCTCTAATAACAATAGAAAGCTCTAGAAATTTTTAGAGTGCCAAAAGGAAATTTTATTAAAAGATAGTTGGTTGTGTGTAACTGTTTAATATATGACTATTTTATTATTTTAATTTTGTATCTATATACATTATATATTTAATATGTTATTTTGTTTGTGTATGCATGTTTGTACGCATGTATGTATGAGGGGGAGTGAGAAAAAACATGTGCAAATTTGGACTAATGCTTAAGGCACCAGGCTGGGAATAAAGAGCTCTGAGTTCTAGTCCTTTAGGCCAATCATTATTTTTTTCAGCCTAGGAAGAAAGCAGTGGCAAACTATTGACAAGAAAACTGCATGGACAGAACGGAACGGAACAGAACAGTACAGAATAAACCAAGTGTGATTGAACACACAAGGTATTTGTCTTTGATGCATAACCTCTTAGTGTACATGCAATAAAGACCCACAACTTCCATGAACATAGGACATAAATAGTCTAAATAGTAACAGAAGATATACTCTCAGTTTGAAATGTAGAAATGAACATGGTATTTGAAATCACCACATCCATGTATCTACACATACGTAAGCACATATCTCATTTCATTTGGAAGATATATGGGAAAGAACTAACTTATTAATTCAGGTGTAGTAGAAAAAAAATGAAATAAGGTCAGACAGCATGGGCCTATAACACCACCTTGCTGAAAGAAGGAAGAGACGTTCAAGTTCAAGCTCAAAACATAAAAGAAATAGAATTGGATCATATGCAGGTTCATCTTTGATATAAAGACAATTTGGTCTCAACTCTGGTTGACTTCCAGAAGCCTCTTAAAATTAAGCTGTTCTGTGCAGTGTCTCTAGATTGACACCAGATACCTTTTGTTGATTATTTAACATTTTCATTGTTAACTGTAGTTTTTACTTATGTTCCTAGCTGCAGATCATATACCCACATGATAGCATCCAGGATTTCCATAAAAAGAATGTGCTAATTATGCATTTCTGCTTTCATTGCTAAGTGGAGTGTTGGAGCCTCTCAGCTATTCCAAAAGTATAACCGTATGACAAAATAAATAACTGTTGAAATCAGCACTTTTAAAAATGTAAATAAAAGTAAATGCTGCACCGAAAGATATCTTGCTTTTAGCTGTAAGGCAGAAGCTTATCCTAGATACAGATACCCTTATTTTTACCTGTACTGAGTTACTAACATGAAAACAGCTCTGTTTCCCCCCATTTGTCATCAAATTTCTAGTAATGTAGTTACTAGGGGAAAGTAGTGATTTTGGAAGAGGTGGGACAATCAGACCTGCCTTGACAGAATCTATAAACAGTTGATGAAAAATCGTCTTATTCAATGCATTCAGTAATTCTAATTGGTTCGTTAGAAATGTAATCACTTTCATGTCACCAGCTGTTGACACAGAGAAAAGAGCAATGGCTAATGATTAGCTATTTTGGAAAGCTAATATTGAATTCTTAATGCGCCCCTTGTGGACTTGACTCTGAGCTGTTCACTCAGTCCATAAGCATGTGTTGTGGCCCTGTGATTTGCAAAGGCTTTGAGATGAAGTTGGGACACCACAGCCAAAATTGTACCTGCACCTTGGAAGTGATACCTCTGTACACTTTGTGGGAGTCTGCCTGCTGCTTCATCTGATTATTCAATTAATCATTTGCAACTAGAAAGAAATTCTCACTGCATCTGATGAGCTTCTGTCCCAGTTTATGACTGATAAGAGACAATGTCTTTGCTCAGAAAGGAACAAAAGAAAAGTATACAATATTAGAAAAGTGCATTGCTATCTCAGATTTTTTGTCAACTACGGCTAGCTCTACATCTCAAGAGTTTTCATTTTTTGTTTATAGTGAAGCTGCATTCTCTATTTGTGATGGATAGGAAGCAAAACTAGTCCATTTATTTTCCAGCCTTTGCTTCTTGACTAGAGATGTCACATACAGCTCTAGTCTAACTGTAGCTTCTACGGTACATGGAAAAGTTCACTGATGAGTAAAGACATTTCTTGCCCAAAGCAAAATCCCAGAACTAGTTCATTCATAAGGTGTTCTGCCCCAGCTATGGACACCAAAGAACACAGCACACACAAAGTCCATACAAACCTTAGTTTACTAATTAAGGACTACTAATGAGCTTTCTTAGTAGTTGTTCGAACACAAGTACAGTTTAAATCAGTCTTTTCTGAACAAGAGCTGTTAATTTAACTTCATTAACAGCTGACAAAAATCCAAAGAATAATAACTCAATTCTGAGGCACAGTATTTCAGATAACCGTAATCTTTCTGTGGTTGGCAGAATGCCCAGAAGTAATTTGCAGGAAAACTGATAAGAGAAAAGCAAGAGCCGATCAAATGTTTCTGGCATCAAGACACGAAGGAATATGAAATAAGTTGTTTCCTGCAAATTACATCAGATGTCGTCCTTCCTTAAATAGGCTAGGGGAGTGGCCAATTAGCCCCAAGCCTTACTCTCGAGGAGACCCCCTCCTGAGGAGCCATTCCTGCCTTATAACAGCTCTGCGTGCTCGTGCATCGAGAAGAGGCTCCTCCTCTTCTTCCTCTTCACTTATGGGAACTTCTGGAGGTTCTGAAGGCCCTGGCTGAATCTCCACCCCTGGCACCACATCTTCTCCAGCCTCCTCATTGTCTGACTTGAGTGACAGCTGCACAGGCTGCTGGCGCATCACCACACCAGCCTCTTCGCTGTCGGAATCAGCTACTAGCTGTGCAGGCCGCTGACGGGCCACAAAATAAGGGAGAATGAAGCAACTGTCTTACTCTGGGGAACTAAATGTGATCCAGTGATATCAGGAGAACATGGCTGAATTAGTCTTCTGTCTTCTGAGATCTTGGAAGATGCTGCCCTGTCCCCATGGGTGAAGTAAGATTCCGTTACCCATCCAGTAATTTCTATGAATGTGTGTGGGGCAGCTTCTTTGGGACAATAGGAGAGGTCTTATTTTTGTCCTTTGCACAAGCAGAAAAAATATATGAGTCCCTCTTGCATTTACTGCTCAAATTATTTTAGAAAGCATCATTTGGTCATAAGAACTCCAATCACTGCAGACATTTATTTTTCCTCATCCAGGCATTGAACTGACACAGGCATTCAGCTGACACAGTTCACTTCATCCTCTTGCACAGTCAGGGCTGACCTTGAGTCAGGGAGATATTTCAAAGGTTTTAGAACAAGATTTAGGAAAGAAACCCACAGCAAATGAATTGATTGTACTGCCCTGTGCCCCTTCTACAGGAATTGGGAATTGTTGATGATAAAAAACAGTGCTGGCAAAAGCTGGCTTGTCCAATGAAAATATAAAAACCACCCAAGCTCAAGGCAGTGTACAGAGCATTCCCTCTTCTGTTGTTTTCTGCTGTGAAGTACCATATTTTTCAGAGTATAAAACACACCTCCCCCCCTAAAAGGGGGTGAAAATTTAGGTGCATCTTAGACACCGAATGTAGCCCCGCCCACCCACTGATCCCCACCCTTTGGCCTCTTCCTCTCAGTAGTTACCTCCTTGCAGCAAACAGCAAGAAAAAACAGCTCCTTTCAGCTTCAGCACAGCCTAATTAGCACAGTTGATTGGATTGGCCTCCCAGCCTCCCAGCTGTTTTGCTCAGGCCTCTGCTGCTTGCTGCAAGAAAGAAAATTGCTGGAGCAGATTTTTTTCCCCTTTGTGCTAATCAAGCTATGCTGAAAACGAAAACGAAAGTAAAGCAGGCTGTTTGCTGTTTGCTGCAACGAGGCAAAATTGCTCAGAGGCAGAGGCAGAGGGAGATTTCTTTTTCTTCTTTTCCTCGCCAAAAAAGGTAGGTGCGTCTTATAGTCCGGTGGGTCTTATACTCCGAAAAATATGGTAATTGGGCTAAAAGCTCAAATACAAAGTACAAAGCTATCCATGACAGAATAACAGAGTTGGAAGGGACTTTGGAAGTCTTCTAGTCCAACTTCCTGCTCAAGCAGGAAACCCTATATCATTTCAGATAAATGGTTGTCCAATCTCTTCTTAAAAACGTCCAGTGTTGGAGTACCCACAACTTCTGGAGTGTCCTGAACCAACTGATAGTGCCAGAGCCAACTGTCAAACAAAGTATTGATGGATATATTTAGTATTTAAAGGAATTTACAGATGAATCCTGGAATGTTTTTGATCTCCTATTGGACTAGAACCAAGATGCCCCAACCAATTGGAAAGGCTTCCCAGCCAGATTGAAAAGAGAAAATGACGGAAGGGCAGAAAAGCTTATTTATTCCCATTGCTACTACTCAGGAGGCTCAATAATGGCTGGAGAAGCAGAGGCATCCACAACTGACCTCAGGGCTACCACAATGAAGAAACATGGCACAAGCTCTGTCCTTTTAACCTCATGTTGAACACTGCCCACAAATATATAGAAGAGAAGTGTTTGTGACATGGCATGGCAATGCACATTTTGTCACTGGTACTCCTTTGCCTTTGCTTTCCTATGGATGCCTGTCTTGAGTACGATGTTCCTACCTGGAATTTTTTTTTTTTTTGCGTGTAACACATTATAAGTAAATATCTGGGAGGCTTTTGCAGAGTTCTGCTGCAACTGATCAGCTGTGAGCTGTTACTAGAGTCCTTGTATTATGGAAAGCTAAAGGGATGCTAATAATGCAGAGTAGTGAAGGGGACCCACTGGGGAAATGATGCATAAAAATATTGGAGTTGATGAACCTTCAGCATCAAACTATCAGCTGCAGGGAGAGATTTCAACATGTAACTTATCAGCTCGAGGTGTTGAAACTACTTAAGGGAGCAAGATTACCTGTGAAATATGTTAGCGCATAGCACCAGTATATTACTTACATGCCTTAGAGCATCAAGGTAAGAATTTAAAATGACATTGAAAAAGAAGAGAAAAGAAGGAGTTGCTAAATGTGATACAGTTATTATCCTACAACAACATTATAAAAACTGGGGATGCTTTATCAATATATTTCCCAGGTGCGATGTTATGGTTACATTCTTTGCCTTATGATGCATGTCAGCAAGGTTGTTCACTTTCACAAAGTGGCATTGAGGGGGACCATCATGTGCACGGTGTCAGAAGGAGCCGGTGTTGTTATTGATGTTTCTGCCTTTTCTTAAAACCTCTTTGAATGAAAATGGCAGACGTGACGAGAAGCAAAGCCCCAAGGTCATCACTTTGGCTGGAGGTTCATTAATTTTATAAGCATAGATGGGATGAGGTTGGCCAATTAATCCAAGCAAATTAAACATCGATAGTTACATTCTAATGGGAACATTTTGCTACAGCTGTATATGATAATGCCGATGTCAGTCTTGATAGTGTATCTCCTCAATTGTCCTTTGTATTCCTGGAGCAGTGTAGACAGTCGGATTGTAGGCTTTTTGGAAAAGGGCATCCATGTATTCATGGTGCACTTAGCAACATGGAGTCTGGCAAGATGAGCTATTTTCTCTCCGCGACCCACAATTAACATGACAGTCCCCAGCAGACCTGTTTGGAAGCAAATCAATAGGCTCTGGCTCTCAGAAAACAGTTCTGTTTGGCCACACAAGGACACCAACCGGAAGGTCAGGTATCAAAGATTAAAGGCTCTATTGAATGTAGTTCCAGCCCTTTGCCCTGTTAATCTGACTGACAAGCCTTTCTTAACTTGAGAGTTTTTTAATTTTATTTTTTTTAAAAAAAGATGTGATTTTTAAGTACTTTGGTTAAAATTAAATCTGGGTCAAGCGAAGCTGAAGATCAATTCATTTGATTCATAAATCATTTCAAGCCTGTTCTTCATATAACATTTCTAGAGAAGAACTCAAAAGACTCTAATGGTCTCCCTCAGCCTTGGGCTTCAACTCCCCCAAATGGCCAAAGTTTTAGGAATTGCAGTTTAGCTAATTTAGAGAGTACCTTGTTAGAGAAATCTGGACTAGAGCAAAAGGATCAGGGCAGAGCTTTTATGGCTTGTAGAAAATACAGTTGCATTCACTTAGAACACGGGTATCAAACTCGCGGCATCATGTTGCTGTCATTTGATTTTTTGCGACATTTTCACCATTTGCGGAGGTGGTGTGGGCGTGATCTGTGCATGACACATCCAGCCTGTGGACCGCCAGTTTGATATCCCTGATTTAGAACCTCATTGATATCTATGACTAGTGAATACTTATTAGCCAGGATCCAAGCAAAGAAACACAATTCCATGAGAGATACATACAAGCAGTATATTGATTTTAATTGTCTTAAAAGCATTTGAATGGATAATTGTGCTTTTCTTTCCCCTGTATAGAAGTAATTCATTAGTCCTCCATACCTTCTGATTCCTGTATGTAAGCATTAAGGGTATGCTTTAAATTGGACTCCTACATTAATCATCTTTAAAGTAAAGTTTTAGGGGTTTAATGTTTATGCTCATTTTTCACAAAAAATATGAAGATGAAATAACTTGTCTGCCAATGGAAAGGGAAGCAGAGTATTAAATTGCTCAGAATAAGAATCAGTAAAATTGCAGCATTAAAGCACTGATCCAAATCAACAAATTGTTAAAAGTCCCATTAGGAGGCTTGATGTTATGATCTCCCTGGTTAGGAGAATGCAGCAAAAGGAAATGATGCCACATACTAGTCTACTAATGGCTGAATGCAGCTGAATAGAATGCAAACAGTTACTAAGTTGGACATATTTTTGGCCATTGAACAGATTTATGAAGGGTTTGGTTCACTTTTTAGATCAATAAGTGTTTCATTTGGAGTCATTTCCCACACTGGCAGAATCTTCCTATTTACTTATGTGACACCTTCCATTTTTCAGTATTAATTTTGCTTGGTCTTATTTTATCTAACTGTTCATTACCCTCATAGCAATAAGTCCCAACCTACTACATCTAATGTCAAGCACATTTTATAACTGCTTACACATTATTGCTGCATATGAAAATAATAATGAGCAAAATGATAAACAAAATAAAAGAAGCAAAATGATAGGCAAAAACAAAAACAAAAAGATGTCAATTTGATGGCTCTAATTTAAGAAAAAAATGATTCTATGCATATGAAATTATGTAAGCTAAACTCATACTACCTATTATATACTTATCACTATTATTTTGTGGGGTAATCAAAATTATACTTTAGTTATAGTTACAATTAAAGCTGGTAGACCATCTCTAATCCCATTCAATCTCCCTTCGTGTATTTGATATGCAGTTCAGTCTTCATTCTCTCTCTATGATGAAACAGCCTCAGCCTTTTTCTTTTAAACTCACTTTTATAGCCAATCCACATTCATTCTATTTGTTATTGTTCTATTACAGTCGCTTCCTAACCACATATTTTCCAGTGAATTCAACTTACTGTTGGTTCTTCAATTCCTACTTCCAGAAAATAAAGCACACTCACCCTCTCATGTAAAAACGTTTTTGATTCTTTAAATAAAGATTCATTCCTTACACAGCCATATTATGTACCTACCTTTCTACCAGTATTTGCACATATTAAGATATATCTAGTCATTTCCCCAAATTTAGGAAGCCTTCTTTACCAAGCTATAAAAATTAAACAATTTGCTATTGAGTATGTTTGTCTTTTATGTATGACATTACCTAGGTCTTCGATACATTCATTTTAGATCCAAATACCCACAGCCTCATTTTTTTCTAATACACACTGAAAATTATTCATGTTCTCAGCCAAGAAGAGATCAAACTTCATAATCTGTTCCAAGTAGCTTTTACATTCTCTTTCCTTGTCCTGTTTCCATTCATTCTACGTATTGTGAGAGTTATCTGTCTTCTAATACTTTGTATGGGATGTGTCCTTCCTGTAATCATTCTAGGAATCATTCTCATTTCATTCTCATTTTCCTTACTTCTTTCCTTTTTCTACTAGGGCCATTTTTATCTCAATGTCCAGTCTTAACACTGTCAAAAAATGTAATCTTCCATAATCAGAACCTCTCATTAACCTTGTATGCTTCAGTAATTTTCTCAGTCTTCCTCAATCATACAGAATAAAATAAATCATGCTTTTAAATTTACAGGCATCCTTTTGCATGTACGTATATTAATAGACATATATGATTAAGCTACATATTTCTAACAAAGCATATATTTATACCAATCAGTATCGTATTTCAATCTGGCACAATACTAAATCTAGACTCTCAGACTGAGAATAAAGATTCTTAGTTCTTTATTTTGGAATTAATTTATTTGTCCGTAGACTCTTAGATATGACTTGGCTAGCGTAGATATTATTGACATGAATTTAGTCAATATTTGCCTAGTGCATTATTCAGCCTCATGCATCACCTAAAACCTCCATTTTACAAGTGAAGCATGGGGAGTGAAGTCCCTCATAGCAATAACTGGGAGCCAGCCCAGAAATGAACATTGGTTGCTTGGGAAAGTGTTCTACAATGCAGCAAAGATGAGAGGTACATGAGTAGAATCCTTAACTTGCCCCTACAGCCCAGCACTAAGAACTCACTATCTCTGTAGAAGAGCCCTTGGTCAGCATCAAGCTTTCTGTGAGCAAATCGTGGAGAAACATGGTTTTATTAGTGAGACAACCAGCATTTGAGTTGCATCTAGAAGCTAACTACAGAAGCTAATAGCCACCACAGCTCATAAAATAAAAGTGTCAAATGGGTGAATTGAGATATTCCCACAAGTACACATTGTTGCATTCTGTAGCTCTTGACTGGTCTTCAAGGATTGTCCCAAGTCAAACATTTTACAGTAATGTAAACAAAAGATGACTAAGGCAATCATTGTGGCATGACTATTAGAAGGTCCTTCTGATTCAGGAAAGGGCATAGTTGACACACCAGAAGTATCTGTGGAATTACCCTTCTGGTCATAGTTTCCTCTTGTTCTTTGAGCAACAACTGAGCATCCAGGAGGACTCTCAGGATATGCATGAGTTCTGTCTAATCTGATATAATACCATCATGAACTAATGTTGGAAAAATATTGGGAGGTCCTTATATAGAACTCATTCAACCTTAGTAAGGTTGAGCCTAAGTCTGCTCTACCCCATCAGATGCCATCAGCCATTGGAAGTGTTGACACCATCCCAGCTTGGGCTTGAGATAGTGGTAGTGATTGTTGTTATTTATTAAATGTAAGTATTACCAGTCTTTAAGGTTCACAGTTGCTTTCAACATCTACAACACAATAAAACATCCAAGCAGCTTATAACAAGAGAAAGAACACAATAAAACATCAACAATTAATAACATTGTAATAGCACGATGCAATTTCATAAATTACCCAAAAGTACCAAAGACACCACACCACAGACTGTAAAAATAAGATCCAGATAATACATAACAATTCCCTCAAGCCTCTCTATTTACATTGCAATGGACAAATACTGTCCTTTTTTTCTAATTTGCAAGGAATACCCAATGTAAAAAAATAACCTGATGTACTTTCTTTTACATGTATGAACACTATGTGCATGGACATGTACACAGCCAGAATACTTCTCTTTTCCTGTGGATTTTGTCATTTTGGTTGCTCTTCAGTCTTTGCTTCACCCCTTCCTGCTTCCTCCCATGCCTCTATCTGAAACATTGTTTGGACACTAATTTAGGACTCTTTTAAGAGAGAGCCACCTTTGCCTTCGGAAATAGCCTGATTGACACTTCAGGGGCCCACGATGTCTCTTTGTTCCTGACCTATGAACTGAGCATCTTGAGGGGTGTCTAAACTTGCTGCTCAAAGTAGCCATTTATACTTGTCCAGACTACTCCACTGACTTCTGACACATATTAAAGAATGCAGTTGATGGTTTGCTTTCCTTGCTGGGAGATGACAATTGTTGGGAGGGGAAATGAGGCCTAGGGAAACCACCAGTCACTTGTCCCAGACTTACATTTGACTGTAAGTCTGGTACTTTCCAAGTTTCAATGGCCTGATTATTGTGGCAGAATGTTCCAGGCAGCACATTTTATCTTGGTTTACTTTTTGTTGTCTCAAGGATTTGTGGATTGCATTTTAATGCAGATAATTGGCTATGCTCTTTATCAGGAAATTGCATTCCAATCATGCTATTTGTTACCTTTGTATTTTTAATTAATTCTGCACACTTTTTAGATGAAATTGTTTTCTATATGAACACACATAAATACATGCATTTATTTTATTCAAGGCACACATTTTTTTTGCCTTGTACCCCTGAGGATCAAGACAATCATTTACAACTCCATACAACAAGGAATTTTAAAAATAAAACACTAAGAAAATGATAACTACCCAGCAGCAAAGCCTAACACAGAAGAAAATAATCAAAAGTAAACAAAAAGAAAACAACAACAAAACAAAGACATCATACAATGCATTAGTTTTAACTTACAATGTGGTGCTATTTTCTTGCTGCCTGAAATTTTATAATAAAGAAACTAGCTCAATTTTAAATGGCTATAGAGTGTCCTGACAAGGCCAAACTGACATTTAGAAATGAGTTCCTTTGGTTTGCAAACAATTACGTGCAACGGCAGATACAGCATGGAGCAAGAGGTAGCTTGAAAAAGCCAGCATATGGAAGTGTATAGGTAATGCTTTAACTTACAGTTGTAATTGAGTCCTGAACTATGGCCATAAGTCATAGAATTGTAGGCTGAAGCATCACATGATCTGATTTGATTTTTTAACATTTATTGCAATGATCATTAATTGAATTCCATGTTCATTAAGCAAATCAATTTTCTCTAATGGTTTGTGTGTGTGTGTGCTGGACACTGGAAGTAAATGCAAGAAACCAGCAAAATATGTCAGAACTTGTGGTCCATAGCTCCAGGATGCTACAGATGGCAAGAAAGCTGAGCAGGTTGTCAAGTGCCCAAAATTCAATCATGTGACAGCATGGTGTGTGTGTGTGTGTGTGTGTGTGTGTGTGTGTGTGTGCAGCCACTGTAATTTTGTAAATGTGTCACAAACAGCTTTTGGGGGGTGGGGTTGTCCATTGTAACTTCAAACAGTCATTAAATGACCAGTCATAAGTCGAGGACTACCTGTAGTCCAGAAACAGTCCAGAGTTTTGGATGCCATGAAAAAGGTTTCAAACAGTCTATGGTCAGAGAGCCAATTGTTCCCAACAAAGAGCTGATGGCCCATGGTAGATGTGATATAGACCTGCTACTAGTTATGATCCAGTTATGATCATTGTTGCTTTTGTATCACTCACGAGCTGGAAGGGACCTTGGAGGTCTTCTAGTTCAACCCCCTGCTCAAGCAGGAGATCCTATACCATTTCAGACAGATGGCTGTCCAGTCTTTTCTTAAAAATCTCCAGTGATGATGATGATGATGATGATGATGATGATGATGATGATGATAATAATAATAATAATAATAATAATAATAATAATAATAATAATAATAATAATAATAATAATAATAAATTTATTTCTATACCGCCCTTCTCCCGAAGGACTCAGGGCGGTGTACAGCCTATTTAAAAACACAAGACAAAACAGCAATTAAAATTTAAAATGATTAAATAATTTGGCTCAATTAAAACCCCAGAAATTTAAAATACCCCAATTTAAAACTATTATGTTGATAGCCCGGCCTGGCGGAACAACAGGGTCTTCAGTGCGCAACGAAACACGCGGAGGTCGGAGATCTTACATATTTCCGGGGGCAGTTCATTCCACAGGGCTGGAGCTCCCACAGAGAAGGCCCTCCCCCTGGGTGTCGCCAGCCGACATAACTTGGCCAATGGCACCCTGAGGAGACCCTCTCTGTGGGAGCAGACTGGTCGGTGGGAGGCTATTGGTGGCAGAAGACAGTCTCGAAGGTACCTGGGTCCTATGCCATGGAGCGATGAAGCACCTACAACTTCTGAAGGCTAGCTGTTCCACTGGTTAATTGTCCTCACTATTAGGAAGTTTCTCTTTAATTCCAAGTTGCTTTTCTTCTTAATTAGTTTCCATCCATTGGTTGTTGTCTTGCCTTCTGGTGCTTTGGAAAATAAGTTGACACCCCACCCCCTTCTTTGTGGCAGCTCCTCAAATACTAGAATACTGCTATCATGTCCTCCACTAGTCCTTCTTTTCTCTAGACTGACTGTATCAAATCCCTGTGACCATACTTTATATGTTTTTGTCTCCAAGCCTTTAATCATCTTAGTTGCACTTCTTTGCACTTTTCCCCCAAAGTCTCAACATATTTTTGTAATGTGGTGATCAAAACTGGATGCAGTATCTTACTAAGGATTTATAAAGCGGTACTAATACTTCACATGATTTTGATTCTACCGATATGCCTCTGTTTATACAACCAAGGATTGTATTAGCTTTTTTGACTGCTGCCTCACACTGCTGGGTTTAAATGATCATTCACTAGGACTCCAAGGTTCCTCTCACAGTTACTGTTTTTGAGCCAGGATTCTTGAGGAGCACCTCAACTTAGCCCTCTGGAGTTCATTGCAATGAACCCAGCCTGGACAACCACTTGATGCCTCTGACTCATCCTGCCCTTGTTCTGATGATGGGTGGAAGAGTCAACCTCAGATGCTTGATTGTTCCCTGATTACTGAAGCTGACATTCTGGAGCATGTTCCTCTACATGTGATTCCTCCAATTTAGTGGAGTTCATGAGATTTGTTTTGTAAGCAGCAGTCCTGAAAGCAGGGGTGAAATATACTTACCTTCCTTACCGGTTCGGAAGCGCACATGCCACGTGTTATGTGCGCACGCAGACCTTCTGTGCATGCGCAAAACCTTCTGCGCATGAGCAGAAGTTAAAAAACACATTACTTCCTGGTTAAAACCAGAAAGTAATGACACCCGGGTGGGTGGGCAGAGCTTCACTCCACCATCGTTACCAGATCGCCGAACCACCGGCCAAGATCGCTACTGGACCGGGCGATCCAGCCCAATCTGGGAGCATTTCACCCCTGCCTGAAAGTCTGTAAAATTGTGCTTGCAGAAATTTAGGAAAAAGCAAGCAAATAGCACCTCGTTTTATTCATGTGTCAATGGTATTTTAACTTGCATGGTAAAGACAACCTCAGGCTATTTAATACAACATCTCAGCTAAAACCCTTCAGTAGAAGGTAGAGATTGAAAAGAACAATCAAGGCAGTTTCTGTTTGTCCTAAACAGATGGAACACTGTTCATTCCCAGACTGTCACTTCCTTAATCACATCTAGAGTAAGGATTGTACCAAAAATATTTGCAACCACCATCTCACAACTCTTCAATATCATGAACTGTTTTCTTTACATCGCAGATGCAACACAATCCTTTGTGTATTTGCTGAAGAAGTCACCATGTTTGGTAAGGATTCAAAGGACTAAAGCCTAAAGTGAAGATTCTGAATAAGCTTTCTTGTGATCTTGGTCTTGAGCTGCTGGAAAAATTCCTACCCAAAAGAGAAGAGAAGGCTTGACAATGAACACTGGGGAGCTGACCCAATAACTTACATCTGAACATGGTAATTATAATACAAGGCTGTTGTGGTGTGGTAGTGTAGGTCCTGGTCTAGAAGTGGGGAGACTCAGGTTCTAGTCAACCATAGGAGTTCTCTGAGTGAATTCATAGCAGTCATCGTCTCCCAGGCAGCTTTCCTCATGGAGTTGTTACTGTGGGAAGAGATAGTAGGAGGGACTGTTATTTATACCATCCTAAGCTCTTGAAAGGCAGGATATTCAAATATATAAATAAAAGTATGATGTCACTGCTGTTGATGAAACATTTCCTGAGGCTACACCTCTAAGAGAGAGGAATCAGCTCTATAGAAATACAAAGATTATTTCTGTTATGAAAATTATTTCTTCTTCAAATATTCTCAGGCGCTACTTAATGTTTAAAAACATCCATTTTAAAAATCTATTTCTGTGGAATTTTTGTTACCTTCTTGCTCTAATCCTTCAAAGAAAGAAAAGCTAAGAATGGTCCAGTCAGACACCAATGGATGCCCGAATGTGGCTTATTAAATCAGGATTAAGTTCCTTTCTTGAATTTAGCCTAACTATAACTGCTTTTATAAGACTCATCTTTTGCATTTCCCAATGCTTCTCTTCTTTCCATTCATCATTTATCTCTCTAATTTATAAGCCTACCCATCTCACAAAAAAGTGACTCTAGGCAGCATCCTGTCATCTCCACCCGCCCCCCTTCCTTGCTTTCTTCTCCCACTCAAGCTCCTTACAACTGAAGCTGAGATTGTAAAATGCTTGTTGAACAATGCAGGCAAATTAACTATCCCTTTTGGGACGCCACAAGATATAAAAAGCCATTTTCAAAGGCTTTAACTTTTCAAAGGCTGAATCGTTAGCGGCAGACAGCCATTTTGGAAATCTTTGTTCAAGATGGAGAGTTCAGCTGTATATTTTCCAAGTTCACTTTAACCCCGAGCTTTGAGTGTCGGCAGTTAGTTTGGATGAATTACTCTCTAATTTCTGCCGTTTCTGCTTTTTGGACAAGCCTTTAAATTACAGTTTAAGAGCCTGTGCTGGAAGTGTCATCCTGTGTAATTTATGAAGACCCTCTGAGTTTTCTGAAGGCACAAATGAACGGTCAAGCCAGAGTTCAAGCTGTGTGACACACCCCCCCCCCCCCAGCTAAATCCATTGGGTACAGATAGAGTTTGCTCATCTTCCCAGAACAACAATGAGGTGAATAAAAGCAATTCTGAGGTCTGGGAAGATAAAATATGGAAGCTTTCAACTATAGCTCTGTGAGATAGGATCTCAGTAAGGTGAGCTAAAGGTGTATATGGTGGGTTTCTTATCTGTAGCTGTGCTCCAGTTTAATGCTCACAATCTTCCTTAAATGTATATAAGGATTGGAAATTACCTTTGTTTATTACTGTGTTTGTTAATTATCTGAGTATATCAGAAATGGTGTCCTGATGGCTTTAGTATCCAGTACCCTTCAGGCTTTATCATATTGTCATTGTGCTCATTATAAACATACTAGTTATAGTGTGCGGTTATTCCCTGGACATTTTAGGATTTGGAAATTGGTTCATTTGATAAACTCACAGCAAATCTAGATGTTGTTAGATTTTCCCAACATTTTCCACAGTCTGTGATTCCAACAATCTCCAGGATATATTTAAATATCAAAATTAATTTTTATTTCCTTCTTTCCTTGCATCCTTCTAAATATATTTTTGCCACTTCCTGAAGTTCTGAATGTCTCTGAGGTTTTATCAATCACATTTATTCTGGAGTATATTAATATACAACATTCAGAAGCTGGGGAAAAAAACACATAAATACACATTTGAAACTAAGCTGGTAAGGATGGAATAACACTGTTCACTTGATTATGCCTTAATCTGTTTTGAGAGTTTACACAATCCTTTGAAAGTAAATTATTTTTTTAAAAAAATATTTTAAAACTACTTTTTAGATTTTTATGTAATTTTATTTTTGTATTTGTATGTTTTAATTTTTTTTGGGTACCCCACTCTCCTTATGCTGGTATTTGACCATAATAAAGGTTGATTGCTTGAACTAACCATCCAAAATGAAAACTAGAATGTTGTGCAGCTGCAACAGTCTAGAATTTAACTGACTGTGATTGTTTAACTGATTGTAACAGAGCCAAATATATTTTTCATGTAACCTTAGTCAAAGAATCAATTACAGATTTTTGAAAGTATGACTAATAAATTGATATTTATTTAGAGCCTTAAAAGACTTATATTTCCACAGTTAGGTATTACTGTAAATGCCTTACTGTCATATGGATATACTCTTTCATACCACGCTGTGATTGAAAGGAAGATAGACATTCAAAAAATAAGTAAAACCAACCTTTATGTCAGTAAAATCCATAAATCACACCAGGAAGAAGGATACATAAAACTAATTAGGAGATCATTACAGTGTATGCACTGGGCATATTTTTTCCTGTTGTTTTGTGCTGCAAACTCATTAAAAACTCCATGTCTCTTAAAATGCCCTGACATGAAAGGTGATGATGAATATGGCTATAAAGACCAAAAATCATTCAGAGCCTGCTGTCTGAAAAATTGGACAGTGACACATTATCAACTTGTTAGAATGTACTTATCTCTATTTATTGTATTCAATTAGCACATAATGGATGTTGATTGAAAACAGTCACTTTCAGCTGAGTTGGCATTCATTTGGCAGAAGAGTTTAATTAGAACAGGGTTTTGAAAAATAGGTACCTAGATAGGTGAACACTGTTGAGGTAATACTTCATGTTCTTCTAACTCTATGGCAAAATCATATGCTAGACTGCCCTTTGCTGACAAAAGCATAGATTGCTCAAACACTCCAGAGTGTGTTCTAACCATGAGGAAAGTTCTTCTCGTATGTAAGTATTCTCTATGCCTGATATTCATAAGTGGTTTAAAGTTCCTTTTTAAAACCCATCCAGATGGTTTAGCAGAAAGGTGAAAAACTGTGTTGATGGTGTATAAGATTTAATGCATACTCAACAGGGTTAGCAAGCAAAATAGGAGTATGAAAATTGAGAATTGCTAACTGTTTAGATTGTAGAATAATTAAAAAGTTAAGAGTGGTTGATGAATGGTCACATGCATTCCATAACATTGGAATGCAAATTGCAAATCTTAGCACAGTCCCTCTTCCCTCAGATAATCACCAATTCTGAAACAAATGTCCTCATGATTTGAACAATGCCCTGTACATTTTGAGAGGATCAATATGCATAGGATTGTGCTTTAAAAACAATGAAATTATATCATGCTCTGTCCACTTTCCATTCTGAAATTGGCACCCTGGTTTTTCCCTTTCTTTTTCATACATATAAAAATGGTAGATCTGCACACACAAGATGTCTGTGTACTGTTTGTGTGTGCGTGTTTGACCATATACCAGTTCATATGATCATAAACCAGTTTGATCTAGTGGTTGAGGTACCAGGCTAAGAACCAGGAATCTGTGAATTTTATTTCCACCCTAGGCATGGAAGTTTTGTGATTTTGGGCCAATCACACTCTCTCAGCCCAATTTACCACACAGATTTGTTGTGGAGCAAATAGGAGGAGGAGAAAGTATGTTTGTCTCCTTAGTTATTTATAAAAACAATAAAGGCGGGATAAAAAAAATCTAAAACATTTATACATTTATATACACAACTTTAGGGAAGGCAAAGCCATTAAACTTGATTCAATTCAATTTGCATAACTTTTATAAAACATGTACAGAAGCTTACAAATTCATTCCTTGCTAACATTTCTTCCTACAATAATCTTTAAAAGCATTATTATGCTATTCTTAGATGAAGGTTATTATGCCATTGCTAAACAAAGTGAGAATCCACAATATATTTATTATCTAATATAAATTAGTGGGTTTAGGGCATCAGTCTGGAGCCCTGCATCCTGTTATAAAATGCTTACATCTTTAAAAAATGTATTAATTCAGTTATATTTATAATCATCCATTACAAAAGTGTAGTGGAACTGGAGTTTTGGGAAAATGGAGTTCTGAATAAGAAATTGCAGAGATCCTGAATTGAAAAATTGTCCCATGTGTTATCAAGGAATGGGAATTACAATCTGTAGTCTCCCCACATTCCACATTTCTTCTCATGGATTCTAAAGCAGTCAGAGGACAGAAAATAACATTCATGTCTCTCTTTTTCTCTGTTAGGTCTAGATGTTGTGGTAATCCAGTCATATCAGCCCTGCCCAATAGAGTTAATGTCAATAGAATTTACAGTTCAATGATATCCAAAGAATTGTAGGTTGCCTTGTCTCTTTGCAAAACAAATAAAGCAAACAAACTAACTAAAGGTGCTAGGTCATGAATGGATAGTTTGTTGTCATCAGATGTTCCTAAAATTAAGATATAACTGGGCTGGCAAATTAGGTAGTGGTCATGTGTAGTTTTGTAGCCTATATAATGGTCATTTTATTAGGCTACAGCTTCCTGCATCTATCCCAATTGGCCAATTGCAAGTAGAAGTTCAGCAACATTTGGAGAGCTTCAGTTTAATCCCCTCTGCCCTAAATATATATTAAGGACCTGAAATGGGTTGAGGGAGTATACTGATACATACATACAAATAATTATGATATTAAACTGATTTTCCATCACCTTCAAAAACAAATATATCAGAAAAATGGATTAAGAAAACTTAACCTTTTTTTCCCCAATTTTTTTGTTGGGCTGGTATATATGTAATAATGTTATTTCCTTGGGTGTGCATCTTGCAGAAAGGAGGATATTGCTACTTCTTGCAACACTTTATGAAAGTTTCCCTATTTTCTTCTAACTTTCACACTGTAAATCACATTTTAACACACATCAGTGTAATATATCTGGAAATGATGTTAAGTGAGGTTTTGGGACTGTATCTCCTGCTAACATTTATCTGAGTTCTCTGGCTTCCGAGGAATTTATGGTGTGTTTCACTGTCATTGACAAGAACATCTGAAACTTGGTTTTAAAGAAACAAAACAATTTTTTATAATCTTGATGGTTGATTGACAACTTCAAGAAAGAAAGCTATGATATTTGTTGTAGTTACTTTCCTATCTCGGAGAAAAAACAGAAAGCAAAGACAGTTCATAAACAAAAATATATTGTCTATTCCTCTTACAGTAGCTTAACTTTCCATTATCTTGTTTGATTTTTAAATGTTTTCCTGCAAGACATAGAACATAGTAAGGCTATTAGTACATGTTAAATATTCACACTAGCATGTAAAATATACATGGCTGATGCTTTCCTTGATGCTTAGGAGCCATTAATCGTTGTGTAATATTAACCCACTGTGGTTCAGTGAATTCTGTGCACAAACACAAAGGCCTCTAGCCAAGGTAAGGCATGAATTCACTAGACCAGTGATGGCTAACCTTTTTGCCATCGCATACCAAAAGCGGGGGTAGTGCAGGGGAGTCACGCACGCATGTGCCCACACCCATAATTCTATGTGCCCCACCCCCTGCGCATGCGTGTGTGATACCTCTGCGCTCCCCCCATTTTTGGCATGTGATGGCCCGGTGGGCCCAGTAGGCCCTCTTTTTGCCCTCTCCAGACTCCAGAGTCTTTCTAGGAGCCTGGGGAGGGCAAAAAACAGCCTTCCCCACCCCCGGAGGCTGTCTGGAGGCCGGAAATGGCCCATTTGCTGACTTCCAGTGGGGCCAGAAGGTCCAAAAATCAGTTGGCCAGTGCACGCATGCACGCCGGAGTTGAGCTCGCGTGCCCATTGATATGGCTCCGCGTGCCATCTGTGGCGCACGTGCCATAGGTTCGCCATCAATGCACTAGACAATCTTATAATAAGCAGTTATTTTGAAGGCAAAATGAGAAGATGATGGCAGAAGAGGAGATGATTAGATAGTGTCATTGATGCAATGAACATGAATTTGGGCAAACTCTGGGAGATAGTGGAGGATGGGGAGGCCTGGTGTGCTATGGTCCATGACATCCCAAAACATCAGACATGACTAAGTGACTGAACAACAATCATAGAATCCTAGACACAGAAGACATCATGTGACACTCATTTCCCATTCAATTTAAAATATCCTCAGCAGATAGCTGTCTATCTTTTTCTCATACTTTGTAGAATTACAGATAAATTTTCTTAGAAAACATCATAGATTAACAGTAATTTATGTTATAATATATATGGAAAGTATAAAATTATTATAAAACAATAATTTAATTGTAACTTAATTAATAATTTAATATGTAAATTGATTAACCCTCCACAAAATCTAACCAAATATATAAAAGCACAGGGGGTGGGGTGGGGGGACGGAAAACCAGACAAAATGAACAAATGGACAAAAAACCCAAACAAGAAAATAAAAAAGAAAAGAAAAATCAGGAAAAAAGGCAATTGATTCAAATTTCCACTGCCTTTCTATAATTTTGAGCTCTCAATTTTATATTAATACAATCATAACCATTCTGTTTTTATACTGGAATTTGAACCCAATCTTGAATCACATCCAATTGTAGGAAGAAACATGATAAGTGATTCTGGGAGTTGAAATGGTTACCTCTTAAATATAAGCAGGCTAAGTGAGCGCATTAAGAATACTCATGAAGGTTCAAAGCCAAGTGAAGCAGGATAATTTCAGTCAGATTCTCAGTAGTCAATATGAATAAGTCTGAATTTGCTCCATTTTTAAATTGTTTCTCCAGAGGGTCATTATGGTTTGAATTATATTCCAAAATATGAAAGATACAAGGGAGTTAAAAATGTTGGGAGGAATATAGCCAAAATACCCACCACATCATATATTTTTGGGGGACAATGTTTTCCTAAGCATTTTAGTCTCCCTGCTGAAAAGCAAAAACTTTCTGCAATTTGTCTTTTCTTATGCCAGACTATGGGAGAATGGATATCCATTTTTCCATTATTTTCACTGGATCCAGGCATCGGAACTGGACCTCCTTTAAAGTGTGTGAATTGATAATGTCTGCTTCTGGAATTCCAGATTTTAACCCATGAATTGGATTGCATCCCTGAAAGCAGTGAACAACTTTTCGTAGAATGATAGAATTGGAAGAAACTATTTGGGCCACTAACTTTCTTGCCTCTTCTCAGAGGCAAGAAATCAAATTAAATAACTTGGACAAATGGCTGCCTGACCTCCACTTGAACAGATGTACTGAACAAGAGCCACTGGTTCTTGGTATTTAGTGTCACTGATAAACTGCTCTTATTTTCCTAACATTCATCTAGAATACTAAGGAAGCTGCTCACCCATTCTCATGAATGGGTATTCATGAAAATAGGATCTAAATGACCCTGGCAGACTTCTGGGAGAGCAGCATTTTTGCAAATGTACCCCAGTATATTGCTAAATCACAGCCCTCAAAAGAAAGCTTGCTACGGTGATGTGAATGTGTGAATGCTTCTTCCAGCAAAGTGATTGAAACAACGTTCACATCTGCAAGAATTTTATGTGCATGTCAAACATTCTTCAATAGTTTTATGAATCTACTTTTGTGTGAGTTCATATCAGCATGGGGAGAAAAGAGGAGGGGAAAGAAATTCCAGTTGCAGCCATCCAATCATGCACAGTGGCCGAACAAAGCCTAGGCATCAGAATTGAAGTATACCAGATTGCACTGGGTCCCATATGGAAATAATATCAGAGAACTGATATCCCTTCAGATTGGCCCAAATTCAAATGAAGAAAATTTTAATTGAGAACTTTACAGATTAAAATAGGAATAGGCTTGGTTAACTTTTTGGCAAAAGCAACAAAGTTCTTGTGGCATCTTAAAGCTGTATGTAGCATTGCTTTTCATGAACTAAGCCCACTTGATCAAATACATGAAGTGTTAATGCTGAGTTGTAGGTATTTATATGCATTAAGCATTTCTGCCCTGGCTGTTTATAATGCCATCTAACTATCACTGTGCTGATAAATCATTGTGAAAGCAGGATCTATAGTGCCACAGTATTGGCTCCCTAACATTGTAAATAACTAGTGTCCAAATGTTCATGGCTTCAGCTGGGATTGCAATCAGTGAAATGAGAAAAGGAAATGTGGATAGTCATATGGATTATGGTAGTTTAATGCAAATTTCTTGGTCTTAAACTGGCTAACACATTTTTGGAAATTAAAAATAAAATTAACCTAGAAATAAAATTATAAAAGGATTGAAACGAAATAGCAAGACTCTGATTTCCTTAAGAATGTTCTTGTTCCCCAAAGGCCATTCTAACTATTTTCATACTTGCATCAATACCATCTAGTCACTTTTGTGGTGATAGGTATGTCCTTACTAGTAATACAATATCACTGTGATGGTTTAATTCTTCTTTGAATTGCTAATGCTGAAAGGCTCTTTAAGGCCTATGACCAAGTATATGGGGACATTGCTGAAGACATTTTCCATTGGCTTTTGAACAGTAACATTTTGATGTCCGACTTCTGCCTTTTAAATCTTTTAAGGTGTACTGGCCTGTTTGAACTGTATTGAATTCATTCGGGTAAAAAGAGGAATGAACCTAATGTATAATCCCACTGTTGTTTTCCTCCATCATCTGTAAACCTAGGTTAGCAACTCACAAGTTTCATGCATTCTTCTGTATCAATATTTTATACACCCTCCAGAAGTCCTCAGGATTTCTGCAGCCATAGTGGTGCAATGGTTAGAATGCAGTATTGCAGTCTAATTCAGCTCACTGCCAGGAGTTCGATCCTCACTGGTTCAAGGTTGACTCAGCCTGCTATCCTTCTGAGGTTGGTAAAATGAGGAGCCAGATTGCTGGGGGCAATAGGCTGACTCTGTAACGCTGTAAACTGCTTAGAGAGTGCTTCAAAGCACTATTTAGCAGTATATATGTTTAAATGCTATTTCTACTTATTGTATCACCAAATATCAATGGCCAATATCTGAACATCATTGGTATATTGCCCTGTCAGCGTTCCAAGGAAAACAATGAAAATGCATGTTACATCTTTGGATGAGCTAAGCATGATTTAAACATCCTCTTCAGCCTTCATCAAAGAAATGCAGGACTCTGCCAAAATAAAAGAAACTGTTTCTACCTTCTTCTGTGACATCATTATGTCATCATCTTTTCCTGTCTGATTCTTGCTGGGACAATAATTTTAGAAAATTTTGACATCTCCTTTGACATTCTTTTGAACATGTATTGCTCAGCTAAAGTGACCCAGCAATCTTGAATGGGCATTCCTAAAGTCTCCAGTGCATTTGGCTGATTGAAAGCCACATCCTTTCAAATTTTTCCTTTTGGATTCAAAATGAAACTAAGTAGGCCCAGCAGAGGTGGGGTAGCAACTGAGTTCACATCTGGAAGTGGGGAGAAAATTTAAGGCTCCTGGTGTTACTTGGCTCCCTGCTGAAAATGATTGAGCTTGAAGGAATATTTGCTGCAATCTTTGCAACCTGATCTGTAAGACAAGTTTGGCCCATTAGATAGAATATGACCTTGAGATAGGGATAACTTCTAACCTCTCTTTGACCCAGGCAGTGCCTTTTGAGCAAACAGGAGCTCTTTGTTTTAAGTTAGTAAGAGTCTGAGGAAGGTTTATGGAGCAACAGGGGGCACATGTGTCACTAGAAGGATAGTGCTTTTATTTTTATCTGTGGATAAGTATTGATTAAATGGAAGTGTGGAGGGGCGGGCAGAATCAGTACAAATATTGACCTATTAATGTGTCACCCAACCATCAAAGTCTTTTAAAAGGTCATTTGAAACAGGAGATAGTGATTCAACTAATCTTTTGATGTAACAGATATAAATACTGATCAGAGAAAATCCAAATTATTCATTTATTGATGCAAGCAAAGAAACAACAACAGCTGCTAACATTCCAGCTGAATAATATTGCATGATATAATCAGATGTAGATATCTGGAATAATTCTGGAGGGGTTAAATTATACCAGATTTCCTTTATAGGCCTCCATACAGTTCTGTAAGCATTTGTATGCAATAATTATGTCATTACTTGCTGAGTTTAGGACTTTACCTAGTTGATTTGATTTTGATTTAGTTGTTCACCAAGGATTTCCTGAGTATGTCTGAGGAAGAAGAATCATTTAGGGTAAGCCAGAAGTAAGTGAGGAATTTTGCCATCAGTTTTACAGAACTGAAGTCCAAGATACTGGAGATATTTCATTTGAGGCTTCCAAACCTGGGCTTACTTATCAGAGCCCTGAGCCTCAGAATTCCAGATGCAGACAAGTTTTACTCAGCTGCTGCATGAAGGCAACCTCCCATTTGCAAGTACTCCACAATTTCCTTGATCCTGTGTTTTGTTTTGTTTTAATTTGATTTATATGCCGTCCTTCTCCGGAGACTCAGGGCGGCTTACAATGCGTTAAGCAATAGCCTTCATACTTTTGTATATTTATACAAAGTCAGCTTATTGCCCCCACAAACTGGGTCCTCAATTTACCTACCTTAGAAAGGATGGAAGGCTGAGTCAACCTTGAGCCTGGTGAGATTCGAACTTACAGTAATTGCAGACAGCTGGTGTTAATCACAATGCTATCAGTCTGCTGAGCCACCAGGCCCTATGTTCTGATGACCATGTTGTAATTGATATGAAGTCTGTACAGATGAAAGAATACTAAGTTCCAGACCCAGAGACTTTATTTGTTTGTTTGTTTGTTTGTTTCCTGGCCAACATATCCATCACACCTTCCTCCTCTTATTTTTCCCACAAGAACAACCCTTTGAAGTGGGCTGGGCTGAGAGAGAGTTATTGGTCTAAGAATATACAGCTGGCTTTCATGGTTGTCCCAAAGGTGCTTTTTTTTTTCCCCCAAGAAGCAACTGGGCTTACTGGTTTTACTTTGAAGACGTTTCACTTCTCATCCAAGAAGTTTCTTCTTGGCTTCTTCTTCAGAAGCTTCTTGGATGAGAAACAAAATGTCTTCAAAGAAAAACCAGTAAGTCCAGTTGCCTCTTGAGAGAGAGAAAAAAGCACCTTTGGGACAACCATGACCTGCATGACAGAATTTTCATAGACATTTTCATGGCTAAAGCAGGACTAGAACTCTCAGTCTCCTGGTTTCTAGCCTATGCCTTAATCACTAGACCAAACTATCCTTTTCAGTCTTTCTAGCTTTCAAGAAAGGGTAGAGTTGTAGAGAAAATATAGCATGGTGAAGTATGAAAATCTTCAGTCCATCAGCAAGCTCTTATTTTTGAGGTCTCTGAGTTAGAGTTAGAATTAGAATTCTATGCCTAGCTTGCTGCTGTCCCAGGCATTTCTTAAAGAAAGAAGAGAACAGGTTCCCCAAGATAAAAAAAAAATGCTTTGACTGTCAGATGGACATAATTTTATTTGACAACCAAAAAGTAAAAGGCTTAGTTAAAACATCAGATGCTTAAAATGTTTCAGCTCTCAGCACACATTCAGCTTGCATCCTTCAGACTTAAATCATAGAAGAAATCTTTTAGAACATATTTATTTATTTAAAACATTTATATAGATGCCTATCTTAAAGCCAATTCATTTGGGCAACTCCCAATGAAAAGTTAAAATACCATAACATAAAAGCCATATTAAAACTATAAAAACTAAATACATTAAAAATAAAAACTTGGCACCAAGTCAGACTTCTGATGTGCAGTCGCTTCATCTTATCCTCATATAGTCTCATTATTATTGTATATTGAAGACTTCCACACTTCTTCAGGAAGCTATGATAGTCAGCATCAGGATAATGAATTATCCTGATTATTTTGGATTATTTTGGATTATTTTCTTGGATTTGGGCGGTTTCTTTTGTTTTCTTTTTGTTTTATAAATTATATTTTATTTTCGGCCACAAATTAAACAAATGGAAGCCATGGTGCCGATTTTGAGCTATGAAAGGATGCACTGAGGGTTCAGATTGTTCAACGCTTATTTAGGCTAATCACAAAAAAGGGAAGTCATGTGCCCACAACATAGCCTATCCCATATACATCTAGATCTACGGGATTTTTTTCCTTGACTCATCTATTTGCAAACATTTGAGAGAAAAGTTACTTTGTATATCTGAGAAAAATCTACCTGCTTACAGAGTTCCTGCCCTGTTACTTCCTCCAGAGCATCTTCCCTCTGAAACAGTGGTGGGTTTCAAATTTTTTACTACCAGTTCTGTGGGCGTGGCTTGGTGGGCATGGCAGGGGAAGGATACTGTAAAATCTCCAGTCCCTCCCAATCAGCTGGGACTTGGGAGGCAAAGAATAGATGGGGGGGGCAGTCAGAATTTTTACTACCGATTCTCCGAACTACTCAAAATTTCCGCTACCGGTTCTCCAGAATTGGTCAGAACCTGTTGAAACCCACCTCTGCTCTGAAGACATATAATTCAACAATTATATCTCCACATTCTGTAGGAGGAGCTCAGTCTCACCCTACACAGACATATACAAAAAATTTCAGTGGCAGATAATCAAAGCTGATTAAGATAAAGAAAGGCAACAGCAATGATTCTTTCAGTGGCACATAATGCCTCCTTTGGGGCAGATCCATGGATTTTAGCAGATTTCCTTAATCGTTATTCATTTCCCATGGATCTTTAAAACATTCTTGCAACAAATGTGTTTTTCTTAGTACATGTCCTGGAAACAATTGCCTTATGTTTTGCTGAAAGAGCTCTCTCATCACACTTGCCAAAGTTCTTTACATAAACTCATGGCAGGGATGCTTTCTTTCCCATCTTAGTAACGCAAATGATTATGTTCCATCAATGAAAAAGTTTGCAAAAGGAGGTGGGGGGGGAGGGGCTGAAGAGAGGGGAAAAAAACTATGCAGTTCCAGACTGCATTGAAGTAAAATAATCTATTGCCTAGTGAATAAATCTTCTTTTAGCATAAATGCCACTTTTAAAGATAACTTTGGGGTAAAGAAAGAAGGGGAAAAATACTTGTTAGATTTGACAGTTAAAATTAATAGCATTTTAAAAGGTGTTTGCTTTTTTCCCCCCTTTGCTGTTAAGATTTACCTTGCCAGCAAAAATATCTGTACTGAAATTAAATTGCACTTGCTTTTACATAGCACTTAGGAAACAACAAGAGCCTATATTTGTCACCGATAATGTGTTGGATCACAAATTATGTCTTTTCCAATCCAAGAAGGCTATGGGGTATCTTAAGTAGAACAACACATTTTTACAAAAATGCATGCATTATTTATTATATTTATATCTGAGCTCTCTCCCAGTCAACCCAGTACACTTGCATATTGATGACTCATATTGACTTGCATGTGTGGGAGTGCATATACATATGTACAGAAAAAACATTTTATTCTGACAACAACTTTCCGGGACAGAATAGGGCTGAGAAAAGCTAAGTGGCCAAACGATGCCTACCTAGAAGGCTTAAAGCTATTACACCAAGGCATAACAATGCAACAAGCAGGACTTGGTAAAACAGTTGTTCATCAACTGTTCATCTGCTGCCCTTGCCAGCTCACAAATCTTTGATATTCTTGACCTTCCACTCAATGATGACCACATGATCTTTAACTACCTTGTCCATTCTTCTCGGTAAGACTAGCTATCAATCTTCACTTTTGAACAAGCAAAAGAAGCAACATGTTCAGAGGTGGTTTCAGCAGGTTCTGACCAGTTCTGGAGAACCGGTAGTGGAAATTTTGAGTAGTTTGGAGAACTGGTAAATACCACTTCTGACTGGCACTGCCCCCATCTATTCTCTGCCTCCCGAGTCCCACCTGATCGGGAGGAAATGGAGATTTTGCAGTAACCTTCCCCTGGAGTGGGGAGGGAATGGAGATTTTGCAGTAGCCTTCCCCTGCCACGCCCACCAAGCCACGTCCACCAAGCCATGCCCACCAAGCCATACAACGCCCACCAAGCCACACCCACAGAACCTGTAGTAAAAAAAATTGAATCCCACCACTGAACATGTTATACCCCTTTTCTAGAGATTTTTCTCTGGAATTTCCATCCTCCCCAGCCCCCCATGCAAAACCACTCACAGACTTATCAGAGCAACAGAATAACAGAGTTGGAAGGGACCTTGGAGATCTTATAGTCTAAACTCCTGTTAAAGAAGGAAACTATACCATTTTAAACAAATAGTTGTCTAATCTCTTCTTAAAAACCTCCAGTGTTGGAGCACCCACAACTTCTGGAGGCAAGTCGTTCCACTGAATAATTGTTCTAACTTTCAGGAACTTTCTCCTTAGTTCTTAGGTTGTTTCTCTCCTTGATTAGTTTCTATCCATTACTTCTTATTCTGCCTTCCAGTGATTTGGAAAATAGTTTGACTGCTCTTCTCTGTGGCAGCCCCTTAGATATTGGAACACTGCTATCATGTCAACACTAGTCTTTCTCTTCACTAAACCAGCCATGCCCAGTTCTTGCGACCATTCTTCAGATGCTTTAGCTTCCACCCCCCTAATTATTTTTGTAGCTCTTCTCTGCACTCTCTCTGGAGTCTCAGCATCTTTGTTAAATCATGGAGGCCAGAATCATGGACACAGTATTAGGATTAAGAGTGAACCTAATAGTTTGCTTGACTCTGAGGTATGAAAAGGCCTTTTAGGTGTTAAGGACTGCTTTGTGTCAGTTATCCAATGTTAAGTGGGCTAGATTTCAAATCTTCCAATTTTTCTTTTTTTGAGGATCCTTCTGATGTGGGATTGACAAGAGACTGAAGATGAAAATGAAATTGAGAAAAAATGTTTTTGACTTCACACAGTAGCAGCACATCTTTTAACTAGAGTACCCGCATCCTTTTTCAGCCTTTCCATCCTTTTAAGTTTTCTGCACAAGCCTAGATAAACATACTGGGTTTTTTCAGAGTAACACAAATGTGGTTGCTATTTAATGAACAACAAAGAGATGCTATTCTTGCACACAATCCAAAGTATGCCTTCTGAATCATTTTCAAATGCCACACAACCCTTTTCTGGATTCTCCAATTTCTTTGCTAATGGGTCCTTGGATTCTTTCCACTTTTATATTTTTTCTATGTGTCTTGACTTTTTCTATTTGAATATTAAAAGCCTGAAGTAGGCATTTGTATATTCCATTTGTAAATTGTCCCCCAAATACAAAATATTTATATATAGCCATAATAAGAATAATTTTAGCTTTTGGCTTCCATGGCTCATGCTTTGTGCATAAAATGAAAATGGATTCAAGTAGTTCAGAAAATTCTGCATTATTTTTCCTCTAAAAATAGAATAGTGGAAGACTGAGACTGAAGGAGACATAGAAATAGTCCTGTTTAAATTTACCGAACCTTACTGTAATAGAAAGATTTTCTTTAGTATATCATTTTAGTATATTTTAGTAATCATGTTAAATGTTCTATTAAACATTTTAGTATACTTTGGTAATGCATCAGTAAATATTGTCTGTCCTTTTGTCTTTTTGGCCCTCTCAGCATCATACACATTAAATATAATTGTAGCTCATGTTCCCACACAAGTATACATATCCTGCATTCAATGACATTTTCAGTTTACTGACACAACGTGTACTATGTGGCCTTCAAAATTTAGAGATATGTTTGTTCCTCAGTTATTGTACAAACAAATTAGACATAGTTCTTCTGTCAGGACAAAATGCTTTCCATTAACAAACTTAATGGATAAACAAGTATCCGATATAACTCCAGTATAAAAATGTCAGGAAAAACTTTTTTAAAATGGGGCAAAGTGGAATAGTGACTCTTCATCAGTTAATTGTTGACAATACTTTAAAGACTTTCATAAAATTACAGGATGAATATAATATCCCAGTGATTCTTAACCTATGGTCTGCAGACCCCTCAGGGCCGTGATGCTATCAAAGGAATCTGTGAAGATGTGAAGATTTCTTTTAATTTAAATCTTGAGTTTTGGGCATCTGTGGCCATGATCCTTTAAAAGGTATTTAAAGGGGGATGTCTGTGGTGAAGAAAAGGTTGAGAACCACTGTCCCAAAGGTGCTTTTTCAGGAGGCAACTGGACTTACTTGTTTTTTCTTTTGAAGATGTTCAGCTTCTCATTCCTGGATGAGAAACAAAACATCTTTAAAAGAAAAACAAGAAAGTCCAGTTGCCTCCTGAAAAAGCACCTTTGGGACAACCATGACCTGGATGACTGAGAATCTCTACATACATGGAGAATTTTGATTGGCAAGAGCTCCATTGATTTTAATATCAGATATGAAAATTCACAAATATGCATTCTATACTATCCTCACTGCCATCTTGAAATATAAATATTTTGAGCTATAATACAATGTCAACCTTCTGCATTTAAGTTTAATATTCTATTCAGGGCAACTCAGTTTTGTTTTGTTTTTTCCCAAATCTGCTCTATAAGTATTTCTATAGGCATGTAAAATGCATGGACAATTTCAACCAAGACGAAACTTCAACTTTGAATCATATTAAGTCAATGTAGGCATTTCCTCTCAAGAACAGGTGCCATATTTAGCAGACTTTGCTTGGATACATTATAATAATAAAGACAGAAGGGCAGAGTGTCTTGAAACATTTGGCAAGGTCAAGAGCAAAAAGAGGTTGTTAAGCTTATGTTGGCTGCTGTTATAAAATGGAATCAAGGCATGAAAATGTGATAAAGAGTGCAGGGAGCTATAGACATGGCATTATTAATAGGAAAAGTATGGTTACAGCCCAACGCCTCACTTTTATCATCAGTAAGGGATAACAGATGCTGTTTCACCTCCCCTTGAAATTTAAACATGATTAATGCTATCACAATGGTTATGGCAGAGGGTTCATAAAGAAGAAGGAAGAAAAACTTAGAAATGTTTTCTCCTCACTCTTTCCTGCTTCTCTCTCCACCCTTCCTAATTCCAGTTCTTTGTTAGAATAGCTTTTCATTCAAATAATTTAAGGACATCCTTGATCTTACTTCCCTTTCTATATTTCGCAGCCTGACAATCACACTCTTTCCTCTTTCAGAATGTAGAAATATTTTTCACTTGTACGGGACCCCAAATATGAAAGAAACAACCGGATATGGCCTCTATCCCGACAGATTGCAACTTTTTCTGCAAAAATTAAGAATAGGAAAGTAATGTCAGTCCCCAGAGAATTCTGGCCCTTTGCAACACCCACAGCATTTTGCTCTGCTATTTCTCTGTAATCATGGCCAGCCACAAAACAGGGCATCTGGCAAGAGGCGACAAATACATTCCAGACAAAACCAAAGACCTCATTGATGCTATTCCAAAACTGGTATGTGAAGATATTTGGATTAAATAAAATGAAATCCAGCTGGAGTATGAATGACAACACATTCTATTTTAGGCTCCCAAAGGCCAGTCTAAATGTTATAACTCTTTACTATCTTAGCTGCAATGGTATACTTCCTAGTTTAAAATTTTTTGTCATGTACTCTTGCCAAGTTACATCAGGGGTGGGTTTTACTTACCTTTACTACCAGTTTGCAATGGGACCATGTGCGTGCACTTGCTTGGCTCACTCACACGCGCACACTTCTGCACATGCGCAGATCACCCATGATGACATCATGGAGGGTGGGCAGAGCCTCCTGCCAGTTTTATTACTAGTTCTATAGAACCAGACCGAACTGGGAGCAACCCACCACTGAGTTACATGCAGTGTTTCCATGGAAACATTGTAAGTTGTATATTGTGTATATTAGCCAGTACCTGTATGTGATTGAACAGGTATAGGTGATCAGATGTTTTCAAAAGTTTTGTGAAAATAACAAAGTTCTATCACATAGGAATGATTTTCAGTATCTTCCTCACTAGAGTTATAACATATAAACTGAGCCTGATTTAAGCAACTGTATTTTGGACCTCTTTCAAAAAAAAATGTAATCACTGTAAATGTGAAATCAACTCAAGTAACTTTATTACAGCCATAAGGCCAGAAAACAACAATATAAAACATAAAATGGAGAATCATTTTTATTGCCATATTTTCTGAAATTTTCTGCCTGGCAAGGCCTTCTCATGACGGAAACAAGGTATACTTAAATCAATATGATCAATGCAGTAATGGCAATAATATTAAAAACGAGAAGACAATTCCAAATGTAAAATTGAGAGCCTCACTAATGCAGGTTATTAAGGAAACATAAATACTTGTAAGTCAATCATCTTTTCTTCTTCTCTGCAACAATGTGGATGCTCACTTATTTAGTACTACGATATGGCTATTTAACTACTAATAGAAGAATTGCCAAAATTCTCTAAGAGGCAATATATAAATGGTTTTTTTCCCATATAGATGAGGAGATGGGAATAGCTGATATAATAACCACTTCTTCTACTAAAAAAGGAGAAGGGAAATGCATGTGCAAATTGATCGCATGATATTTATGCTTTTTCATAAAAAGAAACAGCATTCTGATAGAAATTAATTACTGCTTATTACACCATGATGGCTTTCTCATATTATCCTGTATTTTTTTAAAGGAAACTTTTTAGGTATTGACCTAATGTTTTATTTATATTTATTTTTGCTTGGTTTTTAAATTAAAGCATACAGATAGTCCTTACTATCACAATTGAAACTTGAATTTCCATTGAAAGTTGTTGTGGTCATAAGTCAAATCATCACATGACCAAATTTGATTTTTTTGACTATTTCTACTGCAGCCATATATTGAGTAACAAAGTCATAGATTGCCAATCTACAGATTACCAATAGTATTTTAGATCAGAGGTGGGTTTCAGCAGGTTCTGACCGGTTCTGGAGAACCGGTAGCAGAAATTCTGAGTAGTTCGGAGAACCGGTAGCGAAAATTCTGAATAGTTCGGAGAACCGGTAAATACCACCTTTGACTGGCCCCACCCCCATCTATTCTCTGCCTCCCAAGTCCCAGCTGATTGGGAAGAAATGGGGATTTTGCAGTATCCTTCTCCTAGAATGGGGTGGGAATGGAGATTTTACAGTATCCTTCTCCTGCCATGCCACCAAGCCATGCCACGCCTACCAAGCCAAGCCACACACACAGAACCGGTAGTAAAATTTTTTGAAACCCACTACTGTTTTAGATGTCCCTTCCTTCCAGCTGCTGACACCCAGGCCAAAGATAGCTCTAACACCACCCATACTGATTTATAGTTATCAGATGCAAGGTCTATGGGTGCAAATTCCAATAAAAAGTTAAATTTATATAAAAACAAATGTATGAGGGTTATCTATGCTGACTGGATACCACAAAAATGAGACCCTCTCATGTGGTGCTTTCAAGTGATTAGTAGTGAGCACTATAATGCAAAACTGTAACCAGTCTGAGGGAGAGGCCATGAGGGTTCAGGTATGAAGTCCAGACACCTTTAGCATCTTAGTTTGAGTTAGTTTGAGAGAACAAATGAACAAGGAAGCAAAATGTGTCCTTTGTGGCATGTTGCCTTTATTCTATCAACTTATATTTTATTTTGAATACTGTTCTGAGCGCACTTAGAAGTAAAATAGAGGAATTTAAATGTGAAGCACATAGTATGATTGTTACGTGGAGACAAACAATATATACAACAGATATATGTTAGTTAATTCAATGTGACAAATATGTTTTCAGAATCCATCTGGTATAAAGGACCTAACATATGAACAGAAGATGCATGCATGTACCAAGAGGCTGCTATGTTCCCGAATGGCTGAATTAGTTTTGTGAATGACTACCAGTGCTAGATTTAATGTTTCCTCTGTGTATCTTCTTCTCAAAAGTTATGAAAAGGGATTGAAAGTGATAACTCTTTGATGTAACCAGTGAGAAAGAAATAGATAGGCACTGCAAAATGGGGATAGGTGATTAGGTAGCTTGGATAACTAACAATTCTTAGTGAACAGTTCACTGAGATCCATTCCTAGCCAGACAAAGTATGGCACCATCATTACAGTTTTGAAAACTCCTTATGGAAATATGAGGGACTAAAAGCTGTACTGTCTCAATGAGACCAATTTCATGCCAGAATGATGAGGGAAAATTACAGAGCCAGATCCTGATATAAAAGTACAATTTGGCATGGGTGGGCTTCAGATCCTTTAGCAATGGATTCACTGCCCCATTGCTGGGTGGACATGGCCATGGTGGGTGTGGCCTAGTCAGCCGCCTGCACCACAGGAGGGGAGTGTTTTTTGCCCTCCCCAGGCTCCAGAGGCTTTTCACAAGCCTCTGGGAGGTGAAAACTGCTTCCCCTGTGCTCCGGAGGCCCTGTTTCTGGACTTCTGGAACCTCCAGTAGGCCCATTTTTTGCCCTCCCACACCCTCTGTGTGGCTCGTGCACTTACCTGGAATGATGAACGGACTAGGTGGAGACTCCTGGGAGGGGCAAGGTGGGGTGGGAGAGGCAGGGCGGGGCGGGGCAGGGCAGGTGGGCATGGCCAGCCAGGGGTGGTATTTGGCGGTTCGCCAAACCCTGGCAATCCTTGGCTAGAGGATTGCCTGAAACCTGCCGAACCCCCAGGAGCAACTGGGAGACATAGTGAAACAACACAGAAATGGAAAGACAGAAGCAAGTCTAGAACTTAACTACCACAGAGTTCATTCAGGAAAATTCAATTGCAATCCTTCCCTACCACATTTTCAGAACTACCAATGGCGATTCTGCTGCTGCAGAAGATCTGTTGATCTGTTTCCCTTGCCAGTTTCTCAGGGTTACCCAAGGAGATGTCTTTGCAGAAAGCCCATAAAATCTTGTTCCTCCTCATGTTATCTCGGAAAGAATAATAGCAACTGCTGACGAGAACAGTGTACAAGAGTGCAAGCAATTAGGGGTGTTACGATCAAGTTTTACATTTCCCCACCAACAGTTACGTGTCTCTACATAATCTAAATCACGCTGGCTGGAGAATTCAGTGAATTAAACATCCACACTTCTTAACGTTGCTAAGATTGAGAAACACCGATGTGGATGGCCACACTATAGTTGTATCAGATAGGCTCATGCATGCTTTGCATCTTCTAAGATGTACAACATTGAAGAAAGGCATCTTACAAGCAGTCAGATTCGGGAGGGGGGGCAAAGGGAAGATGTTTTTTTGTATATCGAATTTTATTTTGCTTTAGGTCTGTGATAAAAAATTCACATCAAGTCCTTCTGAACTGTGCTGGGGCCAAAGAAGTAAGAGTATATTTCTGTTTTTACAAAGGTCTCTTTAGAGTAGACTTATCAGGTAATCAATACTTGAAAGAACAGCATGTGCTTCAGGAGACCTCAGTTTCAAGGAATGGAACAATTCAACTATTAAGTGCCTAGCACTAAAAGTTTTGTTTGTGCCAATTATCAGCTGAAATGGGAAAGGAGAAAAAAATATTTTCGAATGCTGGTAAGGAAAAAAGGGGGAACTAAAGTAATTTACCTCATAAATACTTTATCTGTCACCTACCTGATGAGTCACTTCTCCTTTATTCTCTGGATTCTCTGCAGATAATTGGCATCTCACTTGAGGCATGTTTTAGATATATAAAATCTCTTTTTATCATGTTTTAAGTTCTTAATTCAAAAGTGTTTAATATTCCCCCTTCACTTCTTTCTGTAAGAGAATGAGCATGTGGTGTGTGCAGGTGTATACTAATACATTTCCTGAATGACAAACAATAAGAAGTTAAAATATTACAAATAATAATGCAATAAAAAACATCACTGATGTCCAGTAGAATAAAAGTAATATAACTTCATTTAGTCATGTAGTGAAAGTTAAAAGCATGTGACAAATTAAGGAAATCATGTCACTTTTCTTGAAATAAATAAATTATAAATAATTTTATAAATATAAATTTATGATAAATAATTGAAATTAGAGCCAATTTGGTCTAGAGATTAAGGCACCAGAGTAGAAGACTGGGAGACTGTGATTTCTAGTCTCGCTTTAGGCATGAAAACTGGGTGGGTGACTTTGAGCCAGTCACTTTCAGAGCTTTCAGAGTTGTTATTAGGAGGAAAATAGGAGGAGGTAGGAGTATTATGTACATTCAGCATCTTGAGTTATTTATAAAATATTAAAGGAAAAAATAAATATGAAACAAGCGTTCTTAAAGAAACTTGGGACCTCAAACTATTTAAAACTTTACATGTCAAAATCAACTCTTTGAAATGGACCAAAAGGGAAAAAAAATCAATCAATAAAAAATGGAAAGCCGTGATAAGGAACAGAAAGAAGAGCCATTCTATGTTCATAATGTCTGCTTCCAGTTGATTCTTGCTGCCATTTTCTGTACCAGTGACACTTCTGGACCATCTTTAAGTGCTTCGATACAAAGCACTTAAAACTTTCCAGATTCTCCCTGCCAACAGAACACCAAAAAAGGGGGGGGGGGATGGGGGACCCCTCAACAGACATGCCTTAGGGCACTCAGTAGCCAAAAATGTGGATAGCTTGATGACAGCCCAAAATTATGGGGTGAGCAGCGGAACATTTTAAACAGATGTCTAAATGTTCACAGAGATCTCTGCAGAAAGCAAACCATGCACAATTGTGGGTTATGTCATTGTGGATCATATATGTTACATATTTTCAAAAACAATCACAATATCTCATCCTTGTTTTCCAGAATCAGCCCACAAAGAGATCCCTCTATATTGCATGAGGGTTTTTTTGTTTGGGATATGTTAAGCAACCCCCCCCTCCCCAAAATATGTTCTCACTATACTAATTTATCGTATTTGAGTCATACCAAGAAACATATTTAAAAATCCTATATTCAAAATTACAAATTCAAAATTTGCTACTTGTTTTAGTAAAGCAGATGAAGAAATAGATTTAAACTTTGAGTAAAAGTAAGAGAAACATTTTTCCTCTTTTCCATAGAAAGGTAATTCCCTACTCCTATTGGAAAAAAACAGTATCTTTCAAATAAAAATATTCTTGAACTTTTGCTACTTCAGAGTTGCTCCCTTTTTGAAGCATTTGTCCATCCTTCCCATGAAACCCATTTGGGAATATGAAGGGGCAAGCCAGTTCTTATTGGAAGACTAATTCTTATGGTTTCTTTTTCCATGCAGAACGTGTGAAGCCCAGCGAGGCCACGTTTCACCTGCTGCTTTTAATGATCTGTTCATTTGTGACAGATCTGGCTGCTTTCAGCCTGATGTCTGGCAGCAGTTGACTGAACAGCAGAGAAGTTCAGAAGCCTTTCGGAGCACTGACAAATTTCAGCAAGCTGTCACACAAAATGCAAACATCAAAAGGATTGGTATGTGCACTTTTCTAGGGCAGCTTTCTAGGTTTTTACTGAGTTACAAAATCCACTGAGGAAGATATAAAAACAAACCTGTAATGAACTATGCAGAAAGCCAAAGCAAGCAAAGAAAATGATGATGCAGGAAAAGAAAAAAAAGGGGGTGGGGGGGGGAGGTGGGGGAAGAATGTACCACCAAGAATAAATTGGTTGCTTGGCAGAAGGAAAAACAATCTTTGAATAATGGTGAAAATCATAAAACTGGTTTACTTATTGCAAGGTGATGGGAGACAACCTAATAACACTGGGAAAAAAAGGAGCTTCAAAGCACTGTAATACTGATGTTTCAAGCTGAGTCCTTTGTGAAAGAGTAGCATGTATAATTTTAGTGCTGTTTTAAAGAATGGCATTAATAAGTACAAAGAATAAGAAGTATATCGTTAAGGCAAGAGAGAAATTGCAATGACTTCCAGGCAAGGATGGCTGACTGAAGATGGCTGTGCGAAAAACAGAACCGATATTTGCAGCTAAGAACAAACAACAGGGAATCCATAAGTGGATTGGAACCTCTGGACAAAGAGATGACATAAGATAACCCAAGTTGGGCCCCCTATTTATTTTATTTATTTATTTATTTTATAAAATTTGTATGCCGCCCTATCTCCAAGGACTCAGGGCGGCTCACAACGACAGTCGACCAAGCGACTTTTAAAAACAATGAATATACATAAAAATCAAGAAAGTTTTTTTTTTAAAGTTAAAATATACTACCCCATCAGTCCAGCCCTGGGGACATAAATAGCCAGGTTTTCAATTCACAGCGGAAGGTGCGAAGGTCAGGGGCCAACCGGAACTCCAAGGGAAGTTGATTCCAAAGGGTGGGGGCACTCACAGAGAAGGCTCTACCCCTGGGAGTCGCCAGCCAACATTGTCTAGCCGACGGCACACTGAGTAGGCCCTCTCTGTGAGAGCGCACCGGGCGATGAGAAGTTGACGCTGGTTGCAGGTGGTCCGACAAATGGTTGCTTCTCACTAGGAGACTGCAAAGCAGTGAACTCCATAGGCTGGAAGAACTAGGAGCTGAAGGAATTTATCATACTTACTCCATTCGTAAATGGAGCCTTCCATGGTACACTAAGTTTACACTTCACTTGGTAATCACTATTGGAAATTGTCTATTAAAGAATCTTTAAAGCTTTAAAGAATCTAGACACCTTCAAAGTGACAAGGCTGGAAACACTGGCTGAGTGCCTTCAATCCTTAATGTTAGAAAATGAAGTTGTATTTTTATAACTGTTAAGAATTTAAAATGTACAGCCAAAAATAAAATGAGGTTTTGGCTGTAGAATGTTTTCAATGGATTAAGGGCTTAGAAAATATTGGATCTAATTCAAATATTGTATTTTGAAAATTAAGACATTGAAATTAATTTTAGAGAATAAATGCACTTTTATGGGCAAGAAAAACTATTTAATAAAAAAAGTTGTATTGTATCTTCTTGAGAATAGGCTGTTGAACTGTCTGAAGATGCTTCAGAAAAATTTGTTATGCAACGAATTTTATCTGAGAACAACATGAAGAAGAATTTGAACAAGAATTTGTCATTGGATATAAAATATTGTTGGATGATGCTTTAAAGATTAGGAGAATAACAATGACAAACTCAGAAAATAATTGGAATAATTTCAAAAGAGGAAGTTTAACGTTTTCAAAAAATTTGAAATGAACATCAACTATCATTTGAATGGATTATAAAGCAAGATTATTTATATAAAAAAACCACAAAGTCGTCTTATTTGATCAGGGTTACAGTGGGATATGTTCTTAATTTGGGTGGTTCTTTTTGGGTTTCTTGACAACAGGATTGGAAAAATGTTATTGGATTTGCTTACAATTAACATGGTGTTTAAGCTTTTTTTCTCCCTACAGTTACTTTATATAACCTAATTTGAATGGAATTTTTCTGAGCTTGTTCTCTTTAACGCAGAAATGATCCCTCTTTGTCATGTCCATTGCAAAAATCTCAATATCCATTGCCTCAAGATGGCAGCAGATAGAGTTTTCCATATCTCTTTGCTGCCATCTATTAGCTATTCACATTTTTGCATCCTAGCTATGCTAGGTGCATTTCCTGACACATTGTGGAATGAAACCTGGAGACAATAACAGTACATGTAAGGCTAAATTAACCAGCCCCGCTTAGGAGTCTGTCTGATGGGGAAGCAGAACAGTCTGGCCAGAAAGAAAGTGGGCAAGGCAAAATAAACAGCTGAGCTGGGAGGTAAAGCTTCCAAGCCTTGATGTCTTCTTTTGGCAGCTGCCAGTGCAAATTTGTTTATTACTAGGACAGCTGCCACTGCCCTGACCTGCTGTTAAAAAATTGTTTGTATGAATGAGAAAAAAAAGAAGAGGGAGAAACAGAAAAAAGATGTGCAAGATATAAGTGTGAGAGACACAAAAGGAGAATCATAGCCTTGGTGCACATGCCATCTACCATTATGTTTATTATTTCTGGATTTTTTTTGTAAGTTGGAGGTGCATTTAGATATAAAATCTAACCATCCTGATCACAGTTTCTTTTTTTATTCCACCATCCTGTCTTAGGATATTTTAACGCCAATCCTAACCATGTGCCTCCATGCCCAATATGTTGTCCTTGTATTTAATGAGTAAATTCCACCTGCTATTTTGGATTTGTTGTGCATTTCAATTACCTGGACTGATTAGATTTGCGTGGCCAGCCTTTCAGAGAAGCATCCTCCTTCTAGAGTTTTATTTTCTAGGCTGATGAGGAAAACAATATCATTGTTCCACTTTACGGTTGAACAAATGTGCAAGAACATTATGAGCCAGACTGTTTCTAGTTCAGGTTTCAACTCAGCAGTAAACAAGGTGCCAACTGCATTGCGGGGGCTGTATTTTACAGGTTTGTTTTACAGAGATGCTCTATAGGAAGGATGTAATCCAGACAAATTTAAACGTGTGAAAGTCATTCATTCTAACAGGAGAGGATTAGGGATCAGTTTGTCTTTCACTTACTGGAATAGGAATTCAGGGTCCCAAGCTGTGGTTGGAAAGTAGCCAAAATGTTTTGAGCAATGGCACCAAAGAAGCATTTCATTTCTGAGCACATCCCAGACTTCCTGGAGAAATAGTGTCTTTGAGTCTTGATTAGCTACTTTTGCCTGCCCCAGATTCTTACTCTTTTTGTGACTTAGCTTCACTCACTTCACCTTGTCTTCTTTAACTCTTTTGGTTTGCTTTTATTTTGTATTACCTTCTCAGTCATCAAATAATTTTTCAAAAATAGTACTATGGCTCTTTGGGGCTCATAAAAAGTAACATAATCTTTTATTCATTGAAGAACTGGGTCATAATCCATGTTTTGTTAGATATATATGATTCCCTCGATAGGAGAAAATATTTGTAGCTCAAGGTTGAACTGTAGGGTTCTTAGCGCTCTCTTAAGTTTGGTGGTTTTCTTGCAGACATTTCATTATCAAAGGGCACAACATCATCAGTGCTAATAGGGAGTGGGGTTTGCTCTCATTTTATATATAGTGTCAGTATTGATGGGAATGGTTTTAGTGGTTCCTTGATCGGGTTGTTGTGTACTGTTAGCTCAGGGGTGGGTTCTACTTACCTTAACTACCGGTTCACAACGGAACCACGTGCTCTTCTGTGCAAGACATTTTGATGATGTCGGGGTCAGTAGGTGGAGCCTCCTGCCAGTTTTATTACCAGTTCTACAGAACCGGTGTGAACCGGGGGCAACCCACCACTGTGTTAGCTTGAGTTGGTAATTCCTTGATTGTGGTATTGTAAGGGTATTGTAAACCCCTTTCCCTACAAGCTCTGATGATCTAGGTTGGTAATGAAATGCCTGCAAGAAAACAACCAAGTTCAGAGAGCACCAAGGATTCCACATATATGATCCCCATCCACCAAACTGTTTCTTTCATGTTACAGAACATAGGAAGAACTACCAGGTATCCTATTTGCCACCTCTATTATGCTGTGATGAACATGAAAAGGATTGGAACTTGTTCATACTTGGTCATAGACTGTCCATACTAATTATCTAACACACACTAACACACACACACTTAAACATACTGTTCTATATATAATATAAAATGTAGTTTTCATCTTTCTGCTTGCCTGTCTTTTGTCCTCTTATTTGCCAGTTAACTGTTTTGTTTGCTGTCTTTAATAAAGAAAAATCAAACTATATTTTTTGCTAGCTGAACTGAATAGCATGTTTCTGCTCTGGTCTGGATTTAGGGACTAATCCAGATCAGTTTGCTCTGATCTGGATTTAGGGACAAAGTGGGAATCTGCTGGATGCAAACTAAAATGGAAATTATTCACAGTGATTTTCCAACATTCAAGTTTTTGCAACAATAACACGAAAGGTCTTTGACATGCCATTGAATTCCTTCTTTTCAAGCTGTAACAGATTAATGCAATTACTGCTCTGAAATCTGAATACATTATGTAAATTAATCCATTTGAAGCAAATAAATTCTGTTTGGGGGCCCAAAAGAAATGGCTGTTATCATTCCATGCATTAAGATCAAGGCCAAATAGCAGCTTTTTGCCCTGCTTGGTTTGCAAGCTGTAACTTGAAGTCCTGATAGAGCCTTCAGAATGAGCTTTTGTAAACCCGTCAGCTCATGTCTTAGCATTTCCTTTTTCCCAAGGGGTGAATTTGTTGTATAGCCTGCCTTGGAGTTGTAATCTAATCCTGTGAAGCATTGCAGATTATATGCACCCTTGAAAAGTAGCAGGGCAATGATGTAAAAACATCTTCATTGGTGGAACAGAAGCAGCCAATCACAGGGAGAATTAGAAACCCAAAATATAAATAAAGCTCAGGTTTCAGGTCAGAACACAATCTGCCCTGGATAAAATCCAAACCATTTCATTCAGCTATTTTAACTGCCTTCCGTCATCACCATTATTCATTCATTTACGGTGCAGGTTTCGGCTTCCTCTAAACAGAAAGAAACCAAAAATAATAACCAGCCTTCATATTCATTTCAGTGGGAAAAAGATATTAATCACAAACCTGACACCATATTTGTTTTAAATTAAAACTGCTGCTTTAAAGCAGATGCTTCTCCTCAGTGCCTATCGAATGTTTATTCTGCCTTGCGAGGATAAAGTGGAGGGGGGGCACTTTTTCTTCAGCTGGCCTCATGTTAGCACAGCCACCTTTCATTGATAGCTTTGATCAGGGTTTTGTGCCAAGCAAAAGTAAAATTGGGTTGGAATAAGTGGAGCAAGGACAGGGGGCTAAAAGAAAAACAGTGAACCTTTTTTCTGCACCTTTCTTTCTTTATCATTGAAGAGATGGTGATTGGTTTCTACCTATATCAAAGAAAGTCGGAAGTGGCTTTTTTTTTTTTTTTAAAGCTTTTCCCCCTTTTGGTTTGCACTCCTGATTTTTTTTCCCCCACTATCTCTTCCTCTTTCTTTTTAATTCTCGGGTTTTTTTTACTTTTTTGTATTTTAGATGTTTTTAAATTTAATAAAGAGTCTTGGGGGAAATATATACTGTGTATGTGTGTGTGTGTGTGTGTGTGTGTGTGTACAGTTAATATCTCGGGTTTCTTCCCATGTAATTGTAAACATATCCTTAAAAGGATAGTAGCGACGTTTCGACGAAATCACATTCATCATCTTCTGGCTGATGTTCTCGGTTTGGTGCTTATGGGCAAACTGTGTGATCATAACTGACGTTTTTCTATGAAAAGAAGCAAAGGTGTATTCTGATTGGTCGACAGTGTTGTTGTATTCTGATTGGCTGATGATGTAGCTGTATTTTGATCGGGTGGAAGCGCTGTTGCTTGGTTGTGGGTCAATGGATAAGTTATGCTGGAACTGGTGGCAACACAGGCATTTTGATGAACCTTTGATCTATGGTTTATATTTTGTGTTAAGATTCATCTGTCTATGAGAGCAGGTTACATATATGTGTGTATGTATGTGTGTGTGTGTATACATACATATATATATATATAAGTTTTCACGGGTATGTATGTGTGTATAGTTAATATTTTGGGTTTCTTCCCGTGTAATTGTGGATATATCCCTAAAAGGGTAGAAGCGACGTTTCGACAGAATCCCATCTGCCATCATCAGGCTTATGTCAGCAGTCATTTTGTACTAACTGCCATTGGTATTTCAAATCTGGTGCTGGTATTCTGGGATGGCTCCACCTTTTCATTCTGATTGGTTGGGAGTCCCAGTATGTGTTTATTGGCTTGGCTTCGGGTGTATGGTCGGTTTTTCTCCACTAGGTGGCAGGGCATCTTTGTGGCTGGTTTGAATATGATTTGGTTGGGATTATTTTTTTGATTAATGTTTGGTTTATGTTTTATATATGGTGTTAAGATTTGTCTATCTATGAGAGCAGGTTTCCAAATAGTAGGCAGACGTGAAGTGTCATCCCGTTTATTCATGCAATATGGTCTTTTTTCTATTTCTATTGCTTCTCTGATTATCCTGCCATTGAGATGTTCTATATTTGCAACTGTTTTTGTTTTATTAAAATTAATGTTGTGTCCTGTTGTATTTATATGTTGAACTAATGATGATGTGTGTTCTTGTTTTTGTATTGAGTTTTTGTGTTCCTCGATGCGCACACTCATTCTTCTGTTGGTCTGTCCAATGTATGTTGATGGGCAGGAAGCACACGGGATTTCATATATGCCTTGATCTTTTAATTCTATTTTGTCTTTGGGGTTTCTCAGAATGGACGATATCTTTCTATCTGTGCAAAATATGGTTTTGATGTTGTGTTTATGTAGTACTTTGCTAATTTTGTCTGTTCCCCTTATATAGGGCAAGATGGCTTTCCCATTGTTTTGTTCCTCTTGTTGTTTTTTATTATGTCTTGGTGTTGTATGTTTGATCATATTGATGACTTTATTTCTACAGAACCCATTTGATGTCAGTACATTAGTTAGTGTATATAATTCTGTTTGTAAATGTGCTTCATCAGCCAGACGTTTAGTTCTTGTGGTTAATGTTTTGGCAACAGAGTTTATTTGTGCTGGATGGTGGTGTGATTTGGCATTGAGATAGCGGTTCGTATGTGTCTTCTTTTGATAGATGGTATGTCCTAAGGTGCCATCAGATTTTTTATAAATTAATACATCGAGGAAAGGTAACTGGTTTTCTGATTCTATCTCCATGGTGAACTTTATTTTGGGATGGAGGCTGTTCAAATATACTAAGAAGTTTTCCAATTTATCTCTTCCATGTGGCCAGATCACAAAGGTGTCATCAACGTATCTGAGCCATAATTTTGGTTTGTTAACAGTTTTTTCTAAGGCATTGGATTCGAATTCTTCCATGAAAAGATTAGCGATGACTGGTGATAATGGTGATCCCATTGGTGCACCTTCTACTTGTTTATATCTCTGTCCTCTGTGTATGAAATATGTGTTGGATAAACAATGTTCTGTTAAGTTTGTGATATGTTTTGGTAGTTGATATTTGTTTTTAATTGATGACAGGGCTTCTTTGACAGGTATTTGTGTGAATAGTGATACAACATCAAAGCTTACAAGAAGGTCACTTTCTTTAATGTGTTGCTTTTTTATTATTTGTATGAAATGGTATGAGTTCTGTACATATGAAGCAGCAGATTCTGCGTAAGGTTGAAGATGTTTTGCTAAATATCTGGCTAGATTTTGTAAAGGTGAGCCTATGGAACTTACTATGGGTCTGAGAGGTATTCCATCTTTGTGTATTTTTGGGAGGCCATACAGTTTTGGGCATTTTGAGGATTTTTCTCTGGAAATAATTTTTTGTTGGATTTCTTTACTTATAGTACTTGATTTTATCTTTATCTTCGTGGTTTTTTCTAGATATGTTGTTGGGTCTGTGTTTATGGGTTTATATGTGGCATCTTGAAGTAAGTCAGACAGTTTCTTTTCATAGTCCACTGTGTTCATTACTACTGTTGCATTGCCTTTATCTGCTGGTAATATCATTATGCTATTATCGTTTTTTAAAACTTTCAGTGCTTTTTGTTCTTCTTTTGATAAATTGCTTTTAGGTGGTTTACTAGTACATAGAATGTTGGTGACGTCATGTCTGACTTTATCAGCATCGTCAGCACTGAGTTTCTTTAGGCTGGTTTCAACTTCGCATATGATGGTTTCTATTGGAATTTTATTGGGTGCCACTGCAAAATTAAAGCCCTTTGATAAGACATTTGTTTCTGCTGTTGTTAGTTTTCTATCGGAAGCATTGTATACTACTTGTTTTAAATGATGTTGTGTTGTGGTTGGAGGTTTTTTATGTTCTAATTTCTTAAGTTTCTTTAAATGTCTGTAAGTTTTATGAGTGGTTTCTATTTCAGATCTCCAGGTGGCAAGCTGTTTTATTTTGTCCCATAATATGGGGTGAATAATATTGCTTATCTTTAAGTATGAAGCTAATAGATCCTTGTTTACTTGATCCAATAGGAATCTTTTGCTATGGATTTCATTTCTAAGTAATGCCATTTCAGTTCTTTTAAGAATACGTTGGATAGATGTTGTGTGGGTATGGAATTTCAATTTAAAGCAAGATGGTATTATATTTTGGTCACGACATTGGCATAAAAATGTTAAATCACACAGTATTCGAGATCTTTTTATCTCTAACTTCTCATAAATTCTGGTAAGTTTATACATCTCCTCCCCGTAGAGGTTTGATATTTGTTTATGTAAGTTTTCACGGGTATGTATGTGTGTATAGTTAATATTTCGGGTTTCTTCCTGTGTAATTGTGGATATATCCCTAAAAGGGTAGAAGCGACGTTTCGACAGAATCCCATCTGCCATCATCAGGCTTATGTCAGCAGTCATTTTGTACTAACTGCCATTGGTATTTCAAATCTGGTGCTGGTATTCTGGGATGGCTCCACCTTTTCATTCTGATTGGTTGGGAGTCCCAGTATGTGTTTATTGGCTTGGCTTCGGGTGTATGGTCGGTTTTTCTCCACTAGGTGGCAGGGCTTCATCTTTGTGGCTGGTTTGAATATGATTTGGTTGGGATTATTTTTTTGATTAATGTTTGGTTTATGTTTTATATATGGTGTTAAGATTTGTCTATCTATGAGAGCAGGTTTCCAAATAGTAGGCAGACATGAAGTGTCATCCCATTTATTCATGCAATATGGTCTTTTTTCTATTTCTATTGCTTCTCTGATTATCCTGCCATTGAGATGTTCTATTTTTGCAACTGTTTTTGTTTTATTAAAATTAATGTTGTGTCCTGTTGTATTTATATGTTGAACTAATGATGATGTGTGTTCTTGTTTTTGTATTGAGTTTTTGGGTGCCTCGATGCGCACACTCATTCTTCTGTTTGTCTGTCCAATGTATGTTGATGGGCAGGAAGCACACGGGATTTCGTATATGCCTTGATCTTTTAATTCTATTTTGTCTTTGGGGTTTCTCAGAATGGACGATATCTTTCTATCTGTGCAAAATATGGTTTTGATGTTGTGTTTATGTAGTACTTTGCTAATTTTGTCTGTTGTTCCCCTTATATAGGGCAAGATGGCTTTCCCATTGTTTTGTTCCTCTTGTTGTTTTTTATTATGTCTTGGTGTTGTATGTTTGATCATATTGATGACTTTATTTCTACAGAACCCATTTGATGTCAGTACATTAGTTAGTGTATATAATTCTGTTTGTAAATGTGCTTCATCAACCAGACGTTTAGTTCTTGTGGTTAATGTTTTGGCAACAGAGTTTATTTGTGCTGGATGGTGGTGTGATTTGGCGTTGAGATAGCGGTTCGTATGGGATGGGATTCTGTCGAAACGTCGCTTCTACCCTTTTAGGGATATATCCACAATTACATGGGAAGAAACCCGAAATATTAACTACACACACACACACACACACACACACACACACACACACACACACACACACATATATATATATATATATATATATATATATATATATATATATATATATATATATATATATATATATATATATATATTTCATTTTTTCGTAGGTCTATATGTGCATTACTGTTCTAGCCAGGGTTTTTCTTTGTAAATCAAGATGTTTGTATAGCCATAGTTAAGTGACATCCCAAATCACTATTTTCTAGGCTTTATCAGACATTTAAGCAGCATTATGTTGTCTGCTGCAAGACTTAAGGAAGACTAAGATAGATCTATTTCGGCCTTATAAGGCCTCATCAGTCAGCCACACCCTCATTTTATGACTCCTCCCTGTAACGGTCAAATATTTATTTTGTTCATTTTTTCATAGGTCTATATGTGCATTACTGTTATATATATATAACAGGAGGTTTTTAGCCTTTCAAACTGAACACAGCCCAAACGAATGGGGCAAGGAGCAGGGTTATATTCAGAGTGCTACACATTGTTAGTGTAATTTAATATCATCCGATGAAAACAGGTAAGAGAAACATTGGAAAGCCTGAACACCCATGGAAGCTGGCAAATAAAAACATTGGCACACACAGAGTTCAAAACTGAGTACAGAAATAGGAGGAATTACAATTCCTTGACTTGACATGTTAGCAACCATCCAAAGTTACAATGGCACTGGAAAAAGTGACTTAACAAGCAGCCCTCATGCTTACAAACATCACAGCATCCTTAGAGTCATGTGATCAAAATTTGGGTGCTTGGCAAAACTGGCCTTTATTTGTGATGGTTGTCCATCCTGGAGTCATGTGAACACTGTTTGCAACTTCTCAGCCAGCTTCTGACAAGTAAAGTCAATGGAGGAAGCTGGTTTTTCTTAACGATCTTGTGAGTCACTTAACAACTGCTGGAGGGAAAAAAGTTTGTAATATTGGGTGCAACTCACATAACAACATAACAACCACGTTGCTTAGCAATGGAAATGCTGGTCCTAATTAGGGTCCTAAGGCAAGGACTACCTGTAATATAATGATGTAGCAGGTTAAAATGGACAGACAATGACTATATGGATAATCAAATCATGTTTTAAGTACCGTATTTTTCAGAGTATAAGATGCACCTTTTCCCCCTCTAAAAGGAGGTGAAAATTTAGGTGCGTCTTATACACCGAATATAACCCCACCGACCCACTGACTTCCACCCTTTGGCCTCTGCCTCACAGCAGTTACCTCCTTACAAGCAAACAGCAAGAAAAAAAAGCTCCTTTCAGCTTCAGCACAGGCTAATTAGCACAAGTTGATTGGATCGGGCTCCCGACTCTCAGCTGATTTACTCTCAGCTGTTTTGCCCAGGGCTCTGCTGCTTGCTGCAAAGAGGTAAATTGCTGGAGCAGATTTTTTTTTCCTTGTGCTAATCAAGCTATGCTGAAAATGAAAGTAAAGCAGGCTGTTTGCTGTTGCTGCAATGAGGCAAAATTGCTCAGAGGCAGAGGGAGATTTCTTTTTCTTCTTTTCCTCACCAAAAAAGGTAGGTGCGTCTTATATTCCGGTGTGTTTTATATTCTGAAAAATACGGTAATTGTTTATTTTTAACTACAGTTTGTTGAATAATAATGCAAAGTATAAAACTAAGGTTTGCAAGTCACAATTCCTAGGTTCACCATCGCCTTTAGTCAAAAGTAAAGTAACCACAAAATGGGCTAGCATAATGGGTCATCCGAAACAAGGTTAAGAAACAACATAGAACTAGTAGCTTTGTGATTTTCAGAGGAGAGAGATGACTCAATTTTGCTCTCAGGCAGAGAGTAAAACTACAAACCTAATAATAACATACAACAGGGGTAAAAGATAAAGAACACCTGTCTGGTCTAGATGAGTTCAAATCACCAGAACCTGATTGATTACATCCCAGAGTTCTGAAGAAGCTGGCAGATGTGATCTCGGAATCATTGAACCATATATTTCAAAGATCCTCGAGAACCAGGGGACTACCAGAAGACTGAAAAAGAGCTGATACGATTCCCATCTTAAAAAAAAAAAAAGCAGGGGGAGGGGAACAGGTCCAGGAAATGACAGACCAATCAACCTGACATCAATACCTGGGAAGATACTGGAAAAAATAATCAAGCAACAGATCTGAGAAAACCTAAAACCAAGCAAAGTTATAACCAGAAGCCAACATAGGTTGGTCAAAAACAAATCATGCCAAAACTTCTTTGACAAAATTAGTGCACCAACGAAATGCAGTGGACGTAGTATACTTGAATTTCAGTAAGGCATTTGACAAAGTAGACCACAACCTACTTCTTGGTAAGTTAGAAGAATATGGAATAGACAACATCACCACCAGAAAGATGAGTGACTTGCTGACAAATCACACTCAATGTGTAGACCTAATGGAACTACATGGAGAAGGTAAGCAGTGGGGTACCCCAAAGTTCTATTTTCGGCCCGGTACTCTTTACTTCATAAATGATTTAGATGAGGGAATAGAAGAGGAACTCATCAAATTTGCAGATAATACTAAACTGTCAGAAATAACCAACCCAGAAATAATCAACACAGATGATAGGCTCAAGATCCAGATGGATCTCAACAGACTTGAACACTGGGTCCTATTCAACAAAATGAAATTCAAGGTAGAGAAAAGTAAGGTTTTACACTTAGGCAAGAAAAAACAAATGTATATTTATAGAATAGGTGGAACTTGGCTTAATAGCAGCAACTGCAAAAGGGATCCTTGAGTTCAAGTGGACAGTCATTTAAATAAGAGACAGCAGTGTTCAGTAGTAGCCAAAAAAGCCAATGCAATCCTAGGCTTCATTAACAGAGGGGCTGAATCAAGACCACTTTACTAAAGCCTTAGTAAGATCACACCTGGAATACTGCATCCAGTTTTGGTCACATTATTAAAAAGATGTTGAGACTTTGAAAAAAAAAGTGCAGAAAAGAGCAACGAAGTTGATTAGGGACCTGGATACTAAATCATATGATGAATGATTGCAGGAATTAGGTATGGCTAGTCTAGTGTGAAAAGAAGGACTATGGGAGATATGATAGCAGCGCTCCAATATTTGAAGGGCTGCCACAAAGAAGAGGGGGTCAGACAGTTTTCCAAACTACCTAAAGGCAAGACAAGAAACACTGGATGGAACCTTATCAAAGATAGCTTCAACCTATTGAACTAAGGAGAAATTTCTTGACGGTGAGGACATATAACCAAAGGAATGGCTTGCCTTCAGAAGTTGTGGGGGCTCCATCACTGGAGGCTCTTTAGAAGAGACTGGATATTCAGCCACCTGTCTGAAATGGTATAGGGTCTCCTGCTTGACCAGGGGGTTGTTGGACTAGAAGACCTCCAAGGCCCCTTCCAATCTGATATTCTATGTTACTCTGTTTTGTTCTGTTCTATTTGGATTGCCACTTGACAATAATAAAGCTGGAGTCACACCCTATTGAAGATAAAAATAGGCTGCTTAAATTTTTCGTAGAAATGTGGTTTGCTGGATACATGATGTTTGACCCAAATTAATGATCAAAGAGTTCTAGCCACCAGCTTATAGTACATTTGCCGATCTGGTACTTTTATTTATTAGGCACAAATGTAAATATATGAATGTTTCTTCAAAGAAAATATGTATGTGAATCTGGAAGCAGACTTTCAAATCCCAACTCTTGAAGCTGGATTAATTTACAGTAATCTTTCAACTCTCCAAAATAATTGGCTTTACAAAAAAAAATAAAAATAAAAATCAGAAGATCTGCTTTAAATCAAGTTCTACAGATCTGCTGGTTGCCATTCAATAGTATTGACTAATAATACTGAAGTGTTTTATAGTGACATACTGGAAATTGGATATTCAGTGAATAAGGGACCACAGAAACAGTCATCCAGAAATACTCGGGTGTGAAGTTTTTAAAGTCAATTTGTTTTTTAAAAATGGCGGATTTGTGACATAGATGCTAGAAGATCAGAATGGAAGTTTTTTTTTTTTGTTTTTTTTTAATTTGATTTATATGCCGCCCTTCTCCGAAGACTCAGGGCGGCTTACAATGTGCTAAGCAATAGCCTTCATCCTTTTGTATATTTATACAAAGTCAGCTTATTGCCCCCACAGCTGGGTCCTCATTTCACCTACCTTAGAAAGGATGGAAGGCTGAGTCAACCTTGAGCCTTGGCAAGATTCGAACCCTGCAGTAATTGCAGGCAGCTGGTCTTAATAACCAGCTTAATAACAGGGTGCCTTAAACCCTTGTACTACCAAGGCTCTTTTCAGTGACCAATGGTCTCCTTTTTCATAATGAAACCCCTGGGATTGTGGAGGGCCCAGGAAATGCTGTGTCGAGGCTTAAAAAAAAAAAAAAAAAAACCAGTAAAAATGTGACCATCTAACAAAAGTTTATAAACACTTATAATATAAACTTGCATTTTGTAGAGTGGAAGGTAGACGGATAAACTAGCTAAAGTCCAAAAATGTTGAAATAGGATTATTCTTAATACAATTAAAATAGCATTACCCTTGATGAAAAATAAGATGAAGCAGAGTTAATCATCTTTACAAAACATCATTACAGTTATCTTTCTTAATAAGGAACTGTTATATTTTTTTAACATAGCTCAGGACCAATTTATCAGAAGATGTAAATAAGAAGACATCAATTACATGTTGTTCCATTACACTCAGTTACAATGTACCCTTAAGAAAATGTTATCCATTTCTATCCCTTCCCTATAAATTCTCCAGACAGATTTACAGTAGTAAATAAAGTTGATTTTAGGGAATTTGATTCATTTCAATTAAAATCTTTAGCATTTATCACATGATTGATACTCTAAACCAGGCATGTCCAATGGGTAGCATATAGCCCTTTTTAACTGCAATGCAGTCCCACCAAATATAATAAAAATATGAAAAATAAAGAAAATGTGTTATTTATATTAACTATATTATACATTTTATATGTGGCCCAAGACAATTCCTCTTCACTCAGTGTGGCCTAGGCAAGTCAAACAGTTGAATACCTATGGTTAAAACATGGATGCCCAACCTTTTGACTTGCCTGGGCTGCACTGAGTGAAGAAGAATTGTGTTATCTTATAGATCTTATATATAAAATATATAATGTAGTTAACATATATATATAAATAAGAAACTTCCTTTATTTTTTAATAAACATTGTAGGGCTATCTTATTAGCTATCCAGGGCCAAATCTAAGCCAAATCTTCTTCTGCAACTGGTGAAACTATTTAAAATCCAGATTACATGGGAACTGTAGTGTAAGCCCTATAGGAAGCCTAATATATTTTTTAAAACAAAGAAAACTCTTACATTCTATTCCCCCCTCTCCAGAAAAGAAACTAGTTCTATCTAATTGCCCCACCTATTGTAGTCTTCTGGCTTTAAAAAAATGCTAAGAGTGACTCTTGGTTATCAAAAGATTGTCCAGTTCTGTTGTATATTAACTAGTTTTCAAAGGCAAAGTAGCTTTCAGATAAAAAGCCTTCTAACAACTTCAGATAAAAGGCAGCAGATATCATACTGATCATTGCTAATCTGCAATTAGTATACAAAGACTACATGTCCAAATATGCTAGGTCACACATTTGTTAATTTAGAAATGGATTCCTAAGAGCCTTAGCAAAGTTAGTGCAGTGACATGTATGTGTGGGTGATGTTGTACATACAGAGGAATCCAGACATGCCAGCCATGGGAATAGTTCCTTCTCATTTGAACTATGGATTTATTAATTATTATCATGATTCTCTCCACAGACTCTGTTCTGCCTTTAGGATGGAAAAAAAATTCATCACTACTCTATGGAGTTCAGATATTTATGAAACTTAATTTGTAACTAACTTGGCTCTTTAATTTCAATTTATGAGACCTAAATCCAGCTCTGGTGCTATATAATTCATATAGAGTTTTATTGTGCTACCAGTGATTTGCAAAAGAGTTTCTATTTTTAAGAGGTAGTGAATAGCCAGATCTCTGGATAAAACAAACGAGTGCTGAGCAATGACAAAATTGATGTTAGAAAGCATAATATATCTTTAATATAAAAAGAAAGAAAGAAAGTTTCAGTGTATAACTTGGTAATCAATATAAATATTGACTTAATGGAGAATGTTTATTTGTGAAACTATAAGTCTAAATAAAAGTAAAACTACAACAAAGGATTAGGTGCTGGGTTATTTTTAGTAAATTAATGTTTCAATGAACAGTTGCCAAAAAGACGTGTTTCATTCCCACTTCTATATTTCCTGCAGAATTTGACAGTCTAGGGGTAAAAAATGGTTAGTCAGGGAGAAAGTGAAAAAGTAAGTGAAAAGGTGTGATGTCAGTTGGAAAAGGGGGATGAAGACTCTATGCAGATGCCTGGATATTTGGCCCAAGTGATGACCTGTTCAGAAATTCAGAGTGATGTTTAACACGTTTCAAGCCCTACTGGGTTTGAGAGTCACACCCAGTTGTTAATACACTGTGATAACTGTTACATTTTGTGGAAAATAGTTTCAAAGCCTATCAGGTTCATAATAGGGGCCACCCCCCTCAATACAATAAAAATAAAATTTCCCTTAGATTTCAGATGAAAAGTAACAGCAACAATATAGAAATTAGATCACCATTCTAGGATATTTGCACTTTAAAACTAGGCTTAACATTTATTTATCATTCTCATTGTGTCTGACAGAAAAGAGATGTAGGTAGGTAGGTAGGTTGGTAGGTTGGTAGGTAGGTAGGTAGGTTCGTAGACAGGAAGGAAGGAAGGAAGGAAAACAAAGGAAGACAAGGTGGATGAATTTTTCATTGATAAAATAAACATTCCTTGCTTATCTTAGTTTTGAAGTATTTGAAGGGCAAGTGTGGTGTTTGTTTTTAAGTATTTTGACTTTATCATTTCTTCACTGATTTCTCCAACGATGGTATCTTTCAGAAATGTGGATTTCAGTTCCCAGAATTCTCTCATTTACAAAGTCATTGCTGAGAATTCTGGGAGGTTTGAGGAAAACTGAATTGTCATTTGCATGGCTTCCCATATGTCAATTAAAATGCAGAGAAAAATGCCATGCAAGAAATCTCTATGTGCTTCTTCCATTTCTGGAAGACTCCATTTCTGTCAATTGGGAAGACTCCAGAATGATGGACAGATCAATTGAGGTGGTGAGGTAATTCCAACAATAATATCAAAGGAAATGTTAAGTATCATAAGAATGGGGCATAAGATTAGAAGAGGAAAACCTCTTTTCATATCACTTATTATAATGCAGTCTTTGAAGGGTTTTATAGAAATATACAATGCCTGTTTTTGTTTTTTTTTAAGCACACATTTTCCATTCATTGCACACCAACATAATACATGTATAGGTGGTTTATAGAAAGATAGATAAACAGAGTTTTCATTCTACTACATGGCTTGGGCTTGCTGCTTACTTCATCAGGGATGAAGTATCCTAAAGAAAAGCAGAACATTTATCTTAGGTTGAAACTTGATTAGGTTGTATTACATTCCTTTGAAAGTTAGAGAAATTTATTTTCAATAGCTGTCATCCATGAAAACTGAATCACAAAAGCTGGCTCAACCCTTCATCTAATATAACATATTTAGATTCTTTCTTGTTCATTCACAGCCAGGAGAGGACACTATAAAATTAGTACCATTGATTTAACAACTTTCATCTGAAATTAGTGTTTAATTAATTAGTATTAGCTTCCTTAAATCTATGTCACAAAAACTAAAAAAAGACAATTCCAAGGCAAGGCGAGAAAAAAATTCAGCAATCTTTACTTGGCTGTTTGTGATTTAGGCCATGTCTTCAACTGGTATTAACTTAGCAAAGCTTTTCAAAAAGAAAAGGTTTGTGGGCAATAAAATGCAATGCCATTGAAGTGTCTGCAAATCCCTGCTTTGGGAAACCTTGGAACTTGTGTTTTCTAATCTTCTCTCCATTTTAAAGATGAAAAGCTAAGCTGCAAAATAGCCCGTCCAAGATTCCATTGAGATCAGGTCTTGGTCTGCACATTTCTGCTCTTCCACAACTGAGTGGGGGGTACAACAGCTGCAGCAACAGTTGAGCCTCTATTTGTCATGTTTCTTGATGCATCTGCTGCTCCACTTACAGAATTTCCTTCACAACCAACACCAACCTCTCCATCTTCAAGATATGGTAAGATTATTTTTGGCTCTTGAGATATTTCCTGGAAAGCCAAAGGACTTTGAGAACAATGTCAAAATCTTATTTAATCTGTTGCAAGGATAAATTTGGTCCACAAATTGCTCAGCTACTATGTTTGATGGTGAAGATAATGCATTGGCAGGGAAAAGATCTCATCTGCTTGGTTGATTAAACAAACTCTTCAAAGACCAGGGTAAATATTTCTATTCTCTCCACATGGGTCTCACCAGCAGAATTAATTCCAGTTTCTAGTCATTGTTAACCTGCATATCTCAAGGCAGGAGATAAGGATTTAAAATAATTATTTGATGTTCTGCTGTACATGTGAACAAGCTCTGTTTTGCTGGTTTCCAGGCATAAACTACCCATTTCATTGTAAATAAGAAACTTTTTACCAGGCCTTCCTGATTAAAACATGGCTGTGCCTATAAATGAACAGCATACTGATTGGGAATCACCAGCATGAAACCAAGGTGCCTTAAACTTCAGCATACTGCCAAATACACAATATGGAGAAAAAGAGGTATTGGTGATTCATAACCACCTACCTCACTTTCAGCCATAGTTCAACCATCGTTGCCCATTTCCCATATCTTCTAACTTTGGATTTTCTCCTTTCATCAGGATTTATTTATTTATTTATTTTATTCAATTTTTATACCGCCCTTCTCCTGCTGGGCTCAGGGGGGTGCACAGCCTAGAATAAAAAGCATCCCAATACAAAACTTAAAATTTTAAAACAATTAAACAAATTTTGGCCCAAAATTTAAAACCTCCCGACTAAAATCCATTTACAATTAAAAATATCTAAGGGAGTGGGGGGGGGGTTACACCAGCCCAGCTAGATGGAAAAGAAAAGTTTTTAGGGCACGGCGAAGATCTGGTATCCTTCATATCTCCGGGGGCAGGTCGTTCCAGAGGGCAGGTGCTGCCACAGAGAAGGCCCTCCCCCTGGGGGTCGCCAGCCAACATTGCCTGGCTGATGGCACCCTGAGGAGTCCCTCTCTGTGGGAGTGAACTGGCCAGTGGGAGGCTATCGGCGGCAGAAGGCGGTCTGGTAAGTACCCCTTGGATTGAAGACCAAAAAGAATCTCTTGTCCATGTTACTCCCTGTCCATTGTGGGATTTATCTTACTGAGAGAGGGAAAAAAACCAGATAGTTTGGCAGGGCCATAAGTCTTGACAGTAAAATACATTTCCCTAAATATATGTATTATTCTACAATGATGCTTATGGAATGGAGGTTCTGTTAAACTCTCCGTGCAAGACAGCCATAGCCTTTCCTAATAATGATATGCAAGGGGAAAAGTTTGCCGAGAGTCATTCTTTATGTTTGAGCCAATTTTTTTCTACTGCCAGGCACCACCAAGAAAATACATTCGCATCTGTCCCCTTAAAAGAAAGAAACAAAGAGGGGAAAAAAAAAAAAAACAAGGCCATGAATAATAGAGTCTCTAGACCAAAACAAGCAGTTTGAGGCAGCCTACAACACACTATCTACTTGTCACAACATTTGCCCACATTTTTTTTTCCTGGAGAAAAAAATATATATTCGTAGGCTTCCTGGAGGCTGGTACAATGTTATGTTTGTTAATGCCATGCTGAGGCATTGTAAGAAAGAGTTCTTCCCTCCATAACATGTTGCTTTGTCTTGAAGGAGCTTTTGGCAGTGTGAAAACTGTTGCTTCAGCACTGGTGGACTTGACACCTGCATTAATGGACTTTCTCTCCTTCCTCCAAACATAGTTGTAAACATAGTTAGATTGGAAAATCATATGAACTCAGAGAGAAATAGCAAAAGCCAAGCAATTCAGTTTGGCTGCAGATCAGCTGTGTTCTTGTTATGACCTTTTTTATGACAGTATAGCATTTTTGCAGTGTTGAGTGTATCTATGGAAATTTTCAGTTATCCAAGTCATGGTTGTCCCAAAGGTGCTTTTTTTTCAACTAGACTTTTTGTTTTTCCTTGAAAACATTTTGTTTCTCATTCAAGAAGCTCCTTGGATGAGAAGCAAAACGTCTTCAAGGAAAAACAAAGAAAGTCCAGTTGCCTCTTGAAAAAAACAAACACCTTTGGGATAGTGTTGAGTATGTCCTCATTGGTTCTCCTCTCTCTAACAAATCACCTCTTATTTTTACTATGGATGGATAGATCCATTTACTAATCATCAGCTATCAGATGCAAACCAACACAAACATCTATTGCAGTATTCAGGACTAACTCCCCTAATTCATAGTCCACCCTCCTGGGAACGGCAGTTTTGGAAAGGCTAATTTTTTAAAAAGTAGAATATGTGGGGTCATTAGAAGGAGGTCCCAATGTGACTGTTGCAAAAATGACAATTTGTATGAAATGGCATAATGACATGTTTCATCACTTTCCCCATTGCAGCAGATCCCTGTGGCAATCCTGATTTTTTTCATCAAAGGTGTGAGAAATTGAAACTAAGAGAGTTTTTGTAGTTATTAAAGATGGTTCGGTTCTGCTGCTGAAGGAAACTGTAAATGACATATTCATAACAAAAATTATGAAGACTGTGACAACATGCCTAACAACCTAGCCGAGAATAAGTAGTGATTACTCTAAAGGTGAGAATTTTTCATTTTAAAACAGAGTAATGAAAGACATTGTATCTCTCCTTTAAGACTCTAAATGTTTGGGGTAAGTAGTAATATCATGAATTAATTAGTGAATATGAAATGTATGGAAAAAACTAAGGACAAAGTAAGATTGATTTCACATAAAGAAGAGGGAGTCAGTCAATCTATTCTCCAAAGCATCTGAGGGCAGGAGAAGAAACAATGGGTGGAAACTAATCAAGGAGAGAAGCAACCTAGAACTAAGGAGAAATTTCCTGACAGTTAGAACAATTAATCAGTGGAACAACTTGCCTCTAGAAGTTGTGAATGCTCCAACACTGGAAGTTTTTAAGAAGAGATTGGAGAACCAGTTGTCTGAAGTGGTGTAGGGTTTCCTGCCTAAGCAGGGGGTTGGACTAGAAGACCTCCAAAGACCCTTCCAACTCTGTTATTTTATTCTATTCTATTTTTGTAACACTTTGAAAAAAACCCCATAAAATGTTTGGAATAATGATGACTGTAGAGTTTTATGAAAATGAATATCAGTTTTTTCTGTTTTATCCTATGGAATAGCATCATATCTATAACCAATATATGGGGCATAAAATTCAGATATAATTGTAACTTTAGTAACATTTTAAGATGAAAGATCAAACTAACAAGAAGCTTATATTGATTTTATTCTATGTTTATATCATTGCTTACATTTTTTATAATCTATTTATTTGACTCCAATCCTTATAGATTCTGGTCATATTACATTAAGATGAAAAATTCAATACAAAAAAGAAAATGTACATAATACAAAAGAATATAAATAAGGTGTCTAAGAACAAATAAGGTCAACACATTCAGATATAGTGATTGGTGACTGTCCCAGTCATGTATTGGAAGGGATCACAGAAAGTGATAAAAGCTTCCTAGATGATGATGATGATGATGATGATGATGATGATGATGATGATGATTATTTGGTAGATATCAAATACCTCAAAATCTTCTCTGTTTAAGTCCCTGTTTAAATCCCTCCTCCCGATCCAACACTTAAAATGACAGGGATAGGCTTCTGTTCATAACCACAATTGCATCAAAATACTGAAATGTGCATCACTGTCACACAATGCTCTGTTCTTTTGTCTTGTGACATAACATCACACACAAGCATTAAGGGATAGCATCTGAATTATGATATCATAATGCATACATTGTTGCTTACATCCTAAAGGATGAGTAAGAATGCAGTGGTTGGTTAACCCAGTCTTCTTCCTTTCATGAAGATATCACTTGAATGACAAAATAGGGCTTATTGAAGTGAAGCATCTCCAAGCTACCTAGCCCAAATCATTTATTCAGAGCAGAAACTAAGGTATCTTTGGCCGCTAGGCTCAAGGCAGAATTTCACATCAGACTTTCCTGTTTAAAGAAAATACAATGTACCCCTGCTTTGCAGTCACACAGTCAAACAGTTTTCATAGAAGAAGGATGAATTACATTCAACCTTATTCGTTCTAAGGTATTCCCCTATTTACATTGTTCGGTCCTATCTTAACTAACTGAAAGGGAACTTCCTTACTTCTACTCAAGTTAAAAAGCAAGCCAGAAAGATGATGTAAAATGAATGAAACAATCTTAGGCAAAAACAGATTATCCAGAGGAAGAAAAAATATCCCAGTTCACAACTTGACTAGCCTTGGTGCCGCACCTCCAGATAGCTCCAACTGATGTAGAGCAGCAGCATTTTGAACATGCTCTTTGGGGCAATGATTTCATTGATGCACAGGACAGAGACAAATTCAAACTGCATTATTGGATATGGGTTTATGATGGTTGAAATTATTTTACAATTTGTTTTAGTTAGTGGTCAGCCTGGACCCAAAATGCATTCTGGCTATTTTCCAATGTGCAAGATCTATCTACACATACAAATATTTCATTGGATGGGGAACATGAGAATCATATGTTTGCTGCAGAAACATATAACATTGTAAAGATGATTGGGATAAAAGCTAATAAAACAATAAGGCTTTTTTTAAAAAAAAATGGGTTAGGTTATTTTTTTAAAAAAAAATCCGCTCCAGATATTTCAATCTGACCACTATTCTATCTTCAAATTTCTTTCATTGGCAACTGACTGAACTGGAGGGCATGTTGGAAAATAATGAGAATGGTATGGAGCATCAGCATTTTGGAGGAAAAAGGTATGTTTTTTCAGAGAGAGAGGAGGAGGGATGTGTGTGTGTGTGTATTACAGCATATGGCATATTCATCAGCTTCAACTAAAAGAAGCCTTTCTATGAAAGGGAAAAGTGCTTAAATGCAGTAGAATGTCAAAACCTATGGCATAAGAAAAGCGGTTGTTTTGCAAAAGAGCACTCTTCTTTCCTGAGTGATATAGCATGAAACACCATCTTGATTCAAGGTGAATCCATGAACTCCAGGAATACAGTCATCTTTAGAAACTCAAATGAAGGCTATAAAGGTTGTCTCAGATACAACCATCATCACCATTCTCTGACACCAGAAATCATGTCCTTCTATGATTTTATTTACATAAAGTCAGACTGATAGTATTTTTTTTTTTTAGATTCCTAGAAAATCACAAATAGGAAAGAGGGAGAATGTTTTATGATCTCTATTTTTAAGCCTTAATTAACACTTTCTGAATTAAGAAGCAAATTGGACTGTAGTTATCTGTTGGACTGTATATGCTTATTAGTTTATTATTGTCATGGAAAATTTAAGAATGACCCCTATCCCTCACTTCTCCAATCATATTTTTATTGGCTAAAATAAGCTTTTTGAATTAATATATGGATGATGGTACATGCATCTGCATCTAATGTTTGGTTTGGCCAAGAAAGAGAAGCAATTCTGATTTCAACCTAAAATTGGTCAAAGAAGTACTAGAATAAAATGTTTCTTTTAAATTTCACTACATTTAGTCTGTTTATAAGGTCTTTCTGGAAGGAAAACACAAGCCTTATCTACTATGCCATTTCTTATCCAATAGATCTCCTTTTGAAACATTAGTATACAATCAACATAACTCCTTCCTTGCTCATCAGATTGTCAAAGAAAACAGTAGAATGAGTGAGTGCACTATAGATGCCTGTTTGTAACTGACTTGCTATAGACAGTTTTGTTTTCTAGCTATCAGGCTTAAATAATGCATAAATCTGTCTTATTAAATGTGCATGGAATATTTATAGAAAAAATGCCAAGGAAGTTGAAAGATTGCCTTCATTTCCAATTCCCTTTAGGTTAATCAGTTAATTGAGCGAGACTTAACTCTGTTTAGAGCCAAATGCTGTTTTTCTGTTCTACTTGAAAGACTTCTTCAATAGGCACTATTGAAATATATCTGGATGCAAAGCACCAGATGAAGATGAGTAACAATAAGATCAAGGGGAGCCATTGAACAGTTTATCTTAATTCCTGCTAATTTTTACCATTGCTTGCAGGTGAGTGCCAGGAGTGTGCCACTATTAACTATAGCAGAATCCCCATCAAAAGATTTATAATGAATGTATTCATTATGTTATGAATTTATTCATTTATTTTTGCAATAGATACTTTTCAAAGAGCAGGCTAAAACAGAAATTAGAATATAACTTGGGAACCTACCCACCCAGCAGATTTTAAACAATTTAAAGTACTCCAAGTTAACATGAATTCAGAACTTGATTTAGAAAATGGTGACTGGTTGTGTTTTTGCTTGTGCATGTATTTGTCTGTATTTGTATGTGTGTGTGTGGGTGGGTGTGGGTGGGTGGGTGGGTGTGGTGTGTATAATCATTGCCATAAAACTCATTGTAACCTCGAATCTCCCTTTAGGAAGATACTCTCTTCCAAATTTCTAACACCTGCTAGTTTATCATCCTCATTCACTTTCTTGCCAAGCATTCTTTATCCACTTTTCTTTTCCTTTCTTACTCCAATCCTTTCCTTTTCCTTTTCTCTCTTTTTCTCTCCCACTTTATCTTTTGTTTTTGTTTGTTAGTTTTCATTGTACTCCCTTGCTCAGTCATTTATTATATTATTCTATTGATTTCTATTTGACAAATTTCTTGTGTGTCCAATCACACTTGGCCAATAAAAAATTCTAATTCTAACTTTAACTCTATCTCTAATTTTAACGCTAACTCACTCTAACTAACTCCAACTCCACTTCTACTTCTAATAATTGTAAACTTTATTTATTTTGCTATCCATTTACAGTAGATCTATGTTTATCTGTTAGTATACACCATTTGGGGTGGGGCTTTATAGTTGCCTCATACTTTGTCTCTGTCTAGCATTACTGACAATGTGTGAGGCTACTGTTTTTAAGGAGAGAGAAAACAGAACTGGAGGCACCAGTTTCATGTACCTCTGACATTTTGATTTGAAAATCAAATTGTATTAATTGTTCAGAAGGCTACAATGTTTTGGGGAAAGCAAGGATGAACAGGAAGGCAGCTGCAGGGCTAGTGGTCACAATTTATTCCCAGCAGAGCAAATGTAGTTCCAGAAGAAGGACAGAGAAGCCTCATGGCTCATCCATCAATGGCAAGAATGAAAAAGTTTGCAGTGATGACGTTTCACCAATTTGTTAATGATGATGCTCTTGCCAATACCAAGCACTCTAAGTCCAGCAGCAGGAAGAATTCCTACAAAGGATCCAGGCAGTGGATATTTGAAACCATTTTAAACTGGCAGTTCAAATCCCAACTGCCAACTGTATACATTGGAAGAAACATCTGAGCTTGTGGAAAGCAAGCAGGGAATCACAGTACCTGCTGATGCATCCAAAGTACTGGGATTAGGTTGTTTTGTCTGTCACAAAGTCCAATAAATTTGGCAAGCCAAGACAAGTCTCCTAGCAGAATGGAAAGTTTGTGCAACCTCTCTCTTCCAGTTTCCTTTCGCAAAGCAAACTTGATATGCTTTCATGGATGACCAGTCGTAGACCAAGTGTAGGCCTATCAGGTGACAGTTTTCAGTGCCAGTCCACATAGCATAATACTAAGCAACAGCAGCAGCAGCAACAGCAACCAATCATAGAAATGGGATAATAATGATGACATAAAGAGAGAATTTCTCTGGAGCAAATATGCTGGGAAATTAGAACAGAACAGAACAGAACAGAACAGAATAGAATAGAATAGAATTCTATATTGGCCAAGTGTGATTGGACACACAAGGAATTTGTCTTGGTGCATATGCTCTCAGTGTACATTTGTCAAGAATCATAAGGTACCACACTTAATGATAGTCATAGGGTACAAATAAGCAATCGAATCATATTAGGAAACAGTCAATATAAATCGTGAGGATACCAGCAACAAAGTTACAGTCATACAGTCATAAGTAGGAGGAGATGGGTGGTAGGAATAATGAGAAGATTAATAGTAGTGCAGACTTAGTAAATAATTTGACAGTGTTGAGGGAATTATTTGTTTAGCAGAGTGATGGTATTGGGAAAAAAACTGTTCTTGTGTCTAGTTGTTCTGGTATGCAGTGCTCTATAGCATCGTTTTGAGGGTAGGAGTTGAAACAGTTTATGTCCAGGATGTGAGGGGTCTGTAAATACTTTCACAGCCCTCTTTTTGACTTGTGCAGTATACAGGTCCTCAATGGAAGTGAATTAAGTGCAATAATTAAGTGAAATATGTGAACCAAGTTACACAACAAAATATTTTAATGAATTATATTGGAAGAACAGAGATATTGGTTCTCTCATGATAAATTGAAGACCCAGATTGTGGGGGCAATAAGCTGACTTTGTATAAAAAAGAACATCGCTTGTGGGGGGGAGAGAAATCCCTACTAAGCAGGTATATACAAAAGTATGAAGGCTATTGCTTAATGCATTGTAAGCCACCCTGAGTCTCCGGAGAAGGGGCGGCATATAAATCGAACCAATAAATAAATAAACAAACAAATAAATAAATAAATAAATTTATAGGACCGCCTGCTGCCACTGACTGCCTCCCACCGACCGATACGCTTCCACAGAGAGGGCCTCCTCGGGATGCCATCGGCCAAGCAATGTCGACTGGTGACTCCCAGGGGGAGAGCCTTCTCTGTGGGGGCTCCTGCCCTATGGAACGAATTGCCCCCGGATATACGAAGGATCCCTGACCTCCATGCCTTCCGTCGTGCGCTGAAGACCCTGCTATTCCAGCAAGCCAGTCTGATGGAACAATAATTTTAATCGGGTTTTAAATATGGGTTTTTAATATGGTTTTATAAGGGTTTTAGAATGGGAATTTTAAATTCGGCCAAAATTGAATTATTTTAATATGGGTTTTAAATTTGTCTTGTATATTGTTTTATTATGGCTGTCCACCACCCTAAGTCCTTCAGGAGAAGGGCGGTATAAAATCAAAATCAAAATCAAAATCAAAATCAAAATCAAAATCAAAATCAAAATCAAAATCAAAATCAAAATCAAAATAAATAAATAAATAAATAAATTGTAGTAACAAGCAGTCTTCTTATATGTGTCCATGGAGCTCACAAGCTTGAAGTTTTCACTGTAGGCTTTTCTAAGTTGAAAGATCATTTTTCTTATAAAAGAGATATCATCTTTCTCTACAAAAGGGACAACAGTGGCAGAGCCACATGCATGGCTCCTCAATGTGCTAACCTCTTCACAGTTGACTTAGGACAATGCTTTCTTAAGTTTCATTCCCCAAATCTGTTACTTGAGATTAATTCATGACATTTTAATCAGCTGGAACCAGAGAATAAGACAGAAAGGAATTGCTCATCAAATTCCAAATTCTCATCAAATAATACAGAAATGAATCTCTCATCAAATTCTACATGATATCAACAACGTCTACCCTACCATCATCCTTAGCTTAAACCTATCTACAGAACAAGTCCACTTCCTTGATATCACTTTAAAACAACATAATGGATACGTAAATGCCATATTATACAGGAAATTTACAGATTGCGATGCATACCGACATGCTTCCAGTGTCCGCTCAGAATGCATTATCAAATCAATCACCCATAACCAAACTCTATGCTACAACCACATTTCTTCTGATCCACTTGACAGAGATGCTCAACTGACAGAATTAAATCAGGCATTCAGGAAATGAATTATCCACCCAATGAGATCAATAAACAAGTCAATAGAACTATTAAATGACAAACCACAGAAACAGAACAATGGTAAACCATTTACCTACCATTCACTGCTCAATCCACTCAAACAAATTATTAATAAGCTACAACCCATTCTGGACAATGACAGTGTCTTTTTTTAGGAACTAGGTGATAGGCCCATACTTGCATACAGCCATCCATCCAGTCTGGAGCAGATTCCACAAATAACCTGAAACAGGACATGATCCCAACATACGAGTAAGTCCCTGCAACAAACCTTGGTGTCTACATTTGTCCACATATATACACCAATATTCCCAATGAGTTTAAATACTAGATTAGAGGTGCCTTCACATGCTTTTCCTCTAACATGGCATATGTCATTGTCTGCTAGCAGTGCCTTTCTATATTCTACGGAGGATGAACTGGACAAATTTTACAATTAATGGGCACAAAATTAACATCAGGATCCAAAATACGAACAAAATAATATCAGAACACTTCCCAGGATATACACCCCCCCCCGCCCGAAGTGAGTATTGTGGAAAAGTGGGACTTGAACAACATCAAGTGAGAAAATGTTGAGCTCACATATATCAAAGGATTTCAGGCAATCTCAGAAGATCTCAACAAGCACAATGGGTTTTAACGCATTACAATTGTTAATTGATAAATATTGTAATTTGTTGTAATCTGAACTTAATAACATGCATTAACTGAGAAAGGTGCTACCAGATTCCTCCTGATTTTTTTTTGTCAGTGTTGATTAATGTAGCTCTCCTCTTACAATGCATATGCAATATAGTGTAATTGTTAAGATATCCTATCTGTTGTATGGCTGTTTCACTGATCTAGTTTTATTTATTCTAAGTTTCCAGAGCTTCAATTTTGTAACTCCAGATACTATACTCTTATACTTTGCATATGTTTTTCACTAATATCAGATCCATATTCTGACCATAGTGATACGGATTTCTATATGGAGGCAGGTGTTGGATGAAGCAATGGGATAAAACTAACAAGTTCCAGAAACTTTTAAGGAATATGTCATACCATGTTCCTTTGATCCTCCTACTAAATCATGAGCAGTGTAATACTATTCTTCTTCAGGCTTTTACAGATACAAATCAAAGCACTAAATAGAAGTTTTTGCTTTATTCATTGAGGATCTCAAAGTGATAAAGCGTAACCAGGACTGGACTTTAGAGCTAGTAGTGTAAGGAATTTGATGGTCCAGTGCAATATTATATTTGGGATAAATGTGTATGTGTATGGGGGGGAGGAAATTAAATACAGGCCTGGATTAAGATTGCAGATGAATTTCTGCAAAATGAGATAATAAAAACTACGTATTCAAAACCTTAATCTATATATTTAGAATTTGAAATAAAAAATGAATCTAAAAGAAACAAGCTGGATACAAAACTCAACAAAAAGCAAAATCTTAGGAGAATGACCTTCTCAATCGACCTGTTGACTAACACAAAAGTATACTGACTTCCATAGTAAATGTGACTGGGTGATCACAGCCCTGTCCCTTTTCAATGTGTGTGATGTCCACTTGCATGTCTGTAAAAAGGAGTAGGACTCTTTTGAAGCTGACAATTCTGAAACCAGTAATCATTCATGCAGATGCCCTGAACTGATTGATCTTGCTTGCATGTTCTGTTGATTTAAATTGAACTTGACCATAAAACTCAATAATCTCCTCTTATTTGCATCAGCAGTTGAAGCATAAATTTGGACTGATGTTGTATTATATTAAAGGCTTGCCTCTGAAGTTGAATAGATGTAGTTCAGTCATTGACTGCCTTGTGCCCAAGTACTGTCTTTGCTATATGCTTCCTGACTATGGGGGCAATGCTGTCCTTCCTTCCTTCCTTCCTTCCTTCCTTCCTTCCTTCCTTCCTTCCTTCCTTCCTTCCTTCCTTCCCTCCTTCCCTCTCTCCCTCTCTCCCTCCCTCCTTCATTATTCAGATGTCCTGAGTAATAAACAGTATGATGTTCTGACTGCAAGAGTCTAATTCCAATCCATTTCCATCCGATGATGCCTAAAATGTTAATATATAGTGGATTCATGTCATCTTTCACTGTGCTGAGTTTTCTCAAGTTCATGCATCTTACATTCCATGTTCCCACTTTAATTCCGTCTTTCCACTTCAAATGGCAATATCAGCAAATAGACATCTGGAAGGCTTTAATCTAAGCATATCAGAAACACTATCTGTACTTTGAAAGAGTCTCAGCTCTTCGTCAGTAGCATGTTAATTGCCATCCAACCTGAAGTGCTCATCATATAGCATTATGTCATCAATCACTCCCCCCCCCCCCTCTATTGAGGCAATTTGCTTGGTAAAATAGAGAAGTGGTTTAGCATTGCCTCCTCTTGCACAATATAAAATAAAGCCTTTGCCATGGATCATCTGCTTCCAGCATCTTGCTATATTGCCGCTTTTCCAATATAAGGGCCTTAGATGGGCACTGGGATGATGACTTGGGTAACTCTACTGGCTACTCTTTGCTGAACTATTTTGTAAATAATCCTCCATCATAATGAAACAGCAGAGTAGGGTTTACAGGGGACGGGAGAGAAAGTTACTATTTATATTATTATTAGGTAGTCCTTCAAGTTCAAAGAAGACCTGCTGTTGTACAGTTCATCTGTGAACATGGAGATGGCTCTGCAGTCCTAGTCTGGAATCATAGCATTTAGCACAATGAGAGCACTGGAAGTCCTTGTTACAAAAACCGTGGGTGCTATTCTGTGATGCCACTCACAATTTTCCATCGGTTTTTGGCAGTGCCTGTCTTCAAAGCTTGTGTAGGCTTCCTAGCACAGGGCTCAGCAGTGGCTTCTGTCAGCAGCAGAATAGTTCCCTTGGCTTGATGTCATAGGGCTTCCTTCACAGCTTCTTTGTTGTGCTGCATGGAAGACCTTGAGGTCTCTCTCCAGTCTCCAGTTCACCACAGAGAACTGGGAAGGCATACAGTGGTCACCCATTCTGATGCCATGTAATAATCGGACACTCAATGCTAGTGGACTCCACATGATCCAAATTTCCAGGTTGAGGACATGGCCTTGCCAATAAATGCCAAGGATGGAGTGCAGAGCATGCCTGTGAAATTTCTCCAGATGTTTGATGCATTGTCAGTACAGAGTCCAGGACTCACATCCATATAAGAGAGAAGGGATAACCACAGCTCTGCACACTTTCAGATTTGTGGACATACCAACATCGTGTTAATTGTGCCCTCTAGTACGTAGCTAGCCAAGCTGACTATGGTGTAAATTTCTTTGTCCATAGAACTATCACTTGAAATGATGCTTCCCAAGTATTTGAAGCTGTTTATATTTGCCAGCTGAGTATCATCAACAGTGATTTTTGATTCTAAGGGTATTTGATACAGGCTGGTAAAGGCTGATAGTCAAGCCAAAAAGCATAGCAGTTTAGTATCAACTGTAGATCACTGTCTTTGTGTGCCACACACACACAATCATCATCAAGAGGTTGTGTTTGGTTGGTTTTTTGAAGGATTATGGAGGCATCTCATCCAAGCAGCAAAGCTCAAAGAGAGACCCAGTCAATTGGTGTCTGATGTACACTTCAAATCTTGGACAGCATGTGACAACATGCAAATGAAGAACAGATTAAACTGGACAGCGCTAGTACACTACCCTGTTTCACCCCATTAGAAATGGCAAATGCAGCTGATCTATCACCATAATAAAGAACCTGTCCTGTCATTTCATTGTGGAGCAGCTGCATCAACTTCACATGAATTTCCTCAGGCAGCCATAACATCTCAGAGTGATCCAGAGAACCTCATTGTTTAGTGCATCAAATGCCTTTGTCAGGTCAATGAAGACAGAGTAAAGAGGTTTGCTCTGCTCAATGTATATATTAATCAATAGCAAAAATAGTTTATCTTTCATAAAATCAGTTTTATGTATTGCATTATGTATTTTTTTATTAACTTTCCTGAACTAAGCCTGTTCACCTCCTCAATATAACATCTGTCATTTTTGCTTTCCACTATGCAAAGTATTCTTAGTTGAAGGACTATATCTGTTTAGTACATTTTTTAAGATCAGGATGCAACTTCCTTGGCTTTTCTTTCCTCTATATGAGTTCTTATCCACTTGCTCAGCAGATTGCATAGCAAGCCAACTATTTCCGTGTAAAGTTCTTCATGTTTTTGCAATACCAAAAAAAGATCTGTCTAAATTCTTGGGCATCCGCTTAGAAAGAGATGAACTACAATCTTCATAAAAATGTCAAATGCGGAGCCATGTCTGATATCTCCTTTCATTGTTCACTTTTAACTGTACCTCCTCACTTTCCTCCTACACTTTGAATTCAGTTATCAAAGCCTTCCCCCTCCCTCCCTTTTTCAATGCAGAGTTCAATTGCAGAATTTCATCACAGAGATTTTTTTCCCCACAATGGTAGGGTTTGAAAATGGTAGGGTTTTCTTTATCTTTTTTGTGAGAATCTACATATTTTGGCAGCCCAGTCCTGCTCGTATACTGGTGAACTCTTAGTTCAGACACTAACAGAATTAGTGCAATTCAGATAAGAAGGGTTGACCCTCTCATAATGTCATACCTACGATGTCTATAGACGTGATTCCAAATGTATAGCATCAGTTATGTGCACTGCCTTGGTATGCACAGCTGTTTGTACACTGGGGATCCTGATAGCACAGGATTTGAGTCCCTGTGAAAGTTAATGCATAAATAGTGCAGCACCAATAAAGGCCTCTGCAGTGTATATCTGCCTATAAGCAACCTAGTAAGTACTGTATAACTTACAGGGATTTTTTTGGGGGTTGTAATAATATTTGAATACTATAATATTTGAAGCACGCTTAAATGGACATTTCTTCAAGTAAAAAAGCCAAAGATTTACAACTAAGGATTTGCGGGCTATTGCTTTTGTTTATTCATTGATCTTTTAGATGGAACAATATTGTTTTTCAATTGTGGTTTGATGAAGCTTTCAGAGTGGTAATCAGTCTTTCTCTTTTTCTATGTTAGATTTTTATATTAAGATCTTTAGTTTTATGTAACTGGAGAAGCGATCCATAAAAGGTCTAATCTAAATCAAATGAATATATTCAAAATCTGTTCTGTCTTTTGCACCAAAGTGGGAGTGAAAGTTAGGAGTCTGTTTCAGAAACCTGACTTTTCCAATGGGTTCTCTTTCTAGCATTTGACAACTTGTGTGCTACTGAAGCTCTGTCATGTTCTGGCAGCTGCTGGGGAAAGAAGTGTGACTTGAACAGAGAGAAAAATTGAGTTGCTTCTTTGCTTATTACTGTCATCAAAGAAGTGTGACTGAGCTTTTAAAATCTCTCCCTTTTAGTCTAATATGTTTCTGTTAACCACTAATAATTTGAGAAATATCTGAATATATACTAGTTTTGGTATATTCCCAGAATTGGTTTGTGCCAGCAACTAACACACATAAATACAGGCAGTTTTAAAGTCTTTTCATATTTCTCATTAAATAGCACATCTCAATTTCTGTCTCACTCAATTTTTGATCTGCATTAATAATTCAGGATTAAAAAACAAATAAAAGAGAAGAGATTTTTTAAAAAAACTACCATATCTGCCCAATGTAAATTTTAGTTTACATTGTAAATTAGCTACTACAATCTCTTTCTCTCCTCTCTCCCAAACTTCCTCCCTCCCTCTCTCTCTGGAAAAGGTTTTGTTTTTTGTTTTCAAATTTTGTGAGTTCCAAGGAAAATATGGAGATTCCTGGATCTATCTCTTTCTCATTCCAATTGTATTAAAAGCAATCTATTGGAATTGGCTTACTGTATTTGAGGAGAAAATTCAGATTCTTTCTTGTAATTTTGGGGTTCTCCAAATTTTTGTAGACCTAGACATCTACAATACTAATAATATCTCACCAATAATGGGGAAGTAGGATAATGTAGAGAGGAACAGACACACAAACACAGGGAGGGAGGGAGAGGGAGGGAGGGAGAGAGAGAAAGAAAGAGAGAGGGAGAGAGAAGTAGGCACCTTCCTTAGTCCCTCCAACAATGGACTGAAGGAAGCAGGAAATAGATCCTCCTTTTCTTACATTGCCATTTAACTTTAAACCAATTGCTTGCGAAAGCAGCCATATGCTTTACAAATAATATTAATTGTTATCCGTATGGCTCTCCATGCAGCTGGCATATTGCTTAAACAAAGTCATCTCCCAAGAAATCTGTGTCTTGTGAGAATGTCACATTGACATGTAATTGCTGTGTGCGGAGCAGCTGATTGTCTGGTTTAAATGCAAATCTGGCCATATGAAATATTAGTTTGCCTTCCAGTTGAATTAGCCGACTTTGTAAGTAAACTTATACAGTACCTAGGTCTACTACATAAGGATTATGTGAATACAGTATCACAAGAATGGACTGTTTTCTGGGTCAGATATTTTACATCCACACTGATGCCATAGCTCTTTGTGCCAGCACCGTGTTATATTCCAGAAATCAATGCCAGTTACTCTATCCTCTGTTCATTTATTGAGTCCCACGCAGCTTTAAAGCTGCTGTATAAAATTCAGAAGAGATTGTATCTGATAAGCTACTGAAAAATTGAGATGACAGCCAATTGTCATCCCAAGGTATGATCTGTGAAAGTACACAATGAAAAGAGTAAATGTCATTAGAATGCAATGCATGTATTGCATTGTATCTACAGTATGTAGCCATGTACTGCTTGACTTATTGACAGTGTCAATAAGGAGAATTTAAAGAGGACATTTTCTTTGTGGCTGCTTGACTTAACTAATATTCATTCAGTGCATGCAGTCCCCATTCATTCATTCTTCTCTGCTGTCTCCTGGAGGAAGCAGCATTCTTTGGACGTGTCGCCTAAGCAAAACAAGCTGTTTCCATGCCACTACAACATATTATTTTATGGCTTTTAGACCTAAAGTACAGATCTCACAATCTAGCTTGTCATCCCATGAAAGAAAGCTGTTTAACTAGAAAATTGCTTAAGTTTACTGAAGCAATAGTGAACATCTCTGGTATTATACGGCTTTCTTTTTTAATAGGTAGTTTCATAAACAATTACCCTTACAAAGATAAAAACTGATACAAACCAAAAAAGAAAAGAAAAAATGAAGTGCAGAAAAGAATAAAATTGAAAGGAAAATAGAAAGGAAAGAAAAATAATAAAGACATATATAAAAAAATGACTTAGCCCTTCAACATAAAAAAGTATACAAAATTTTAATAACTTATCACCTTCTCTTAAAGCACAATATATGACCTCTCAAAAGTCCATTAAGGGTTACCAGAGATAACAACAATGCCAAACCTCCAAGTAACATGTATCGAAAAATAGAGTGCAAGGTATCAATCTTCTTTTCAAAGTCTATGTATTAGGTACACATTAAATTGGCAAGGGCTTGGTATAATTCCAACTCTGGACAGGATCTGGAATTATACCCAATAGAAGCAAAAGTATGAAACTTCCCCCCAAATCATACTCTCCAATCAATCCTCAGTCCAACAATCTGGTGACTCCAAACTCCACCTTCATCCAGCTGCAGGCATCTTCTCTGTTCCAATGGGAAAGGAATGCTGCCTAGACATAACATTCCCCCCTTATCTTTACAACCCCCCTTTCAACAGTTAGAAAGTGGCGAGCCTGAAGTATTATTAAATTCATTTACTTATAATCCTAAAAGCTAATAAAAAAAATATATACAAAGGCTACAATAAAATATGGCTACATACCTATGCCATCTTCAGGGTAAACAAACATATTTATTTTAATCTTGATCAAATAAACCGACTTTATATTCCTTCCTTTCATTTTTAACTATCTTAACCTTTAGTCTCTTCAAATAAAGTCCTAGAACTTGAATTTTTCTCCATTTTTTTCTTGATCTCTTTTCACAAAATTCTTCAAAGCTTTAACAAGTCTCTTTTGTAAATCCAATATAGGAAAATTATCCGTATCACTCTTGTGGTTTGTTTTTTTGTATATTTCTTTTAATTATAAAAGTACTAGCGGACATACAATATAAAGGTATATTGTATGTCCAGCTTCTTTTTCCATATTATTCTGTCATTTTTAAATCCACTTTCAGATTAGTTTCGATCTTTTCAGGTAAAACTTGTTCCTCTTTCATAACATATTTTAAACACAGTCTATCTATAGAAGCAGACATTCTTAAAATGAACTTCTGGATCTGTTATTTAAAAATATCCTTCCATATGTTCAATGTTAAAATATTTTGCTTCATTTTGCATTAGTAATTCATATTTAAGAGTTCTGTTGTTTTTAATTATAATCTTTAGTTCCTTTAGATTCACTTTAATGTCCAACCTACAAAGTCTCATTTTATTGCTTTTTAAAAGAACATTCCAAAAACAACCTGGGAATATGAGAAAACCTGGAAACCATCAGGTTAAAGTCACCTGGTTCTATTCTGAAAATAAATAGCCATAGATGCTATAAAAACATTGTCAACTTTTTTTAGAGGAAAAAGACATGATTCACCAAATTAGAATCCATTCTAACATGTATTTATTACTTTCCATCTCAGAATATTTTCTGAGTTACAATTCCCCCATCTTTAGAAAAAATGCACACAAAATTATTCTATCTATCTATCTATCTATCTATCTATCTATCTATAATATATATGTGTTCTGTGTGTGTGTGTGTGTGTGTGTGTGTATGTATGTATGTATGTATGTATGTATAAAACGCATGAAATGCATATATTAGAAAAATGCATTGAAGGAAAAAGTAGATTTTTTAAACATAGCAAAACACAATGATGTGATGGCCAACATACGTAGGCAAACCTGTACATAGCTCTTCAAGTTCCTAAGCAGATACTTCCTAAGCAGATATTTTCATGTCAATAACAAATTATTTTTCTAACTGTGGAGAACAAGGTCCAATCAAGAACCTTTCACATAAAGGAGATGCATTGTTTTATTGCATTCTGGTCTACCAGAGTGATAAAATCCAATCACTTGTGAAGAACAAGTGATCCTATATTCTGTCCTTGACATCTTATGTTAAGAAGGATCTCTGCTACAACTCTGTTCAGCTGCTCAAGCAGAACTGATTTTTCTCAGCCTGCTTAAAAACATCAGATGAACTGGAGAATAGTCCTGAAACAGTCAGGCTATCCTGTCACCTCCCCTGTTGGTTTAGCACAAAAACTTCTCTCTCTTCCCAAGTCATTAATGATAAGAGGCATCACTAGAAAAAAAAAAGGAATGCAACCTCAATACTATTTGGTAGATAAATGATGTATAAAAGACACAACACAGTATCAGGAAGAAGAGTGGGCAATACTCCAAACTAATTATACTGCTGAAAATGTGAAAAATAAATTCGTGGGAAAGAGACATTGTTCAGAAGATCCACTGATCAACATACTCTTGAGGTTGAATTAGGGCTTCCCACTACCTCATTTAATTAACTCAATCTGACTTTTATAGGGGTTTATGTTATGTTTTTCCTTGTTCAGTAAACAAACAGCAGAAAATTAAAACAAGGCAGCTGCCAGCAAATGGTAAATTTAATTGAAAAATAATGAATTGCCATAGGATGCCACCAGGGGTTTTGTCAAGATAAAGTTATTTATCCTAGAAAGCTTCTATTTGCATTTTTTTCAGAACTTGAGATATAAAAAAGTACGGGGAGAGAAGAGAGAAATAAACTGCTAGATACTCTTGGGCTGGAAGCTAAAGGAACAGCCTTCCAAGCTGTGTTACCATGCAATATGTTTCATTTCCTTGGATATTACAGAATTACAGATATTACAGATTTAGAAGGGATTTTGGAGGTCTTCTAGATCAAACCCTTATAGGAGATCTTATAGTATACAGTCTGGAACAATGAATATGTGTGACAAACTTGTGCATATATTTCATCCTTCTCTTTGTGCCATAAAGCAGTACAAAATGATTAACTGGACTAGACTCTTGTACCAGTTTTCAAGGAAAAAGACACCTAAATTGAAGCATTTAAGAAGTACTTTCTACATTGGATTGGAAGGGTAATAAATGGGCAAAACAACCAGACATTAATTCCTGGGATGTCACCAGCCTCTCATGGAAAAACTTGCACATACAGATAATTCTCACTTTGTGATCGCAATAGAGCCTACCATTAAGTTGTAAGTCATGACAGTTGTAAAGCAGATCATTACATGACTGACCTGATTTTATGACCTGTTTTCCAGCAATCATCATAGTTGTTAAGTGAAACTGCAATCATTAAAAAAGCTGTCATGGTGCAGTGGTTAGAATGCAGTATTGCAGGCTAATTCTGCTGACTGCCAGTAGTTCGATTCTCACCAGGCTCAAAGTTGACTCAGCCTTCCATTCTTCAGTAAAATGAGGACCCAGATTGGTGGGGGCAATATGTTGACTCTGTAAACCAATTAGAGAGGTGAAGTGGTATATAAATCTGAGTGCTATTGCTATTGCTATTAAGCAAACCCATTGCTTACTATGGGGCAGTTTTGCTGAAAACTGGAAATAAGACTATTTCTGATAATGTCATAAATCATGTGACTGCAGGACACTCTGCAAATGTGGACTGGTTTCCAAGGACTCAAAATGTGTTCATGTGAGATGGACAGCCATGAGAACAGAATAAAACCTTTTGAGGGCTCAATGACAACTTCAAAATGGTCACTTGTAAGGATTTTCTGTACGCTCCATCTTCGTTAAGCTGATTACCTCTTAGGCACTACCAAAAATCCAGTTATTTGGGAGATGTGAGATCCTGATTGGTTTCATATATAGATCTAAGCCATGTTTCATTTAATCATGGTTTATTAAATAAATGATGAGCTGACATAACTCAAACCCTAACCCACTGCTGTGTAGCTTAATGCAGTTGGAAAGGTCTGCCCCTCTGACAACATGCTGGGGAAAAAATGTTGGGGGAAAAAAAAAGGATATTTGCAAATTCCTGTAGGAATGTTCTGTTCTGGCTTTACAACCTGAACTAAAATTGAAACTTTGGACAATGGAATTAAGATTGACTTTCACACTCTCTAAGTATCCCAACAAAGTTCCAGTTCAAAATCAAACCTCCACATGTTTAGAAATACATTTTTAAAAAATCATATTTTAAAGTATTTAAAAGTATTGACATTTATTTTAAATGTGATGCAGAGATGAAAGTATGGCAGATCTGCCTAGTACCAAGGAGAGACATAAAGGAATATATTCATAGGTGAACTCATGCAAAAGCCAGATAGTCAGAAACTGATGGCTCTGCTTGTCTTCCTATGATCAGCCTCCAGATTCCAAAATTCTCTTTATGCTGGCATCAGGATCTCAGCAATGTATCCAAAAGGCAGCAAGAATTGGATTTTATATTTTAGCTAAGCCCAGATTCTCTTTCATCTATTGGATTCCCAAACTCAATATTTCTCACATGTTTTCTTCTTTATATATATAAAAAAAAATATGGAAGAATTAAAAACACAAGAAACGTATTGTAGTACCATGGGATATATCATCTATTGCAATTTTTTTTACATAAATCCTTAAACTTGATCATACAAAGAAATATTAATTAAGTCATACAGAGAAAATGAATTGTAAGTTTGGAGCAAGCTTACTGTTCTTTACGTAACTCATGTTTTTTCTTTATGCAGTCCTTAATTATTCATAATTGTTACAAATTTTCAGTACATAATTTAAAAGCACACTCACATTTTCAACCCTTTCTCTCCTTCCTTGTTTTTGTTTGCTGCAAAAACTTTTCAATATTGTATAAAATTTCCATCAGCATTTTGCAGAAATAGCAAAAGAAGCTGGATGCTTCCACAATAGTCTGGGCATAAGATGTGCATCTGTTTTCCATTTCAGTTCATTTCTGCTTTATTTTTAGCATTTATAAAATGACACATATTTCCCTTACTGTTGGAAATGAGGTGTCTGCTCTTTAATTCAATAGAAGCCATATTTTAAATTAGATCCAAGTTTTTGAATTTGTTTTCTTCTATTTTTTCATTGTGTTTTTTTAAAAACACGACACCCCCACCCCCCCACCCCCCACACAAATATGATAATTTAAAAAAAGAGAGAAATCATCATCTCATCAAGCAACATCATGGGTTTCAGAATAACCACCAGTTCTTTAACTCAGGTTTACAGTATAAAAAAGGGATGCTTTAGCTACTTTTCTGAATAAGGACAGGGAGAAAATTATCTTGACTTTAGGTAGCAAAATGGTTCCAGAAGAAGAGAGGCATAGCCAAGAAGGTTCACCTGCAGGACTCCTGTCAGCCCTTTGAGGTGATCCAGGCAAGAAATACCAGCCATAACTACTAACATTACCTTACTTTAAGAAATAGAGTCTTGGAAGTCAAAAGTGTCTCTCCCTCCCCTACTTTTACTCTCCAAAAAACTAGGGAAGATCCCTTCTGAGATGCTTTCTCCACTCTCACCCCTCCTTTGAGCTCAGATTTTGTTTATCAGACTGTTGTCTAGGCTGCAGCTGTTCCTCCCTTCTCTCAAGGTTATCCCTACATACCACCCTGGAGATTTTAGTTCTCTCTTTTTCCCCTAAAGGTCAAGCTTTCCCTTTTTATTAGGGAAACAAAAAAAATATGTGTTGTCCAAATTCTGAAAGAAAGATGTGGAGTTAGTATGCACATCACCGTATGGCTCTCTTGTTGTTCTGGTTAAAACTAAGCTTGCGTTCCCTTTTCCTGATATTTCTTTTGCCCCCAATCTCTACCAAAGTCTCCTTTAACAGTTTCCTTCCTGACTTCCAGGAAGAAAAAGAAAGTTGTAGCTTTAGGAAAGTTGATAATAATACCTTCAGGGATTTCTGCAGTGGGACTAAAATAGCATTAAAACAATGTTTAGGAAGTAGAGAAAAGATAGGAGTAACAAATATGAAAAAAAAAATTAATCATCAGGGTAGCTTAGAACTTAGAACCATACAATTGGACAATGTATTAGCCATATTTTGGCCATAACTAAAGGTTATTACTTTTTTAGTGAACAGATACTATGCTTCGGTTCCATCTTTAAGAGCATATGCTGAGGATGAACCATGTCCATTAGCACCAAATGTACCCTAGCATAATGAACACTGTCCAAGAATATGTTGCATACTGACCATTTGTAATCTGATTGCCAGGAAATGAAATTCTCAATGGGACTGTTCAATATTCAGTGTTGAACTGATCTAATTCATTTTGTTAATTAAAATGTAGATTATCTACAGATCTGCCAAGGAGAGTAATATGTCCATGGTCTCCATTAGTAACTAAACATGACATTTTACCTCTTGGCTCTGTATATCAGAGCCATGGCAGCATGCCTATGTCTTAAGTACGACTGCAACATGGAGAAAAAAAAATTAGATGCTCACTCAATTTCTTAAAACTCTGCTATAAAATTATTTCTTTCTGGATTTGCAGACTTGGTCACATAGTAAGCAGCAGTACATGGCAACCTCTAGTGGTGCTCAAAGGCATGGGATGGCTTGTGTTTAGGAAGCAGAACAAATACTTACTTCTTTGGTTAGGTAAATAAAATTCAGTGTTTCACTGTTGTTGTTTTTAAACCCTAAGAAAACACTTGTCTCACCTACCATTAAAAGTTGAGTAATAATTATTTCCACTTGATATCACACCATTTTACGTACAGGATTATTATTATTTTCTTTATGCAAATTTTGCAAAGCTTTCTACACAAGATAATGACTCTGACATGCAGATTCTTTGTGAATTACTAAAATTCACCAAAGAAAATGAATTATTATTAAAAAATGGGATTTGGAATAGCAAAGATATGCATTTATTTCTGCTCTTTGTTATCAATAGTCTTTAATAGAACCAATGCAGAAGTATACCCTGGAATTGTTTGAAAGGCAAAATTTATAATCCAATGAAGTAACTCGGCATTATTTTTTTTTTAATTTTATTAACATAAACAAACGTAAAACACAAATACATGTAAACACTTATACATTAACAAAGAGTCAATCGACTAACTTCTAGCAAACCTTCGCATCGGTGATTAATGTCCATTTAACCAATTTTCCTTAATAATACTATTTACAAATTTACTTGCTTATACCTTAATATATTCATCGAAGTTCAGCAGTATCTTTCTACAAACCATGGTTAACCATATTAACCATTTATTTATACAATCCTACGGCTCATCTCATGTATCTATTTCTACAGTTCTTGAGTTATGTTCTCCTAATGTCCTATGTTGTTGGCCCTATCCTTCTTTCTAACCATGTGTACCATTTTTGCCAAACTAAATAAAAGTCAGTGTTCTCTTTATCTTAGAGCTCTTTTGTGAGCCTATCCATCTCTGCGCATTCATTTATTTTTGTTATTATTTTTTCTTCTGTTGGTATTATCTCGGATTTCCAATTCTGAGCGTACACTATACGTGCCGCTGTCAATATGTGGATGGTAAGATATTTTATCTCCTTGGTACACTGTGGTGTAGTCATTCCAAATAGAAAAAATTCTGGTTTCATTTCTACACTTTGCTTCATTGTTTCTTCGATTATTCTCTTAATCTCTTGCCAGTAGCGTTGTGCCTTCCTGCAAGACCACCAGAGATGGTAATATGTCCCCATTTGTGTCTTGCACTTCCAACACATTGGTGATGTGTTTGGAAACATTTTAGCCAAATGTGCCGGAGGAAGGTGCCATCTATAAAATATCTTGTATAAATGTTCTTTGTATGGAATCGACAGTGTCATCTTATAATTTTCTGCCCATAGCTTGTCCCATCTGTCCAATTCTATATTGTGACCTATATTTCTTGCCCAGTTTACCATGTTTTCTTTCACTGTTTCCTCCTCTAATTTATACCTTATTAAATATCCATAAATTTTAGATATTATTTTCTCATCTGTGCCTTTTAAAATTATATCTAGTTCACTTGGTTGGCTTTGAAAATCATAATGTCTCCGGTCTGCTGTATATTTTGACTCAATTTGAAGATATGGCCACCAATCAATCATAATGCCTCGTCTTTCCAGTTCTTGTCTCATAAGTAGGTCTCCCTCACTACTCAACAATTCTTGATATTTCCGCATCTTTCCTATTTCTATAGTGTTTGGATAAATTAGCGCCTCCATAGGCGACAACCATCATAGTGTTGCCTTCTGATATCTTGCCATGTTTTATATAGTGCACCTCTTATTACATGTCTCTGGAAGTACGGATGTTGCTTGTCTGTGCCTTCCCACAGAAAGGCATGCCAACCTCGACTCAGATCAAATCCCTCCAAGTATAGTGTTCTCCTATTTGATAGATCTATTCATTCTCTGATCCAATTCAACGCCGCCGCCTTGTAATATAGCTCCCAGTCTGGTAGACCTAGGCCTCCCTTCTCCTTTGTGTCCTGTAAGCATCTTATTTTAATTCTAGCTTTCTTTCCTTGCCAGATGTATTTCATTATTGTCGTGTTGAGATCCTTGAAGAAATCTTTTCCCGGACCAATTGGTATCACTTGGAAGAGATATAGGAGTCTTGGTAATATGTTCATCTTTACAGACGCTATTCTGCCAAGAAATGATAGTTGTACCTTATTCCATCTTTCCAAGTCTTTTCTAATTTGCTTCATCAATTTAATGTAATTCTCCTCTCTAATAGTTGTTGCTTTTGTAGTAAGCCAAATTCCCAAATATTTTACTTTCTTCGCAATTTGCATTCCTAATTCTTCTTCTAATTTTTCCTCTTGTGTCATTGTCATATTTTTGGTCAAGACTTTGGTTTTTTGTTTATTGATCTTAAGCCCCGCCACTTTGCCATACTCCTCTATCTTCTCTAATAATTTGACTCCCGCTACTTCCGGTTGTTCCACTATGAAGACCACATCATCCGCGAAAGCCTGTAGTTTATACTCCTCATTCCTTATCTTCAGTCCTTTTAATTCTTCTTCCTTTCTTACTTCCTTTAGAAGGACTTCCAGTGAGATTAAAAACAGTAGAGGCGAAAACAGTCTTACCCCCATTTGGATGCTTATTTTTTTTGGTCATATCTCCATTAATTATAATTCTCGCTGTCTGGGAAGAATATATTTTCTTAATCATTTTCAGGAATTTGTTGCCGAAATTCATAATCTGCAGTTGTGCTATAACTCGGCATTATTATTAATCACATTTATTACATTTGACAGCCGGGTAAACTGGTAATATTCATCTCATGTGAAAGTCTGTGAGACTACACAACACCTTGTATTTTGCCATCTCACCACTTCCATAGATCTTCATATAACACATATTTCTGTATGTCATTCTTATGATTTACCTATCTATGAAAGAATTAAGTAGATACTTCAGTAGATTTAATGATCCACTTTAAAAAGTGAATTGTGTGCAAAGTTATGAGCCTTCAATAACTATGGGTATGTACCATGTTTCCCTGAAAATAAGAGCCTGTCTTATATTTTTTGAACCCTGAAATAAGCACTTGGCCTTATTGCCATGTGCTCAAAAGCCTGATTGGGCTTATTATTAGGGGATGTCTTATTTTGGGGGAAACAGGGTACTTATCAATTTTTTTAAAAAAAAATCTGCAAGTGACATGAAGTTTATGATACTGTCTAGCTTTGATAAATGTGTTGTTAATAATCACTATTTACTAGAGATTATTACCTATGCAAGAGGTAGGCATGTATTATTCTAAGGTCCAACCACAATAAATATGCTTTTAATAATTAGTTGGTACTTCAATAATATACAATAATTTTCTTTTTGAATATGACTTCAGACACATACTCAGAGGTGCTGTGAATTCCATCTGCTTTCAGGACTATGTGGGAAGGGGAAAAAGAGCTATTGGCGACCTTAATGAAATACGATCTGTAGACTGCAATGTTCCACATCAAGCTTTGATTTTATATTTGTTCCCCATGTGTGACATCCTAATGTACTTACACTGCTTTTATATTTCCAGTTCAAACCTGGAGAAGAAGGAGGAGGAGGAGGAGAAGAAAGAAGCTTAATAGTTCTGATCTCTCCCTAATAGATCTCATTGATCCTCAGCATAGATTGCCTGAGGGCCTACTTTAGGGGTTACCATGGTAAAAAAAAATTAAAACAATTCTAGATTGCTTTCCTTAGGGGTTGGGAAAAACAGAATCTCTTAGGCTTGGCCTTTGCATATTTGCTCTGTATTCTATGACCCTTACTTTCTCAAAAACTATTAAGCGTACCCCGCACCAAAAGCTTTAGGCTTAAAATATCAGTTTCACTTTAAGTAGTTAATAACCAAAGTTCTTCTGATTGTAATGGCAAACCATCATTCTTGGAGATTTAACTACAGAGTTAGAAGTGGGAGCTTCGGCCTTGATCTCTTTGCTGTGGTTCGCCTATTAATGCAATGGCAGGGGATCACACAAAACATTAGATCCTTAAAAATGTAATAGCAGGGGATATTTAGGGCTCATAGCTAATTAGAAGCTCTATTTTCATGTTATTTAGCAACTGGGGATGTTTAAGAAGAGTTTTAATATCAGTTTTTGGGTTCTTTGGTCTGAGATTTTCTACTTTGTAAAATGTTGTGAGCTATTTGTTAGGCTATTAGATAACCAGAAGCATAGGGGAAGGTTCCAAATCAACCATTATAATTTACTTGCCATAAAGTGTGAATAGGAGCACATCCAAATATGTATTTGAGACTTTGGGTAAGAAAGCAAGCTTAGGATGCTTTATATATGACAGTTTTTTAATGTCCTATGGATGCAGTCATTTAGAAATTGGGAAATTTAACTTGTGTTTCTGTCTCCATGTCTGAGTGAGAAAAGGGAAGATGCACAACTCAGTTTTTGAGCATTTTCAGTGTCACAATGTATTAGGGAACTACAAGGAATAACTCTTGCAGAGTTCAAGGGGTTTTAACTAATCTGCACTCACTAACAATTACTTCCCTTCTTCATGACAAGTTTGTTTAGGGAACTGGGGTGATTACCTGACCAGGTTCAAGCTATTTGTCTGAAAGCTTTCCATCCTAGTTTTAATGACTGACATATTGCAGATGTAGGACTTGGTGCCTTTTCCATCCAAGACAAACAAAGGTCAGAATGTTATAATGAACAGCAACATCTGGAGGTCATGTCATTTCTCTTGAACTTCCTGTGTGGTACCCTTGATGACTCTTTCAGAAATGTCAAATCAAAATGTCCTATAAGAATAGAGATACTTTCATAACTTGTCATGAAGAAGGGAAGCCACTAAATACTTAAAATATGGAAACTATATTTCACAGTCCATATCTCATATTCTGTATAATGTGAGAAAGCTGAGAGTAGTTATAGTTCTTCCTTAGAACCATGCAAGCATGTAACTTTATTTCCAGGTCCAGGAATATAATAAGACTGCTTTAAATAGCTGAATTGCTACCTAAATTACTGACAAATCTATTTTTAATTTAAAATGAAGCAAATGTTTGACCAATTTAAACCATGATAATAGTACAATCTTTGGCCTCTAATGACTAATTGATTCTTCAGTGAAAGTGTTGCTTTCCCTCCCTCAATAGTTGGTTTACAAGTTATGGCTGTCCACCAATAAATAAATTCAAATAAGAATTCAGTTGTATAAAATACATTTATATGAAAGGCCCTTCATTCTTTGGATTGAGAGAAAGAGAGATAAACTGATTTTTCAAAAACACTCACTATATCTCACCGTATTTTTTTTCTTCTGATTTTCAGAGTTCTAAACTACCAGATCACATGTTGAACTGCAACCTGGTTTTCAGGAATTCAAATATGTCATCCCAGTTTGTACTTCTGTAATTGAAATCCGAAGACTGGATCATAGTACAGTTCATCAGGAGTTCATCAGGAATCCTAGTCTCTTGATTCTTGTCCAGTTTCATACTTTGAGCTATTTTCTATAGCATTGAGTTCCTTTAATTTGTTTACAGTTTCTTGCTATTCTTCATTCCCAAAATGTGCACATATTCATGAAACATTTTGAAAAGGGGACAGAAGAAATCTTATTGTATGTATAATCCAGGGGTGAAATCCAGCAGGTTCTGACAGGTTCTGGAGAACCAGTAGCGGAAATTTTGAGTAGTTTGGAGAAATGAAAAATACCACCTCTGGCTGGCTCCAGAGTGAGGTGGGAATGGAGATTTTGCAATATCTTTCCCCCAGGAGTGGGATGGGAATGGAGATTTTGCAGTATCCTTCCCTTGCCACGCCCACCAAACTACACCATGCCAGGCCCACAGAACCAGTAGTAAAAAAAATTGAATTTCACCACTGGTATAATCCTATCATTTGCTAGACTATGTTCCATTTAAGTGCACTGTTAAAATATCACATAGATACACAAAGTAAAAAGGTAGTGTATAAATTTTAAATTTGTTAGCTCCTGGGGTGATAACTTTGTACACTAGAAAATGCTATAGTCAAATGCACTATGATTACTTTTGGCACCTTAGCATCGGGATTGGAAAAAGGGCACTGTGCAAATAAACTTAAATAAACTAATTGCTGTGGCAAATTACATACATTGTTCTTTTACAGGTAACTCTATGAAATTTTAATTAAACTGCAGTTCAAGAGAAGGCAAATACAGTATAAGAATAGAATATTGCTCATTGCTTTAAATGTGGTTCAAGACATAAGAAAATAAATATATAAATATTCATATTCATGGGATTTTCATAATATTTAATATAGTCTTAGCATTGCAGCATAGACCTTAGCATACATGGACATTTGCTTATTACAAACAACAATTGCTTAATACAGTGATTTGCTTATTATAGTAAATAATAAAATGACAAAAGTTCCTTTCTTGTAAAATAACCAGTTCTTTTCTTATGAAAAGAATAGTTCAAAGTTAGAAATCACAACTATAGCTGTTCCTTTGGCTTAACATTTTCATATGATAAACTCACTTCCTTTTTCTCCCCCCACCCCCCATGATGAGAGCCAATTTAGAGGCTTTTAACCAAGTTTTTTTAAAAAAAAAAAAATCTTTCTACAGCTGAAGCAAATATTTAGAGCAACATTTGAATGTGCTCCAGATTTACTGGTGTTCATTTGAATTTCAAATCATCGTAACATTTACAAACTCCTCATTCAAAGTTCACCAAGGAGTCTTGCTCTAAATGGTATGTGAAAACTTATTATATTATTCAGCATTTACAAATATGATCTTACCTTGTGGCTGAAGGATAATTTCTGTATCTTTGAGGCACTGACACCAAAAATATGTGCTTTGATTTAAATGCTGCACTGAATTGAGGCTAAAATGATTCTTTTTACCTAGAAGCCTTAAGGAACAGGAAATAAATAAACAAAAGAGACATTCTGAATAGAGCTTACATGTGTGTTATATATAGGGGAACATGAGTGGGAAAATATATTTGTTATGTAGAAGAATCTGTTACGTTAGAAGACTGGATAAAATAAAAGAACTTGAAGGATCATACTTTATGAGGTTCATCCAATATTCTTCAAAATTGTTGTCCAATATTCTTCATAATTGTTAGCCAGCTACTTTGAAAGCTTGTAAATAGGACTTATTAATGGATTGTAAATAGGTGCCAGTTGGTGCCATCGCTGGTTATTGGGGGCGAATCATTGGCCCTCATGGAAAGGGCCCGCAACTTGGGCATCCTTCTGGACGCACGGCTGTCTTTAGAAGAGCATATGATGGCCGTGGCCAGGGGGGCTTTCTATCAGGTTCGCCTGATTCGCCAGTTGCGCCCCTTTCTGGATCGGGACTCCCTACGCACGGTCACTCAAGCACTCGTCACTTCTCGTCTGGACTATTGTAATGCTCTCTACATGGGGCTCCCCTTGGGGTGCACCCGGAGGCTCCAACTGGTGCAGAATGTGGCCACGCGGGAGATTATGGGAGCGATGGGGTGCTCCCATGTGATTCCTCTCCTGCGTGAGCTGCACTGGCTTCCAGTGGACTTCCGGGTGCGCTTCAAGGTGTTGGTGATCACCTTTAAAGTGCTCCATGGCTTAGGGCCGGGGTACTTATGGGACCGCTTTCTGACACCATTGCCTCCCACCGGCCAGTTCGCTCCCACAGAGAGGGCCTCCTCAGGGTGCCGTCGGCCAGACAATGTTGCCTGGCAACCCCCAGGGGGAGAGCCTTTTCTGTGGTGGTACCTACCCTCTGGAACAATCTACCCCCAGAGATACGAGTGATCCCAGACCTCCGGACTTTTCGTTGGGCCCTTAAAACCTACTTTTTTCAGTTAGCTGGGCTGTCCTGATTTTATGGTTGGTTTTAAAATTTGAGTTTAATTGAAATGTTTTAAATTATGGGCCAAATTTTATTTAATTATTTTAAATCCATTTTAACTTTTGTGTACGAACGTTTTATATTTGGCTGTTCACAGCCCTGAGTCCGGAAGGAGAAGGGCGGTATGGAAATCTGAAAAATTATTAAAAAAAATATTATAGGAAGAAACTCTTAAGATCTGATATTCAAAATCATTAAAATGAACATTAAGATTTTATTTAACCTTCACTGCCCATGCCTGTCAATTTCCTGTCCATTGATGTATTTGTACCATCCCATTTTATAACCATCTAAATGGACCACCTTTCGCTACAGAATGTTCAATTTATCCATTCTAATATCCTTAACAGTGGCATTTGATTGCTAAACACCGCATACATCTTGCGGCTATCATTAATAATAGAGCAAGTTTGCTTTATGCAGTATAACTAGCGACCAACATAAGCAGCTGTCACATTTAATGGTATCTAAGGAAAATGTTAAGTTCTTCTGTCCAGTGTGAACAACTGTTTGTAATAAATATATCACATAAGCATGATGTGATATATCCATAATTGTTCATAACTAAACTTTAGTTATAGCCCTTCTAATTCAGATTGTTCAACTGCTCTGTTTATGCAGATCAGACAATGGTCCATAGGATGGATTGTAGTAACATCTTTAGAGTACTATTTTACAACTCCTCCAAGGAGGAACTGAACATCATTCAGTTACTAGGATTATAAAATAGATGGTAGTGATGAAGATGATAACAAGAATAATTTTAATTTTGTATAAAAATTTGTGTATCTACAGGCAACACTAGTCTTGACCAAAATCCATGTGATTTTGGCTCTTTCAGAAGCAGCATATTGTATATCTGATGAAATGCCTAATAATTGAACACAATTCTAACTTTCCATTTGATAAAAAAAATCATTAGATATGTCTCATGATCTGCGAGAGCATAATGAAGTCATATGCATAGACCATGTTCACACAATAGTAATATAGTTTATAATCACGATTTAACATCATTTTCACAGAAAACTCCTTTGGGTGCACTCTATTCATTAACAACCATCAACTATTCTATAGATCAGGAAGTCATGGTCCTATTTTAAAATACAGCCAAAGGGGTCCTAAAACATACTATTTTAGATTGATTACCTCTTCATTTCCTATCTCTCTCTACTTATGACAGATCAACTAAATTGTATTATTTCTTTAATTTATTATACAAAAGCTGACATACTCTGTAGAAAGACATTGTATGTATGCCATGACAAAACCTGAGCTAGAGGAGTTACGGCGCTATATTGATAAGAACCTGGCTCGTGGATTTATCCAGCCCAGTCGAGCACGTATGGCAGCCCCGGTTCTCTTTCATGTTTGCGTCTTCGTCTTTGCGTCGATTTCAGGGGCTTGAATGCTGTGTGTGTGGAGCACCTATACCCTTTGCCGTTAATGAAGGACTTACTAGCTACACTAGCGACAGGGAAGGTGTTCACAAAGCTGGATTTGAGAGAAGCGTATTACAGAATAAGGATACGGGTGGGAGACGAGTGGAAAATGACCTTTAATTGCCCATTAGGGAGCTACAAGTTCCGGGTTATGCCTTTTGGGTTGCAGGGCGCCCCGGCCGTGTTCATGCAGGTTATCAATGAGGTGTTACATGAACATCTATATCGGGGCGTTCTTGTCTACTTGGATGATATTTTGATTTATTCTGATATGATGGAAGAGCATATCCAACTAGTAAGGAATGTCCTGTCTAAGCTGCTTAAGGCAAAACTTTTCGTGAAGTTGTCAAAATGCGAGTTCCATCGCACCACCTTGGATTATCTGGGGTATCGTATTTCGGCACGAGGGGTAGAGATGGATCCAAAAAAGGTTTCGACAGTGTTGGAGTGGCAGGCACCCAAAACCAGAAAGCAATTACAAAGCTTTCTTGGTTTCGCCAATTTCTATCGGCAATTCATCCCATCGTTTGCACAGGTAGCCCTCCCATTAACAGATCTATTAAAAACAAAGCATCTAGGTGGGGGTAAGGTAAGGCCAGGACAATTATTACCATGGACGAAGGAGTGTCAGCAGTCGTTCGAACGGTTAAAGGAATTGTTCGCTAAGGAACCCATGTTAAAACACCCAGATCCCTCATTGGAATTTGTAGTACAGGCAGATGCGAGCGACGTAGCTGTAGGGGCCGTGCTTTTGCAGCGGGCCTCAGATGGGACTTTACATCCTTGTGCGTACACATCCCGGAAGTTGACTCCCACGGAACGGGGTTGGGCTGTGTGGGAGAAAGAAGCATTTGCGGTGAGATGGGCCCTAATGACATGGCGGCATCTGCTAGAAGGCACTAACAAAGGCACTAACACTTCACCATGGGAAGAGATAGGGATGGATTTTATCGTAGACCTCCCTGATAGTAAAGGCCACACAGTTATATGGACTGTAGTTGATCTCTTCTCTAAACAGGCTCATTTTATTCCCTGTAAAGGCCTGCCGAGTGTGAGACAATTGGCTCTGATGTTCCTATGGCATATATACCGACTGCATGGTACACCCCGATGGATCATATCAGACAGGGGTGTACAGTTCACAGCGCGTTTCTGGCGTGGCTTTGTTGAGTTAATAGGTTCATCGCAAGGATTGAGTTCCACCTACCACCCTAGTACAAATGGAGCTGCGGAAAGAGCTAACACCATGATAGAGAGATATCTACGTTGTTACGTGTCGTATCAACAGTCTGATTGGTCGGAGCTCATACCACCTGGCGGCCACGGTAGGGTATTGAGCAGCTGCTACGTGTTGCCACTTGTGAGCGGGGCGTGCCGGCAAGGCGGAGCCCAGAAGGGCGGTGGTGGGCGCGATTGTTTAAAAGGCATTGCGTGGCGGCGGCGCCCAACGTCGACTTTGTATTATCTTCACCTGAGCTCAGCGAGTTTCTGCACCACCTTTTGATGCTGAATAAACCGTTTCCTGCTTCAAAATCCATTGACTGCAGCGTGGCTTATTTCCGGCTTCGGGTGACGGCAAGAGAGCTGAGAGACATACATTTCCTTTCTTGAATAATCTTGCTTTTGGCAATTCATATTAAGACTTGGAAAACATCTCAAAAGTAGTTTGATGATAATTGATTATTTGAACTGAAAACAAGGAGCAACAAATATTGTCTAATCACCAAACTATCTTCTCATCTGCTTTCTGTGCAAAAGAGAAATAAATTGCTTGCAACTTTCCCTCTGCATCCTTAGTTCATGTTGTGTGTATTTGTTTGGGCTTATTTAAAAAAAATTCGGAGCAATCCTTCTGAGTTACAGCTACAAAGCCATCAAATTGGCTTTCTACTTAAAAGACCTATCAGGGCAAGACTTCATGTTTTGCTGAAATGTGAATTCCTACACAGAGACAATTTACAAAATTTACAAATGTCACTTCCTGAGAATTCATTTTTAACTGAAATGGGAAAATCTAAAGGTCTATTGTTTGCTTGTAATCCTTAGCAAAGATTCTATATTGACATCTTGGACTGTAATTGTACATGGGAATGACATGAGAGACTTGAGGAAGGCCAAAGACTAGACAAGCACATCACAACAGATATCTCAGCCCACAGAGGGAAAGTGATATAAGGATGCCAAAAGGAATCCCCCCTAGTTTTCTATAAAATAAATTTAAGAAGAGGAGAAATGCCTTCAGACTTGCAAGATTCTCTTACCGTACAATAGCAATAGCATTTAGACATATATTGCTTCACAGTGCTTTACAGCCCTCTCTAAGCGGTTTACAGAATCAGCATATTGCCCCCAACAATCTGGGTCCTCATTTTACCGACCTCAGAAGGATGGAAGACTGAGTCAAACTTGACCCGGTGAGACTCGAACTGCCGAATTGTAGGCAGCTGGCAGTCAGCAGAAGTAGCCTGCAGTGCTGCATTCTAACTACTGCACCACCATCAAAGTAATGTTAATACTTGTAATTTGTGCTTCTTGTCTACTCTAATTATCTGAAAGAGCAGACTTGGACTGAACCAATGAAATACAAGTAAATATTCTCATTGTATTCCTTTGCCATTGTTTATTTATTGTTCTATTATTCTACTTCTGTTTACGCTCTTTTCATTTTTCTTTATTTTTATTACTGTAAGTGGCCGAGCATAGCCCCAAGGAGGGATACGTGGCAAACAAATTTAACAAATAAATGGATTATGCATGTGTGTTGCATGTATTAGATGCAATGCAGTTGATAGAAATTAGAAGAGTTTTTTTTAAAAAAAATCTACATTGTGACACCAAGGAAATGTTTTACATATGTGGTGGTCATGTAAAAAATAAATCCAAAACTATTGGAAAGACAGCATTATTTTTAAAAAAGAGAAAAAAAAATCCTTAAAAACAAAATTTAAACCAGAGGTCTTTTTAAGCAAACTATGAATCACTCCAGAACAAAAATATAATAAATATCACACTCTATTAAGATATACACTGATTGCTCCAGTAATCCTGAAAGTTCATGTAAGAAATTTCACGATGCGCCAAAAATATAGTAACTTGAAGGAAGAGGGAATGAAGGAGAAACCTTCTGAGTTAAAAATGCAGGTCATGTGTATTGCTGACATTTGAAAAATTCTGTTTTGCTCAGACTTGGCAATGGAGTCCTTTTGGGGTTTCAATAGCCTTGAGGACTGGCAGCAAAGTTGGCTGGGTTTACTTGTTTGGATAAAATGCCCAACATGCCAAAAAGGAAACTTAAAGTCTCTTCACTCTCCACATGTAGAATGTCAGCTCCCTGCTTGTCTTTCGGCAGTCAGCAGGTTTGGCTTCTTTCAGAAAGATATTTTAAAATCTTTTGAAATGGTTTCTAACTTTTCCATTGCTGTAAAATGATTGAATCTCATTGAGGATAAACTATAGTTTAAACAAAAGCTGATTTAATAGATTGGGACACTTTGGATGCACGCTCGTGTGGTTTTTGTAAGATCCCTGACAAGTATCCAGTTTATTTTTAAATGACTCATATTTAGAAATATCTTGGAGAGCGCTTAGGCCTTTCAAGATGGCGATTTTAATAACCACTGACATCTCCAACTTTAGCTCTAACTCTAAATTATTCAGAACATTTTATTAAAAATTTTGGTCACTTTGGACAATAGCTCACCTATATGAGCATTTTTATTAGTTTATTCTATTTTTGCATTTTCTGGGACAATATTTCATTCTTTAGTTATATCCGTGGTGGCGAACCTATGGCATGCGTGCCACAGGTGGCACACAGAGCCCTCTCTGCGGGCATGCCAGCGGTCGCCCCAGCTCAGCTTCACTGCTCGTGTGTGTGTGTGTGTGTGTGTGTGTGTGTGCGCCTCCCGCCAGCCAGCTGATCTTTGGGTCTCTGCCACACATACGTGGGGGCATGCAGGGGGATGCATGTGCGCATGCATGGAGGGGAGGAGCACATGCACAGGGGGCAGGATGCATGTGCGGGGGTGCATGCATTGCATTTTGGGGGTTTGCACGCACGTGCCCCCCATGCCCCGTTGGAAGGCCGCCTGCACCAACCTGGAAGCTAAAACGGCATGGGGGCACATGTGTGGGGGATGCATGCGCATGCGTGGGGTGGGGCACATGCACAGGGGCACTCACATTGCTTTTTGGGGGTTTGGGCACGCATGCGTGCATTCACACGCACACACATGCGCTTTGGGCACTTGGCACCAAAAAGGTTAACCATCACCGAGTTATATACTTCATTCTAAACGATATTGTATAAGTCAATGTGATTGGCTGTGAACATTATGATATCATCCTACATATTGTTGGATCTGGCAGCACCCACGTGTCTAATCCAAGAATGTCCACTTTCTCTTTCACTTACTGTTATTTATTTACTTTTAAATAAAATTGTAAAACAGCTTAATCTAACTGGCTGAACCCAGCGATCCAAGCGAACCAAGGAGACCCCTGGGAACCAAGATCAACCAGTGAACCAAGATCAGCTTGGTTATTTAGCATCTGAAATCAACTTTAGGATAAACCTAGGATGAGATAAAAGTGCAAAATGAGCGGAGCTTGTAAATGTTGTAAAGGTGGGCTTTCCTATTTTTTCCCCCTAATCCTGATTTCTTTTTCTTTTAAACTAAATGTATTCTAGTGCATATACAACAGTTATACAAGGACCTAAAATGAAAGCAATGGCACTGTCAGTTTTCTACATTTTTGTCTGACATTTTTATCTGATAATACAATTCAAGAAATGAAGTACAGGTAATCCTTAATTTACATCCATTCATTTAGTAACCATTCAATGTTACAACGGCATTGAAAAATATGACACAAATATGTTCTCACACAGGACAGCTGCAGCATCCCCACATCAGGGGTGAAATGCTCCCGGTTTGGACCGGATCGCCGGATCCGGTAGCAATGGTGGCAGGTGGTTCGGAGAACTGGTAGCAAACATTCCTACCCCCCCCCCCCCCCCCCGCATGCCCAGCTGAGCCACGCAATCATCAGAGGCTTTTTTTTTTACTTTTAAAAACATTTTTTTCTACAACTTCTTCTGCCAAAAAAATGCTTTTAAAAGTAAAAAAAAAAAAAAAGCCTTTCACGATCAGGCAACTCAGCTGGGATCGTCAGAAGCTTTTAAAAGTAAAAAAAAAAGCCTCTGCTGATCAGGCAACTCAGCAGGGATTGTCAGAGGCTTTTAAAAGCATTTTTTCTATAACCTCTTCAGCCGAAGAGGTTGTAGAAAAAATGGTTTTAAAAGTAAAAAAAAAAAGTTGACCATGCCCACTCAGTCACATTAACCTCCCCCACCAAGCCACACCCACAGAACCAGTAGTAACAAATTTTACATTTCACCACTGCCCCACATGCAGGCATATGATCAAACTTCAGGTGCTTGGCAACCAGCATGTATTCACAATTCTTGCAGCATCCTGAGGTCCTAAGAAGGTCATTTGCAACCTTCCTAAGGAGCTTCAAGCAAAGTCAATGGGGGAAGCCAGATTCACTTAATGGTTGCATGATTCATTTAACAACTTCAGTGACTGTTTTAATAACCATGGCAAAAAAAAAAAAAAGGCTGTAAATTACATGACACACTTAACAACTGCTTTGCTAAGCAATGGAAATTTTGGACTCAGTTGTGGTCATAAGTTGAGGCCTACAATTCCATATATATATATATATATATATATATATATATATATATATATATATATATATATATACACACACACACACTTTCTCTATTCAAAAAATTTAATGTGAAAAAAAGCAAGGTTTTACACCTAGGCAGGAAAAACCAAAGGTACAAGTACAGATTAGACAAGACAGGTTCAAAAACAGTAACTGTGTGATGGACCTTGAAGTCCTAGTGGACAATCACTTAAACATGATCCAGCAGTGTGCAGCAACCATCAAAAAAGCTAATACAGTCCTTGGTTGTATAAACAGAGGCATAGAATAAAAACCACATAAAGTATTAGTACTTCTTTATAAATCCTTGGTAAGACCACACCCGGAATGCTGCATCCAATTTTGGTCACCACATTACAAAAAAGATGTTGAAAAAAGATGCTTTGGAAAAAGTGTAAAGAAGAGCAACTAATATGATTAAAGGCCTGGAGACAAAAACACGTGAAGAATGGTTGCAGGGATTGGGTACAGTAGTCTAGAGAAAAGAAGGACTAGGGATGACATAACAGCAATATTCCAGTATTTGTTGGGCTACCGTCAAGAAGAGGGCGGGGGATCAATTTATTTTCCAAAACCAAGACAAGAAACAATGGATGGAAACTACTCAAGGAAAGAAGCAACTTGGAACTAAGGAGAAACTTCCTAACAGTAAGAACAATTAACCAGTGGAACAGCTTGCCTTCAGAAGTTGTAGATGCTTCGTCACTGGAGGTTTTAAAGAAAAGACTGGACCACCTATCTGAAATGGTATAGGGTCTCCTGCTTGAACAGGGGGCTGCACTAAAAGACCTCTAAGATCCCTTCCAGCTCTATTGTGATTTGATTCAATCTTTTATGTATTATGAAGCAAACACTATGTCAGCCTCAAAATGTAAAAACAAAAAATCAACTCCACATTAAGACTAAGACTACTTTTATTAAGATTGGCTATAATTACAGAATCTTATTATTCTTTAACTCTTTCTTATATTCATGAAAAATAGAGGGATGTCTGTCTGAGACATTTAGACATATTTCCTTCATTGAACTTAAACAGGGTTCCCCTGTACGATTCAATCTTGGATCAGTCACCATATCACTCATGAGAGGGGAAGACTCACAAATGAAGGCACATACATGTGTTCCAGGATAATGTTGCAGGATCCAATTTGAGTCAGTTCCTCTCTATACATTCTGGTAGAGAGAAGATCCCTGGTGCCAGTGACTGACCCAGATTGGATCCTGCAACATTACCCTCAGACACTTCATTTGTGAGTGTTCCCCTCCATGTTGCTTTGCTGATGAAACATTCCTCTCTCCATCAAGGCCACTCTATGTACTCTCTACTCACTGTTTTCTGCTTAAGGCATAACAGCTTCATGGCATGTAAACACTTTGTCCCTTTGAGAGAAGCATATTCATATCACCAGAGCAACCAAGATTGGTCCTTGGTAGAATCCAAGGGAAAATATCTCTACCTTAGGTTGGAATATAACCAATGTATACCCTTGGCTATTCCTCAAACATTCAGCATTTTCAAAACATTTCAGCCAAACAGGATTCTGGATACTATACCAATATAAATGTTATTTCAGCATAAGAAGAGAAAAAATATACTAAATATCCCTAGTGTGGATAGGCTCATACAACTGCATTCTGCACAGCAATATCATTATTAGTGTGCTTATCTGTTTCATAGGAATCAACTATTTTCATCTGATTGTCATGGAAATGCAATTTCCCCATATCTAAACTTATATCTACAGAAACATGTTCGGATTCCCACCTCAGTTAATACCTGCATAATTATTACATACAAATATAACAACAAAAAAGAGCTGCATAAGATTAGTTAATGCTCTTTAACTATGTTTGCACAGTTAGGATAATTAATGTGCAATAAAAGAGTGTATTTCCCTTCATTTTAACAGTGAGGGCTTTTAAGGTTGAGTGCTGTGTCTAATCCATTTGAGAATATGAAGAATTTTAGATTCATTAATGTAGAATTAAAGGTTTAGATAGAGGTCACAATGGATCAAGCATGCTAGAAGAACCCAAACTAAAAAAGAAATTACCTTTTTTGAGAATCATATTGCATACTATATTTAATATATATGTGCAGATAATATTGACTACATATTAGAGAAATTCAAATTTGAACAAAGCACATTACTTCATCATTTCTAATTCTAGTGCAGGGATGCCATAAATAATTATGCAAAATAACTAAACTACTCCAATTTGAGCACTATGACTAAGGTCTTTTGCCTTCACTTTCTTATAGCACACTGGAATGAGTAATAGAATCGTGAAAAAAGAAACTTTAATGAATAGATTTAATTATTTATACCCATTCATTTACTTATTCAGTCACTTACTCTTTTTTTATAGGTCACACCTCACTCATAAACACTCATAAACTGATTTATCATAAAACAGAAGGCAGAGTTCCATCAGCAGGGTAGGACCAGGGGTGAAATCCAGCAGGTTCTGACAGGTTCTGGAGAACTGTTAGCAGAAATTTTGAGTAGTTTGGAGAACTGGAAAATACCACCTCTAGCTGGCCCCAGAGTGGGGTAGGAATGGAGATTTTGCAATATCCTTGCAAAAGGATATTGCAAGTGGGGTGGGGATGGGAATGGGGAGTGGGGTGGGGATGGGAATTTTGCAGTATCCTTCCCTGGAGTGGGATGGGGTATCCTTTCCCTGCCACGTCCACCAAGCCACGCCCATGCCCACTAAGCCACGCAGTATCCTTCCCTGGAGTGGGATGGGGATGGAGATTTTGCAGTATCCTTCCCCTGCCATGTCCACCAAGCCACACCACACCACGCCCACCAAGCCACACCCACAGAACCGGTAGTAAAAAAAATTGGATTTCACCACTGGGTAGGACCTTCTCAATGGTGGCACTCATCTTACGGAGAAACTTGTCTTTATATGTAAGAATTCCCTCCTCCCTGATGAGTTACCATTAAACAGTAAAAATGTGGCTCAGAGAGACAGCATTGGGGGATGCTAGGGATTTAGCATCCCCCAATGCCATCTTTTTCAAGGCCATTGTGATGCAAATTGATGAATATGATTAAGTTACTCTTATTTTGTACATGCATGTGTACACAATAGGACTCTGAGCTGTTAGGAATAGAATCACACAAAGATCTTTTTATAAAAAAATAAAATAAATAATTCATAATTAAACAATTCAAATGAAGAAGAAAAAGAGAAATCTCTTACAACCCTCCAACAGGTTGAAATCTTAAGTAAATTTGAACAGGAAAATGAAGGTCAAAGAGTCCAGCTTCTGTTGAGACAGTTCCACAATTGAGAAACTTTGCTTTAACTTGCACTGCTTCTCATCTTCTTTTTAAAAAATTGCCTTTCCAAAGAGGTCTTGGGAACATAAGCAATTTGCCCATAAGATAAACAAATGGGAATAGTAGGATTTGAAAAGGAGAGAGAAAGAGAGAGATGGCAACTTTTATGACTGATATTTGCTAGAAAGAAAATCCTGATTAATTTCCTGTTAGTTTAAGATTCCTGGGGATTTAGCTTCATGAATAACATGTTGTTAACTTTCCTCAACTTAATGCCTTCTAGACATTGGACTTCAACCCCCATAATGCTCCAATCAAATTCTTCAATGTAAAGGAAAGCTTAGTCTAGTTCTACCAATGAGAGATATTCCCTCTTGATGTTTTCTTTGGGGATTTATTTAAAATGTGAAAAATGGTTAGTGTTGGGAAGATGGTTGTTTGATAAAAGCCAGGTTATTAAAACATATGTGAACAGAGACAGACAAGACAGAGACAGACAGAGACAGAGAGACAGAGACAGAGAGAGACAGAGAGGGGGCAGAGAGAGACAGACAGATAGACAGAGACAGAGAGACAGACAGAGACAGAGAGAGATAGAGAAAGAGAGGAGAAAGAGAGAGAGCTCTTGTCTATCTTTAAAGACCTATCTATATACCACTCATGGGACCATAATCCACACACAAGTCTCCTTTGAAATGAATTATTTACCATCATGTTGAATAAAATAGAGAAAAAAGGTGAATTTCTCTGCCTGGCAATCATTTATGGATTTTTAAGCTAATCAGTACAGTTGGTAAGAATGGCTACTCAGTGAATTTCCTTTCAACAATACCTCTAGGTTTATTGTCTGTTCAGGAAACCTAAATGAAACAGGTTTCAGTCTCACCTGGATCTGTGCCTCCTTCATTTAGCTGGCATTACACTTATCTAGAGGCAAAGCAGAACACATGATATATATAAAAATACTGTAAATACGAAGCCAAACTTTGCATCTGGAAAAGACCAGTGTTGAAATATGCTGCACTAGTATATTTATGGACAGGCCACAGAATTCTCTGGGCTCTTTTCCTAATCTCTAAATTGCTTTCCAAGCCTTCACAATCAGTCACCAAAACCAACCCTGGAACAAGCTAACAAATTGTGTTTGTACCAACCTGGTGAGGGGAGGAAGAGGTGGGAAGCTTCTTGCCCGCAGCTACCAATGAATTCCAGACTTTCTTTGGAGTAGGCAGGCAGGCATTTAAGGAATAAAGTGCCTTAAATTGTTCTGGTAGGCACTCTCTGGATGATTTTTATAGGGAAGCAAAAATGCATTTGGGGAGGAGGTGATTTCAATCTCCAGAAATGGTTGGAGCATTATGTAATGGGGAAAACTGGCATTCTTAATTTGAATGCTATTTCCTGCTATATACCTAATTAAATTAATTAACTAGAGAAGTGTATCTCAACCTTGGCAATTTTAAGTTGTGTGGACCTCAACTCTTCAAATTTTGGGAATTGAAGCCTACACGTCTTAAAGTTGCCAAGTTTGAGTAACGTTGAACCAGAGCAATGTGATGAATATTTTCTCTACTCCTGGAAGCAGTCTGTCTTCAAAGGCAGCCCTATGTAAAGGGCATTGCAGTAATCCATTTGGGAGATGCCCAAGGCATGAAGACTGTGAATAATGCTTCCCAATCCACCAGGTTTGGGCATAATTGGTACAGAAGACAAATATACCTATTATTAATAAGCATACTGATGATAAAATATACCTGGATTCAGGACTACTTCATGATTGTTCAACTAAATTGAATATTCTTTTGCAATACCTTCATTATAAGAGAATGCTTCAAATGAGGTGCTTTGAATTATGAGGGAAATGAGTATATACCAAACACCTCCCCCACCCCCAATTCGTTTAAGCAAATTCCTGTAATATATAGCCTACAGTAAGACCATCATATCTGGCTATGCTGCAAGTTCCAGAGAACAAGGTAGCAAAGGGTCAGAGTTCATTCTTTATCTTTGCTGCCATCTAGAGCAGTGGTTAAGGTGCAGTACTGCAGGCTACTTCTGCTGACTGCTGATTGCCAGCAGTTTGGCAGTTCAAGTACCACCAGCTCAAGGTTAACTCATCCTTCCATCCTTCCGAGGTAGATAAAATGAGGACCCAAATTGCTGGGGGCAATATGCTGACTCTGTAAACCACTTAGAGAGGGCTGTAAAAGCACTGTGAAGTGGTATATATATCTAAGTGCTAGTGCTAGTGCTAGTCCTAGAAGTAATTCAGATCAGGGTGGGTTCTACCTACCTTTACTACCAGTTTGCAATGGGTCCACGTGCACGCACACTCTTTGCTCACACGTGTGCGCACTCTTCTGCACATGCACAAAAGCATTCTGATGATGTCGGGATTGGTGGGTGGAGCCTACTGGTTTTACTACCGGTTCTATAGAACTGGTCCGAACCAGGGGCAACCCACCACTGATTCAGATGTGCTCAGCTCAGATATTGTAGCTGTAGATAGATGAGAAGACCTCTTCCTTCTGAGGTACCCATCCCTTCCTTGGGTATTCTTATGTTAGAAGTACTTAAGAGATTGTCAGCTTTGGAAGCCATATTAGGCCGGAGGCTCCAATGCTGCCACCTTCTCATGTGTGGGAAAGTAGGAGGGGGGATTAAGGAGAGGGGTTGTTAGTAGACATAATAGCATTCTTCCTGTCGGTCAAGGTCTGGGCGATCCAGCATCTGGAGGAGGAGTGGTCAGGGGGCTGGATCGAGATGGAACGGACATTGATTGGACCATGTGACTGACTTGGTGGGAAAGGGGATGGTTTTGGGAGCTTTGACTTACTGAAGGAAAACCCAAGCTTTTCAGATTCAGGTTTTCCCAGATGTGCCAGTTTGCCTATTCTAGTAAAGAGAACTTTGGAAAAATGCTTGCTTCCGCGTCTTTACTTGGAGTTGGGGTTTTTCTGGAACACTGACAGAGATGTTGACAGACTGGATTCAGGCATCAGATCAGGGGCTGGACTTCAGTTTCTTCCCGCTGATTTTGATATAATTCAATGTCAAAATTCCATGGTTGGAGGGAGCAGAGTTTATTGCATTAATATGTGGGATCATCTTCAAAGATCATAGCACTTAAGAAAATACTGTAATCTACCTGCAGGGCTGAGATTTGCTGGGTTCATCAGTACCTTGGCCTCTTGTTTATATGGTTTATGTATCACCTGTTCTACATGGATGTCCTGTATTTTGTGCTGGATTGTACACCAGACACATTTCAGAATTGAATTACAGACAAATGTGCATGGTTGGACATCCCTTTCAATGGAATGTGGTTGGGATCACAACCCAGAAGATGAGCAAGGAAGGAACAAAAATTAGTGTCAAATACCGTAATCTGCAAGATCCCAAACACTTAAATTATCTGGCTTTTCCATTTTAGATTGCTAGTATTTTCCAGATTCTTTTAATATACTATTTTCAAATCAACATTTATATATTATTGTAAATTATTTGTAGTAACCTACTCACTAGTTTGTCTCTCAGTGCTTTTTAAAATATCATTGCATCATTAATAATCAAGGTTTCTGGAATCTAGAAGAAAATAACAGATATTGGATCACTTCCTTTATGATCCTGGACATCATGAATATAGATATTGAATCTGATTGTGCACTGAACTAGTGCATATCATGTATTAAGGACTAATATTACAATAAAGAATCATAGCTGAAACAAATGATGATACTCTCAATATTTCCAAATGGCCAGGGTTGCCAGTAAATGGAGACAGAGTGGGTATTTTTACCGCTTTTACTACCCCTTCTTTTCTAAGGTCATGATACCTCAATCATGAAAGTATAAAACCCTGGAATTACCACCATTCAGAAGCACCCTTTATAACAAAAAGCAACATCTTGCATTTCTCCTGTAGCTATTGTCATTCAGAGAGATCAAACCAATGTCATTAAAAATATCTGGGATAATAATAGGTATCTTGAACCCCTTTTGACATGTAACTTGAATGGCATGTCCTACAATCCTTTTGGGTTATTAAGCATATCATCTCTGTGAATTGCTCCATAAATGTTTCACATGCAAAGGTTTAATGAATATAATAATAACCTTTACCAATATTTCATTTTGAAGCTCCATTTACCTGAAATGGACTTTATCCAATAAATATTTCACAATACATTTCTCCTTTCCATCACCTTAACATCTTGCAAGGCAAATAGGAAGGTTTAATTTCCAGGCAAAATGTGTATCTTTCCCAAACTGGCTTTTATACTGTGTCTCATTTTGTGACTACATGGTTTTCTGATTATCATGTCCTGGGGTATCTCTTCAGGAGCAGTGATAGGAAATGTCATTAAGAAGTAATGTTCCTCTGCTTTGATAATCATGTTAGTGAATACTGGAGACTTGACAGGTTATGTATCATGTGGCCTACTGCTAATGGCTTTAATAACATATCTAGTAGCATTTTGTCAAGATTTCTCATTAATTTAAATTTGCCAATATCAAAACAAAAGGGGATATGTGTGCATGTATTTGTGTGCATACACAGACTAATGGGGGGGTGGGGGTGAGGAGGGGGATTTGGCAGCAACCAAGATACGGGGGGCATCAACTTGAAATGGGTTCCATAAATGGATCATCTCTTCAATATCTTCTCCCTGTGATGCTATAAAACTAGATATGCCAGAAAGAGGATTGTGAAAAACAGTGACATATTCCGGACAGGCTCCATTATTCACCATTTATTCTAATCTCTTGGTAGTTAACAATGCAATTTTCCATACTTCTACTCAGAAGTAACTCCATTGGCTGAATTCACTTTGTTAAAACATGCTTAATTTAAGTAGCTTGTTGGTATAATTGGTTAAACAAGCTAAATGATTCATCTACAATGCTGAAACACAAACTATGGTTTACATATCACAACAATTAGGACATATGTCACAAAGTGTCTTGAAGCTGGCAACATTTGTGAACTGGCAGCACCCCACCACTGACCCAGGGGAAATCAGCTGTGCTGCGTGATTGAGATGAGCTACAAAGCAGGAAATAAAGGACAGGAAAGAGTGGGGGCAGATGGACGGGGCCAACTGATTGTTGGAGCTACTGATTCGCCTGAACTGGTCCAAACCGGCTAAATACCACCTCTGCTTTGGGTTTTAACCAAGACAGTGGTTTTGATATCCACTAGACTCCAACAGCCCTCTTTCTGGTTGTTGTACATCTCTGGGTGTTGGACTTTGTTCTTCCCATAGAACTGGTTATCCTATGGTGGTACATAGATGTTGCTTCTTCCTTGCCTCTTTCTCATGGTTCCCATATGACTAAGATACCAAGGTATTTGCAATTGGTATGTATGTCTGTTCTGTGTAGCAGACTCTATCCTATCAATTTTAACTACTTTCCCTCTCTTGACCACCATCTGACCCTTTCTTAAGGCCAAATGACATCCCAATGTCATCACTGTAGATTTGTATTAGGTAGATCAGAGAATCAATGCCTCTTTCACTCTTAGCGTACAACCTGATGTCATCCATGCAGAGGAAATGCTGATGGTAGTTCCACACTTGAACCAGTGTGTGTGTGTGTGTGTGTGTGTGTGTGTGTGTGTGTGTATTTATGAATAGAATAGAATAGAATAGAATAGAATAGAATAGAATAGAATAGAACAGAACAGAACAGAACAGAACAGAACAGAACAGAATAGAATAGAATAGAATAGAATAGAATAGAATATCATGTCTTGTGTGGAAAGCATATCCTCTTCCCATTGTTTCTTTCTCTCTTTCTTCTAGAAAACTATATTTCAGGATTACTTCTTTATTCTGGTGCAATTCTAGCTGACAAAATTAGAAAAGGGAAAAAATACTTTTTTGAAAACAGTTCGGCAGCGACCGTTGCAATATTGTCTGTTAAGAAAATTGGCAAAAGAGGCACTTTTATGGTACACTGCCCTTTTGGGTAAATGTAGAATTTAAAAAGAAATGGGCTATAATGGTTCACAAAACACACACCCAATGTTTTAGCATAAACTTCTTTTAATCTAGATGGAGAAAAGTTGATTCCATGCCCAGCTCAATTCTTTAATAAGGTGGCCCATCAGTATCAAACATTCCAAATAGTATGACTTGAAGCAGTCCTGAAGCTGCTTCATGAGATTTGTGCCTAGGAAGATTTGTGTCTAGGAACAGCTTTGAGCCCATTGTCAGTCTTCTGGAACAAATGTTCCATATGTTCCTGGTCCTCGGGTTTCCTTCAATCTCCTCTGCCTATTTCTACATAAGTAGAGCCTTATAGTCCAAGACAGTCCCACCAGGCTACGGATTTAAAACCACCATCTGTCAATCTCATTACTACACCAGCACTAAGAGAGAATTACATCACAGCAAGAGGATATACTTGGCTATCTTTTTACATGAAAACCAAGAACTTAGGCAGAAATATAATGGGAGCTTTGTTCAGCAGGTATTAGGGTAAACGAAGCGCATCCATAGTTGGTGGAGGAGCAATTGCGGCTGCACACGGCATGGGTGAGTTTCCAAAGGAATGGATCAGAAAAATGGAGACACTGAGAAAAGTCAATGTTGCAGATTCTCTGATGCGTCTGGGACTAAATCAAGCATTCAAAATGTGAAATAGTTCATGTTATGTCATTGGGAATTACTTTATGTTTCCCATCAATTCATAATTTCTGGTCCTGTTTAGAATTTTACTTTCTGTTCAGTCATCAGGCTAACTTCCGAAAGCAGCTTTAGGTGATAGCTTTTACAGAAGGAAGTGGAGAAGAGGCTAGGTTTTCATTAATTTTGAGTTACTTTTGCTATCATTATTTATATTTTATTTATGCCTACAATCCCATTATGATTTTTCCAGTGAGAAGTACTGAGATGCAATCCTCAAGATCATGTGCCTCCTTCTTAGGCTATCTTTTAGGGGATGTATGCAAGGAGGATGCATGTAGAGAGGAAGGAAGATGACCTAGATGGGGATATGCAGGGACTGCTAAAGGCTGAACTGTTTTTAAAGACAAATTAATATTCTGGGGAGGCTTAGGCAGCTATCTTCCTAATTCATTGAACTATAAGAAAAAGGAAGGTACAGCACAATCAGATTTGCCAGATCCTGTTATTATAGCCAATCTCACAAGAGGTAGTTTTAACCTTCCTATGGAGTTGATTTCCTGGTTTGGTTTACCTAGTGGAGTTGCCAATATATGAATTTGATCACAACCAGCAAAGGAAAGGCTATTATTTTTTCTTTGCACACAGCATGATCCCAACAGAAGTCAAGCCACTCTCAATAACTGAGTTTGATTGAGATGACAGGCTAGTGACTAGCTCCTCTTGTTGTGAGAAATCAGGACCAAACTAATGCTTTGCTCCTGATACTTGGGAAGACTATCAAATACCTGGCTTCTGCAGATTGTCTGCCTGCCTGCCTGTCTGCCTGCCTGTCATCTTCTTTACGACAGAAAAAAAAGGAGCTAGGAGTCTGGGTATACCAAATCATCAGTAATTACATTTCTTTTATGTGATGTTGTTTCTTTGTAATTTTTTTTTTTGAGGTGTAGTTTTGTATTTCCAAGCAATGAACATGATAACCCCATACAGCTGGAGTCACACCCTGCAACTAAGAGACATGTAGGAAAATTTTGTGTGGCTATACTTCCTTGATAAGAGGGGAGTTAACCCCATCCTATTGGGTCCATCATCCAATGACTAGAATGATACTTCAGGGTAAGTGCAACTACTGCTCACAAATAAGCTTAATGAACAAGTATTTGATGTGCCTGGAGACTCCATTTCCACATAGTTATATCCTCAGACATAGTGTTAGCTGAAATAAAAGAAGATGGGGAGAGACTCTTCCATCCATCTTTCCTTCTATCTGTCAATCCCCTACCAACAGAAAAGAATAGCTCAGGGTTAAACTGTGGGGTCCTTGGTGCACTGATGATGTGCACTAGATACAAGGACAGTTGTTTCCTGAATGCCATCACTCTGCTCAACAACGAATTCCCACAACACTGTCAAATAATTTACTAAGACTGTATTACTATTATTCTTCTCTTCCTTACTAGTATCTATCTCTTCCCACTTATTACTATAACCATGTTGTTTGTATCTTTCAATTTATATTGGTTTTATTTGTTTCCTAGTACGATTTGATAGCTTATTAGTAACCTTGACTATCACTAAATGTTCTATCTTTTTATTCTCGATGAATGTATTTTATTCTCCGTATGTAAACTGAGAACATATACACCAAAGACAAATTCCTTGTGTGTCCAATCACACTTGGCCAATAAAGAATTCTATTCTATTCTATGTTACTTAGTTTGGTAATGAAATGTCTGCAGAGAGCACCAGGATCCCACATCTATCCTCTAACTTTGTGAGGCAGACCACCCAGTTTCAATTTTTTAGAAATAAGCAGGTACAGTAGGAACATGAGAGACCACCAGAATCAGCCATAAGCAAACCAAAAATACCAACGAGCATTTGATTAGGTTTTTGTCAGATGATTCTCTTTTGCCAAGGTTCAGAGGCAGAAAATAGCCCATTAGGGAGATTATTATTGTCAACACTTACATAGCGGGTGAGAAAAAACTATGCATTCGCTAAAAAAGAAGCTGGCAGAAGAAACGGCTTTGTTTGCAGGAAATGGAATAATTTTCCAACTACTCAAAAAAGACTTCAAACATGCTAAATCACTAGGGTATAATAACACTGGCCTTCGACATTTTGTTTTGCCCCAAATGAAAATCCAAACTCATGTTGTCTTTCAATATTTATAATATAACTGTACATCCTCGGCTCTATCATTGAGCTATAACCATTTCCTGAACTATGAAAAGGTAGGATTAGCTATAGCTTTATGAACAAGATCAGATATGTATATATTAATCTGTTTGTTTTGCTGCTTTTGAGACATTATTGATTCTTGGACTAATCTCTGCAGTTTGGCATGATTTTCAGAAATGGTTTGCCCTTGCCTTCTTACTAGAACCAAGAGAGAGATTTTTGTGCTTAAGGCAGGACTAGAATTCCTGGCTTCTAGGTTTATGCCTTAGTGACTACACCAAATTGGTGCCCGTACATCATATTATGTAAAAAAAAATAAATGGATATGAATTCTCAGTCACAGATCAATATATCTAATTTATTTATTGGGGATAAATTATTTTATTTTAAAAATTATAAATTATTTTATTTTATAAATTATTTCCTAAATCACAGAGAGATCCAACCTAGAACAAAGGAGAAATTTCCTGACAGCGAGAACAATTAATCAGTTGAACAGCTTGCCTTCAGAAGTTGTGGGTAATCTAATACTGGAGGGTTTTAAGAAGAAATTAGAAAGCCATTTATCCGGAATGGTAGAGGGTCTCCTGCTTGATCGGGGTTGAACTAAAAGACCTCCAGGGTCCCCTCCAATTCTGTTATTTTATTTTTTGTCACATATAATTTTATTCAATAAAAACTTGGTTAAGAACTTGGAAAGTATGTGTGAATTTTGTTAAAGTGTACAAAAAGGAAATTCTCATTCACCTGCACTAGCCAAATACAATAAATATAGCTATTCACAGTCTTGATAGTACAGTATTGTATCAGCCAGGTTATTAAAGATAAGGACATTCTTTGTATCTCATTAATGGGAAAATTACAAATTTTAGAAAGTCTTTATCCCCCAAAGAAAAACAATCCATATGTTCATCTATCCCCAAGTATCTTTTACTCTAAGCCAACCTTATCAGAGAGAGGATACCAGTGGCTAAGATAACAAGTTACAATGCAGAGACATGCCATGCCAACAGGCTGGATATATTTACTGCATCAATTTGCTTTCTATATAGCATCATCGGTACGTATGGTATTTCAAAATAGAATACCTGCTTGGGCAGGGGATTGGACTCGATGACCTGCAAGGTCCCTTCCAACTCTGGTATCTGTTAAATACCAGGCTGATATTTAACTGTGCAGATGCTGGAGCATTTATTAAAAAAACGCCAGGCAAAGATGCATCACTTGTATTTCTAGGCAGCCAATAAAGACATAAGAAGCAGTGTGGTGTAGTGGCTAAGGCATCAGGCTCGATTGTGAGTTCTAGTCCAGTTTTGGGCACAAAACTAGCTGGTTAATCTTGGGACAGTCTCTCAGCCTTAGGAAGGAGGCAATGCCAAAGCATTTCTGAAATCTTGCCAAAAAAGCCGCAGGGTCTAGTCCAAGCTGTCACCATAGTCAAGGCTGATTTGAAGGCACCAAATAAATAAATAATGGAGAATTTGCTAATGGGAAATGGATATCCGAAATTGTTTGCCATTGCTTTCTGCCTAGGCCTGAGAAAGAGTCACTGGTCCAAAAATCATCCATCAGGCTTTGTGCTCAAGACTGGATTAAAGAAATATTCCAAAATCAGTAGCATATCCTTCTCCTCTCTCTCTGATGGTAAGAAGAACAATATTCCCTATTCAGTGTTTTTCAAGAGGTTTTTCTAGAACAAACCCTGACATGTTGTAAAATAACTTGTTGAAATGAACTCCCCTAATGGGAGGAGGAATGAGCCCAGAGTATAACAGTTAATAAACATTTTACACATATTTGGTGCTGTTTTCAAAAGTCAATAGGCAAAATACATATATACCACAATGTAAGCAAACAACTTGCAATAGAGACAAACATAGTGACAAATCTATAACATTTTATGAAAGGAGCTGCCCAAGATATTTCTGTGCCTGAAGCAAAAGCAAAATGCCTCCCATTCTGTACATTGATGATGATTAAACTGCTGACAGCTGGAATCAAGAGGCACCACAGCAAGCTGTGAACTTACTTTATGAATCCTCTTCCAACACAGCCAGCCTATGTATCACCATTCACCATTTACAGTGGCTGCTTCAGTTTGGCTAATGGTAGGACCTGCCCAGACAGTCTACCCAAGAAACTAGTCAATCAGAATAAAGATGTTATTTTATTATCAAAGGTAACATTAAAGCTCCCAGAGGCACCACTTACGTTCTCCCTCAATGCTCTACGCATCAGTTTGGAGTCACAGATGGCTTTAGATCTTCTGGATCCAAACACTGTGCGGTCTCCCAAGTGGATTCTCAAGTTGACACATCACATATATGATAGTAAATAAAGGAACAGAAAAAGTCTGAATTTCTTCAGGAGAAATAGAAATTTTCCAATAAGTTTGGAACAGGAAGAATTCCCTCATAACAGCAATAGGAGGACTACTATAGAGGAAAACACAAATAAGGCATTATCTCAAGATGTAAAGGCTTACCCACACCTATCACTGCAAGAACCCCACAAAATTTACCTCAAATTGTCTTCTTCTGTGGAAAAAATGTTCTAAAACAGGGAAACCCAACCTTGGCAACTTTAAGATCTGTGGGCTTCAACCCAGAATGCTGGCTAGGGAATTCTGAGAATTGAAGTCCACAAGTCTTAAAATTGCCAAGGTTGGACATCCCTGTCCTAAAATAAATTCTCTGTTATCAGTTTGAATGAGATCTGGTAGAATGCAAGATAATTTATGTTACCTGATACCCCACTAATTTCCCCCCACTGCAGATAGTAGGAGAAATAATAAACAAGTAAATTCTGCTAGGGTAAATAATCTTTCAACATCACCCTAATCTTCATCCCAGTTTCATATTCTAGTTTTAGAAATTCAGAAAAGATATCAGAATGTATCAAGAAACTGGACACAATTTGCAATTCCTGTTGTAAAACCACTAAAAATGCATCATAGCAGAAAAATCTAATGAAAAGAACAGTAGCAATAAATTGTTTTGAAGGTGTGTATCCTAAAAAGCAACACAATCTCACTGCTTTCACTCAGAATGAATATGCTGTTTTAAATAGGAATGTGAACAATAAACAGAAAAAAATCAGTGTTTTTGTAAGTCTCACTTACCTACCATTGAAAGAATATAAATGGTTTGACTGAAAAATTTATAGCCAGACACAAAGTATCTTCTACAATTTTCTTTAAAAGCACCCCTTGAAGGTAATAACCTATAAAATAGTGATACAGTGCTCATAGATATGAGTAAGAAGTAAATGTTATAGATATAAAAGATAAGCCATGTGTGAGACAATTTTACAAGTTGCAGAAGTGCCACATCAGTCTTAGACTTTCCACACTAAAATAAGTTTCTAACACATGGTGGAAAGAATGTTCTAGAATAACAAGCCCAGTTTCTCCTGTGTGGCCTAAATCAGACATAGTTGCTTTTGTAGTGGTATAACACAGCTATAAGATAACTATTGGCCTTGTGGATAAAACCAGTTTAACAATGATCTGTTGTGATGGGCCAAGTAACAGATGTGAGAGCTAAATGAATTTATCTGCAGTTGGTCTTGGAAAGCAATTGGATCCATTAATCTCTAGACATATGATTCTGTACTGGTTCCCTTTTCTGTCCATTAGTGGTCTTACACTGTTGAGATCTGCAGTTGGTTGACTGAGACAAAGATAGAATGTGGACAAAATGCACAAATGTATTTCCCACTGAAACTAACTCTTTTCTGTTATTCTAATTTATGATTGCGTTAAAGTGAAAGAAGGCATCACTGGAAAGATTCATTATGCCTGATGTTCACCCTGAGTAGGTGCTGCTGGACAATCACTGGCTTATCATTTGACTAAGAACAATCTAGTGCTCTCTATTTTCATCCACATACTCAGTTTTTCAAATAATTTACAGTATAATATTCCAAGAAGATAATTTCCAGAATGATCATTCCAACTTGATTATAACCTGAACATGTCATCAGACCATGAAAAATTGATAGGTCTCTAGATGATCCTGAATTCTATTAAATCGCCTCTTTACTTAGTCCCCGGACAAGAATAAAATAAGGGTAAATGGGAAGAAAACCATCCTGAAACATGGTATCTAATTGTTAGTGGTAGAGATGAGGGTTTCTTTGGTTGCTTGTTTTTGTCTTAAAAAAGGAGATCAAACATGTTTTCAAATTGTTAATCTGTTCTTCTGTTTTCTTTTCAAAAAAGTGAGAGGTGAACAGTTGCATATTCCAATTCCAAATGGTACCTTGGGGATATCGCCAGAAAAACACGCATACCTCATATTAAAGTAAACCCTCCGGCTCTAATTCATACCAGAAAAAGTGAAGCATTTAGAAAAACTCACACGTATCCACACTAATAGATTGAAATAGGATGCATTTGATGTTCTGCTTTATTATGCTGCTTACATCTATCTCTCTTGTTTTACCCAGCCTACCTCCTGCTGGTTCACTTGCCTGAATACAACATTAATTGTCACCAGTGGTTTATGTACTAAAAATCAGCAACACTTCTCTTAGTAAAAGAAAAATCAAATTCAAAATTCTGCCATTCTTTAATACCTTCTACCAAATCCTGATCAGAGGTGGGTTGCAGACAGTTCTGACCAGTTCTGAAGAACAGGCAGCGGAAATTTTGAGTAGTTCGGAGAACCGGTAATAAAATTTCTGGCTGGCCCCACCCCCATCTATTCTCTGCTTCCCAAATCCCAGCTGATCAGGAGGAAATGGGGATTTTACAGTAACCTTCCCCTGGAGTGGGGTGGGAATGGAGATTTTACAGTATACTTCCCCTGCCATGCCCACCAAGCCACGCCCACCAAGCCATGCCATGCCCACCAAGCCACACCCACAGAACTGGTAGTAAAAAATTTTGAAACCCACCACTGATCCAGAAATACTATTTCAAGATTTTTTTAAAAATTATAAGAATAGTGAGGTCTTGTGAAGGGAAAAGGAATTGTACAAAGCAATGCTATTGTCAAAATTTTGGGTCCTAGTTTGAAATTTCAAAATTCAAGTATAAAAACTAAGTTTAAGCATGCTTGCCAAGATGTGCTGAAAACCTGCATGCATTTACCACCACTGGGAGAGCTTAGAGTGAAGGAATGGCACTGTAGAAATCAAGGGTACTGTTTTTACAACTCTGGGTGCCAGATGCTATAGTATAGCCACCCATTTAGAGAATCCATTACAGAAGAAAATTAAATAGAAAAAAGGATATATAATGAAACATGTTGATGACATGATTAATTAATTAATCAATGAGTCTAAAAGCAGGACCAAAAGCAATGGATGGAAACTAAAAAAGGAGAGAAGCAACTTAGAATTAAGGAGAAATTTTCTGAAAGTTACAACAATTAATCAGTGGAATGGCTTGCCGTCAGAAGTTGTGAGTGCTCCATCACTGGAGGCTTCTAAGAAAAGACTGGACAACCATTTGTCTGAAATGGTATAGGGCAGTGTTGGTGAACCTTTTCAGCACCGAATGCCAAAACTCGCCGGGCGACTGCTCTTCTGGTTTCCGGGACGCGCATGCACACTGGCCCCCTGGTGTTCCGGTTTCTGGCATGCATGCATGCGCAAAGACCAGGTGGCCGATGTGCATGCACATGCCAAAAACCGGAAGAGCAGCCACCTGCTGCGCATGTGCATGCCAGGAACATGATCTTCCATTTTCAGCACTTGTATGCATACCAGCCACCTGGTGTTCCAGTTTCTGGTGCGCATGTATGTGCAAAGACCAGATGGCCAGTGCGCATATGTGTGCCAGAAACTGGAAGAGCAGCCACCCGGCACACGCATGCACACTGGGCAGCTGCTCTTCCACGTGCTCCCACGTGCAAGAAGACCAGCTGGCCGGCATGCCGGAACCCAGAAGAGCAATAGACGACGGCTCACGTGCCCAGAGAGATGGCTCTGTCTGCCACTTCCGGCACGCATACCATAGGTTTGCCATCATGGGTATAGGGTATCTTCTGCTCGAGCAGGGGGTTGGACTAGAAGACCTCCAAGGTCCTGTCCAATTCTGTTATTCAGTTATTCTGTTAATTAGATGCCACATGAAATTACCATTATGAATTATATGACTTACCATGAAACAGTCCATCTGAATTAAATCATAATACAAAATGTCCTGGTTAAGTCTACCTCAGGATTGATAGTCAACCTGCTTCAAAGATTAATACCATTGAAAGCTTCGCTATCCCAAAATAACAAATAAAGAAAGTCTGCCTTTTTCTTTATTTTTTATTTTCTATGTCCAGATTTACATACAAATATAGGGAGGTTCGTGGCTTCATTTGAAATGTTGAGGTTCTAGCACTGATTCAGGTCTGAGCTTCATTTGTCCAGGACTGACACTGATGATGTCATCTAGTTTGGTGATGTCAGGGACCCTCATTTTAACCCTGAACTACAAATATTCTCCTTTATTGGTCTTCAGAATTGCTTCATGATTAAATTTAGGAGGAAAGAATGCTTTGATGGAGACAGGCTGTCCTTTCCTTTCATATTTTATTACTGATGGTTATAATTATGAGGGGTCCTGGGTGCTCTCGGAGCTTAGTTGTTTCCTTGCAGATGTTTCATTACCCAAACTAGGTAGCATTCTTAGTTTGGGTAATGAAGCATCTGCAACAAAACAACCAAGCTCAGAGAGCACCAAGCAGCCTTCATTTCAACCCCAAGCTACAAATATTCTCCAGTATTCTTTTTGCTGACATTGGGCCAGTAATGTACTGAGCTGTTCTGACTGCACATTGTCTCACTAATCCAAATAAATTCCAAGCACATTTGAAAGTTGGGGAAAAATCACCTAAATCCTCAGAAAGTAATTATTTGTTCCTGTGGTAATACTGTCTCTTAATATATGAGTCAGTGTGCGTGTGTATGTGTGTGTGTGTGTGTTTTCATTTCTTGGGGTCTTTGATTTCTTGGGCTCTTTAATACCCTCCTTACCACATTGAAAATAGCAATAGCAATAGCACTTAGACTTATATACCGCTTCACAGTGCTTTTTACAGCCCTCTCTAAGCAGTTTTACAGAGTCAGCATATTTCCCCCAACAATCTGGGTCCTCATTTTACTGATCTCGGAAGGATGGAAAGCTGAGTCAACCTTGAGCATAGTGAGATTTGAACTGCCAAATTGCAGGCAGCCCGCAGTCAGCAGAAGTAGCCTGCAGTACTGTACTCTAACCACTGAGCCACCATGGCTCTTCAAATGATGTGTATTGTACTGGGATGATACCAAGTGGGTAAAACTGATTTAGCTAATAGAAATTATGCTGCAATAATGGTGTCAATAGTAATCCTATTCAGGAAAACAATATGACAATGAGAACATTAAATAGCATTATGGCCTGTTCACACAGTAGTGACACCATGTTGAATTGTGGTCAGTGTCTGGTTTATGTGTCAATTTAGTAATTACATTTCTCCACAGCAGTAGAAAACATGGTATTTTGATCTCCCTTTCTCTTCTAAAGCCTGCTTTCCATAATCACTTCTAGTCTGATACCTTATTCATAAATTGGGGCATCTTCAAACTGGCCAGTTCACATTTGCATCTCCACTAGTCTCACAGCTGCTGTGGCATTTTTAGTCAATCAGGCATCCTGTAACCAAAGTCAAGAAAGGGAGACATCTAGTCAAGATGAAATTTTAAAGGAGCATTTTAGTAAAGGGTCTTTAATTCACATCTTTGTAATTTGGAAAATATTGAAGGATAGGTCTTGGAATCTTGTGAAAGACTGTGCTGTCCAACCTTGAAATCTGATCAAGCAGTTATACAAAGAAATGAGCAACCGTAACAATAAAAGCACTTCCTTCCAGCTACATGACTCACAACTCTTTTGCATAAAGCTGATGAGAAAGTCACAAGCTGTCTGAAAAGTTTTGTTTCTACCTCTGTTCCATCCCTACCGTTTGCTTAACAAATAAGTATTCTTTGCAAAATCATAGACAGGGAAAAATTTGCCAGCTGGTTTCTAGGAGGCAGGCATTCCACAGAGCAAGAATTGTCTAGGCCGTGAATGCTCTGGTTAAAAACATAGTGGGAAAACTCTGATATAAACCAGCTTGGGAAGAAAAGATCAATCATTTGTAGAAAGCTCAGGAATAACTAATAAAGTATCTACGTTTAAACCTTCATCTTCTGATTATATGAATCTTGAATAGAATCTTTAATTTCACATTTTTAGCCCTTGGAGAATACAGAGAATAGGCCATACAAGTGGGATTAATATATATATATATATATATATATATATATATATATATATATATATATATATATATATATATATATATATATATATATATATATATATATATATATATATATGTAGTACATCCTTGGCTAACTGATTTTACATTTTTTAGCTTCTGTGGTTAGGGTGCTGACAAGCCACTCTTGTCTTTTTCCAGAATAAAATAAAAATCTAAGAACTGAGTTTTATTCTATTCCACTCTCTAATTCCATTTTAAAAAAAATAGCACAGTGGAATGTTTGAAAGAAATTATGCAAAGGAGGATTGGAGTCTATATGTCAGTAGACCAGGGCCATTGGAATGAGAAGCCAATAAAAAGAAAGATCCAACTTGAAAAAGAGCCAATTATAGCTGGTAGATATGAAAAAAAAAAGAAACCCCCCCCCCCCCCAATATTCCTTTTCCCCTGGTGCTTCTCTATGGGTGAGGCAGCTTGATAACTTCTTTATTTAAGCCCTGCCCCACTTTTCCCAGTCATATGATTAGACAATAGCTATTTTTATGGACTTGAAAAAATTCCAAAAACCACATTCTGTTTACTTTCCCTAACTTATCTGATTGTTATTCAAAATTTTGTGGTTATTGATGTTCATCTTGGGTTGTTTAGAGGGGGAGCAACACTTAGTTGTTTTAGATTAGAAAGACTTTTTAAAATGTTCTTTGTACTGTGTCCAGGATCTCCTGAACATAATAATGGTCTTGAACTAATAAAGAGGTAGTTGTTCTGGAGAATCTTAAAGATATATTAGCTAAGATCACTTAACATGTCTGACCTAATCAAGACCATCGTTTGCATACTGCCTAATAACTAAACTTTGTGACAAATTGCCTCTGTATGTGCATTGATTTGTAAGAGTTTGTTAACTGGAAAAAGCATGATGAAAAGAAATTGTGGTTTTGTAGTTTGTGAATTTGGAAAGTTTATATGCAAATGCTAACAACACTATTTTCTCCTCTATATTTAGTCTCTAGCAGCTCCGATAAAAAAAAAAAAGGATAGGAGAAAATTTCATTCATTTAATGTCTTAAAAAAAATAAGAATTTACTATAAAGTTCACATTTCCTTTTAAATGCAATGGAAGGCAACTGAGATTTGAACAATTTGAATGTGTAAGCAAAGAAAATTGGAGCTGAGTAACTCTTCAACTTTATCTACTGATGACTTACTCAGTCACCCTCTCTTTTTCAACCTCTTCCATTTTCTTTGTGAATTTGCTTTACATTTGATTCTCCTATTCATAGGACCAAACCATCTCAACACTCTTTCTTACTCAATACTTTTTTTTGCATTTAATCCACACTTACTCAGTATTCATTCATTTTTGCCCTATCATCTATTTTATTATCTTTACATGTTAAATTCCCCATTCTGATTAAATTCAGTCTACTTTTGGGTATATTAATATGCCCAATTTTCATTTCCATATACTTAATGGTTCTATAGCACACTTAAACAGAAATGTTTTTGTTCTGTCAACAAACATTCATTTTTCTCAGCAAATATGCAGTACCACTTAGTACCTTTCTGCCATCATTTGCTCATCTTCAAATCTCTTTCCCACTTCCCTATGTTTAGTAAACGTTATAACAGGGTGCACAAATTTATCTACATATAGGGGTTTTTGCCATTTAAATAAAACTTGCAATTCTTCACTCAATTCCCCTACCAAATACCTTGATTTATGTTAATGTTCAGTCCTCTATGTATAGCATACAATTTATCTAACATTTATTCAAATCCTTAGTATCCTCAGCCAACCACTTGGCATCAACTGCAAACAAAAATATGCATCCTTTGAATTCCTAACCAATACACATATAACATTGTCAGAAACATTTGTTTATATAATTGTTCACAGATTCTTTGAACAACCAAAGCAGCAGCATACCCAGAATCTCCATACTTTTATTAAAACAATAAAAACACTATTGTTGTCCGCATTTCCAGATACAAAAGAAGCAGATATAGTTTTGCAACATTGCCTTACTTTCTTCCATCAGGCTGATTCCATCTCCTTTCACCCATGGATGCCACTGAACTACACTGGAATCACAGATCATTGTTTCACTGTTCAATCATTCACTAAGCATTCCATTTATTTTCACATGTGCTTTACTTCTTTCATACAATATACTGGTATTTTTAATCAGTAACTGCCCTTCGCTTATTTATGTAAAGCATTGCATAATTCAAGTCTATTCACTTTATCATGTGTGTTCCCCAAATCAATACACTTCCAATAAAACTTCTAACACACATTCATGCATTTCCCAAAATTCTGATGAACAGCAACAATTGAGTCCAGCATTTCTCAATCTCAGCAACCTCAAGACATTTGGACTTTAGCTCCCAGAATCCCCACAGTGAACATGCTCACTGGGGGAATTCTGCAAGTTAAAGACTATGCATCCTAAAGTTGCTGAGATTGAAAAAAACACTGATGTTGACTTACTACTCTTTGCCTGGCACAAAGTTGCACTGTATTTTGATCATTGCTGTGTCTGACATCATTTTGATCAGAAACAGTGAAATGCTTTCCTGGGCATTAATCACTCTGTTATAAAGGTGACGGTAAAGGTTTCCCCTGTCGAATTGTGTTCCACTCTATGGGGTGGTGCTCATCTCTGTTTCTTAGCCAAGGGCTCTAATATTGTCCAAAGATATTTTCATGGTCATATGGCCAGCATGGCTATATGCAAAGACACTTGGAATGCTGTTCCCATCAAAGTGGTACCTATTTATCTACTCACATTTGCATGCTTTCGAACTGTTAAGTTTGCAGGAGCTGGGGTAAGTAACAGGAGCTCAGTCTGTCACAAGACACTTGGGTCTCAAAGCTGGGCTATCAGCTTTCCAGCAGAGAAACTCAGCATCTTTAAGCACTAAACCATTGCATCTCTCACCCTGTAATGTTTACATTGATTCTCAAAACTTTTCCTTTTGTACAGGAAGAAAATAATAACCCCATACCAGCATTCTCCCTATTAGTTTTATTGTGTTCATACTTCTTAAAAGAGTCATACAGCCGCTCAGTACAAACTAAATCTATATTTTACTAGTTCTCCTGTTAGACAGTTGACACTTTCGACCTCACTATTTTTCAACATACTCACAACATTTATGACTTACTCTTTTTTATTTTTAAAATGGGCACTTACCTTTATAACATTCATTTCAACTCCACTCAGTCGCATATAAATCTCTAAAATGTTCCTTCCAACATTCCCTCAACTCAATGTCATCCCAAATACTATTACTTTTAATTTCATTTACTCTTCTGGAGGCTTTCCCTGCTCCCTCTTCCAAAACATTTTATTTCCATCAAAATCATTCTGTATTTTCTCTGCCTCTTTTGCTGTTAACTATTCCTTCTCTTTAGCTACATTCTTTGCAATTTGCTTTTTCTCCACATCTTATCCTGTATCTCATTGTCTTTTAGAGGAATTCTTCTCTTATATGCATTTCTTTTTATCCACAGCCTTTTCCAATTCACAATAGCACCAAACATCTTCATAGAGTTCATTAGCATAACTCCACATATTTCTGTGGCAGTCTGTAATTTAATAATTTTTCATTGTATCCCAGACAGCTTTCATATCCTTTTTTTTAAAAGATCCACTTTTGGATCTTTGTCTTGGCAGGTTAATCAATCTTTTTTTAAATTACAATTTTCATTGAATTGAAAAGATAAAAACAATACAAATAGAAAAAAACAAAGAAAATAAATAGGGAATAAGAAAGAAAATAGAAAAACAAAAAATACAAGAAGAGGAGGAGGGATTTATAAGGAAATGCTTCCAATATTTTTGACAGCAGTTATACTGTACATGCATTTATATTTTACTTTTTGTCTTTAACATTTCATCATAATTTCCCTTTTTTTCATAAGCTACCCTTTCCAATCTTAAACTCATAAATCACAAGTCAAGTTTTTTTAGCAAAATGGCTGAAAAGGGTCTCCAGTCATTGCTAATATAGTTGTTGATCTTTCTCTACTTGAATAAGTTGTATTAATCAGGGAAACTCTTTAATTTCAGACATTTGTAATGGAAGAGTGTAGATGTGCTGTATATTGGAGACCCTTCACCGTGGATCTAAGTCAGGGATGGGCAATTAATTTTCCCAAGGGGCCACATGAGAAACTGGGACTATTGTGGAGTGTTTTGCTGTCTCACCCCATCCCCCAACCGGGGTGGGTTCTACTTATCTTTACCACCGGTTCGCATCACGCCTGCACAGATCACCTATGATGACGTCTGGGTCAGTGGGCAGAACCTCCCGCTGGTTTTACTACCAATTCTTGCGAACCGGTCTGAACCAGGGGCAACCCACCACTGCCCCAACTGTCATCGCTCTGCCCCCTGATGCCAATGTGACTGATGCTGTGGGCCAGATTGGGATCCTCCATGGATGACATGTGACCTGCAGGCTGTAAAATGCCTAGGTCTGATTTAAGTCATATCTGTATCCTAAGAGGTGGGGCTTCAATCTATGTTTCAACTCCTCTGAATTCTTCCCATTGCAGATGCCTCTACACTCATTACCTCTGTATTTTTCATTACAAGTAATCCTCCTTTAGCAGCTTCCTTGTTTAGTGACTGTTCAGGGTTATGGCAGGGAGGAAAAGATAACTTTATGACCAATCCTTACATTTATGACATCTGCAGATCTGTAATGCTGAAGTAAGCTCATAAGCACAGTCAGAGTTTCACTAAGCAACTGTTTTGCTTATCGACCAAATTGCTAGTCCCAATTGTGGTCACTGAACAAGAACTTCATTTATTTGCAAAATCTTTCACCATAAACGTATCAATTATGCTATTATATTTATACCATGTTGACATACATGTTTTCTTCTGTTTCAAACAGATATTCAAAAAAATATTTAAAACAAACCTTTTTCATCAGTCATCGTTCTCATAACATTTTGGGTCTCCAAATTGTGAGTGATTTCTGAAAGCCACAGATGTTTCCAGTTGTAAGCAGCTACATCAGCTCAGAAGTAGAGGCAGTTTGCTGACCCTCACCCAGGTTCTGCTTTGCAATTGGTCTCATGGCAGATGTTTATCAACAGCAGATGTTTGTCAACAACAATTTTGTGAATGGGTCAGATTGCCTAGCATTTTAGCAATCTTTCCAACAGAGACATGGGAAAGAAAGGTCTAAGTTTAATGATTATGTTGGGGGAAAAGCAAAAAGATGTCCATTCTGATTGAAAGGGGCTAAAATAGAAGTGTAACATTGGTCTCTCTCAGCCTTAATGATTATATTGGCTGTGTGGATCAAAGATGCAACTCACTAATAGGCATCTTGTTGTGTTCATCATAATAAACTCCAGCTCTTTAGGACCTCATTGTAGGTGTCTGTCTTCTTGTGAAAGGGTGGAAGTTAACTTAGCTACTGTATAAATGAGTATAACGAAAATGGTGCCCAGGGACACATTTGGTCTTCATTAAAAAGAGCTCAGTAGCTATTTTGTCATTTTTCTTGTTTGTCATAAAAATAAATACACTTTAATAGATGATCTAACTGAGCAGGCTTTGGCAACAAAATGGACTGTGCCCCATTATATCTATGATGTGTGTAATTTAAAGCAAGGCAAGAATATTAAAACATTTCCATTTTGTTCATGAGAGAAAATGACAAAGATTTAGATTCTGATTGCCAAGGAATGAAAAAAACAGGACATTTTCAGAGAGTGCTTTAAATCATGCATTCCATTATATGGAGTTCAGGCTATAAATGGTCTATTTCAGGATGATTAATCATGTTGAGGTATTTTTTTTCCAGATCCAAAGTTTGCATTTGACTAAAAAAAAATGTTTTATGAGGAAAGGAGATGCTTAAGCACCTTAATAGATTGTACAAGGGCCAGAAAGGAATTTTGAGGGCATTTCCCGTTCTCTTACAGGTCAAAATTACCATCAGTTAGAAAGATTTAAAGAAGACATTGAAGAGCCCAAGGGAAATTCTGTGGCTGATGAGAAAGAGTTTGATTTCAACACAAGGGCATTTGTGGATTCTGACGTTGATAATATAAATAAGAGGAGTAGTTGAGTTGTCATTTAATAAGCATATCAGGTTCCATAACTAACTTTAGGCACTTATATGATGGATCTATCTACTTTCTCCAGGACTTGGTAGCAGCCCAATGGAAAGATCACATTTCCAGGGGAATGGTAAATGAACTGATTCCTTTCCTTTTCACGAAGGACTGTATGTTTGGTTTTAATGTTATTTTTTAAAAAACACACCACTATATAACATTTAGAAGTTGTTATATAACCCAGCAGGGAGCAAAAGAATATATATATGTATATATGTATATATATATATGTATATATGTGTGTGTGTGTGTGTGTGTGTGTATATATATATATATATATATATATATATATATATATATATATATATATATATATATATACTTATGTGTATATATATATACTTACTATATATACATATAGTAAGAAAATTGATATATATATATATATATATGTATATGTATGTATATATATATATATATATATATATATATATATATATATATATATATATATATATATATATATATATATAAAAACAGAAAAGCTTCCAGTGGTTTAGAATCATTGGTTTTGCAATGCAGTCTCTCTTGCTAGTATTGTTTATGCTAGACATTGCAGAAGGAAAACAATACTATTCTAACATTCCTTCTTTACAATGTCCTTTCTCTGTATGGCTCAGAGTTATCTGGAACATCAGTGTCATTTTCCCCCTATTGTAAATCTTCACAATTGGCGATCTGAAGCATACTTTTTTTAATCATTATACTGTGGTAATGTCCCATAGCAATGAAACTGCAAAGCAGTTTCACAGATTAGATGATACCACAGAGGTAGCTGCAGCATCTAATCATAAACTACTGGGTAGGTATGTTCTCCCTAAACAAGGTCACCTGGATGGAATCTGGGAGGCCTTGATAAGGTTTCCGCCTTGCCTTGCCTCGCCTTGCCTCGCCTTGCCTCGCCTAGCTAGAATTTATGAAGGAAACCCAATGTATCTGAAGAGGCTTAGGTGGGAAAAATTATTTGGTAGTTCATTGTAAGCTGGACAACTCATCATTTTAAACTTTATATGATGTTTTCAAATGTGTTTCCTATTGACATTTTATTCACAGTACTCTTCACACATACATATATGCACAAAAGTTTTGTAGAAATGAAATATTACATGGAATATTTCGTCCAGTAATTAAAATAGTAAAGAGAAAAAAGCCCATCGTACATTGGCCAAAGAAAGAACATTTTCAAAAAATTAAAAACTCTGCAAGGAGATGTGTAAGCATGAATAATACACACATAAAATGTTATATGAAGTAATCCATAAATTAGTGAAATTGTCTAGTCTATTCTACTTGACTACATAATACAGTATGTTAAATTGCCTTCTAGTTTTCTAGTTCCCTGTCTTATTGACAAAAGACATTGTTTATGAATGAAGATTTTCCATGGTTGAAGACTCAATAAATCTGAATGAACATCATTCACAGATGACTGCTCATCTCTGAAATACATTAGGGCATATATATTGAATTTTGCCATGCAAATTAAGCAAAACCACAATGACAAAAAGGCATGCACTGTCATCCATCATATTCAAGCAAATATTAGAGAAATTATGATAGTCATGTGCAAAGCAAAGATACAGATTAGCTGTAGTTCTATGACCCGCCTCTGACTTCTAATTTAGTCCTCAGTAGCCGGGAGAGAAGTGTCCTGTGAAGAAATTGTGAAGGATGTTATATTAAACACTCTTCTTTCCTCTAAACTGTGAAAAGGAACAGCTCTCACATGGTTTTGCATAATGGTTTGTCTCATTGTTATTTGTAACCTATTAATTAGCTCCCTGCTTCCTTCTATAAAAGCACATAGTTTCTTAGTCTACTGAAAAAAGAAAAGAAAAAGAATAGATAATCAGTCATATGAAATTTTAATTGTGGCAAGTGAATAGATGGCTTTCTGGGGTGCTGATGTCATAGATGTCTTCACCACTTACTCCAACTAATTTTGAGGAAAGGTGGCATTTGGAATGCTGATCATAATTCAATATGCTAGTTAAGTTATAACATTCACTTTTTGAAGATACATATTGTCTTATGGACATATACTCTCATTGTATAAGCCAAGACCAACCTTTCAATATTTAAGTATACCTGGATTCCTAGTCCAGAGGGATTTCACCTAACAGTAAATCCAGGGATTAGAAAGTGGAAGTTTTTTTTTTTCCTGAGGTTCCTAGAGGAACCAGCTTGATTATAATTTTGGGGAAATGAGCCATTAACTTGATTTCAACAACTTCAAAGTTCTACTCCTAGTCAGTAGACATACGTTAAATGCATTCACCATTTTGGTTCTACTGTAAAAGTCATACTTAGATTGCACAGTATAGTGTTCAGTGCCTTCCTATATTCCTGTTAGCAGATAAATGAAGAACATGAAACATACATTGTTTTCTTTCTCTCCCATACTGCTCACATAAAATAAACTTTTTTAAAAAAATGTGATTCCACATTATTTTATTCCAGTTCCAGGTCTGGTACATATTATCCTAGAGCAGGAATGCTTGTAAATCCAGGAGTACCACATCCATCCTGAAAGCCAGTGTAATGTAGTGGTGAAAGCAATGTCCTATGACTGGGGAGCTCAGGGGTTTGTTTTTTGTTTGTTTGTTTGTTTGTTTTTTAATTTGACTTATATGCCGCCCTTCTCCGGAGACTCAGGGTGGCTTACAATGCGTTAAGCAATATCCTTCATCCTTTTGTATATTTATACAAAGTCATCTTATTGCCCCCACGATTGGGTCCTCAATTTACCTACCTTAGAAAGGATGGAAGGCTGAGTCAACCTTGAGCCTTGGCGAGATTCGATCCTGCAGTAATTGCAGGCAGCTGGTCTTAATAACCAGCTTAATAACAGGGTGCCTTAGACCACTGTACTACCAAGGCTCTTGGTAGTACAGTGGTCTAAGGTTCATTACACTGTTACACTTGGTTCATTACACTTGGTTCATTACACTGTTAATCATAAAAACTCAGCATGGGACACTCTCTCATTCTGCCCAGCTGGGGAATACAATGAAGAGAGATCTCCATATTAGCTGCCTTGAACTTCTAGAAAAAGGGCAAGATAGAAATCTCAGAAATAGATACATTTTCCAACACACCATAGCTAACTGTTACTGAGCTTTCTTTAGGTCATTCCTGATGTCAGAATATTTGACACGTGTGTGTGTGTGTGTGTGTGTGTGTGTGTGTGTCTGGTGAAGTGCTCATGTGATATTGGGGTTGCTTAATGGTAAAACAAATGCAGTCATTTGTTTCAAATGCAGAAATTAGGAAACATAAATATTCTTAATTCCTGGGAAGCAAATGTACTAATTTTGCAAAATTCAATACACATGATTAATTTTCCAAAACTTTGGCTGATGGATTCTTTTTCCTTTAAACGGAAGAAAGTATGTTAATTTTGCCACATTAATCTATTGTATACATATGAGCAGTGTGGTGGCCTAGCGGTGAAGAAGACGCTGTCCTCCTGTTTGGAGGAAGGTTGAGAATTCAATTCCAGGCAGTGACAGATGTTTCTCTATCGGGACACAAAGAGAAAATATTTGCTGCAAACTCCACAAAGGGGTTAGGAAGGGCATCTGGCAAGTAAGCGCTCAGTTCCATTCAGTCTCCCCAACCCTACCCTGAAACAAGGAATTACAGAGTTGTAAAAAGAAAAAAAAAATCTATTGTATACCTATCATAAATCTGTTCATGCAAGAAGTTAAAACTTGTATAAACTATGCCATACGACCTATACGGAAGAAGGGATGGGCTCTGGAGCTATGAACACAAAATTGTCTGCTCTTCATCTCCAGAAGGTACCATTTGTAAGTGGAAAGCCAGGAATGGTTGTCTCCTAATCATCCACCGTATTACATCCCTCATACCAGTATCAATCCTTTTTATTGGTGGCAGCTGCTGATCTTTATTTTCGTCAGCCACCAACATTGGCTATCCTAATTCATTACACTCATCAGCTTCTGGGGGAAGAATGTTTAGATTATGTCTTACTCTTATTTCTTATTTACAAAGATAAAAGTTATGTTTTATTCCAGTAGGAAACTACTAGAATTCTATTTTATTCTTGGGTATAATAATAAGGTATTGAACTCTGGCAGAATTTTTCCTTTCCTTTTTACACCAAAGAGAATCAAGTTGGGATAATTTTGAATTTGTTTTTCACTTCTTTCTGACTCTCAGGGAAAAGTTGATGTCTATGTAAACCACCTTTGTATTCCTTCTTTGGGGTTATTCATGTGTTGTTCTACGTAAGGCAAATGAGAGTCAGTTTGGTATAATGATTAAAGCACCCGGCTAGAACCTATGAGTTCTAGTCCCACTTTAGGCATGAAAGCCAGGTAGGTAACCTTGGTCTAGTCTAAGGTGACCAGACGTCCCGCTTTTGGCGGGACAGTCCTGCTTTTGAGCAATTTGTCCCGCGTCCCGCGGCGTTTTAAAAAAGTCCCGATTTTTCATTCTGCCTCCTGGTTCCCGCTGCCTCCTGAATCCCCGCTGATGGCTAGAGGGAAAAAACCTGTTTAAACTCTTGCCGCGGGGCTTCAAAGGGCCGCCCTACGTTAATTAGCTCGGCTTCCCCCTCTCAGCTGATTTGCACAGGGCTCTGTTCTTGCTAAATTGCTCAGTTTTTTTTTCCTCTTTGTGCAAACCAAGCTCAAAACGAAACTGAAAATAAAACAGGCTGTTGGCTTTGCGGTTTGCTTGCAACGTTGGAAAATTAGGCAGCAGATTTATTTTCCTTTTCCTCACCAAAAAAGGTAAGTGCAAACAATGGAAAATTATTTAGGGCAAAAGAGGAGAGTTCAAGATTTTAAAACACAAAAGAAAAAAAAGCTCTTTTTAACTAGGGAATTGTAATAATTGAGATATTATTAATTGTATACTGTGTTGAAAGCAGAAATGGTTAAGTTGTGGTTTGGAGGAATATATGGGGGAAATTATTTGGTTTATTATTATTGGTAAGTATAATTAATTGATTTGTAAGAAATTGGATTGCATGGAAATAATTGGAATATTCATGTTCATATTGATTAATATACAAAAAAGATAGTTATATAACTAATTGATTTATATTAAAATGTTGAATTTGTATTAAACAACTGTATTACATAATTACATAATTAACCAATGTGAGGATCGATATAAAAATAGATGACAATGGGAAGGGGTATAAAATAGAATAGAAGGGAAAAATTGAATTTGATTAAGATTAGAGATGAGGATGAAGGGTAAAATTGTTTTTTTAAAAAAATAGATGAGGAATAAATATGGCAAAAAGGAAATATAGAAATTGTAAATTTAATTGAAATGACTAAACACTGTTTAAATTTGTGAACCAGCCAAATATTCTGTTCAAAGAAAATACATTGTATGTATGTGTGTTTCTAATTATTGCTATTTATTCATATTTGTTCTCTTTTATTCTTTAAAGTTTAACAATTCATTCTTTATCTTAATATCTTTATATTTGTTTGGGGTTGGCTTTCTTCCCTTTCATCTTTTTTATTGTACAGCAATCTTTCTCCTCAAACCTACCACCTCTCTTTTCTTTCCTTCTTACTTACTCTTCCCCCCCCTCTTCTTCTCCTCACTACTTCCTCTTCCTTTCTCCTTCTCCTCCTCTCTTCCTTCCTCTCTTAACCGTCACTCCTACTCTAATTTCCCTTCCCTTCCTTCATCCCTCTCTATTACTGTATCCTTTTATGCATATGGACTACTCAGAGGGCTGAAAAAGTTATTTTTGACTGGTCCTCGTACTTTTGACCAGTCCTCGAACTTACGACTGTCCTCACATTTTACATTTTTGCCCTATCTTGTCATCATGGTGAAGAGAAGCAGTTGTGAAATGAGTGACATGGTTGTTAAGAATGCTGCACGGGCATAAATGTGAGGATGGTCATAAGTGTGAGGACCAGTCAAAAGTGTGAGGACCTGTCAGAAATGACTTTTTTCAGCCCTCTGGTTAGTCCTTTTGTGCATATGGACTACTCAGAGGGCTGAAAAAGTTATTTTTGACTGGTCCTCGCACTTTTGACCAGTCCTCGAACTTACGACTGTCCTCACATTTTACGTTTTTTGCCCTATCTTGTCATCATGGTGAAGAGAAGCGGTTGTGAAATGAGTGACATGGTTGTTAAGAATGCTGCACGGGCATAAATGTGAGGATGGTCATAAGTGTGAGGACCAGTCAAAAGTGTGAGGACCTGTCAGAAATGACTTTTTTCAGCCCTCTGGTTAGTCCTTTTGTGCATATGGACTACTCAGAGGGCTGAAAAAGTTATTTTTGACTGGTCCTTGCACTTTTGACCAGTCCTCGAACTTACGACTGTCCTCACATTTTACGTTTTTGCCCTATCTTGTCACCATGGTGAAGAGAAGCAGTTGTGAAATGAGTGACATGGTTGTTAAGAATGCTGCACGGGCATAAATGTGAGGATGGTCATAAGTGTGAGGACCAGTCAAAAGTGTGAGGACCTGTCAGAAATGACTTTTCAGCCCTCTGAGTAGTCCCTATACACACAGCCATGGCCACCCGGTCACATGACCAGCTAGCCACGCCCACCCAGACATTGACCAGCTAGCCACGCCCACAAAATAAGCCACGCCCACAATGTCCCTCTTTACCAATGTTAAAATCTGGTCACCTTAGTCTAGTCCAAGGGTCAGCAACCTGCGGCTCTGGAGCCGCATGTGGCTCTTTCACTCCTCTGCTGTGGCTCCCTGTCAAAATACCACTCAAAATATGTGTCACAACTGTCAATGTGTGACACCCACCGGCACGCAATTTATTGAGCTTTTCAACCCCCAGTAGGCTAACCATGGATAAATCCAAGAAAAGAAAAGTTTCAGAAGAAAACAGAATGTTTAATTCAACTATATATGCTAGTTGTGTGGCCGCTCAAGAAATAGTCAGGCACGGGAAGGGTTTTATGGCTCCCGGTGTTTTCTTTTCTGTGGGAAACAGGCCCAAATGGTTCTTTGAGTCTTAAAGGTTGCAGACCCCTGGTCTAGTCACTCTTCCCCAACCTTACAAAGCAGGTAATGGCAAATGACTTCTAAATTCTTGCCACGAAACCTGCAGGGACTTGTCTAGACTTCAAAAAACAATAATTAATAAATAACCCACACAATTATAGGGCAATTGGAATGAAAGAGATGATTAGAACTATATAGAACTTAATTTCTGGATTAAAATAAGCAGTGAAGATGAGAAATCTTCTAGCAGTAAATACTTGTTTTTATTTGCAGCTTATTGGCTTTCACGTATGGCTTATCTTTTAAGAAATGTCTACAAACTATTTAAATCTGAAAGCAAAAATATGTGCAAATAGAATATTGCCATTGAATAAATAAAAGACATCAGATAGACATGCATTCATCTGTGTTAATCTTTGCATTAGCCCTAGAATTTTGCTACAAAAATAGAGAAAATAGATTTAAAAAGGAAGGTCTAAAAGAGAAACTCTAACAACTCATTGGATATAATTTTACCTCTACAAGTATTTATCTTTTTTTTTTTTCCAGAAAACTGATTAACAGATTATGAGCTAATCTTTTGTTAAGAAACAAAAATGTGAAATTATAAGATAGTGGAAATAATGAAGAAAATGATTAAAACAATTTCAAAAACCTTAAGAAGGTAGAAGTGCTAACACTTTCTTTGCGTTTATCTTTTCACAGTAGGAAAGAACACTTTTTAAGATAATTAAGAAAAGGGATGGAGATTGATCCTAAAAGCCCACTTTATCATTTTAAACAAATTCAGGTCTCCAAGGCCAGGCAAATTATATCTACAGGATACTGAAAGGTATCTCAGAATTTACTATAATCTCTGGAAGCTACTGGGGAAATAATAAAGTACAAAATCCTAGGAAAAAAAAGCAAATATAAACTCAGTTTGAAAAATGGGATGAGGAGGACCCTAAAAAGTTAAAGAGACTGCTACAGATAGCAAATACCTTTAGTTCAGTTAAGTATTTGACGAGATCTCCTATTATAATCTTTTGGACAAACTGATGGGTATTGAATAGACAGTGGCTGAGCAAATAGACAGATATGTAGAAAAGACAGATGGTTCTGCAATGAAGAATTGGGACAGATGGTTCTGCAATGAAGAATTGGGATCCCACAGGAGTCTATTTGCTGGCTATTACTATTCAACATTTTTATTAATGGCCCATGTAATGGAGTAGAAGGGATTCTTATCAAATGTACAGATGACACCTAGCTACAGGATTGGCTAATGCCTTGGAAGACAGAATTGACATTCAGCTTCTTGAGATGCCTGAATATTGTTCAGATTCAAAGGAATTATGATCAGCAGTGACAGGTATACAGGAGCGTGTCAGGACAGGAAAAAACAAACAAAGTGCAGATATGGAATGGACTTACCTGGCAGCAACAGCAATAGTACTTAGACTTATATACCGCTTCATAGTGCTTTATATCCTTCTCTGAGCGGTTTACAGAATCAGCAAATTGCCCCCAACAATCTGGATCCTCATTTTACTGACCTCAGATGAAAGGTTGAGTCAACCTTGAGCCATTCAAGATCAAACTGCTGGCAATCAGCAGAATTAGCCCGCAATACTGCATTCTAATCATTGCACCATCCACGGCTTGTGGTGTATTCTCATGCACCACATAAAGAGCCTTAGTGGCGCAGCAGACTAAAGTGCTGTTAAGTAACACCAGCTGCCTGCAATTACTGCAAGTTCAAATCTCACCAGGCTCAAGGTTGACTCAGCCTTCCATCCTTTCGAGGTAGGTAAAATGAGGACCCAGTTTGTGGGGGCAATAAGCTGACTTTGTATAAAATAGAACATCGCTTGGGTGGGGGGGCGAAAGCCCTACTAAGCAGGTATATACAAAAGTATGAAGGCTATTGCTTAACGCCTTGTAAGCCGCCCTGAGTCTCTGAGAAGGGCAGCATATAAATCGAACCAATAAATAAATAAATAAATAAATAAATAAATAAATAAATAAATAAATAAATAAATAAATAAATAAATAAATGCATTCTCACAATGCATGTGAGAAGAATTCAAGAATGCAATTGGATCACTGGTTGAATATGCAAGCAGTGTGATGCAACAAGCAAAGGGATCAATCAGATTCGGGCTGCTTTAAGTGTTGGCTCTGGAAAACTACTTGATTTTTATCTTCTTGATTCTTCTGAATAACTCTTCTTCTTGATCAATCCTCCAGATACTTGAAGATAGCTATCACATTATGCTGCAGTCTTCTTGCCTACAAGCTAAACTTACCCAGCATCTTAAACTTATTGTATGCTTTTCTTTTCTTATTTGCTTTCCTCTGGACATGCTCTAATTTGTCAGTAGCCTTTTTAAAATACAGTGCTCAGAACTGAATTCAATATTCTAAATGTGATGTGACCAATGCAGAATAGAGAAGGAAACTGAGTCCTTTGATCTTGTCATTATATTTTGATTGATACAGCCTAGGAACTGCATCTGTATTTGCTATATCACATTGCTGATTCATGCCCAGCTTGTGTTCCTTAGGCCACCAGATGCTTTTTGCATGAACCACTGCCCAGTATTGTGCCATCCATCCTATATTCATATTTTATTTTTTTCCATAGTCAGATATAGATTTTGCATTTGTTCCTGTTGAAATTCATTCTGCTAATTTCTGCCTATTGAAGCAGATTATCCCAGTTGTCCTGAAATGTGAGAATCTCTTCTAAGGCTTGTAGCATTAACAATAAAACTGATATTGATATTGAAAGAATATTCATTTTTGTTGTTTTCTACTTTTTTATCTGCATTTAATACCACAAGGCACTTACATAATAAAATATTAAAAATCTAAGCATATTATATACATATCATTGCATCAAAATAACATAATGTATTAAACCTTGAGAACATGGTGCAATATGGTTAGATTTAATATGTCAAAGGAGTAAACTAGTTCCATATTAATATTTTTGGAGGTACTTTCAGTTCCTACAAATATCCGTCATTTATTGCACTATTTTTTTCTGTTTTTATTAGCACTGCAATGCTTTTGGTTGTACATTATAAAATAAAATAAAAAAGAGAAAAAAAGGCGATCTATTCTGAATTGCTATCTTTGCGTAGCCTGAAAAAAAAATTATTTAATCCCTCCTCCAAGTCATTTAAAAGTACATGTTGAAAAGAATTGGCTTCTGTGGTTATGCTATTCAACTCTTCCAATTTAACATAGAGCATTGTCATATATTTGTTCAGTACAATTGCTGTATCTCCCTCATGTCCATTTTGTCTATAGAAGCTCAGCAGGTCCATACACATTTAAGAGGCTCTCCAGTATTGGAACCTATTCACTCTCTTCCAAGGAAAAGCCTTTGAAAGAAAAGGTGGCTTTTTTTCTTTAATCCTTTTAGAAATATTCTGGATTGTTACTCTTCTTCCTGGCATATCTCTAAATATGCTCCATTTATTAGAAAATAGCTTTGTTTGTTTTACTTTAGAAAATCTGTCTGCACTACACAGTGATTTCAACTGGAAAGAAAACACTGAGGAGAATCTGTTTGAAATAGGGTCAATTGGCTGGGCCTCCTTTGAGCACCATCAATGACTTTGTATGATCTTTTCTTCACAGAGGCCTTTTATCTGCTGATAAAAGTTCAAGACAATACCACACATTCCCCCCCCTTTTTTTTCTGATAGTATCATTTTAACTGTGTGTAGATGGAGAAAAAGACATCACAGAGGGGTAGCTCTGTGAAAAATGCATAGCAACATTGCTAGGTAAATAAAGGCAGGCTTCTAGCTAGAAAGAATACTGAAATAACAGACTGTCAGTATAAACAACTGCATCAAAGCTATGCCTGTTTTGACTGATCCTTCTAGCCAACAGCATCAGGAAGCAAGCTGGTGAAATGAAAGATCCCAGCAGAAAAAGAGGTCGAACCTATAGACAAACTCAAAAGGAGAGAATTGGGTGGGTCCCTGTGCTTCTCTTATATGTGGTTTAGAGTTGCAACAAGGTCAGGAAATAGCTAAATAAACAACAGGGGTAGAAGTAGATCCTTCCAGGGGAACAGAGCAAAGAAAGGTAGGCTGAATAGCAAGGGAAACTGAGGTCTATATGATTTTACCATTGGCGTCCCAGTCTGATTATTAAGAAGAATTTTGAAAAGCTGTGAATAAAATGATTAAGAAACAGGTCATGTAAAACGTGTAAAATGGGACCAAAATTTCTAGTACAATCAATAACAATCATGATAAAAGAAATGGTTAAGAAAAAAGGACCTTGAAAGAGAATGTGGCAGCCATAACTTGGTCCTCCCTCCCTCCCCCGTCTGTCGTCCTCCTCCCTCCCTCCCTCCTAACCCCCTTTTCTAAATTTTTAAACCTATGTTGGCTAATGAAGAGCTCTTGAGGTCTTGAAAACTTGCTTGCTGTGTTTTATCCCTGAGTTAGCACAACTTTTACTTAGACAGTAATCTTCATCCCATAGGAACCCAGAGTAATAAAGATATAATGACCTAAAGCAACTACATCATCACAGAATTATTATATCATTACATGGGTGCTGTCATTTTGGCACCACAACTCCTGGAGATGCCACTGACCTTACTGGAAGCATTTTGACATCAGAAAGAATTTACTGGAAGTGGAACAGTCTCAAGACACTTCCAATCAGATTTGGATGTGCCATTTTAATATTGGATAGTTCCAATTCAATGAGCTATAAAACTCCCAATTTACAATCACTTCTGTATCCAACTAGGGTCTCTGCGTGCTCCTCTGTAAAGAACATAATATGGAATGGAGAGCATAGAAGTTTCATTTTATTATTAGATCTGACACAGGTACTTACACAATTACAGATAATACACTAAATCAGAGAAAAACAAATCCCAGTTTCCCAGAAATGATAGATTGTGGTTTGATAAATGGCAGCTCTGAAGCAGAAGCATTTGCCTCAGGATGTCTTGATCTCAGCAAGAAATGAGTTATATTCCATGAAACAAATGAGTAGCAACTGCATACCTGTGGCATTCTAATAAACTGTTTACAAGGGTATTGTATCCTATCAATTACTTCTGGTCTTCCTATAGATAAAAAAAATGCTATGAGTCAACTACTATTACTACAACTGTAATAATAGTAGGAATCAGATGAATTTCTTCAGGCTATGGGGGGGCTTGAGGGGGGGTTATTTTTGAATGAAATACTAGGTAATGGGTTTATTTAATTTATTAAATTTATATGTTGCCCGTTTGTGCAAATTTAGTGGCAAAGCTTTCATCATTATCATCACTTAGGAAAATTTTCTGAGGAGATACAGAGTCAGAATATTTAATTCAGAAATGTCTTTGCTGATCTAGTAAGATCCGAACTGTGGATTCTTTTCTTTTTTCACACCTTCCCTCATGTCTCCTGCCAGCAATATGTAACTCAACTGGCAGCTGTCATTCCTTTACAAACTAATTTGGAAAACTTTGTGGTGCCTGTCAAGTGTGGAAAGTCCAGGGCTGTGATGGCTTGGTTCTAGCTCAGTGAACTAGAGTAATCAATCTGGGAAGCCTCTCTCTGTGGTGGTTCCAACTTGGCTTAAGGAGTAAGCCTTGCTTCTCGACTTGTTTATCAGAGCACAAACAGTAAAAATGCTCCTTCCATTTCAGAGAACTGTAAATATATTTAATTGTTTCTCCAGTCTAGCCTGATTACTAGCATAGCCAAGAAAAATAACCAAAGCCTCAGTCACAGCTGAGTTTATTAACCTAATACAGGTTTATTTATTATTATTATTATTATTATTATTATTATTTAATCTTTAGTGAGATTCACAGCCTTTGAGGCTGGTTAATAGCTCAGCAGCTCGAGTCCTAACCAAGGACCTAGGAACTGCCAAAGTATCATCAGAGGATGTAAGCTGTTCCGAGTAAGGTGGTTTTTTGTAGAGTCAAAATGTTCAAGTCCGGCAAATTTAGAATTTCTAAATAGCAGGGCAGCCCTTTGGGTATTGTTCCAAGGGCTCCAATTACAATTGGGACAACACACGATTTCTTTTTCCACAGTCTCTCAACTTCAATTTGCAAGTCCCAGTACTTTGTGATTTTTTTCTTGCTGCTTATCTTCAATCCGTGCATCACCAGCTATTGCAATGTCAATGAACCATACTTTTTTTCTTTTCAACTATTGTTATGTCAGGTGTGTTGTGGACCAAGTGCCTGTCAGTCTGAATCCTAAAGTCCCACAAGATCTTGAGTTTCTCATTCTCTAAAACTTTCTCAACCTGATGTTCCCAGTGGTTTTTGCTGTACTCAAATCCAAACTTCTGGCACAATTTCCAGTGAATGATCTTAGCAACATGGTCATGGCGTTGTAGGTTATTATTATTATTATTATTATTATTATTATTATTATTATTATTATTATTTGGATGGGGGAGAAGGCCCTTTGAGTCAGTGTTGACTCCTGGCAACAGCTTTGATAAGTTCTTGACAAGATTTCAGAAACCATTGCCTGCTACTTAGGGCTGAGAGAGAATGACTGGCTCAAAGTCACCCATCTGGCTATGGCGGAACTAGAATTCATGGTCTCCTAGTTTCTAGCCTGGTACCTTGACCACTAGGTCAAACTTACTCTCAATATACTATAGAGCAGTTTATTATTTATTTATTATTAAGCTTCTATGTTACCTTTCTCGCTGAGATTTTATTCTTTTTTAATGAAATTGTTTTTTTAGAATTGCTCCTTGGCATTTATTAAATATTTACTTGATTTATATCCAATTTTCCTCAGGAGTTTGAGATGGCATATACAGTATTCTCTCTTGCTGCACAAAATGAAAACAGCTGGTCCAAAATAACCTAGTGAGTCTCCAGGTTTATGGGAGGGTTTGAACCTTCTTGGTTCTAATCCAGCACTTCAGCATCAGGCTATTTTTTCAGACATAGATTTCAGTACAGGAAGGCATTTGTCTATATATATGAAATTGGTAGATTCACTTACAAAGTTGTTAAAAGTATGAGATGAAATCTGTTAAAATGCATTGTGGCCAGTCGGAAGATCCTCTTAGCAGATCCATATCAGAACATGATAGGACTTAATTTCAAAATGAGGAAAGAGATTCCAGAAATAGTAGAGCACAGATAGAAATGGATGGCCAGAATATCAAAGTGAGTAACCACTTTGTTTTAAAGTTAAAATCTCTATATACAAAGGAGGAAATAGAATTGTCACTTATCTCATCTGTACCGAATGCAAGCTAGTATTTGCCTATAAATTGCATAAATGTGTGAATGTGCATATTTTTTCCTATCTATCTAATCTACACGCACACTCACACCCACAGCAACATCCATATCCTTCTGATGGAATTTTTTTTTAGATATTAAAACATATCACTTGAAAGCTCCATAAAACCATCGGAAGTCTAATCTTTTCTGCCAGAAATTGGGCTGGTGTGGGGAGGTGTGTTTGGCCTTCACATGCAACAAAATGAGGACAAGAGCATTTCCATATCTTTGATACCATCTGCACAAACTTAGGTTTACATATTTGAGGTTTTATTCCTAAGAACAAAAGAGAAACTACGAAAAGCAGCTGCTATGCCACATAGATAATAGATGTGGACCTGGCTCATTGTGAACTTACTGATGTAGGGTGCAGGCCTAAATCTTTTGCAACTTGAATAAGTGACTGAGATCATCTTGGGACTGTGTATACAGTTGTAGCTTTTGATCTTTAGCCAGATTAACAGAAAAATGTGAGTTTCTCATCTGTTCTTTTAAATAGCATTCTATGAAACAGAAGGTCTGCAAAAATCATGCTACAGCATCTATATTCTGGTTTATAGGCTGATGAGTATTCAAGGCAACTTGTGTGGCTATGTCTCTCAATAATTTGTGGGGGAAGGACACAAAACCTCATTTCTGGAAAGTTCTGCGTGAATATAAAGCACAGAAATTAAGTAGATTAAGGTTCTTGGTAGCCAATGGACCAGATTCAATCAGGCCATCTTTACTCTTTCCAACTTAATGGAAGATTCAAAAGAAAATATGCAAAGTGGATGTGGGATTTTGACTGTCCATCTGTCAGCAGAATCACCCTCTGAAACAAAACAGAATATGACCAGATTTGATATGTGTGGGTTGGGGGCGGGGGGGGGGGGGGAGCCAGTGAAAAAAAGAAACTCTATGATCTCTCAGAACCCTGAAAGTATGTCTTTTCTATAGCAACACCTGTCCTCTGGAATGAGGTTCTCCTCACAATCTGGATGGCTTCCATTCTGCTGTTGTTTAGAAGAACCATGAAGAGTGAAGCCTTTTCTTTCATTATGCATGCCAAATTTAATGTTTATGTTTTACTGATTTGATTGCAATTTCTTTAATTGTTGTGAGTCTTCCATGTTTATTGAGAATTGGGCAGCATACAAGTTTAAATTATGTCATTAACCAAATGTCATAACTTAGCCAGCTGTGTGAGACGATTGAGAGTTTATGTGGTATTTATTCACTCTTTGGTATAATGGTCTTGACAACTATAGCAACATGAGCTCTGATAGCTGGATGTGACCCAAATTCCTTTTCTGCAGCCTCAAGGACACCCTTGTTTAGAATTGCCAAAACCAAGTGATCCATTCTAAGGTGGGAAAGTCATCATACCTTTAAGAAAGTAATCTTCCATACTCTAAAAAAAAATCCTTAAAAACCCCAAGGGGGGGGGAATATCAAGCCTCACCAACATAATCCCACCCACTTTGCACTACTGCCCCACCCAGTGTGGCCATTGGATCTCCCCAAATCAACAAATGCAATTCTTGTTCCTCAAAGGTGCCCCAACGGAGGGAGAGAGATGGCTTGCCCTCCCACCAGCACTGTTAGAATCCTTCCTGGTCTAGAACCTTCCTTGCATAGATTACTTTGTCACACACAGGAAGAGCAGTGAACAGCAGGAGTACAAAGCATAGAGACTCATTGGGTACCCCTTTCTAGGATTGAACAAAATTATAAATTTTGCTTCTCTTTTTGCTATACTCTGTTACATTTTCTTTTGTGCATACTCTCCTTGGCTATTTCCCCAAACGCATGCATCTCCAGCACAGCAACTTTTGCTATAAAGAGAACACACAGGTGCTTAACAATAGTGAGGAAAAAGCAAAATAAGAGCAAGAATGGATATGTTTTCCTTTGATAAATGCAGTTGCCTAAGATGATATTATAAACACAGACATTTGTTCAAAGTAGAGCTTGCCCTCTGATATTTAACATGGGATCAAAGCTTCCACAGGCCACCACAAATATTCTGGGCAACCGTCTCTTGCCAGAAGCATTTGGATCCCCCAAAGTAAGTTCCTGAAAGAGCTGAATGCTTAAAGGCAGTATGATTTCATTACTCCCCCACCCTCTTGCATTAGCAAGGTGTATATCTATTAAAGGTTCTGCTGAGGTATGCAGCAGCTGTAGTGAGAGAAACTCTCAATTGATGTTCTTGCAGGTGTTGCTGTTTGCTAGTTATTGCCAGAACAGCACAAGTAAAGCAAAAAAAAAAAAAAAAAAAAATCTTTTATTCATGGTGCAAGACAGAAAAGGGAGCACCCACACTCTGATGCCTTGTCAAATCCTTATTTGGAACAACTTGTATCATAGGCTCAGATAATGTATGTTCATACACGTGCCAGAGATCTAGATGGCATTGTGCTCCTTTTCAGTATAAACTAGCACAAGTTCTAAATCTATTACATCCTTATCCAAATCAAGAGAGCTTTTTACTCATCTAGGATAAGGTAGAAGGTTCTAAAGTCCCATTGTGACTGAAATCCATCTGCGACAATTTTGGCCTGATGGTGCCATCTTAGAAATCTGGATGGAAATACTTTAAAACAAGAAAAATGGTAAATAGCTTGTGGTATGTTGTGAAGAATGAACTTTGAAACAAGTCTGCATAACTTCAGTCCATTTTGTTGTATGGGAATGAAATATAAAAGTAATACAAATATACAGTAAATAAAAAAGTAAGTTGAATGTGATGCAGATGGGATACTTAAGTTGTGGGGTTGCTAAAACAAGAAGTTTTATCACTGCAAAAATATATCACTGCTGAATTTGCAGATTGATGGGGAAAAAAGTCAGATGCTGGAAAAAAGTCAGCAACTTTGGAGAGGAATTAAAAGGCAAATGGATATGGTAATACTTCTAGAAAAGGACAGGGCTTCAATTGTGATGCCCCATCATTCTGTCCTTTTTGAAACATACTGGTGGCAGTATGGTGGCAGGCAATAGGAAAACCCTGAAGTAAGGTTTGGTTGCGATGAAGGAGGACAATAAAAGAAGAATGAATGGATTAAGAGGAAGAAGAAAATCCACCATTGGAGGGAGTTGGTGACATCCTCAAAAAGGTGAGAAATGTAAAGAATGAAGGACAATATATGATGGTAGCAAAGATATTTTTCAAGAATTGATAAGTATAGATGGTTATAGTAAATGCTAATGTAAACTAGATTTAACTATAACTATCTCCTTTTCATATCTCACATCTTTAATTCCTTTGGCTTGCTATTTCTTACTATCTTTCTGTGCTTTGCAAAGCATTGCTTACTCCTAAAAGGAATAGCATGATCGGTATGCAATATGATCCTCATTTGTTCTCTCTCTATAATCAAACTCACATCTTTTTTCATACTGATTACTCTCTTTTGTATTCAATCCATATTCACACAGAACCATTCATTCTTGACTCCAGCTCTTCTTCTTTTGTAATAAACACTTAAGTACCCCATTCTCACTGCATTCAACTAACTTTTATGTGTCTCCTAATAGACTCTGTTCCCTCTTCTTACTAACAAAGTGGGCAGAAGCAGGGTTTTATGCATAGCAGTTTTTGTTTCCTTCAAGCACATCCTAGCAACATACTATCCACTATTTTTCTACAAACGTTTGCATGACTTAACATTTCTCCATCCATTTCATCATCTTTAATAAATATTCTACCAAGGTATACAAATGTATTGACTTTCTCTAGTTTTTCATCATTAATATAAAACTCTAGCTCCTTTCTATATCATGTTTTGCTTTATTTTATTTATTTTGTCAAACATGTATTAGATAACAGATATAAGTATAAACAAAAGAGCCTGGTAGCTCAGCAGACTAAAAGCATTATGATTAACACCAGCAGTCTGCAATTACTGTAAGTTCAAATCTCACCAGGCTCAAGGTTGACTCAGCCATCCATCCTTTCTAAGGTAGGTAAATTGAGGACCCAGTTTGTGGGGGCAATAAGCTGACTTTGTATAAATATACAAAAGTATGAAGGCTATTGCTTAATGCATTGTAAGCTGCCCTGAGTCTCCGGAGAAGGGCGGCATATAAATCAATTTTTTTAAAAAAAAATAAATCAAGTCTGGTGGCATAAGATATTCTATTGCAAGCAGAAGAGCGGAGGACTCTTCTAGTGAAATATCTCTGGACTCGCTCAATTGTATTAATGTCCGATATGCAGTGCGGGTTCCAGACAGATGAGTTGTATTTGAGAATTGGTCTAGCAAATGTTTTGTATGCTCTAGTTAGCAGTACAGTATTACCAGAGAAGAAGCTACACAAGATTAGGTTAACAATTCTTAATGCCTTTTTGGCAATGTTGTTACAGTGAGCTCTGTTACTGTTGTAACAGATGTATCAGTACGTTACTGATACATTTTGTCATTGGCATGATTCCTGTATCTGTCATTCTCTGCAAACCAGCAGAGCTTCTCAACCAACAATAGCAGTACATCATATATTGTGTCAATAACAATAACTATTATCTATAACATTGCATGAAATGTTTTGGGTATATAGGGGGATTCTGCATTTTTTTATTGGCCTTTTTTTAAAAAAAACTTTATTAAGCCTGTTTAAAGTTTGAAGTTGTCATCTGCTTCTTGTTCAATAAATAATAACCAAACCCCACTAATTTTCAGGAATTGGTGTACCCACCTTTGATCTACCTTGTAGATTTTGTGGTTTGTATCTATTTAAGTACGTATGTGGGTGTATAAGGCAAGCACTTCTTCATCCTTACCCTGACCTAATTCTTTCTGCAATAACTTGTTCAAATTAAATTATACTTCATGTTTTCTCTGAATAATTTTTTTATGTATATGAAGAAGTAGCTAGTAGTAAAAGCCATGATATTTTAATGCAGATGGGAAAATAGCCAGCCACGTACTTTAAATATTATTTATATTTTCTATTTCTACGGAGTTGCTCTATAAGAAAACAGAGGCTACCTGTTCATTCAGGTGACTATCTACATTACACAAAATAAATAAGGCCAAGAAGAGATTGGATAACCATTTGTCTGAAGTGCTGTAGGGTTTCCTGCCTAAGCAGGGGATTAGATTAGAAGACCTCCAAGGTCCCTTCCAATTCTATTATTCTATTCTATTCTATTCTATTCTATTCTATTCTATTCTATTCTATTCTATTCTAGTCTAGTCTAGTCTAGTCTAGTCTAGTCTAGTCTAGTCTAGTCTAAGAGGTGAATTAATGTTCTAAGAGTACCAGGATATTTTTTCCCCTCATGTTAAGTGGACAAGATTTCAATTATAGCATGTTCTATGGAAAATAGAACTACATAATATTTAACTTGGAAGCAAGTTCATCATTGAGCCCATGGGAATTGGCATTGATGGAGCTGTCCCAAGCATCAGCTTGAGGTTCACAGGTGCCTCCCTAACCCTCTCTGGCAAAAGTGTCTACACTGCAGAACAGAAGTCAGGTAAACTTATGCCAGAAATCTTGACCTCCCCAAGAGCCAACAGGATGAATTAAATGGGAAACGATCAATGGAGCAAGAAGGAGATGGGGGTTGAAAGCCAATTACTTTGTTTCCTTGTAAGCAATGAGAGCGTCTCTTTTCAGGGCCCTGACCGAACTCCCAAGCCATCAAGGCCACTGCAAGTGCATTTCCATGTCATGCCCACTGTAATGAGAAGTGACAGCTGATGAAAGCTTTTCTTCATGGCCTTCTGACACTGCTGTTTTGTGTCGGCACATGTCAGGGTGAAGTGAGTCTAAACACAGAAAACAGCAAGCCTGGAGAATGTTTCACTGTCATTGGAATGAGTTGGGGAGTGGCGAACACCATGCCCCCATTTTTCCAAGGGAGTTGGAATGATTGGCTATCCAACTGGCTTGAAAGGGACAATGGAGGCCTTTATATTCCTTCCACAAAAATTGTGTGTGTTCTGTGTGAGTGTGCAGACCTCAGCTCTGCAGCAAACCCAACTTCCCAATCACCACAGTATCTTGTTTGCATTACATTGAAGATCATTCACTGGAAATTTGTTTGTCATGGAGGGTTTGAAGTGGTGAACATTTCCCACATGAGTTTAGCTCTGACTTATTTTCCTCAACACTTTGCCCAGCTAGTGGCTTGAAACTCTAATCTATCATTAAATAGAGTAGAGTGAGCCATATAAATCAAATAAAAAAACAGGAGAAGGGATCAGTTCTCTTCAACACTTCAATCCAGTGTGTTTCATGGAGGTTCAGAATTGACACTCGGTCTCAATTGCACAATTTTGATCATTCAAGGGATGATAATTCATTACCAACCTTAAGCTGACTACAATACATATTTGAAGTAAAACACAATATCTCTGTTTTACGTCACAAAATGGCAGATATAGGTTTGTATTTTAAATTGAGTCTCATTTGTCTTAGACAAACCTATTCGTCTAACTCCAGGATATTATTTAACAATTTTGCATTGCTCTAATTTTGTACATTTGAGGGTATATTCTGTTTTAAATTTTCATATCCAATTACAATGGTGGTCAAGTGGGCTAACACTGGAATTGGAGCGTAATCTCAGCACAACACCAGTCCTATGCAGCTGCTCTTGCTGTGGCCTCCTTGAATACTTTCCTTAAGTCTGAACAGATGATGATGATAACAGTCTTATTTGGTAAACTGCAGATAACTAAACTACAAGAATATACCCTAGATGCACAATTAACACAGGGGTAAACTGCAATGGAAAAGTGTAACAAACAACAACAACAACAACAAAGCACCACACCATCTTATGCTGTCTTTCTATTTTGATGAATTTAAATTCTGCTCTAGTTTCCAATTTATTTCAAGTAGTCTTTCTTTAGGAATAAAATTCATGTTCCATCCTAACTATTATTCTCTGCACAATCATAATTTGGCTTGAGGACATACTGTTCTCTCATATTTTTTTTCTTTTCTTAATTCAGTTCCTTGCAACACCTCCCCTCTATCATGGTTTGACTCACAATTGCAGTTTAAAGAAAGGTGATTGGATGGTTAATGTTAGAGTGGAAACGTGTTGCCTTCTTCAGAATTTGTGTTTGGGATCAGTGCGAGAGGAAACTTTTGACAGTAGATGACGAACATCTTCCTTACAATTTATTATTTGATTAATTATTTAGAAAAAAAAGTTCAAGGGTTGATGTGTCTTAGGTGTGAGGTTGCACCCTCTGGCAGGCTCCATCCAATTTGATAGAGTGGCCATTGGTGGGCCATACATTGTCCTTCCTTTTTCCAAATTTTAGGTCATGATCTTTGGAGTAAATACAATTTCAGGACCAAATTAGAGAATGGTATGCCAGCAGTTGCTGAGACTGAAGAAAAAAAAAATCACAAATATATTCATTTCAACTTTTTTTCTTGTCCTCTCCATTTCTTTATTTATAACTTCCTCTTTTCTCTTACCTTGATTTCTCTCACTTCAATTCTCTATCTCTGTTTTTTTCTCTTTTATGTAGCTACAGCACACACACACACAATATTTATACAGCAAAACACAGCAAGCATATACTTTAAAATATGCATACAGGGTCTATCAAACAATACATCTTAAAGCAAGAAAAACAAAGTAATAATAAAGTAATATCAATAAAACAATGGAGAGGTTAAGCACACATTCATGAGTTTTAAAATGCAATTTTCAATATGTGCCTGATAATAGCAAACTTAGTGTATGCTTTATTTCTAGAGGAAGAATATTTCAAAGAATGGGTGCTGCAAAGAAAATGAAAATTTGATTTTTCCCCATTCATGCTTCATCTTCATCTTTCCTTCTTTTCCCACTGTCTTTTTTCTTTCTCCCCTTGCCTACCTTTCTGGTGTAATATTCTCCTCTCCCTCCCATTTCTTCTTTAGCTGTTTTCCTTCCTTAGCTCTTCATTTTATCTCCATTTCATAAAAATAAGCCTTGAAATAAGCTTGCATTGTGTATGGTGGATTAACCTTTCTCTTCCGCTGTTCAAACCCTTGCTCAGCATTTACATCTTAGAAAACATTCATGATTTAGCTTAGTTTAAGGCCAGTGGATACATTTGGCATGTTGACAATGGTGATATACAAAGTGTTTTGAAACTGAAACTTTTTCAGCTTAAGACACTCCATTTGAAGTTTGAAATGCTCCGTTTTGAGTTCAGGCCATTTTGGAAGTATACCAATGGTTCCATTTCACATTCAAAAGACCTACATATGAGCTGAAACAAGGAGCTCAAAATATTCCCAGAATGATCAGAATAATTCTGATTAGGTCGAAACAGCCCATTTGGAACTCCAAAAACATTCTGTGCCCAAAATGCTTTGCATTCAAATTTTGACATACCTCTGAGTTATAACCTGTCATTGACATTTTCAAAAAGTGGAGACTATGATGGGAACAGCACATAAAAGCAAGCTACATATTCATTTTGACTCAAACTGATAATGTTGGTCTTGGTTGAGCCAAACCATCCATCCACAAACTCTTCTATACACAAAAGAATTGGGAGTTTGTCTCAGCCTGACAAGTATTTTTCTGAGTACTGAATAGGGCTGAAGAGTCAGAGAAGAAAGAAGGGAAGAAAAAAATGGGAGGGGGGAACTAAAGATAGTGGTTGTTGCTGAGAAGAGGAAAGTAATAGAGAAAATTAAGTATGTAGGTAAAATGGTAGGAAATGATGTGGTAAAAGGAAGGGGGAGCAGGAATGAAGGCAGAGAAGAGTAATATGGATCATCTTTGCTTCACTCACCTCATAAAATCATTCCAAGATCCCTTTTGGCTGAATTTTGGCCCAAATCTGGAGGGGAAAAAAAATTCCAGGATTCGTTTCTTCCAAACCACGGCCATCCAGAATGGTTTGGCAGAGTTTTGGGAATATGATGTGTTTGCTCTGAGTTAATACAAAGCAAAACATGTTTTCTACTTCATTCAGGCCCATATTGCTTCAGATGCCTTTGGTCTTTGGCTTCCCAGGATGATTTACATCATCCAGCTTAACTTTGTTTTTGTTTTTTTCCTTGAGCAAATAGACACAGTTTCAAGATACCACCATATTTATTTGTTAAGAATGCCTATGTGGCTCAGTTTGGAAAGAAAGACAATGTGGGAAGCTTGCACTTTATTTGGTGGCAGGCAAACATCACATTGTTACTTTATTTGAAAAAATACTTTGAGGAAATTTTAAAAATCAGATAAGGAAGGAAACCTGCCCTAAGGGAGATACCAAGTGGCATATTGCTTTTATTTGTTTGGTTGACAGTTTGATTGGTTTGTTCGTCATCCATCTTTCTTTGACCTGCTAGTACAGCTCTTACTTTCAGGGTTTACTACAGTGGTGGGTTCTGCCCGGTTCCGCCTGGTTCCGCCGAGCTGGTAGCGGTGACAATATGACATCACCGAACCGGTTCTGCCCCCCCGCCCCCCCCATGTTATTCTTACCTTTTATTTGGCCTCACCCCCAATCTATTGCTGCCTCCTGAGTCCCAGCTGATGGCTAGGGGGAAAAAACTGTTTAAACTCTTGCTGCAGGGCTTCAAAGGGCCACCCTACAGCTGATCAATGTTAAAAGAAAACAAATGAGTAGACCGATGCCTGCAAAAATAAATGGGTAGACCAGTTCCTGCAAAAATACATGAGTAGAGCAGTGCCTGCAAAAATAAATAGGTAGACCAGTGCCTGCAAAAATAAATAGGTAGACCAGTGCCTGCAAAAATAAATGGGTAGATTGGTACAGCTCTGTAAGCAGTTAAAAGCCTGGTAGACCAGTACTTCTGCTAAATCCTAAACAATTGTCACATGAACATCAAGCCATGCCCACAAAATAAGCCATGCCCACAGAACCGGTAGTAAAATACATTAGAACCCAACCCTGGTTTACTACCTAGATAGACACACAACCTGCCCATGTCTTACTTCCAAGGTTTTGTCAAATAGAGACATGACTAAAAAAAGGGGGGGGGGGACATAAAAGAGATGGATAGCTGGTGAATTGTTATGGAGAAGGGCAGAGGAGATCTAAGTTCAGATAGTTCATTAAATGTGAAAGCAGATTGGATGATTCTGGACCACTAACTTTCCCTCAATCTGTATTCTCCTAGGAAAAATGGAGTGCTATTTATAATGTTTTGAACTCCTGGAGGAAAGACAATATGTAAATCTAATGCACTGAAAACAAATGAAAAAGAAAAAAGAAAAATGGAAAGGGGAGAGAGCTATGCAGTTAATTCTCTTTTTCCCAATTGTGCAAACTGCATTGTATTTTATGGACTACCCAATACAAAGAGTTTTGCACACAGAACTCTGTCACAAATTTTATGATGCAGAAGTCATTGGAAAATTACTTGGCCCAGTAGTCTTGTTTGAAGCCCTCTAGCTTGCATATGCATCAAACAGCAAACTCTAAAAGTGTCACAAAACACTTTGTCCACAGATAGCAACTCTATGTGCTAGCCAATTTCTCCAACTATTTTTATGGACCTCATCAAACATTGTGTCCATACTCTTTCTCCAAAACAATCTTTACTGTGCTCCCATTTTCTTTCTCCTTTAAGAGCCTGGCTTTCAAGTCAGAAGCTACAGACATCACAACTCTGTACTTTTATGATGCAAGGGAACTGCCAAAGGAAACAGATGGGGCTTTATGATAGCAAATTGCAAAGAAATAAAAAGGTAGAAGGGTAATTCTGGGATTATAAAGCTCAGAATTTTTGTAAAACCATTTGGGATTGTTGTACAGCTTTCCCCCCTTTAAAAATAATAAAAAAGTAGGGGAATTGTTCCACTTCATTAAACTGCTACACTGCCAATGTTGAAAAACATGAAGTCTCTAAAAGTATTTTGTTATTAAAAAAAAATCCCTTGAGCCTGAAGAATCCTGAAGTTTGGACAATGAAGAGGTTAGCATCCAAGACTTTCAAAAGGAATGATGATAATTCCTTCCATCCTTCCTTCCTTCCTTCCTTCCTTCCTTCCTTCCTTCCTTCCTTCCTTCCTGTAAGTTTTTTATTCTTGATATCTGCCTGGACTAGTCCTTCCAGTTTTCTTGGCAAGGCTTCTGGTCCCTCAACCACTAGACCAAGTGGCCTGGTTTTGATCAAGACCAATATAACACTTCTAGAGCTATGGTGGGGCCGTGGTTAGCTGACTCTGCCCACTGCCAGGAGTTTGACCCTGACTGGCTCAAGTTGATTCAACCTTCCATCCTTCCAAGGTCAGTAAAATGAGGATCCAGATTGTTGGGAGCAAATACTGACTTTATAAGACTGCTTAGAGAGTGCTGTAAAGCACTATGATGTAGTATATACGTCTAGGTGCTATTGCTATTCTATACATTGGGACACCTGTTGGTACCATCCATTAGATTGTACCAGATTCCCAATGATCAAACTGTTAGTCTCCATAGGAGGCTGAAAATGCAAAAGGTAGTCATATTTCCAGCACCAATAATGCCATTTACAATACTTTCATTTCCATACCAAGTCAGATTCTAGCTTTTGCCACAGAGTGTAGACTAGAGGGTAGGAGCAGCAGACTGAGAATTCTTGCCACTCTATGGTATCTGCTTGCAGCTCCTAGCTTCTTGTGGATTTTCTGGCATCTGAGGAGTCTCACCACTACCTCTTCCTCCCTCTATGACCACATGGAAAAGTATGGCTTCCAGCTTCAATAAGAGTTTGAAGGGTAACTTAGAAGTGGCAACTGACCTTTGAGTTTGGAAGCTAGTTAGGATTGGGCCTGTTTAGTACATAGGTGGGAGAAAATTAGGACATTCTGGGGTTTTTTACTCTTTGAGGAAATTGAAAAATATTCTACAAGATGATAGTTGTAAACCAGCTTGTTAAGAAAATTATATGGCTGTCTGCAAATACCAAGAGTTGAACTTGTTTTAAAGGTTTCAGTCTTCTTTTCTAAATGATGGGTTTTTTCCCTCTTTCTACCAGCTTGAGAAGCCCCAGATATTTTTATGCAAAATCATGTACAAACTGAAGAAAGAAGATTTTGCTCTAGTCAGAACATAACTTAAAAAGAAGATCCCTTGCTAGCATAGAACTCATTTTTTTCTCTCTCTTCCAAAAACTGTCAGTTACATACATGGGATATCACCATGTTAAAAAAAACAAACCACAGGCATATGTGGGATTGTACAGTTGCAGTTACCCTCTTGACTTATTCTGTAGATAATCCTGTAGCAGGTAAGGCTTGCTGCTTTGCATGGCTTCTGTCTTCAGATGCATAAGCAAATATGAATTCCTTTTCTATATAAGGATATGTATTTGCATATACATTAGGTCTGTATGTCACTGAAAGCAAAGTATGCTTGAACAAAGGGTTTTAAATATGTCCCTTTGATATGGATTATAATGGCAAATGTAGCAAATATGCTTTCTGCCATGAAAGTGAGGAAGGAAGGAAGGAAGGAAGGAAGGAAGGAAGGAAGGAAGGAAGGAAAGTTAACCAAGAAAGTAAGAAAAATAAACCCTGCAAATGATTCATTCTGGTAAATGAAGAAATATGGAGGGTGATTTCACTTCAATCATTCTTACCATGACAAGGCAGCAAAGAGATTTAGGAAACTCTGTAGCAGTACTATAGAAAAGAAGGAAAGAAGGGAGTAGAAGGACTGCACTGTAAATGGGTTAATATGTTTTATGAATAAAGAGAGAAACATGTGATAACCAAAATATCTGGCACTGGAATAACTCAGATAGATGTACTGTAGCTGCTGCCTTTATTTTTCATTTTCATTTTTGTGTATAACATTTATTCCATTTCATTCAACTTTTTTAGACACCCACAGTGTTAGTTCTCTCCTCAGGGAGTCTATGGTGTCCACAGTCTAAACATTTCTTTTTTAAAAAAATATTCTCTAGTTTTTCAAGAAACTGAAATGCAAAATAAAATATGTAGTCATGTTTCTTCCTCTATTGTAACAAGTGTTTACCTCTTTTTGGAAAATTTTAATCAAGAAACATGGACTTCCAGCATTGAAAGAATATATATGCTATCTGGAGAAAGAAGTATCCAATTATTATTTTTAAATTCTTCCATGTCCCAAAAGTTTTCTCCATCTCTTCACCAGACTCCATAGCCTGAGAAATATCCTGCAAATTTCATTCAGTTATGTTTTTTAAAAAAATTAAATGCCTGTCAACATAAAATGCATTGTGTACAGTATGTATGAAATATAGTATAGAATCTTTTAGTTAGAATCTGGTCACATATTATCTAAGAGGAATGCAGTGCTTGCATAATTAACTCCAGGTAACTTTTTTAAAAAAACATTCAATCTAGGAATAAATATAAAAAATTCTATTTAAATGATATGATTTTAACATCATACTTGGAGGTCCGGGAGTGTATTTTCATAGAATTTAATCCTTGTGTAGATGCATACAAATAAAATAGACATCTCATTTTATGACTGCACAGGCAACTGGACATCCTGCTGCCAAGTTACTCAGTGGGATTGTTATTGGAACATTTTTGAAGGATGATCATCTGCTTTCCTGGGGCAACTAGGACTGTGATTCATGGAAGAAGATGTGCTTTGCAAGCAGAAAGTTTTATGTAAGGTCCCCCAGAGAGCTGCTGCTAGCGGGTGTCACACATCGGCAGTTGCGACAAATATTTTGAGTGACAGGGAGCCACAGCAGAGGGCTGAAAGAGTCACATGCGGCTCCAGAGCCGCAGGTTGCTGACCCCTGATCTAGAGGCAATTTTAGAATTTAAGGTGATGATTCAAACTGCTTCCCATTTATCTCTTTTTGCAAATTATAATAATCTTAAAACATTAAAATAAAGTTGGGTGTAGACTGAATTGGCCATCAGATCATTGTTCCAAACCCATTGGTGCTCATGGACTCATGGGTCCATGCTCCTTCTTTTTTAACATCCATATATTAAAAACAGAGGCAGGAAAGTTGATTTAAATGATTACTTATGTGAAACAGCTCTGATGTGTACCAGGTTTTTTCCTAACGTTTTGCTTCTATGCCACCAATACAGCAACATTTCTTTGTACCCGTAAACTTTATTAAAATATGTGCTTCTTCAGCTTTAAATTAAATTTAAAAAGTATTTTGACTCTTACAGAAATAGCATCAAAGTGAAGAAATGAGAGGATTACAATGCAAAGAAGTAACATAAAATAGCACATACAAAGGAAAGAAATTTCCCCTGCCCCATCAATTAAAAAAAAATGTATGGATCTGTCTCTTGGCAGGCTTTAGATAGTTTACCCTACAATGCTGGAAAGAAAAGAAAAATAAAGCAATAACTCTCTAAAATAAATAAACTTCATATGATATGTTTTTGAAAATGAGCTGCAAAATTCACAAAATATAAAATGATACTGCATCCATTTGCCTTCGTTGTATCAGTTGTTCTGAAGAGTATGGAATTCGTTCCATACTCTTGACAACCTGACTTTAAATTTTCTTTAGCAACCAACTTGTGAGTGTATTTTTGCAAGATAAAAGCTGCATCCTTTAGCTTTTCAGCAAAAAAGTTGTAGGTTTACATTCAGAAAAAAGGCATTGCAATCTCCAGTGGTGGAACAAGGCCCTGATTTAGCCATTACAGAAAAAAAAAACCCATAAAGTTTTGCCATGTACAAATCAGTACTTATCTTTAAGTTGTCTGATGATATTGTTTTAGATAAAGATATAATTCAGGCATAAATGTTGGTGAGTGAATGAGAGCATTACCTTTGAGAACATTTTTTGATTCTCTTACTGCTCCAAGAGCTGAATATCACAACTTTATAAAATATATCTTCCATGTTAGAACATTTCAGTCCAATGTCATTTACAGAGATGCAAACACTGCTCCAAGACAAAAAAAAAAAAAGTTTCATCTGGAAATCTTCACCCAAATTCCAGGAAATTAAAAAGAGAAAATAACTCACAAGTTTTATTCAGATATTACAAAACTGTTTTGCTCCAGTCTCTGAAAGGACAACAGGCATTCATTTGCTGTAAGATATAATTTTTGACTCATATAGTATTTCATCATGACACTAAATTGTTTTGCTGGGATATGTTATGCAAGCATGAGAGCGACACATGCTCACCTGATACACGCCACTTTGAGTTTTTAACAAAAGTGAGACACACTTGAAAAATTAAGGCTAAGCTAGATGAAGTGGAGTTTTGGTCGGTCATTTGCTCCCAGAATGCAGTACGTGTTACTTTAATAATCAAATAAACAAATAGTCTAATCTGCACTTTACTTTGCTACAAGTTCTTTCCATCAACTTTTAAGCCTTTCCAGTTTCAACTATGAGGTGAAAGAAATCAGCCTGGAGCAATAGACTGGTGAGAAATAAGGTGTTGGAGTTGGGAATATTTAGAGTGTTTCTTCAGCTTTTACTTTAGCAGTAAAGTGATAGAAATGGAATAAGACATGTATCAGCCACTGTCACTTCTTGTTTGGCTTTACAAGTGTAACTATGAACCTGACAGAAATATCAAAAGATGTATCATTTTATGTGGAAAGGTACAATGGTACAAATATTCACAGAGACAATGAGACAATTAATTGTTCTAGATCTGTAATTACTGTAGATTGTCATGTCAGCAAACAATTGTCTAGGATTTGGTATAGAAGTGCCAGACCAATTGCAAACTCATGTTATTACTTATGTATTTAAAATTTAAAATTTAAATAAATAAAATTTAAAATGTATGGCATACATTTTAATTGAGAATAATTTCATTGCTCCATGGGGTGTTTTTTGGGGGGTGGGTGGGAAAGGGGAACTGGGGGATGAACCATAAATTAAACAGTGTTGTGGTTCCTAGTGCTTAGAATGGTTGCAGTGTGGCATACATTTTAGGAAACCTGGAAGTTTCAGCTCAAAAAATCCAACATAATACAGGTTGCATCCATCTTGCTGCTGTAAGTGTTTTGTCTTTTAGAGTCACAGGCACAACAGCTGTTCCAGTGGCTGTTGGAATAAATGATCTCAGAAACACCTAAGACAAAGAAGTTGGAGATACAACAAAATATTTTCCCTTCTTTGTTGGGGTAGCTATAAAATATTTACTCAAATGTTTTATGGCACGATTTCAGAAAAAGAGGAGAGTTGGACATTCTGAGCTGAGAGAGAAAGCCATCCTGGTTGGTTGGAGGTAGTGACTGATGACCCAATGACCTCTTGAGTTTAAGTGGGAGAGATGACAGGGAAAATGACTTGGCTTTCTTTTTTCCTACTGTTGACTCATCAACTCAACCCATCTGTCACTGGACTGTGGGCAGGGAAATCTGAGCCAATATAAGGCTTTATGGAGACAACAGGTGGGTGAGTCGGGGGTGGATGAATAAGGCTTTGAAATGCCTTTCAAACTATAATGAAGATATTTTATCTTAATTAGTTTGGATATTGGATCTTCTTTGAGAAAACATCTAGATTTGGGGGTCACATGTTTGGACAAGGCCTCACATCACTCTTCAGTAAATGCCTAATGACCCGATCTCAAGGGTGTATATTAGCTTTAGTCATACAAACAGAAAAGTATCCTTACTTAGGAAATTAGAATGTTTCAGCAAAGCTAAAATGTTATCTTCTGTTCCTCGCAGCTTTGAATAAAATCTGGTTTCTTGCCAGACAGAGGCTGCTGTCCTAATGTCCTTATTAAGTCACATGAGGATCACGTGCATAAATAATTTTGTAATGTGTACGAAGAGTTGAAATGTTTAGTGACTTTTTTTTACCCTGAAACTCACTGAAAACTTCTTTTCAGCCACTTTAGCAATGCAGAAAACTTCTTTTCAGCCACTTTAGCAATGCAGAAGTTTAAATTTAACTTATATGAATTGACCAAGTAGAATAGATCAAATTAGAAAAATGTCTTTCAATCCTGATTATTTGGTTACCAACATGACCAACTAAAGCTGCTTTAATAATAATAATAAAAAAAAAACATCTGGGCACTGATACTAGAATCCACAGACTGAGGCACCAAATTATTTTATAAAAATTCCAAAAATAACATATTGAAAATAAACATCTCTGTCTCTGTGAGGTCTCATAGTCAACAGTCCTATCCATAAGTTAAGTGGCAGTCTTCTGGATTTGTGGAACTGGATATCATAAATCTTGAATAACAAAACAAGTAAATATATGTTTGCATTAAAACAAAAATATTAATTGGAATCACTAGACTTTAGCACAAATATTAGATTTCCATCTCTATTGATATGTACAAAAATATATTTTTCCTTTTAATATGATTAAATTACTATTTTCTTCAACCTTAATCCCAGCCAAAGTCATGGCCCGTCATCTGGTAGAACTTCATGTTGAATGGCCGATAGAATTCTCGCAGCCTTTGTACTACTTTCTGATCAATGTCGGGGTGGGTCCGACCTTTTGTCTTGCCCAGGCAGTGGGGCTTGCTGCTGCCTTCAGCCTTTTTCAGGCATGGGAACCCCTTGGTTTTGTTGAAGTAGAAATGTTTATCTGTGATGATCCTCTTGAGGCCCAGAAAGTCCTGGACGCGGCCCAACTCGCCTGCTGGATCACTGATCAGTCTCTCCCCACTGACAAAAAGGATTTGCCCAAGCGGGAAGTATAGGAGCCAATTTTCTAGATGCTTGGCATATATGCCAATCTGGATGGCGCTCCAAGAAGTATCAATCAGGCCCGTAGTCCTGTTTTTGAAGGTCAGGCTCTCAAAGGATGGGATGTCTGGCTTCTTGGAAAGGGTTTGTGTGTAGTCAGAAATGGCTCGGGTGACCGGGTCTCTCACCACCACAATGAGCTTGGTGTCCTTTGACATAGAGGAGATGCGAGCTGGTGCTTCCTTAGTGACAAAGTAGCTGGGCGTCTTCTCCATGGTGATCTGGCCATCAAGAGTCCTTGGCATCAGTTCCCTAATGAAAAACAGAAGAAAGAATTTCAGAGCTGCACATTTGTACATGCCTATTTTCAGCTCAATCATAGAAAATAATGGAACTCATATACTGGATGTCAGTTATGGAGGAAATTTTGAAACATTTGAGCACAAGGTTTTTTTTTTAAAAAAATGAATAAAGTGTCTTTTGAGTTGAGATCTACTCTTAAAGCCCGGTACATTCTGATGGTCTCTAGGTCGGATTCCACTTAGCTTTTTGAGATCAACCACAGTTAGTGAGTGATACAACATCTTATCAAAAAATATTGTATCGGACAAGATAATTCATGGAAAGTTGTAACCCTATTTATAGGAATCTCCATTTGTTCTATAACATAGGAATATTGGTAAATGGCAGACCAATTGGTGTCTTATGTAGATTAGGCCAGGGTCAGGAACATTGAATGGATTCTCTAATTGAATGGGTATTTAACAATTACATCCAAATTCAGCATTCTGGTCACTTCCACATCACATTCGTTAGTTTACAAATTTGGGAGAATAGGAGAAGGAGTTTTAAAACATTTAAATGATCTCTGGAAAAAAGTGCATATGCAAATTATTCTAGTGCAAGAGTCTTGTGAGCTATTATTTTTCCTATATTTACTATTCAGTTATACAGTACTATATCAAAAGGTCTCATCACATTTCAAAAATTATTTCATTCTAATATAAGATTATACAGGCAATGCCTTTATCTCATCATGCTATCTAGCATTGGTTTCCTAAGCTCATGAGGCTAAGCGTTGCTAGGACCATTTGTTTAAGAGAAAGATCTACAACCGTCACCTGTTAAAAATAAAGCTCCCCCCCCAAAAAAAGGTCCACCATAATTCAGCTCCTCCAAATCAGATTTCCCCAGAAAATTGACCATAAGGTCAGATACAGGCAGGTGGAACATTATGCACTCTTATGAATAAGAACCATTTACCAAGTAAATAGCAAAGAACGGTTATGTTTACAAGTGGATTTACACGAAGAATTGAACCTTCTTGCTGGCATTTTGGCCACACAATGATCTGTTTCACACTCTGAAGAAATGAACACTCGGCTTGTTGGCAGACTGAAACCTCTGACTCTATATTGTTGGGAGCCACTAGCAGTGTTGTGCTACAACCCTGGAGAGATTGACTAATGACTTGGGCATCTTCCATAGACATAAGGCTGCGTGGACTGGTGGCATCTGGATTTAATTGGAAAAAAAATGCCACTAAAAATGATCAGGGCTACAGAAATATTTCGGCAAGAGTAATTTTGAAATGCCGTTTGCCCAAACAAACAGGCTTTTTTATTATTATTATTATTATTATTATTATTATTATTATTATTATTATTATTATTATTTTTATTGGTTAATCTTTAGTGAGATTCACAGCCTTTGGGCTGGTTAATAGCTCAGCAGCTCGAGTCCTAACCAAGGACCTAGGAACTGTTAAGGTATCATCAGAGGATGTAAGCTGTTCCGAGTAAGGTGGTTTTTTGTAGAGTCAAAATGTTCAAGTCCGGCAAATTTAGAATTTCTAAATAGCGGGGCAGCCCTTTGGGTATTGCTCCAAGGGCTCCAATTACAATCGGGACAACACACAATTTCTTTTTCCACAGTCACTCAACTTCAATTTGTAAGTCCCGGTACTTTGTGATTTTTTTCTTGCTGCTTATCTTCAATTCGTGCATCACCAGGTATTGCAATGTCAATGAACCATACTTTTTTCTTTTCAACTATTGTTATGTCAGGTGTGTTGTGGACCAAGTGCCTGTCAGTCTGAATCCTAAAATCCCACAAGATCTTGAGTTTCTCATTCTCTAAAACTTTCTCAACCTGATGTTCCCAGTGGTTTTTGCTGTACTCAAATCCAAACTTCTGGCACAATTTCCAGTGAATGATTTTAGCAACCCGGTCATGGCGTTGTAGGTAGTCAGTTTGTGAAATTTTGCTGCACCCACTGTCAGGTGGTCAACTGTCTCCTCTTTCTCATTGCAGAGGCGGCATTTGCTGTTGGTGGTAACATGTTGAAATTTTGCCTTCATGCAGTTTGTGGCTAGGGCTTGTTCTTGAGCTGCTAAAATAAAGCTTTCTGTTTCTTTTTTCAGCACTCCTGATCTTAACCAGTTCCAAGTTAGTTTCTGGTCAGCTTTGCCTTCAATATTTTTCAAGTATTGGCCATGCAGAGCCTTGTGTTTCCAATTTTCAGCTCGCTGCTCAGTTACTTCTTTCTTATATTCTGCTTTTGTTTTAGTTGTCTTTAAAAGGCCTCGTTTATTTACTTCCTTAATCATTGGTTCTTCACTTTTCTGGATTTAATCATTCAAGCTGCATTTTTCTTCTTCCACAGTCTGCTTTACTTGTAGGAGTCCTTGACCACCCTCTGCTCTTGGTAAATTATTATTTTTATTATTTTTTAATAATAATAATAATAATAATAATAATAATAATAATAATAATAATAATAATTATTATTATTATTATTATTATTATTTTGCTTTAATTTATATGCCGCCCTTCTCCAGAGACTCAGGGCAGCTTACAATGCGTTAAGCAATAGCCTTCATACTTATTGCCCCCACAAACCAGGTCCTCATTTCACCTACCTTTGAAAGGATGGAAGGCTGAGTCAACCTTGAGCCTGGTGAGATTTGAACTTGCAGTAATTGCAAGCCAGCAGATGTTAATAACAGTGCTTTAGTCCACTGTACTACAGGCTCTTCTCATTTTAACATTTGTATGGAGGTTTGTATGGAGGATGCATTGGCTTAAGTACTTATTTAAGGAAGGTAACTCCTCTGAAGAGGAGTATTTTTTTGGCTGCATCTATTAATTCAGCATTCAGTGTTGAAATCCATGTTTACTTGGCTATTGCAAAAGCTCAACTTAGAATATTGAAGCTTGCACCAATGTTTCACATACTGAGGATGATCCCCTATTTGACAAAAGTCCTACAGGCGCTATTTCAAGCAATCTAATGACATATTTATCTGTTGAATGGATTTATACTTAATTACATTATATAGAGCTTTCATTATATAATGTAACTGTGTATAAACTGTTGATTGTGTATTAAGCACTAGGTGTTCTTTAAATCAGGGGTCTCCAAGCTTTGCTTGCTGATGAATTCTGGGAGTTGAAGTCCACAAGTCTTAAAGTTGCCAAGGTTGGAGTCACCTGCTTTAAACAGTTAGATGTGAGGCCAGTAGGCATCTGAAGCTTATACATGAGAATGTGGGAAGCCATGGAGATGACCTTGGAAAAACTATCTAGAATCCATTAAACAAGTGCATAAGCTTGCTTTGGGTCCAAAGCAAGTATTAGAAACAGATTTAGGCTGGCTATCCTCCTAAGCTCCTAGGGCCATGAGGGCAAACCTATGGCACTGCGGGCACGCAAGCCATCACCCAGCTCAGCTCCACCACACATGCTTCCCGACAGCCAGCTGATTTTTGGCTCTCTACTCTGCAAGCAGGAGACGTGCACGCATGCATGAAGGGAGGAAGGGGGCTACCTTTCTCTTCACTTTCTGCTGCCCATGCCTTCCCAGATCTCTGGAGATTCCCCTCCCAGGCCTGTTTTGGGAGGCGAGGCTTTTTCCCCCTCCCAGCACTGTTTTGGGATATGAGGCCAAAAGGGAGGATCGTGCACACATGCGCAGGGGGAGGGGAGCATGGGGGGGTCATGTGCGCATGCATGGGGGGATCATGCATATGCAGGGAGGCAGGGCATGTGGGAGGGACATTGCATTATAGGTGTGGGCATGCATGCGCGCGCAATAGCGCACACACGCTTTTGGCACCCAAGGAAAAAAAGATTAGCCATCACTGTCCGAGGGTATAAGAGGAAAGGAAGGAAAATAGAATCACTTGAAAAGTTTTGTTACCATAGCCTTTCACAATAAAGTATAGTACTATTTTTTTGTGAAATCTATTCCCTGATCTGGACGACCTTCTAGGGCTGAAAGAAAATCAGTCAAAGCTTTGAGTTGGTCCATCAGTCACATCCAATGAACTTGCTTACTAACCTGGCACTAAAAGATATTGATGACCCAACCTGACCATCTTCATTCCACAAGGACGAACTTCATGGAAATAGCAAATGTATGTATCTTCCCAATGGATTATGGATTTGTTATCCAGGGCATACCGTATGTATAGTTTAGTTCTGGAATGGGTATTTCCCATTAATACCCAAGGGCATGAATTCAGCAAGATAGCTGTAGTATATATATATACACACACACACACACATACACACAGCTGCATACAATATGATTAGCTCCTCTTAACCTAACACCTTTCATTTCTCTTCCCCATGCTGGGGAGTTTTTATTTGTTTGTTGTTTTGCAGTGGCTGATGGTGATTTACTGAATGGAAAATTGTCTATAGACTTTTCAGCTGATGAAGAAAAGAGCAGCAGTAGGCGAGCTTGTAAACAGCACAGATTTAGCTTCCATGTGGATGCCCTTGGGCACATTGAACAAAGAGTGACATATCACCGCATATTGGTGCAGCAGTCCCATTTTTGAATGCACTCACAAATGGACATATAGTACTGTAGTTGTTTATTCTGTTCTTTAGTTGCCTTATACTTAACCTAGCCATAATTCTCAGAGGTTGAGTTTTTTTGCCATTAAATATGTGCCAGAGTAAACTCCCCCCACACCACACACAGTTCTGGTAGAAGTTGCAGCCTACAGAATGACACTCAGTTCTCTGTTCAAGTTGCCAAGTTCCAACAGCTGAGGTCTCATTTGTGGAAACAAAATAAACAACGTGTATAAACCACACCGTACTTTCAGATATTAATTTCTGCAGTTTTGCTGATTAAAAAGACGGTACTTATGGAGTATCTGCAGATGGCCTGTCACTATCAATCCAAAGATGTTCTATGGTGACACATATTCAGATTAGAAATAGGAGCAGGGAAAAGTGTGTTGATTCACATTTCAAGAAGCATCCTCATTCACAGCCAACACATGATCTGGAACACAATCATCCTTTAGTTTTTCACATTTCTCTGGAAGTCGATATCAATGGGTGCATCTGGTATCAGCCACCTCATACTGAAGATTGTGACCTGGATTATAATAAGAATAAGTTAAAAAGTCAAGAAATTAATGAAAGAAAAATAAAAAAGCTGTGTATCTGTGGAAGTAAATGAGAGGGAATAAGACAATAGAACTGAATGAAGGTGGCATGGCCATGAGGGATAGAGGAATGCATTCAGGAAAATTAAGCTGTAGGTTTCCTTATCAATGAAAGAGCTACAAAGTATGTTAGAAAGAATGAATTGATGTCCACTAGGTTGCTGTAGGTGCATTTAAAAGTACAATCCCATACATTGGTGATTTCTACATCTTAAGTGCAATAAATGATGGTAATGAGGGAGATGAGCAGTTTAGAAATATGAAATATAAATAAATAATAGATGAACCAAATATGAGTTTTGTGGAAAATTGTGCAACATTCTGAAGGTATGCAGAATGAAGGTATACAATCCAGGGGAAATTATTCTGTTTGATGACATGAATGAGTAGGTAGAAATGACACAAGCAAGTACTGTGTAGAAAAAGTGTGGGACCATATACAAATCCAAGAATGATGACTGTTAGGAGTAGAGCTGACATAGCATGAACTAGTTCCCAGATTAGTAAGAACATTACATCAATAAATCTGTGCTGTAGGGCCAAAATATCTGTTAATGTGGAAAGACGAGATAAAAAAACCCCTAAAATTTCAATTCTGGAGGACTGATGTGCATTTATATATAAAATGGTTTAATTGTTTGAAATTTGAATTTTAAAAACTTAAATGTATCGCTCAAAATATGGAGCAGTCTTTGAATGATTCTCATTTTAATAATTTTTGCTTTTTTCCAGCTTCTTTCCCAAAGTTACTTTCCCAAAGCATTTTAACTACCTTTTAATATTCATATTAATCCGGTAGACAATTAGAAATATGTATATTTGGAAACATTTGTCATAATAATTATTTCCGGGTACTCCAAGGAATGAAAGAAAAATGCAAAATCCTAAACTCTGCAAATGTTCTTGGGTAGTTTAGCTCTTATAAAAATAGGTGAGATTTTTAGAATGCATTTATTAATTTTTTTTTAAAAAAGTCTGACTGTTAAAAAAGTTAAGCAAATTCTTTCGTCCGATTTTATTTTTTTTATTTGAGTTTTATTGGGTTTTAACAATTAAACAATTCTTATTCAACTCTTTCGTCCGATTTTAGAATCTAATCAAGAACAGGTATACCTTCAGATCACCATACAGGTAATACCTGGCTTTTCACATTTTAAGACTAAATGTCTTGCAGAAGACAACTGGGCCTTTTTGTATTTCTTATGGTATGACCATCCTCTAGAGCAGTGGTTCTCAACCTTCCTAATGCCGTGACCCTTTAATACAGTTCCTCATGTTGTGGTGACCCCCAACCAGGGGTGGGTTCTAAATTTTTTTACTACTGGTTCTGTGGGCGTGGCTTATTTTGTGGGCGTGGCTTGGAGGTCATGTGACTGGGTGGGTGTAGCTAGCTGGTCATGTGACCGGGTGGCCATGGCTGTGTATAGGGACTACTCAGAGGGCTGAAAAAAGTCATTTCTGACACTTTTGACTGGTCCTCACACTTATGACCATCCTCACATTTATGCCCGTGCAGCATTCTTAACAACCATGTCACTCATTTCACAACTGCTTCTCTTCACCATGGTGACAAGATAGGGCAAAAACGTAAAATGTGAGGACAGTCGTAAGTTCGAGGACTGGTCAAAAGTGTGAGGACCAATCAGAAATAACTTTTTCAGCCCTCTGAGTAGTCCATATGCACAAAAGGACTACCCAGAGGGCTGAAAAAAGTCATTTCTGACTGGGCCTCGCACTTTTGACCAGTCCTCACACTTATGACAATCCTGCAGCTTTCTTAACAACCATGTCACTCATTTCACAACTGCTTCTCTTCACCATGGTGACAAGATAGGGCAAAAACATAAAATGTGAGGACAGTCGTAAGTTCGAAGACTGGTCAAAAGTGTGAGGACCAGTCAGAAATAACTTTTTCAGCCCTCTGAGTAGTCCATATGCACAAAAGGATACAGCAATAGAGAGGGATGAAGGAAGGGAAGGGAAATTAGAGTAGGAGTGAGGGTAAGAGAGGGAGGAAGAGAGGAGGAGAAGGAGAAAGGAAGAGGAAGTAGGGAGGAGGAGAAGAGGGTGAGGAAGAGAAAGTAAGAAGGAAAGAAAAGAGAGAGGTGGTAGGTTTGAGGAGAAAGATTGCTGTACAATAAAAAAGATGAAAGGGAACCCCAAACAAATATAAAGATATTAAGATAAAGAATGAATTGTTAAACTTTAAAGAATAAAAGAGAACAAATATGAATAAATAACAATAATTAGAAACACACATACAAACATACAATGTATTTTCTTTAAACAGAGTATTTGGCTGGTTCATAAATTTAAACAGTGTTTAGTCATTTCAATTAAATTTACAATTTCTATATTTCCTTTTTGCCATATTTATTCCTCATCTATTTTTGTAAAAAACCAATATTACCCTTCATCCTCATCTCTAATCTTAATCAAATTCAATTTTTCCCTTCTATTCTATATTATACCCCTTCCCATTGTCATCTATTTTTATATCCATCCTCACATTGGTTAATTATGTAATATTACAGTTGTTTAATATGAATTCAACATTTTAATATAAATCAATTAGTTATATAACTACCTTTTTTGTATATTATTCCAATTATTTCCATGCAATCCAATTTCTTACAAATCAATTAATTATATTTACCAATAATAATAAACCAAATAATTTCCCCCATATATTCCTCCAAACCACAACTTAACCATTTCTGCTTTCAACACAATATACAATTAATAGTATCTCAATTATTACAATTCCTTAGTTAAATAGAGCTTTTTTTCTTTTGTTTTAAAATCTCCTCTTTCTCCCTAAATTTCCCGTTGTTTGCACCTACCTTTTTTGGTGAGGAAAAAGAAAAGAAAACTGCCTTCCTAATTTTCCAACCTGCAAAGCCAACAGCCTGCTTTACTTTCTCTTTCGTTTTTCAGTTTAGATAGGGGAAAAAAATCTGCACTCTTTCCAAGCGAGCAAAAGAGCCCTGAGCAAATCAGCTGAGAGCAAATCAGCTGGGGGTCGGGAGCTGATCTAAGCAAGGACTAATTAGCCTCTGCTGAAGCTGGGGGGGGGGCAATAAAATTACAAAAAAAAAACACCGAACCCTTTGTTAAATTGCTGGCTCCCCCGCCCCTCGCCCACCACTATTTATTGGCAATAAATAATGGTGCGGAGGGGCGGGGCAAGCCAGCAATTTAACAAAGGGTTCGGCTGCACCACTGGCTCTAGGGCGGCCCTTTGAAGCCCTGTGGCAAGAATTTAAACAGTTTTTTTTCCTCTAGCCATCGGAGGCAGCAATAGATGGGGAGTGGGCGGGGTAAGCGAACGGCCAGCGATCCAACAGAGGAGTGAGGTGAGTGAAGGCGTGGGGGTGGGGAGAGAGAGGGCTTTGGCGACCCCTGTGAAATGGCCGTTCGACCCCCAAAGGGGTCGCGACCCCCAGGTTGAGAACCGCTGCTCTAGAGAAAAGACAGCTAGTCAGTCACAGAATAAGTCTTTCTTTTATTTTCTTTTATGTGGCAGGTCAAGCTCTGGATTTGGTTTTGTCCATTGGACAGGATGATGTTCCAAAAGTGGGAAAGTTTACAATTGTTCTCTGGACATACCATTTCACTGAGATTTAGGCTTGCAGTGACTATTGTTTTCTGCAGGAGTGGAGTGGTCCATCCCAAAAGGTTCCAGGGATTTTGAGGCTAGTATGGCTGGTCAAACATTTGGTTGCCCTGTGGAATGCAAAGAAGAGCAGGGCATCCACAGTGCCGAGTGAGTTCATTTCCTGGGTATACATCTCAGTGGAGGACAATGAAGCAAGGTTCTTCCCCAGTCCATTATTTCATGACATATAGTTCAGTCAGCTACAGTTTTATACTGTAGAGTCAAGACAACGAGTGGTATGATTTTTAGACTGAGTTATGACATGCATGACATTATTGCTTGTTACTCTTTGACTAAAAACTTATTTTTGATCCTTCCAATTTCCATTTTCTGCCAGGAAAGTGTACACAACAGAACTGTCCAGAAAGCAACCTAGCCAGACATCATGTAGTTAGTTAGGTGTGGTTTTTCAGGAGATGCTTTGCTTCTCAGATGACAGTGTGCTAAATATGAAAGCTGTTTGTTAATGCAGAGTTATCAAGGTTGTGGGTTTGTTATTTTTTGCATATGTGGGCAGGAGGAAGTAAAATGAAAACATGTTCCCACCAACACTGAGTCAACAACACTCTAAAAAGGAAGAAAAAAAGGGGCGGAGGTGGGCAGGTCTGATGAAAGCCTCAATTCACCATGGATCATGGCTTCCTGGTGCCTTTGCTATTATCTCACAGGCTTCACTGCTTCCAGAATTTGTTCATTTGTGTGTAATGTACATTGCAAGTAACACACACAAATGCCAAGATTATAGTGTCTATTTAGGAGAAGAAATCAAAGGATTTTTTCAGTTGCTAAATAGATAGACAGATGGCTATCTGGGCAAATATCTGAAGATGACTCCCATATATTATGATGGCTGGTTGCATATAAACTAAGCATTAGAAAATTCCATCTCTCTCTCTCTCTCTCTCTCTCTCTCTCTCTCTCTCTCTCTCTCTCTCTCTCTCTCTCTCTCTCTCTCTCTCTCTGTGTGTGTGTGTGTGTGTGTATGTGTGTGTGTGTCAGTGTGTGTGTGCATTTGCATAGACATGCAGACAAAACCACACAGAACCACAGACATATATAATTACAGTGCAATTCTATCCTTGTTTAAACATAAACAAATGTCACAGATGTCACATTATTTCATTCAGTGATCTCATTTGAAACTGTATTCCCATTTCAGCTTCATGGATAAGGAAAAAAAAGTCTTTCTAAGAACTGATCAGATTGGGGCTCTGCACAGCCAAAGTAGAAGGTGTGGATCTTCTCATTGATCTCCACTTGTGCTCCTCCTCCACTGTTACAAATCATTTCTACCTACGTAAACTCCTTATTTTGTGTTCCTATTGCCTCCCCTTTGGAAGGGGCTAATGGTACAACAACATAATTAAAGAAAACCCAGGAAAATCAGAAAATAAATTGTGCAACCTGTATAATCCTGCATGCTTTTTATACTATTACATTCATTGAGCTGACTGTAGCAAGGTAAATGAAATGAGATTTGATGTCTCAGGGAAGCAGGAACATTTATAGCATATGATTTAAAAAAAAATCAAGTTCACAAGTGCATTGGTGAAATAAAAGTTCTGTTTTTTCATGTGCCACACATGAAAACTACTGAAGTTTCTATTAAACCATTGCAGTCTCCATCTTGGTTTTTACTCGACTCTACAGGCATTTTGGTGGAAAACTTTTGAAACTAAGAAATCTGTATTGAGTCAGCCGACAGTTATCATGGTCACTATGACTTATGACAGCACTAAGAAAAAAGGGACATACTCTCAGACTATCTGTAAGGACATAGTGAGCTAAATACCCATAAAGGAGCAGGGACATTATTATAGGGGAGAACACTGACCAGAGTACAGTCAGATCCTAGATGTCAAAATCTGTCCAGACAAAGGACATGTACTCCAAACAGCTCTCATGAGCAGACTGCAAGAACTGAAGAGTTTATGGTCGGCTGGTAAATCGAGTAGCTGGGGTTGAGGGATTTCATTTATGCTCAGAATTGTAATGTAGCTTATGTGGAATAAAGCATGGCTAAGCCTCATTTTTAAATCACTTTTTGAATTACTTTTTTATTGCTTTTTAAAGATTAACAACATTTGGAATGACAAGGTTTGATGGCATTCATTGGGTGAGTCTCCTTCAATCCTTAACAAAAGAAATTTTAAGTGTAACTTAAAGGACTTAGAAATGTTGGGTAATAAATGGCAAAAGGGTGATCAGAGTGTTATTTCTGAAAAGTTATAAATATACTAAGAGTTGACTTGAAATGGGATTTTCAAATTAATAGAATAGATACTTCCCATGCGAAAATGGCTGTGTTTTGATTTTTTTTTTTTAAAAAAAGATGGATCTTTAAATGGCTGATATTTTAATACTTAAAAGGGAGAGTGAGTTGGATAATTTTCCTATATTGGATATACAAAGGAGAACTGTTAAAGTTTTGAAAGACTTGGTGAAAAGAATAGATGTAAAAATTAAGGACATTATTTGAAGAGATTAAAGATCAAAATTGTAAAAAGCAAAGGGAGAGAATATAAAATGGATTTTTTGATCAGGGTTAAAGATAGTTGATGTTATTCTAGAATCACTAAATGGACATTTTCTTTATCATCCCAGACTGAGTGATGCAGATTTAAGGATCTGAGAATTCCTTTTGAGATGAAGGGGGAATATTTATTTTTTGTTATATTGTAATCTTTTCTATTTTTTCATTTACATTGTTCTCTTTCTTCCTTTTTACTATTCTGCATTTTTGATTTTTTTTCTATTTTTTATTTCTTGTAGTTTGTATTACATTTGATCTGCACAACTGTAACATTTAATAAAACTAATTGAAAAAAAAATTCGGGAAGGCAACACAACGCTTTAAGGTGTTGGTTCTCATCTTTAAAGCGCTCCATGGCTTAGGGCCAGGGTATTTGCGAGACCGCCTGCTGCTACCGATACGGCCAATACGCTCTCACAGAGAGGGCCTCCTCGGGGTGCCGTCGGTCAGGCAATGTCAGCTGGTGGCCCCCAGGGGGCGAGCCTTCTCTGTGGGGGCACCCGCCCTGTGGAATGAGCTGCCTCCTGGAATACGATTGATCCCGGACCTCCGAACCTTCCGTAAAGCCCTGAAGACGTTTTTATTTTATCAAGCCGGCCTAGCCTAAATGGTTTTTAATTGGGATTTTAAATTTTATGGATTTGGGGTTTTAAATTGGGTAGCCAATGATTTAATTCTTTTAATTATCTTAACTTTTGTATTTGTATGTTTTTTAATTTTGGCTGTTCACCGCCCTGAGTCCCTCTGGGAGAAGGGCGGTATACAAATTAATTAAATAAATAAATAAATAAATAAATAAATAAATAAATAAATAAATAAATAAAGGCAATGGTATCCTAGCTTTGATCTTATTAGCAAGTAAGGATCCTTTTCAGATGAATCCCAAATCATTATTTGTAAAGGATTGTTTAAAAAAGGCAGTTTCCCTCCACAGAGAAATATCTGAATCCAACTGAACAACCTAAGTTATGCAATTAAAATTATAGCCCTGATCCAGAGTTTCCTGAGTATGCCAACTAATATTAGGAAACATTGCAATTATAATCTGTTACTTATTGCATATAGAGCACATATACAATAAGTAACAGATTATAGTTGCAATGTTTCCTAATGTTAGTTGGCATACTCAGGAAACTCTGGATCAGGGCTATAATTTTAATTGCATAATTGTGCTCTATTCATCATAATTAGTAATATTAGTATTAATTTCTTATTAATTATTAGTATTCATCAAGTTTTTTCCAACACTGACAGCTGGCAAGTTGATTGACAGTAAAATCAAAATCAAAATATTCACAAATAAAAAAGACAAAAGAAAAAAGGAAGTACTCTGAGAGTGTTTTAGATGAAGCCTAGAAAACCAGCCAATTATTCTCTTTTTGAAAGGCATCATTTGCTTTCTAGAATAAACCTGAACCAAATCTGTATCTCCACTCAATTTATGAAAGAAAAAAATGTTTTGGTTCCATCAGGGGTGGGTTCTAAATTTTTTTACTACCGGTTCTGTGGCTGTGGCTTATTTTGTGGCCATGGCTTGATGGTCATGTGACAATTCTTTAGGATTTAGCAGAGGTACTGGTCTACCAGACTTTTAACTGCTTCAGAGCTGTATCGGTCTACCCATTTATTTTTGCAGGAACTGGTCTACTCATGTATTTTTGCAGGCATTGGTCTACTCATTTGTTTTTGGAGGCACCAGTCTACCACCAAACTGCCTTTTACCACTGATCAGCTGTAGGGTGGCCCTTTGAAGCCACACGGCAAGAGTTTAAACAGTTTTTCCTTATACCCCATCAGCTGGGACTCAGGAGGCAGCAATAGATTGGGAGTGGGGCCAAATAAAAGGTAAGAATAATGGGGGCGGGGGTCAGGGTGGGGGGCGGGGGTCAGGGTGGGGGGTGGGGCGGGGGTCAGGGGGGGGTCAGCGGGGCAGAACTGCTTCGGTGATAGAACCAGGCGGAACCGGACGGAACCCACCACTGGGTTCCATAAGATTTGGGATTAATTGGGAGGGGTATGCAAGTCCATTTCTGTGTAACAAATTTTGCAGCCTTTTCACCTCTGGTATTTAATGACATTGTATCTTCTTGTTTGAAAATTTCATACAAACAGTCTACTGTGCATTAAGATAACCATCATTCTATTTGGTAAAAGAAACAGGACTTGATATGATAATTTTTGGCTAGGCGGGGACAAATGTGGCATTTGCTATGATGAATCCCAAAATGCACAGCAAGACTCTGACCCAAAGGCAGTTCCTAAAGTAATAAGACCTAAATCAGGAAATTGCCTCCAGGAGAAGGTTTCTTATGGCAACATAGTTTGCTTTTAAGTCTCACTAAAGTCAGTTTGCCACCCTGATGGAACTGACCACATCTGTTGGTTATGGCCACAATCCACTGTGACATTCTAAACACACTATACTGAAAGTTCCTGAAGAAATATAATGGAAGTGTGTGCATGGGAACACTGCCTTAAAGTGATGATTTGAGGGAAATTAGTGCCCCATCTTAATCTATTCAACACTTCAAGCAGTATGGAAACCAACCTTTAAAAACAGGCGTTGGTGGTTCCAATAAATCTCTCTGCTGGGGACTGAGGTAGGGAATGAACTGTTTAGAAATTGGTTCGATGCAGTCAACTGTTGCATGCTGAACAAGTAAAATTAAATCTCATTGCTTCTTTGGAAAACCACATCTCTTCTTTGTGGAGCATCGATTTCAAAAGTCATATCCAATTTTGCAACAGGACTGTAAGAAGAAAGCATTTCTGTCTGAAGTTGCCCCATGTTTACCCTGAAAGAACATGGCAGAAATGGCTCCCTCTGACCTCTTTGCTCATCTATCACATCCCTTGTTAAGATCAATACGGATTTCTTTGCTGAAGCATCCAGCAAGCAAGCAGTCACTGCAGTGTTTTTCCATCCCCTGGAAGAAGTTTCTGGACATGAATTCTGCCTGTTTCTTTAGACTTCCTCGCAATGCCACAAAATGCCTGTGGTTTTTTAGTCAGGGAGGTTTCACATGTTGAGTGACTTTGCAGGCCATTTAGATCTCTCACTTGCCGGTTACTATTCAACAGTAGTTCTTTAACAGCATTTTTTTCCTCAGGTCAAAATAAACTGCACACAGGGATTTGAATTTACATTTGCATTTGCAAACTGGTCCCTGTGTTAGTTCCAGTAACTGGCACAATCTCATTTGGTATTCTATTAGAATTCTTCAGGTAGGCACTGAATAACAAAAACAGAGGCTGGGGTAAAGGTGTGAGGAGGGACTCGCCTTATTCAAAGTAGTTGGTCAAAGACCAGAGTAAAGGTTTGATTTGATCCAATTCAGCATATCTGCTAGAAGTGCAAAATGGATCATGGCTAGATATCATCTAATATAGCTTTCTCCAACCTGGCTACACTTTAGTGGATTTCAACTTCTAAAATTTCCCAGCCAATATGGCTATTGCAGAAAAATGAGGAGTTGGTTTCTATTTGAAATGTGTGCAGGTTGGGAAAGATTTTGGAAACAGTCTGTATGATTCTCCCCCATCTCCAATAATCTTTGCTGTGGGGTAGAGATTCCAACCTTCTTAGGGAAGGGGGAGCTTGATCTAAAACTTCTGGAAGCCACCAGGATGTTTGCCTCATCTTACACCAACTTCATAAACTAATGAATGATACCAAGAAATTGCATATACAAGAAACTGGGTAAAGTGAAACAGATGATGGCAAGAGCCGTTGTAGTGCAGTGGTTACAATGCAGTATTACGGGTTAACTCTGCCGACTGCCAGGAGTTTGATACTCACCAGCTCAAGGTTGACTCAACCTTTCATCCTTCCAAGGTTGGTAAAATGAGGACCCAAATTGTTGGGGACAATATGGTGACTCTGTAAACCACTTACTGTAAAGCACCAGGAAGCAGTATAAAAGTCTAAATGCTATTGCTATATCTGTCCTAAGCTTCAGGAACATGTTGTTTATTTGAAAGGCTGCTCTAGGACATTCCCCTACACTTCCAAAAAAATCCTATTTGTCCAATTCAAATCTGACTTAAACTTAAATAACCATAAAAAGGGAAGTTCAAGTCTTGAATATGCTTATCTTCACTGGCAATGCAGATTACATATTTATAGTTTTTCCATTATGGTGAAATGCATTTCCTTTTAAATCATGATTTCTGTTTTTAAATTAGCATGTGCAGGTTTTATAGACATATAGAATAGAATAGAATTCTTTATTGGCCAAATGTGATTGGATACACAAGGAATTTGTCTTGATGCATATGCTCTCAGTGTACATAAAAAAAAAAGATACATTTGTCAAGAATCATAACATACAACACTTAGTGATAATCATAGGGTACAAATAAGCAATCAAATCATATTAGAAAACAGTCAATTTAAATCGTAAGGATACCAGCAACAAGGTTACAGTCATACAGTCCAAAGATGAGTTTCAACAGGTTCTGACCAGTTCTGGAGAACTGGTAGTGGAAATTTTGAGTAGTTCAGAGAACCGGTAGTAAAAAGTCTGACTGGCCCCGCCCCCATCTATTCTCTGCCTCCCAAGTCCCAGCTGACTGGGAGGAAATGGGGATTTTGCAGTAACCTTCGCTTGGATTGGGGAGGGAATGGAGATTTTACAGTATCCCTCCCCTGGAGTGGGGTGGGAATAGAGATTTTACAGTATCCTTCCCCTGCCATGCCCACCAAGCCACACCTACCAAGCCATGCCATGCCACGCCCAAGCCACACCCACAGAACTGATAATAAAATTTTTTGAAACCTACCACTGATACAGTCATAAGTTGGAGGAGATGGGTGATAAGAACAATGAAAAGATTAATAGTAGTGCAGATTTAGTAAATAGTTTGACAGTGTTGAGGGAATTATTTGTTTAGCAGGGTAATGGTGTTCAGGAAAAAACTTTTCCTTGTGTCTAGTTGTTCTGGTGAGCAGTGCTCTATAATGTCATTTTGAGGGTAGGAGTTGAAACAGTTATTTGCTTCTTGGCCCCATTTTTTAAAAAAGAAATGAATAAACTGCCACCCTATGTACTTGTCTATTTTGTGCAAAGCATCCTTTAAGATTTACCTATTGTCAGCAAGTCTTTAGCTCAATCTTTTATTTATTATCAGCAATAAAACTATGCAGTGTAAGGAATCTGTGCTTGAAGTCTGAAACTGGCTCTAAAGCTGCCTTGATCACATAAAGCCTGCTAGTTTTCTTTCTCCACTGAGATTTATTTGAGCAATGCCAATATTGCAGTTCTGTGGAACTTGAGGTCAATCTGTTTTCCAACTAATGAGAGTGTTTTCTTCACCCTACCTCCTAAATTGAAGTCAATCTGCCTTCTGAGCTTCAGTGTCCCATTTGTGGGGAAGGTATCTTTCCTTCCTCCTAAGCGCCTCCCAATGTTGCAACATGCAGCCATGCTTGCAGCTACTGAGAAAAGTGACAAGTTGCAAACATGCTGACACCTGGTCCAATCGTTATTCACAGGGACAGGTAAGTGCAACAGAGCAAATGTGACTTTACAGTTTAAGGGCTTCTGCTCTGAGGAGCTGCTCAGTTTTTCTGTGGTTTGGTGGCTTGTTATTGGAAAACAACCAGATAAATGACCACAGCATGAAGAGGTTTGTAGATGAGTCTGGGTCTTAGCAATTTATTTTCTTTCCATTTTGTGTGGAATAGAAGTGAGACAATGAGTTTGCCATGCTGAGACCTCTTATGGCTCAGTGGACAGGGCGCTGATTGAATGCCATTCCTTGCATCTCCAATTTGTCAGCTGAAAGGAACATTGATTGGTTCATGATGGCCTTGGCATGTTTTCAGTAATCTGAGTTTGGCAAAAGTGAGGATGCTTCTGGGCTGGATTCAGACTTCTTGGGAGAGTTTGATGAGTGATCATGGTAGCTTGTTAGCTTAAATGGGAAGAAAGAGCGATAATCAAATTCAGCTTTTTCTCCCATCTCTATTTTGCCAATAAAACATTTATTTGAGGGCATAGAGTGAGTTTAAGAATAGTGCAATATGTTGAGAAGAAAGCAATTTAAGTGGTTTTCACTGAATGAAAAACAGAATTGCATTGAAGTGCCCAACTTATTCTTGACATATCAGTGAGTAATGCTTTCCCCTCTTTTCTAATGAAAACATCTTTCTGTTCAAGGTCTTCAGCATACATGCTTAGCTGAATCAGAATCAAGTCCTTACGTCACATAAACTATGCTTGTCAGAAAAATAATATCCTTGCTATTATTTAAAAGTGGAAGGGTTTACATGAACCGACTCCTCAATGTTCTGCCAAAAAGAAAAAAAATTCAGGCAACAAGAAGAAATTATTGCTAAACTGAACTGTATTATCTAGCAGTAATAATCCATATACTTCTCTACTCAGAAATATGCACTGCCTAATTCAATAGGACTTACTCCTAATTAATTAACTTATTTTATTTATTTAAAATATTGATAAAGCCACCCAGAGTTGGTTAGAAGTTAGGTGGCTATATAAATGCTTTAAATAAAATAAAATAAATACTCTGAGTAGTGTTACCTTAGGAAACTTCATTGCTTTTCAATGCTGTGTTAGTTTTTAGTTCTGAGCTCACCCCTTCATTATATTAAAGTACCTTCTTGTGGTCTTTAGACAAATTCTACTTTAAGTAGAAATAATAAGATTTTCTTAGATTTCATCTCTGAGAATGGAGTGATAGGATGGCATCAAATATTTGAATGGTCATCTTAAAAGGAAATATTATTGTCCATAGAAATCTGGTGTTGAAAGGCTCAACCTAGGTCTAAATGCCCAAGGAAGACAGTGATGTGTGGCCACATCCCCCGATTCAGAAAATAGCAATGAAGCCGTGTATGAAAGTGGGCTTCCCACTCTCAATATTCAGTGGGAATCTGTCTTTTTGCAACTTGTCCATTATTCCATGACTTGCAAAAACATGACTATGCTTACTAACACATGAAAATCTTATTTGAACAAACAGCAGTCAGATATTCTAACAAAACTAAGACATGTAAGAAGTGTGACTCTAGCCTTCTCTCCTGTGGACAGCTAGCTGGACTCCAATTCAGATCTTGTTTACATTACACAGTTCTTTTGTAGGAAATCTGAAGAAAATGAGAAATAAGATATTTGGAGGTGTTATTTTCCAGCCTTGATGCCCACTAGAGTGACACAGCTCCTGGAACCATGTGGTTAACATTCTTTTGATAAACATGTAGCAGAAAAAGGAAAATATGTTTGTTTCCCGAGAGCAGGGGTGTCAAACTTGATTTCATTGAGGACCGCATCAGGGTTGTGTTTTATCTCGGGGGGCCGGGGGTGGTCAGAGTGGGCATGGCCTGTTGATGTCACTCATGTCAGGGGCACCTGTGTCAGTCCGAGCACTCTGCTAGCAAAAACAGGTTCCCGAGCTCTGTTTCCGGCTGTGAAGGTTTCCTGAAATTCTCTACCAGCAAAAACGGAGCTTGGGAGGGCTGCATGGGGTCCTCCTAAGCTCTGTTTTCACTGGCAGAGGGTTGCAGGAGGCCGTCACAGCTGGAAATGGAGCTCAGAAGCCCGTTTTCTCTGGCAGAGGCACTGCGGGTCAGTCTCTCACTGTTTCCAGGATGGCCCTGCAGGCCAGATCTAAGCACCCCACAGGCCGGATCTGGCCTCCCCCTTGAGTTTGACACCCCTGCCCTAGAGGGATACTTGAGGGTGGACTGCCTGTATAGCTTCATTGAGTGATGTCTCCATTCAGTCACAGAGACTTGAATGAGTATCTAACATACTTGTTAAACTGAAAAGCCACAGTGTGTGCTGGAAAATAAAACTTGACTGATTAAAATTCCTAAGCAAAACATCTTTTTCCGATTCTAAAATCAAACAGATCTAACTACCGATGCTGCAAATCCACTGATGTGGCTGAGGCTCTAGCAGACATCTTTTATGGGAGAGGATGCCTCCGTTTATTCCAGCAGGTCTCAATATTTATATATCTCATTACATCTGCAGCTTGTGGCATCTGTTTCTATGCTCTGTCTGTCAAGCTGCATCTTATCACAGAAGCACTCCCTTTTTCTGCTCTGCGATCTTGCTTCTCCTTTTACCTCACTGATAAGTAACCTGATGCTTGTTCTAAGCGCTTTTTAAATTACAAAGTAAGATAGAGACAAAGCTAAGCAGGCAGGCTGAAAAAGGAAGAAGAAAGGGTACTATGAGCGGCTAGAGATCTCTGATACTTAATGTAACAGAAGCAAACCTGTTGCATAATATTGGAATATATGGATAATGTGTATGGGCAGTATGGCTTTGTGGTATCCAAACAGAACATCCAGATTCAGTCATAGTTTTGCTCCATATAGCATCAACCTATGTATGTGCATGGGTAGATATATACTTTCTTTTGAGAGCAGGCAACAGAATTTAATTTTTAATGTGGGCCAGTGTGAAGTAAAAAATGACAATAAATCTTATCCTGTCCTGTCCTGTCCTGTGGTGGGCTCCAAATTTTTTAACAACCAGTTCTCTGCCCTAATGACTGGCTGGGTGGGCGTGGCTGGGTGGAGGTGGCTGGGGGGGGGGGTTCCATGTGACTGAGTGGGCTTGGCCAACTCTATGTCACCTGTATGGGACAGGCAGAGTTGGGGAGAGAATCCAGGAGACTCTAGGGGGGGGGGGTGGGAGGGGAGGAAAGAAAGATCCAACCATTTTGTGTGTGTGTGTGTGCGTGCATGTGTGTGAGAGACACTCTGTGTTAAGCTACACTGGAAAAGCTGGCTGCGAGAGGAAGAGAAGCTGGGTAAACTGGACCCAGACACTTCTTGGGTCCCCTCATCCCAGAAGCTCCCCTCTCTTCTAGCCCCCTTCTTCGCATGGGATTGCCCAGCAATGGAGAAGGAGAAGGACAAGGAGAAGGACAAGGAGAAGGACAAGGAGAAGGGGGCAGCGGCAGCCACTAGCATTGAGAGGAGAGTGCCACACAGAAATGGGAGCACACAGAAATGCTGCCCTCTCCATCACTGTTGCTGGGTGATACCATGCGAAGAAGGGGGCTATCAGAGAGGGGAGCAGCGAGGTTGCTGCTTCTGGGATGAGGGGACCAGGACATGTTTGGGTCCAGCTCATCTGGCTTTTCTTCCTCTTGCAGCCAGGCTGTTTTCAGGCCATTTTGGGGGCATTTTCAGACTGTTTTTTGGGCCTATTTTGGCTGGTAAAATGGCCTGAAAATGGCCTAAAAATGGCCTGTTTGGAGGTGTTTTTCAGGCCATTTTCCAGGCTGGTTTTGGCCAAAAAAAATGGCCTGAAAACAGCCTGAAAAAAACCCCCAAAGCAGTCCAAAACAGTCTGAAAAATGGGTGGGGGCAGGGCCAGCCAGTGGTCCGATTTGCCGGTTCTCAGAACAGCAAAGAATCGGAACAACCGGCAGCAGCCCACATCCTATCCTATCCTATCCTATCCTACCCTACCCTACCCTACCCTACCCTACCCTATCTTTTGCCCATCGCCTGGAACCGCAGAAATTCTTAACAAGTGTAGTTGACATGCAGGAAGAAATCAATCTTTAGAACACATGGTCTCTGTAATTCTAGAATGTCACCTGTAGTGAAGTGGAATGAAAAGCCTTCCTGGTGCATCTTCCCTTCATAGGGACAATTCAGAAGGATGGATTGGACACTTAGGATAGCAAGCAAGAAAATCATGCAGTGGGGCTATCACAAGACATAGGTTCTCAAACTTATTTATCTGTAAATGTTTTTCTGTGTTATCTGCATCTGTCCCCTCAGTCTCGAGAATGGGGCAAATAATCCCTCTCTGCTGAGAAAGTAACTAGAGAATGTATAAAACTCATGATCAAAGATAGAAACTGAACCCAGTGTTCTAGCATATCAAGTTGATAGAATGACTCTCTTTTTCTGGCACTTCTTTTAAGGTGGAATAGCATGTAACCAAAAACCACCTCTCCTTACTCACTCACCCTTGAGCAGACTTGACATGCATATGCTCATAAGTCCTACTTTGCAAATGGATCTCTGGAATATGAGGAGGATAGCAGAATTGAGCTAGTTGGCCCTGCATTCCTGAGACTCCACCTACTGGGCTTTAATATCAGGAGACAGCTGTTGCACCAGTGGCTCCCTTCATGCTTTATTATGAAAAAAAACATTATGAAACCTTGTAAAGGGTGATAAAGCTTTTGAAATACTGTTTTGGGGACAAGGCAGTGTTACCTCCCAAGAATACTAAGTGCCCTGCTAGTTTCTCTTTAGGTCAAAGGCATTGCCATACTTTTATTGAGAGGGTGAAATGTGAAAGCCAAGCATACGGTGATTTTTTCCCCATTAACTTTAATAAAGCAGCAATACAATCCAACCAGCTGCTGTCATTCCAAAGGTGACCTTTCTAGTGAAGAAATGAATCAAAATCAGAATGTTCACAGCAAATAAACAATTTTGAGCGGCCAACAAATTCCTGAGCTTCCACATATCTAGCATTATAGAATCCATCAGCTTGGCCTTTACTTTCTAAGCAGAAAAAACAAAACAAAAATCCACTGGGTCAATATTGGAAAGCTTGTGAAAATGCCATAAACCTATCCTAATAAAGAGCAGTATATACAGTACAGTATATACTGTTTAATATCAGCAGATATAAAACAGAAGTTCCACAGATATTGTTCAGGTGTTTGCCTAAATACATCATGGCTTAAAACCATACAAAAAAATCAGTCCCTGATTGAGTTGTAAGTTAAGCCTATGGCCAGGATAAACTTTCTCCAATTTTTACTGTTGTTCCAGATGAAACCTTTTGTGGAACAGCATGCTCTGGGGTGGTTGCTCAAGTTCTTATCCCATCACTATTGATTTACTGTAAAGAGCTCTACTTGGGCTGCTTCTGGAGAGCCAAGGTGGCGCAGTGGTTAGAGTGCACTACTGCAGGCTACTTCAGCTGCAGTTTGGCATTCAAATCTCACTGGCTCAAGGTTGACTCAACTTCCATCCTTCCGAGGTAGGTAAAATGAGGACCCAGGTTGTTGGGGGCAATATGCTGACTCTGTAAACCGCTTAGAGAGGGCTGTAAAAGCACTATGAAGCGGTAATTTAATTTAATTTAATTTATCGCATTTCTATGCTGCCCAACTCCCAAGGGAGTTAATAAGCAGTATATAAGTCTAAGTGCTATTGCTATTTGAAAGTTGCAGGAGGTACAAAATTCTGCTGCAGAATTGCAGCTGTTTACAGAGGCTACATTGGTTCTTAGTAGGCTTCCTTGTACAATTCAAAGGGTTGGGGATTTTGTGACTTTACCTTTGGAACTATCTTCTCCCAGCAGTCTCTGCTCATCCTGCAGATTTAATCTGGAGGGACATGTTTCTGATACACTTTCCTCTGGGGATTGGATGAAGGTGGATGAAGACTAGGAAGAAGACTTCCTTGAATGGCATGCTCCAGTATTTGGAAATAGCTTCCCTTCCAAGATTAGGATGTTAGCATTTTGTAAAGAGGTATGACCTGTGTACTGTAACATTTGCCAAATATATGTAAACATTGCCGGGACCACTTTAAAATCTACTATTATTGCCTTCCTGATGGCTTTATTCATTCAAAGCTCACTCTCAGTCTTTACATTGCAAGTTAATAAGAATGTTTTATTTTATTTAAACCTTTTATAATACATTTCTCTCAGGATATTAGTTATATTTTGTCTGTCATCACTTGCATTATATGGGGCATTTCAGTTTCTTTAATCCGGCAAAGGGACCTCTAGCACTGTACAGGAACACTTATGCAGTAGTGTACCAGACTAAGCAATATTATTGTACTATACACTTTTATGTTGTATCAGAATATTTACAATCTCATCCCATAGAGATGGGTTCAGCTGAATCAGATGCTCTCCAACTTCACTCACTTTTTTTTTCTTACAAGTTATTTGAACTATTGTTGTATGTTCTAATGAATTTTAAGCACTAGCGCTCAGATCACACTTGGGCTCAACCAAAGATTATTCCTCTTGTTCATCTTGCCTATTCTCAAAACACCCTTCATGAACTAGCAAGTCTATATCCTATCTCCTGATGCCACTAACTTACCCATGAATTGAAACCAGTGGTGAAATCCAATTTTTTTAACTACTGGTTCTGTGGGCGTGGCTTGGTGGGCTTGGTGGGTGTGGCTTGGTGGGTGTGATGGGAAAGAATACTGCAAAACCTCCAGTCCCTCCCCACTTTTGGGGGAAGGATATTGCAAAATCCCCATTCCCTCCCTACTCCTGGGGGAAGAATACTGCAAAATCTCCACTCCCACCCCATTTTGGAGCCAGCCAGAGGTGGTAGATTCTCTGAACTACTTAAAATTTCTGCTACCGGTTCTCCAGAACCTGTCAGAACCTGCAGGATTTCACCCCTGATTGAAATCTCTCATCTACCCCTCTACCTAACTTTGGCATATGTAACAGGGAAACATTTAACCTTGGATATCCCTGGATGTTTAGCATCTCACCCTGAAACCTTCATTTTAGATTCAGGACAACACAATTACCAATCCCAGTGCACAATCTATCAACCTATTTATTATTAGTAATCTTTCCCACAGGCAAATAAATCACTGGAGAGTCAAAATGCCTATCACAAGTCAACTTTTCTATATGCCTAATGAATCATTTTCTATCCTCCCTTGCTCTAGAAAGCATACCAACATCACAAAAGAATTCTATCAAGATATGTTTCATTTTAAAAAAAAACTAATCTATTTCCCTCGTTCTTAAAATGTTTCCTTCCTTCCCCAAAACAGCAAAGTGACTGTCAATCCAAGAATGGGACGGCTCTTGACAGACTCATCTAAATATCTTTCTTTCTCTCCAGGTCAACTACCATGATCTCCAGGAAACTAGTTTCTTTTCTGAGAGCCAGAAGTTCATTGTATCCACATTCCTTCTCCAGATTTCTGCCCCTTCCCATCAGCAGATGTGATTATATTCCATGCAATATAGAGGATAGCTCCCGTGCCTATGTATTTCCTGTAATTTAATCACAGGAAAACTTTATTTAGAGTAAAATTGACAAGGCTATAAGAGAGTCATTGCTCAAGGGCAGAACCAGAAGCTCAATTGCTTTGGTCTGTTGATAACAGACTGTTTAGCTTCTTGCACTAGTCTTCTAACAAACTTTCCAAATTAGGTTGTAGTTATGCCATCAGCAAAGTGATTCCCCACCCACCCATCATGGCACCGGTGATTATAAATGGCTGATTATGCTCCTACAGTGTTATTTGCAGGTCATTCACAATGGCCTTCTTTGTAACCATTACCTTCTGACTCCTGACCCTTTAAGAAACCTTATTGACTCTTCTTGGGGGAAACAGTCTTTCACTCTCAGTTTTGAACTTTAGTATTGAACTAAAACTGCAGAGAAGAATCTGAGGGAAAACCAATAAACTGCAAAGCCCTCTCCTCAACTTTCCTATTACCAGTTTCTCTCAATCCACCATCCCAAAGTCATCCTCATAACTTTGCAATGATGTTCGATGGCCATGTGAGCCAACCAATATAAGATGGATTGTGTCAACTAAAGTTTTATGTACTGTGTTTTCCTGAAAATAAGACCCTGCCTTATATTTTTTTGAACCCTGAAATAAGCACTTGGCCTTATTGCCATGCGCTCAAAAGCCCGATTGGGCTTATTATCAGGGGATATCTTATTTGGGAAGAAACAGGGTATATATGAAAAAGAAAATGTATATAGATATGAAACTATGATACCATCAATGTTTCACTAAGACTTGAAATTATTAGTCTAGCACTATGATTTCCACAGATAAAATGTATAAATATGGTAGAATACAAATCTGATCAGTAAGTAAAGAAAACACTCAACTTTATTAACTGTAGTGGTTTGCAAAATCTATCAAGCCATGAGTTTCTATTAAATGGAGGAATGGATTCGTATGCAGAAGAAAGGAGCTCTGTTGCTCCTTAATATTATTAGCTTATCAGTATGTATAACAACTGATTAATGACCCAATCCCTACCCCAAATAAAGAGCTGGACAGATATATTTCTCAATTACCAGGAATCCAAAAATAAATCTACATGGAGTCTCTATATGGCTCTACATGGGGATACTCTTGAAAAGCATCTGGAAGCTTCAGCTGGAACAGAATGAGGCTACTGGCCAAAAGAATGGGGCACGGGACACTTCTGCTGCACTGGGTCCTAGTCTGCTTCCAGGTCCAGTTCAAGGTGTTGGTTATGATCTTTAAGGCCATACATGACATGAGGACAGGTTACCTACGGAACCCTCTTCATACCTTTACATCGGCCTATCCCACCTGATCAGGCACAGAACATATGTTGAGGACCCTGTCAGCCAAACAATTCTCACTGGTGGGGTGCAAGAAGAGAGCCTTCTCTGCCATTGGAACATTCCTTTCTCCAAGACATGAGGCAGACTCTCACTCTTCTAGCATTCTGGAAAGGTATAAAAACATGCCTCAGTTGCCTTGTTTCAGGCACAGCAGAGAGCACACAGCCATGGGTCTGGCTACTCCCCTGAAAGTTCCCCCCCCCACACTTTTAACTAATTTTTTTCAACATTGTTTACCTCTTTGAAAGTTTATATACTGTTTTTATGTTTTTCCTATTTTATTGTATACTACCCAGAGTCCATCTGTGAGGGAGATTGGTGGCTTTAAATTTTGATAGATAATAAATAAATCTTGATACCAGTGAAGTTCAGTGCAGTTTGCTGGCTTTAGTGTAAAATAATGATAATGTCTTAGCAATTATGTGCTTTATGAACTTCTGACTTTACCAGAGATGAAAGGATGGGAAGGACAAATTAATTTCTTCCAGGACCTGAAAACTTTAGATTTTTGCTCTGGAAAAGGTGGAGGAAACTGGGATGATATTTATGTCACTATTACCAAGCCATCACTATTTTATTCATCATCAGACCAATTTTTTCATCACCTAGGCCACAATTAGGTATAGTTTAGTATATAATTTGGATGGTTTACACATTTTAATAGTTCTCCAGTAATAGGGGAATGTTCCTCCACTACTGGAGAAATGTTGCAGATTTCATTAGCCTCTCTTCTGCTGGAAATGCTATTAGTCTTTGCATAGTTTCATGCTCATCTCCCCAAAGAAGTTAGTTGTTCAAATTGCCCATCCTTTAGGCAGATGCAGCCTACGCAACCACTGGAAAGGATTGGCACTGTACATAAATCATAATATCATAAATCATAATATTATCACAATATATCAAAGCAAATTTTATCTCATCTGAAAAAAGTATATGATTTAGTAAATGAATTGTGCAGAAACAGCTAATTTATCTACAATTCATTGCAAAAAAGCTGCCGAGGAAGGAAATTATCAAGGGAAATTATATATGGGAACTTTTTGACAGGACATTAAGATTGGTACATTAGAGAAAGTGGGAATATAGTTTGCAATGCTTGCTCTTGCAAATTTTGGAGTCGGCAGCTTTGTGAATATCCTACAAATACTTCAATCTTGAAAAATTCTTTAACAAATGGCTATGACATAGTCCTTTCCCTAGCACTACTGCTCTTCTTAGCAATATAAATTTGTATGCTACAATTATCATGAAGTAGATCTCTTTTATAACTGAGTAACAAAACCTAGCACTAATATAAAACATAGGCTTATATTTTTTTTGTACAATAGCTATACCTTATTTTCTCAGTACAAATTCTTCTGGTGTATATTATCCTTTTATTCCACATGGCTTCTATATGCATTCTTCTATTTTGGCTACACAAAATGGCTCAAAAGGGAGACATTAAAAGAGTGAGGAATGTGGAACAGGTGACACTTCTTAGAATCCATAAACTGGCTAAAAATCATGATTTCTGTCAAGAACAGAAAACAAGTCCCCCCTCCCCACCTCCCAATGAACAACTTACATATCAAAGCAAAATGAAAAGATATAAGGCCAGAACGCAGCATAAAAATCTAAGCCTTGTTGTGAGAATCAGCACAGATATTATGTATAAATATGGTGTTCAGATGTTGAGATCCTCTTTAGAAACTCCCAACTTTCTTTCATCTCCTTGGCTTGGATCAGTGTAAGCAGAGGTGGTATTCAGCAGGTTCTGACCAGTTCAGGAGAACTGGTAGTGGAAATTTTGAATAATTCAGAGAACTGGTAAATGCCACCTATGACTGGCCCCGTCCCCATCTATTCTCTGCCTCCCGAGTCCCAGCTGATCAGGAAGAAATGGAGATTTTGCAGTAACCTTCCCCTGGAGTGGGGAGGGAATGGAGATTTTATGGTATCCTTCCCCTGCCACACCCACCAAGCCATACCCACCAAACCGGTAGTAAAAAATTTTGAATCCCACCACTGAGTGTAAGATACTTTTTCTTTCTCTCTGTTTTCCTTTTCTCTCTCTTACGTTTCCCTATTTGGAGGTATATTATATTTGAGTGAATGAGAATGTATGTAGAATATATTCTAAAGAAGTAGTTAAAAAGCAATCAAATGTATTTCTGGCTCGTTCAGTGAGACCTTCATCATCTATGCTCTGATCCTGCATATACGATCAATAACAGCACACATAACTAAATCAAAGGGCCAATGCATTGGATTAGGCACAGCCCATACATCTAACTCTTTCCATGGGAATGTCCCCAACCATACTATGCAGAATAATAACTGCCTTCAGATTAATGATATTTGATAAAGAGGGAGGACATTGATTTCCTAAACTTTGCTCCCAGTTTTTCAATGTTGGTAAATGTGTACTGAGTATTATAAACCATCCTGGAATTGTTTATAGTAGCAGTCATAATGGAGACGTTTTGGAATTCCTGCCTTATCTCTGTAAAAGAAAATACAAGAAAGAAAATATAGATGGAAGGTGAGGATGACAATTACAGATAGGCATTTATAAGACAGTTAAGAGAACTAGAAAAAAAACCACATGCTATTCAAAGAAAAAGCTGCTTGGTTGAGCAAACCGAACAAGGACATTGTAACTAAGAAGCATGTCCTTCAAAAGAATCAGAGATGGGTTTCAGCAGGTTCTGACCAGTTCTGGAGAACAGGCAGCAGAAATTTTGAGTAGTTCGGAGAACCGGTAATAAAAATTCTGGCTGGTTCCGCCCCCATCTATTCTTCCCAGGTCCCAGCTGATCGGGAGGAAATGGGGATTTTGCAGTAACCTTCCCCGGAGTGGAATGGGAATGGAGTTTTTACAGTATCCTTCCCCTGCCATGCCCACCAAGCCACGCCCACCAAGCCATGCCACGCCCACAGAACCGATAGTAAAAAAATTTCAACCCACCATTTAAAAGAATGCAGGACAATGACCACCAATATGGTTCGAGCTCTCTAGATGGACATACACAGAATTCCAACATTAAATGACTGACAAAAGTTTTGCAAAATCATACAGAATGACCTACCACAACTTCACCAGATTTCAGTGTTCTTGCATGGGGCTCATGATTTTAGAGGACTACATCAAATTTATCAGAGACTTCAGCAATTTTCATGCAAAACAACTTTTTGACATTCTCCTATGAGACAGTAAGTAAGATTTTGTTATTTTAACTTAAGCATGGGGGTTTTTTGGGGGAGAGGTTGATTGGATGTCTGAATATCAATCAGAATAGAGTTGGAAGGGACCTTGGAGATTTTCTAGTCAAATCCCCTGCTCAAGCAGGACACCTATACCATTTCACATAGGTGGCTATCCAGTCTTTTCTTAAAAACCTCCAGTGATGAAGCACCTACAACTTCTGAAGGCCAAGCTGTTCCACTAGTTAATTGTCCTCACTCTTAGGAAGTTTCCCATTAATTCCAGGTTGCTTCTCTCCTTGAGTAGTTTCCAACCATTGTTTTTTGTCTTGCCTTCTGATGCTTTGGAAAATAAATTGATCTCCTCTTCTTTGTGGCAGCTCCTCAAATACTGGAATACTGCTATCATGTTAGTTGTCCTTCTTTTCTCTAGAATGGCCATGCACAATTCCTGAAATCTTCATATGTTTTTGTCTCCAGACCATTAATTATCTTAGTTGCTCTTCTTTTCACCTTTTTCAAAGTCTCAATATCTTTTTTGTAATGTGGTGATCAAAACTGGATGCGGTATTCCAGGTGTGGTCTAACTAAAGATTTATAAAGTGATACTAATACTTCATGGGATTTTGATTCTATGCTTCTGTTGATACAACCAAGGATTGTATTAGCCCTTTTGGTTGTTGCCACACACTGCTGGCTCGTGTTTAACTGATCACCCACTAGGACTCCAAGGTCCCTCTCACAGTTCCTGTTTTGAGCCAGGTTTTGCCTAATCTGTATACGTACCTTTGGTTTTTCCTGCTTAGGCTAAACCCCAATTTCCTCCACATTAAATTTCATGTTGTTGGATAGGGCCCGTTCAAATCTGTTATGATCTTTTTTGATCCTGAGCTTGTCTTCTGGGATATTGGCTATTTCTGCCAGTTTAGTGTCATCTGCAAATTCCCCTTCTATTCCCTCATCTAAGTCATTTATGAAAATATTGAAGAGTATTGGGCCTGAGACAGAACTTTGTGGTGCCACCACTGTTTCCTTCCCTCCATGTATATGTAGTACCAATAAGGATTACTTGTTGAGTACAGTTTATTAGCCAGTTACAAATCCATCTGGTGGTGATGCTGTCTATCCCACTTTTTTTTTAGTAGGTTGTAGTCTACTTTGTTGAATACCTTGGTGAAGTTTAAGTATACTATGTCCACAGCATTTTGCTGGTCTACTAATTTAGCCACTTTGTCAAAGAATGAAATAAGATTGGTTTGGCATGATCTATTTTTAACAAACACATGATGATTTCTAGTTATAACTTTATTGGTTTCTAGATGTTTGCAGATCTGTTTTTTGATTATCTATTCTAGTATCTTCCTAGTTATTGATGTTAGGCTGATTGGCCTGTAGTTTTCTGGGCCTGGATTTTTTTTTTCTCCTTTTTTGAAGATGGGAACCAAATCAGCTTTTTTCCAGTTCTATGGCAGTTCCCTGATGCTCCAGGATTTTTTTAAAAAAAGATATGGTACAAAACTTCTGAAATAATATTTGCCAGCTCCTTTGGGACGTAACCACCAGGTCCTGGTGATTTATATTAATCAATATCAGACAGGTCATTCTTTTTCCCTTTTATATTGACCTATAAGGATTCTAGGAGGTTTTTATCCTTGGTTTTATGTGTTTCTGTAGAGATGCAGTGATCTTTTATATCTAATGCAACTCCACCTGCTCTTTTGTTAGTTCTGTTTCTTTTGAATAGTTTGCATCCTTCCATCAGTACATTCCAATTATGAGTTTCATCCCATCAAGTTTCAGTAATGGCAACTATATCATATCTGCCTTTATGTACTAATACTTCAAGTTCACCCTGTTTGTTCCCTAAATTTTGAGCATTAGTGTATAGGCATTTGAATTCTTTATAGGTTTTGGGTATATTTCTGATATCTCCTACTTTGTAACTGAGGCTTTCATCCTTCCCATAACTCTCTACTTCATTATGTTTTTCTTTTTTTACTTCTTCTTTCTTTTTACTCCCTTCCTCCTTGTGTTGGTTATATAGTGGTTTTAGCTTGGAATTAGGTTCTAAAGGTCATGAAGATTGCCCCTCTCCCTCCTCAATTTAGTTTAAAGCCCTTTTGATACAATCAGTCACTTGTTTTCTGAATATATTCTTTTCAGTTCTTGTTAGGTGCAACCCATCCCTTGCCAGTAACTCTTCATGTAGGCAATGCAACCCATGGTCTAGGAAGCCAAAGTTCTGTTGACAACACCAGTTTTTAAGCCAGTGATTCATTTCTCAAATCCTTTGCTCCCTCACTGATGTTGGCCTTTTGTTGGAAGTATAGATGAAAGCACCATTTGTGCTCCTAATTCTTTCACTTGCTTCCTTACCTGTTCGTAATCTCTTGTTATTGTTTTCAGATTCATTGTGGTATCATTAGTCCCCATGTGCAGGGAAGGAAAAAGGGCTAGTAATCCATGGGGTTGATTATTTTAGTAAGGTACTCAGTTATCTCTTTGATTTTTGCTCCAGGGAGACAATATACCTCCTTAGATTGACTGCCTGTTCTGCGGATTATAGTTTCTATTCCCCTAAGAATTTATTCTTCTATCATCAATATTCGCCTTTTTTTTTCCTTGGGGAAGCCTGGGATACTTTTCTTCCCGATGCAGGAATGCTGGGTTGTGCCTCTTTTTAAAGAAACTATTGATGAATTCTCTTTTATGGGTGTCTGCATATTTTCTTACAGTGGCAGACTGTGAAAGCAATTGTTCAATTCCAGAGGGGCTTCATTGGAGTGGACTAAGGTAGATAGTAGGGGCTTTGCTCTTGGTTGTTGTCTTCTTCTAAAAGTGACATGTTTCTATCAATCTTGATCTTTAGGTATATATGTAGGGTTGTTGTTTTTTTATAGAAGCTATTTGTTCCCTATTGTGTTCAGTTTGAGTGTATCGGTAACATGTTACCAGACACTGAAGTAAGGGATGAAGATGAAGTTTGTCTTTTTGATATGTGCTTCTGCATAATAGCTTGGTCAGTCTGATCATTGATTGGCCATATATAGCATACTGCTTTAGTTTCTAAACAAGAATGGAACTTTGGGGGGGAGGGAAATGATGCTCCATTTCTCCAACTGGTCTGGTAACAACTCCAATATATTTGTGGCCAAATCAGAATTCCTTCTATCTTTTCTTTTGCACAAAATTATGCCATCTGTCTATATAAGCTGATGGCAACTGGTACTTTATGATATAAATAGGGTAGCATAAGAAATTTGCCTTTCTTTGCTGTTTCCTACTTAATAGATGTGATGTTTTTAGCTTCTGAATTGCTGCCAGTTGGCCTTCAGAGGTGTTGAGTCAAAGGGGCCAGCTGGACCACAGGGCACAGGGTGAAATCAACACAGATCACAGCTAATTGCAGAGTGCAAGCCTTCTCCTAATTGTCCTGATTAATTATTGATGCGAGAAGATATTTCTTTTTAGGGTACCATGTGAGGTGAGAGCTCCAGGTCTAAGTAGGTCTATATCAGAAGGCCTTATCTAATCCCTTTTGTGTATGTGTGGGGGGGGGGGTTGCGATTAGGGAATTAACTCTGGTTAGGGAAGAAGCAGAGCCGCAAAATCCTTCTATAGACTGTCCTACCTATGAATATCCCAGATGGAAGAGATTCCGAAAAGCACATCTGCAACTCTCCTGGAGGCTGTCAGTTCCTTAAGTGTTATTGACAAGAGGGATCCCTTTGATGCCATTAGCTGTGCACCTCATTGATTTTCTTTGTTTTAACAAGGAAATCATTACAGTTTATACAACCTGAATACTCAAGTCTTTAACTCTTTCCCATTTCTATTTCTGCAGTCAGTATTGTGCACTTAGCTGGCAGAACACTCACCTTCCTCCTGAACGATTTTCCGCTCTGAGCTGATCCCTAATAGGATAAATATTAACACAAGCACGACAGTCGCTGCAATAACTTTATACTGGCTTTGCACATACTCAAAAACAGAGAGGAGTTGGGCTGCCTCTAAGCTGTACAACTCTTAGTTGTGGTTAGTACAGTATTCCATTTTGCACAAAAGGTGCAAAATAACCCACCCCTTTGTCTGCATAGCATTTTGTGGGGGGGGGGAGTGCGGTGGCTCATGCAATAAGACGCTGAACCTGCGCTCTGCTGAGCTTGGCAGCTTGGCAGCTTGATTCCCGTGAGTGAATAAACCACATAGGAACAGGAAAGGAGCCTCCCCCGATTGCCTACTTGCATTCAGGCAAGATAAACCTCCCCCAAAAAATTCCTTTCATAGAGGCAGCCAGCCACTTTGGTGATACCTGGCTAGCATGTGCCATACGCCAAAAAAAAAAAAAAAAAAAAGCAGTTTAGGAATTTCATTTCACTGTATAGTCCTGTAAGGCCCAAAGCAGACACTGCATTTGAGGTGTGTTGCCCAAAAAGTGGACTGCAGCTACTTTAAAACAGGTGCTGCTTTTGGATCCTATCTCCAAATGGTTTGGACTACTACTCATGTATCTGGCTCCAATGAAGAACTTCATCATATTATCTCAAATATCCTGGTGATAGAATGTAGAATAACACAGCTGGAAGGAATCTTGGAGGTCCTTTGTTCAACTTCCTTTTCAAACAGGAAACCTTATGTACCATTCTGGACAAATGATTGCCTAACCTTTGCGTGAAAACCTCCAATGAAAGAGCATCCACAATTTCTGGTGACAAGCAATTCCACTGATTAATTTTTCTCATTGTCAGGAAATTTTTCCTTAACGCTAGGTTGGATCTCTCTTCCAATATTCCATCAGTAAAGATGAAAGAACCCAAAAGCACCTCACTCTGGGCTGTAAATTGCCTGAATCAAGTCACGTTTCTGATATGCCAACATGCCTTCACGTTGAGCTAGAAATGCCTCCCTTGGCAGTGGTTTCAGATCATCTTTATACTCAAAGAGAAGGAAGATAAACTTTGAATTGGTGACATCACCACCAATGGACCTTTCGAGAAGATTTGGTATATTAAACAAACTTTGCAAATTGTCATGATTTGTGTAAGTCATTATATACTTCGTTCAAGAAGAGGAAGGCAGATAAGGTAGAAAAATTGGTAGAAATACGATGGGACAGTCTGAACATAGTGGTTGGCATCTGATGTTGTTTGCTTATTTGTTATTCTGGTTTTTATCTTACCTGTTTTGTGGGTTTTGTTTTTTAAACTGTCCTGTATTTGGGGGCCCCTCAGAGTCATTTGGAGTCATAAGCATCTAAATTGAATAAGTTAAATGGAATTCCCCAGCCTAGATTAATCCTAAACATTCACTAAAAATCTGCTTAGACGAACTTCAGTGCTTAAGATACCATAGTCTGATAGGTACTCAAGATTACCTTGCTCATCCCTGGTGGTGATGGAAGTTCTTGTCAATAAAGCAATGGCCATCATAGAATGCTTACTTAATGCTGCCATTGCAGCTCCCAAATTAGAAGAGATTTCTCAACTCCCAGGTGAGCCCTACTTAAATTAATCTAAGTTGGGCTCCTCTCCTCTCAACTCTGACTCTTCTTAATGAAAATTGACACACAACAACCTTTCATTCTGAAACATCTCTAGGGACTGTCTGCTCTGTTTGTTTCAGTCAGGACTTGATTGCAAAGAAAGAGCTTCCCGCTGCCAGAAGTATTAGCTCCTGTGTTAGGCAGGGTTTTTTCCTGCAGCCATCTCTTCGTTCCTGTGCTCAGGAGGTGCAACCAGAAAATAAAACTGGAGAAAAGTGCTGCCTCATTGTTTGTCTTACAACTTTAATGAGCTCGAGTTTCAGGCTAGCAAATTGCCTGACCTTACAACATTGTGATTGCATGTTCTTTGTGTGTGCAGGGGGCGGGGGAGAAGGGGGTAAAAGGGAGTAGCTAACAAATACATTTGATCATGTTTCTTTTACAGGGCGGGTCAGGGATTGTTGGGTTTCTTATTTGTCTAGAACTATAAGAAGCAGTTCACTGAATTTGAGAATTTTTTTAAAAAAAGTTTGCACTGACTTTTTCATGTATTTTGACACTTATTTATTTATCCTCATATGCTGCTTCAGTCTTGACTAATTCTAAGCAGCTTATCCTCCCAACTACAGTAAGCCAAGCCAATATTAACCAATAGTTTTACTGAAGGAGGGAACTCAGTCATATCGGCCTGCCAAAGATTTGGAAGTGCCAAGTTTTAATGTCTTTCTTGAATCTTAATAGGGTAGTGACAGTCTAAGTACAAGCCATTCGAAAGCAGGGACAGCAGAGAAAGCACAGAACCATCCTTGTGGACAGATTATGGACTTAAAGAACTGCCCTCTGCCCAAACAGGGATTTAAAGGGAGCCCTTCATCCTAAAACTAACTGGGTGAGCAGCAATCACTGGCAAAAAGTGGCCCCAAAGATACCCATCTCCAAGCATATGTCTCCAAAGATAGGCAAACAAAACATGCATAATTATACCCAGGTCTTGCAGAGAAATATCATCATAATGCATTCCTAGAAATTACAATGAAAACAATACCAAAGACGAGTGAGACAAATCATCTACGATGACAAAGAAGTGAATGAGCTGAAGAAAACACAGTCATATTAGATCAATTCCTTTACTGAAGAGATTCACACTATATTAGATGAAGAAATGAGAATGTTTGTGCCCTAAATTATACACATGAACCAGACAGGTATTATTCCATAAATAAGCCACAGATTTATTATAAATCCATAAGAATCCATCATTATTACTAGATGTGGAAAAAGCTTTTGATAATTTGGAATGGACTTTTCTTACAACCAGTATTAAACAAAATTAATCCTAGAGAAAAATTAAAAACCTGGGTGGAGAGGATATATCAACAGCAAACAGCAAAGAAGGCTGTTTGCAATTCAATTACCAAAGGGAAAAGACAAGGTGCCTACTCTCTTCTTTACTGTTTGTTGTCCCCCTAAATGTTTTGACCAGCAAGGTCCAAAACAACAACAACAAACCAAGCAGGTAATTGGGATCAGCATTCAAAGAGAGGAACACCAATTGAAATGCTATACCAACAATGTAGTACTAACAATTATTGGTATGTACCACAAACCGATATCAGTTAATTAAAGTAATCAAGGGTTTCAGTTGCTTTTCTGGGTACAAGCTCAACATAAAGGAAATACAGACAAGCTAAGACATTTAGAATTTGGATTTTGAAGAAAAAGAGGTACTGTTTAAAAATAATGATGAAAATTATTCAAATAGAAATGAGCAATGACGTTTAAAGCAGAATGTAAAAATGTTTAAGTAATAGTCACTAGTTGGAGGAAAAAAGAAGAGAAAAAAGGGAAAGAGTAAAAAGAGATGAGGCTACTTGAACGTTATTTTCCTGTAACACCTTTTTTATTTTATGTCACTAAATCAATAATGTTAACCAAAAAAATGATAACAATAGAGATCGGGGTGTCAAACTGATCAAAGATTTAATTGAGGGCCGCATCAGGGTTGTGTTTGACCTCGATGGCTGGGGTGGGCATGGCCAGGGTGGGCGTGGTCAGCTTGATGTCACTTGTGTTGGGAGCACTTGTGGCGGCTTGAGCAATCTGCCATTGAAAATGGGCTCCTGAGCTCCATTTTCAGCCATGACGGTTTCCTGCAGCTCTCTGCCAGTGAAAATGGAGCTCCATTTCTGCTGACAGAGGGCTGCAGGAGGCTGTTGCAGCCAAAAAGGGGTCTGGGAGGGCTGTGGGGGGCCCTCCCAAGCTCCATTTTCACTGTCAGAGGCACTACGGGCCAGTGCTTCACTGTTTCCATGGCAGCCCCGTGGGCCAGTTCTAAGCACCCCATGGGCTGGATCCAGCCCCTGGGCTTGAGTTTACACCCCTGATATAGATGCTTTCATGAATTTGTCTTAACCCTGAACACTTTTTTCCTGACACTTTTGGAGATTGATCAAAACATGACAGTTGGACAAGCTTGATATTTTGGTTTTAAAGAAACTGTTTAGGGTTTTCTTTGCTTGTTTTTGGTGGGGGAGATTTTAAGGCTAATTAACTTCTTAATTTATTCTTGTTTCTTGGCCGTGCCCACGTTTACTTGTTTGATGTACTTTCCATACTTGGGAGAAGTTTAATTATGGTGATTTTTGGAAATGTTAACTGTGTATACTTTTTGAAAAATTAGAGGCGATTGGCATGGATACACTGCTTCCCACTTCCTCACATAAATTCACTTTATTTGATGGGTGTATTGGTGAGCCTGCCTATAAAGGAAAAGAGGAAGTTCAGTAATATATTTCCATTGGCAGAAATATTCTCATGAGTAGATGGGTTGGGAAGAGATTCTCTGTGCTTTTTCTCCCCTGTGCTGTCCAAATATGTTCTGGATAAACCCCTTTTGGAGAGGAATTTAGGTGTTTGCTGGGGAAGGAAGTGCAAATCCAATTATGCAAGCAAACATCCTCTTGTACAATGTAGAATATCACTCCATCTGTTTCTTTGGCTGAACAGATGCACCTGTTCTGGTATCAGTGCAATGCCTAGACCAACAAACATTTTGCAATGTTTCTCACCTCTCTCTAAGAATAAGATGATCATGTGTAAGCCATTTTTTTTTAAGATACATAAAATGGAGCAGAAATAGAAAATAAAACAATGGATTAAATCCAATGATTGAGCCAGCTAATACACATGGATGGATTCCAAGTTGAATTCACACTTTATTTGGAAAGAAATATGAGGATAAATGTATAAATGAGGATAAATATAAAGAAAGTGAAACAGACTTTTCGAAATTATGAACTGTCAATATTAACTTTTTGTTTCTGCTATAAAATTGGTGAGAAAAAAGTTTGGGGTAATGATATACTCACTACATCTTAAAAGAAAAGTGGAGTTTAGTTTTTAAAGATAATTTAATTGGGTTTTATCTGTAAACTATTTTATGAAGATTTTGTTGGTTACACAAAGCTTCCTACATATAGAAAACCTTACTTTGCACTATGAGACTTCTGATCCAGCAGAGGAATCCTGCCAAAATGAAATGTCTCCCTCCTTCCCTCTCCTTTTCTCTCTCTCTCCTTCTCTCTCTCTCTCTCTCTCCTTTTCTCTCTCTCTCTCTCCTTTTCTTTCTCCCTCTTCTCTCTCTCTTTTTCTCTGTCTCTCCTTTTCTGTGTGTCTCCTTCTCTCTCTCCTTTTCTCTCTGTGTGTCTCCTTTTCTCTCTCTCCTTTTCTCTCTCCCTCCCTCCCTCTCCCCCCTTTCTCTCTCTCTCTCTCTCTCTCTCTCTCTCTCTCTCCATGCACATCCATTGCTCATTCTTGTGCAATCCTCTTTGTCTTTTAGGAAGCCTCAGCACAACGTTGTAGGTCCTTCCAGAACAGAAGAAAAGGTGCTGGGGATTAGAAAGGTACAAGGAACTGACAAAGATCACTTCTGGTTCTCCTACTGGCAGAATAAAAGCTGGTTCCAACTTGCTGAAATGAAAGCATAAACTACTTATAATAAATAATAATACAGAATGTCAGAACATTCCTCTATATCCTTGGGGTTTTTTTTGTTTTGTTTTTTAAAAGCTAAAACAGAACAAGACTAAGGAAGAACAAAGCGAACTATCTGACAGATATTACAAGGGAAAGAATGGTCAACAACAACAACAAATCTCAGTTTGGAAGTTTTCATTAAACCTCAGTAACATTTGGGGAATGAACTACTTCTAAAGTGCACAAGGAGAGCGCAATAAGGGCATGATATGCTGTGGTATCAAATATGATTGGTGCCCTTTTCATTCTAAGGTTGATGGATTGAAACTTTTATCCTTGAGAAAATAATACTTTTTTTAAAAAAAAATTCCTATCCTGGAGATGATAAAAACAACAGCATCGTTCTATTGTTTATTTGGCAATGTAATAATAAACGCATGTCCAAGTACAGATTAAGCAAATTATTATTATTATTTTAAAGAAGGTTAAAAAACTGTTTATTATGTGAAATGCCTTTGTCTTGGCTCAATTTCTGATAACTTACTTCCAGCTTCATTACTTTATAATATATCTCCCATGACATTTAATTATACTTACTCCAAACACATTAAGCCAATCAGTTTGAACAGGCTCTTATTAATATGCAAATTTTAGCTTCTGAAAACCCATGAATCTGTGGAAAAAAAATCTCCTTAGGTTTTAATTATGTCCATTCAGGAAGTTGGTCTGTTCAATCAGACGCTTTCCTATTCAACAAGCTTTATGAATCAGCACTTGAGTAACTGTTTCTGTGATCGGATGTGTCAGTAGCATTCGCCATACAAAGTTGGGAATGGGAAAAAGAGGACAGATGGGCATCTATGGAAGAGAAAGGGAGGCAAATAATAGGCATAGACATGATGGCTTGATTACCCAAATGCCACAACTTATATTTTTAGGTAAGAGTTCCAGACAAAAAGACAAAATGCTGGATTTATATGATGTCACCAAACATGTAAGTTTTTTTTGAAGCATATGCTATAGAAGGAAGGGGGAGGAGACGAGAGAAGGGCAGAGGAGAGGTGGGGAGGAGGGGAGAAGAGAGGAGGGAGAGGGGAGGGGAGAGGAGAGGAGAGAAGGGCAGAGGAGGGGTGGGGAGGAGGGGAGGGGAGGGGAAGAGGGGAGAAGAGGAGAAGAGAGAAGGGCATAGGAAGGGAGAGGAGAGGAGAGGAGAGGAGAGGAGAGGAGAGGAGAGGAGAGGAGAGGAGAGGAGAGGAGAGGAGAGGAGAGGAGAGGAGAGGAGAGGAGAGGAGGAGCAAATAAAAAAAATGACTTGGAATAAAAGTCATATAGAGGTAGTCCTCAATTTACAGCCACAATTGAGGCCAAAATTTCTGTTGCTAAGTGAGACAGTTGTTAAGTTTAAGTTTAAGTTTTATTAAATTTCTATACAGCCCTTCTCCTGAGGGACTCAGGGTGGTGTACAGCCATATTAAAACACATGAATTTATAAAATTTAAAACCAATTAAAATCAGATATATAAAATTTGGCCATCAATTTAAAAGTTAAGTGAGTTTTGCCCCATTTACAGTCTTTCTTGCTGCAGTTGTTAAATAAATCATGCAGCTGTTAAGTAAGTAACATGGTTGTTAAGTGAATCTGGCTATCCCATAGACTTTGCTTGTCAGAAGGACACAAAACGGGATCATATGACCCTGAGACAGTGCAACCATCATAAATAAGCTTCACCAAACAAAAAGAGTAAGACTCCCGTCCTTCGCTCACTGAATTCACAGTGTGCTCAGTGGAGTGATGTACAGATTGTCCTCGACGTACAACCATTTGTTTAGCAACCGTTCAACATCAATGAAAAAAAAGTGACTTATGACAGTTTTTCACACTTACCGCTATTGCAGCATCCCATGGTCATGTGTTCAAATTCAGATGCATGGCAACTGGTTCGTATTTAAGATGGTTGCAGTGTCCCAGGGCTGTGTGATCATTTTTTGCAACCTTCTGATAAGCAAAGTCAATGGTGAAGCCAGATTCGCTTAACAACCATGTTAACAAATGCAATGATTCACTTAACAAATGTTGCAAGAAAGGTTGTGAAATGGAGCAAAACTAATTTAATAGCTGTCTTGCTTAACAACAGAAATCTTGGCCTTAATTGTGGTCATAAATCAAAGATGACCTGAATAGGACAAGCCCTGATTTGTGGAAGGAAAACTCTCCTAAGTACATTCCTGTGATATGACCATCATCCTAACCACAGTCCAGAGTGAGCTCTTTCCTCCAGTATCTAAATTCAGAATCCTACACGTTCAACTTCCATTCAGTTGCTGTCAGATTCTTCCCATCATACTAATCTGTGCGCCAAACTCTCAAAGAGATATTTTTTATTCCCATTAGTAGTCACTTAAAACCCCCTTTTATTTACTCATTAAAATAATGTGATTATCTGAGCATAGCTATTTAAAAACATTTATTACCCAAACTAATTAGCAATTGTCACATTGAATGTGCTACATTAATTTTTCAATAATTAAAATTAAATGAATAGGGGAAAAAATCAAACTCAACAAGTTTTAATTGGGGGGATATTGTTATGATTTTAGGTAATCCATGTAGGTGCTACATCTGTAAATTGAAATATATCTCTGGCAAAAACTCCGCTTCTTCAAAACAAAAACAAAACAAAAACAATAATCATACAGGTGGAAGTAGTACAAAATAGGAGGTGTAAAAGGCTGCCTCATCGAAGCACATTGTCTTTGGAAAACAGCTAGAAAGGATAGAATGAGTAAATAACAATAACTATACTGCTTTATCGGAGTGGTTCTACTTACCTTTACTATTGGTCTGCAACAAGAGTGCACGCGCAGCTTCTGCACCTGCGCGGATCGTCAATGATGACATGTGGGTGGGTGGGTGGAGCCTCCCGCCACTTTTACTACCGGCTCGCAAGAACTTGACCGAACCAGGAGCAACCCACCACTGTGCTTTATAATGTTTTTTCAGTCGTCTCTAAGGAGTTTACAGTGTCAGCATATTGCCCCTAACAATCTGTCCTCATTTTACCGACCTTGGAAGGCTGGAAGACTAGTCAACCTGGAGCCAGTCAGGATCGAACTCTTGGTAGTGGGCAGAGCTAGCCTGCAATACTGCATTCTAACCAATGTGCCACTAGGATTCCTAAAGGCTAGAAAAGAGTGTTCCTCTGAAACTTATGTCCCTTGCTGATACTGGATGGCTCCCAAGTATTCAATGAAGAGTAAAGTGAGGGAAATTATGCTTAGAGGAATATCAGAATATTCATGAACTGGAATGAAGACATGGTAATAAGGTCACCCAATGAATAGGCATAGCAACTGGGTCAGCCAATGGGGTCTGCTGAATTGAAACTGAAACTGGAAGGAGCCTGGGCGTGGCTCTGTTTTAAGCTCTGAGCTCTGAAGCTGCAAACAAGTCTGAACCAGTGGTGGGTTGCCCCCCAGTTCAGACCGGTTTGCAAGAACTGGTAGTAAAACCGGCGGGAGGCTCCACCCACTGACCTGGACATCATCATAAGTGATCTGCGCATGCGCGTGCGTGGGCATGATGTGAACCGGTAGTAAAGATAAGTAGAACCCACCCCTGGTCAGAACTAGTCTAGTCTGCCTCTTTGAACTGATCTGAAACTGAAGAACCACTCTTGGTATTGTATATATTACTTCATGTGTTATTATGTCTATAAAGAAGTTAATGAATCCTGCTGCGTCAGTCTGCCTGTGTGTGCTTTCTGGATTTGATTTTGCAACAAACTCTGACAGGGAATGGTGGTCAAAGCCTTATGGTAAATATGACAAAGCCTAGGTTCACAGATGTGCTCAGGTCCACAGATTCCCTGAAGCTTTGTTCATGGTCAACTTTGGGGGAAAAAACCAGACTAATGACATGCCCAATCTGGCTTTTTCAGGTGACTGGAAACAAGGAGTGGATTACAAAGGTAGTCAATCCTTCTTGAGGGTGGTGTTTCAAAGAGGCAGAAGTATGCCTCTCTTGGAGAAGCTGTGTTTTGTAGGCAGTATTTATGGTGACTCTACTCTTCTCTGACTAGGGTTTGAGTCAGGGTTACATAATAGATTATCTCTTGCATATGGGAAGAAAAATTTCCATCTGCGCTTTGTTCTAAAACAGTCCAATTTGCTATCCTGTTGTTCTCTCATTACCTGTGAAGAGAGTTCACTCTCATAGCTATACTGGTTACTAGTACAATTCCAGGTTGAATTATTCCAAGTACTGCTTATTATTCATAAAGTTCTATATGGTGCAGCACAGATTAGATTAGGGACAAAAACAAAAACAAAAAACAGCACAGTCCTTGTCTGCTGTTGCCCTGACATTATCCAGAATCCCCTACTAAGCAGGTATATACAAAAGTATGAAGGCTATTGCTTAATGCATTGTAAGCCACCCTGAGTCTCCGGAGAAGGGCGGCATATAAATCGAACCAATAAATAAATAAACAAACAAACCACCTTTCATGTCAAAGGTATCTTATCTCATAATGAACATGTGGCGATTGTTGACTGTCTTCTTCTACCTTCTGTTTAGTTGCATTGAGTTGTTCCTGGTTCATCCAGAAATTATCCCCAAACTCCAGATATTATTAGTATCCAAACCAGTGGTGGAATTCGTTTTTTTTTACTACCAGTTCTGTGGGCGTGGCTTGGTAGGAGTGGTGTGGCTTGATGGGCATGGCTTGGTGGGTGTGGCAAGGGAAGGATACTGCAAAATCTCCATTCCCACCTTACTCCAGGGGAAGGATACTTCAAAATCCCATTTCCTCCCCAGTCCGGGGAAGGATACTGCAAAATCTCCATTCCCACCCCACTCCAGGGGAAGGATACTGCAAAATCCCCATTCCCTCCCCACTCTGGGGCCAGCCAGAGGTGGTATTTACCGGTTCTCTGAACTACTCAAAATTTCCGCTACTGGTTCTCCAGAATCTGCCAAAGCCTGCTGAATTTCACCCCTGATCCAAACAGTAAATGGCTGCAAAGCAAAGTATGCTAATTAATGAAACACACATGTCTATTGGAGGCCTGCAATAAGTGTATTTACCCAAAGAGTATGGGGGAAGGGGAAGGGCATTACAAAGTGAAGCTTATATTCAGAACAACAACGTTATTTAGGTGGTTTTCCATACTTCCCTGTCTTCACCCAAGGTCTCCAAAAAAGGTACTGAAATGTTGGCCATTCTAGTCCACATTATTTTTCACTAAGGCATATAAATCACTTCGGAAACTCTTATTATCTTATTTTCCCTGTTTCCCTCTTGTCTATTTTGAGAAAAATTAATGCATTTGTCTCCGCAAAGAAACGGGGCGGGGGGGAGGAGGGGAGGCTGAGGGTACAGAATTGCCTCTATAATTCAGTTTTAAAAACAAGCCCCGCTGGCTGGTGGAGAGGCCTCCTCTTAGGCAACTCATTTTTCATGCAAGTAATTGAAGCTTTTCCTTCGATTTTTTCCTCTGGGTGCTAAAGACAACTGGGGCCTTCCTGGAACTTGGAGATATCTTCCACAGAAGAAAACGTAACACAGATCTCAAGCACCAAGTGGCTCACAAAGAATTCCTCAATCTGTCCTAAAAGGATCCAAATGATGATTTCTAACCAGGCTTTGGAGAGTTTTAAATAAGAATCTTCAAAGAATGCAATGTTGTAGAGGAAAGATCCCAGCACTCAATGTAGTCATAATAATAATAATAATAATAATAATAATAATAATAATAATAATAATAATAATAATGATGATGATGATGATGATGATGATGTGATACAGTGATACCCATTGTCAATTGGGGCACTTGGTACCATGTCCAAGAATTTCACAAAACACTTCAAGAAATTGCAGCTTCCTGCAAAAACATCAGCGGAACTGCAAAAAACTGTGCTACTCGGAACATCGGTACTTGGTTGATACTTAGGACGCTGGCAGCAACCCGTATCAACCATTAGCACCAGTCAATGGTATTTGTGAAACATTTTTAAATGTCTAGTTGACTGAGTTTTATTTTTAATGAATAAAAGAGAATAATGTGATGACAACTTTACATGGGCATGGCTTAAAATGGGAACCATCAAGAAAGAAACGGAAGGTTTAATACTGGCTGCTCAAGAACAAGCACTACAAACTAATGCCATGAAAGCATAAATACAAAAATCCACTGACAATCCAAACTGCCGACTTTGCAACAACAAAGTTGAAACTGTTTCACATTTAATATGTGAATGCAGCAAAATCGCATTCACGATTTTGCTGCCTTCATGATTACAAAGCTAGACATGACCGAGTTGTTAATTAGTCCACTGGTCATTATGTAAAAAATACAACTTTCCTGTATCCAAAAAGTCATGGGAACATAAAGTGGAAAAAGTTATAGAAAATGAGAAAGTGAAGATCTTTCGAATACAGACGGATCATCATTTGGAACACAACATGCCAGATATCACAGTTGTCAAAAACCGAAAAGTACAATTTATTGACATCGCGATACCAGGAGATGCCAGAGTTGAAGAAAAAGAACTGGAAAAAATCATGAAATATCGCAACCTGGACATCGAAACTACACGGCTATGGATGAAACATACCCATTGTCATCGGGGCACTTAGTACAATGTCCAAGAATTTTATAACATATATCAGCAAATTGCAATAAGCACCAGTGGAACTGCAAAAAACTGTTCTACTTGGAACATCATACATCTTAAGAAGGTACTTGGCTGATACCTAGGACGCTGGAAGCAACCCGTATCAACCATTAGCACCAGTCAATGGTATTTATGATGCATTTTTGAATGTTCAGTGGACCGAGTTTCATATTTAATGAATAAAGATAACAACAACAACAACAACAACAACAATAACAACAAAACCAACAGTGATGGCAGGGCTTTTATTATCCCACACATAATGCTGATAAAGTTGAATAACTTTATTTCTTTTTCATAGGGCTGAGACAGAGTCTACTGCCAGATGCAAAATTAATCTCAATCTGTATATCAGTGTACCCAAATCCACATTTTAAAAAGGAGAAAAGAAAATAGAGCCAAGGGTCATGTTTTCTCAATGAATGAATATTTACAGAAATAAAAGTTTCAAAAGTGTGTTGTGATCCTGCCACATTTGTCTTCTGTACTACGCCAAGAAGTTCTGGGTGGGCTTGGGTTTGCTCTACAGTTCTATGAAGATGGCATGGAAGCCACAGATTATTATTAGTCAGCTTTCATTCATTTTTATTTTGTAAAAATGATTCAGAGCATTTGCCTTGTGGATCCTCAAACTGGTTAGACCACCCAAAACAAAGTGTTCCTCTTCTTCCTCCTCCTCCAAAATATAATTTTAACCTCACTGTTTATTGCCAGATATTTGTCGTTTGTTCCATCAGAAAGGACATATTTACAGTGCTGGAGACCCCCTTAGAGAAAATCATTATTCTCAAATACAGCATCTTTACAGACTTTACAGAATATACAGTATACAGACTTTACAGTTGTATACTGTATATTCTACTATTGTAAGGCAGCCTCTGACTTTGGGCTACAAATATCAGGCCCATTCATATTCCTGAAGTCATTCTTCATATCTTTGTTTCTGTTATTTCACCTCTGTGTGTCCATGTTTGTGTCTGTCTGTCATCTATCTATCTATCTATCTATCTATCTATCTATCTATCTATCTATCTATCTATCTATCTATCTTATCTCTCTCTCTCTCTCTCTCTCTCTCTCTCTCTCTCTCTCTCTCTCTCTCTCTCTCTCTCTCTCTCTCTCTCCCATCCATCCATCCATCTCTCTCTCTCTCTCTAGCATCTCTAGCATCTATCTATCTATCTATCTATCTATCTATCTATCTATCTATCTATCTAATCTATTGGAATGAAAAGGGACACCTTAAACCCAAAAGGGCAGAGGCTTTGAAACAAACACACATATAGTACTAAATGAAAAGAAGGACTAGAATATACAGACTCATGGAATCCTGTGTTTTCAGAATGCTGCAATGCAATGCCGTACAAATGGCACCCGTGCATTTCTCAACTACACATGTATTACAGAAATGTTTAAATAAAAATGCATACATTAAGGATTAGCATGCATACAAAAATGCACTGGGGGTACTCCTTGCTGAAAGATTAGGAAGCTGAGTGGGTGCTGAATGCATATGTTACAAGCATTCACGAAAATGCATGTGAATGTTTGGAAAGATCTAAACTGACATGGTAACTAGACTAACCAGAAACTTGGTCACTGATAAAATGAGAACATGAATGAATTGAAATTGATAGATTTACTCATCCCAAATCACAGATGACATGGAAGAAGCTAAATACCTTTTCCTCCATTAAGAGATAGGTAGCTAGGTAGGTAGGTAGGAGATAGACAAATACACAGACAGACAGACAGATACATACAGACAAAAATCCATTAAAACCTATATAGATATATGGTTCCTTAAAACCTATATTTTTAAACAAAAATCAAAACTAATTGGTTGATGTGAAGTAAATCAGCCCTTTTCTTAAAGAATTCTCTCTCCAATTATGGTGGGGAAGGGGGAATAGAAATGCAGGAAATTGTGTTCTTTTTTTCCCATAGGGAATATTTTACAAAGGTTTGCCGCTGGGATCTCCTCCCTTGTTCCAAGTGTCAACAAATTGCAAATATCCTCCCTTCCATCTCAACTAAGCCACCAGCCCAACACAATAAAATCTGGCCCAGCATTGTTTAGGAACCCATGGTGCATGTGATGCGGCACAGTCCCTCATTTGATTAATGAACCAATTGTGTCAGGGTATTCTGTGCTCAGCACTTTGTCCCTGACCCAAAGCAGGCAAATCCCATCAGGGCATTCTTTTCCCCTGCCCCTCCTGTCTCAACCTTGTCATGTAATTGTTTATCGAAAGACGAATGTACACAATAATCCAGGGCAAAGAGAGCTGATGTATGTGGTGTTAATGAATGAAATAATCAGGTGGGCAATAATAACCGGGACGTGACTTGGCAGACAGGACCTAGCAGGGCATTAGCATTCTGCAGCCACTCTGCCTTTATCTCCTGAGCCTGATGTCTGACAACCACCATGGGTTAGCCCATGAATAAAATACGGACCGATGCTCAGACATAATTAAACTGCCAATGTGGATGTACCTAAATGAACTTGATATCTTAATGACATAAGATAGCAGGTGAGTAATGAAGGCCAGGGTAAAGAGATGTGCATAATGAATGAAAGCACCAGGCCATTGTGGGAAGGCTCACCCATTTCTCACACACACAAAAAAGGCCCCTTAGCACCTTCATGTTCTCCATGCATGACTTGTAAGTCAACTCTGCATGTTGCTTCCTGATATCCAATCAAGGAGTGCAGCTTGTTTCTCAGACAGAAGCAAAACATGCTCTACTCTCAAACTGTAGCATATATTGCCTTTTTCACAGAAGTCAACCCTTTCCCCATGATTATTTTCTCATCTAAGGGATACATCACTGCTGTTCAAGAAGATCCAAATCCAGTAATCTCAAGATAACTTCTCGGATACAAGGTTAGACCAGCTCACCAAGCAGAATACTCAGAATACAATAAACATTTTATATGGTGTGGCAGAGGATTCATTCTCATTCATCTACTCAGCAAAAATCAAAGAATGTAAGTAAGATCATTGCCACTGGGGGCATTGTGCAAAGGAACTACTCCATGTTTCATCAAAGTTTGATTACATCAGATGAGCTAAAACCATATATTCAACGTAACTGCAAAAGGATAGTTGAAGATGTTTTGATGATAGTTCATCTTCCACAGAAGTTGCTAGATGACAGAGTCTAATTGTGTGAATTCACTTGGCATCCTAACCTATCATCTTTGTTTATTCAAAACACCTCATGTTATCTCAGGAACATCTGCAATTGACTGGCAACCATGCCTCAAGCAGTGGGAAACCCAGTCTACCATCTGCAAAGGTTGGGAAGTGGCATTAGCACATTTGTGTCTTCAAAGACAGCAACGGGCAATCCAACACTTAAAGCCGCACTCACCTTTCCTGAAAAGAGCAGACCCTAAACTTTTGGGTCCAATCTTTTGATTCTGGCAGGACTTAAGGTAAAACCAGTAATAAACTGACTCAGTTCCAGAACACAGTTGATATTGTGAGAACAAGGAAAGTCTGAAGTTGATTCTTAATAGCTGCCAAGAGTTTGTGTGCTCTACTGGAGCATCCTAGAAATTGGGGTCTATATATCAGGTCTCTAAATACTTTGCATTTAGCTCTGTAATGATTTCCAGGACCAGGTTTTATGTTAGTATCCTAGCTTGAACACCCTCCTTCCACTGGCAATCTCTGTGGCTCAGAGCATTGGAATTGAGGGTTAGGCCACAAACCCCCTGGTTGAAGCCGAAATGCCTATTGATGGAAGTGCTGCTGGCCATGGGGATATTTGTCGGATACTCTTTCTCTCAAAATGAAGTGAGAGAAGTCAGCAAGCCCCAACGAGACATTTTCACTGACAAACCCATTATTAACAATGTGGGTGAATGTGTACATAATGCCAAGACAAAGACAAACAAACTACCGCACGGCTTAATGTTATGTGTGATACAGGCAGGAGAGTTTTCTCGCCATTCTGCAGACTGAATCCTTCCTGGCTCTTCTTCACCCCAGCCATCTGCTTCTCTGAGTCAGCCTCTCTCTTTTCTACCAGAGCATCAATCCAGAGATGCTATCAGGCCCGCTGCTCTTTTCCCCAGGAGAGCTTGAGGCACAGACTTTGTTTTTCGAATTACCCTGTGTTTTTGTTCCACCAGCAAACAGCCACTGGAGTTAAGAGGCTTATTTACCATCTTGGCATCTATTTACCTAAGCTTCGCTAGCTTATTTAGGGTACTGTGTCTACAAATAGAGCTGGATTTACTCATCCCCAGCAGGTGTGCTTTACTTCAATAGGCCAATCTAATGAACAATTAGGCACTCTGCGGTGATAATGCTAGGCAGAGCCATGGAGCCCTAGCATAGCCCTGGGAGGTAACTAACATCGTGTATTTATCCCATATCCACTACTGTTTTCAATACATGGTAGTGTGGGAGGCTATAGAAATGACTAACCACAAGATACTGCTCCTTTACTATTGGAATAATTGCTCTCTCTCCACTCAGGTCTGGAGAAGGGATACTTTACATGGGTGGCTTAGCTTTGAATGACAACGTTTGGTGAATCTATTCACTGGGATTTGTAAATCATGATTTATAGCTAAAGGTGTGACAATGTAGCTAACTGTAGTTTATGTCATAAAACATATTTAAACAACCCATGAAAGGCTCTTATAAAAAGACAGTCAGATTCCAGGTTCCTCTTTATTTATTTACTTATTTGTAAATAAGTTTATTCTTACAAATTAATTAAAGGAGGTCAACTTATCCCATACCTAAGGGGTTGGGTGAAGGAGTGGGTGGGATGGGACCTTTTGGGCAGTGGTGACAGCCTTGCCGGCTGCTATGCTCTCAGCCTGTAGATATGCCAGCCAGTAGATTCTGGCCTTTTAGAAAAAGAAAATTACCAATCCCCAACTGGACTATAGGTAGTCCTCAACTTCTGACCAATCATTTAGTGACCATTCAAAGTTACAATGGACCCCTCTGAAAGGTAGTTATGACCAGCTCTGAAGGCCACCTCAACTACAGTCATGTGGCGGGGTGGAATTAGGTAGCCTTGGCAATTCCAACAATTGGGATTTTGAAATCAGGCACTTGGCAACTAACCTGCAATTATGGCCATTTGCAGCATCCCAAAGTCACTTGACCATGATATTTATATGCTTTTGCTGATAACTGGCATTTACTTCTGGGCTTTGAGAAAAGCACCCGTAGCAAACAAAAGTTCGTTTAACCACTTAACCACTGGTTGTAAAATTGGGTCCAGTCACATAATGAGCCTCTTACAACCACCTTGACTAACAATCATAATGGGCAGGCTCCATTACGGTTCTAAGCTGAGGACTATCTGTAACAATATTTAATGCTTCCTATCTTTCTTACTTCTCAGCACATTAGGGGAAATAGCTAGAATATACTGAATAGCAATACCACTTAGACTTATATACTTCTTCACAGTGCTTTACAGCCCTCTCTAAGCAGTTCATAGCAGTCAACATATCTCCCCCAACAATTTGGGTCCTCATTTTACCAACCTCAGAAGGATGGAAGGCTGAGTCAACCTTGAACCAGTAAGACTCGAACTGCCAAACTGCTGACAGTCGGCAGTCAGCAGAAGTAGCCTGCAGTACTGCATTCTAACCACAGCACCACCATGCAGTGATATTCTCTCCATAAGCATATCTCTAGTAAGCCAGCCCCTTTCTAGGACTATATTTACTAGAAATTATATTAGACAACTTGTTTCCTCTTCCATATAAAGAACCAGGGAAAGTCTACAGGCACACAGCAAGATCCCCAAGGTTGAAATTCAACTCCCTGCCCCAATGGTAGAGTTGGTGAAGCTTGATGCTTAAGAGAGCCTTAAAAGTTCTCCTTTCCACATCCAAGAACTGCCCTCCCCCAGACAGGTGCTTTTTGGCTTAATCCATTTAAGAGGAACTCTGAAAACCACGAAAGAGGCACTTATGAGCCTGTGGGCCACACTTTTTAAACAGAAACATTGTTCCAGAGATCTGGCCATATATTTGTTAGAATATAGTTTGGAAATGCACATGCTTTGATTTGAACACCTTCTCCGTTACTAAAGTGAGGCAGTTGTCCGTTTCTGTCATGACACAACCACTGGGACTCAAGCTTTGAGCATGACAACTTTAATTCCCAGGCCTCAGACAGCAGCCATCAACCTGGAGGCTGTGAATAGCGATCCACCCCTGCTGCATTCTTCGATTACAGCCCATTTAGAGCTTTGCTCTGAACCTTGGCTTCAGAGAAGCTAATGGAAGGATTTGTGTGTTGCCCTGCCTGGGAGGTAATTGGCAGTTGCTGCTCTAATGCTTCTAGTTTTAGTAGCAAATGAGCAACGTACAGTAAATATCGGTATTTTTAAAGCAATAATAATGAGAAATTAAAGCCCGCACCGCAGGAGCGAAGAATTTACAAGTTGGGAAAGACAGCATCCTAGTAAGGTTGGCATTTGATAGCAGCGTGCCTCTGACTCCTGCTGATATCTCTGCAATATATTTAAATGGGAAAAAAAGTTCTGAGCTTATGTACGTTACCAGCTCAATATGAATCAGCTTTCTGTATAATAGGTGGATTGCCTGGGCAACCCAGAAATAGCCATGAAACCAGCATGCCAAATCTGCATGGCTGCACAAGCATTCTGCCTTCGAACAGAGGCAAGAAGCATTTAATGCTAAACGTGAAAAAAGTTCCCTTAATATATATTCAACTACAAGTCTTGTTGAAAGCCAAAGTCTTGGTGACTAAGACCCTGGGAACATAGTGTTCCAACATTAGAAACACAAAAGGCATTGAAAAATAGGAGTGATAAAAGTCAGGTACTTCCCGACTTAGAAAACACAAAGAGGCATTTTCATTGACATAAAGCCATCGGGGAATAAAAGTAGCTATTGTTTACTCCAGTAATTATTTCTGCCAGATAATACTGCACAGTCAAAAGAGAACATCTCAGGTAAATCTAAAATACAGTTAAAGCCAGGTAAATATATATCCTCCTTCTAACGACAATCTCTAAAACTGGCTGAGGACTGGCTGTTGTACAGTGTGTGAATTGTGTGTCACCAGCTAACTGGCTCCTTGACTTTTTAGTTCTTTACCACCTGCCCATTGTCTCTTTGTCTTTTTTTTTTCACTTTGGACACCATGTCTCTCAACTAGATCCTTCATGTTCCTCTCTTCCACCTGGCTTTAAGGACCGCGTTTAAACAAAACAAAACAAAACAAAACAAAACAAAACATAGTTAATCCTTTCACAAAGAATTTCCTGTTCCTTCTGTTCTTTCTCTCAAACCTGTCTAGTTTTCCCTTTCTCAATGGGCTGCACTACTATTAATCTTCTCATCGTTCCCACCACCCATCTCCTTCCACTTATGACTGTATGACTGTAACTTTGTTGCTTGTATTCTTACGATTTATATTGATATTGTTTCCTGATTGCTTATTTGTACCCTATGACTATCATTAAGTGTTGTACCTTATGATTCTTGATGAATATATCTTTTCTTTCATGTACAGAGAGTGTATGCACCAAGACAAATTCCTTGTGTGTCCAATCACACTTGGCCAATAAAAATTCTATTCTATTCTATTCTATTCTATTCTATTCTATTCTATTCTATTCTATTCTATTCTTCTATTCTATTCTATCCTATCCTATCCTATCCTATCCTATCCTATCCTATCCTATCCTATCCTATCCTATTCTGTGTTCCCTTTATTTATTCATACCCCCTGCCTATTCAGCCAAGTCCATCCTGAATTTTTCACATCTATTACCTGTTTTGATATTTAAACTAAATATTAAATTAAGTATTAAAATTTTGGTACCACCCAGAAGCCCAGCCATTACCTCACCACTGCAAGGGAGGAATTTATATTTCACATTATACACGTAATTTCTTGACTGAACTCAGCAATCCTTAAAACCATCCTGTAAGGTAGATGTGACAGTCCCAGTAGCATCTACATCTCTGATTGTGCAAAGAGAAGAGGCTGCCAGACTCCACTTGACATACAATTCAGAGGCAGACATGTAGCCATTGCTTATGCCATATACTGAAATGACTAAATCTCAAACCCAAGAATTGCATTTAAGGGAAAGGCCAGGCCCTTTTCCTCAAGCTTTCCATTCTTCTTGCATACCATCTAAGTATGTATATACAGCACATTGGTGAAACCATTCTCTGATAGGCAAAGTAAGTCTAATTTCCCATTTAGTATCTTTATTAAAGAATCTAGTATAGAAGATTCGTAAATGAGAGGTAGGAGCAATTTCAAATAGGACAGGAATAAAGATTTTGATAACTAAATTTAACCAAAAGTCTTAAACTTTGATGATATTTACAAAGAGATTCCTGAGGATTTCACAGCAGCCTTTACTCATCTTCAGTGACTTGAAGGCAAAGCTGAATTCACTAAACATGATTTTATAGAAAGGATAGGAGTAGATTTGAAGAAGATAATATCAGGCTGTCCATTAACAACTTAAATGAGCTAATCAAGCATTTTCCTGGTGTTTCCTACCTTATTTGTTTAGAACGGTATTAAACTATGGGAAAATCAGCCTAGAATGGAAATTCAGCTAAGTTTTCTTCTGAGCACGCTCTTGGTTTAGCCATACAGTCTCAGGGAAGGGGAATCTGGATTTGTCACAACATCACAGCAGGCAGAGGTACTTAAGCCACTTACAGTAGATGTCAGAGAGCTTGAGTAGAAGATTTCTTGAATTGTTGATAGGCTTAAAGTAACCCCGAAGTCAAGTTATTGGGTCTGTGCAATTTTTTTTTTTATTTTTCAATTTATATACCGCCCTTCTCCCTAAGGACTCAGGGCGGTGCACAGCCAGAATTAAGAACATAAACTACAAATATTAAGAACAATTAATATATATATAAATTTGGCCCAAAAATTTAAAAATCACAAACCAATTAAAACATTTAAAAAATTTAAAAATTTCTTCTTAAACCAGTGAAATCAATGGTGAAATCATTTTTTTTTTACTACTGGTTCTGTGGGCGTGGCTTGGTGGATGTGGTGTGGCTTAGTGGGAATGGCTTGGTGGGAGTGGCAGAGGAAGGATACTGCAAAATCTCCATTCCCACCCCACTCCTGGGGGAAGGATATTGCAAAATCTCCATTCCCACCCCACTCTGGGGCCAGTCAAAGGTGGAATTTGCCAGTTCTCTGAACTACTCAAAATTTCCGCTACTGGTTCTCCAGAACCTGCTGGATTTCACCCCTGGGTCTGTGGCTAATATAGCTTCCGTAGTTTTTCATAACCCAAAAAAGATCCAAAAGCTCACAAACAAGCAAGGAGTATCCTTAAATAGCAAATTAAGGCTGAAACTATGTCCCATCATTTCCTTAGATTCCTTTCAAAAAGTGCCTGCCCTTGCAAGATTAGAGTTTTGTTTCCTTTTGATACCAATTGACATTCTACACCAATTTGCCTTCTACTTAGATTGCATAGTTTTTATATTTTTTTAAAGGCAGCTTTGAAGAAGAAAAAAAAGCCTCTATTGGTAGCATTTTGGTTCATAATGTCTGAGCAGCTGGCTTCATTTTCTGTTACTGGTGCTTTGTTGTTTGAAGATCGATAGTACGGTGACGTTGAATCCCTTTTCCTGTCCAAGTATGACAATTATGTTTTAATGAATTAAGCCTACAACCGCTTTGCTCACATTACTAAGCATTTCCACCAGCGTAATGTCTATTTTCCTCCCTCTGTTTCAATGCTCATGTGTCCTTTCAATGGAGAACTGTGAAAGATGGCAAGGATGACTGCTTCCCCGTTTTCTACCATTTGTGTTTCTGTGATTGCGTACAGTTCCCTGCAATTGTGATTTTGTGCCTTTTTTAAAAAATAGATTTTAACCATCCATCTAATTGACAGTTGTGTAATAAAAGGGCTGATGACATAATCTCAGGGCCAACCAGATTTGGTTATAAGGTGAGGGGAGTATTAACAAAAATATGATCCAGATGTAGTCATATAAAAATGCTCATTAAAGTCAAGCTGGTGATACCTTGGAGAAGCTCTTTGGTTTAGTGCCATTGATATGTCCCTGGAGTCATTGTGGAACCTCACCCAGGCTTATCAGGGCTCCCCCTGTTAATCACAAGCGCCTAACTAATCTTCCAGATCTCTGCCAATTATAGTTGACCTCTACAGTTCATTTAGCTGTTTATACAAAATTTATCAGTAAACCCTGATAAATTTATCAGTAAACACAATTTTAATTAATCCACCTCTTAGAAAATGCATTTAACCATGATTAGCCGCCTAGAAATGCAAAAGGTAACCATGCTTTCCAAAACCATTTCAAACATGATGTTATATTTTAGCTATTTGTGGCTAAACCGATGCTTACACCACATTGTGTGGGTGCTGTATTGTGCTTAGTGCTACCAATTAAAAGGATTGTGGGTTGTAGCGGTGGGGGGGGGAGAATAGAAGGAACAAAGAGAGAATGACATCATTGAAAGCCTCTGTAAAATTCCATGTTTGAGACCAGAAGCACCACATATACCATAGCGTCACAATAACAAATGTAATCAATTTTCAATAACTTTAAATGCATCGTTTGACTCAGTTCAAATGGTTGTAGGAGGTTAAGAGTATACAGATAGTCAAGGGAGAGGAAGAGCAAAGTTTCATGTATCAAGATAAATTATTTCTTCCTTTTAGGAGCTGTCTCACTGTACACATAGTGGTAATCATAATCACAGACACATATTTCTTTTGTAGGAGAAGCCCAGCTCTAGTCAAAAAGGACTGGAACAGGGGCTTCTTCTGGTATCTGATCTAGCTGCCACTGACGGCAAACCTGCTGAAGAAGAGGGACACAGGAATGGCTCTGAAAATAGTTAAGTGAAGAGAATGATGGAATGAAGTATCCTATTCCAAATGAGCATGACCTAACCAGAAGACAATTAGCCATAGCCTGACCAAAGTGATCATCCATTCCAATCTCCTTAAAGGGTACAGGAAATGTTCTCCAGAAACACAGCAGGACTCAAAACAGTTTTGCCCATTAAGGACAACTGAACGTATTCAGTTAGGCACAGGGTATCCTGTCACCAAGCACGGCTGTGCAAAAGGACCCAGGAGGAGGGGAAAAAAGAGGAATTTGATCCAATTCCTGACATTATAGCCCTGTCCTGCCTACTTGTCATCTCTCTTACATCCTGGGATTGAATGGCTCTATAAAAATGTCCAGTGTGAAAGGCAGACTCAAAAGAAACCCAATCCTGATGTGAGACCTTAAGATACTCAAAACTTTCTTTGACTTCTACTTCCTCTTCACTTCATCCTCCCATAACTCCCCATGGGCAAGATCTTAAGATTTACGAGACATAAGTTCAAATCTTTTGCACTGATGGAAAAATACTAAGGGGGAAAAAAAAGAAAGGAGCCAAAGACAGAGGGAAAAATATTGTATACTTAAGACACCAGTTCCAATTCTCCTTGTTTATGGTTCCTGCTGCTACTATTTCTTTTTAAAAGGGATAAATGTTGCAACAGAAATAGCAAAAAAAACAACAACAAACAAACAAACAAACAAACAAAAAAACCCTCTTTTTTTTGAAAAAAACAAGAACAATAAGAATAAATTTGAAATAGGAATAAGAATAATAAGGTGTCCATTGGCAATCCAAGCTATGGAAAATAAATTTCATTAGATGACATAATCTTTTTATGCAGTCCTCCCTTTAAATTTGATGGAGTTTATGGGTCTATGCCAGAATCGCACAGAAAGAAGTAGTATATTCAAATATTCTGGGATGATTTACATGACCAAGCCAGTGTGATGAGTGTACATTTCCAATGCAATAAACAGAAATTACATGATTATTGTGTTCCTGCGATGTTGATTCAAACCATTTTCCCCACAGCTTTCTAATAGGGCTGAAAGTAAGAATATGCCATGTTCAGAGGACAATGTAAATTAGCTATTAAGTTCCATTAACAATTCACGGAAGGGGGCAGGTGGGTGGTAATCCCTAATGTACCACGTCCAGCTGACCAAACATATGGTTATTTGAGCTGTTATGCATGATTATGCCTTCTATCCCTCACTTTGCCTTTGCTTTTCTCAGCTTTTTGTCAGAAACTTGCATTGGTCCAAATTGAGAGACAGCAAATAATGGAGCCAAGCCAAGCCAATTAGGGAAAAAAAGGAAACAGGAGTCCCCAATCCCTGGGCTGCGGCCAACTACTGGGCCTTGGCCTGTTCAGAACCAGGCTGCAGAAGCAGTGGGTGAGCGTGTGTACATGCACTCAGCTCCACTTGTGGGAGCTGCATGCACACTCACCCGCTGCTAATGTGTAACCACTTCCACTCCCTTCCCCTCCTCACTGGTCCACGAAGCCAGAAAGGTTGGTGATCACTGACCTATATTAGTGGCTACCCAGACTGAGGGATTGAGCACCATGGGAGATGCATGACTAGCTTTTCAAAAAGCAATTGATTCCAAAGACCAGAAAGACTTAGGTCCAAGGTGTTAACACCCTCTTTGGAATTTGCTACAAATCTTGCTTTCAGTCCATGCTTACACTGATTCAGGAAGAAATCTAATTCATCATTCACAAGAACTGTTCATAGCCTTCTATGGGCCAACTCCTGCTCTCTTTCAGCTCTTGCTAAAATTCTTTACAACTATTCTAGTAATTAGGCCAAGTTGTGCATATTTATAACATTACACAATTCTTGTAATGTATTCTTATCACAGGAGTGCTAGATTGAGAAATCACACAAACAGTAAGTGGGCAACAGTGCATTATTATAAAATTTCATCTTCTGTCAATAGTCCTACCTTCTCCAAATGGCTAATTAAATCATTGCATATTTTTTCCTCAGATTTTTGCCCAAAATGTAATGCTTTTTTTTTCTGAATTTCACAGGGGTTTCAAAGCTTTTAAAATTATCATCATCATTAACTTATCACAGAATATCAATAAATGATTAATTTATTCAAATTTCACTATAGGTTCTTGGTATTTAGCAGCTCTTTTTTGAAAGTATTTTTCACATTTATCATAATTTCACATTTATCATAATTATAAACTTATGTTCTGTATAAGTATTTAATACTTTTTTAAAAAGTCTATATTAGGGAATAACTGTGACTCTTGATAATTCTTTTTTCTCCTAAGTACATCAGCTTATTCCTAAGTCTACCTGTATTCAATACTCTTCCCATCCTGCTTACAATCTTTTTGGACTGTTGGCTTGCAGCAGAAGATACAGAACAATTAAAACTTGGACCTCATGTTTTCTGAATAGTTTTTATCTCAGAGCTATAATTTCACTCAACAATTAACTAAAGGGCCACCATCAGTGAGCTGTTGGACAGCATTACTTGGTCTGTTGTGTGGATGTTTGGATGGTTTAGAGGTGGGGAATTTGTGGTGGATGGGAATGTGTTTGGGGATTGTTATGTGTGTTGGACCTGGTCTTTGGGTGTTAAGTGAATTTCGTTGTATGGGTATGGGTATACTGTGTATACACGTACAATGACAATAAAGTAGTAGTAGTAGTAGTAGTAGTTGTTGTTGTTGTTGTTGTTGGTTAATCTTTAGTGAGATTCACAGCCTTTGAGGCTGGTTAATATCTCAGCAGCTCGAGTCCTAACCAAGGACCTAGGAACTGTTAAGGTATCATCGGAGATGTAAACTGTTCCGAGTAAGGTGATTTTTTTGAATTATTATTATTATTATTCAGCTCAGATAAATATTTATCTATACAGGTAAGATAGGCAAGTTATTTCATCTACTAATTTCTATGAATGGAAGACTTCTGGGATCATATGAGACTATAACTGCAGTCTGTACTCAGTGTTCAACATGAACCTGTTCTAATTAAATCCCAAAGCTTTCACTTTCAACATCAGCAGGAAACATCTGCTAGTGATCTTGCTGCCATGTCAAAGCATTCCTGAGCCACGCTGGACAATTTTTCACACGTCAACACAAGCTGTTTCCCAGTTTTATCCTGGCCTGGCTACCTATAATAGACAGAGATATAGAACTATGTGACCTTAAGTATCTGGATAGATTGGAAAAGCAAAGGCTTCTTTTTTCATAATTGACTAGATTTATCTATGGATATGAGCCAGAAATTGGATATTTGTTTGTTTATCAAAATTAATAACTGCTCATCTCCTTCACAGAGCTGAAAGGTAGAAAAAGATAATGGATGTTTTTGTTTAGGAGCCATGGTGGTGCAGTGGTTAGAATGCAGTACTACAGACCACTCCTGCTGCCTGCCAGCTGCCTGCAATTTGGCGGTTCAAATCTCACCGGGCTCAAGGTTGACTCAGCCTTCCATCCTTCCATCCTTCCATCCTTCCATCCTTCCGAGGTGGGTAAAATGAGGACCCAGGGGCAATATGCTGACTCTGTAGACCGCTTAGAGAGGTCTGTAAAGTACTGTGAAGTGGTATATAAGTCTAAGTGCTGTTGCTATTGTTTAATAGAAAAGCAGGAATGAATGAATAGATTGTTAACATTTCTCACCTCCACCTAGGTTAAAGATACAGTATTGCACAGATGCATAGGAGTAGGGCCACATGGATACGAGCCAGAAACTGGGCATTAAGTCTGCCTTCCATACAGCTTCTAATATTTGCAGCTAGGACATCAGTGTCCTAGCAGGTCCAGCAGATCTCTGGATTACAGCAGGGAGGGGTAAAGCCCTAAAATCTTTGTACAGCACAACAGCTGAGGAATATGGGACACATACTTCCTGCTTTATCCCAGGCAGCAGACCTAGTGAAATCCATATAGAAGCTACAGAGCAGACATTACATGAAAACAGGTGTCCTAAGACCTCTTATAAGGTGGGCTACAGAAGAGGCTGGTGTGTGAGCAATCCCATCCAGAGCATCAAATGCAGTGGTGGGATTCAAAAAATTTTACTATCGGTTCTGAGGGGGTGGCTTGGTGGGCATGGCATGGCTTGGTGGGTGTGGCAGGGGAAGGATACAGTAAAATCTCCATTCCCACCCCACTCCTGAGGAAGGTTACTGCAAAATCCCCATTTCCTCCCGATTAGCTGGGACTCGGGAGGTAGAGAATAGATGGGGGTGGGGCCAGTCAGAGAACCAGGGTATTTATTGGTTCTCCGAACTACTCAAAATTTCCGCTACCAGTTCTCCAGAACTGATCAGAACCTGCTGAATACCACCTCTGATCCTATGATCCCATCATCAGTTGCTCTGGCAATTGGTAAGACTTCTTTTAACTTCGGGCATTTGAACTCATGAAATTCAGTTAAATGGTTGCCTCATGAATGTAGGTCAGTGTTGGCATTCTCACCTTGGGTTCCCTGAGAGCTTTTCCATTTAATCATTTGGTTCTGAGTACCAAAGCATGTGTGACATGAGGTTTGCCAGACTTGTCAGATTGAAGTTATGCTAACAGATTCTGAATACCAGGATAAAACTCCTTCCCTCTTGCACTCCTTCAACTGCACATTGACTTCAAAGTTACTAATGAATGGACAGAGTATAGGAAACATCATTAGATTGAAAGAAAGCCATTATTCATATTTAAAAAGCAAGCCAGCAATCTTGTCTAATTGGAGAGCTGTCTAGCTAGGTCATTCAAAGGAGACTTTTACGTTCTAGATAGGTCTGCCACATGCACAAATACATTGTCAATCAGCGTTTTGCAACTCACCTGTGTCATATTAGGCCCTATCAAATCTTCAAATTGAAACTTTGCAAGAGTGTTGTCATCTCAAGCACTAACACAGTAGGAGAAAAAGATCCTTTCCCCTTCTACGTATTACCAAACTACAACTCCAATTGGATGGGGAAGCTAGGAGTTGTAATTCAGTAGCAACTGGAAAGCTACTGGGTGACACCCTGCCCTATAGGATATATTCCAAAATTGGGCCACACTGCACAAATGAGGTATGTACAGTACAATGTTCCTATTTTGCTGATCAAAATTGTAGATAGCATAGTGGTAAGTCTACACATAACAATTGTCCAGAGTTCTCAAACTCCATCAACTAACTTACTTACTTTGTTTGTTTGTTTGTTTATCAACAAGTACAAGGAAACAAGTAACAGTATAGACATAGACATGGACACATGAAAAAAAATTGGCACAAATAAAAGAATATAAATAGGCAAAACATAGCCATAAACACATAGAATGATTACATATAAATGGGGACAGTAGGACAAGAATGGTAGGCACGCTGGTGCGCTTATGCACGCCCCCTTAAGGACCTCTTAAGGAACATGAAAGGTCCACGGTAGACAGTTTAAGGTAAAAGGTATGGGGATTAGAGCGAATTACATTGAGTTTGAATCTATTGATAGCCCTTGTGTTATTACAGTTGAAATTAAAATACTCATTTACATGTAGGACTTTTTGGTAAATAATCTTATGAGCTAAGCATAAATTTAGAGGAGAATCACTTTTTTTGTTTAATCACAATTGATTGGGCTTCCATAAATAAAAAAAGGAGCACTGGCAAAACTCACTTTGGACTTTGTTCTCCACTATATACAGGCTGGGCTGCAGGTTTATATAGCAGCAAAAAAAAAAAAAAAACAAGACTGAGTTTTGACAGCACTCTCGCTTTGCAAGCAAATAGTCCATCAAAGCTCAATCTGGGATTTGCTTCCCATTTTGTCTTGCAACTCTATAGTGATTGACTGTGATATTGTAAATGTGAATGCCACTGTAATACACAGATTAAAACTGTGCATATATTTAAGAATTCATTTTAACATGTAACACACATTCAATTGTAATTATTAAGTAATGGTACTTTTATTTCTTGCCCATTCTAATCCTAATGCATTAATTAGATTAGATATTTAGGGAAGTGGCTATTGCAAAAATTTGTGTATTGTTTTAGGGGGGTGTGGCACAAAATCTGAGAACTCCTGCAATAGTCCAAGCTAAGAGATCCTCTTGGTTTTGTGTCTTAGTATGTTATATAATCAAACTATTACATTATTTTGTGGGGCAATGAATATTGGAAGAACTTAGGTATAAATTCAGGTTTAAGGGTTAGAATATTTTGTGAACTCAGCCATACTGTATCTCAGAAAGATTGTTGGGTCATTCTGCTGTAAAGCTACACCTCTTCCTTTTGATCCAGGTTCCAAGAGATATTTGGGGCTTGTTAAGAGGCTACAAAGATAAATATAAGATGAACCATCTATAATAATAAAGTTCAAGTTCATAGATTTTGGTGAAGGCTATATCACACATGCGGGCATGGCATGGATTGTTCTGTGTTATTGGCATTTGGGGGAGAGGGGAATCTAAAATTGCAGCCTTTGTTTTTTCCACTTCAGAACCATAGTTCTAATTTTTTTAACCAAAGGATTGCAAAATATAGTGATTTGAGGCCATCCCATGCATGTCATAAACTCCTGTACAGGAAGCTTTGCAGACAAATAGGGGGCACAATCACTTAGACCATACAGCTAAATTTTGGAGCTGATTGAAGTCAGGTGTGTACAAGAAACTGCACCATAAGGGTAACTAGAAGACTTCTGCTATGCATCCATTACTTGCTATTTATTTTTTAATCCTGGAGCAGAGGGCAGTATTTCTGAGCCCTTTTCATAATTTGATTTCTCAAGCTTCAGAGCTAACTGAATTCAAACTTGGTTACAGCTGACTCCACAAAGTAAATATCAGATTGGAACTAAATGAATTTAATGTCTGAAGTCATTCTTAACAGAAGGTAATCTCCATTGCAACGGCATGCTCAGAATTTCTACTCTACTAGTGATTTACCTTTCAGTAAGGAATAATCCTGATAAATTGTGCTAGAGAGGTGTAACTGCATCTGTTCAGTTTTCAGATGTATGAAAAAATCATTCCACCACCAGACCAGAAGGAGAAATAGTAGGGCCAATAGTGAAACTAGACTAAGTCTAGAGAGAATTTGGGGCAGTGGAAAAATATCTATGGCTTTAGTATTTCATACAAAGGATGGCATCTGAAACTCAGCCTTCCCTAACATGATGGCTTCCAGATGTGTTGATACTACAACACATCTATCTGAAGTGCACCAGTTTAGAGAAGGCTGATTTAAGCTCATGGAGCCATTCAAGTCCAAGTCAACATCTTCACTGCTGCACTGATTTCCTTAAATCTACTTCTGGGTTACAATATACCTACTTGATCTGCCTGATAGATTTGTCCCAGGACAGCTGGTAGCTCTCACTTTCCTTAGGCTTTTCAAACACTAAAGTCATATGGATTGTTGTTTGCTACCTCCCCCTGCTCAATGGTCTGTGTAAGAGAGACCCCATTGACATTTTGACTCTGTTATTGTAAGGATTAAAGGGGATAATGGGCCATTACTCAAGTGCTCAGGAGAGCCAGGGAGGCACCTAATGACAAACATCTCTGGAGATGCAGGTCACCAAGGGGCACACTGCCACTCTCCATAGTCCCAAATTACTCTGTCATCCTCTTCCCAAAAGTATCGGCTCAGGAACTATCACGCTGGGCATGAGAGTGAGGGGGAGGTCATGATGTTTGCAGCAAAATAAGTAGGCTGAACATTCAGTTTTATAGCACAAGCTCTGAAAGCAGTGATTATCTGTGAAGGCAAATACCAGCAAAGGAAGAGTAGTGTTCCAATGACAGCACGGTTTAAAGCACAAAATTCTACATGGTCATGGTGGTACTTTAGATGTTTCTCAGCCTTATCTGAGACAGCTTCTCTGGTTTGACTGACGCATCTAATGTTAGAGGACATGTTAATTAGGAGGAGGAAAAGGAGTACAAAGAGGAATGAATGGAGGCTGCACCTTGTAAATCCTGTCATTTGATATTAACTAGCATCTTAACTTTTAGCCAGAGAAGAGTTTAGGAAAGCAGCTTTGGGATAGCAGAACTTTCTGCTATCTGTCTTTGATGTTGCCAGGGGTTGTAGCAATGATGGCTGCTCCAGTTTGGCCAGTGCTGGCAAGCAGTAATGGCAATAGTGATCTGGGTATGCCAATCCTCTATGCTGGAGGTTTTCAAACACCCATCTTAGATGGCAGTGGGAATGGAAGCAGGTTGGTGCTCCTGGATGAAAATTGACCTGCACCTTGGAACTGCTATGTAATTGATCCCATAGGAAAGTGAACAATACTCAATATTTTGTCAAGCAGCCCCTGACTCCTGCCACATCTGCTCCTTTGGGCCAATGGCAAAGGGAAGACTCCATGACTTTTTGACCAAACATGTTCTCCCAGTGCTCAGAAGAGAATCTGGATTACTGCAATATTTAGGAGTATCCAACAGTGTGAGCTATAAATATCTCAGTTATGTTGTCCCTATAGAAGTGGAATTTTCTTTGGTGATATTTGTTTTTTTTTTTTCCTAAGCTTATTTCTCTCTAGTAAACTTCTTCTACATTCTGGGCCCTCACAATTAAGTACCAGCCATGGGTAAACACAGAAACATCCTTACAGACAGTAAGTTTTACAGTATGTCTAAGCTTGTTGTACATATTTCTCAGAGAAATCCAAATCAGTATTTCTGATCAATCCAAATCTATTATGAATTCCACCCCAATCCCTAAAACCAGACACAGAAAGACATCAGCAGGGCGAACAAATAACATTTCTTAAAAACATAAACAAATATTACTTCTTAAAAATTCAGCTCAAATTAATGAAGAGTCCTCTGGTAAGGGGAGTTCAGCTCATCCCTGGGGGCCAATCAGATAAATCTCCCCATAGAGAGTGGGAGAAGCAAACCACACCAACAAATCATATCGCTCTGATGATGTTCTTCATCAGTCCGTTCAGTCCTTCTGGGAAGTACAGATTCAGCTGCAAGAACTCTAGCTGTTCAATTTTCTTGTCATCACAGGTGGGTGTCACCAAAGGCCATGTTCTTAATGTTTTTAATTTTTAAATGTTTTTTAATAATGATTTTTTGGAATGTATTGTGAGCCGCCCTGAGTCTTCAGAGAGGGGCAGCATATAAATTGAATTAATTAAATTAAATTAATTAAATTAAATGAGCCTTCAACTCTCTCAAAAGGTCGTTGATGGCATCCTGAGGTTCATCAAGCATTCCTCAGGCTAGTGCTCCTTGCTCCCAGCATGAAGAAGATGATTCTAAGGAGCTAAGAATTAAGGAGAAATTTCCTGACAGAACAATTATTCAGTGGAACAACTTGCCTCCAGAAGTTGTGAATGCTCCAACATTGGAAGTTTTAAAGAAGAGATTGGATAACAATTTGTCTGAAATGGCATAGGGTTTTCAAGGTCCCTTCCAACTCTGTTATTCACTCATTCCACTTGCTTTGGTATTCTCTCCCATGGCCCTCTTTTCACAATTTCCCTAGTTCAGAAGGTAAGGACTGAAATTCAGCTACCCCTGGGCTAGATCCCAACTGCCCTTTTGCAGCTCTTAGAACAAAGGAATACTGTAAGCAAAGAAGGAGCGAGGGAAAGAGAATGCTTGTGGAAATTACAGTGTTAGTTTCATGGGAAAGGATAGGCTTATCTGAGCTGGGATGTAACCAAAATACTGGGGTTATATCTCTTTTCTTTCCTTTTGTCTTCCTCTCTCTCTCTCTCTCTCTCCTCAAGGTATTCACTACTAAACCTCCAGCTGTTCACCCATCGCGTCCTTCCAAAATCAATACTTACAGTATGGGGGCAGTTCAGCTCAATTAATCTAGGATTCTCCTAAAGTTTCCAAATTGACTCCACATAGGAAGATGGAGCATAAATTCCTCAGAAACTATAAATATTTGAACTATATGCTCTGACTCCTATCCCTATTACCTTTGCATTTATCACACACACTTACACTTTAGAATATTTTTCCAAGAGATTTACATAACACATACTGTAATCCTGCAGAAGACATTTGTCTGCATTAACTTGAATGCATTTATTTATTATGGCCACCACTCTCTAAAAACCACTCTTGGTGGCAAAAAGATAAGAACTAAATCACAGTCCATAGCATAACAAGTAACAAATGTAGGACCCTAATGCAAGAAATTGAACTAACAAGATACACCTGGATTCACATCTGAGCTCCATTAGCACCACAGTCTAAGTAAATAGCCAGATCTCCATGACTTTCTGGAAGCAGAAAGCAGGATTGGGTTCATCCATATCTCAGGGTTGAGACTATACATGAAAAAGAGATTCATTTCCAAGGACCAACCAAGCAATGCTGCTTCATTGATGGGGCCTAGAACATGCCCAATGTGTTGGGATGGGCATAAACTACTAAGGAGAGGCAATCTGACAAATAACGTGGTCCTATGTTACAGTATGTAAGATTTTAAACCATCAGTGTGAATTGCACTCAGAATTCTATTGGAAACCAGAGAACAAGTGAGGTTTCTGGATGCATGAGGCTTTCATGTTTCTTTATCCTTCTTATAATATCTGAACAGTTCCACACAATTCCAAATATCTAGTTAATTGTTTATTCAAGTGTGGATTTAGATTGCAACCTAAATCACTCACAAACAGTTGTTGCATGCATAGTTATAAACTCCCATATGTTGAGCTAGACTACTGGACAAGACAGTAAGTATTATTAATTTTTGTAAGACCTGGAGATTTTCAGTGAAGATTATGCTTGGGACAGATGTAGACTCTCCCAAATATAACTCTTCCCAGGGATGCTGGGGATTCTGTCTGCAAAGCTATGGTTTCACCCTTAAATCTATAGCATTTTCCCCATCAATACAAAATAAAAGAAACATTCCCTTAAATTATCATATTCGTGATCAGAAGTTCAGAAGGATAAAAGAAGCTACAGAGTTAGAATTCTCTAGCAAAATCAAGACTGGAAACATCCAGATGACCATTAGATATCAGCAAATAGTTAAGAATTTTCAGACTGCCTGGTAGAGGAATCTAGATCTGGTAGCCCTATAAATAATGCAACAATGTTTGCAAAGTCACAACATCCATGGTGGCGCAGTGGTTAGAATGCAGTACTGCAGGCTACTTCTGCTGACTGCTGATTGCCAGCTGCCTGTACGGCAATTCGATTTTGACAGGCTTAAGGTTGACTCAGCCTTCCATCCTTCCGAGGTCAGTAAAACGAGGACCCAGACTGTTGGGGGCAATATGCCGACTCTGTAAACCATCTAGAGAGGGCTGTAAAGCACTGTGAAGCAGTATAGCAGTATATAAGTCTAAGTGCTATTGCTATTCCCTCTCTATATATATTTTTTTACAAAACGTGCTTGAGGTAATTTTTCAGATTCTGTGTGGGCTTTCCCTTGCAGTTTGAAAATGAGCAGTTAAAGCCCAGGAGCACATTTATCAGAGTAGAAAGACTCAGCGCTGGCCTTAAACAATTCCATGCCTGAAGTGAAAAGTCAAAATGACATCCCCTCCTCTGCTCATTTTCAAAAACAGAAATAACTGGCACAGCAATGATGAATGCAAGCAAAGAAGGGGGGGAACCCAATCCTTACAACTGCTGCAAATGTTACCTGCAGGCACTATTTTATTTTACTTTTGACAAGGCAGATCTTGAGAGGGCTGCGGATCTTTACACACAGGTAAAGACCCATTTAAAAGAGCAATTCCCTTAAATCTCCCCTTGGGGAACCGTGTAGCAGCATATAAAAACTTCCAAAAGACCCCAGGGTGTGGGTGCGTGCATAAATTTTGATACTAATGGTCACAATTAAAAACCTCTCCGATATAAAATGGCGAAGGAAGGAGTAGCTCCTTGATTGCTGGAAGATCTCTGACATGCTCCATCCATGGTATCATAGTTTTCTTTTCCCAATTATGTGGCAATTGCCAACTGACTCTGGGACTTCCAGAAGGAGCATTTCAGAAGAGAATGATACCACTTTGTAAAACTGTTATTAAAGTGGATGAATCTTAAGAACAGAGCTTTTACAGTGTGTGGCAAAAGAGATAAGGGTATTTCAATTACTCTAATGGGCCTCAAATTTTCAGCGTTGCTACCTGCTGTTGCAATTTGTGAACTAATGGACTATAATTCAGGGAAGTAGCTAGGGGATAGTCATTCAACTAGAGTAGTTAAACTCCACAAACTCTACAGGTTCCATTCCTTTCTCTTTCTTTGCAAGTATAGGACGCATACAGGCCCAGAAGCTCTTTTCCCTCCCATGTTTATGGAGAAGGGAACTCTGGAAAGAGATTATAAGATCAGAGTTCTTGGTGCTCAACAGTTGGCCAGAAAGAGTAGGAATTTATTAGTTGATGGCTCTCTGACAGCTATACTCCTGAAAACAGATAGGCTTTCTTAAATTCACATCCTCTTAGTATCTGAGAGGCTCTGTAAATACAGGCAGTCTTCAACTTACAACCACAACTGAGCACAACATTTCTGTTGCTAAGCAAGACGTTTGCTAAGTGAGTTTAACCCCATTTTGTGACTTTTCTTGTCATAGTTGCGAATTACTGCAGTTGTTAAGTGAGTAAGCTGAATTTGAACTTCCTTTGTTTGTGAGAAGGTCACAAAGGGTGATCGTATACTCTGGGACACTGCAAGCGTCATAAATGTGAATCAGTTGCCAAGCGTCTGAAATTTGATCAGCTGACCGCAGGGATGCTGCAATGCTTGTAAGTGTGAAAAACGGTCATCAGTCACTTTTTCCAGTGCCGTTGTAACGTTGAACAGTCATTAAACAAATGATTGTAAGTCAAGGATTACCTGTAAATGCTTTCTTTACTAAAGATCCCCAGATGAGATTCCTGGCAACTTCAGGTAGGCTGTTTCTCATGGCAGAAATACTGGAAACTCATTGACAGTGTAGATAAGGCTGAATGCAATGGGGTGAATTTGTGTGGTCCCATTTTCCCCCCATGTTCTATGTTGTGATTCCCAGTGTGGCTATTTCTATGGAATTTTACAGCATTAAATGCAATAAACATGAAATATATATATATATATACATACTTTCAGAATTCATGTACAGTATATCGCACTGATTTACAACAAAGCCAAAAAAGAAAGTTTTTTTTTTTTTTTAATGAAGTGTTTTCCCCCAGTTATGGTTTGCTTGTACAATGTTTATTTGAATGGCCCAAATGTTCATTTTATTGTATTTTACTTGAAATAAAACAAAAAGGACAGAATAACAATTCATGCAGGTCAGAATTTTTCAGACAGGTTATATATTAGTAGAAGATTGTTAACATTGGTTATTTTAGGTCATATTGCAAAGCGTATCGTATTCTGATAGCATTCTGATTTTTATACAGTGTGTTGTAACGATGGCATATATGTTTCTGGATAGGAGACCAAGTGAGGAGGAAAAACTGAAATTTCCTTATTCTGAACAACACAACCCCCTACAATTGTACAATTCCCAAAAAGATTGAAATGCTCAGTGAGTTAATTCCAGACAGACTTTGAATACATAAAGCAACTGCAGAAACTACCCCAAGTTTTATTTATCTCTAAATAACACCTTCATAACTTAAGAGCACCAGCATTATTTATTCAGAAGTGGGTTTTATTTTTGCTTTTTATCTCAGATGATTTGTAAGCTCTAGCAGGATTTACAGTGTGCTGGATTTTTGGTTTTTATCTTCCCCCCCAAGCATATGCACTAGATGGCACTCAACCTCACCTGGCAGAATGACAAATACCAAAATCTAACTTCAGAGTACGGATTACTACAGAGATGACAGCTCCGGGGAATCACTAACGTCCCACTCAACCAAGTCCTGTTCTCACATGATAAGTGCCCCTTTCAACAGGATTTTCCAGCCAAGATCTTGGCTTTTAACATAGATCCATGTCTGCAAGGCAGCCACCTCTCAAATGTAGATGTTCATATATGGTTTTTCATGTTGTAAAGATACTAATGGCCTCAGGGGACCCTTTCGTATGAGTCAGAAATGATATGGAAACAAACACACAGGCAAAGGAGAAGAGTTGGCCATGATAATTCTGGGTTAACTAATGTCAAATGAAGGAGGAGTTGCCACATGATATCTCGATAATAAACCCATCAGCAAACTAGAAAGCTTCCCTTTATGGCCAAGGAAGGTTTACTCCACCTAGAACAAAAAAAAAATGAGTGATGGGTGCACTAACAATATGTTAAGACTCAGTAGCTTATGCAACAATATCTAAATGGTTAGTCAATATGGAATTAGCAATAAAGGAAGTCCTCACTTAATTGGTCATTGGGACTGGAATTTCAAGCAATGCAATAGTAAAGTCTAACTACACATGACCATGCTGCTTAATGACAGCAGTTCTTGTACTCCTGGTTATGGTTGTTAAGCAAATAACTGTAGTCATTAAGGAAGGACATCACGTGATCATTATTTACAATTTCCTGTCAGTTTCCCTTTGCTTGTTGGAAGTTAGCACTCAAGGTCGCAAAAGGCAAACCTTGTGACTGTAGCGATATTGAAGCAGTCGTAAATATGAAGACTGGTCATAAGTATCCTTGTTCAGCACCTTCGTAACTTTGAATGGCCATGAGCAGTGGTGGGATTCAGCCAGTCCGCACCACTTTGGGAGAACCAGTTGTTAACTTTCTGAGCAGTTTGGCAAACTGGTTGTTGGAAGAAATCATTAGGGCAGAAAACCGGTTGTTAAATTACTTGAATCCTACCACTGCCCATGAGTGGTTGTTAAGTGAGGAACACCTTAAATTTCAATCCAATCTTCTTTTACACTAGTCTTGTGTAAAATGAGAGTTGATACTGAGAGCCAACAGTGATGTGAGAGTCAATTTAAAAATATCTTGAGGTTTCCTATTAAAAAAAGCTGATTTTTGCTTTCATCTGAAATTGGAGCAATTATTAGATTTCTGACATAAGAGAAAATGATTCACCCTGTTCTGTATTATAACAAAAACCACTATTATATTATAAATAAAATATATGTGTAAATATATGATAAGACACTCAAATATTCAAAAGCCCCCAAACCCTGAACACAAATGTTTTGTACTGAAATCTGACCTCCTGTTACCTTCTCCTTTTTATTCCCAGATGTCACATTTATCTGGGCTGGGACCTCTTTTCATTCCTGCCATAAACTAATTAAGTGACTTCTAAAGATGTATTATGTAGCAGTCTCAGAATCATTCCCTCACAGTTACCTTACAGCTGCAGCAAGTCCTGGTTACAGTCCAATTTGAAGGATGCTACCATCTCAACCGCGGGCCTGTGAAAAGCCCGACCCCTGCAAACACAGGTCACAGTTCAAAAGCTCATCAAGGAGCCGACAGCTGCTTTCATAGGATGCTGTGGTTTGAAATCAGGGCTACTGGCGAAGAGTTCACCATCTGGCTGAAGGAAATATCTTACATGCATAGGCTGATCCTCTTCTGGAAGATACTGGCATAAACTCAGTTGCGAGAAAGGCGCATTTCTAATACCATTTGCGAGAATTCAGCAACTGCTTCCAACAAATTCTGTGCAGGGATATCTGGATGTAAAGATATTTAGATCAAGCACAAGAAGCTTTGTACACAGATTTTTTATCTGTATTTTACAAAGAGAGAAAGAGAGAGAGAACAGAAAAGAAAGGAAAAATAATACAAATAGGAAAAATATAAGAAGACCTCTTGGATTAAACCAACTATTTAAAATATTAAGCATATGCATTTAAGGGAAGCCAATTATATTCCCCAGGGGAAAAATGAGTGGATAAAACTTACTATCCAAGTAAGTGGATTGAAAAAAAAAGTCAATCTGAGTGGAAAATCCAACAGTTGACTGAATGCAGAATTTCAACTGAATCTGGAGCATGAAAAATAGGATTTCTATCAACAGGATGAGGAGAGTAATTAAATGATTAGAAACATCCAAAGATTCCTTAAGGCAGTCACACCAGTCTGGTCTCACCAGATTGAATGATAATTTCCAAAATCCTATGCCATAAACCTTACTATCCAGCATTGATGGGAATTGATGCAAAGCATCCTGAGAGCATCATATTGACTTTCTCCTATGTGTTAAGATTAAACCTGGATAACATAGTTGCCTTTCCACTCAGTGCAATCCATATGCCAATGAACCAACCCACATCCCTTTCTTAATAATGCAATGCACATTGTAATTTCCTTCTGTGGCACGTCAAGTACTATCTCACATGATTATTGTTTCCAAAGCAGTAATGCTTATAGCTGTGGTCTTCAGGATATGATTGCTGCCAAGTCCTGTCAGTTGCAATATGTGTGACTACAACAAGGTCCAACATTTTAAGCCCCATCTCAATTTTCCGCATAAGTAAGAGCTTGAAGTATCATGGCTGGGGAACCACACACAGGAAGCAATATTCCACAGCTGCCTCCAGCTGCTGGAATAGGCTTTCCTCCCAGTTCTTTTAAGAAACCAAGAACTTGCCTTTGGTTTAGATTCAGAATAACAAAATTACACAATAACAGAGTTGGAAGAGATCTTGGAGGTCTTCTAGTCCAACCCCCTGCTTAAGCTGGAAACCCTGCACCACTTCAGACAAATGGTTATCCAATATCTTCTTAAAAACTTCCAGTGTTGGAGCATTCACAACTTCTGGAGGCAAGTTGTTCCACTGATTAATTGTTCTGACAGGAAATTTCTCTTTAGTTCTAGGTTGCTTCTCTCCTTGGTTAGTTTCCAACCATTGTTTCTTGTCTTGCCTTCTGGTGCTTTGGAAAATGGGTTGACCCTATCTTCTTTGTAGGAGTCCTGCTATCATGTTGCCCCTAGTCCTTCTTTTCATTAGTCTAGACATACCCAATTTCTATGTTCTTCATATCCTTCCCATCCCAGTTTTATTCATGGACAAATTAGTATTTATAATGCAAATTCCCAGGTCCAACATCTCAAGAAATGCAATCATTAATCCCCCACAGAGTTTCAGATGAAAACAGTGCACAGAACCATCTTTCAACTGTTCACATTGCCTTTAAGCTGGAGGAATTTGTTCCTTTAGTAAATAGTGGCAGCCTTAAAAAAAAAAAGGCAAATGTAAATACCTGGTTACAAAATAGATATTATGGTTTTGACTGACAGGCTCATGGAATTCTAGTAAGCAAGCCAATCCGTGGCTGGTTCAACAAAGGAACAAGAACAAAGCATTCCTTTTGAAACAGCCCTTTGCTCTAATATGCTTTATTGAGACAATTTCTCTACCCGCTGCCACGACCAGAGTACTGCATTGTTCTCATGCACTTTAACACAACCTGAATAAGATTTTCTCATTCTTCCCCCCCCCCTTTTCCAGGTTTTATACAAAGTCACATTACGTGCACAGAAAGGGTTGGGGAAGACTTCACCTGCTACTGAACTCTGTCTGCTCAATAGACTTGTTCAGCGGTTCCTCAATTTTTAAATCAATGAGACCATTGTGAATTGCTACCCTCCCCCCCCTCTGCCTCTCCCTCACTCCCTTGTGAACCTGGGAACTCACAGCCATGAAACCAAGAAAGCTGCTGCAGGCCTTCACATTCCCCTCTAATATTCAATCCACATGGAACGGTCCTTATAGGTGTTGCAGCTTCTAAATCACAAGTCAGGGATTTAAAGAAGTGTGTTTGTAAGCGATCTGCCTTACTTCAAGAGGGACCAGAGACTTTGTTCCCCTTGAGTCAACATGTGTTGCATTTCTTATCCTGATCTGTAAGCAAATAGAGAGGCTTTAATTGACTAAGAGGCAGATTTGCTGGAATGACAGTACATTTTATAATTGTTGTTGCTGCTGAAAAGAGTTTAATCATATTTACTTAGTCTTTGCCCCAGTGTTACTTATAATCTTCCATTGGAAAAGCAACGTGGAGATCTTTCTGAGCTTTTTCTTTTCTTTTCTTAAAAAACTTTTCTTTCATCTTTCCTGACTGTACTAGCTATCGCTCATAATCTGCTTAAAACTGTAGGGGTCACTGTTGTCTTCTTCTGTTAATTAAAAGGAAAAGCGAACTAGAGGCTGATGTTAAAGACTCTGCTGTCTTCTAATTGCACATTCCTAACACTGGGTTCTGCTAATATATTTTAGCATAAATATGCACAGACCGCATTAGTCTAGTTTAATTGTGTTGAGCCTCATTACAAATGGATCTTTTGCGCTGACTATCAGAAAGTTCGGAAAGATACACGCACAACAAGCAAAACATTTTGGCTGGCTAGAGTATGTTTGGACAGAGTGGGTGTGTGTCAGGTCCCCTCAATTAAACATTGTCATCTTGTAGGACAGAGGAAATGGATCTTCTCTGTTGCTGCTCCCACACAAACCTCTGGAACAGCATTCTATACCCCGAGATATGTAAGTTCCTTACTTTCTTGGGATTCCAGAAGGTCCTTAAAAGCTGGCTCTGTGGGAATGTAATTTAAAAAATATTAGATTGTGCAGAAATGGATAGATTAACACTTGCTATTAAGGATAAAGTAGTAACTGAATATTCTTTTGATATGGGAGGTATTCTATCAATGGCTAGATAACAGAAATTGGAGTTAGAAAGGAGGAGATATAAATGGAGGAAATGGGACAGAGGAGAGTTGTTAAAGATGAGGAGGTTAAATGTTAAGTATTAATGTTATTATATTATATTGTTATATTATTAATATGATGGTGATGACTTATCACAACAAAGATGTATAAATGTAACGATTTAAACATAATTGTGCCCAGAATACACACTGTTTGATGAAAAGTGAATGTTATATAAATAAAACAAATAAAACTTGGGGGGCGGGGAAGCTGGCTTTGTTCACAATTAGTATGTTTGTGAGGCTCCTATCATGTTTTATTGTGAAGAGTTCTTTTTAGGATTGGCTGTCACATTTTGTATTATGTTTTTAAGTGTTTTAACTATGTCATTGGATTTGCTGCCAAGAGTCTATTGGGGGAGCAGCCATAATAAATTTAAAACATCATCAATATTCTAGCAAATATACCAAAGAAAATGGGGTTGATCTTCTCCACATTTAACATTTTTGTTTAAGAAGCATCTCTAGCTTTTATCATGAAAGTTATAATTTGGAAATTTCCTTTCCTTCGTACTGTTAAAAAGATCTAAGTACTTCAAACATAATGGTCTTTAGACTTTGAAGATGGGAGAAAAACACATTTTGTAATTCCAGTCCTCAAAATGTATTGCAGAAGAGACTTGAAAAAATATTGATAAATTAGGTTTCCTCCCAACAACCAGAGTTTCTCCTCCCTAAAACTCTAACAAAGAAGTTTGAAATTAATCTAAGGTCATTTTGTAAACCTCAAAATGTAATCAACACTAAAAAAAAACCAAGTTCTCCTAGTATTAATTTCCTTTTCTTTCATCTGATCAACAGAAAAGGGCAAAAATAGTCATCCAACCTTGGGATGGAGCCTTGGGAGTGATCATCAATGGTTGAGTAACAGAAATCTTACCCCTTAACTAAGGGGCATGCAACAAAATGCTAATTATTCCGTCCATGTTTCCAATACATATATTTGTGAGCATGCTGATTTGCAGAAACCAGAGATAAAACTTTGACTGTTATACTATACAAAGGAAGATTGAGTACTGTATAAAGAATGTAACAATAGAACTGAAATTGCCAGTCACTTCCTAAGCACTAAACTGCTATTCCTCTTTGAATTTAAGAGCCTCTCTGAGTTGTGGAAGGCAATTTTGTAAGCAGATATTCTTCCCAATAGCTGCTACCGTGTTTTCCCGAAAATAAGTCCCTGTCTTATATTTTTTTGAACCCCTAAATAAGTGCTTGGCCTTATTTTTGGGGAGGTCTTATTATTTTGGGGCACGTGGAGCAAGATGGGGCTCCTCTTGCCATCTTACCTGATTTCCAGTTCTGTCTCCCTTACCCTAACCTGAGAAATGGTGGGGACCGGCTGCACATGTGTTTAAATATTTTTGGGGAGGGCTTATTTTCAGGGGGGGCTTATACAAGCTCCAGGAACAAATGAAGGCAAATACAGGTAGTCCTTAACTTACAACAGTTCATTTAGTGACCATTACAACAGCACTGAAAAAGTGACTTATAACCATTTTTCACACTTACAACCTCACAGCATCCCATGGACATGTGATCAAAATTCAGACACTTGGCAACCCTAATGAATGTCTCACTTAGGAACAAAAATTTGGGATCAATTGTGGTAGTATTTTGAGAACTACCTATAATAGCTTATTTGAATCAAGGACTATAGTTGCTATAACCTGACACCGTTATGAATTCAAATAACTCCAGAGTTGATAATGGAGTGGAACGATCTTCAGTTAAGCAGTAAAAACATCCAGATGGCTCAGCAGAACAGCCTTTCTAATCTGAGAGAGAATTTATTCTGGAACCCCTTTGTTTAGAAGCTCCTTTCTTTTTTTTCTTTTTTTATTTATTTATATGCCGCCCTTCTCCGGAGACTCAGGGCGGCTTATAATGCGTTAAGCAATAGCCTTCACACTTTTATATATTTATACAAAGTCAGCTTATTGCCCCCACAAACTGGGTCCTCATTTTACCTACCTTAGAAAGGATGGAAGGCTGAGTCAACCTTGAGCCTGGTGAGATTTGAACTTGCAGTAATTGCAGACAGCTGGTGCACTGTAACAGTGCTTAATCAGCTACGCCACCAGGCTCCAGGTTTAGAAGCCCCTCTGTGCTTGCTCCCTCTCTCCGTACACAAGAGCTATGCTGTGGCCACATGTTTATGAATAATGCACTGTATCTGCTTTTTAATATGTTAAGTTAGGATATCAATACAGATATTTTTCCCAGTAGGGGAATAGAATCTGTCATGTCTATTCCTGAATGAACACATGTCCAAAATCATAAGTGTAGAGTTCCATTTCCAAACTGCATTTCAGGTAAATTTTTATATTAAAATACAAGCTCAATCTGAATACACACCAGTGGTGGTATTCAGCCGGTTCTATCCGGTTTGGCCGAACCGGTAGTGACGGCTACGGGACGCTCCGCCCACCTGCCCGGACATCATCACATTCCATTTTTGATGCTTTACGCATACACAGAAGGCACACGCTCACATTTGAAACCAATAGCGAAGGTAAGTAAATACCACCCAATAGACACATCTGTAGCTACACCTGATTTAAAACTTTTTAAAAAGCTGCATATTTGCTTACAGCTATACAGATAAACTGAATGCCCCCCCCCATAAATGATGGTGATAGTTGGGTGATATTGCCTCCTGCCAACAACAGAGAGGAAATGTGGATGATCTACTTGCAGGTACCTTCTTTTAACATCAGACCAAGTCAAAACTAAGGTCATGGTGTATTAAAGGCCTATCTATAAGAAAAAAGTTCTAAATGGATAGAATGTATATATACTGTACCAGTGGTAAAATCCAATTTTTTTATTACCAGTTCTGTGGCTGTGGCTTGGTGGGCATGGCAGGGGAAGAATATTGCAAAATATCCATTCCCACCCCACTCTGGGGCCAGCCAGAGGTGGTATTTGCCAGTTCTCTGGACTACTCAAAATTTTCGCTAACGGTTCTCCGAATTGCTCAAAATTTCCACTACTGGTTCTCCAGAACCTGCTGGATTTCATGAGAAACTCAATTGTCCACAAGATACCATTTCTTTTTTTTTTTAAAGGAAAGAATTGTATTTTGAAAGAAAATAACAATGTATTTTGAGTCTTTAAAAAGTAGGTTGATAAGTATAATTGATGGTGATGTGCTCCATGTTTGAAGCTGATATTATAGCACTAAGCAAAAAAAAAAAAAAAAAGAAGAAGAAGAAGAAGAAAGAATGGTCAATGATTATGTTCTCCAGATGGCCAGAATGAATCTTGCAAGAAGCTCATAAACAGGACAGTTCAGCAGTGCTTTCCTGCTCATAATCTCTACAGATTAATACTGTGGAGGATACTGCCTCTGATATTAAAGAATACATAACCAATATAACTGATGGCCACCTATATGAATATTCACTCTGGATTTCCTTTCAAAGTGATCCAGGTTGATAGTAATTGCTATCTTTTCCATATGCAAAGTCTGCAGTTTAACTACAGATACACCCAAAGGTGCTTTTTCAAGAAGCCACTGAACTTTCTGATTTTCCTTTGAAGACATTTCACTTCTCATCCAAGAAGCTTCCAACCTATCTACTTTTTCCAAAAAGCCAACCAACCAAACAAATAATGAACCTCTTCATAATATTTTTTTCAGATATTTCTTTCATTTCAGGCATCATGTTCCTGAAGAGAGGTACCTAGGTACTTATTCTGAAACACTAGGTCCCTGAAAAAGTAATCCTTTAAAAAAATAGCCTCCAATTCCCAGGAATCTAATCTAATCTAAAACACTAGCAGATGAAATGTTCTCATACTGAGGTTTCAGGAACAGCATTTAAGAACGGCAGTGGCATCAAAGTGATACATACCACATCAAACACAATATGTGGTTACTCCATAGAGATACATGTTTCTAAGAAACCCACTGTTTACATTTATATTGTGCTACTGAGATCAATATCCAATGTGTAGATAAGCTAACCTAGGTCAGGTTACAACATTAAAATAATCAAGTCAATTTTTGCAGGTATCAGAGAACCTACCATAGGCGGTTTTCTCTATGAACCATTCTTGACTCTAATGACTTCATGAATGAGTCATTACAGTTTTCATGGCACGATTTACACACACACACACACACACATAGAGAGAGAGAGAGAGGGAGAGGGAGAGAGAGAGGGGGGGAGAGGGAGAGAGACTGACCCATAGTCACCCAACTCGCTTCATGGAACTTTGAACTCACAGACTCTTGCTTTCTACCCCGTTTCCCCCAAAATAAGACATCCCCTGATAATAAGCCCAATTGGGCTTTTGAGTGCATGGCAATAAGGCCAAGTGCTTATTTCAAGGTTCAAAAAAATATGACAGGGTCTTATTTTTGGGGAATCACAGTAACCTGTGCCTTGATCTAACTGGCTCTCACTGTATTTGTACCAACAACCAACAAACAACATCATGACCCAAAGAAACTTGAACGATGAATAAATGTTTAACCAATAAACCAATGCTCTTGAAAAATACATTTCTCAATGCACTTTCAAATGCAGCCAAAAGCCAGCCTTCACGTTTTGTTCCTCTTGTACTACGACCTGAAAAGGAACCATATGAAGTATGTACAGTTCTGATGTGTAGTAGTGTTGGTAACGAATTATACATTGTTACATAACATCTTCTCTCAAGATAACTCCGATAGCCTATGATAAAGAAGAATGGAGGTGTACACTAACAAAAAGATTATTGTCTGAGTTTCCATTTATTGTACGAGGGATACAGTGCAACTGCCCACACACTGAAATGTTTTTCAAGATCAATACATCTATCTAAAAATCATGAAAGCTTCAAAAATTATTTTTTTACTAAATGTGTATTGGCTTCTGCATTCGCACATTTCTGAGGCTGCATGCAAATGTTATTTCCTCTCTAAGACATTGCACTGAAGACAATGAAATATATGCCATGTTTCTTTAGGATCACAAGATAAGCGATTTCACTGAATAGCTGCCAGAAATTATGCCCATGCAAGTGTCTCCAGAATCAGGTGTTTATTTTCCAGGTTTAGAAAAAAGTACTTAAAATACAGGTGGAAAGCCTCAGAACTTTAAATGTTTCCTTTTTGATCCTCTTTCAAAGCATGTAAAATTGGGTAACTGCACAGTTAAGAAAATACCGTTCCACAGACAAGTTCAGGTTTCAAGAATAAAAAGTTTTTATTCTCTAAAAATCATTTATATATCACAGTCTCTGTAGGATTAAAGGGACTTAAATTGACATCCACTCATACAACATTCTCCCATTTTTCATTGCAGGAACCTTCTTTTAGCTAGGTGATTATATCTGCAATCACATTGAATTTAATAGTCCAATTGTGAAGTCCCACTGGACCCAAAAGTGCTAACTAGAGAAAGAAGATATAGTACTCCCCATAATTTACTTTATTCTTGCCTCTCATCATTATACATTCTATAACAGAGGTTTAGAGAAAACTGAAGGTGAAAAAAGCAAAATTAATAGTGATTATTTGCCAGTGTGCTCACTATCATTCTCTTACCCTTCCCCAAATGTTGCCCTATTTCTAAAATCCAGTTTGGGCTCAATTTTCACATTGGTATTGGAGAAGGACATTTGTATACATCTTTGCACACATTTTTCCTAATCTACACTTCACTGAGTTTTCTGAGTTTTCCATGTAACAAAACGTGTTTGTGTGCATATTTTAATATAATTACTCTAGTTCGGTAAGGACCTTTTTTCAATATTCACATTATTTTATACATTTATGAAACATGAAGAATTCTGAAAAAATGAGTTTCAGCATGCACTTGTTTTTGATTGACCTATCATTTGGTAGATGCAAATTGGATATATTTCTATGGGGGGGGATGTTGCCCGTTTTCCCTTGGACATACATTCCACCAAGTTTGATTCCCACAGCTAGTAACCCTACAACTGCAACCTTAACATTCCTGTCCTGACCCTCTAATGTGAAAGATTTCTGATGATAACATGGACCTTTCATTGCTAAATGTACACTGATCCCAGCTCAGGAGCCCTTTTGTTTTACTCCTGTGTGCTTGACGGGAAGCAAAACATTTTTTGCCATGCAAACAAAGACAAATTGCTTGCTGAGCCAACAAGCTATTTTCATATTAACTTGCCAGAGGACACAACTTTATTAACTTCAAATGACAGAAGCACGTGGGAGAAGCATCTGCAAATTGCAAATAAGGCAATTGCCCTATGGCTTTCATGTTTATTTCCTCATTGTGGCTTCTTTTTTTTTCTTTCCTGGGGAATGAAAAATGGAGCCCATTAAAAATATTTGATTGGACTTGATTAAAGCTATCTTTTCATGTAACTTCTATACCCAAGCCTTATTAAATTTTAAAAAACTCTCTCATTCTCAAAAGTGGTTTGTTTAAATCAATGGCTCAATTGGACACAACTACAGACTTGCTGGAATCCCAGCTGCAGAAAATGGAAGGAACAGTTCTATTCAGAAGAAGCACTAAGTAAGGAGTCAGTAGAGGCTCGTTATGCCAACGGAATGGCAGAGAGAGGGCTCAGATTAAAAAAAAAAAAACCACTGGAAAATCTTTGAGGTGGAACTAGTGGAAGGCATGTCCAAAATAGGTAATTTTCCATTTTTTTTAATTCTTTAGCCATGGTTTCTCAGTGCCTTGTAATGACCCAGTGTCATCTATTTTCTATGTAGGACGGAAGGGAGGCTCATCTCATCTCATGTGATGGGATAATCTGATGGGGAGGAAGGGCTGAAGTAGAATGACATACTGTATTGCTTTCTTTTCCAGCGTTCACAGTAAGAATGCAGTTGACCTACAACTAGTCCAAGACACATATATTCCAATTTTGACTGTCAGAAAATGGATCTTGAAATGGACACATGCACTGCTAGGCATGGCAACACTTGGTCCATGTAAGATCTAAGTGGGGGTCACAGGTTGCAGCAGGTGGAAACATTTAGATGATCATGGCTTATCTCCAAAACAAACAAAACCATCAGATAATCCCAGAAGTGTAGAATAGATTAGGCAATTGAAAACAGCAATGGCTACCGCTTCTGCATTGTTCCCAGGAGAACTACTTGGATATCATTTAGTGTCAGTGAGAGAATATTTATATTTTTGTATGCCCAGAAAGTTGAGTATTGTCTCCTTTCCTAGCATAGGTCAAAGAGTCAGGACCATGAATATAAAACATAAAGCTCTCCCTTCCAGTTAGGGCTCTTTTGCTATGCTCCTGGCTTCTATGTATTAGGGAAGACAAAATATGGAAGTCCTGGGATGTTCCTGTTTCCCATCTACTTATGTGGTGCAATAATTAGGGTCCTGCTCTTTGGATTTTGCAAGGTGTGCTGAAGATTTGGAACAGTCTCTCTTTTGTCCCCAGTGTGATTTGTAAATAGAAAATGGGAATATTCTTCCTGGGTGGACTCAAAGTTCTACACTTCCATTCTGAGTCCAGAGAACCACCAGGGATTGCTTTTGTCAGGGGCATTTATGAGAGTTTTGCAAGTCCACAGTTTCTTATCAAAAAGCAGCATTTTAATTAATGGGCTAGGAGTGTCCTGCCCAGGTATCCTTTCTGCTGAGCTACATGGATCTCAAAACCTATGGGCTGGTCTATCCAGTATTAATGTTTTGCTAAAAATGAAACAAGATGTATGAATAGCTTGAAGAGATGCTTCCGTACTCTGGGAATGGGAGTACTAAGGTTGTTGTTGGTCATGTACCTGGTGTAGAGTGGAATCAAAGCAGCAAATTGGGACATACACAATTGCACATTCTATAATCAGTTAGCTGGAGTTCCAGTGTAGACAGTGATAGAGATATGGTCAATAATATCTCCAGAAACACTAAAAGCATGAGTATGTTTTTCCTAGAATTTGTCACTTTCCCTCCCAAGCAGAGCATGGATTGAAATCTGCAGCCATCATTATGACTTCAGTTCTAAAGTAATCCTTGATCTGCTCTGGTAAACCCACCATCGTGAACCTGTGAATCAAACTGGCTTTAAGTATTTTGTTGAAATAGGCTATATCAGAATGAACACATTTGCTGAGCTTGCTTTACACCGTGACACAGTGATATCTTTAATTAAAGAATTATTGCATTAATAAACATAATTGTCTGAGTTTATATCACATGCTAAATGGTAAACTAGGGTTTACCCACTGTGGCTGGCTCAAAATGAATTGTGAAATGGTTAACCATAGTTTACTGAACACATTTTTATTAGCTGCATTCATACACTACACTAAGCCAATATCAAATCAACTACCTTATGACTTACCATGGTATGTGAGCCTGATCATAGTGCAACAAAAATATCAGCTGTCGGAGAGGGAGGCAGTTATCCAAATCTTTCCCCAAAATGTTCAAAAAAAAAATCAAGAAAGCATTTTGAGCTACGATTTTCATACAATTCTATAAAACACTATAAAGGATAATTCTGTGCAGGTGATGGGAGAATGAGTGAATATACATCCAGGCTACTTGGCATTATTCAGTATTGGCTGCATTCACATATGATACTAAGCCAACATTTCCGCCTGCTGTGAACAACTCCATTGTTTCCACTTGGCTTCTCCCAAGAAGCTCCTTCTGCGGTTTGTTTAGCATGCCATCAAAAGCAGAAAGACTGCAGTGTTACTTCCTAACAAGCTTGTTAGGAGAAGAACAAGCCAGAAGATGTTAAACAAACCATGGAAAGTACTTTCACGGTTTGTTTAGCCACTCCCTCTTATAGGAGGAGCCCGAGTGACAAACTCCAACCAGTTGCTTAATCACAGTAAGTCAGAGTTCTGACAAGTTCTTGGTGTCTTTAAGATTTCATTTAATCACAGTGTTTTGAATCAATTATCAGGGATCAGGAAAGCAGTCTAATAATTTGCAGGTAATATGTTTAAGCTGCATGGTGATGTTCCTGAGGACAAGGCAAATTAATCAAGCTCTCATGCTGTTAGCAATTTTTTTTTAAAGTAGTATTCAAATCACTTGTGCCCGTTTTAAAAAAAAACCCTGGGGGAAGACGTTTTCTAATGCTAACAAAATATTGGCTCAGCATTAACGGGCGCCTAGTTTACATTATCCTTTACCCTCAAAATATGGATGGAAAATATGTATGTCCATTCCCAAGTCCAAGTCCAGTTAACCTAAACACTATACCAGTCTGCTCCAGCCTAGAACCATCCAGATGTGTTGAAACTAGAACTCCCAGAAGTTGAGACTACAACTCTCTTATCTGCAAGGCTGTTAACTGTTCTGTACCACGTTATGTCACACCATCCTGGCATATGCCAGCTTTCCCAACATGTAATTGCTAGAAAGTACAACGCAGATTGACATTTAGGACAAGAATCTTTTCAACACACACAACAATAACAAGTTTAGGATACCTACAGATCATCCCTATAAAACTTTACCTTGTCAGTGTCTATGCTACAGAATGAACAGAAATAATGGTCATAAATTGCAGTTATCCAGATTTATTTTAATAAAAGGAAAGACATTATGACAGTAACATTAGCACAACACTGGGACTGTTTACCTTAGGCCATCCTTCATGGATGGATTAACTGTTTTTCTGCAAGTTGCAGAGGATTGGACTGGCTTTGTTGTCCCTTCCAGCCCCATAATTCTATGTTCATATTTCCCATGATCCAACCATGGCTTTTGCCAGATGACTAACAGAGCAGTGTAAAAAGTGGACTGCAGCCTGATCCGTGTATCGTATTTTCTTGAACGCAAAGCCAGCCCTACCAAAGTGATAGCAAACAGCACGGTGCCTTGACTTTAGCCCGGAGCGAGAAGAGTGAGGATGGAGTGAGGATGTACCAATGCGAAAGCACCTGCTTGCCACTCTAGGAATTAACATTACAAACTGTCTTTGCAGCTCAGGAGTTGGGAGTCAGACACTGATCAGTTCAGCTGCAGGGAAGCCCCTGAAAACTAACACCACTGTGGGAACACAGGAACACAATGTGGATGTCTAAGAGGACAACCTGTGGAGTTAAGTGGAATGGAGTGCTCATAAGTTGCTGCTTCAGAGCACAGAGAGAAGTTCGGTCTGAACAATCTTAATGAGAAATGAGAGATGGAGACAAGGCTATCCATCTTCTTTTTTCCCAAGTGGGATTGCAACACTTCTACAATTTAGCCTACAAACACCTATTCCCAATTATAATACTTTTATTTAGGCACAAAATACTGACACTTCAGTGAATAGAAATTGAAAGAAGAATTATTGGAGAGTGATAAAGCAAGTCCTTTACATACATGAATTCCCAGGTTTCTCTCTCTCTCTCTCTCTCTCTCTCTCTCTCTCTCTCTCTCTCTCCCTCCCTCCCTCCCTCCCTCCCTCCGTCTCTGTCTCTGTCTCTGTCTCTCTGTCTCTCTCTCTCTCTCTCTCTCTCCCTCTCCCTCTCTCTCTCTCTCTCTCTCTCTCACACACACACACACACACAGAGTGTGAGAGAGAGGGACAGACATTTCCACAGAAGGCTGGGAAATACTGATATCTGAACTCTTTTTAGTTAATGTAGAGGAGCCGGAACTGAGCTAACTAGACCAATAACCAGACTCTTTATAAAACAGTTTCCTAGGCTCTTAAGACATCTGGCTCTTCGTCAAATGAACATCTGACTCAACTATCAATTATTGATTGAAAACCATATGGCCCAACCCAAGGAAAATTAACAGTGTTTGGTTTTTACTGAGATAAATTTAAATTTTACTGATTTGAATGAAATTTTCTAAACTGGGCTTTACAATTTTTAGAAAAGATAGCTTGGGAAGTAGCAGAAATTTTCTACAGAACTCTGAGTACTTTCAGACAGCAAATAGCAAATAGCTGAAATATTTACAGAAGGAGAAAGCCATTTAATTGCACTAATTTCTTACCATCTGTCCAAATGTTGTCAAAAGCTGGGGGTTGGGTAGAGATCAGGCACATATACTTGAAAGGATAAACCAGTTTTTATACTTACCATTCTTAAAAATCAGTGAGCCTAACTTTGAATTTTTAAATCTAGGAGTAAAAGTCATACCATATAAAACTTTGCTATTCTGTTAATAGGAAGGAAGGAAGGAAGGAAGGAAGGAAGGAAGGAAGGAAGGAAGGAAGGAAGGAAGGAAGGAGTCAGTCACTAACAGTATCTTTCTTGTAGATGACACTGGCTGTATTTTCATAAAACATCTCATGAAATACAATCTACATTTTAGCTGAGTGCATGATTCAGAAAATTGGTCTAATTGAGCAAACTATGGGTAATTTGTGGGATGTGTATATTGCCGCTATTGCTATAAAGTCAGATTTCTACAGTATAATGCCTGCTTCTCACAAAGTAAACATATATGGACAAACATTGGTTGATTTAGAATACACATGCAGATTTAAAGCATCTCTCTTCTATTTCCTCCCAGAGTGCTAAGCCATTTCATACAGATACTCATTGTATTGTTGGTGAAAACTTCCTGCACCAAAATCTTGTTTAGTATGTATCTCTTTTTTTGTCTGTTCCCTCCTCATCCCAATGGAGACCTTGATTGATTCTTTTTGTTGTTCATGCTCATATACCTTTTTCTTTACTTCTGAAGGTAAGGATGAAGGCACTTTAGGACAGATGCCCTGCAAGGATACTTCCAATGCTGAGCCTGAAAAAGGTCAGATATGAACAGGGTTGATGGCTGGTCGGGGCGGGGAAAGTAGATTCATGGAAGGAATGTAGTTTACTTAAGGATTTATTTACTGAAATGGACAAGTCTGTAGGTCAATTTAATTTGTCTGCAATATTTATACAAGAGGATCAGAGTAGGTAAAAGAGCCAATCTGGCAATCTGAAACCAGTTGGACCACTTCAAGTGGTAAAAGTTATATTGGAATCTATACAGTTTGTTTCATTTCCAAATACATGCAAAAGGTGTAAAACTGTGTGTAAAAGCAGCAGCCGCTACAATAAAATGAAAAAGTGCTAAAGTAGGACTTAGAGCAAATCAATGACTTTACATCAGGAATTTGCAGTGCCATGGGCTTTTTTATTAGCTCATGGGCTTTTTTTTAAATTAGCTCTGGGACCCAAAAACCCAAATCTCCAGTAAAGGGCATAAAGATATAGATAGATAGATAGATAGATAGATAGATAGATAGATAGATAGATAGATAGATAGATAGATAGATAGATAGATATAGAGATAGATGATATAGATATAGATATAGATATAGATATAGATATAGATATAGATATAGATATAGATATAGATATAGATATAGATATAGATATAGATATATAAGGCCTCATCCCTCTTTAATGCCATCTCAAGGTCAGATTTTTACCAGGTTTGGTAACCCTAATTTCAAGCAATGGTTTTGGAAAATATATGGAATCTCTCCCTCCCTCCCTCCCTCTCTCTCTCTCCCCTTCCTCCCTCTGTGTGTAGTGTGTGTGTCTGTGTGTGTGTAGGGAATGCCATACTGGGCACAACAATGAACTAAGAGCCATGGGTTGAAGAGTTCAGAGAAAAGTATGAGGGTGGTATTCGGGGTTGGAGAAAGAAAGTTCTAAATATACTCTTACCTAATTCATTCAATAGAGTAAAATAAATACTGCCTACAGCTTCTTTCTCTTCCTGTAGAATATCATGGGACTTGAAATAGCAGTCTTGAAATAAGAGGTTTGGGGTAAATGTTGCAAAGAATTCCCTCTTCTAATATTTTATAAAGGAGCTGGCTTAGATAGGAAGACAAAGGTGAGTTTAAGAACGGGTACCTGGACATTATAATGGTAGGAGAGGGTTATCGCTTAGGGGGCCAGAAGACAAGAGGACAAAGAGAACTGGAGGGAGTTGAACTTAAGGTAAGAATTAATGAAGTTATAGGTGATGGGGTTTTTTGGGGGGGAGGGGTAATTAGAAATCAAGGTCCTCAACTGGACCTTGATCATTGGGATGATTTCTTATCCATTTCATATCCAAGTGGATAAGAGATCATCCCAATGCACAGGCTGCCCTGGAACTATAGGAAAGAAGGATTACAGACTTAATAACCCTACAAGGAAAAGGGGATAGTGAATATGCAAAAGAGGAGGGAGCCTCTTTTGCATATTATAACTAGGAGTTGTAAGAGGCAGTTTTCTATTGGATTACTTCAGAATACACCCTGTAAGAGTCCCAAAGACACATACATAAACCTAAGATATATAGAGATTCAGATGCTCTTTTCTCCCTGAATACCAAGCTTATTTCAAACCAGGAACACATAGGGTGCCTACATTTCTGAGTAAGACCAAAGATACTTTGCACATGCTCAGAAACAACCGCACTTCCAACACTTCACCCTTGGCTCCCTCCACATGCTTGGTTTCGCATACCAAGAAGCCGACGATACCAGGGTGTAGAAGTTTAGTCCGGGTATTAATTTGAGACAGTTGTGGAGAATTCCTCCCAGATGTTTATGCTGGCTTCTTCTTCTCTCTACTGGGTGCGTGAGGCAGGCAGGCAGAATGTCCACGAAGCTCTAAATTTAGATCTGGGAAACTCAGGCAAGGAAAAAGGGAGCCCACTGCTTTCCCAGCGAGTTTTCCAACCCACCCGCGAAGGGAGAGGAAGGGCCGCCCGTGTCTCGTCGTGCCGCGCCTGACACACCCAAGGAGGCTGGAGCCTTGCCCTGCTGGCGCCATTCAAGAGCCACATACATACATACATACATACATACATACATACATACATACATACATACATACATACATACATACCGGTACCAGGCGAGTCCCCGTCCGTAGTTGCGATCGAAGAAGTGCGGCTCGGCGCCCGCCGCCCTCACGTCCGGATGCACCCGCAGAAACTCGAGCAGCGCTCGGGTGCCGCCCTTCTTCACGCCGATGATCACCGCTTGCGGGAGCCGCTTGTTGCCTTCTCCCCCCGGCTGGGTTTGCAGTAAGGGATCCCGGGGCGTGCCGGCCGTCTCTTCGCCTTGAGCCACGGGAATCGGGGCCGGATCCCGGGTGAGGACGCGCGCTGCCCCCGCTAAGCAATAGCTGGCGTAGAGAGACATGAGCACGGAGCCCAGAACCAGCAGCAGCTTCCGCAAGGCGCGGCGGGGCAGGGGCTCGGGGCCAGACGAGGAGGCGGGGGGCGTCCCTCCCCGGGCCATGCTAGGCGGCCCCCCGCGCAGGGGCCATCGCCCGCTCCTCTCAGCCGCTTTGCACTCGGACGGCCGATCTGGATAAGGATGGCGAAGGAGATCTGTGGTCTCTCCCCTCCCCACCTCCAACGGGGAGTGGGGTTCACAGGCGCCTCATTCCCGCGCGCTAGCGGGAAGCCGGGGGCTCCTGCTCCAACGGCGTAAAGGGCCGAAGGGAAGGGAAGGGCAGGAGAAGGCTGCTGCCTTTCGGGGGTTAAAGCAAGGGCCCGGCAGCGACGGGAGCATCGCGCCCCAGCTCTCGGGGACCGTGGGAGGGTCTCGGCAGGGTCGAGTTGGCCGCCTGGAAACTAAACCAAGCTAGCCAAGAAGCAACGCATCTAAAGCGGTGGTAACATTGGCAGCCGCCTTGCCAACGGCTCTTCTGCCGTGCTGAAATCGCAACCAAGGCGGAGGAGGAGAAGATCCCGGGAAGTTAAGCAGCTGCTGGGTCCGGAGAAGCCGGCGGCACGCACTTCGCTACCTGGCCGAGGATTTCAGTGGATACATCTCTCCTCCTTTCTCCGGACTAGCTGCTAGGTGGAGATCTGAGCAGCCGGGATGACCTCCGCAATTCTTTGAAGGCCAGTCCAGGGTTGGGGATGGGACTGAGGACAGGTTTGGTACTCTTGTCTCCAGGACCAGCTTCAGGCGGAGCTTTCTGGATTTCGGTGGAAGGATGGAAAGACTCAACAAGCGGTCGGTTCCAGGAAGTCTGCTGTCCCAAAGAGGAGTACGGTGGAAAGAGGTCCTCACCTGGCGCGAACGGCTGGACAGACTGGCGGAAAGTCCTTCGCAAGCGTTCGTCTGTCACCTTCCCGGTGGGAGTCTCTCTCTCTCTCTTCTCTCTCTCTCTTTCTCTCTCGCTCTCTCTCTTCCCGGCTGCTCTGCGGCTGCCACACGTGGAGCTCTCGATTGTAGCTCAAACTTCTCCGAATGGCAAACACTCCCCCCCCCCCGTATCTCCGAACCCCGCCGGGCTGTTTAACGACGTGCCCAGAAACCAATGAGAGCTTGAGAAAAAGAGAGAAGGGCGGATCTGCCTTTCTGAGGGGATTCGGAATGGAGGCGGGGACAGAACTAATAAGGACACGCCCCTTCGTCAGGTTCCGGAGTTTCTGCTTTTGCGATTCAGAACGAAGGGAGGTTTCGTTACGGTTGAATGTCGCTTCTGTGGAGATCTCTGGATCTTGTGCAGTTTCACATACACACACACACACACACACACACCATGCTCAGATGTATGCCGAGAAAGGCGCCCTGCATCTTTGAGGGTGAATCCGATTTCAGAGATGGGAAAGGGGTGTGGGTGACGGCTTGGGATAAAGCTCGGAGTCTGATGCTCAAACTGTTTAGAGAAGGTGGAGGGGAAGCAAAGCCTCTGGGTGGGGGGAGCTGCCTAATAGACTCGTGTGTGTGGAACCCTCTTTGAAGTTGACTAAATGCAGCCATGAGAAAAGAGTTTTTACTTCTGGTGGTTGCTGAGATGAGAATTCTTCGCTCCCCAGCTTGCCAGACAGGAATGCAATCTTGTTAAAATTACCCTGATCTACACACATCTAATAAAGGTCCTCCTTTAATGTTGGCCACTTGTGGGGACATACCGATAGTCAAGAGAAATTAAAGTCTACTGCCTTGAAATGAAGAAAAATAAAACCAGTGAGAAATGAACACAGCCAACAGGAATATTTAAACGAAGTGTACAACCCAGTTCCACAGCAAAGTAACCACAAATATTTAGAATCAAAGCCTTGCCCACAATCTCTAGAAAGAATCTTTTTTTTTAAAATGTTTTTCCAGGTTAGGATTATACTTCCAGGCAGGAGTCCTGTCTGTCTCTTTTAACATTTTGTGTGGTACCAGATGCTGGTAAGTCAACAGGGAAAGCTTTTTGCATCTTGGCTAAAGGCCTATCATAGAACAGCCCAGCCAGAAAGACAAAATAGCAACGGGCACTTCAACACAGTTTGCACTGCAGATGGAAGCAGATGCTTGTGTAAACAGTGACAAAAAAACATCTCACACATTTTCTTCCAAAGCAATGTTGTTCTTCAAGCTGAAAATAAAATTTCATAAGTAAAATGTAGTAAAATCATTTTGTTGTGGTTAAAAACCCTTAAGTGAATCTATACATATCCATAGATTTACATTTTGTTTCCACTTCTGGAGTGTTTTACAATGTAAGGTTCTCTCAGTCATATATTCAGATAGATAGATAGATAGATAGATAGATAGATAGATAGATAGACAGACAGACAGACAGACAGACAGACAGACAGACAGTAGAGAGATAGAGAGATAGAGATAGATATATTTTCACAAAGCAGTTCATTGTTGATTCCCTGCACATACCAGGATTTCATTCTTAATCTCTGCAACAGAGTAGCATTTATTAGAACTGACACCATTTTCTTAATCTTTTCTCCAACAATCTTTTGCATAAATTGGTTGGATCCCAAGAAATTATAGGATTATATTTATAAAAACGTGTAAAAATACAGACAAATCATTGCACTTATGAGGCAGTTCCTAGACAGGCACGCTCATACACTCAGTCTTTAGATGTTTCTTATTTTTCCACTATTCATCTTGGAGACTGAATGATCTATTACGTTTAACTGCATTTTAGATTCAGACTGATATTAAGTGTACCAAAGCCAACAAGAAGGTCACTTGAAATGGTTCTAATAATTTCTGGAATATTAGACAAATTATGTTTATGAAAATTTTTACTCAGATTCTCTCAGGCTTAACTTGCAATTTAAATTTAGCAGGCTTTTTATCACCTTAAAAAATATCAAAGGATGACATACCTTCTACTCCTTTATTAAACAAGTCCAAAAGAGGCCCTGTCAAAGTCCAGCAGATGTTAGTGGGAGACTTAAGCATGTGCCTATAGCAGAGGTGGTATTCAGCAAGTTCTGACCAGTTCTGTAGAACCAGTAGTGGAAATTTTGAGTAGTTCGGAGAACCGGTAAATTCCACCTCTGACTGGCGCCACCCCCCTCTATTCTCTGCCTCTCGAGTTCCAGCTGATTGGGAGGAAATGGGGACTTTACAGTAACCTTCCCCGGAGTGGGGTGGGAATGGAGATTTTACAGTATCCTTCTTCTGCCACACCCACCAAGCCACGCTCACCAAGCCATGCCATGCCCACCAAGCCACGCCCACAGAACTGGTAGTAATTTGAATTCCACCACTGGCCTATAGTCAAGATTGTAGAGATCTATCTCCTTACAACAGTGACGGCGAACCTTTTAGACATCGAGTGCTCAAACTGTGCACGTGCATGCCCAAACTGAAAGGTGCATGCCTGTGCAAATGCAGACATGCACGGACATGCAGACATGCACGGACTGTTCTGTCCCCATCTCACACACGCACACAAAGAGACAACTGGGGGTTAAATAAACTGGCAGACAACCAATTCTTTCGATAAGAGGATTGGCAGCAACCCAGTAGCTGCTTGCCAAGACTTTACTCATAAACAAAATACACACAGTTCAAGAATTGCCAAGTCCAGTCTGTAATTAAATCCAAGCCAGATAATGTTGTTTCCAAAGATGCAATGTGACTCTATAGTAGTTAGTTTTGTCTGTCACAGAGTCTGAATGGCCACCTCACCCCCTTTTATACCCTGAGGGGTATGTTCTAGTGACTCAGCTTAATCTCTGGCACTCCTCTTCTTCTGTTGCGCGCGCTTATCTCTGTGACACTGCCGAGGATCCAGCCAAGACTCATCTCCCTCATTACTGTCCACCTGTGGCTGCATGGATGTGCTTGGCCCCGGGCCTATCTCTTGACCTTCGGCAGACACCGAAGGCATTGCCAGAGAGGAAGGCCCTGGAGAGGGAGGCCTTGCCAACTCCTCTCCTTCACTCTCCTGCCGATGACACAGGCTCAGGTAACGGAGCCACAACACGGACATGCATGAACGTATGCATGTATGGACAGCAGAGACCTGAAGACCAGCTGGCCAGTGGGAGGCGGGGCATCCCAACAACAGCAGCATGGCAAGAGGTAAGATCTTTTTCTTTTGTGAGATTCTGTTTCATCGTTTGCAGGGAAAGAGAAGCTCACGAAACAAACACCACCGAGATTTGACCTGGGGCGACGGCATGCATGCCAGCAAAGAGGGCTCTGGATGCCACCTCTGGCACACGTGCCATAGGTTTGCCATCATGGCCTTAGAAGAACATTTCATTGTTATCAGTTCCAGATGCAAAGATCCAGAAGGAGCCCCCGATTATATTTTTCTCCAATGTAGTGCACTACTCCATCCAAAATTCTGCATTCAACTTCAGTTTCTCAATCTCAGTTTTCAGTTTCTCCACTGCACATCTCAAGTACCACCTCAGCTTCCAAATGGTCTCCTTGAAACAGGCCAGAAAGGGAAGTGATACAATTCTCTAAACTTTTTGGCAATCTTCCATTCCAATGCCGGCATAGTTCACACAATCATTAAATAGCATGTAAGACAAGTAGAATTCTCTGGGACTTCACCTCAGCCTGCAGAACCTTTTGCCCACAGGCCTATAAAGCCAAGAGAACCAGTGGTGAAATCCAATTTTTTTTACTACCAGTTCTGTGGGCATGGCTTGGTGGGTGTGGCAGGGGAAGGATACTGCAAAATCTTCATTCCTTCCCCACTCCTGGGGAAAGGATATTGCAGAATCTCCATTCCCACCTCACTCTGGGGCCAGCCAGAGGTGGTATTTGCCGGTTCTCTGAACTACTCAAAATTTCCACTACCAGTTCTCCGAACTGCTCAAAATTTCCGCTACTGGTTCTCCAGAAGAGAACACCCCAAAGTCAGGTCTGTCCTTTTTCCTGAAACTCTACTTCTTAGCCAAACTTGCTGGCCCCTCAAAAGAGGAAGGGGCATTTTTATTTCCATTCAGCATCTGATATTAAAGTAGAATTTTCCTCTGACCTGCAAGTCTTTAAAATAGCCTCAGTTGTTGTCAAAAGAGGCTATTTGAATGCTTCATTGCTGCACAGGGAGCAATTTTTGAGAGGTTTCTTTCTTTCTTTTTTTTAAAACTGCTCCGAAGGGAAAGGCGAAACATCCTTTCTCTGTCAAAGTGACTCTCAGCTCTGCAATATATCAGGATCAGAAGGGGCAGAAGCAGGGGCAAATCTTGCTGTATGTAATGCAACAATTAATTTATTCATTCTTTCCCCCAGAACATATTTTGTTTTTCAGGTTCTAATGAAACAGTTGCAAGCAACTTTTTAGCTTTTGCTCAAGTTTTAGCTATGGCTGAAATTGTGTTTGGGAATTCTCCAAAGCATCTGAAGGCAGGATAAGAAGCAATGGATGGAAACTAATCAAGGAGAGAACTAACCTATAACTAAGGAGAAATTTTCTGACAGAAGAATTAAGTAGTGGAATGACTTTCCTCAGAAGTTGTGGGTGCTCCAACACTGGAGATTTTTAACCAAAGATTGGAGAACCATTTGTCTGAAATATATAGGGTTTTCTGCTTGAGCAGGGGATTGGACTAGAAGACCTCCAAGGTCCCTTCCAACTCTGTTATTTTGCTATTCTGTTATTGTTATATGGGGCTTATTTTTTCCTATGCTACAGCTAAGGAATTCTTGTCAGAAACTTAGATCACCCAAACTCAGTAATGTTAAATTTGGGATTGCATATGTGTTCTTTTCCATTGGAATGAATGGAATGATTGGCTTTTGTGCATCTGCATGCATTTGTCCTAATTGTTTTATATCTGGAAACATTCTGCCTACCAGTTTATTGAACTTGCCATTTGTAGAAAACAGCCAATTGTGCTTCAGTGAAAAAAGAATCCAAAGTGAGTTTTGTGGCTTGGTCCACATGCTTACCAGCATCCCAGAGCATTTTACATTGTTTTGCTTTTCTGCATTTGCCCTATGCCTCACCTTACTTAGACCCTTCAGTTCATGCAATCTTTCACAGGTATTGAGAAATTAAAGGTCCATGTTTCATGAAAGGCACATGTGATTCTTTTTTCCCTGATGGTTTTATAAAGTCTGACCTTCCCTCTTCAGAATGTAAGAAAGTAAATATTGTTTTGTGATTTGTTTTTGAGTTGGATTTCTGCTTGGATTTAATGGAACAATAAAAATATAAAAATAAAATAATGTTTCAAATGCAAAAGAGAGAGATTTCAGTTCTGAAACAAGCCCTTTCAACTAAATAATAGTTTGGATGATCAAGGCTCTTGCCTGCAGCACTTATATGCTTTTTGAATTAAAATGCTGTTTTGGAAAAGTAAAGAGCTTAATTTGATCTGTACAGGAGTCTGAGAATTAAAATATTGTGTAAAATTAGCAAAATTCAGGCATAAACTACTTAAATACTTTTTTGGAAAATAAAATACTTCCAAGATAAGAAAGGCCATTCACAAGGATACTTAAATGAGAATTTGACAATGGAAATGATATATTATAGGTAATAATTCTTGACTTCAATCCTCTACAACCCACCAGCCAAATCCCAAACTACTACTTCTACTACAAACTATAAATCCCAAACTACTATTTCCATAAACTATAAATATCTATAAATATCCTACACAGACCTATAACTATACTATCTATTTCCTTCTTTCTCACCCTAAGGACTTTACCCACATTCTTTGTCACATGTACAGGCTAAGAGGACATGACAAGATTCCTGCATGTAGGAATAGTGGTTCCATAGTGGCAATACTGAGTAGATGATATCACTCAATTATGCAGCTACCATGGTGACAATCTGGATGAGAACAAAATGCAAGGTCAGGGAATGGTTTTATGTCGTCTTCCAGAATCTGGAATTATTTGGAACACATTTTGTAGAGGGATGGTCAATTTAGAAACATGATTGTGTTGACCAGATCATGACAATTTAGCAAACAGGAGTGTGCTCTTAAAAACAACAGCACCCATGTCTGTCTGTTTATCTGTCTATCTGTCTGTATTCAATTTGAATGGCCACACATCTCATCTAAACGACTCTGGGTGGCTCATAGCAATTAAAACCAAAAAGCAAATAAAAATAAGTTAAAATAGATATATAGCAAATAAAACCATCATGTATACATATGTACCCTTGACATTGCTTGTCCAGAGTTGTTTCTTGTCTCTGGACCAAAATATCTCCTCCACCCCTGTTGTAGCCAACATTTAAGAGAAGGAATAGAAATCTCCCTCCATTTTCTTTTCTGATTTTGATTATGGTCATACAACCATTGAATCAGTAAGTTTGAAAGACCCAAGCTACATATTTGTTGCAGTTTTGAATGTTACCTGACCAGTTTGTTAGAAAGTTGATTTGAATTGTCAAGTTGAATCAGATTTGTCTGAATTAATTCTGCACACATGTAGAAATTAATGTTTTAAATTAAATTTTAATTAAATCAAACCAAATCACTTTCCCAAGTGAAATTATTATTTTTTGTCATGGATTGCACCAGTGAAGCTAAAACCAATTTCGTTGTGTACATGATGTACAATGACAATAAAGGCTATACTATTAAATCATGTAATAAAATTGCTGTTTCGAAATGAAACAATTTTAATCTGATTTTGCCTGATTCACAGAGACCTGCCATTTAGGCTCCTGGGTCTCATCAGTGAAGGATTGTCTTGAATGGGATTGTCCATCCCATTGTAGATGGAGGTCCAGCTTCTGCTTGTACATATCAATGAAAATAAGTTCACTCTCTCAATTTTTCAGTAGTTCTACTACTGAATTGCTCCTTCCTACTAGGATGGATTGGAATTCCCATTTCAACTAAAGGAGACCAGCAGTGCCAAAGTTGGTAGCATTGAGAGTTGCCTAACACTAGCAGAACCATCTGAGAATATAATTTAAATCAAACCCAGACTGAAATTAATCTAGTTTAGGAACACACAATTTATTTCACTGTGTGAAATACACTGTGAGTATTATACTTGTTTTTTTAGCAATTTGTAGAGACTACCAAATTTCCTAAAGTGAGAATGGTCAGGATAAATATTAGTGAAAATGAAATAAATAGTATGAAAATCCTCACATGGATTTAGTAGTTTTAAAATTACAGTTTAAGAGCAGCTTTTGTAGAAACTTTGAGGATGATACTGAAGACTTGCTCAGAGAGCAAAATTTGTTGGGTTGTGGCCTCAGCTTGCTAATCTAGATAATTCATATACTATTTGGAGGCAAAATGCCCCCAAGAGTCAAAATATTAAACTTTGTATGGTATAGTGAGCTGTGGTGGCACAGTGGTTAGAATGCAATACTGCAGGCTACTTCTGCTGGCTGCTGGCTGCCTGCAATTTGGCAGTTCAAATCTCACCAGGCTCAAGGTTGACTCAGCCTTCCATCCTTCCGAGGTGGGTAAAATAAGGACCCAAATTGTTGGGGGCAATATGCTGATTCTGTATACTGCTTAGAGAGGGCTGTAAAGCACCGTGAAGCAGTATATAAGTCTAAGTGCTATTGCTATTGCTCCAAAGAAGGCATTTGCCCCTATTCTTGACTTCTCAGATAATTTCTGGCACTTTTTATCAACTGGAAAGATCATGGGGCAAATTCACCTGTGGCTGTAGTCACTCACCTTTCCAAGATAATTCTTTTATAAATGTGCATTTTAATTGAAAGGTAAGCACTGATTAACACAGGCAATACTGCATGTGAATTAAACTCATATTTCCATATTTGTATAACATATTCTTCTAATTATGGAATTCACTAATTATTTTGAGAATTTGGGATTTTCCCATGCAAAAATTCTATACTGCATGCTCTTGCACACTTCACTACCTGACCCACTATTAACCCAATGGATTGCACAGCTACAAGTTGTTTTAAACTCTGTATGCAGTTCTATTAAACCGAACTATTTGTACTTGGGGGCCCCTTTATGAAAAATCAATGTACTGAATCTGTTTAACCCAAAGGCAGTTTATCATTTTGGCAGCTTTTTTCCCCGAATGGAGGATACCAGTTTAGGCTCTGCATATGAGTTTGGAATATTTAGAAGAGCCAAATCTCTGGATGCCACAAAATGGAGGCAAAAATGAGATGTTCAATATATGGCACTCATTGCACTGATTATTTTGCTCAGAAGAGAGCCTTGCTACAGAAATGGTAAAGCACTGTGGTCCTTATTCCTTCCCCTACAGTGTCGGGATCTTTAGGCAAAAAATACTGTGCAAATGGTCTGGATACTTACCTATTCCTCTGGAAACTGCAAGGCTTGCTGACTGCATTCTTGGAGTTAGTGATTCTTTAGAGGAATCTAGAGCAGTGTTTGTCAACCTGGGTAACTAAAATCTGGGTGGGATTCAATTCTCACCTCTCAGAATTCTGCAGCCAGCATTTCTGACTTGGGAATTCTGAAGGCTGAAATCCCCACAGCTTCTGGCTGCCAAGGTTTAGAAACACTGCCCTAAAGGTTAAAAGTGAAACTTGGTGAGAGGGCACTTAGGCTAAGACTTCCTTACAACCAATTACAAGGTTAAAAGCCAAAGGCAGTCACCTCTATTTGAAAAAAAGAATCAGAAGAAAATATGGGATTGTTTTCATGCGGCAGTAAAAAGGGAAAGAAACTGAAATTACAGAGGGAGGGGAGGGGAGATTGATCAGCAAGAGGCTATCTGACCCATTAATGTTTATGCAACAAAAGCTCCTTTGCTGTTCAGATTAAATGGGAACAACAGCAACAAATCCAAAGGCCACACAAGCAGGAGTGAAATCCAGCAGGTTCTAACAGGTAGCAGAAATTTCGAGTAGTTTGGAGAACCGGCAAATACCACCTCTAGCTGGCCCCAGAGTGGGGTGGGAATGGAGATTTTGCAATATCTTCCCCTGCCATGCCCACAGAACCGATAGTAAAAAAAATTGGATTTCACCACTGCACACAAGTACACAAAAGTGTACAGCAAAGGAGTCAGTGAAGAGTCATATCCACCGTTTACAATGGACAGTTTCCTATGAAAAAAAAAATGAGGTTCCAAACCTCATCACCAAATATACCCGAGAGGTTCTCTGGTGTTATTTTTAGTGCATGTGAGAAGGTTCTAGAGGTGAAACAAAACTTGAAGAGACACCTTTGGAAACTGACTGTACAATGTAGCCAATTTGTTAATTAATAAATGGTGGGTGACCTTGCTAAAATCTCTCCTTCTGTGAAAAGATTAAATCACTCTAATAGTGCTTCTTCCAATCTAAAATAAGAGAGTTGGTTTTGTTCTGGGTTGGACAAGCTCTATGCTAGAGCTTCCGTTCTGAAAAAAAAATATTTGGTACAATTGGCAGATTGTACTATCTGTAGACATTAAAACGATGGAAGTGGGGGAAGCATTTAAGAGGACTGATCAGTTGTCACATGGAGAAATATTATCAGAACCCTGTTTCACAGCTACTTAACTTCTACCATTGCAGAGTCCAAATTTAGGAATCCAAAATAAGCTTATTGTGTTATAACAAGGAAAAGATGAAGGGATTGATTTATATACGCTAGAAATAAAAATTCTCCTAATTTAAACCAGATACATTTATATGCTGCCCATCTCACTCTTAAAAAGTGACTCTGGGCAGCTTCTTGATGATTAGATAGACTGGCTGATTAGACTAGACTAGATGATTCCAGTCTAGTCATTACATATAACTAAAGTTCTATGATTTTGTGAAAGCGATGAAGGATGACAAAGAATAGCAAGATATAAAGAGCTGTGATTTTTCAGTTTCACTTACAGTCTGCTAATCCCTTGCAATCATGTCATTTAGATCAGGGGTCTCCAACCTTGGCAACTTTAAGACTTGTGTAATTCAACTCCCAGAATTCCTCAGCTGGCTTGGTTGGAGACCCCTGATCTAGATTCCCTAGGCATCTAGGTTCTGCAAACCCATTTCCTCTGACTGATCTTCAGCATCCTTAACTGCTCTCATCACACTACATAATACACCAACACAAACACATCGAAGGGTAGGATTAAAATGGATAGGCAGGTGGGAATGCTGCTAGCATGACAAAAAGACAGAAGAGGATGAACACAATTAAATTATTAATTTTTCATGCAGTAAAATCAAAATATATGATACTTGATGAATAGTTAAGATGGGAAAAACTACATAAATTAGTATTTCTGAAAGTCTATTGATTTAAAACAAAAGAAAAAACCGCAGGAAGGGAGAAAAATAAGCCAACAAGGAAGTTTAGATAAATGAACCAATTCAAGGAGTTAAAAAAAAAAAACAGTAGCAAGATTTCAGGCACCATTGCATACAGAAACCACACATTGGAGGGAGAAACTAGGCAACTGGGATGTTTGCAACTAAAGTTAATAATTATTTATTTATTCAATTTCTATGGTTGCCCATACCAGTCAAGACTTTGACTCTGAATATATAATCCTATTGTTTGACCCTCTGTGTTCTCACTGTCTATGAAAAAGATTGCAAATGACAATTGTTGGAAGAAATATCCTTCTGGGTTCAGTTCCAAGGGAGGAAAAAGACACTGGATTCATGGAAGTTGCTTGGAAAGAAGGTTTATTGATGAACAGGATCACATGCCTTGAGATCCTGAGCAGAAAAAGGCCCGAGATGCTGAGAGTGCCTTGGTTTTATGCCCTCTCTGGACCCCACCCTAGAGCTTCATGTTCCTGTGTAAGAAATGCACTCTGATTGGTGGTCAGACTCCCAGGGGGTGGGGTTCTTAGCTAACTTTGTAGGCTGTCTGTCTCCCAGGCTTGGTTGAGCCTTGCTGGCTGATGTAATCTCCCCAGGTGCCATGTGGTGAGATCTGTTTCTAGATGGGTAAGAGGGCTAATCCTATCTTTGTTATGTAGAATAGACTGGCCCAGGCTTTAAAGGCCCATTGAAAGGGGGGGAGGTTGAGTTTCTGCCTCCCTTTTTGGGGAAATATTCTGCCCTATTAATATTTCCTAAAATATTTCATTTTTCTAGGAGTGGGTGGGTGCTAACTTCCTACACTATCTCAAGGATTGCTCTAATTTAGGCAAGACATATCTGTCACTCATTGAATCTAATATTTTTATTTCCCACCAAAATATTACTTTTATTTTTATTTTTTAAAAATGCTATATCAGGATGAAAGAGAACATGCCTTTGCATACTAGTTTTTAGTGAATAAAGTAACAGACGTCTATCATATCCACACATCCTGCTTAGGAAGCTACAAATGGCAACCATTTTTTTTTAAAAAAAGCAATCAAGTTCCTAGATAATTCTCATGTTCTTAATTTCTTTCTTCCCTTACAATTGTACTGGGGGGGGGGGGAAGCTGGGAGAACAGATTTCAGAAATTTGGATATGTAGGGAAGAATTTACTACTTCCCATACATGTGTCCCATGTGTCCGTTTTATTTTCTACATTTGGGATGATGTGGATAAAGATGATTTCACTGTATTTGAAATTGGGCAAATATCTAGATAAGCAAGAGAAAAATGGGAATATTACTTTTGAGTGAAGTCTCCTGATTCTTAGAAGTTCAAATCCTTTCCTTTATTTATTTCAGTGGGTCTCAACCTTCCTAATGCCGCGACCCTTTAATACAGTTCCTCATGTTGTGCTGACACCCAACCATAAAATTATTCCTAAAACCATAGAAAATATGTGTTTTCTGATGGTCTTAGGTGACCCCTGTGAAAGGGTTGTTCGACCCCCAAAGGGGTCCCAACCCATAGGTTGAGAACCACTGATTTATTTAGAAAATGTATATTGCTGCCTACTTGCACATGGCAACTCAAGGTGGCTTACAAGGATATAAAAACAGCATATAAAAGAAATAAAGATAATAAAAAGGAAAATAATAAAATAATAATCCCTACCCCGGTGACAACACACAATCATACTAGCCATTTAATGGGTTCCATCCTACTCTGGGTTCCCAGGCCTGCTGACAGAACCCCATCTTCTGAAAGAGTGTTAGAGTGGGGGCCAGTCTAATCTATGGGGGGATGATGTTCCAGAGAGAGGGAGCCAGTACGGAGAAGGCCTTTCTTCTGGGTCCTGCCAGATCAATGGTGGGTTTCAAAATTTTTTACTACCAGTTCTGTGGGTGTGGCTTGGTGGGCATGGCTTGGTTTGGTGGGCATGGCTTGGTGGGTGTGGAAGGGGAAGGATACTGTAAAATCTCCATTCCCACTCCACTCCAGGGGAGGGATACTATAAAATCTCCATTTCCTCCCCAATCCAGGGGAAGGTTACTGCAAAATCCCCATTTCCTCCCGATCAGCTGGGACTTGGGAGGCAGAGAATAGATGAGGGTGGGGCCAGTCAGAATTTTTACTACCGGTTCTCTGAACTACTCAAAATTTCCGCTACCAGTTCTCCAGAACTAGTCAGAACCTGCTGAACCCCACTTCTGTGACAGATGTATCTCCTTAGGGAATGGGACTTGCAACATTCCTTGCCTCCCTGTTCTAGTGGGTCGGGTAGATGTGACCAGAAGAGACGGTCCCTCAGATAACCTGGTCCCAAACCGTGAAGGGTTTTAAAGGTTATAACCAGCACCTTGAATTGCTTATATAGAGATTTTTCATTCAAAAGTAGAATACACACCGGGATTCTTGTATTCTTACTTTAAACTTCTTAATTAATCTTACTAATCAGAACTTGGAAAACATGTTCTTGGGATTAGCCACTTCCAGTTCTGGTTGCTAGCAGAAACCAGGCAATAGTTTGACAGGCTTAAATAGCAGTTTTATAGTTTCTTTTGTTATGTTTTATTTTGACATAGATCTGCAACATAATTGATGAATATTCTAAAATAAAATAAAGAGGATACTAATCTCTCTGGGCTTTAAATATGAGAGACTGAGGCACGTTTGACATTTTCAAGTGCAGCTGAGCAGTTTTCTCTGCAATTTCATTCTGTTGACTTCTTCCCAGTTCTCAAATTATAGAGAAAAAGGACTAAAGAACTAATGAAGCTCCACATTCCACCAGTTTAATTTTCCATAACCTATAAAAATTGGCAGATAAGGGAAATCACCAAAAATGGAGAAATGAGATCTCTGGTAGCTCCATCCTGTTATTTGCGTCCTATTCTCCCTCAAATAATTTTTTTTGCAAAGCAAATATTCATATTTGATGCAACATGTAAAAGAATTAGCCATGCTGTTCTTCTGGCCTTATCTCTCTTTTCATCCCAATGTTTGTTTGTTAAAGTAGACTTCGTTTTATGGCTTTTCTTTACAGGAATCAATTCTTTGAAACCATTTGCTCACATTATATAGTGGCTCATAATTCAGAAATACAGCTAAATTTTCTGTCATGTGTGTGAGCCTCCACAATTCAAGAATTTCTTCCTGTCAAAGACATGGTCCCCTGATCTTTACATCAATAGCATCGCCTGTGCTTTAGCAAGATTTATCAAGAAGGGAAAAAAAACCTGATCAGGGATCACAAAGGACTTTGAGTTCTATTCAGGTTTTCTTTTCTTGCTATTTTATTTATTCATGTTCAGGTGCTGCTGTCTGAGTGGAGGATGGTTACCAGATGGTTTTTATTCTTTCCTCAGTGCCAGCCAGTTGGAACACATTACCCTTTTTTCTTCCCGGTGAGACTATGAAATGCAGAATTTTATTATTTGCCATAAAAATTCCAAGGTAAAACCCAACTACAGTATCTTTCCACTATCAGCCTAATACTACTTCAAAAACTCAGGCCTCAAATAATGAAGATATTTTGTCCTGAACAGTTGATTTTTCTTTTAATAAGGCTCTTTTTGGAGTGCCAAATTAAAACAAAACAAAACAAAGAAACATTATGCTACCTAATGCCAAATAGCAAATGGTCTGCATCCACCTTTCCCAATCAAGAAAGCTGTCCCAGTTATTTTAGGATACGAGGCAGAAAATGCCCTTTCTCTGGTAGAAAAAAAAATTCAATGGTCAGAAAAAGCTTTCATAGCTTTGCTAAGCGAAACGTTCATCTCCTTCTGTCTTACGGTAGGACCAGTCCTGTCCATTTTGATTTTAGCTGAAATCTGTGTGCACCCCATGAAAACAGGATCTGGTTATGAGTTTGATTGCCGTACTTTGGGTAAGCAACAGACTTGTCTCTAGCATAGAGGGCCTTGGCTGAATTAGGAAGCTGCCATGAATCTTTTTATATGTGATAATCAACTTTGAGTGTCATTGAGTGTGCATTCCAGTTGCCATCATCCATGCACAAGAGAGATGTATCACAGGGATGAAATGCTACCGGTTCAGGCAAACCGGTAGTGATAAAAACTACCAGTTTGGGCGAACCGGTAGTAAAAAATTGCTTTAAAAAGGTTAAAAAAAAGATTTCGACAATCACGCTGCATAGCTCTGCTGCGCGATCGTTGGAACCTTTTCTTTTTACTTTTTTAAAGCATTTTTTTACTACCAGTTCCGGCTAGTAGGTAGTAAAAAAAATGCTTTAAAAAAGGTTCCAAAAATCACAGCTGTGCCGCGCTATCGCCGGAACCTTTTTTTCTTTTACTTTTTTAAAGCATTTTTTTACTACCTATTCGCTCAAACCGGTAGTAAAAAAAAATGCTTTAAAAAAGTTCTTTTAAAAGTTGGCCACGCCTACCCAGTCACATGACTGCCCCAGCAAGCCACACCCACCAAGTGACATCCACAAAACTTGTAGCAACAAATTTTACATTTCACCACTGATGTATCAGTATATCATGTCATAGTGCCTTGTGCCAACCACCAGCAAGTCTTCAGGAATGAAACTATTCTGAAGTGCTAATTTATTACCACCTTTTTTCGTTTCTTTATTTTTCTTCCTGGCGATACTCCACATTCTGGAGAACATTTCACTATGATATCACAGTGGTTTTAATGTGGATCTCCTTTTGGCTTTTCCCCAAGTATTTTTTCTCCTGTATATGTTGGAGTTCACCTAAGCATGCTAATAGCATCTTTTTATTTTTAATAACTCACACTCAATTCTGTCAGCATTACAGGATCCAATCTGAGTCAGATATCGGGGCCCGAAATTTAGTCTTCCAAGTTTTCAGAATTGTGTTGGAACCCATCTTCAGGGAATTTCTCTCTCCGCACATAGAGAGAGAAGTTCCCCGAGGATGGGTTCCAACATGAGTTCAAAAGCTTGGAAGACTGGTCTCGGTGACCAACACCGATTGCATCCTGCAATGTTATCCTGGAACATTGCCCTCATTCTGTCAACATTCAACAATCCAGGACTGGTATAAGGTCCATATTATTATGTTTGACAATTAGGTCTTGTAATATATTTTTATGCTGTTAGCCATTTTGAATTCTTTATATTAAAAATGAAACCTTGTGTCCCAAGGAACAATTGGAGCTGAAGTCAGTGAGGACAAAGGGTACTGATGATGGACTGTGTCGTTTGATTCCATGCATTCTTTGAGAATAGTGGAAAACATCTAAAGAAGACTTGAAGTGCAATAGAGATTCATATCAATCCCATTTTTTTAAAGGGCTATCTTCAGATTAGTTTGGTTCCCTGGGCCACCCTTTCTGTTTCTGGAGCATTCCATTCCATGTTAAGCATCTGTGTTTGGCTTCTGGCCAATTATTTTTCTATCTCTTGGTGCAATTTCTCATAACAAGTCAACACCAAGAATTTATGGCGCTAATAAACTAATGCACCAACAAGAAAATCACTCCCTCTGACATATAAACCAGGAAGATTTATAGTCTAATATCCTGAATGTTTCCAATGTCATCTAAAGACTATGTTTCTTTTACATATAACTTGACACTCTCCCAGACCAACAACCTTGTCATTAAAGTGCCCAGTTTCTAATTATGAAGGCATAATTCCAAGAATTTGGAAATCAATCAGAATAAAGAAAGAAGACGATACAGTATATTCTAGTTATACAAGGCTTGCTTGATATTGGGTGCTATCCAACAGAATAGTATATCTATTATTCATTCCTGTTTAAATTAATGGATCCTCTTGATTCTTGCTTATCTTTCCATTCATTTCATTGATGGAAGAAACTTGTAATGAATTGTGACCATATATGTTGTTCTAAATTATGTCCAAGGAATATGAGAAGCCATAAAGAGCAGTCAGTGAAGATCTCACAACATATGAACCATTGCCACAGTTAGTAACAAATCTTTGGGATTAAGTGATTGTCCTCTATTTTATCCTAAAAATAAATAAATAAATAAAAGCTCTATGTCCTGCTTAACAACTTCTCCAAATAATAAAAGCAAAATACAAGCAAAATTGTACCTTGAATAAGCAAGGTTATCTTGATAGCACTAAGAACTTATTATTCAATATTCTTTCCTACCAGCTACTTAAGACAATTAAATTCCCAAGGTTTTTTTTATTGGTTTTTTTTATTTTTATTTTTTTATGAACACTGATGCTCCTCATATCATTTGCCATTTACTTGATTAGATTGGTGGTCCTGCTACAAATCCCTTTGGAACTCAAATTCTTAAAGGAATTTTTTTCAAGCACTGCACGCTTATGAAACTTCTGCCATTATATTCCTTGCCCCTGTCTTTTTCAATAACGTAATGCTTTTCTAGCTTAGAAAATGAGAAGGAAAAAGTGAGACGTGAACAAATATTCCAGAGTTAAAATAAAATTCAAATTACAGCCTTGTTTGGAGAATGGTGTACCTTTGATCTCCATAATTTGCATTAGGGTGTTCGCATAGCAGATGACTCTTGCTTTGAATTTCTACTCCCCTTCCCCCATGCATATGCTTTAAAAACCAAAAACCAATACAGGTAGTCCTCGACTTACAACAGTTCATTTAGTGACAGTTCAAAGTTACAACGGCACTGAAAAAGTGACTTCTGACTGTTTTTCACACTTATGACTGTTGCGGCATCTCTATAGTCATGTCATAAAAATTTGCCCACTTGGCAACTGATTCATATTTAAGACAGTTGCAATGTCCTGGGGTGAGGTGATCCCCCTTTGCAACCTTCTAACAAGCAAAATTAATGGAGAAACCAGATTCACTTAACAACCATGCTATTGACTTAACAACTGCGGTGATTCACTTAACAACTGTGGCAAGAAAGGTCATAAAATGGGGCAAAATTCACATAACAAATGTCTCAATTTAGCAACAGAAATTCTGGGCTCAATTGTGGGCATAAGTCAAGGACTATGTATATAGTCCATACTTAAGTTTAATTATGGGATACAGTGTTTCCCCGAAAATAAGACCTCCCTGGATAATAAGCCCAATCGGGCTTTTGAGCACATGCGCTAAAATAGGCCCCCCCTCAAAAAAAATAAGCCCTTCCTGAAAATATTTAAATAAATGCACAGCCTGTCCCCACCATTTCCTCTGGTTAGGGTTAGGGAGACAGAGCTGGAAATCAGGTAAGATAGCAAGAGGAGTCCCGTCTTGCTCCACATGCCCCAAAACAATAAGACCTCCATGAAAAAAAGGCCAAGCACTTATTTTGGGGTTCAAAAAATATAAGACAGGGTCTTATTTTGGGGAAAACACAGTAGTAATAAGTGTTATTTTCTAACTGAACGCCTGCCAATTAACAACAGTCAAGATATTAACTATTTTGTGGTTGTTATAATTGTATTAATACTGGTATATGTATTATAAAATTTTATGTCCATTGCTTTTGGAAGCCAAATAAATTCCAGCTCTTCTGAAGAAGGCAAATAAACAGCTTTCAAAGGATTACAGAAAAATAAGCTGCAGCAGAAGAAACTCTCATTTACTTTTTATTTTTGAAAATAAAGCTAAGTGAGCATGAAAGTTAAGTACATCCTGAAATGGCACCGAGACGAAACGTTTTGGTTTCTGAATGTTTTCCCAGAAATAAAGGAGAGCACGTTCATTGTACACTTTTCTCACAACAGATGCACAACCTTGAGAGAAGATGTAATTAGCTGTTTTCAATAAGTGGTTAACAAGCACGCATTTATTGTCTTTAACATCTGGAAAGAAATTATGTCATTTTAAATTGGCTTGATGTAAGTTTATAATTGCCAATAGTTATTATAATTAAATCTATAACTATATTTTGGTATGGGTTAATAGAAAGAGAAAGAGAAAACAATTTGATTTATTCTGAAGCCATCTTACCTTTATAGCTATTTTACACATTCCAGGATTGTATAAAATAGCTAAAATTTAATTTTCACATTCTAAATCAGGGGAGTAAAACTCAAGGCCCGCAGGTTTGATATGGCCCACGGGGTGCTTAGATCTGGCCCACGGGGCTGCCCTGGGAACAGTGAAGAATCAGCCTGTGGTGCCTCTGCCAGCAAAAATGGAGCTCGGGAGGGCTGCGCATGGCCCTCCTGGGCTCCATTTTCACTGGCAGAGTGCTCGGGCCATCACAGGCACCCCCGACATGAGTGACGTCGAGTTGGCCACACCCACCCTGGCCATGCCCCCCCCGGCCCCCCAAGGTCAAACGCAACCCTGATGAGGTCTTCAATGAAATCAAGTTTGATACCCCTATTCTACATTCTCATAATCTTCCATTTTTGCTGCTGAGAACTGTATGGACTTTGCTTCTAACAATTGTTTGTCCTTTTGCCTATGACTTTGCAACCCAACTTCTAAATCAGTGGTTTCAATATAACTGTCCTTTTATTGGCTTCTGGATGAAAGACATACTGGAACAATCTTCAACATGAACCTCCCTCTATCATCTCTTAGCATCTGATGTATGACCCCATATTTCTTAGACATCTCAATTGTGATGAGAATCCTCAAGACACAGTGACCCTTCAGTGCTGGTGCTCATTTTGCCATTTTGCCATGATTACTTTGTTAAGCCCAACCGTAACCATTGTGACAGCAAACATTCAAAAGCATTTTGGAAAGCATTTTTTCTGCCTTTTTCTTGTGGTGTTTCCCCCTCCCCCCCTCCAATTGCAGCTTGGGCAGAGCAGCCTATTTCTCATCTGGAATGCTCTGACACTAGGATGCTTCAACAGTTCCCAGGATCTGGCAGCAAAAGACCAACAAAGAAGAATTTAAGGCCAAGAAGGCATCTGCATCTCCTGCAACTTACTTGCTGAAGAAATTTATTAAGCTGTTTCTCTCACACTGTATATAATGGGAAAGAAAGTATTTGGATCAATTTTTCCAAGTGGACAATGAGATGGGGAGGAAGGGATTTATTGGATCTGTTGCTCTCCCTCTCCTGCTTCCATTCTACCTTTTGGAAGGATTTAATGACCACAGGCAGGAAGGGGAGGAGAAAGAATTTAATATTGACTTTCCCCTCTGACACCATTTTTCCTCTGATCTTAGAAAGGAAAAAACCCACCAATTGTTTGACTCTTGAGACAACTACTTTTCTTGGTATTGTTTCAGTATTGTACTTCCTATATTAATAATCTTCCTTCTCTTATTTCTTTACTTTATATGAAGCTGATTTGTTAAAAAAAAATTGTAAGAAGTTTTGTTTTCCGTTTGTAATGACTTTGGATTTCCTTTGCAAAAACTTGGCTATAGGTTAGAAAAATATATAGGAAAAATTGCACTTCTGTTCATTCTCCCAGACAATGGCAGACAAAGCCTTCTGTCTGGTATGTGTTTAGCACTGGATTATTATTATTCTGATGCATTTTATTTGTTTTATGGTGTTTAAAACATTTTAAATGTCGTATCTCTCTCTCTCTCTCTCTCTCTCTCTCTCTCTCTCTCTCTCTCTCTCTCTCTCTCTCTCTGTGTGTGTGTGTGTGTGTGTGTGTGTGTGTGTGTGTGTGAGAGAGAGAGAGAGAGAGAGAGAGAGAGAGCATATGTTCTAATCTTGATATTTATATTTTTCCCTAAGGCAAAGGGTATGTATGAGATTCAGACTGGTGTAATGGTGAAGATGATGGCCTAGAAATTATGAAATTAGTCCTGCCTTAAGTATGAGAGCCAGCTGAACAACCTTTAACCAGTTACTCTATTGGGGCTTAGTCTATCTCACAGGGTTGTTGTTGTGGGAAAAATAAGAGGAGAAAAACAGGAGGAGAAAAATAAGGGAAGAAAAAAAGTATTATGTCTGTTTACTGCCTTGAGTTAGTTATGAAGGTATAGGTAGTCCTCAACTTACAACAGTTCATTTAGTGATTGTTCAAAATTACAATGCACTAAAAAGTGACTTAGCAATAGCAATAGCACTTAGACTTATATACCGCTTCACTGTGCTTTACAGCCCTCTCTAAGCAGTTTACAGAGTCAGCCTATTGCCCCAACAATCTGGGTCCTCATTTTACCCACCTTAGAAAGACGGAAGGCTGAGTCAACCTTGAGCCTGGTAAGATTTGAACTGCCAAAATGCAGGCAGCTGGCTGTCAGCAGAAGTAGCCTGCACTACTGCATTCTAACCACTGTGCCACACTGGCTCTTATGACCAGTTTTCACACTTATGGCCATTGCAGCATCCCCATGGTCATGTGATTTACATTCAGACTCTTGGCAACTGTCTCATATTTATGACAGTTGCAGTGTCCCAGGGTCATGTGAGCCTTTTGCAACCTTCTGACAAGCAAAGTCAATGGGGAAGCCAGATTCACTTAACAACCATGCTATTAACAACTGCAACAAGAAAAGTGATAAAATGGGGCAAAACTCACTTAGCAAATTTCTCACAAGCAACATAAATTTTGGCCTCAATTGTCGTTATAAGTCGAGGACTACCTGTAATAAAGATGGGGGGGGGAATCTAATAAATAAATAAAATTTTAAAATGTATGACTAGCTATAAGGGGAAAAAACTCAGAGCAAAACAGGATCTGTTTGTTTATCTGCCTCAAAACCTGCAAATCTCTTTTTCCCCCCCTTAGGGCAATGAGCTTTCCTGATCATTGCCAATAGAGAAAACACACATATGCCAAGATTAAATGGTCTTTTCCAGGGACTGGGTGTCTGCTGCAGCCAGTAGTTCAACAGTTTAGGGCAACAAAATGTCGATGCAATTTCACGCCTGATTTGCATATGCAGCATCCATGACTTTGTGTTCAATTGGTCGATTTGTGCAGGCAATTGCACACTGGAATGTTTTGAAAATCTGGTCCTTATTGCTTCACAAAATAAAATCACAATAATCATAATGTGTCTATATGGATGGGCAAGCATTTAGCTGAATGACTAGGTAGCAAATGATTTCTCCAGCTGTTCCCAATCTTCCATATCACAAGATTTGCTTTCCCATCTTTCCGCTTTCCAATCTCCTGCCTTTGCCCCCTTCTTAAAAGTGTGCATTCTCATATTATTACATCAGAGATTAGAAGTTCCTATCTTACATTTTTCCAACTGCACATAGTTTTACAACAATTATTACGGTAGTAGTTCTTAACACATTTAGCTGAGCATCAGATCTAGTAAAATCACTGGGCCCTTTTAGTAGGCATGCATAGACCGTAAGGATAATGTTTGGATAAACATTAGTATTATGCAGGAACTATAGCTCACGTTATTATTTTAAAATGTTCCTAAAATAATTTAACCTCTAAATAATTTAACAGCGCTGAAGAAGCTTCTTGGATGAGAAGCGAAACGTCTTCAAATAAAAACCGGAAAGTTCAGTTGCCTCTTGAAAAAAGCACCTTTGGAACAATTTAACCTCTTGTTTTCCATTTCCATTTTTATAATTTTAATATTATAAGTCTCATCAAGAAACTTGTTTTCATTTAACCAAAACAATTGAAGGCATCGGAAGAGCATCACTTAAATTGCCTTGTACATTTTATGTTGAAGTGAGGATCTAGTGACCCACGCACCAAATGCAGCCTACGGAGTCTCTCTGTTGGCCTACAGATCATCTGACTTGGGTTGCTCATATGTGCTTGATTTTAGCCAGAAGGCCAAAAGGGGATCTGATCCTCAGCAGGACTCATGGATAAATTTAACAAAATTAAATACTATGTCAATGTGCAATGGGTAAAATTGAATTGATGGAGCATATTACTTTACACCATGAATACTTCTCCTCTCAAAGAGATTCCTGTTTTTCTACTTTGTTCTATTTATGTGGTCTTATTAAGATTACTTTATTATTCAAAAATGATAGAGGATGCTGGCCTTGCTGATCTTTCTAGTTAGCATTTTATCCTTCCTTCTGAAGCTTCTCTGCCTGACCATGTAGATTAACAGATTAACAGAGTTGCAAAGGAGCTTGTAGGTTATCTAGTCCAACCCCCCACCTAAGCAGGAGACCCTACACCATTTCTGACAGATGGCAGTCCAGTCTCTTCTTGAAAGCCTCCAGTGATGAAGCTCCCACAATTTCCAAAGGCAACTTCTGTTGCAATGTATTTTGAATTGAAAAGTGCACCTGAGTTGAAAGTGGAAAGTTAAAGAAACTAAAAGATGAAGAGACTTTGTAACTCAAGCAAACCCCAGAACTCCATTTCATTTCACCATTCATGGGAATTTCCCTTGCAAGGTCTTTCCTTGCCCTCAAATCAAACAGGGACAATTAAGAAGTGAGGGGTCCTTGGTACTTTCCGAGCTTGGCTGTTTTCTTGCAGATGTTTCATTACCCAAATTAGGTAACTGATTTAGGTGCACTGATGATGTTACCTTGTTTGGGTAATGAAACATCTGCAAGAAAACAATCAAGCTCAGAGAGAACCAGGGACCCCCTCATGTCAACCATCAGTTACAAATATTGTCCTTTATTGACAGTTAAGAAAACTGCACTGATAATATTAATGGAGCCCCTAGCCCCCTTGCAGCTTAAACCAGGTTTTCTTCATATACATAATGTCCTTGACTTACAACAGTTCATTTAGTGACCCTTCAAAGTTACAACGGCACTGAAAAAAGTGACTTATGATCGTTTTTAACAGTTATGACTTTTATAGTCTCCCCATCAGGGGTGAAATCTACTTACTGGTTCAAAAGTGCATGCATGTCACATGCGCACACAGAATGTAAAAAACACATTACTTCCTGGTTAAAACGAGGAAGTAATGACACCCGGGCGGGTGGGCGGAGCTTTGTGCCGCCATTGCTACCAGTTCTCCTGCCACAATCAGTACCGGATCACCTGATCCGGTCTGAACTGGGAGCATTTCACCCCTGCTCCCCATGACTATGTGATCAAAATTCAGATTTTGGCAACTGGTTCATACTTATGACTGTTGTTACGTCCCATGGTCACGTGATCGCTTTTTGCAATCTTCTGACAAGCAAAGTCAATGGGGAAGCCTAATTCGCTTAACAACCAGGTTACTAACTTATCAATTTCAGTGATTCACTTAACAATTGTAGCAAGACAAGTCATAAAATGAGACAAAACTCATTTAAAAAATGTCTCACTTAACAACAGACATTTTGGGCTCAATTGTGGTCGTAAATCAAGGGATTACCTGTAATTAGCTGCAACAGCAATTGGACAAAATTAACCATTGGTCCATCCAACGCAAATTTCACAAAGATAACTGCCTTTCCATTTCATGTTATAGAAGCAGTGATGGACCGTTACTATTTTGAGTCCTGACTTTGCTTTTGGAACTAGCAATACAGGCAGTGTAAGTGGCTTCTTCATTAGGCAGAATGTATAAATATTAATGGACTTGTGCAAATTTTGATATGCTTTTAATGCAAAATACCAGGAGAATGTCTATATTTGTATATGGTAGAGGAAAAAAAGAAGTTTATCATACAATTTTATACCCATTCTGCCCAACTCATTACTCAAAAAAGTCCAAGGCCTATCACTAGAAGATTCTAATCTTGTCTTTTAAGTTCACTCCAAGAATTCTTATTCTGATCAGAACTGCTCAACTTGTTCATAAATGATGGAAATGGAAACATATGAAGCTAAAAGTGAGAGGGAGTAATCTGATGAGAACTTCCTAAGTTTGCTAATAATGCAAAATTATTTGGAGTGTTTAAAAGAAAGAAGAAAAATGAAAATTTCCAAAGAGAGTGTGTATTAAAATATTGAATAAAGGGGGAAAAAAGAGCAAACTTATGCATGATAGGAGGAAAAAATCCAATTTTCATATATGATGCCATTTGAACTAGCAGGGACTGATTAGGAAAAGATTCTGGAATTGTAGCAGAAGAAAAAATGCAAAATTTAAATCAATGAACAGCAGTTATAAGTAAAACAAAATCCATGGGATAGTGAGAAATAATCTGCAAAAGATAGCAAATAAATGATTAGAATAATAGTGCCTTTATACACATTAAGGTCCATTTATTCTTCACACCTACTTTAATTTGCCACTCTTCATAAAATGCCAGAAAGGACAATCAATATAATTTTAAGAGGATAATGCCATCCCCTAGGAAGAAAAGTTGCAATATTTTGAATGTAGAAAAAAAAAAAAGGCAAATTGGGGCAGAAGTAAAATCTATTGCATATGTAGTTAAAATTGTTTCTGATATTGAGAAAATAGATGCATTTCCCTACTCCCATAATATTGAAATCTGAGTTAATTCACAAAACATGAGTAATAGACTAATCAGTATGGTATCATAATCAAATGGTACCATTTGCCAATCTATATTTTGGTATGATAGCTACATGGACCTCCCTACCACAAAGAAGTTAGAGTAACAAAGACCTATAGGATATACAGTAAATAAGGGATCTTTGGAGTCAGTCACTGGAGAACTCATCAGATTCAGGAACAAGAGGAATATATTCAGCAACATGATTGGGGGAAACAAAAAAACCTTCTTGGAACCTGTGCTTCTTTCTGTCCAACGTTTGAAATATGCAGTTTTGGAAAAGTTACAGAACGTATTGACCAATCGTCCCCCAGCCTTTTTCAGTTGCGTAGTACTGCAAGTCCCATCATCCATTTGCAAATCTCTCAAATGGCTGAGAATGATGGCAGTGGCAGGCCAAGCCATCTAGAGGGAACCAGGTTTTGGTTGGCAGCTTAATTGCAGTGTTTGCCCAGCACTTCAAGGAGCTTTCAGTCCTTCATTAACATAACCCCTCAAAGAGCAGAAGAACTAATAATGCAAGGCTGTTAGCTCTGGATCTTGTAGCAGCTGCTGGCTGTTTGCGGAGACCCCGAGAGGCACTGATGCTTCTTCAGGAGGAGGAGGAGGGAGTCGGACTCTCCCATTCATTGAGTAATGAAGCAGCACAGCTCTTAAATGTTTGTTTTTAAAAAGCACTTTCTTTTGTTCCAACTTAATAAGCTACATTTCTCGCCACCACCCCCAGCTTTCTCTTTTGGCAGCTCGATTTTTGTCAGACATCATTATCCTTCTGGTGAAGCCGATTAGCGGATTGCTATCAGGCTGCAATTTGAACATAATTAATTCTACCAAGAGTCCCAGTGCCATAGTGCTAAAGAGCTCACAGCTCCCTGCTTTAGGATACTGAAAAAGCTGGTTGGAAGTGCAGCCTGTAGCTAAAGCCTGTATGCGGCAGATGCCCCGTCCACCCATCCTTCTCTGTAACTTGGTCCACAGACACAGAGCAGGAAAAAAAAAGGGAGAGGAAAGCATGCTTCTATCTTTCTTTTTTTCTTTAAGAAGCATTGCATTGAATGTTCACAAAATTTATTTTTGCAGTGTCCTTCCTTCTTTCCTTCCTTCCTTCCTCCCTCCTCCCTCCCTCCCTTCTTATGAGTGCAGACAGAATCAGTTTAATGAAAAATAAGAGAGTGGCATTAGCTTGTTCAGGTGATTATCAAAAAAGGATTAAAATCCTTGTTGGGGTGGGGAGACAATAGCAATAACAATAGCACTTAGATTTATATGCTTTACAGCACTGTCTAAGTGGTTGATAGAGTCAGCATATTGCCCCCAACAATATGGGCCCTCATTTTACCAATTTCAGAAAGATGGAAGGCTGAGTCAACCTTGAGAGTCCCCTCAGGATCGAACTCTAGCCTGTGGGCAGAGTTAAGCCTGCAATACTGCATTCCAACCACTGTGCCATGAGGGCTCCTAGTATTGGAGTACTGCTCCAATAAATGAGCAGTACTCTTAAAGCAGCCCATGGGTTGCTTAATAATCACACGTACTGATTATGGAATGCTGCATTACACTGTGAGGAAGGTAAGCTACAACCAAAATCAAAAGCAGGCAGTGGGGAAAGATGGCACAGAGCATTGGAAAGAGGACATGGTTTGCTGGCTTGCAACATGAGCCCCAGCACTTCAGACAACAAGACTTTGCTGCAGGGCCATACATTATTTTGTTTCATCCTTCTTGCCTTTCATGGAACTTCAAGCAGTGGGCTTGGATTCACAGTACAGCCTGTCAGTAAGACATTTCAGCAAAGCCACTAATTTGCTGAATTTCCTATGCTGCTACTACAGGAGGCAAAAACAAAAAACCTCCTTGAAATTATGTAACAATAGGAGTCATTCTCCACAAATGAAGAGTAACAGTGCTGATGGTGTTTCATGGAGGGAAACTTCAATCCATGAAGCATCAGTCTTTTTTCATTTCTTTTAATGGGGTGTGATGCAGTGGTGAAATCTGAACCGGTTTACTACCAGTTCGCTGGCCGTGCATGCGTGCTGTGTGTGCACATGCACACGACGCATCAAACATGAGCTGCATGTGTAGCGTCCTCTGCCTGTTGCCATCAGCAACCAGGATTAGCCGCTGATTGGCTACCAGTTGACAGTTCCTGAGGCGGGAGGCGTACTCGTTAACCATTGGCTATATCTCTGACAGCTGCTGGTATAAATAGCAGCCTGCCTCAAGTTTTCTCTCGTTGCGTCCTGGTTACTAGTTGTTAAACAATAAATCTTTGTGTTTGAGTTAAATCGCCTCAGTCATTATTCCACGCCAATAACAAACTTAACAGCGTGCATGCATGTGCAGTGCGCACCAAAAGCAGGCTTAGGAAGGTAAGTAGAACAGCGCTGGAAGGTGGGGTCTGAACCCAACCGAACCGGTACCATTTCACCCCTGGTGTGATGCTAGTTCGCCTCCTCATGGTGTACCCTGGATAGCACGGTAGTGTGAACCAAACGATTAGCAACAATCGGCAGCCAGACTACATTGAAGAATTGGTGGTTAATGACAGTTGTCAGTCAGACATCTTTGTAGAACTCCTGGCTCCAGGGGCGAAATGTAAAATCTGTTACTACCGGTTCTGTGGGCGTGGCTTGGTGGGGGGTGTAATGTGACTGGGTGGGCATGGCCAACTTTTTTTAAAAAAAAAAAACTTTTCAAAGCATTTTTTCTAATGCTTTGAAAAGCCTCTCTGCTGATCAGGAACTCAGCTGGAATCGTCAGAGACTTTTCAAAGCATTTTTTTTACCACCTCTTCGGCTGAGACATTGCAGAAAAAAATGCTTTGAAAAGCCTCTGATGATCCCAGCTGAGCCATGCGATCATCAGAGGCTTTTTTTTTTTTTTTACTTTTAATAGCATTTTTTCATCGGAAGAGGTTGTAGAAAAAATGCTTTTAAAAGTAAAAAAAAAAAAAGCCTCTGATGATCGTGCGGCTCAGCTGGGCATGGGGGGGGGGCAGGGATTTTTGCTACCGGTTCTCTGGACCACCCGCCACCATCGCTACTGGATCAGGTGATCTGGTCCAAACCGGGAGCATTTCACCCCTGCCTGGCTCTCTAAATACATGACCATGAGTAAACAAAACAGGCCTTTTAAAGCCCCAAGGGTGAAAAAGCACTCAACTACCATCAAGAAAGCGGGCTCAGCCTTTTAACAGTCGACTCCATCACACTCTGAATTCACCCACCCTAGACATTAATATCTGACCCACTATAAGTCCATGTATTTGCCATACGCTAAATAAATAATGATTTCTTTTAATGAAATGTTCATTCAGATGCACATTTCATTTGGCCCCATTAGTCACCACTAGATGGAATATGTATATTAAGAGACTACATAGCCTCTTACATGATCACACATCCAGTCAAAAACAATAGTGGGAGCATTACAGAAAGGAAGAGTAAGGAGTTCTAATGTCCTCTCTCTCTATATATATTTAAGCCACAAAAGATCTCTTGAAAAGTAGCAACATTTTCTGGTTACCCAAAACAAGAGATAAATATAAATATAGATCTATTCACATTATATGTTTGGTATTTTTTTTAATTCACTGTTTTGGACATCGTTATTAAAAAAACAACATTGAATGTATTCAAAAAGTAAGGATGGCCAAACTGCAATGAGCAAACTGTGTCAAACTCAGCTAAGATTAGTTTTTAAAAATGATATCTGTTTCTTGACTTGACCAACAAGGAAAGTATCATCAGCATAACTCTAGGGTGGAAAGCCCATATTTCAATTTCTTTTTCAATTCCTTTTTGAAGTGTGGATTATGAGCAATCAATGGAAAGTCTACATTAGATCTACATAAATCCCAAGCACAAGGGAAGCTAAGAAGCATAGTTCCCTAGTCTCTGGATCTGTAGACCTGTATAGGTAGTCCTCGACTAATGATCACAGTTAGGACCAGGATTTCCATCACTAAGCAAGACAGTTGTTAAGTGAGTTGCACCTGATTTTACAACCGTTTTTGCCACATTGCTGAGCAAATCACTGCATTCCGTCATTGATTTTTCCTATCAGAAAGTCACAAATGATGATCATGTGACCCAGGACACTGCAACTATCATTAATACATATTGGTTTCTGAACCCCTGAATTTTGATCACATGCCTGTGGGATGCTCCAACAGTCATAAGGGCAAAGATTGGTCATAAGTCCAGCGCCATTGTAACTTTTTTCAGCGCCATTGTAACTTTGAACAGTCACCTCATGAATGGTTGTAAATAACCTTTTGTTGAACAAGGACACTTTGACACTAGACACGCTGATAAAATTAATTTTCCAGCTACCATGCTGCCCCTTCAGCAGTCATGTATGTGTTAGTGGAGGTGGAAATTTGATACAAAAATGCACCCATTTGGGAGTTTCTTCAAAATCTGATCTGATCTTGGAACAGAGCTCAGAGTTTCTCCGATGTCCCACTTCGCCTTGTTTTCTCGGTGCCAATAACACTTTGTACATAGTAGGAAGGATTTTCTATATCTGTGTCTGAAAAGACAAGGAGGAACTCAAAGTTGCAGCCGGGCAACCCTCTTTTCAGGGGAAACAAGATACTGTTGCTGAAATGGTTAACAACAAACTCAGACACCATATAGACTGAAACATACAGTAGATGTAAATAGAAGATTAAAACCTCCCACTGTTGTTTCATCCCAGCCAAAACGTCTGAGAGGGAGTTTACCAGCTCTTGCAAACAACAACTCTTTGATCAGCCACATACCAGTCAAGTAACACTTCTAAAGACCGGACATGTCAGGTCTGAGATGGGGCAGACTGGGAGAACCTCTGCCCTCCAAAGATGTAAATTGTGGCGGCTCTTCAATGTCCCAATAGAAGAGAATATTCAATGTCCTTCGGTAACAGTCACCTTGGCAAGACCACTGACTGAGAGAGTATAGGCAGAAGGACACGTATTTTCACTTCTTGCTTTTTTGGATGATCACTATTTTTTTTAACTGATTGTTAAAAATAAAAGAGAGGGAGAACAAATCATAACCCGACATCACATCTCTGTAGTGAATTGACAATTTATATAAAGTAATAGAACTATGGTGACATAACTATAGAGAACATCACTATACTCAAAACTGTTTCTTTCTCCCAGCCCAATGAGTCATGAAGACTGAATCTTTCATTTTCATCCCATATGATCATTTTGTGTCCAGCTGTTCTGACAAAATTTCAGCTGAATATGTACAAGCTATTCTTTGATTGACAAAAGTCCTGAGTTTTATTCAACTATTTTAAAAATGTAATAATACATAAATTTTTAGAGAAGGGAATGTTTGCTGTTAGTTTTATATCACTCATATCTCAAACAATGCCTTTAAGGGAAATCATACAGGAGATACACTAGAGCTAATACCAGTATGATCAGGATGAGATGTGAATAGCCTTATGATTAATGATCCACAGCTTAGCCAATATTAAGCATTGTTAACATTCTGTTTACATCTCTGGGGAAAGTTTAAACATGGCTTAATTCTTCATTGAAATTGAGTGATCTTAAAGTTATTTAAGATTCCAACAGATCTTCAATTAAAAATAGTAAGGCCCTTCTGAAATCAGTGGGATCCGTTAAGGCTGGGTTGAACTTTAGGTTGATCATGCCCATAGAGGCTTGAAGGTCACGGACTAGGAGAATGCACAGTGCCTACAAAAATCTTGATCCAGCCTTGTTGATTCTAGTGGATTAAAGAAAAGATGTTTGTGGGAGGGGACAGCTAGTAAAGATGGGGATAGTACTAGTATTTCATATAAGAATTCTGGAGCCTTAGCATTTACTGAAGTAGCATCTACATCTATGCATGTAGAGCATCCATAGATTTGAAATTAGAATGAGATTTTGTGCAGTGGGATATTTTCAACACTATAAAGTATTATATAAGGGAGTGGTACAATGGCCTAGAATTCTCAGCCACTCAGAAGGTTGAGAATTCAATCCTAGTAGGCAGTGACAGATGTTTATCAGGGCGCAAAGAGAAAATACTTGCTGCAAACTCCGCATAGGCATCAGAAAGGGCATCCAGCCAGTAAATGCTCAGCTCCATTCAATTGTCCTGATTCCACCCTGATAAAAGAGATTACAGGGTCATAAAAGGTAATATATATGTGATATAATGCTGAATCATTATTTTTTGTATTCAGGGACATCCAAAAATTCCAGATGTCTGCTGCAACCATACAATTAAAGCCTCACTTCTTGTGTTGCATACTTTGATCACATGATCATGTGTGCCATCTTGAATATTATGACATCTTAGGGATTCTTCTGCTGGCATTGTTACTTTATTGTTACAATCTGATTTTTAGAGTTTAGAATCTGAGTTCAACAAACATCTTCCCAATCATATCTATTCTAGGCTATTGAAATGATCTTCAGTGATTAATTACATTGTCCTGTTAACTTTTGAGGGTGTCATTGAATTACATCCATAGAGCAAAAGTGGAAAACATGAAAAAAAGAAAGAGGAAGGAAGGAAGGAAGGAAGGAAGGAAGGAAGGAAGGAAGGAAGGAAGGAAGGAAGGAAAACCTATTGTAGTATTAAAATATTTGTACCAGAGATTGGCAGGCAATTCATGTGTGTATGCATGTATGTATTTGTACACACACACACATACACACGCAGTAGCTTCAACTAAACTACCCACCAAAGAATTTCTAAAATTTATCTTATATGCCTCATGAAATCAGCAGGGACTTGCCTTAATCATGTTAATCAGAAAACCTAGCATTTCATTGTTCTCCATGAATCTATTCTGAATAAGATCACATCCAACTCTGGACGTGCATGTGTTTAAAAAGTGGTCACATCTGGCATAGGAATGAGGAACCATCCTCAACTAGTTTCAGCTCTTCCCCCCCCCTCAACTAGTGAGCTGTGGCCATTGATTCTCATGCAAATGGATGGATGATGTGAACAGATGTGAAACATTTTTGTCCCGTTCTAGTTGGCTTGTAAAGAAATAATGTAACTAGGGGACATGTTGGTGGGCAGAAGGGGGAAGAAATACGAGAAAGAACAATGGCTTTCTCCCTTGGTGGCCCAGAACAATGAAGTCTATGTCAGCCTATGCCAAAATCTTAGCCCTGTAAAGTGGGACTGGTAATGGCAGGATCTAGGTACAGCACGCACAGAGATATTATAAATACAGGGAAGTGTGAGAGCCGTGTCATGTCCAGCGGGGAATAATCAATCATCCCTTTCCTGTCCTGAGTTTATAAAGCAATTCTTAACAGCACTTAAATGGTTTACTCAAGCAGCAGAGAAAAAGCTTACAGCATGCTTCAAGTATGTTGCCTTTGCTATGGTGGAGATTCAGTGGTGCTCTAGCAGACATTCTCTTTCCCCCCTCTCCACCCTGCCTAGTGCACCCAAAAACCCCTGAAAAGCTCACATACCGAATTAAAATTATACTTTTATACTTGGATCTTCTTCTGAGAGGAAATGCTGCATGTATTTTTCGCATCGCAACAGTTTGGGAAAGCAAATCCCACAGCTGATTTAGAGTGTTTAGGAACCACTCTAGATTTAAAAGCATGTTAACAAGAGGCAAACCCCCAAACATTTTGCTCGTGAGAATAAAGGGTCGTCCATCCCCGCCTATGCACACACTTTTCAGGTTTTAAAAGGCTTCTTTCTTCATCCATTCCTGATGAGGTGGGTGGGTGGATGGATGGATGCACGAGTGGGCTTCAGATCCTTTAGCAACGGGTTCGCTGCCCTGTTGCTGGGTAGGTGTGGCTATGGTGGGCATGGCCTAGTCGGCTGCTCACAGCCCCCGCACTTACCTGGAATGATGACAGGCTATGTGGAGACTCCTGGGAGGGGAGGAGAAGGGTGGGTGTGTCCAGCCAGGAGGGCATTTGGGGGTTCGCTGAACCCTGGTGATCCTTGGCTAGAGGATCGCCCAAACCCTGCTGAACCCCCAGGAGCCCACCCCTGGATGGATGGATGGATGGATGGGTGGGTGGGTGGATGGATGATGGAGAACTATGAATAGGAAGCTCACTTCTAGCTTAGTGAACTTTCAAAGCAATTTAGAATCAAAAGGAGGGAAAACATACAGTAAAATCAAAAGAAAACCACACCACCTTGAGAAAATTAATGGCCTGATTAAATGAAACGGCTTTGGTTAATGAAGGCCATCCTCTTCAACCCCTCAAAATCATATAAATTGATAGTTAGCAAGGTTCCCCAAGGGACTTCCCTTGATGGGGTTTTGGCATTTTAAACATACTTGTTGCTCTGTCCTGTCTGAGGACAGCTAAGATATTTTAGCATTTCTAAAAAGCAAGTAGGAAGAGATTTCTTACAACCTTCTGTGTTTTCCTTCTGCTATTGTAGCTGTTGATTAACCTTCCTTGCAAGTAGACACATAGGAATGTTAAACACAAGATATCTAAATGGGTTAATTTTAAGATATATTTTGGATACAGGTTGTATCATAGAGCAATACATTCAAAAGAAAGTTTACCCAATACATTTCAAAGGCAGAAGCAGCTTAATAGAAGCCTGCATCACATATTTCATCCACATGTCCTGATGTTTTTTGTTTTCAATCAAAAGCAGCCTGGGAGATCATAGTATTCCCAGGGTCTATGTAGAAAAATTAGAATATTCATGTTTATAAAATAAATACTCTCAGCAAATAAGGGGAGGCAGGCAAGCAAAAGCAGGTCTAAGTTATACTGCCTGCCCATGTTTCTTGAGTGAGGTTTTTTTTTTTTTTTTTTAAAAAAAAAAAGCTCAAGGTCCCCACTAGGAAACTAATGATAGCATTAAGAACTGTGCTGTGCCCCACTGTCAGTAATGTTATTGTATTTCTTAGCAAGTCAATTAGCTCCAATGAGTAGCTCCATCAGGCAACTGCCATGTCTTTCTTTCCCTGCATGGCTCATGGCTCACCATCCAAAATTTATGAACTCCCTTGGATGACATCTGTTTGCTGTTTTGCTTGTGATATTTGTAACAGCGATATGCTCTGCAGAATATACACTGTCCCCTTCGATGCTATAATCGACTCCGGCTGTGATGCTTCTGGGGAAGGAAAAAAAAAAGACAAATAATCTGACCCCACAGCTGAAATATACCTGGTGGAAACAGCTGTCATATCAACCTGCTCTTATTTCCTACAAAATATAACCTGGGCTCAGGGAGAGGCTATTGTGAATTGGAAAGATCCTTCCTAAGTAACTAGCTACAGTTTCCAGTTTCCTTTCTTCGCTTTCTCCAGTGGTCAGCAAGAAAGAAATGAAATTAATGCTGAAATTGGTGATGTATTAATTTAGCCAATTCTTGCTTTGTGTGTCCCTCTGGACCCATATGTGAATCCACCAAAGGCCCTCAAATTTATTAGAAGCAAATGACCCCACATGATTCTCTGATTCCTTATGAAATCAGACAGCAGAACTAAGAAGTAAAGGTAAAGGTTTCCCTCGCACATATGTGCTAATCTTTCCTGACTCTAGGGGGCGGTGCTCATCTCCATTTCAAAGCCAAAAAGCCAGTGCTGTTTGAAGTCTCCATGATCATGTGGCTGGCATGATCAAATGTCAAAGGAACACTGTTACCTTCCCACCAAAAGTGGTCCCTATTTTTCTACTTGCATTTTTTAGGTGTTTTCGAACTGCTAGGTTGGCAGAAGCTGGGACAAGTAATGGGAGTTCACTCTGTTACGAGGCACTAAGGATTCGAACTGCTGGACTGCTGACCTTTCAATTGACAAGCTTAGCATCTTAGCCACTGAGCCACCGCTCAAAATGCTAAATCTTCCTATAGCTTTAGCTTGCCTTAAACTGCATAAATCCCCCTTCGTCTCAGATCTGTTCTTCTTACTTGTATCATGTCACTTTATCATTGCTCCATCCTCTTGTGTTCCCTGATCATTAAGAAAGAAACATTTTAAAGAAACTACAGACAGGTTTTCTCCAATTTATGATGAAGGAAGATTTTTCATAAAAGTTTTGCTACGAATACTGTATATACAAATCTGCAAATTTTCTTTCTTTTTTTCTTCTTTTTTTGGTTTTTCAAATTTTCCAACTTTAAGTCTTCTTTACTTCAACTTCTGTCACTTAAGAACAGTTTCATACATAATTTTGTGCACCTGCATTTTCATTTACACATTTCCATATGCATATTTTGAGAAGCAGTTTGTCTGATACAACACATTTCATACATTATTTTCATCAAAATAAGCATTGCTTTGCATATTTTCCTGAATACATACATTTTCATTCCCTTTTTTTAAAAAAAAAAGTGTTGCAAAATTTGTCTTTTCGAAGACACATTAAAACTTCACATTAACATGTCAATCAAATCTATGCCCCTTACATTCCCATTTTGCACAGAATTTAGAATTTGGGTAACTAGATAAAGATGTCATTAGAGCCAGTTATCTATTGATAATTTTTTTTTTTCTGGGCTGAGCATCAGGGCTCCTTTTAATCCTTGCAATTGAAAGGGAAAATACAAACCTCTAACAGTATTCATGTGATGTTCATATTCTCCAGCTTTTCCATGTGACAGATCATTATTTGAAGATTTCTTCTACCTTCCCTAGTGATATCTTGAGAATAAACTAAAAATAAATATTCAGTGGCTCTTTTGAGATGGTCTAGGTCCGTGATGGCGAACCTATGGCACGCGTGCCACAGGTGGCACGTAGAGCCATATCGATGGGCACGCAAGCTCAGCTCCGGCATGCATGTGCGCGCTGGCCAGCTGATTTTGGGACCTTCCCACCGGAAATCGGGAAACAGGCTGTTTCTGGCCTCCGGAGGGCCTCCAGAGAGGTGGGGAAGGCTGTTTTCACCCTCCCCAGGTGCCTAGAAAGCCTCTGGAGCCTGGGGAGGCGAAAACCGGGATTACCGGGCCCATGTGCCATCACGTGCCAAAAGTGGGGGGAGTGCGGGGTGGGTCGCGTGTATGTGCGGGGAGGCAGGGTGCATAGAATTATGGGTGTGCGCAACCCCCCTGCACTCCCCCTGCTTTTGGCACGCGATGGCAAAAAGGTTAGCCATCACCGGTCTAGGTAAAAGGAAACTTTATTTTGTTTAATACCTTACTTATGGCAACTTTTACCACAATAAAAATGCATAGTCTATATATATAATCCTCCATATATGAGGGGATCATGCTACAAGCTAAATATGTTGTTTTACCCAGTTCGGTAATTCCTCTGACAATGGCATACAATGGAATGGCCCATTTTATTCTAGATGGATTCATCTCACCCTCTAGCCTAAAGCCAAAGCATCATTTTTCTTTCCATAGTGCAGGCACTATGACAAAGAAGCTCTACCTCATCAGATAACATTGCTTCATACTGGGATGTGAAGTTTACCTGCTTTACTATATTTCATGGGTTGAGCAGACAGACAGTCCTGAAATTAATTTGGCCCCATGCTGTGAAAGGCTTTATAGGCGATAACCAGCACCTTGAATTTTACTTGGAAATCTATAAGGAGCCAGTGAAGCTTGCAAAATAGTAGTGTTACATGGGCTCACTTTGTAAATACTTGCACTATTGCATTCTGAACCAATTGCAAAGTGTATTGCAATATTCCAAAGAAGAATTGACCAAGGCACGAATAACCATAAAAAGGACCTCTTTATCTAGGAACACATATTGTTGGCACACACAGTAGATCTGTGCAAAGACCCTTTTGGCCTAGACACCAGGTTCTCTTCTAACAGGACCTGAGAGTCTAGAGAACCCCTACCTTATACACCAGTTCTTTGAAAGGAAGTACAATACCATATATAACTAAAGGAAACACCTTCCTAGAACCAGGAAACTGCAAATCAGGCTAGCTCTTTTCCTCCTTAAAAACACTGGATGGAATTAGACTTGGAAGAAAGAGAACAATTATACTTTCCCTGTCAGGATGACTGCCCGCAGAGTAACCTAAAACTAACAGAGAATGATCTGACCATGTAGTAATAACATCCAATTCCAAGTCAGATTACTACTGCTCTAAGAGAAAAAAACAGACTAACAGAGTTGGAAGGGATCTTGTAGGTCATGCCTGTAAAACTGGCGGCCCACAGGCAGATATAGCCCGCATAGGCCACACCCAGCCCAGCTCTGCAAAGGCAAAAAACATCCTGATACATCACGATATAGTGCATGATGCAATCGGGTTTAACACACCTGTTGTAGGTTATTTAGTCCAACCTCCCTGCCCAAGCCAGAGACCCTGTACCATTTCTGACAGATGGCAGTCCAGTCTCTTCTTGAAAGCTTCCAGTGATGAAGCGCCCACAACTTCTGAAGCCAAGCTGTTCCATTGGTTGATTGTTCTCACTGTCAGAAAATGTCTCCTTATTTTTAGGTTGAATCTGTCCTCAGTCAGTTTCGATCCATTATTCTTTGTCTGGTCTTTGGGTGCTTTGGAAAATAGCTTGACCCTCTCCTCTCTGTGGCACCACCTCAAATATTGGAATACCGCCATCTCCCCTGCCATCTCTTCACTAGACTAGATGTGCCGAGTTCTTGCAACCGTTCATCGTAACAAGTCAGATCTGTAACAACTTGGGACAGGTTCATGCTGGCTATTTATTTATTTATCAAATATATATGGCAACTCATCTCTGGATGGTGTACAATAAAATAAACAATTAAGATATAAAACCACTTAAAACACTGAAATAATTACACATAAATAAAAATTAGATTGCAAGAGGGTTAAAATCAAAATGTTTTACATGATGTTGCCAACACGCAGGCTTCCTGCTGCCAGGGAAACCTCAAGTCTGATGGGAAAAAAAGTGTTTTGAGAGTCATCTCTCAAATCTTATTTATTTACTTCATTAAATTTGTTATGGCTACCCACTCCAGTAGAGTCTGCCTTAGAAGATGCAAATACATAGTTAAAGCAGTTGAAAACATAAAACAAAATGGGGTAGGCCAGACTAAAAAGAACTATAACAATGAAAATACAACAGGAGGCGTGATGGGTTTCAAATTTTTTTACTACTGGTTCTGTGGACGTGGCTTGATGGGTGTGGCAGGGGAAGGATACTGTAAAATCTCCAGTCCCTCCCTAATCCAAGGGAAGGTTACTGCAAAATTCCCATTTTCTCCCGATCAGCTGGGACTTTGGAGGCAGAGAATAAATGGGGGCAGGGCCAGTGAGAATATTTACTACCGGTTCTCCGAACTACTGAAAATTTCTGCTATCGGTTCTCCAGAACTGGTCAGAACCTGCTGAAACCCACCTCTGAACAGGAGACCCATGAACACACCAACCTTAGGCCTAGGACGTGAATCTTAAGGACCTTCTGGAACATCAGGTAGGTGGCACCAAATGCCAGCATCTGAGGAGATGTTGTTCCAGTGAGTGGGGAGCAGTAACAGAGAAGACATTTAGTTATACATTTTTATGGCCATTTTAATGATTTTTTAAAAATGTAAACCCAAATCTTGATTGCCCTTGATATGCAATTTTTTTTGTTAAGAAAGTTGGTTTCACAAATTGATAGATAACTCCTTTAATGTTTTCAACATTTAAACTGGTTGTGTTTGTTTTTATTTGTTTCCATTTTTAACTGTTTTTAGCTTTACTAATTGTAAACTGGCTAGATAAAACTAAACAAATTGGCAGTATAGAAGTAGAAATGAATGCATATGCACTGCTTGGTAGACTAAATACATCTGCTGAACTTTTTCTTGGCATGCAAAAATAAAAATCACTTGCAAAAACTCTGTACGTTATTCAGGCATTAAAGGTAGCTTTGATGGGTTAAAAAATAAATGATGGTTAACTTTTCATCAGAATCATGTTTAGTGTCATCATTTCCCACTGTGGGCCATAGGATACATTGGGGGGTGGGAGTATGCTAGTTTCCTTCTGTACTGCCAAAATTCAGAAAAGGCCCCCAAAAATTATAAAAGTTTATTTACCACGTTCACCATTTTTTTTTCACTGCGAGTTTTAATACACTTCCAAAAACTCCAAGGTTTGCTGGAAGAGGGCTGAAAAAGACTTGCCAAAATGCTACATTTGACAGCCTTTAAACATTCAGATATAATATTTAACATACATATGTCTGGCCACAAAGCAAACGTTTTTGAACTATAGTTTAACTGTACTACAGTTACTGTAGTCATTTTTGAACTATAATATAGTCATTCTTTTTTTGGGTGGAGGGGAGATCATCTCTCTTGTTCTAAATTTCTTCTCTTTTGGAGAAGATCTTCTACCAATCCATGCCATAACCTAGCTATTCCTTTCTCTTACTAGGCGTCTCTCCTTGCTTGTCTGCAAAATGTTATCACAGCTGCATTGATACACTCACCAGAACCTGTGATATAATTGAAGGGTCCCAGTTGGAAGGGAAAAACACTTATGGATACATTATGCTTTGCTAACTGATCTCTCAGGGGGAATACACACACAAGCATGCGCACACACATACACGCACACACATATGCACGCGCACACACATACACACACACAAACACACACACACACACACATAGCTACACCGCTGTGGATAAGAAATCAGTAGAAACTAATCATACTCATGCACTGTTGGCATATTTATTGGTGCCACAAGGTGTAAAGCAGTCATTTTCCCCCTTGTCAAACCGTGTTTCGCTTATTGCAATGTGTGAATGAGCCATTTTATTAATTCATTAATAGAGAGAGCTGTCTTAGTAATGTATCCGAGAAACATTCTTAATTGTAGATGTTCTTTTCACATGCCTATCTTATTTGTAGAGTTTATATAGAGCTTGTTTGCATGCTGTCATGCTGGAGGGCATGATCATTATTGTCTTTTTCCAGAAAAACCTAAGCTTATTATATAGCAGTAGATAGTCCTCAACTTAGGACCTTAACTGAGCCCAGAATTATGGTCGTGAGTCATTAAGCGGTCACCACTTGACTGTGCCTGATTTTACAATCTTTTTTGCAGCGGTCATTAAGCAAATGCCATGCTTGTTAAGTCAACACAGTAGTCATTAAGTAAAGCCATTTTCTGCCAATGGACATTTTTTATGCTGGAAACCAGAAATGAACACCAGAAATTGTACCCCCCAAAAAAGTTGAAAACTGCAGTCATGTGATTGTGGGATGCAATAAATGGTCATAAAGGCGAGCTGGTTGCCAAGCACCCAAAATGTGATCATATGACCATGGGGTGGCACCGACAGCCATCAAAAGCTCAAAATCAAATTATAAGTAGCTCTGGCAAAATCCTTCATAACTTAGAATGGTCACTAAGCAACCAGTCATTACGTGAGGACTATTTGTGAGGTCCATTGAGTGTGTTTTATAGAGGAGCCCAGTGCAATTTTGGCCTATTTACTAGGAATAGTTGAAGTCTTGGGAAGTGGACAAACTCCCAAGTCCAGCCAACCACTTGTTTAATCCTCTTTTAAAATTATTTTTGAGATAGTTACATATGCTTCCAGCAAGAAGATGCCCTCTAGAACAGTGGTCTCCAACCTTTCTGGTTCCACAAACCAGCAGCAGCAACGGTGGAGGAGGAAGGATAAGGGGATGATTTTATTTGTGTGCACACCGCTGGCCCAAGTGAAGTTTTGTGCACGCACAAAACTCCATTTGGATACCACTTGCATACCATTTGCACAGACTGCTTCCCAATGGGCCATAGACCAGTACCGGGGCCACAGACTGGGGGTTAGGGACTCCTGCTCCAGAATTAATTTTTCCTTCCTTCCTTCCTTCCCTCCCTCCCTCCCTCCCTCCCTCCCTCCCTCCCTTCCCTTCTTCCTTCCTTGAAATACTGCCAGCTTCCCTATTTACTTTGCTTATGGAAAGTTTGCAGGGAGAAAGAGTGTGGGGAAACCAACAGGAAGTTGCAAATCTGAAGCCAGCAGGCAAGTAAGTGGCTGCTGTCAGGTGGGGGAGGGTGCCAGGGGGTATGAGAGAGTGTGGATGAGGAATGGTAGGTAGGAGTGCACAAGAGGTGCTATGTGGGATTTCGAAGTGTGCATCCAGAGATACTGTATGGATCAGAGAGGGTGTGCAGGTGGGCATCATCGTTTCAGAAGGATGCACAAGAGTGCATGAGAGGTGTTGTATCACTTAGGTAGGGCACATGGGGGTTGGGGTTGGGGTTGGTCAAGAAGGATGTGTTGAAGGAGAGAGAAAGGAGAGAGGAGTAGAGGGTAAGAAGAGGAGAGGGAGAGAGAGGAATGGAAGAAAGGGGAAAGGAGAGGAAGAAGGGCATATGGGGATAGGAGTAGGAGAGAAGATGAGAAAGGGGGAAAAGAGGGGAGGAGTGGGGAAAAGGAAGGGAAAGTAGGAAAGAGGAAGGAGAGGAGGGTGGCAAAAGTAGGAGAGGAGAGGAGGGAGGGAAGGGAAAGAAAGAAGGAGGAGAAGAAGGTTTGTTGTGAAATGAGGGAAAAGAAAGGGTAGAAGAGCAACCCCGAATGTAATCAAAATGCCTTATTTTTATGCTTTCTTTAAGAAAAATATGTATATGTATGACCAATTATGTATAAGAGGATGTACATTTACATTATGTGTATAAGAAATAAAAATTCCAAAAAAATTCCAAAAAAAAAAAAAAAATAGAGAGAGAAGGATGTGTTGGAGGGAGTGAGAGATTGTGAGATTGACTGGGAAACTGTCATGGAATATTGAAAATGAAGATCACATGATCCCAGAAGCAGCCAGTAGCACTGAAGCAGGCTTCCCCAAATTTCATTCCCTTAGGAATGAAGGGATCTCAGATTTTGGATACATTTTGTAAGTTAGTCCATTTGAGGTATTTGGCCCTATTATGATGCATTGTTTTACCCAGTATAAAGATCATGCCAACTAGCGTTTTAGCAGTATATAGATTATTTATTCAAGAAAAAGAGATAGACTGAAATGAATGTTGATGTGAAGGTCTTCGGTAAGCTGGAGAAAAGTACAACCCCCCCTCCCCACCCCACCCCGCTTTCACTCTCTCTGTTTTCCTTTCTGGACCATCTGGATGCTGATGATACAATATTAATAACCACACTCAATTAAACGGGTTGTCTCTAGGGATGCAGAGTTTCAACTGGGCAATGTCAATAGAATTGATGTTATCCCAGTCCTGTTTCCCTTGAGAGCAGCTGGCTTCTTGAATGATGTCTGTGTGTATGCGTGTGTGTGTGTGTGTGTGTGTGTTGTAGAGAAGGAGAGTGAATGTTAAGTTTTGTGTGCATATAAATATCTTTCATTATTTCTCTGAAGACCAAATTATCTTGGGAAGGATACAACCCAGAAAGAATGCCAAATAGTTTTTATAAATCCTTCAGTGCAAGAGAAAACACAGTCACGTCCCAAATGATCATGTTTAAGGGTACTTTTACATTACATTTTTTTCCTCCAATACTTTTTCTACCTTCATTACATGAGAAGTCAAGGCCTGAAGGAGACAGTGTAACTTATTTCCCAGAAAGATTCATTGCTGTAACTTTGTCAATTATTCCTGAAAATTCAGGTAATAGTTTTACCCAGGCAACTTTATTATATGATCTGGTTTGGAATTATGGAGAAAATATGTAGTCTTTCTCTCTCTCTCTCTCTCTCTCTCTCTCTTTCTCTTTCTCTCTCTCTCTCTCTCTCTCTCTCTCTCTCCCTCCCTCCCTCCCTCCCTCCCCTCATTGCTTCTTTCAAAATATTTAAGGCAAGAAGGAAAAAAAGAACTAGAGGACTGAAACTGAGAAGATACGTATCAGGTATTAATTTGACATGAAACCTTATGCAGTAAGAGCATATGGATCAGTTCCAGGGCAATTCAAATGGTCAGCTCCGTTCTTGTTGCCAGTCCAATCCTATTCAATTATTTAGAAAATACGGAGTCAATTCAATGCTTTGATTTTGAGCACTGAATCAGATTAATATAAATCAGAAAAAAAGCTTTTGTACATGCGCTCAGAGGCTCTTCCAAAATGTTGAATTCCTTTGGCAGCATCCAATAGGATGCATCAGACTGACTTTCTGATTTGATTTGGCAAGTTGATTTGATGCTGCCATTCAAAGGAATTGGTTTCAAATCAGATTTCCAAACTGAATCTTTCTGCAAATCCAAGTAGGTAACTGCACAGCTGAAGAGAGGAAAAAATAATTTCAAGCCAAAATACTGATATTGCAAAGCTTCTCTCTAGCACCGCCATTGTACACTTTGTATGCACATAAACATTTAGAACTGGCATTTTTTTCCCCCAGAGAAGCATCAATTTCATTTGGGAGAAATGTAGTGAATTATGACTCACCCAGTAAAGCCATGCTTTCTGGATCTTCGGTTCTGAAAGGCGCATCATGTCGTTTTCACCAAATATACTTAATCCTCGAAAGAAGGAGTGTGTGTGTATTTGGTGGGGGGGGGGGGTTGAAATCCTCCTCAGGCATACAAAACTTTTTTATTGTTGGCCTAAGAAAGCTTTTCAAATCCCCAAAGGCAGCTATCTATTTTGGAAAGCTTAGAAACTTCTGTGAATTTCTTCCTGAGGGATGTACAGGAGACACATTATCGGTCCCATTTTCGGCATATTCGATTGACCTGCACAGGGAAGGATTTATAATACAATACCATCATCCCCCACCCACCCCCATGCTATACACACACACAGACACACTCACACACATTTTGGAAGGGACACGGGGTCGGTTGTTCCTATAACTGTGAATTGTGGCCTGTCTAGTTAACAACTGAGTGGAGTCTTCTTTCTAGAATGGAAGGAATGGAAACAAGACTGGTTGGGAGGAAAAAGACACTGTTGTGTCCTTTGTTCCCATAGTATCCTGCACCAGCAAGGTTGCACTGGATGTTTTGGGTGGTATTGTTTGTAAAATCCTGTTACAACCACAGGATCAACATTGGACCACCCTGATACCAAAGAGACAGTGCAGGGTAAGTGTGATGAAAGGCAGCAAAGGAATTTTACAGCTGCAAAAAATCTGTTCAGATGTACATATAGCTCTTTCTACTTGTAACAGTGAATAATAGGGACACATCCCCTCCCAGTTAATTGATTATAGTAATTAACTACCAGCCAGTTATCGGAGAAATGTACCGGTGTTACAGTACTGACATTCACAATGAACTGTGAATCTTCAGGCTCAATATTAAATATGGATGGAGACCTAACTCTCCTAGAAAAACACATATCTATCCTTGTTTGAAAATTGGTCCCTGGAGAGGGCAGAAATGTAGATGGCTATGATGGCTAGTTGGTATAAATACTTCTATGAAACAGCCATCAGTGGGGATAAATGGAAAGGCAGACAGATGGATTAGCAGACGGTTTGCTCATGATATGAGGATAAATGAGATTAAAGAGCAGCTCATCAAGGGGACTCTATTATAATGAGCAGGGATGGGTGGACACTGTCACTTTATTTTTTTCCAGCCTTTCTAAGTCTCATTTGCCAAGTCTATTTTTCACAAGCAATTGGGATTTTGAAAGGTCTTGGTGTTCACAAGTGTACAAAACACCAAAAATTCATGAGAGTTGGAAAAAAAATTCAGAAAGGGGGCCCCCTTCTTATTTCTTGATGAATTCTTCTCCTCTTGATTTCTCTCGTCTGGCCACCCACTCTGTTCCCCAAGAGTACAGTCTGTTTATCCAGCTGCCCCAAGCCTCCCTTCCATTTCTGACCTGTTTCCATCACCTGCAGCCTCATTACACTTTACAACCTGCCACCTAGAATCCTCACAATCCTCCCTTTTTTTATTTTCAGCACCTGCCTTAGGTTAGGGGAAATGATATGCAGAGAAAGCTGAAAGGAGGCACTAGAGGGTTGCTCACTTACACCAAGATGACATGTGAACACAGACCATACCTGAAAACTAGGAATGAATCTGCACGAATCAAAGTTGAGTCTAAGAACAACATAGAACAATTCAGTCAAAGTTCAGTTCTTTATTTGCTTACACATAATAGACAGAATCTTGTCAGACTAAACCCTTACAACCCTTATCCTAATGGATCTGCCTTGGGAGATTTTAGGGAATAGCTATCCTAAATTCTGTCTCTCTCTCTCTCTCTCTCTCTCTCTCTCTCTCTCTCTCTCTCTCTCTCTCTCTCTCTCTCTCTCTCTCTCTCTCTCTCTCTCTCTCTCTCTCTCTTGTCTAATCCTCCTTTGTGGAATGTACTCCCTTCTTCCTGGGAAACTGCCATTTCATTGTAGTTCATTGCACCAGCAACTCTTCTGTAGCACCATCTCTCACAGAACCACATAATATTATAATCCTGTGACTCCCACCATTTTAGCCTATTGTTGCCTTTACACTTAAACATGAAATTTGTCTGCTTTTTCTCCTTTCTGCATAATGTCTTCTATTAAAGAGCACATCATTCTTTTCTATTCTATATATCTGTCCCCATCCATTTTGGGGACAGGGCTGGTTGGAATGTCAATTAATTACCACTAGTAATTGTGGTAAGTATGCATACAATTCATTTTTGTGGATTTGCAAGGCAGTGCTACCAACGATGGTGTAATAATATCTGCGTTAGCACCCGCAGTAGTAGTTTTAATCATATTGCAGTTTAAAAAAAAAAGAGGTGCCATATCTGTTTTGTCTTTGTGATGAATGGTATTTAATAATACTGTCATAGAATTAGAGATCACAAAATGAAACACATTAGAATATGTCATGGAAAGAAATACTAGATACATTCTGTGCTGAGAAATTAGATATGATTGATGGCAAATATATTATAGTTCAGCTCATCCATTGCCTGCCTCTTTGGCTTTCTCCTTGAACTAACTATCTGGTTTCTAGCAAGCTGCTCTCTTGTGTTAAAAGAGGAGCAGTGTTGCCTCGCTCTAATTGTCAAGCCCCATCACACTTCACAAGATTAAAATTTCTTCTGGAACTGATTAACATGGTGCTTTAATATGGCAGATACTGTATATAAAACATGCACAGAAAGATTGTATAGAGAAGACCATCTTGGTTCCTCCCCCTACAGGAGTCTCTGAGAGCATTGCCAATCACTTTTCTTATGTGCCTGTTTCTTTCATTTCCAGCATCACAGGAAAACAATTTTGTTTTGTTTTGTTTTGCTTATCCATTTAGCATCTCACTCATAACATCTGTACAGTGAAACATAAATCCTCACAATCCCCCATAACCTGCTGCCTATGACATTATAGTCAGTTTGGGATTTATGCTGCTTTTCTCGTGTGTGTGTGTGTGTGTGTGTGTGTGTGTGTGTCCATGCGTGCACACACACATACACACACACACACACACACACACACACATACACACACACACACACATCCCTTGAGAATTCTAGAGTTCAAAATCATATTCTGTAAGATTACTGGTTATAACAAAATGTTTGGAGAAAACTCAGGGGAGTTGCATTTTTGCAAGATTTGCTTCACAGGACAAAAAAGTGTTTTGTGGCAGACAAAGCGGCGAGGGGGCGGAAATACAGCAGCACAGTGAATCCAACTAAGGTTGCATCCCAAGTGCTCATTCCCAGGGGAGAAAAACTCCCTTGGATGCAGTGGGACTCACTTCCAAGCAAACAAGCATAGGCTTGCACTGAACAGCTGCATTCCTACACAGGAATGGCCTGGGGCGAGAAAAGGATAACAAGCAGGGGCATCTGTGTGAAAGCCTCGCTAGAAAGGATTATACACTGCAGAGCTGTTGTAACGAGAAAGGGGATTACAATCAAGTGCAGCTGCCATTAAGAGAATCTGGGTCAGGCATAGGGAGAGATACGCAGCAGGATTGGAGGCAGGGTATTTGCCAGGGTGTCCAAATGACACACTGTTAAATATTACAGTGAGTGTGGAACTAACATTAGACTATTCCAAGCAACCAAGATTCACCCTCCTCTCTCATTTCTCCTACCAGCCAAATGGTGCTGACTTTTAACATCTTTGGGGGAAAGGGGGATAACATAGGGTCACACTGTTCAAATTCAGTGCCACATGGGCAGAAAGGAGGAACAGAATATTCTTTATTGGCCAAGTGTGATTGGACACACAAGGAGTTTGTCTCTGGTGCATAAATTCTCAGTGTGCATGCAAACAACAAAGCGATATAATCATAAACTACCAATAAGAGAAGGTAATAAGAAAGATGAGAAGGATAATAGTAGTAGAGCCCTACTACGTGGGTAAACATCCTTAGGCATAAGACAGTGCTGTGGGTGTTAGGTTGTCCATGGAAGGAATGGCTCCATCAGAATCGTCTCTTCTCTCTGCCGTTCCAGTTTTCCATAGCTCCAATTAGAAAGCAGGAAACAGCATGAAGAAGCCCCAACCAGGCTTCATTGAACTAAGCGTTAAGCAGGGATAAAAGCAACCTTCTCCCACACACTTCTAGGCAGAAACGGGTCTGAATAGCTCAGCAGAATAATACTGACATGATTGTTTGGAGAAAACAATAGAGTTACAAACTGAATCATGCCTTTTCCAATCAGAAAATCAATCCTTCTCTTTCTTTCTTTCTCTCCCTCTCTGTCTCTCATTCCAGGAGAGCAGATTTTCATTATTTGGGTGTTTGGCATATATAGCAAAGACTAAACAAAAACTCTAGACCATGTTTTTGTAAATGATTTTTTTTTTTTTAATTTACAAAAGAGCATCCCCTCCTTTTCCCTGTCTTTCCTCACTCCCAGAGGCTCTTCTTTGCTCTCTGGGATAGCAGCACAGAAAGAGAGAAAGAGAGATGGGGGGAGGGAGGGAGGGAGGGAGGGAGAGAGAGAGAGAGAGGGAGGGAGGGAGGGAGAGAGAAATCTGATTTTAACATTAATCAACATGATTTTGTTCCCTTGATGTGTAGAGGCATTGCCATTTCATCCTGCATGCCTTGCATAATGATACCATCTCAGCCACTCCATGATGCTTGATGATGGAATCAGCCACATCATTAATGTGAAAGGAAGAAGCAGGGAAGGAAAACAAAGGCCCTGGAAAATGGAACAAGACAAGTCACATGTACCAAACTGTAATACTTACCCCCAATGAAATAATCTGCTTCAATCCCCCGCAAACTAACAATTTGCTGAATAGATGACATGGTTAAATTTGACGAAGAGGGTTCATCTTAGTACAGAATTAGAATGTTTGCAGACACCATGCAAAGGATATTTACGCTTGTTTCTAAAGTAATGCAAGAAAGCAATCTATGCTTTTTCTACATGAAATATTTTTAAAATGAGTGCAAATGATTATTATATACAGTACAAGAACCCAAACACTGCTGTTGAAAGAAAGAAGGGCATCTCTTATTTTAGACTACTACATTCTGCAGAAATATGAAAGTCCAGTCCTGAGTAGATTTTTCTAAGTTACACATGGCTGGAATCCATCCCTGGAGCATTAATAAGTGTGCGGCTTATGCATCATCACCTGTCATAAGATGCTTTCTCATGTGACCCACATGAAGCAAGTAAGTCCAAGCACCAGTAGATGGTGCTCCAGAATGTGTAGTGAAATTTCTTCAGTGAGTAGCCAACACAACTATTGTTTGGACTGCAGGTTGAGGAAAAAGAGATATTGGCAACCATAGATGACAGACTGCCATGGCAATCTGCAATAGTCTCATAAAACAAATTTCACTTCTAGCCCCACCACAAATTTCAACACTCAATGGAAAAAAAGATTTGGTTTTCCAAAACATGATCTCCTCTCCTGATTTTTCTTTATTAAATGTAAGTGCATCGTGAACTTACACTGGCTGAACAGATAACAAAACACGGAATTGCTTCAGTCTTTTCCATATCATTATACATATTGCATTACATGAATTGATTCCATGGGGAATTCTGAACATCAGTCTACCCCAATCATCATTGCATTTTGCTTATAATGCTTACAATCCAGCCCAAATTAAGTAATTAGAAATCATAGGTTTTTAAAGGGCAGATAACTAACTAGGGAGGAACAAATCTTTCTATCCTGCTCTGTTGCTGTTTATGGGTGGTTTATCCCTTCCACCCATTTCCACAAAGGAATCCATTAAGGAAAGGGAAAAAATGAAAAAGCAAAGCGCCAGGAACCATTTGTTTGGAAGTATCCTATAAATATATGACGTTTTCAGATACAAAGTCTGCCTTTAAGATTTAACGTTTTAAAACCTATTATAAACAAGTCAGATTTTCAGATCTGGAATCAAGGCATAAAGGCAGATATTCCACTGTTCTTTATATGAAGTCTCCATTTTATGTTTAGCTGCTAAATGTTTTTTTTTTTTAATGAAATGGAATTGGGGTCAAAACTTTTCCCATGGAAACAGAGAAAGGCAGGCCTTGAGTTGTATTTTTATGGCCATATGACTTGACAGCAGGGGTGAAATCCAGCAGGTTCTGACAGGTTCTGGAGAACCGGTAGCGGAAATTTTGAGTAGTTTGGAGAACTGGCAAATACTACCTCTGGCTGGCCCCAGAGTGGGGTGGGAATGGAGATTTTGCAATATCCTTCCCCCAGGAGTGCGGCGGGAATGGAAATTTTGCAGTATCCTTCCCCTGGAGTGGCATGGAAATGGGGATTTTGCAGTATCCTTTCCCTGCCACGCCCACCAAGCCACGCCCACAGAACTGGTAGGGGAAAATTTTAGATTTCACCCCTGCTTGACAGCTATGTCCAGATCAGAGGAAGCTGGCCTTGTAGACTAGAGATGTTTCTATAGCACCAAGTTTATCTGCTTCCCGTCAGACCTTTCTTTCTATCTTCTGCATTTACAACTGCTCCATAACTTGATGCTCAGTATCAGTTGTCTTCTTGGTCTGACTTGTATTTATTTAATGAACAGATGTCTTCCTACAAAGATTCATCAGTGAGGCTCACATTTGCCTTTAATGAAGCAATGAAGGAGGAGGGGGAAGGGGAAGGGTAGGGTAGGGTAGGGGAAAGAAAGGAAAGGAAAGGGAAGGGAAGGGAAGGGAAGGGAAGGGAAGGAGGAAGGGAAGGGAAGAGAAGGAACAGACTTTGCAAATAGTTTTTATTGAAGATAAAGTAATTAGGAGCTCAGAAATGTAACAGAATCTTTACTGCAGATCAGTGAGTGCCTATTAGGAACAGATGGGTGTGATCTGACCAAGCCTAACTAACTGCTGGTTCTGGTTTTTGTTGTGATCACGGCAGCCCGGCAACTGCCAGCAGATTGGCTAGAGGGGTGTAGTTAACTCGTGAGGGAGAGTTACTGTGTTCTGATTGGTTAGTTCATTTGACAGCTCGGGGTATAAAAGAGCTGTCAGTGCTGAAGTTGCTGTTCTGTTCTGTCTGTTCGTATCGTTGCTGTTTGAGGTAAATAAACAGTTCTGGTTATGCAACCCCCACCTCATTAAAGTCTCAGCTAAGGACAGAATAGTTTTCATTCCTTCTGCTGTTGTTATAACTTGGACAAGGATGGAGGAACATCAAAGTTGGTTGTGGTTTTATTCCATGAGTGGAAAGTAAGAAGAAGAATACTGAATATATAGAAGAAGATAAGGTTCTTAATCTGCTGTGTCATAGTTTTGAACAGTGTTTGTTTGTTTGTTTGTTTGTTTGTTTAACAAATTTATATAACTACAAACTCACACATAGATGACTCCAGGTAGCTTACAAAAGTTAACCTGGAAGATAGTTTCTAGACTGGATTCATGGTAATTTCTGAAGAGCTGTTTGGGTGACTTAATGGATGATACTGGAGTGCTCATGTCCCTTGGTGTCATTGCCAAGGAAGAAAATGAGAATAAAATCCAAATCAGTTGGCCCTCATACTATTAACTATTTGATATTTGATGAACTGCCTCACCCCAATTACATCTACCTTTCCCATCAGATCTGGCAGAAAGGGTATATTGCAGGTCCCATCTACAAATAAATATGATCTGGTGGGACACAAGAGGTGAACCTTTTCTGCCAGAGCTCCCACCCTCAGGCCTCCTGAGGTGAGACTATGTTGGCCTTCAAGAAGAGCCTGAAGACATTATTTGCAATTGGGTCCGGGATCCTGATCATATTGGTGGAGAGCCTGTTAAAATTAATAGTGCTCTCTTGCAGATTTTAATGGTTTAATAATGTTATTGTTTTTAACATTTTTGTGTGTGTGTCTAGTATTGCTTTTTTATTTTTTACTCCTTAAGTCATCCAGAGTTGCAGCACTGAGATGCCTGGCTATATACAATAGATAGATAGATAGATAGATAGATAGATAGATAGATAGATAGATAGTAGGTAGGTAGATAGATAGATAGATAGATAGATAGATAGATAGATAGATAGATAGATACAGGTGTGGGTTCCAAATCCCATCACTACTGGTTTGCTCGTGCACACATGTGCACATGCATCACTTCTGCACATGCGCAGAAGCGTCAGGGCGGGTGGGCGGAGCCTCCTGCCACTGCCACTATCGGTTCACCTGATCCAGTGTGAACCAGTAGCAACCCACCACTGGATAGATGGATGGATGGATAGATAGATAGATATAAGGATAGATAAAGATACATACATACACACACACACACAGTATACATACTATATTTTCATTATTCTATCAGCCCCTATACAATACAAATTTAAAATGTTGAAATAAATTTGCTGCCTGGCCTTGGAAAATTCCCTTTTTTTCTCTCTTCTGTAGTTCAGTCCTTTCAAAGCAGAATTTACAAATCCACATGTCATAAAGTTACTGAGGTTGAGAAACATTGCTGTAAACCAATGCAAACTATATTTTTAAAAAAGATCTTAGAATACTTTGTGGCCTCAAATAATCCTGAGTTTTCTGACTGCTCAGAGACGATAATTAAACTATGAGCCTAAGAGGCAGTGGATAAAACCTGGATTTTCTATGTTTGGGACGAATTTGTTGTTGTTATTTTCTGTTTAACATTCCATTTTCTTCATCTCCTTCCTGTATACTATTTTGAGCTTCCTGCAATCCTGAAGTAAAAAAAAAAATTACCATTTAAAGCACTAACATTTCCAGCAAAACAATTTGTTCAGTAGTTTGCCAGTGGTGAAATTCTCAACAATTGCTTCAAAGCTGATCTTTCAGGCTAATTCCTGTATTGGAAATAAACTTACTCTTTCTCTGTGGTAAAGAATTATATGACTTAATTTATCTCACTCTTATAGATAGAAGCAGTTGTTATAAAAAGAAACATTTCTGCCAGATTTGGGAAGCCATTTATTTTCACTGATTTTGTAATTTTAGGAGTTGCAAAAAGTAGTTTGAAGACTGATTGAAGGTCTTGGGGCTTCAATTTACCTATCCCTAACCGAGGCTGAATTGCAGCTATACTTATGGATAAAGTGAGAATGGGTATCTCTGTCAGTCTGTCCTAGTGATTTGGAATGAGGCAGAGCTAAAGTTGATTTATCCTATAGCAGGGTCTTTCAGGGAGGCAAAGCGGGTCAATAGTAAGAGACAATCCACTGGCCATTTCAGAGGGGCAATACTAAGTTTACCCTAAAATTAAAAAACAGCAATAACATTAGGGTCTCTCTAATCTGTACATGGCAACAAAAGGAGACAAGAGAGCAAGTACTAAGCTATGTGATAAGGAATCAGACTTCAAGAGGTCCAAGGATTCAGACATGAAGTAGTCTAGAAATCAAGAGGTGAGCAATTAGGGTGCAAATCATAGAATTGTCAGTGGGGACCTGCTGCATGCTAAAGGATTTTATGCATCTGCCTTCTTTGATCTAGTTTTCTTGGCATCATTGAGATTGAGCATCTCACTATCTTCTCCAGGAAGACTTTTGGTAAGTTGAGCAATCATATCAGTGCAGAGAGATTTACAGAGCAGTTTACAGAAATTTGTTTTAAGTTTTTCAATCTGGTCAGCTGCCTGCTTCCTACCTTAGAACTCAGTCTATGCCCCACTAGATCTAACTAACTTCATCCTTGATTCAACAAGGCCAGATTCACAAGCCAGCCCATAGCAGTTAGTCTGGATATAACTGCATATTGCATCTGAAAGAAAAAGCTGATATAGAGTTGAGGTGTTAGACTAGGATCAGGTCCACATTCATAGTCAGCCATGAAGACCATCGGACCCAACACTATCTTTCAACCTAATCTAACTCACAAGATTGCTATACAAATGTAATTGAGGGAAGGAGAGAACTAGGAAACAAAGTTAGGTAGGTAATACATCTACAAAAGAAATTAAATAAATGGGAGAAATAAAGTACCAAATAAGGTGAGCAAGATCTATGTAGATCAATGGAAAGAAAGATGAAAACATTCACACAAATTCAATGCAAGGGCTGCATTGTCCAGCAATATGTCACATATATTTGCTTTACCTTTGCTCTAGCTTTTTCAGGTCTAAAAAGATTGCTACAGAATGCCTTATCCTTAAGTGAGCAGGTGGGACAGGGGAAAACACCACAAAGATCCAATGGAAACTATTTAGTTTCTCTTTAAAAAAAAAAAGTGGCATTCCAAGCCAAATTGCCTCTCTAACAGATGAGTATCATAAGCACCAGCTCCCATATTGAAACGAGATGTAAAATGTTGTCATGAGAAGTCATTAACTACAAGCCTTCTAGCATTCCAACATCATGAGCCAAATCCTGTCATCATAACTCAGTAGCTGAGAAGAATGCAACCTGTCTGGATATGAGAGAATCAATGGAAGGTTTAATACATATGTTTTCTATAGGTCACGATGAAATCACTCCTGATCTGAGAAAGGAAGCACTGAGGCTGAGGTGTAGCCCCAGCAATCTGGCTGGCTTCCCCTTCTTCTATAAACACCCCAGTGAGCTTGGGTAAAAGAATGCACATGGATTGGAAAGTTGCAAGGCAGCCTGGCGGTCAGCAGAGACCTCTCTTTTTGCAGGTGTTGCTTTTAATTTTTTGCCAGCAGCTACTCTGGACTATCTGTGGCTGAGAAGAAAGAGGAAAAGAGGCAGCTGTAGCTGTAGGCTTGGGTTGATTTGATCTTATGCTTAATTGTAGAAATATTCACATGCTGAGAAGGTTATAGAAAAATTCAAAGAAAGACTGAGCTGTTAGTAAGCCCCCCCCTTTCTCTTTCTTTTTTTAGAGGGTGCGATGGTTCAGCAATTAAAGACGTTGAGCTTGTCATATGGAAAGCTGACAGCCTGCATTCGAGACCTGAGTACCACACAACAGGATGAACTCCTGTTACTTGCCTCAGCTCCTGCCCACCCAGAGTTTGAAAGCAGGCAAATGTAAGTAGATAAATAGGTACCCCTTTGGTGGGATGTTAACAGTATTCCATGTGCCTCAGTAGGCAGTCATACTGGCCACATGACCATGGAAGTGTCTTCGGACAAAGCTAGTTCCCTTGGCTAAAAACAGAGATGAGCACACACAGCCTTAAAAGTTGGACATGACTGGACAAGAGAAACCTTTACCTTTAAGGCTTCTTTTTAGTGATTTTCTTCATAGCATGTTCCTAAAAATATAACAGGTAATTGCAACAAATGCATCTTCAAAAGCATGTATTAGGCTAGATATGCGCAAATCAATCTGGGGTCACTGTGACAAATCCCTAGTTTTTGACACAGCACAACAGTGATCCTGAAATAGCAAAGTGAAAAGTGGAATAGGCTGAATTCTCGCCTCTCCCATTCCTCCCACCCATATCTATTGTCCCATATCATTTTCATACATTGGCACAATTGGAGAACAATGTCATATGGACTCTTGAATCATTGGTTTCTTAGAGAGGTAGGTTCAGTCACTAGATCATATACTGATCTATAATAGATCGCTCCCATGTGACCCCCCTCCTGCGCGAGCTGCACTGGCTCCCGGTGGTCTTCCGGGTGCGCTTCCGGGTTTTGGTTACCACCTTTAGAGCGCTCCATGGCATCGGACTGGGGTATCTACGAGACCGCCTTCTGCTACCAATAGCCTCTCACTGACCAGTACGCTCCCATAGAGAGGGGCTCCTCAGGGTGCCGTCGGCCAAACAGTGTCGACTGGCGGCCCCCAGGGGGAGAGCCTTCTCTGTGGGGGCACCTACCATCTGGAACGAGCTCCCCCCAGAGATACGGAGGATCCCGGACCTGCGCACGTTTCGCCGTGCTCTCAAAACTTTTCTATTTCAGCAAGCTGGCCTGGCCTAACTCCCCTCTTTTAAATTTTTAAATTTTTTAATTCGTGATTTTATAAATTGGGTGTCTTAATCTGTGTTTCGGCCGAAATATTTAATAATTTTAAGGGATTTTTAATATTTGTATTATCTGTATTTTATCTTGGCTGTTCACCGCCCTGAGTCCTTCGGGAGTAGGGCGGTATAGAAATTTGATAAATAAATAAATAAATAAATAAATAAATAAATAAATAAATAAATAAATAAATAAATAAATATATATAACCTCAGAATGGAAGCTTTTTGCTTCAGGGACAAAGCAAAAGTCACTCTCTCTTTCTCTCTGTCACACATAAACACACATGGGGAGAGGGAGAAATATTTTTTTTACATCCTTTGAAGACCTTTGAACTGCCTCCAAAGTTTTGGGGGTCTTATTTATAACCTAATCCTTATGCATGGCATTAGGATTAGGTTATAAATGTTTGTGCTAGAACATCTCAACATTTGCATGCAAATTCTGTATTGCTGGAGGTGAAATAATCCATTCCTCCCCACAGTTTGATAAGTGATCAGCTAACTTCTGTTTAAAACTTTAATTTTCATTTTGAGCAAAGCAAAAAATATACTGTATTCTGTAGCAAGAAGCTGTTTTGCACAAGTAATTTTTCCCTAAGAAAAGGACTCCGAAAGGAAAGGGAAAGGAAAGGGAAAAGGAAAGGGAAAGGGAAAGGGAAAGGAAAAGGAAAGGGAAAGAAAAAGGAAAAGGAAAAGGGAAGGGAAGGGAAAGAGGAAGGGGGAGGGGGAGGGGGAGGGAAAGGAGAAGGAGAAGGAGAAGGAGAAGGAGAAGGAGAAGGAGAAGGAGAAGGAGAAGGAAAGGAAAGGAAAGGAAAGGAAAGGAAAGGAAAGGAAAGGAAAGGAAAGGAAAGGAAAGGGCCTTTGCTCATCTGATGTGTCTTTATCTGTCCTAATATTTTCTGCAAAGCAAGAATGATAGCAGCTACCTCAATAAAAAATGGAACCCATCCACACTTTGATGTATCTTTCCTGGTGAATAGTTTCATTCTCTTATCAGGGAAAGTGTAACGATTAAAAAAAATGCCTGGAATATCTCAAATCTCCATCAGAAATCAGATCTGGTCATTTGGAAAATAAGTAATGAACATCATTTGTCAACGTCACTGTTAAGTGATGAATTTTCGTATGCTTAAGACCTGAGAAATATGTCATCTTTATTTCCAAGTTTGTTTTGGGATCTGTTAATTTAATTAAATCTCCATTGCTGAAGCGTCATAAAAAGTGATGAAGCATGAAAGGTGCCAGGTTTGTTGCACTGGATAATTAAAAGAACAAGGATAAGGTGAGATGGAATTGAAGGAGTAACTAGCTAGAAGTATGCTTTGTTCCTTAGAAGATCAGTATTGAAACAGAGCTTATGAACACAAGCCATTAAAATTAATCATATTTCTCTTTTAAACCTGTTTTATGAATGTGTAACCAACTGTTAACCTTAGGTTTATACCCAACTGAGTTAAAAAAGACAAGAATTGCATATCCTATTTAGCTCAGTAGCAAAAACTTAAATTCTAATCCACAAATAGTTAAAAGAATGTGGGGAGGGATTAGTTTCTAGAACTGAAGTAGCTTTGGGTCCAAGCCCTAACATTAAGCCTAAACCCAACAATTAAGATCTTCCAAATCTAAGATCTACAGTTTAGGTTTTATTAAATTTGTATACCCCCCTACTCCTGAAGGACTCAAGGCGGTGAACAGGCACAGAATAAAATACAGAAATACAAAAGTTAAAAACAATTTAAAACCAAATTAAATAATTTAGCCCATGACAATTAAAATCCCAATAAATTTAAAACAAATTAAAATTTCAATTTAAAATTTAAAAGAAAGGGGAGTATATTCCAGTATACTGGAAAATGGGAGTATACTCCAGTATATTCCTGGAGACTGAGTTCCAGCATCTTCATCACCAAAATCATGTACTCTATTTGTTTGCTAGTGTAGACAATGTTCCCAAGAGAAAAAAAATCAAGAAGTCATGATTGGTCTTCCAGTTAGAACAGTCCTTTTTGCATTTCTTCACACTTTCTTAGAACACAGAGCCTGACAAGGGTGGTCAGGCCCAAACAGTAGAATAACTCAGTTGAATCTGCCTCTTTACAGTACAGTATGTTTATTCTCTAAGCTCTGTCCGGGGTCCTGAAAGAGCTTCCTCCAGCTACCACATCTAGGACCCCTTCCTCTGCTTTATGTAATATGATACACCTGCACTTTTCCAATGCATCCCAATCAAACTCTATGGAGACTCAGAGATCAGTTTTGAGCAAAAGACATATTATTGTGTGGGATTCTATGAAGCATTAAGAAACATAGTAGTTTCTGCATGCGGTTTTTCTGTAGGATTCAGATCTCCATGCAAACTTGCACAGAGGAGCAAAATTCTATGCTGTTAGTTCTGCCAAATGATGTTAGCAGGACATATTTGCTTCTTCCATGCATCTCCTTTTGTCAATCTTCAAATTTGATAAGAAGATAAATCTCACAATGTCTCTCTCTCCCCCCCTCTCAATCTCTCTCTCTCTCCCCCTCCCCCCCCCCCTCTCAATTTCTCTCTCTCACATGCAAACACATTCTTTTCTGGCAGAAGCAAAAACAGAACAATGATGGCAGTACTATTTTTGTTCTGAAATGATGAGAAAGCTCTCAATGCTATCAGGTAATGTGGATAGTGGGAGAATGATATATGCAGGAAGTGATTATGAACTTGACCAGAAATTCGGCTTGCCCTTTCCAGATGCCTATGTATAAATAGAAAGAAAGCAAGGGAACTTTTATAGGTAACGCCAAGGGTTCTTTTATTTGAAACGTGGCATTTATGAATGCTGGTATGACAAAAACCAGAAGCAAACATATTCTCTTCTTTTAAAATGGAATGTACATTGTATCTAATTTAATTTGATCTTCAAATAAAGACAGTGTAGCAACCAACTGAAGCATGACTGGGGATGTCTGTGCCATCTAATGTGTTTGGATACTAAATCAACTGCACAGATATATCATGACAGGTCTCTTTTATGTTTTCCCTTATTGCCTGCCAAAAGAAGGCATCTGTGAAATCTGGAAAACATAAGCAAGCAAGGAGGGGGGAGCCTCAGATGATATTTTCTAGTATGGGTACTGCCACATTTTGATATTTTCTTCTTTCAAATAACTTTGCCTTGATGATTTTTTGCATGTCTACTCCATTCTACCACAGATAGTGCTCTTTTTTTCTTTTTCTTTTTTTAAGGCAGTGAGAATAATTTGTAGATTTTGGTAACAATTCTATCAAAAGCCCATATTAAATCATTGATTCAGTTTGAATTCTTAAAGTAGATGGATATAATGCCTTTTTAACTGGACTGCTTTTGGCCATGAATGGGCACATTAATTTTTTGTTAAGCTAAATTGAAGCACCTAGGTTTTTTTTTTTTAAAAAAAAACATCTCCAAAAGCCTAGCAGATTCAATTCAATCAGCATATCCTTGGATTGTAGCTGAGTCTGACAAGTTGAAAAATATCCTATAAAAAAAGTAAAAAAAACAAAAGAAAATAAAAAGAAAAGAAAGCACACACATGTCCAAGAAGTCATCAATGCAGACTTTACCTCCATATATTTGCTTTCACCATCAGTTTGTTTCCATCAAGTGGAGGTGGTGCAGTGGTTAGAGTGCAGTACTGCAGGCTACTTCATCTGACTGCTAATTGCAGTTTGGCAGTTGAAATCTCACTGGCTCAAGGTTGACTCAGCCTTCCATCCTTCCGAGGTTGGTAAAATGAAGACCCAGATTATTTGGGACAAGAGGCTGACTTTGTAAACTGCTTAGAGACGGCTATAAAGCACTATGAAGTGGTATATAAGTCTAAGTGCTACTGCTAGTGCTATCAAATGGATCCAGATCAGACAATCAATGCAATTAATGAAAAAGACTTGGTGGCTTGAATAGGATCAGTATCCCAAACTGAACAGAATCTTTTCTCCTTTTTTGCTGTATGTTCACACTGCAGCCTGCAAATATATACTAATTATATACTACAAATATATACTAGCTCAATATCCAAACACGTTGATCAAACTAATTAAGAGGAAAGAATCTGGGACTTTGATTTTATTTTCAGTTTTACAGTTGGAAAACGTTTATTTCAGCCTGAGCAAGTGATAACATGCACAGCAATTAATTAAAAGAAAAAGAAAGCATCAAGGCAGAGTACAAGAGAGATGTACTATTTTTAATTGACATACCATTGATCAAATAGAATGGAATATCATGTTGGTTATTAACTATACTTCACTTCTGTGGGGAGAATTTGAAGGAAGGGAGCATAAGGCACACACCTGTGTGTGTGTGTGTGTGTGTGTGTGTGTGTGTGTGTGTGTGTGCGTGCATACACACATGCATACACACACATCTGAAATAGAGCACATGTCAGAATTTACAATGTGCCAGCTTGGAGGTAGTAATGATCCAAACCTCAGAGGTGTTTCCTCATAAATTGTTTCAATCAGGTTTAATTTTTATGGGAAAAGTTATTACAATAAATATAAGGGAATTGCAGCCAATGAGGCCATGGAATTTCCTTTTAAAAGCCTTCTAAGACAGCGATCAACTTTAAGACATTTTGCTTCCATATGCACACCAATGTCTGCAGTCTGAACAAAGAGTCTTTTATGAAGACCATGATTGCCTCCAGCTGACAGTGCTCTCTCCCATAGGGAGTGTCCCTCTCATATACAAATCCCTAAGCATCCAGAATAATCTTTTGACAGAAAAATGACTAAATTATTTAGGATTGGTTTTGCCTTGTGAGAAAGAGGAGATGGAGAAGTTTTCAACTTCTTCTCCAAAAGGCAATGAAGTTTATTGTGGGTGTTGAATAGGAAGCAATGTATAAAATAAGAGTGGAATGAAATAGCATATAACAAAGGTTAAATTTATTTACCAATCCTTAGGGTACAATTATTTAACTCAGTACAAGTGACTAATGATATAGCAATAGACTTATATGCAGCACAGTGTTTTTTATAGCACTCCCTAAGTGGTTTACAGAGTCAGCACATTGCCCCCAACAATTTGGGTCCTTACCCACCTTGAAAGGATGAAAGGCTGAATCAATGTTGAGCCTGCCAGGATCCAACTCCAGGCTGTGGGCAGAGTTAGCCTGCAATATGCATTGTAACTACTGTGGAATATATTTTAACAATTATTATACAAAATTAAAATAATAATAATAAGTGGTTTAACAAACCACCCCTGAAAATCCTTACCAAGAACACCAGGAGAAAAAATAGCAGGCAGCCCTCTGATGTCCCTCTCCCCAAAATACTACCTTTCACTGACTCTAACCTAATTTATCTCCATTCTTTTCTAATTCTCTCAGAATTTCTTCACCTCTATGCATGGATTGGCCCTAATTAAGATATACCAAAAGTGTCTAATGCTGCAGGCATTGGCCAACAGAATTGAATAGTGGATGTATTAATACACAAGATGCCATCGGTGCCAGTATTTATGCAAACACTTAAGGACAGATGAACCATACACTAAATTTATATCACTCCACATTTGTAGAATATACTGTATTAAGCCACAAAAAACTGTCCACCATTTGATGGACATGCCTATACTAAGCTGTGTCACTTTACTGCCAATTACTGTCAACTTAATCATTTATTGAACCATACCAATATAGCCTACAAAATGGGGCTACATGATCCAAGAAAGTGAGATTAAGAAGACAGAACAAAAAACTTAGTTATTAACTTGATATTGAGCTGCTATTTATTTTGTTTATATTCCGCCTTAACTATACATCTAAACTCAGCACTTTGCTGTAAATGAAAAAAGAAGATCTAACTACCTGCAATGCCAGTAGTGGTCATTGCCAATTGTACCTCAAAGCTTAAGGAAGAAGAAACAACTGAAAAAAAGTGTTCCTTTAATCATCAGGAAAGCCTTCAAACCCAAAACTGATCTTTCCTATGAGAGAGCAAATAGGAAGAATTTATAGACAGGTTGATATAGACAAGTAGAATCTGATGATTCTACTACTTCACTTCTTGACCGCAGAAACATTTAAAACATTAGTGATCTCTGCAATAGCTAGAGAATAAAGATGCTTCTCTTTGCCACAGGGCTTTTAAGATCTGCAAAGAAGGATTTAGTTTTGCTGTATTCAAATAATTTGTCAAGCTATGATTTGGCATAATCTTTCAATGGCCAGGGACAGGAGTTCAGCAAGAGATGTTGAAAACAAATGAGCGAAGAAGCCCCACCTTGTCAGTGACAATGGGTGACAGGTATTATTCTGACATCCTGAATACAGTGTTGAGTGCTCTGCTTACCAACGCACTAATCATGCTCGGCTACAACTATACAGTTCATTGCCAAAGGTAAGAAAGGTTGGTGCCTGCTATTTCCAATGAAAAAATGCTTTTGAGCTCAGAGTTTTGTGTCTGCTACCAGCAAAGAAATCCATTGCTTATGGAAAGTATTATTCCTGCACAGATCTCATTCTTCCATTCCTTATTTGTAGACTGAATAAAATGACCTTATGTGTTCATTGCCTTTCTGGAACTACGCTAGTAGTAGCACCCCTTTCCAAAATTATTTTAAGCATACTGCTCCTATGGCTGTGCAGTTGCTCAAGTAAGTAACTTTACTGCATTTCCCAAACCTAAATTTCTTCTACTGTTTGTTCAAGTAATATCCTAATGCTGATATTTTATAAATATTGCATTTTCATTTGAGAACATGATGCACATTCCTGGGAGCATTGTGCATGTCAGTGTTTATGAAACACATAATGTACATATTTTCCTTAAATACATTGCAAATTATGCAGCTGGACTTTATTTTTGAGTTTACAGGATTGTTTTGCTTTTACTGCTATGCAAGTTTTCCTAAAGTTTCTTTGACTTTAAGGGCATGGCTACATCCCACCCAATAGGATGCTCTGGATGTCAGCCTTTTTCATGCTGATACTGAAAACTAATTCCAAGTGACTGGATTATTGGTTAACTAAAATCTAGAATCAATAATTGAAGCATCTTCTGGGATAATTACAACATTAAATTTGCTTTTATCAACATATACAACAAAGTGTATGACAGAGCTGGCAGTGGTGAGGAGGAAGAAATCTGAAAGAAGAAAAAATGTAAATTGAGAGTTAAAAATATCTAGAGTGTATACATGCTCCAACTGTAAAATGGAAAGACCAGCTGCTGTGTCTCGAAAGATGGATGGAGATATATAGATATAGATATATACAGTTTTGTGTGTGTGAGTGAGTGAGTGTCTGCATGTGCGCATGCACACATACACACACACACACAAACCTACAGCTTTACTTGTAAATGTTTGGAGAAAACAGTTGCAATGTTCCCTTCCCAAATCCATTTTGCATCATCTATGTGCTTTACTGAGATGGAATGTTGCCAATATTATATACTGAGAATCCTCAACGTTACCTTTAATAGAGCTACCATATTTGAACTGCATACACCTGGATGACCTCTGGAGAAAAAATGGTCACATTTATGTTAATTTAAACATTTCCTTCACAGTGTATATTGTTCTTTTGTTATTATTTTGCTTTTTGTATACCATTTAGAGTCTGGTCAGGTTGTACAGAAAGAAAGAAAAAAGAAAGAAAGAAGGAAAGAAAGAAAGATAGATAGATAGAAAGAAAGAAAGAAAGAAAGAAAGAAAGAAAGAAAGAAAGAGGGAGGGAGGGAGGGAGGAAGGAAGGAAGGAAGGAAGGAAGGAAGGAAGGAAGGAAGGAGAGAAAAATATTGATTTATTAATAATTATTTGGATTTTTATGGCCCTATAGATTCATTGAATGCTACAGTCTTATTAAGTGATAGCAATTAATAAACAATCTTCCTGTGTTTAATCTGAAACTCCTTCTTACTTCTACACGTACAGTTGATCTCCCTTCTGTGTTCAGCAGAGAGAAAGGCCTGCTTTATAGTTAGTGATATGATAATAATGATACAAGTAAACTGGGTAAGTAAAAAGTAGATATAACAATACAGAATATGGAGAAGTTACATTATAGGAATTAAGCATGACATATAGAAGAAAACATTTACACTTTTTCCCACATAGAAAATATGTACTATGCATTTGGATTGTCCTTTGACAGGAAATATTGATAGCGGGAAGAAATACTGTGTTAGTTATAAGAGCTAGAAAAGGCCATGTGTTTTCTTTCTATCTCCAGTCCACAAGACAGGATCAAATCACTCCCCAAAGATGCAGATACTTATCATCTTACCCATAAATCCATTGAGCAATTACTGTACTTCCAGATTTATCAGAGCCTGTAAGATATCCAAACCAACATGTTCCACTTGTCTTCTCTCCTTTCTTAATTCTGATATCTCTATGGTGAATTCAAGGAATTTCAAGGAAATTTATCACTTTTGGATCACCCCTCCCCACTTCTGTCCAATGTCCTACCATACATTGTTCTTTGTAAGTACACCTTCAAAATTGTCATCACATGTTATGGCCAATCTTCGTGACAGTCTAGAGGGTAAATGACAGAAGCACAAAGTAGTGGTGTCAGTGAAATTGGTTACATTACATTACACCCCAAATATCTGGACTTTCTCAGAAATGTCATTTACACATTTAAAAGGTGGAAGCAAGAGTGGTATGGAAATTTCATCCCAAGTCAGCAGTTTCTAAACATTTTCTCTCTAGTAACTGCTCTGAGAATTTGGGGTGTTGAAGATCTGCCAAAAGCCATTTTGTAGTAAATGCCCATACTGGAAGATTACATTCAAAGTAATGCTGTGCCTCTGGGCCTCATTTAAAAGATGCCTCAGAGCAAATATCAAAAATAATCCAAAGGGAATCAACTAAGCAGTCTTCCCTCTTCTGTCTCCTGGTAAGGATCAACCAAATGAAGAGCTAAGGCTGTTTCATCATGGCCTAACATCTATTAAATTTAGAAAAGGCTACCATGAAAGGGTAGGGTACGATAGGGTACAAAAACCAGGACAACACCTCAGCTATTTGCCAAGGAAAACAACAACAACAACAACAACAACAACAACAACAACAACAACAACTAGAAGATAGGCTCAAGATCCAGATGGATCTTGACAGACTTGAACACTGGGCCCTATCTAACAAAATGAAATTCAATGTAGAGAAAAGTAAAGTCCTACACTTAGGCAAGAAAACCCAAAAGTACACATATAAGACTGGGTGAAACCAGGCTTAATAGCAGTAAATGTGAGAGGGATCTTGCAGTCTTAGTGGACAACCAGCTAAATATGAGCCAGCAGTGTGCAGCAGCAGCCAAAAAAGCCAATGCAATCCTAAATTGCATTAACAGAGGGATACAATCAAGATCAAGTGAGGTACTAATACCACTCTATAAACCTTAGTAAAACCACAACTAGAATATTGCATCCAGTTTTGGTCACACAGTATAAAAAGTATGTTGAGACTCTAGAAAAAGTGCAGAAAGATGATTAGGAGATTGGAGACTAAAACATATGAAGAATGGTTACAGGAACTGGGCATGGCTAGTTTATTTTATTATTTATTTTATTTTATTATTCATATTTCTATGCTGCCCACTCTCCGAGGACTCTGGGCGGCTTATACCAAAGACAGTATACTAAATAGCATATTGTCCCCAACAATCTGGGTCCTCATTTTACCCACCTTGGAAGGATGGAAGGCTGAGTCAACCTTGAGCCGGTGAGATTTGATCTTCTGATCTGCTGAACTAGCAGTCAGCTGAAGTAGTTGCAGTACTGCACTCTAACCACTGCGCCACCTCAGCTCATTTTAGTTTAATGAAGAGAAGGACTAGGGGAGACATGATAGCAGTGTCCCAATATTTGAGGGGCTGCCACTGAGAGGAGGGGGTCAAGCTATAATCCAAGGCACCTGAAGTCCAGACACGGAATAATGGATGGAAACTGATCAAGGAGAGATTCAACCTAGAAATAAGAAGAAATTTTCTGACAGTGAGAGCGATCAACCAATGGACCAGCTTGCCTTCAGAAGTTGTGGGAGCTTCATCACTGGAGGCTTTCAAGAAGAGATTGGACTGCCATTTTTTAGAAATGGTGTATGGTTTCCTGCTTGGGTGGGTGGGGGGTTGGATTAGATGGCCCACAAGGTCCCTTCCAACTCTATTAATTGTAATCTGTAAAACAGTGATCTAATGCTAAACATTAACACCTAGTTTTTAAATGACATTAAATTTTACATTACATCAGTACTGTGGGTGGGAGGGGCAGATATGGCGGGAGCAGGGGGCCACATCAGGTTGTGGGAGCACGCGCCTGCTGACTCCAAGCAGTGGCGCGCTCCGGCCTCCAATGCTTCTCTCGTTCCCCAGGTTGCACAGACCCTCAGGCCCTGGGCCTTCGGCTGATGCTGTGCAACGCCTGGTCCGTGGTAAATAAAGCCCCCCTCATTTGTGATCTTGTTCAGGAGGGGGGAGCGGACCTGGCGGGTATTACGGAGACCTGGTTGGGCCAGGAGGGGGGTCCCCCTCGTTGAGATGTGCCCACCCGGTTTCCATGCATTCCATCAGCCGAGGACACAAGGGAGGGGCGGGGGGATGGCAGTTGTCATTAGAGAAGGTCTTGGTCTGAGGGAGGCCACTGTTCCTCAGACGGCTGGTTGTGAGTCCCTCCTTGTGAAGTGAGGTCATGGGGTGCAGATGGGCGTGCTGGTTACGTATCTGGCTCCCTGCCACGTGATGGCAGCCCTGCCCGAGCTGCTCAACGTTATAGCCACGGTGGTGGTTGACACCCCCAGGCTCATGGTCATGGGGGATTTTAACCTGCCATCCGTCGGTGAGGCGTCTGAGGCTCAGGAGTTCATGGCTTCCATGACGGCCATGGACCTGACCCAGTTAGTTCATGGCCCTACTCACACGGGGGGAAACATGCTAGACCTCGTTTTTGTTTCTGGTCAGTGGTTGAGTGATCTTGAGATAGGGGATATAGTGATCGAGCCCTTGTCATGGTCAGATCACTCCCTCCTTCGCTTTGGCCTTCGAACCGCCGCACCCCGCCACAGGGAGGCAGAACCATTGAGGTGGTACCGCCCCAGGTGCCTGATGGATCCTGATAGGTTCCAGACAGAGCTTGGGCCATTTCCTGAGGCTCTGGCACATGACTCGACTGAGGAGTTGGTGGCCGCCTGGGATAGGGCGGCCGCTGGAGCTTTGGATCGGGTCGTACCTTTGCGGCCTCTGACCCGGCGTCGATCTCGCCTGGTTCCTTGTTTCAATGAGGAGCTGAGGGAGATGAAGCGCTGGAAAATACGCCTGGAGAGTGGTTGGAGGGCCAGCCATTCTGAATCTGACCGAACACTGGTAAGGTCTCATATTAAGACCTACCTGGTGGCGATAAAAGTGGTGAAGTATAACTATTTTGCCACTCTTATTGCATCATCAGATAATCGCCTGGCTGCCCTGTTTAGGGTGACCCGCTCCCTGCTCCACCAGGAAGCACGGGAGGACCCCTTGGAGGGTAGAGCCGAGGATTTTGTACAGTATCTGTATGACAAAATCGCTCAGATTCGGGAACACCTGGACTCTGACTGGGTAGTTTCAGTGGGGAGGACAGAGGCAGGTCTTGTGAGTATTATCTGAGTTTGATTCTGTGACGCCCGAAGACGTGGACAGGATACTGGGCAGACTGAGCGCAGCCACATGTTTACTGGACCTGTGTCCCTCCTGGTTGGTGCTGGCCTCTCGGGAGGTTACATGAGGCTGGTTCCAGGGGATTATAAATGCTTCCTTGAGTGAGGGTGTCTTCCCTGCCGCCTTGAAAGAGGCGGTGGTGAGGCCTCTCCTCAAGAAGCCTTCCCTGGACCCGGCAGTGTTGGCAAATTATCGTCCAGTCTCCAACCTTCGCTTCATTGCGAAGGTTGTTGAGAGTGTGGTAGCGTGACAGCTCCCCCAGTACCTGGATGAATCGTCGTATCTGGATCCGTTCCAGTCGGGCTTCAGGCCTGGGTACAGAATGGAAACGGCATTGGTCGCGTTGGTTGGTGATCTCTGGAGGGCTCGGGACAGGGGTTGTTCCTCTGTCCTGGTCCTACTAGACCTCTCAGCGGCTTTTGATACCATCGACCATAGTATCATGCTGCACCGGCTAGAGGAATTAGGGGTGGGGGGCACTGTCCTACGGTGGTTCTCCTCCTTTCTCTCTGACCGGTCACAGTCCGTGTTGACAGGGGGGCAGAGGTCGACCCCGAGGCCCCTTGTATGTGGGGTGCCACAAGGATTGGTCCTCTCGCCCCTTCTGTTCAACATTTATGTGAAGCCACTGGGCGAGATCATCCATGGTTTCTGGGTGAAGTACCATCAGTACGCTGATGATACTCAGTTGTACATCTCCACCCCGGACCACCCCAATGATGTCCTTGAAGTGATGTCCCGGTGCCTGGAGGCCGTGCGGATCTGGATGGGGAGAAACAGACTCAGGCTCAACCCATCCAAGACCGAGTGGCTGCGGTTTCCGACATCCCGATATAGTCAGTTGGTGCCATCACTGACTATTGGGGGCGAGTCATTGGCCTCCACGGAGAGGGTTCGCAACTTGGATGTCCTCCTGGACTCACGGCTGTCTTTAGAAGAGCACATGACAGCCGTAGCCAGGGGGACTTTTTATCAGGTCTGCCTGATTCGCCAGTTGCGTCCCTTTCTGGATCGGGACTCGTTAAATATGGTCACTCATGCTCTCGTTACTTCCCGCTTGGACTACTGGAATGCTCTCTACATGGGGCTCCCCTTGAGGAGCACCCAGAGGCTCCAGCTGGTCCAGAATGCGGCCGCACGGGTGGTTATGGGAGCGACGTGGTGCTCCCATGTGACCCCCCCTCCTGCGCAAGCTGCACTGGCTCCCGGTGGTCTTCCGGGTGCGCTTCAAGGTTTTGGTTACCACCTTTAGAGCGCTCCATGGCATCGGACTGGGGTATTTACGAGACCGCCTTTTGCTACCAATAGCCTCTCACCAACCAGTACGCTCCCATAGAGAGGGGCTCCTCAGGGTGCCGTCGGCCAAACAGTGTCGACTGGTGGCCCCCAGGGGAAGAGCCTTCTCTGTGGGGGCACCTACCATCTGGAACGAGCTCCCCCCAGAGATACGGAGGATCCCGGACCTGCGCACATTTCGCCATGCTCTCAAAACTTTTCTATTTCAGCAGGCTAGCCTGGCCTAACTCTCCTCTTTTAATTTTTTTAATTCGTGATTTTATAAATTGGGTGTTTTAATTTGTGTCTTGGCCAAAATATTTAATAATTTTAAGGGATTTTTAATATTTGTATTGTCTGTATTTTATCTTGGCTGTTCACTGCCCTGAGTCCTTCGGGAGTAGGGCAGTATAGAAATTTGATTAATAAATAAATAATAAATAAATAAATAAATTTCCAGCTCGACAATTGAACCTCAGCAAATTTTCAGGGACTATGTTCTGCTCTCAGGAATTTATTTTAAAAGCATGGAAAGAGTTTTCTTAACTGGGATAGGTGATGGAAGTATGAAAAAAGGGAAAGAAACGGAAGACATTCTCTTCTCTAAGCAAAGGGAATGAGGAAATGTGCTTTACCATTTCTGATGGGTTGTTTTTTTGCTGCACGGACCATAAACCTCTTAAATAGTGATGACAGGCAAGCTCTGATGGAGAATTAATAACCTTTTAACTCAGCTTCGTTAATGAGTGAGGTTGTGGCAAATTTTAGACCTTTTAAGACACATTACATCAGCATTCATTGGTCATTAACCACAGGGGCTCAGAGTTGCTTTGTGAAAAGCAGCTTACACAAGAATGTGTTTCCAGTAAGAAGAGGTGGGAAAGGATGCTTCATTTGGGGACCATCTGGTGATCTTAACTGGAACATTAGCATATTTTCAACTTATCACAATAGGTGCAAATATGCTAATATACCAAGGAACATCACTGAGCAAATAATGGGGTTTGACAGGCAAAAATTGCCCTAAAAACAGTGGTGGAATTCAGCAAGTTCAGACCCTTTCAGGTGAACTGGTAGTTAAATTGCTGGTTGGCCCCACCCCTTCCTGCCCCGCCCAACTAGGAGTCCCCATGCACCCCATTTTCGTTCCCAGGTAAGTGCAGGAAGGCCTCCTAGGCCCAAAACAGCCCCCCCCACTGCCCATTTTTACTCCCAGGTGGGTTCAGGAGGCCGAGTGCTGCCTGTCACACCCCCTGGCCTCACCCACCATGGCCACGCCCAGCCAGCCAGTCATTAGGGCAGAAAACCGGTTATTAAATTATTTGAATCCCACCACTGCCTAAAAATAGCAGAGTACATCTCTCTTTCCTTGGACAGGACACCAATAGCAGTGATAATGCCACTACTCTTCAAGAGTATTTGTTTCATAGTTGCTTCATAGACAGTTGTGTAACTATCATCTTATCATTCAGACCTGAACAAGCATTATTAATTTTTCCCAATGAAATGTTCCTCCATTTCAATAGCAAAATATGTCCCTTATTTCTGGACCCAATTCCTCCTTGAAGCCATATAAGTCTATAGGGAAAAAAAAGACGGGTTAGATTAGGCTAAAGGCCCTTGTGGTTCAGCATTTTCTATTAAAAGCCACATTTGGGTTAGGGCATGAGGAAAAGGCTCTCTTCCACTGTTGCTCCCCAGCACCTAGAATTAAAGGTGTGCCACTTGTGACTTAGGACAGAAGTCTCCAACCTGGGCAACTTTAAGCCTGGAGGACTTCAACTCCCAGAATTCCTCAGCCAGCAACCGACTAGGGAATTCTGGGAGTTGAAGTCCTCCAGACTTAAAGATGCCAAGGTTGGAGACCTCTGACTTAGGAGGTAGTAGGTACACTGACAATCTAGAGATCAATAATTAGGCTCTTTCCAATTTTAAAACCATCAAAAAGAGAAAAAGGAAGAGGGGGAAGAAAACAATCTAGATATGAGTATGGAAAACAAGATATAAAACAAAAAACATGCACAGGTCCCTCAGACACAGTATTCAAGTTGTGATTGTAGAACATGCCCAGAACCTGATGTTTGGGAAATACAGGAGTTTCAATTTAACACATCTTTAGTAGGAGAGTAGAAAGATCAAGTGATCCTATAGTTCTTTCTTCCTTTTCTCTTTCCCAATTCCTTCTCCCTTGATCTTTGGTTTAATATAGAAGAGAATTATTTTGTATAACATTGAATCCTAATGAGGTGATGGATTTAGGGTTTGATGACCCAGAGAATCTCATTTCTAGCTAGCCTGCCACTGCCCCTTAAGACCCTTTCTTGTATCTCTAATGTAATGCCTGATTGAGATCTGGCAATGCAGTAGCCCAAAGAAGCAGTGAATAATATTCCTATTATTCCTAGGCATGTTCTATATATGAGATTTTGTTTTTAATGATGGGTGGAAATCAACAAATAGAAAAGGCCTTTTGAAACAGAAAAAGGCACTGGTTTGGATCGCTATCCTGTGATTCTAGTGAAATTAGTTCCCTCCCTTCTGCAATCCATACAGATTATGTATCCCATTAAATTAAAACAGGTTCCAGATTCCTAATAGTAGCTGCAAGTTGAGGCAAGACTCTTTCCATGAATTGTTCCACTGTAGATAAACCCAAGAAATAGGATGACTTTTGATTCAGGTTTGGGGGCTTGACAATTAGTGGAGTAATGGTTTTCCTTTTGCTCCCAAAAGACCCGATGAAAGGAGAATTCTTTATTGATCTGACTGCACACAAACACCTCCATACACTATTACATTCATAGGGTGACGTGGACAGAGGCTTTGGTCAAGGCAATCAAGTGCAGTATTTTTTTCCCCAGCTTCCAACAATGAAGAATGAGCTGCCTTGGGCTGTAGATTGCAGCTTTCATACCTTGGTCATTATTCTTTCTCTCCTCTGTGCCAAAAAAGCAAATGCTTCTGTGGTTTTGGTATCATTTTCAGTCAGCCATATAATCATGTATATTATTTTTCTTCTATTGCCTTCCCTCCTGGCTGCTTTTGCTGACAACCAAATACAATATTGTATATTGGGAAGAGAGGTGCAATGATAACTGTATGCTCAGACTAAATGTTGATAAAATTGCATTCAACATTTGTGTACATTTGGATGTACTGAAAACAAAGTTTACACCCAGGATGAAGACAGGTAGTCCTCAACTTACAACAGTTTGTCTAGTGACTGTTCTAAGTTACAATGCCACTGCAAAAAGTGACTTATGACCATTTTTCACACTTATGATCGTTGCAGCATCCCATGGTCACATGATTTACATTCGGATGCTTGGCAACTAACTCACATTTATGACTGTTGCGATGTCCTGGGGTCATGTGATCCCCTTTGGCAATCTTCCAACAAGCAAAATCAGTAGGGAAAACCAGATTCACTTAACAACCGTTACTATAATTTAACAACAGCAACAACAAATATGACAAGAAAAGTTGTAAAATGGGCCAAAACTCACTTAACGAATTTTTCACTTAGCAACATAAACATTGGGCTCAATTGTGGTCATAGGTTGAGGACTACCTGTATAATAAAAATTGGGAAATTGGGTATCTCTTGTTCAAAACTTGAAAACTTCATTTGATTGATGTACACCAAGGATACAAGGTTTAAAGAGCTAAAAGTGAGGGAAATGAGACATGCTGTATTTTATTGACATCAGGATTAGGTTTTATTCTGAAATATTTTTTTAAAAAAAATAATATTTTAGTAATATCATGAAACATTTATTGTGTCAAAGTAAGATTTGGGGTTTACTTTTTTCAAATACCATAAAATGCATAAAATTAAGAAATATTAGATAGGAATAAATTGGATTTGAATAGATACGAAGGGAATATGTATGTCACTGAAGTGTGATTGAATGTACAAAAAGTATATATGGAATATGCATGATATTATATTGTAATATACACGAAAGAAAAAATGCTAGAAAAGTATGTACCAGACAAGTCGCACTAAGTCTAATATTTTTAAGTTGTATATTTAATAAAATTATTTTTTTAAAAAATGCATAAAATAACAAATTGCTATTTGTTTGCTCATCCACAAAAATGTCCAGGGCAACAATATCTAACTCTTCCCTGGTTGCCCCACAACTTAGAAGACTTCTGTGTATTTCATACATTTAGACTTGTTAGATTTGTAGTGCTACCTAATCATCAAATACTCAAGGTAACATACAGGCCTGGATGCATCCACAAGCTAAGATAACAGCTGAGATTGTGGGATAAAAGCGCTGGCTTTTTTACATCCCCCTTAAAGGTTACATGGTTGATGCACATAAAGGGAGGTCAGGATTTTGATCCCACTGCTCTCATCTTGATGCTTTTGACACACACCTATTTCTCTTTTTTGTATGCAAGAAAAGTTTGAAATACAACCTGGCAAATACATAATGTTTTTAAAAAAAAAAACAAAAAAAAAACCTGTAACATTCAATTTCATCCCACATCCCAGCCAGGATCTGTGGAAAGCTAGTTTGTTCCATCCTTCCAGGAGAACAACATGATCAGATTCAGGCAGACATTGGCGGCAATGTTGTTCCAGAGAGCAGGAGCAGCAACAGAAAAGGAACCATTCCCAAAAGAAAAGGAAAATGACTTCATGCATACTTAGTCGTAAATTGATTTCTTCCAAAATGCCGCGCCATCCCAAATTGCAAAGATTAATAAATATGATAGTGAGGTCTCCCAACTGCATGTTATAATCCTTGCAATTATGCACAATTCAGATATAACAGTGGTATTTCTGGCCAGAGGAAATACCATTTCCAGCCAGCAAACCCTGCTTCAGAAATATTTGACAGGAAACTGTGCTTTTCTTTGATTCTTAGTTCAGTTCAATCTCTTGTTCCTGGAACCCTATCATAGCATCAAGCTCAAACACAGAATTGCCAATTTACAGCCCTAGAAATTTGAAAAATAACAAGGTTAGCTGCCACAGTGAGTAAGACGATTTTGAGTGATTTCAGTCCCATTGTCTGTATTTTGTTGCAATCCCTCCGTTCTTGCTCAACTTCACTTCAAACTATGTCAAGAAATTTGTTGCAAAACAAGAGACAGATGTACACAAATATATGCACAGAAAAATATGGAGTGTAGGAGTGGGGAAACACTAGTGATTTGTTTTCTATTTTGAAGGGAAGGGTTATTTTAACACCAAGGAAACCTGATGGGTGGGAAAAGGCACTTAGTTGTTGAACAGCTTGAAAGCACTGCAAGTGAGTGCTAATTGACTTGCCACTCTCGGTGCTCAACTATTGACCAGAAAGAGCAGAAACTTATTGGTTGATGGTTCTCTGACAGCTATACTCCTAAAAACATATAAACATGCTTATGCTCCCATCCTCTTAGTATTTGAAGGACTCAGGAAATAATCAAACCTTGTTAGATTTATCTTGGATGGATGAGAAGGCTTGGCAGATGGAAAATCTGGTCATCAGGAAGGGCCCTTGAATATAACTGTTATATTCATGTATGTATGTATGCATGCATGTATGTATGTATGTATTTTTATTCATTCATTCATTCATTCATTCATTCATTCATTCATTCATTCTACAAGTATTTATTTTAAAAGTGGTGATTTGATCCATGTTCTTTTTCTCCAAGGGAAAAATCATTTGGGGGAGTTCTGTCCAGAAGCACTAACAGAGAGGAAGTAGAATATGATTTTTGCCAATTCCTTCTTTCTCTGCAAATTGTACTATACTCCCCCATAGTTCCAACAAGCATGAGTGAGAGATTAAATGGAATCCGTAAAGGTTGTTTATTTCCTTCCTAACTTAAACACATACTTCAAAGATATATTAAAGAGAAATATAATATTATAGGTTGGTGTTTTGCATTGCCAACTTCCCATTTAGAAGAATTCTAATAAAATAAATTTGTAAGGTTTAGGGTTAGGGTTAAGGTAGGAAGTCTAAGGTCTTAAGAGACGTATCAACAGCTGCCATGTTCCTGCCTACTTCTGTTTTAGGATGTGTTCCTTTGCATTTCTCAATCAAATTATTTGTGCTTAGTTGCCTCTTACAATCTGAGATATATATATATATATATATATATATATATATATATATATATATATATATATATATATATATATATATATATATATATATATATATATATATATATATCTGGCATGTCTCTCACTTCATTCTGCATGAAGTGAGCCACACAGAGTTTTGGGTGCATATAAAGATGCACCCAAAACTCTGTGTGGCTCACTTCATGCAGAATGAAGTGAGAGACATGCCAGTCTTCTGAAGTACTGAAAGATTGGAAAAAGGAGACCTTTAGCCTAAGCACTATTGCACAACATTTTGGGTGGTTGATGGATTGCACTGTCCGCTATGTTATGCCCTTGAGATGGCTTTTCAAAATGGGTGGTTTTTTTCATGACCACAGCTGTAAAAATCCAGAGCCTCACAGAACATCTGACAGCTCCAGGCATTGAAACCCATCTGACCTAAGATTTCTTTTAAAAAAAATATAAAGATGGGATGCAGGGCTTTTTAAAGTTTTCAAATAATGTCAGCTTGTCACTTTTCAGAAACTTTCTAATTCTTTCCAGCTGTATATCAATCATCCCATTAACTCTTCTCTCCTGATCCCCCACTAAGTTATCCTGGGATTGGTTTATTCTGACTGAAACATTTTTGGCAAGGCTCAGAGGATAACGTATGCCTTGTAGATAGGCCATGATGTCATGCACACTCACTTATAGCTTTCAGCAAGACTGTTTGACAAAGAAACCCCTTCTTTCTTTGCCACAATTATCTAGCTATTAGAGTATATTATGCTAAAGACTTCTTATATTTTAAGAGTGATATCACTGCTTGCTTTAATGTCCAGTCCGTGGACCAATTTACACTCACTTCCTCTGACACTGTGTTAGTAGATTGGGGGCTTGGCTTCTGTAGCTAAGGATAAAGCAACTATTGAAAGGCAAAAGGAAAGCAATTGTAGTGAAGTTCACAAATAAGTGTGACTTAATACTGGGCATTATTACTGTTTGAAAAAAGCTGTTGTACAATATACCCACCTTTGTGTCATCTTTGTGGTTATAACCTGCTTCCATCACATAGCCATCTCATTTTTCCTGTTTTCTTGGTCTGCTTGACCTGACATTAACTTTGGCAGCAAATGAGTACAATCTCTGACTCCATTCATTGTGCTAAGCCATAATGTATTTAGCTATGTTTCAGCTCAGCGTGATTTGTACCCCACAGTTGTGGATTAGAAATGATTCCCACAGCTACTTCTGGGAAATTAAAATGGCTGCCAGCCTCCAAAAGAGCATTGTTTAGTATCAATGCTAGGGGATTAATCAGAAAATATAATGGCAATTATTCATTCTTTCAAGTCCTTCATCTCAGATTACCATTTCCAACATCACCAAAATATCACTTGTGAATGAAACACTAAAATAGGAGATGGGAGGACATTTTGGTTCGCACATTTTCAGTGCACAGCGAACCAGTGGTAAAATTATGTAAAACCCATGTCTGCCACTCTCCAAACTGTATCAAAAGTGAAATGGATGGATACCAGCAGAAATGGCAGAGGAATATATACAGAATTCCAAGTTGACCTATTTTTTCTTCAACCAAGTTACTTAGCTGTTTTCTTTTTCCAAAATTTGGGAGGTGAGTGGTGCACAGACAGACATTTTGCCAAATTCTGAAGCTCGGTACCATAGACTTATCAACCAAGTGAGTTGTATATTGTATGTACAATAGTCAGTGCCCTGTATTTTTATACCATTCTGGTTGTCTGGAAAATATTTATAAAAGTTGAAAAAGGAACTTGATCATTAGGGGAATCTAATTTCCGCTTACAGCCTACCCCAGTCTCAATCTTGAGTCTTTGGAGAAAGGCGGCATACAAGTTGAACAAATAAATAAATCAACTATATTTTGCACCATAGCCCTAACCTCGCTTTTGAATCTATAGTGCAGTGTTGCTATTCAATTCAGGCATTTTCAGGTATTTAAGGCAAGAAAAAAATAATACATAGCTAAGCTGTGCTTATATGTAGCCTAGGATAGGCTGTAACTTTCTCATTTGTTGTTCCTTTGGATGGAGCAATTTTTTCTCTAAATAATTGGGATGGATGATGATGATGATGATGATGATGATGATGATGATGATGATGATGATGATATAAGATCCAGTTCAGCAGTTAAGGCATCAACTAGAAACTAGGAGACTGTGAGTTCTAGTCCCACCTTAGTCATGAAAGTTGGCTTGGTGTCTTCTTGGGTCAGTCACTCTCTCCACCTGTGACAATAAACTTGGACAACAAACCAGTTGGTCAACTGCTATCACAACACTCAGTTGATCCAAATAAGTAGAGTCTGTACTTGTGGGAAAATGCTAGGATGAAAGAAAAAATGAGATAATACAGGAAACTCAAAAGTCTATTTGGATTTGTGAGAATTTGTTGTATTTTGGGTGCCAGGAAGGGTTTTTTGTTTTTTGTTTTTTGGTACCTTTTATGTTTTTTACCCTTTTTTAAAAAAATATTCTTTCTGAGCTGCCAGGTTTATGTTACATAAGATGGATGACTATACAAATCTTTTAAATAAAATTAATATTTATGCTATACAGGTGGTCCACAATTTATGACCACAGTTAGAACCATAACTTCTGTCACTAAACAATGAGGTCATTAAGTGAGTCATGTCCAATTTTATGACCTTTTTGGCACAATTATTGAACAAATCATATTAAGCAAATTTGTCTTCCCCCCTCCCTTGACTTGTTGGAAATGCCCCTGGGAAGATTGTAAATGGCAATCATGTGACCCCAGAACATTGCAACCCTTATAAATATATGCCAGTTGTCAAGAGCTCAAATTTTTATCATGTGACCATGGAGATGCTGCAGCAGTGATGGGGAGCCAGTCATAAGTCCCTTTTGTCAGTGCTGTTGCAATTTTGAATGATTGTTTCATGAATGGTGGTAAGTCAAGAACTACGGTAGTATTGGATCAAGATGAATTGCTTGTAAGCTACTTCAAGAGTGTTCTTCAACCACATAATAAGGCCCTATGGATTTTTTTGAACAAAGGTGTAGCACGGAATGCTAATTAACACATTGGATTTAAGCAGAGGATGTCTAACTGTTCTGCCCCATGACCCTTTGGATAAGGCAGTCACTTTCTTTCAATGGTTTAGAGTAAGGGGGAGGTCCAAAGGGCAGTGCCTGGACCTTCTGCATCAAGATGAGGAGAATTAATTCAGTGTCTATTACAGTTATGCAATCTTCCTATACATTTTCCCCCTCTGGGCTCCCATTAGGTATATTGGGCAACATTTCTCACCATTCACAGCTGATAATTGTGTTAGTGAGGGCTGATTTAATCCAAGTCATTCCAATGAGATGGAATGTAATAGTCTGGATGCATTCCAGATGAATAAGAGGGAGTTCAATTCAGATATTTTGTATGAGAGAAGGAGGATGAAGACACCCCCTCCCTAACAGCTCTCAGAGTATATGCTTGATGTAGATAGTAGAGTGCTTCAGTTTTGCAAGATTATGTCTGTAGATGTGGAACAATAAAGAAATCTGTTTGGAAGAATCGCCACCTGTCTTTTTTTAAAAGTTTTGGGGCCCTGACATTGGCGAACTCTAGGTTGTGGTAGTTTATCCTTTCATTCTTCATAATCTTCCTAGCTTCCAGTAATAACAAAGGTAATGATCCACAACCTGATCAAAGCAGTGATGTATAATGACCTCTACCTCTATTGTGGCAAATCTATAATATAATTAAAACCAAATATGTATAAAGTGAGCTCTGTTACAAATTGAATTTTTAAAAATTCCCCTTCCCTTCCCTCTCCTCTCAGCTCTTCCAGGCATCCATCGGATAGTAGCCAAGAGGTGATTGTTCCTGGACAGCTGCAAGTTCCCCCCATCCCAAATAGGTGACACCACCATTGATCTCACTTCTGCCACCTGCCCTCACACAACTGCAACTTCCACTGGCGGCAATAGATCTTTGGTTTTCAAACAAAACATTCAGGCCATAAGCAAATCAGAGCACAGGAAAGAATAGGAACCAAAAAAAGAAGCATCAGTCTTGACAAAGCACGCCTCCCACCCATCCAAATTCAAATATGACTTTGGACTTTTTCAAAGTGCACACATTAAACATCAAGCATGAATGGAAAACTGAGAGTATAGCCAGCTTTCCCCATCTGGCTGGGCTCATAAATTGCAACTGATTCCAGAATGCAACAAGATTATATTACCACTGTAAATATGTTGAACAAACAAACTTACATTTTGGGCAGAGAGCTTCCCTGGATGTTAACATTCTTTATTTTAGAATTTTTTCTCAAAAAATTGAAAACATTAAACTCTGCTTGTTTTCCTGATCTAGCATTATCAAACTTGTCAAACATATTGAAGCATATGGATGGAGTAAACAGTGAATCACCAACTGAGAGGACCAAAATGTGAAAAATCTCTATTTAGGAAATGATTACTGTAGTTTTGTGGGCTCCCCTGTTCTCTCTCAAGCTATACAATAGATTTGGAAAGATGCTATTTAAAAAAAAATGAATGGCTACAACTGTAAGTCAAGGAAGACTGAGGAGAACATCTCTAAAATATGAATTAGTCCCTGCTGTAAGAAAAGAATCATTTTTATCAGAGGGAGCCCAACACAGAAAGGTTTCAAAAACCAATCTGAGACAATCCTAGTTATATTTTTGTAAGAATACTACCTCAGAAAACATTTTATTTAGAATCGAGTACTGTCACTCATATTTGATTTTCAGTGGCATGATACAAAATCATTTTTTTTAAAGTAACCAATCATTTTAAATGACTGAAAATATATTTTTTTTCAAAATGACTGATTCTGTGAAATGACTGCAAATAATCTCCTAATTTGATGGGGTGGTATTTGTCACTCTCCACTATTACTGAATAGCCCTGTCTAGCTTTTCTATATCCTAATGCAAGAGACTGAAAATTCAGTAAAGAATATATTGGAACTTCAGGTTTTTTTCCTTCTGTTTGAAAAAGGGTAAACCGACCTATTTCCCCTATAATAAACAGAAACACTTAATTTAGGAACAGCTATTTAACATTTAGGTGGTAACCTTTGCAAGAGGGAGCAAGGTTTGACCAAATTGAAGACTTAAGCATTTGGAATGAATTTCATCTGAAACCTATTTTCAAGGCTGGTCATATTATTAACCTAAAGTCATAACAGGTGAACAATGCTCCATTCTTTCAAATAAGAAAAAGACCAGAGTGGACCAGATTAAATAAAATGCTTATAGCACAAGATAGAAATTGTACAATGAATTCTGCAGTAGGATGACCACATTACCTGATGTTGTACATTTAATCCAAATCAGAGAGTCATTGTAGTGATTGCTTAAAATGGAAGGAAACCTTAACATATTACTAGTCTCAATATTTCACTGTTCCCAAAAATGGATATTATTAAAGAATCATATGAGGAGAAGAAGTGAAGGTGGCAAATGAAATGTTACCTTATGTTTTATTGGCAGGAGTTCATATTTGAAAGAGCTTGCCTTCTTTTTTGTTTTAAACATTCATCAAAGGCAAATTTGAAATGAAAGATATGAAAAGTCCAGTTAGAATCCCATAATGTAAATTGGTGCAAGATTTAATTTCAATTCCATTGCCAATGGATTCAAAAGCAGGGCCAAGTTTCGGGTGGATCTTTTTTCCCTCCTCCCTACTTTTTTTTTAAAAAAAAAATTGGCAGAGTAACAGCTGTGACTAACAGGAGATGTGCAAAAGAGCCTTTGGGAAGAAATGCAGTGCAATCTCATTTTTCTGATACAATAGGCCTGTTCCTGTTCACTGCAGAGCTGTTCAGTTGAAGCAAAGTTTGGCAAGGGTTCTCCATTAGGCCCTGGTCCCCTTATGATAGCTTGCTCTTTGTACCTCATGCCAGCCATTTTAAAAAATGCCTTTTAAAAAATCTGATTAGCAGCAGGTACAGCCTGACCTTTATCTTCCTTTTCCTTGTTCCACTGTTTGGTTATATCCATTATGTGCTCTAGTTGTGAATGTCCCACATATAGGACTTATGGTCCATGCTCTAAAAGTCATATTGCTTCCTCAGAGACCAACTCACAATCAGCCCAAGAAACCAGAAAGCCTCCATCAGAAAGTAAGGACAAATTTCTAGGAGATTTGGGATCTGTAAAAGTAACCTTGGGGAACAGAAGAAAGACCACAGTCAGATAAAAGTACAGTAATACCACGCTTGGGCAGAAATATAATTTGAGAAAGCTTCAGACATGACCCTGCCTAGTTCTCTTTGAAGATAAAGAGGAGGGAGACACATTCAGACTTGCAAGGTTCTGTTATTGTAAGCTTATAATAAAAGTAGTATTAGCTCTGATGACTTTGTTTTCCTTGTCTGATCTACCTTGAAGGGCTGGCATCAACCTTGCAACTGTTAGCCAACTGTAACTGTTACTGCTGCAATACAAGCAACAGTGTGTAGCATTTGAGAAATTTTTGACAGTAACTTTGAATTAAACCTGTGGAGACATCAGCTTTTTAAAAGATCTCTTAACATTCTTTAGTGTGTTGTGGGAGATACAGTATATTTGTAAATCATGCTGTTTTTAAGGTATGAACATTTGGGATTGTTCTGTTTTTGATTTGTCTGTAAGCTAAAGATAATGCCATTGTCATTTATAGATGACCTTTGAAAAGGCTGACATTTATAAAGAGTTGTTATAAACTATGCACCAAGCCTATTTTCCTGTTTTCATTTGTGAGACATACAGACAACCAATTATTTCTTTTCTAGCAGACAATGTGGTCTCCATCCTAACCTGCACAGGGGAGAGGTATATGGAGAGAGAAGAGGGAGAAAAGAGCCTGAGAAATTACTACAGTGGGAAATGTGCCAAATTGGGAACAAATAGGTTTTATAACATAAAGTGGCTATTTCTCACTCACTCTGACCCATTTTCCATTTGAACAAAATAAATAAATAGATGATGCTATAAAAAATGATCACACACAAATTCTTTTAAAAAGAATTTATTGAACTGGTGTGGTGCTTTGAAAAGGCTTCTATATCTGTGAGATCTGACTGGCTCTGTTTTTTCAATTATGTAATGTGTTATTAATAACAGCTACAAAATAATTTATATTAATCCACTGGTGTTTTGGTCTATGTCACTGCCAGGGGCAAAGAGAACAACATGGCTTTGTTACGCCTTCTGAATGACACCAGTAACTAAAGCATCCTTTCTTTCAGGTAGTTGAACATTTGGACTGAGCATTCCAAATACCAATTTTCTAATTAAAGGCCAGCTGTCCTGCTTCCAAAGATGCAAAATTCATGGGTAGGTTAAAAAACACTGGAATGAGTCCAGCTTTACTGGCTCTGGCTGGGAGGGCAAGTTCCCACCCACATCAAAAGTTGCATCCCAATGTCTCAGTGTGGCTCAGCTGGACTCTATATTGCCCATACCAATTAAAGAGATTATTTCTCTTGCTTGTATTTGGATTCTAATAATTTAAAGCATCTGTTATATACAGGTGAAACTCGAAAAATTAGAATATCGTGCAAAAGTTCATTTATTTCAGTAATGCAACTTAAAAGGTGAAACTAATCTATGAGATAGACTCTTTACATGCAAAGCAAGATAGTTCAAGCCTTGATTTGTCATAATTTTGATGATTATGGCTTACAGCTCATGAAAACCCCAAATTCACAATCTCAGAAAATTAGAATATTACATGAAATCAATAAAACAAGGATTGTACATAGAACAATATTGGACCTCTGAAAAGTATAAGCATGCATATGTACTCAGTACTTGGTTTGAGCCCCTTTTGCATCAATTACTGCCTCAATGCGGCGTGGCATGGATGCTATCAGCCTGTGGCACTGCTGAGGTGTTATGGAAGACTAGGATGCTTCAATAGCGGCCTTCAGCTCTTCTGCATTGTTCAGTCTCATGTCTCTCATCTTTCTCTTGGCAATGCCCCATAGATTCTCTATGGGGTTCAGGTCAGGCGAGTTTGCTGGCCAATCAAGCACAATAATTCCATGGTCATTGAACCAGGTTTTGGTACTTTTGGCAGTGTGGGCAGGTGCCAAGTCCTGCTGGAAAATGAAGTCAGCATCCCTATAAAGCTCGCCTGCGTAAGGAAGCATGAAGTGCTCCAAAATCTCCTGGTAGATGGCTGTGTTGATCCTGGACTTAATGAAGCACAGTGGACCAACACCAGCAGATGACATGGCTCCCCAAATCAACAGACTGTGGAAACTTCACATTGGACTTCAAGCATCTTGCAATGTGTGCCTCTCCATTCTTCCTCCACACTCTGGGTCCTTGGTTTCCAAATGAGATGCAAACGTTGCTCTCATCAGAAAAGAGGACTTTGGACCACTGAGCAACAGACCAGTTCTTTTTTTCTTTAGCCAAGGTAAGACGCTTCTGACGTTTGTTGTTCAGGAGCAGCTTGACAAGAGGAATATGACATTTGAAGCCCATGTCCAGGATCCATCTGTATGTGGTGGCTCTTGATGCACTGACTCCAGCCTCAGTCCATTCCTTTTGAAAGTCCCCAACACTTTTGAATGGCCTTTTCCTGACAATCCTCTCCAGGCTGCGGTCATCCCTGCTGCTTGTGCACCTTTTTCTTCCACACTTTTCCCTTCCACATAACTTTCTATTAATGTGCTTTGATACAGCACTTTGGGAACATCCAACTTCTTTTGCAATTACCTTTTGAGGCTTTCCCTCCTTATGGAGGGTGTCAATGATGGTTTTCTGCACAACTATCAGGTCAGCAGTCTTTCCCATGATTGTGATTCCTACTGAACCAGACTGAGAGACCATTTAAAGGCTCAGGAACCCTTTGCATGTGTTATGGCTTACTTAACTGATTAGAGTGGGACACTTTGAGCCTAGAATATTGAACCTTTTCACAATATTCTAATTTTCTGAGATTGTGAATTTGGGATTTTCATGAGCTGTAAGCCACAATCATCAAAATTATGACAAATCAAGGCTTGAACTATTTCGCTTTGCATGTAATGAGTCTATCTCATATATTCACCTTTTAAGTTCCATTACTGAAATAAATGAACTTTTGCATGATACTCTAATTTTTCACGTTTCACCTGTATATATTATCAGACCAACAAATATTTAGCATGTTCTACAGGCAGCCATTTTAGATGTGCCAAACCTAAGTTGTAGCACTAGTTATACATTTTCCTAAAGGATCAAAAATAAGGTTGTGACTGTATTAAATGTAGACTGATTACTGCAGCAGATTCATAAATATTTTTCAAAGAGTCTGACGTTTTCAGCTAAGTGCTAGCCTCACTTTAAAGCAGGCATCAAAGATCAGCCCACATGTCTCTCCGAGTGTATCATTTCACAAGTTGCTAAGGTTAGAACAAGATACGCACATTTATAGTTTTAGTAAACATTTCACTATCTAAATTGAATTCCGAAAGCTCACCTCTTGGTTTGACCAATATCTGAAGTCAGTTAGGGCCTTTTCCAAAATGGCACCCAAATGAAGGAAACTTCTTGGGATGATAGTTTTTCTGTTGACTTTGGTTTTCAGGGTACCTAACATTCATTTGTGCTTACAGATAGTTTCATCAGCTGCTGCTTTTATGTATCCTTATTTGGATTTCAGAGGCTTCCTATTGCTTTTTACTGCAGGTTTTTCTGCTATTTTGGAGTTTGCTTGAAAAGGCAAGACACCAGTGAAACAAATACATTTGCCACTAAGTAGTTTATTGATGGTTGTGATGCTCTAAATTATTATTCTTTTGTTAAAGCCAGCGTACCTTACTCTTCTTTTCATTCACTGTGTTATTAATGTTATTTTGTTTTCTTGTGTGCCCTCCTGGTTTGTTGATCACAAACAGATGATTGTCAGAATTGAATCCATTTGTTCAGTCCAATCATTTATTTATTTATTTATTTTATTTTATTAGATTTCTATACCGCCCCACTCCCGAAGGACTCAGGGCGGTGCACAGCCAAACAATAAAAACACATACATACAAACACATGCATACAAAATTTAAAAATAGAATAAAACCAAATTAAATAATTTTGGCCCCGACAAATTTAAAACCCCAAACTTTTAAAACCAATTTAAAATTGAATATATTAAATACTAAAAGATATTTAAAAATTTAAAAATCTTTTATAAAAGAGGGGGAAAAATTAGGCCAGGCCGGCCTGGTGAAATAGTAAGGTCTTTAAGGCGCGGCGGAAGGTACACAGATCCAGGATCCTCCGTATCTGTGGGGGGAGCTTGTTCCAGATAGTAGGCGCCCCCACAGAGAAGGCTCTCCCCCTGGGGGCCTCCAGTCGGCATTGTTTGGCTGATGGCACCCAGAGGAGCCCCTCTCTATGGGAGCGTACCGGCCGGTGGGAGGCTATTGGTGGTAGTAGGCGGTCCCGCAAGTACCCAGGTCCTAAGCCATGGAGCGCTTTAAAGGTGGTAACCAGAACCTTGAAGCGCACCCGGAAGACCACCGGGAGTCAGTGCAGCTCGCGCAGGAGAGGTGTTACATGGGAACGCCATGTCGCTCCCATTACCACCCATGCGGCCGCACTCTGCACCAGTTGGAGCCCCCGGGTGCTCCTCAAGGGGAGCCCCATGTAGAGAGCGTTGCAATAGTCCAGGCGGGAGGTGACAAGGGCATGATGAAAAATCCTCCCGGACACGGCCATCAAGTGCTCTTCTAAAGACAGCCGTGAATCCAGGAGGACGCCCAAGTTGCGAGCCCTCTTCGTGGGGGCCAATGATTCGCCCCCAATAGTCAGTGATGGCGTCAACTGACTATATCGGGACGTCGGAAACCACAGCCACTCGGTCTTGGATGGGTTGAGCCTGAGCCTGTTCTTCCCCATCCAGATCCGTACAGCCTCCAGGCACCAGGACACCACTTCAAGGGCATCGTTGGGGTGATCCGGGGTGGAGATGTACAGCTGGGTGTCGTCAGCGTAGTGATGGTACTCCACCCCGAAACCACGGATGATCTTGCCCAGCGGCTTCACATAAATGTTGAACAGGAGAGGTGAGAGGACCGACCCTTGTGGCACCCCACATATGAGGGGCCTTGGGGTCGACCTCTATCCCCCTGTCAACACAGACTGCGACCGGTCAGAGAGAAAGGAGGAGAACCACCACAACACTGTGCCTCCCACCCCCAACTCTTCCAACCGGTGCAGCATGATACCATGGTCGATGGTATCAAAAGCCGCTGAGAGATCTAACAGGACCAGGACAGAGGAGCACCCCCTGTCCCGAGCCCTCCAGAGATCATCAACGAACGCGACCAATGTCGTTTCCGTGCTGTACCCGGGCCTGAAGCCTGACTGGAATGGATCCAGATACGTCGTTTCATCCAGGTGCTAGGGGAGCTGTTGCGCGACCACACTCTCAACAACCTTCGCCACAAAGCAAAGGTTGGAGACCGGACGATAATTTACCAACATTGCCGGGTCCAGGGAAGGCTTCTTGAGGAGAGGCCTCACCACCGCCTCTTTCAAGGCGGCGGAAAAGTCACCCTCACCCAACGAAGCATTTATAATCCCCTGGAACCAGCCTCGTGTCACTTCCCGGGAAGCCAGTAGTAACCAGGAAGGACACGGGTCCAATAAACAAGTGGTCGTGTTCAGTCTACCCAGAATCCTGTCCACGTCCTCAGGGGTCACAGGATCAAACTCATCCCAGATAACATTCTCAAGACCTGCCCCTGTCTCTCCCCCTGAGACTACCCAGTCGGAGTCCAAATCTTCCCGAATCTGAGTGATTTTGTCATACAGATACTGAACAAAATCTTCGGCTCTACCCTCCAAGGGGTCCTCCCGCGCTTCCTGGTGGAGCAGGGAGTGGGTCACCCTAAAGAGGGCAGCCAGGCGATTATCTGATGATGCAATAAGAGCAGCAAAATAACTACATTCCGCTGCTTTTATCGCCACTAAGTAATTCCTAATGTGGGATCTTACTAGTGTCCGGTCAGATTCAGAAAGACTGGCCCTCCAACTACTGTCTAGGCGTCTTTTCCGGTGCTTCAACTCCCTCAGCTCCTCGGTAAACCAAGGAGCCAATTGAGATCAGTGCCAGGTCGGAGGCCGCAAAGGCACAACCCGATCCAGAGCACCAGCAGCCGCCCTATCCCAGGCGGCTACCAGGTCTCCAGTCGAGGCATGTGCCAGAACCTCAGGAAATGGCCCAAGCTCCATCTGGAATCTGACAGGTTCCATCAGGCGCCTGGGGCGGAACCATCTTACCGGCTCCACCTCCCTGCGCGGGGTGCAGCGGTTCGAAAGTTGAGACAAAGGAGAGAGTGATCTGACCATGACAAGGGTTCAGTAACTATATCCCCTATATCAAGATCCCTCAACCACTGTCCAGAGACAAAAACCAGATCCAGCGTGTTTCCCCCTGTGTGGGTAGGGCCATGAATTAACTGGGTCAGGTCCATAGCTGTCATGGAAGCCATGAACTCCCGAGCCATCTCCGACGTCTCACCCACAGACGGCAGGTTGAAATCCCCCATGACCATAAACCTAGGGGTATCAACCGCCACCGTGGCGATGACGTTGAGTAGCTCGGGCAGGGCTGTTGCCACGTGGCAGGGAGCCAGGTACGTGATCAGCAAACCCATCTGAATCCCATGACCCCATTTCACAAAAAGGGATTCACAGCCGGCCGTCTGAGGAACAGTGGCCTCCCTCGGTCTCAGACCTTCTTTAATGATAACCGCTACCCCCCCTCCCCTCCCCTGTGACCTCGGCTGATGGAATGCTTGGAAACCTGGCAGGCACATTTCAACGAGGGAACCCCCCTCTCCTGGCCCAATCAGGTCTCCGTAATACCTGCCAGGTCCGCACCCCCCTCCTGAACAAGATCACAGATGAGGGGGGCTTTATTTACTACGGACCTGGCATTGCACAGCATCAGCCGAAGGCCTGGGTCCTGAGGGTCTATGCAACCTGAGGAGCGAGTAGAGCCTTGGGGGCCGGAGCATGCCACCGCTCGTAGACAGCAAGTGCACACTCCCCTAACACGATATGGCCCCCTGCTCCCGCCATATCTACCCTTCCCACCTACAGTACTGATGTTCAAAAAACTATCCGGACAAGCTCTAACCTCCCCCTCGATCCCAGGTCCCCCACCCCCCACGCCATGCTTCACTGCCAGACCCGACCCTCCCCCTTGTGGGTTATCCCCCATACCCACAGCCCGAATTCCAATCCGACCCTCCCCCTCCCTGGGACCCCTTCAAAATTTGACTAAAAATTTCGTTAGAAAATTTCGTTAGAAAACCCCTCAATCCCCTCGTTTTCACATGCCATCATCTAGAATAGAATAGAATAACAGAGTTGGACGGGACCTTGGAGGTCTTCTAAGCAGGAAACCCTACACCACTTCAGACAAATGGTTACCCAACATCTTCTTAAAAATTTCCAGTGTTGGGGCATTCACAACTTCTGCAGGCAAGTTGTTCCACTTATTAATTGTTCTGTCAGGAAATTTCTCCTTAGTTCTAAATTGCTTCTCTCCTTGATTAGTTTCCACCCATTGCTTCTTGTTCTACCCTCAGGTGCTTTGAAGAATAGTTAACTTTGACTAGAGAAAACCTACTATAAAGCCTCATCTCCTCGTGGAGGTCTGTTTGACATAAATTAGATGGCTGGCCTTCTCAATAGAAATCCTTGCCTTCTGGCACACTTTTCCCTTAGAAGTACCTGCAGAATTTTGGAAAAGGGTTAAACTTCTTTTCTGATCTTTCAATGCTGTTTTGATTTCAGGTAACTAACAATGATCACCTGTCTTGAGTTTTCTTTACTGTTCATGTTTGGGCGGGTTTTTTGTGATTAAACAACCACCAATAAATTATTCAGTGGCAAATATATTTCACTTGTGCCTTGCCTTTTTCAACAAACTCAAAACCTTTTACCTTTGCTTTGATTTACATTATTATTAGTGTAATGTCAAAACCCAAACAATTGTGCCTAATGAATAATCTGCAGTTTAGTTATCCAGGGTAAATGAATGATGCAAATAAAGCCTCTAGCAAACTGTATGGTCAAAAGAGCATGAATCTGAGAAGCAAACTTGTAAGCTTTTTTGTTTCTCCTTTGGGGGGAGGGGGCTTCTTCATTGGATATCACTTCATAATTTGTAGTACTGTACAGAGTTACAGCCCCTTCAATGGGCACTTGAGCTTCCTGTATTCACACTGAAATGCCACATGCATCAAAGCACCCATTGTGGCATCCACTTGCAAACACTGGATATACACTCCGGGCCATCCTGCAGGAGTTGCTCACACCTGAATTAGTTATAAGGAAAACACACCAAGCTCCCAGTTCAACTTACACTTTGCTGCAGATTGCCACAAGGGAGAAGGAGAACAAGCAACATTTCCTGCAGCATCAGGCAAATGAGAGCATTTGACTCCCAGCCGCTGGATTTTGCGGAGGCGTTTTTCTTTTAATTGAGTCAACTATTGTTTACTCAGTGTCACCTCTTCCTTCCCTTTTAAGTGTTCAACCCACTTTAATTAAGAGGGATAAAACCAGGATATTTCATCTTGCCAAGGAGGCAGGCCTGAAACACAGCTGGGGTGTCTTGCCTTAATACCACACCACACTGCTTGGGACAATCAATTGCCATCATTCATCCTTACTTTACAGCACAATATCCAAGTAGGCAGGTTAAAAATAGCTTGACAATGACAATCCCTCTGGGCTGCGCACAAGTCGATCCAACACACTCGCGTTAGCTTCTGGGACATTCATTCTGGTTCAACCTCCCTGAAACACAAAGTCATGGCAAAAACCCCTAAGCTTTGGCAAGCGAATTAAATTTGGGACCTTCTGGAGGCCAAGATGGGCCTTTGCTCAATGTCTACAGAGAGTGTCCTGAATGATGACAGCCAAGCAGGAAGCACTGATTGAAATCCAGCTGTTACAGGAGTCACAAGCAAACAAAAATTTGTATTTCTTTCAGGTTATAAGCATGACAGTCACCCCAGCCTGTGATATCCAGAGGGCTCATGGTAGATGTAACAGCAATTTTACAAGGTTGTTTTTGAAGGTGACAGACTTTGAGCAATAACAAATAAAGCTATATAACTCAGGAAGCAGCACAAAATGCCACTGGCAGTGTTAAGTTCTGCTTTTCAATCAAGGGCTCCTCACCCCTCAGTAGCATGTAAGTCATGTTTGTATTAGCCGATGACACTCTGCAATATCTTCACTTTTCAAGTGACGCCAAAGAGGCTGTGGAAGTCCTGAATTGTGGTCTGGATTTAGCAATGATTTGAATGTGAAGTACCAAATGGAATCTCAGTCCAGATAATGCAGAGCTCTGGTTGGTTGGTGGGCATTTGACTTTGGATTCACCATGCACCATTCATATTCACCCCTGTGAATATTCACCCCAGGTATGCAGTTTGAACTTCATTCAGGACTGACCTGTTTTGTTCTAATGCTGGCTATGGTCAGGTACTGCTCTAGCCAATTTGGCTTCTGCTCCACTTGCTTCTTCCTTGGAAAGAATGGATTGGGCCACCAAGATGAACTTCTTCTTTTTCTTCTTTTTTTACATCTTGGCATTCTTGCCACGTGTTCTCTAAGGAACTGCCTTTGACCAATATTCAGAAACTGCAACATGCAAGAAATATGCCAACTAGAAGGCTTTCTGTTTAATGAATGCCAGTCTTACATCACTTTAACCATCTCTAATTTGTTTAGGGATCCAATTCAGGATCTTTAGTGTTATTTATGAATCCCTAAACGAATTGTACAAAATGACTTCTATACTTCATAGCTGATTTCACTAAATTTCCTAAGGAGGGAGACTAGGATTCTTTTTGTGACAGTACCCTAATTATAGAAACCACACACACACACACACACACACACACACACACACACACACTCCAGAGATTAGATTAGCGCCTTCAATGTTTAGGTTTTGGCAGATGGTAAAGTGAGTATTTAGCATCTAGCATTTTCTAGTGGCCAATGTGGGGATTAAATCTGAGTTTCTTCTCTTGCAAGTCACATTGCTCTGCCTTTAATTTTTATTGATCTTGTTCACATTCTTTTCATGTTTGTTCTGTGTAGCTTTTATTGTCTTAAACTGATTTCTAAAGATTGTAATTAATTTATTAAATTTACTCTTGACCAGATAGCATTTGTGTATACAACTTCTCCTGCTACAGCTGCTGCCACCCCTTTTGTTTTTCTTTCTTTATTACTACTTCCAAATCTCTAATAACCAATGTTTATCATTTGGGGTGAATGGCAAATAAAGCAATGATTTCAGCTTGGAGAAAAAAATCTACAACTGTTACCTTTTGATGATTTCTGCTATTGTTGCTGTTACTTATTTACTTTCCAATCCCATATTAATTTGGAACAAAGGTTCATCAGGGCATGGCTAATGCCAATGTCTCTTAAAGTCCAATTAGTGGAATCTTGGGCAAGATCCAGCCATCCTTGAAAGTGGCACATTGAATTTTTGGCATATTTGCCTCAATGTGCTGTTTGTCTGCAAATAAGCATGTAAATTAGAGGACCTGAACCAAAACTAAGCTGGAAGGACTATCTATCTAGGCTATAGGACTTGGACACTCACAGAGGCAAAGTATTTGTGCTTTTGTGTATTTGCATCCAAAAATACTTTAAGAAGAATTGGACAGTTTCTTCTCTCCATGAGAATGTCAACTTGGTTCAAAGGGCATTCTCCACAAACAAGGATGGGCCCTTATTTCTGGCAGTCAAAATAAGATTTTCAGTTGCAGACTGCATGTTTACTTCCAATGTCATTATATCAGATCCTTAGCCAGCTTTGTCCCCATATTAACCATATCTTTCCATTTCCAATCAATGGAAATTATTAGCAGAGAACTGGAGATGGGGCAAGGAAAGAGACAACCAGTCCTCTTTGGACTCATGATTAGAGATGTTCCTAGTGTTTGTGTACCTGTCTGTTCCTAGTTTTTGGCTACCTGTCTTAGAAACAGAGAAAATATAAAGGAGCAATGGGCAGATTGGCTGCTACCCATTGGTGGCTGAATGCTAAGGCAATTGTATATGAGCAAAGATTAGCACTTTGGACTTCTCCATTTACCTTGGCAACTCCAATGAATCCATAATTTCATGACACAGTCACCACTTCTCCCCAGCACCTTTTGATCTTTCCAATTTTTTATTAGAATAACACTCTCAAACCCAACTCTGTGCCACTACACTATTGAGATCTGTAAAATCTCTCAAGCTTTCCCACCCATTCTCTTGAAAACAGGATTGTGGGCATGACCAGAAGTTTTTTTGGGATGGGCTGGGAAGTGCAGACACCACTTCCTATATTCTCATTACTCATGTCTGGAGTGACACCTAAGCCCAATAAGTAAATAATTGGCCTCCAGAGCAACCACTATATTTCAAGATTTACCCATCCCATTATCCCTTTCCATCTACACTCTTTCTCCTTCTAATTGTTGAAATCAACAGCTCTCCAAGACTTCAGACTTCCAGACAGGTAGAGAAAAAGAATGGGGCAGGCAGCGAAGAGGGGGTACTATTTGAGAGGCTTTATCTTTAGATGCAGCAGTGCAACTCTTCTTCACTGCAGCATTCTGAAAATAATGAGAAAGGTCAGCCTAGGCTTTGGTTGAATGGTTGCAAGTTGCCTTGCATCTGTCAGCTTCAGTAACTCATTCTCCTTCTTCCCCAGTCAAGTCACTGTTTGTTTTGGTTATCCAGCCTTGTAGGACTTAGTAACTTGGATAAGCATGGCAAGGTCTGTCTGCCTCCCCTCTGAGGCTATATCTGCTCCAGTGTCTCATCTGCCTGTGTCTGATCATGTTATCTAAATTAGAATCTCTTGGCACTGCTCAGTTAATTTTATTTTAAAAATTGTATACACAGATTTACAACTGGGAGCCACCTCCCCATATGTTTCTTCATTTCACATTACTTTACAATTTGCTAAATGTCCAAGTGGGATGTGGGAGTAGAGGCAAACAGCCCAACCTACAGAAGCCCAAGCATAATCATGACATTATGGAATTTTAGTAACTCAGTAGCAGGGAAATGATCTACATTAATGAAAGCTTGGACAGCTTGGAAGCTAGGTAGAATCTTTTTTTTCCCTCCTCCTCCTCCTCCCCCTCCCCACTCCTCCTCCTCCATTCTTCCCCCTCCTTCTCCTCCTATCACAAGACAGAATGCCAATCATAGAGTATGGACAGAACAGTAACATAATTAGAAACAGATAAAGATGACTTATTTTCAGTTCAGTTTCAGTTGAATAATCCATGCAAGGTGTTTTGATTTGGTTTGGTTTGGTTTGGTTTGGTTTTGCAGCATTACAGAAGTGGTTTACCTTTGGGGACATTTTTTTTTTTAAATTCCCCATCTCACTGATAGCTCTAGAATTCACAAGTGATTTTTCAGGCAAATATAAACCAGGGCATTAGGAATCCCATGAACAAATTGTGCAGTTACTTAAGAGGTATAGGAGACCACCTGGTCTCACAGCAATAATGAAATAAAGAATGCTTTGTGATGTAAATGCTCATTTCATATTCATGGAATATGAGGCATATGATTCAGAGACTTGGATCAACTCAATGATACACTAAACTGATACACTGATAAATTCATAGCTCTTGGGGACAGGCAATTAATTCTTCCCTTAGGTCTTGCCAATGAAAATTACTCTTCACCTAAGATGTTATATACCGGTATGTATTATGGGGAGATAGCAATTCTTGTTTTCCTTGGTGAATAACTTCTTATGCTTATTCTGGCACATGCTGTTCCCGGTTACAAGTTCCTAGCTCCTTATTCAAAATAGCATAAATAAATAGCATAAATAAAATTAATATCTGTGTAATAATGCTGCACTTAAAATTAAGCATAGCATTATCTTGCATCATATATCTTCACAATGTATATAGTTTGCACTTCTAAACAAAACAATGATTTGCTTGAATAAAAATAGTTATTTTCTGTAACCTACTGCACTGAAGACAGTTACAAGTCACTGCTTTTTTAAAAAAATTCCCTCCTCCTCACTCTATTTCCCCCTTTCTCTTTCCCATTGTCTTTATTTTCATTTGTATTTTATATTAAGAAAAAAACAATTATAAAAAACATTTTCATGCAGAAAAGCCTCTCATAGTGCCTGAGAACCATGTAGGAAAATGAACACAAAAGGCAATTGGGGTATGCATTATTTCAGATAGAAAGTCGGTTTGGTCTAGCAATTAAGGCGTAATGCTAAAAACCAGGAGATTGGGAGTTCTAGTGCCTCCTCTGGCACAAAACTAGCTAGGTGAGCTTGGGCCAGTCACTTGGGAAAGAAGGCATAGGCAAACCACTCCTGAAATGTCACCTGGAAAACTATAGGGATTTGCCTAGGCCAGGGGTCAGCAACCCACGGCTCTGGAACCACATATGGCTCTTGTATGCCTCTGCTGTGGCTCCCTGTTGCTAGTCAGTGCCACAATTTTGAAAGGAGCTTCTGGTTAGGGGGTGAAAGCATGGCATGCCAGAAGGAGACTCTATGGTAAGGGGTGGGTTTTCTGGTTGGCTGCACAATTGATAGGGCTTTTTGTTAGGACAGGTAGAAGGAAAAGGACACCGCACTAGGAGGAGACTCTATGGTGGGGAACCGGACTTCCAGTCGGCTCCAGAATTGAACAGGGGGCTTCCAGTTAGGACCTTTGTGGCTTTTTGAGGGTTTAAGGTTGCTGACACCTGGCCTGGGCAGTTGCCAGGAGTCAAAACTAATTTGAAAACACACTAAAACCTTCAGATGACTCACAAAGAATGGATTGTGGAAACTAAAATTTTTAAGTCTTCAGCTTCAAAGGGTGTCATTGTTTCACTCTGAGATCTTAGAGAAGACATGATCTTTTATCTGTATTCCCAGTAAAATAAAACAAGCGGGATAGCTGTGTGGATGAAGATTTAGCCTAGTTCTCTTAGGCCACATCTCTCTACTTACACTTCAAAAATGCCCATGGGACACAGTCACAAAATGACCATTGATCTTCTTAGGTATAAAGTGGGACTGGTTATGCACATTCATTTCTGCCTCTCATATATCCCTGGCAATTCTTCCACACATGTCTCCCGGCCTCCAGGCCAGTCTAATATTGGAGTCTTTAGGGAAATGCCTGCTTTCATGCAATCAGTCAGGAAGGAAAATAAATAGAAAGCTGTAAGAAGAGGCACTTCCCAGACAAAGTCCAGGCCAAGCTTGATTCGAACATGGAGGAGGAGGGACTGAATATCTTTTTCTGATAGGGTTTTAATAGACACATTACACAGGAACCTGGTGTAAATATTCTCAACATTGAAACCGTTCCAACTCATCTCCAGCCCCACACACATTATTATCATCTTGATTTACAGCTGTCTGGATTTCACTTGACGTGATAGTATTTTATCAGTTCAGGGAACTCATGTAGATAAATGGCTCAGCTTCAGAGAGGTAAACACATGTCAGTCCATGACAATTATTTCTTTCATTAAGGATGAAAGTGATGGATGTGATCCCAATGGTTCAGTTTTGGGGGTAGGGACAAGTTTTTTTGTTTTTTTTATCATCTAGATAGGAGAAACCAGATTAGTGTTCAGTTTTAAGATGCCCCTCTGTGTTGTGTTTATTCTCTTCTACAGGTAAGGATCCAGAGAGTCAAGTAGATGGCTTCATACTTCATAGTAAACCATAATCTGATTTGCTGGGTTCTGCTTTAGTTGATTCTGTGAACCCAGATAGGGTGATCTGTCAAACTTAGTTTATCCTGAAAAAACCAACCATCATTCATAACCATGATTAATCAAAACATTGTTCAATGCAGGGTGTGGAGTCAATGTTAATGGAAAACTAACAAAACCCCATGAGATACAAAAAAGGAACAAGACAAGGATGCCAATTGTCTCTGCTCCTGTTTATTTTAATGCTTGAAATACTGAATAGGGATATAAGACATGAGAGAATGATAAAAGTAAAGGTCAAAAGAAAAAGTTAAGGACATTTCTGATGACTTGTGTTAGTTTTGGAGGGTCCATTATTCTATAGAATAAAAATATTAATGGGAATTTTTTTAAAAAAATCAAATAATTTAGTGTACTAACAAGTTTTATTAAGATTAATAATCAGAAGATAAAAATGTTAACAGAAATGTAAAAATAGAGGATCAAACAGAACTGATGAAGAAAAAGCAGTTTTAAGATTGAGGAAAAAGTAAAATATTTGGGTAACATTCTAACAAATATAAATTGTATGTTATTTCAAAATAATCGTTTTAACCTACAAAATGAATTTAAAAAGACCACGTTAAAATGGAAGAAACTACAATTTTCTTCTCTGGGGAGAATTTCTAGGATAAAGAAGAATGTTCTTCTTAGAACGATATTCTTGTTTCAGCCAATACCTGTTTTGACAAACTGATATACATTAAACAATGGGAAAAAGATACATCTAAGTTTGAATGGCAAAGGAAAAGACATGAGTTAAGAGAGGGTTTGAAGGCCAGCGTGCAACCCAGACAGCATGAGTTGAAATTGGATGGAACAGAAAACACCACTTTTGATAATTTTCAAATCAGAAAACACAGGTGAAGGTTGCATGGATGATGGCTGGACATTCGCTGACAATGACACCAGATATTTCTGCCTTCCAAAATGATGGCCAGCTCATGCTTACACTGGGATAAGTTGGAAGAGTAGATCTGCCTTCTGTCTTCTCATCTTGTATAGTATTGGAGGCTGTGCCTAAAAAGAGTTTATTTCTACTATAAGGAAACAACAGAGTGGAATGAGTGGGAAGAGGGAAAGATTGATAAGCCTAGTTAACGATTTCTTCCAAAAAATATTAACCAGTCAAGAATTGAGAGTTTCCATACAGTCTGAAATCTTTTACTCGTTCTTTCACACTTCTCAAAAAGAACTTCAATCAAATTAAAGTCATCCACATTCTTGTAAATTTCCATGTAAGAGTACAAAAGACCTCTTATTCAGTACAGTGGAACCTGAAGCTTGTATATATAAATGAATTATCACACTTGAATGGCATTGCTGAGTGAGAGAAACAATTAAAGCCATCCTGTTAACATTTTACAGGTTTCAATTATCTTCTCAGTGTACCCTGGATATTGATCGAATGTCACAAGCAAATTTCTCAATCTATATTGATGAGTGTCAGCAAAGTCATTAAAAGCCTTTGTAAAAATATATTATGCAAAAAGAGGATAAACAGTATCTCTTTTGAAGGGTTTTATTCAGAAATGCATATATTGTTCTGCCTCATGTTATAGAGCTTAATGCTTTTATTTCCATTTTCAACCGACAGTTTTGGTGGAAATGGAAATAAAATTTTGTATGTTCAATTTGTGTTCAAGTACTCACACAAACACATCAGGGTTGTTGTTTTTTTTCCTAATGAGCATAATTACTGGCTGATTTAAATTTCTTAGATTTGGATAATGAGAAAAGAATGGGCTCCCTGAAAATCTATTACCCTTATTCCTAACCTGCCATCCAAACAAACATACCAAGTGGCTCTCTTAAGGTTAATATTTTCAGACTCAAAAAAAAAAAAAAAAAAAAACAGATGAGGATAAGAATAGGTAGTTAAGAAAAAGGAGGAAATCAGTTTTCTTCGGAAGCCTCAGCCCTATTTTCAATCTTAGAGGGAGAAAACTAGCATTTTTACCCTCAAGATACTTACAAATGTAATTCTAGGCATGCCTACTCTAGAGTAAAGCCTGTTCAGAAGTGAGCATGAATAGGATGAACTTCAAGTGCTGTTTCACTGGTAAACACAGAAACGTGCAAGCAATGCAAAAAACACCTCAGCAAATCAAGCTTGCCTTCTGTTAACTGGACACCCCCATGTGGTTTTCTTGGCAGAAGTCTAGAAGTGAGTAGGCCAAATTCAAGAAACTGGCTTAAAGATAACAGTGCTGATCCTGAAATAAATGCATTCCACTGTCATGTGGAAACTCACTCTCTTCATATTATGATGTTCAGTTCAGGGTGCATTTTAGTCATTTTACTTTAATGTGTTTCAATGAGTTTAGTAGGACTTTTATGCGGTTTGCCACAAAGCAGTTTTGACATTTTCAGTGGAAAATCTTGAGTTCATTCAACAGACTCCCACCAGAAAATAGAAAAATGGTTGGATATGTGTGTGTCTTGCATTCCCAGGCTCTGTTATGTTTGGGAGAAGAAGGTTCAGTTAGGGTGAATGATAAATTCCTAAATCCTCTGTGTTTATAATCTCAGTAAGGGTAATTGCAACATGTCGGCATTTATTCATTGTATATTATTTCTTCAAATGGGGCTGTCCTGTCTTCAGCTTCAACCACATGCTGACAGTTTGTGGTTTTCAATTTGCCTTGCCGAAGGTTTATTTGCTTAACAAAGAGCCTTAGTTAGAGTCTCTCTTTGTCAAATTTCCTGACCTGAAATATGAACTGTAGCAGATGCATAAAGAGAAGAGCAATCTGGCAGGACAAGGGGTATACCTGCTCCAACTTTCTAGCCACAATCCCCAAGCTGGTATTCTGAACAGAAAACCAATCAAAACATCCCCTTTTTTCAACTGGGTCCAGAATTCAAATCCAAGCAGTGCATAGGGACATGTTAATCTGAAGAACAGTATGGGGATAAGGAGACCTCAGAACTGGAGGTTGCATTCTGGCCCATCCAAACTCATGGTTTTAACAAGGGGAACACATTTGTTTCTTTATAATGAGCTGTCCTGGGAAAAGGACTGAGAGACAATTTCCAGCTGTCATTGTTATACTACTATTGCTATTAAGAAAAATGAGAAAATAAGGTTTGATCAGTTTTGCCATTCTATATAATATAAGCCTAGAAAAGCACCTAGTAGAATTAGAATATTCTTTATTGGCCAAGTGTGATTGGACACACAAGGAATTGGTCTCCAGTGTACATACAAACAACAGAGTAGTACAAGATACTAATAGGAGAAGATAGTAGAAAAGATGAGAAGGATAATAGTAATACATTCCTACTGCATGGGTAAATATCCTTAGACATAAGACAGTATTGTGGGAATTAGATGTTCAGCAGAATGATGGCAGGAGAGAAAAAAAGCTGTTTTGTGTCTAGTTGTTTTGGTATACAATGCTCCATAGCAATGTCCTGAGGAGAGAAGTTGAAACAGTTTTTATATCCAGGATATGAGAGGTTTGTGGTAATATTTACATCCTGGTTTCTTGTTCACTTTTAGGTGACCCCAAAGACCGTAAGGAAATCATCGAGAACGTTTGCATTCTAACATTCTTGAAATGTCATAACATAGTGAAAAAGCTACCTATATTTCAGTGCGCAGTTTAAAATATGTGAAATCGCACAGCGATATATTACTTATATTAGTGAATTTTATAACAACCCTGTAAAGAAGGCAGGTATTACTAACCATAAAAGGGTAAAAACGCCTTGCCGAAAGCAATGTAGCTATAATGGGAGCTGAAAGAGAAACTTGCTCATTCACAGATGAATCTCTTAAAAAGGTAAAGTGTCCTTCAAGTGATTCAAGCAATTACATAGAGACATCCAAATATCCTTCTTCTCACAGTACAAAAGTGGATTTTCACTGATTTCTTCCAAGATGCTTTGTGATTTCCCATAAAACCCTGCAATGTTTATGTAATCCACCATCCAACAACTCACTAAATCCAGCTTTGATTTGCTTTTGAATTAGCCCAGGTTTTCTAGGGTCTAATATTGAACGCTAATCCATAAGGCATGGTTTCAACCATTACAGTTGGGTTCATAAATAGGAATATACATTCCTATATGCATGGCTCAGTATGACTTCTATGCAGTGGCCGGTTTGCTCCCGGTTCACTGGCCACACATGCGTGCTGTGTGCCAAACATGTGCTACGTGCACATGCACAATGCGTACCAAAAGCACTTTCTGTGTATGTGCATGCACAGTACGGGCCAAAACGAGGCCTGGGAAGGTAAGTAGAAACGAGGGGGGGGGATCAGCTATGGTGCACAATTTAGCTTTGGTAGAAACAGAGGTGGGTTTCAGCAGGTTCTGACCAGTTCTGGAGAAGCGGTAGTGGAAATTTTGAGTAGTTCGGAGAACCGGTAGTAAAAAGTCTGACTGGCCCAGCCCCCATCTATTCTCTGCCCAGCTGATCAGGAGGAAATGGGGATTTTGTAGTAACCAGGCTTTCCTGCTTTCTAGTAAAGCTAAACCACACTGCATAGCTGATCATTGGAAATACCGGTTCAAAAGAACTGGTAGCATTTTTTAACAAACGGTTCGCCCGAACTGGTAGGTTTCTAAACCGCTGGTTCAATTGAACCGGTAGCTTTTTTTTTACTACTGGTTCACTTGAACCGGTAGTTTTTATCACTACCGGTCTGCGAACCGGTAGCATTTCACCCCTGCTTCTATGTTTGTTATCCAACAAAAGTAAAATACAAATATGATGCAATTTATGCATAAGTACAGGGGTGTCAAACTCAAGGCCCAGGGCCCGGATCTGGCCCACGGGGTACTTAGGTATGACCCATGGGGTCATCCTGGAAACAGCAAAAGATCAGCCCGCAGGGCCTCTGCTAGCAAAAATGGAGCTCGGGAGCCTGTTTTTGCTGACAGAGTGCTTGGGCCACCACAGGTGCCCCCAACACGAGTGACATTGAGCTGACCATGACCATCCTGGCCATCCCACCCCAGCCCACCGAGGTCAAACACAACCCTGATGCGGCCCTCAATGAAATTGAGTTTGACACCCCTGTATTAGTACATAAGTAAGTGCAAGTGGTAAACCCTATTATTTGATAAAAAATATATTTATCTGCCCCTCTCAAAAAACCTTTGCCTGAATACATTTTCACAATACAGAAAATTGCACAAGTGGGGAATCCATCCTACCAAAAGAGCCACAAGAAAAGCTCTTTTTTCCCCCTCATCCAGTGAAATTCCAACATACAGTAGTGGGAAAATAACGATGGCTTTTCCATCAAAGCAAAAAGCAGAAGGTACATGTGTAGTGGGGATTCCTAAAGCTTCCATTGATTATTATGGCCTTTAGAAACTTAGCCAATAGTCTGAATTGTGCACAGAAACACAATGCAAAACCTGGCATGGTTGTAGTGATATGATCAAAAAAGTAAACACCCGACAACATGCTATCTTTGTCTGAATGAGCAGCAGTTTTTAAAAGTAGATTCATCCAGAATGCATGGCAATAATCCAAATGAAATGTAAGTTTATGAAGATGAATATTCATAGCACTTCTTAAAAAACCAACAAATGGCATTCATTCTTAAATTACAGTTGGGAAAATGTATCACTAGAAGAAAATGTAACAATCATCATGTGGCATACCAATTTTACTCTTATATTTTATAGTACTTATGCAGTCTTATGTGAAATGTGCATGCACATATGTTCTTCAGGGCTTCCATGTTTAAAATGCACATTACAGATAATAATAATAATAATAATAATAATAATAATAATAATAATAATAATAATAATAATAATAATAATAATATAATTTTATTTATATACTGCCCTCCTCCCGAAGGACTCGGGGCGGTGTACAGCCAAAATTAAAACATAAATATACAATATCATAGTTAAAAACTATCAAGAGCCTTGATAGTACAGTGGTTTAGTGAACCCTGTTATTAACACAGCTGCCTGCAATTTCTGCTGGTTCGAATCTCTCCAAGGCTCAAGGTTGACTCAGCCTTCCATCCTTTCTAAGGTAGGTGAAATGAGGACCCAGTTTGTGGGGGCAATAAGCTGACTTTGTATAAAATATACAAAAGAATGAAGGCTATTGCTTAACGCATTGTAAGCCACCCTGAGTCTCCGGAGAAGGGCGGCATATAAATCAAAATAAAAAAAAAAAAATTAATTAAAATCATTAAATAGTTTTGGCCGAATTTTAAAACCCAAAGTTAAAACCCAATTTAAAATCATTCAATTAGACAGCCCCGCCTGTCGGAACAGTAGAGTCTCCAGGGCACAGCGAAAGACCCGGAGATCAGAGATGTTACGAATATCCGGGGGCAATTCATTCCAAAGGGCAGGGGCTCTGACAGAGAACACTCTCCTCCTGGATGTCACCAGCCCGCATAACTTGGCCGACGGCACCCTGAGGAGTCCCTCTCTGTGGGAGCGAACTGGTCAGTGGGAGGCTGTTGGTGGCAGAAGGTGGTCCCGTAGATATCCTGGTCCTATGCCATGGAGCGCTTTAAAGGTGGTAACCAACACCTTGAATTGCACTCGGAAGACCACTGGGAGCCAGTGCAGTTTGCGCAGGAGAGGTGTTACATGGGCGTAACGAGGTGCGCCCATAACTACCCGCGCGGCCGCATTCTGGACCAGTTGGAGCCTCCGAGTGCTCTTCAAGGGGAGCCCCATGTAGAGAGCATTACAGTAGTCCAGACAGGAGGTGACGAGGGCATGAGTGACAGTGCGCAAGGCATCCCGGTCCAGAAAGGGACACAACTGGCGGATCAGGCAAACCTGATAAAAAGCCCCCCTGGCTACGGCCGTCATGTGCTCTTCTAAAGACAGCCGTGAGTCTAGGACGACGCCCAGATTACGAGCCCTCTCTGTGGGGGGCAGAGATTCACCCCAATAGTCAGCGATGGCACCAGCTGACTATACCGGGATGCCAGAAGCCACAGCCACTCAGTCTTGGAAGGGTTGAGCTTAAGCCTATTTCTCCCCATCCAGACCCGTACGGCCTCCAGGCAGTGGGACATCACATCAAGGGCATCATTGGGGTGGTTTGGGGTGGAGATGTACAGCTGGGTGTCATCAGCGTACTGGTGGACTCTCACCCCAAAACCACAGATGATCTCACCCAGCGGCTTCACATAAATGTTGAACAGAAGGGGCGAGAGGACCGACCCCTGCGGAACCCCCCAAGCGAGGTGCCTCAAGGTCGACCTCTGCCCCCTGCCAGTCAGAGAGGTAGGAGAAGAACCACCGTAACACAGTGCCTCCAATTCCTAATCCCCTCAACCACTGCAGCATGATACCATGGTCGATGATATCAAAAGCCATTGAGAGATCTAATAGGACCAGGACAGCAACCCCTGTCCCGAGCCCTCCAGAGATCATCAACCAACGTGACCAATGCCATTTCTGTGCTGTACCCCTGCCTGAAGCCCGACTCGTACAGGTCCAGATAGACAGCTTCCTCCAGGTACCGGGGTAGCTGTTGTGAAACCACACTCTTGACAACCTTCGCCACAAAATGAAGGTTGGAGACCAGACCATAATTTACTAATACAGCCGGGTCCAGGGATGGCTTCTTGAGGAGGGGCCTCACCACCGCCTCTTTCAAGGCAGCAGGAAAGGCACCCTCATTCAAGGAAGCATTTATAATCCCCTGGAGCCAGCCTCGTGTAACCTCCCGGGAGGCCAGTACCAACCAGGAGGGACACGGGTCCAATAAACATGTGGCAGCACTAAGCCTACCCAGAATCCTGTCCACAGGGAGACCACGGGGTCAAACTCTTCCCAGATAATATTCTCAAGACTCACCCCCGTCTCCCTCCCCAGACTCATCCAGTCGGAGTCAGGCCATCTGAGAAACACCATTTGCCTTTAGTTTCTGTAAAAAGTTAATATTGAAAAGGCCTACAGTACATGCATACAAAATATTTAGGCTTGTGTGATCTAAGGGCCCTGATACAGTTTGTCCATTCATATGCTTCCTCCACAAAGAATGGAGGGTAGCACTGAAAATCATCTTCAGATTGTCCTATTGCACATTGCTGAGTTTGTCCCCTGCAGCTAAATGACAGGCACTATCAAACTGGCACTCTGTTTCCCTTCCAATTTTTAGTAATGAGTATATATTAGCTCAGCTTGTTTCCAAGAAGGCGTTGCTCATGTTCTCATTAAAGTCAGCCGAATTTCGAACGGGATGGTAATGGAGATAGAAAAGGCTGAAATCCCAAGGCACCCCTTAAGGGAATTTTGCTGCCAAGAGTGTTAGAGGAAGGGGAGGAGGAGAGGAGCAGGGAGAGAAAGAGGGAAGGTTGGAGAAGGAGGGAGAGAGAGAGAGAGAGAGAATCATTTGGCACCAATTAGCTGGACACGCGTCCGATTCCAAGGTTGCTCGTCCTTGCGTTTTAACGCTTTCAGCAACCCGAAGCCCCTACCCGACGGGTAAGAAGAGGCCGGGCACGCCCCGCCTTCTGCCCTTCCTGGAGCCGCGCCCCTTAGCTGCAGAGCTGAGTCTCGACGGCCCAGCGAAGGTGGTAGCAGAGTCTCCGCGCCGCTCCCTTTGTCCCCGGTAAAGGCGAAGATGATGTATGCGCGAAAGGATTAGCAGCGGCGCCCGCCTCCAAGCTCTCCGAAGCTGCCGGAGCCCGGCGCTGATAGGACAGCTGGCGAGAAGGGACACCCAATTCAATTTGCTCCTCATTTGCATACATATGACAACCATCTGTGCTAATAGCACTGCAATGTCTCCATTAGGCTCCCTTCGAGTGTACAGAGCTCCACTTCGCTCCAATTAGGCTTTTAAGTGGGAAAGCTTAGCGCATCAATATTTGCAGAGGGGACAGGACGGCTCAGCGAGCCGTGGCGCTTTCCGCTTTTTCCCTTCGCATCACGAGGGCTGTTAGGCTGTTCCATTGCAGCCTAAAAAAAGACGTCTAGGAATGTGTTGATAGCCTATATACTCTTCCTGTCCCATCCCAAAAAGATTTCGGAATTAGATTATCAGAAAACTGGCTTGTGCTATATAGGGTGATCCAGCCGGCTCTTCTAGGAAGGAAGGGGTCTAGTTCAAGGGTCTCCAACCTTGGCAAACTTTAAGACTTGTGGACTTCAACTCCCAGAATTCCTCAGCTAGCAAAGCTGAAGAAGTTGAAGTCCACAAGTCTTTGCTGGCTGAGGAATTCTGGGAGTTGAAGTCCACAAGTCTTAAAGTTGCCAAGGTTGGAGACCCCTGGTCTAGTTCACCCAGAAGGAAAAAATCACTTCCTTCTTGGCCATTTTAGCCCATTTCGAAAGCTGGATCACAAGTCCCAGCATTGCCAGTCCTGCAGCCTAAGCAGAAGCAGAGGGTGGGGGTTGGCACTCCACATATCTGGAGGATGGTAGGTGGAAACGGCCATAAAGGGCTTATTCATCCCGGCTCTGCAGAAGCAAAACAAACAGCCTGCGAAAAGGCAGTTTCACATTTGGAATGGTGCTCGTTTGGCATGTTCAAGATGCGCGTCATTTATTTGCAATTAATGTCGTGATTCCGGTGCTTGATGCTCCTTCTCCTCCTGTTTAGAGGAAATAGCTTTAATGTTTGGCCATGTTTACCTCAGGAAAGCCTTTTTGGTTGTTGCTGCTTACTTTATTTCAGTGTCCTATGTAATCAGAGGATGGTTCTTGGATTTCAACATTAAGGCATTGACATCATATTTTTTTCCCTCTGAGAACTCAAGGTTGACCCACATGGGACTATCTCACCAACCATATTATAAACAGCCCTGTAAAGTAGTGTGGAATGGGATAAATGAGTCAAATGGACACAGAGTTTCTGCCCAACGTTCTCTTCCTTGTCTTCCAGGGACACATACTAAGTTTTTATTATGTAAACAGTTCTTTCTATTTTACCCAGTCTCTGCCCTTGCTCCTACTAGTGTCAGAGTTTGTGAAGGCAAGCTTTTTCCTTGTGTTTTTTGCTTGCTTTTCCCCCCACCTTAAAAACATGGTACTTCCCTTTTCCTGCCACCAAGCCAAAGCCAGCTCTTTCTCCTCAAAGGAATTGAAGGGATGATTCTAGCTCACTAGCATTAGTACAACACAATGGTAGCATTCAATAAATATTTATTTTAAAAGTAGACATCATTTGACCAGCGGGCCTGGACACCCCAGAGTGAGACAGAGCCTATCGAATGGTTTATTCCAGGGGTGGGCAACTGTGGCCCTTGGATAACCTGTGGACTTCAACTCCCAGAATTCCTGAGACAGCCAAGCTGGCTCAGGAATTCTGGGAGTTGAAGTCCACAGGTTGTAAAAGGGCCACAGTTGCCCACCCCTGGTTTATTCGATTGTTGTCACCAGATGAGTGGGGGTTTATTTGCTTTTAATTTTGGGTTTCACTTCTGTAACCCACCCAGAACCATCATGAATGAGTTGGGCGGCCATATACATTTTCCTAATCAAAAAATAAAATAAAAAATCTACCCAGAGAGAGGCGCATAAAAGAAAATGCTCTGTCCAAATATGTATTGTTGGAGAAGGAGAACTATAGTGTGTATAGTTTCAGCTCATTTGAGCTCATCCCTGCACACAGCTAAAGTATTTCCTTTCCCACTGGACATTTGCCAATTCAAACTAAAACCTCACTTTTGGGTTTATATTGAACAATATTTTGAGCAAACTGAACACGAGATGTGTGGCCATACACTTTTAGCGTAGATTTTAAAGAAAGTCTGTCAATCAGGATACTGCCCAGCGAATGTACAAGGCTTCAGTACATGTCCTCTGAATATCAGGAGAACTGTATCAAATTATAATTATGAACTGCTATTCTTAAACTAGAATTTAATTGTTATTTAAATATATTAGGGGCTTGAATTGGGCCCTTGCTTAATTGTAAGAAAATCAAGATAGTCCTCATTTTTGTAGGCATCCAGAAACAATTCTAGAAACGATTTCCAAAGGTTTGTTTAACCTCTTGACAATCAATCAAGTTAAGCTTTTTTTATTTTTAAAAAACCCAGCAGATATTGCTCAATGGGCTTCCCATGAGTAATTACAGTCTCTTCATTTTATGGCAAGTGTACAATCACCAGCCTTCTTTTTATGTCCCCACAATTTAATTATGGTATGCAACTTTTGCTTCCTTTTTATAGAAATAAGCAATGTAAGTACGATATATCTATGCTTCAAAAAAAATCCCTATGCTTACTCCTTCCAGTGACCTTACCATGTTGCATTATCTTCCTTAATTAATCAGGCCACATCCTGGTCTTGGGAACAGACCATTAAGCATGTAGCTACATTTAGGAACAGCTTTGGAACTAGTGTTTATTCTTTTGGGCTCGGTTGCTCTTTTGGGCTTTGACATTTCTCCAACACCCCTGGTAATTATTCTATGATATCCACAAGGGACTGCATATTCTGCGGCTGAGAAAGCTATTATTAGCTATGGGCAATGAAAGGAAAACACTGCACTGCCAACTATTCTAATTTCTGAACAGGTGAATCAAACAGCAAAGACCAAGAGACATCATCTATGCTAACTTCTGACCACTGGGGTAGGATCAGGAAACTCCTAAATATAACATTACTGTGATTCGTTTTCTTCCACTTTCTGCATCAGCTCTTGCTCTTTTTTCTTAACCCGAACTCCCTCCCCCTCCTATTTTACCAGGTAGTAACTGCCATCTCTGTTTCTCCCCCCTCTTTTGGTACCTTGATTTCCCAAAGGGCCTTGAGGTGACCCTTCAACTTTCAGAGTAGTATAGCACAGTGAATTTCTTATGATCCCACCTCCTCCATCAGATGCTTTTGATTGGTCAATTCTTAGCATTCTTTTAACCCAGCCAGGCAATCCTGAGGCTTTTCTGTGTTAGGACTCAGAAAGATCAGAAAGTTCTTCTTCATTGGGCCATTTTTTTGTCATCCTATTTCGCTTATTTGCATGGTCTTTTCTGGTATGACCTATTACTGCACAAACACCTAGTCCTCCATTTCTAAGGGGTTCCCTGACAGGGGGCATTAGCTGGCCAGTTCCTCCTTTTAGAGCACCCCTTCCCCCTGGGGACAAATTAGGTTTCCTGTCAGAATTGTCTTTAGTACCAAATTATTTTTGCCTATGTTTTTTGGTTTGTGCTGATGGAGAAATACATTTCCCCAGTGGGCTTCAATAGTTTTAAGGTTAAAGGCCAGCCCATTAATCTACCCCCTTCTTTTGTCAGTTTTCCAACCCACGTGCTCTTGCATTGCTAGGGTAATTTGGGAGGTCTGAGCAGGGAAAATATGCTGTAGACCGATACACAGAGAGACAAAAAAAAGAAAAAGAAAAAGAAAAGAAAGGTTGTAGTTCCCTCAATTGGGAAAGATGTGGTCAGTAACATTTTTATACACTAGTTTGCCTCCAGAAATTGTGGATGCTCCATCACTGGAGGTTTTTAAGAAGGGATTGGACAGCTGTTTTTCCAGAATGGATGGTGTCTCCTGCTTGAGCAGGGAGCTGGAGTAGAAGATCTCCAAGCTCCCTTCCAACTTCGCTATTCTGTATTCTATAAAACTACAGTTTATGTCCTCCCCTCCTTGGTTGTTTTACAAATTAATTTTGAAATTTGATCAGATAAAACATGATCTTCCATTCTCTTCAATTACCTTGAAATTGTTGGTGGAAGGTTGTAATAATACTTTAAAGAGAAACCAAACTTGTCTGTGATTTTGCTAACAGATTACTAATTGGTTTTCCCATGGTGTTGATCAATGAAATTTGCAACTTGAGTATTATATGGCTCCTTGCCAGCGGCAGCCCTGGGCATCATTTTTGTATGTCTCCTCCAACAACATGTTTTCTGGAGGTACAAGAACTGGAAAGTGAAGAAAGAAATTAAAGGCTGCTCTGGGAATATACATTCAATTCCAAACCAATATATACCTCTTGTCTTTCTTCCCAAGTTAAGTATGCAGACTGGATCCTTGGCACAGACTTAAAATTTGTCCTCAAAATGAATCAAGGTAATGATTCTGAGCACCTCACAATAAGTCTAAATTGAGGTTCTAGATTGGGGTGTCAAACTCGCGGCCAGTGATCCGGATGTGTCACGTGCTGGCCACACCCATCCCCAGTTTAGTAAAGGGGAAGAAAGTTGTGATACATCATGTGATGACAACGTGCCACCGCGAGTTTGATACCCCTGCTCTAGATGAAAACAGCTCTGGTATTGTACTTGCACCTTAAACATCTGCATATATTATCAAGCTCCAAGTACAAAATGTCATTTTTTTTGGTGCTTTTTACACTATGTTATAGAGACCAGCCACAACATCTGAAGCCATGTTGCAGAAAACAGATAAAAATGATTGAAGTGGGTGTTTTCTTCTCTGTCATTCACTCCCATTTTTTGCCTTGACAGTGTGTTTGCTTTGAGGTAGCTCCTTTTTATGAGATGGATCCCAGTACAGTATATCACCAACAGCTGGGAATGTGTTATACTCAAAGTGTCAACCCCTGTTTTAAGCCCCAAATACCATGTCTTGTCAGTAAAATCAGTAAAATCTCTTACAATGTTAGGCAGAGCCCACAATTACTGTACTACCCGCTTTGTTTAAGTAGCACAACAGTTGCATTGATCTTCGAATTAATCAACTCTGGAATAGGTATTTGAAACTTGAAAGCCACTCACCAAGTCAATGCTGGTGGAAACAACTCACTCCCCCCCCTTCCCTTTCTTGCCCTCTCCCATACACATGCTAACACTATTTGTTTGCACAGCTCTTTGTTTATATATTAAGCCCTAGATTTAAACGGCATAAAGTATATCAACCTTCACCCCATTATCCTAGTCCTTCATGACCTTAGAAGTCGTCCCCCCCTTGTCATGCCACCAGCATTTGTCAACATGGTTTTATGAAATTCCTATGATCAATAGGAAGTTTAAATGGGTATGTTAAACTTGCAGTTGGACTGTCACACCCTAGTTATTCTAGCTGTGCAGTTTTTTCCAAATGCTAAAGGGACTGAAGTGTCATTTCTCTAGCCCTTCCTTGGCTTCATTTCAGCATCCCTGCTCCCCTTGCAGTCCTTGGACGCTGCTTTTTAAAAGTGTTTCCTTGTTCTAGAATCTCAGCCGTACAAGACAGACCAGACTAAGAAGCCAATCTCATAGAGGTTAGGACTATTTTTAATTAACTATAGGAACAAAATCTTGCAAGTCTGAATGTGTTTATCCCTTCCTTCATGAACTGGTCTGAAATGCTTTCTCAAAATTTGTTACTTAACTAGGCTCAAAATCTGCTTATCTAACCATTGCCTTGGCAACGGCTCTTCCTCCTGCCTTTCAAGGCTGTTCTCTGTGTCCTTTACGCAGAGATCTCAACAGGTCAGGAATTCTCAGTCCAGACAACTTGTTGCACCCTCTTGGATGTTCCTTTATTTCTTCTTATTCATGTATTCTTGTTTGTAGGGTATATGAAAACTTCTGATACTCTATGGTGACACACTATATTAAAATAAAAATGCAGCTAGAGCTTCATTTTAATTTGTTGCTGAATCTTAAATAGAACTGACTTTTCCACTTATCAGTTAGTTGGTGAACCTGAATGTGCCTTTACAGAACATTCTCCTTTAACTACTTTGCTTGTATTTTGAGATACCTGCAGGTCTCAAAATACCTTTTTGGAGCTCAGACTTGATGCTAAAACTTTCTTTCCATACAGTATATACATGCAAAGCATACAAAATACCAAATAACTGAGTTGGAAGGGATCTTGAAGGTCTTCTAGTCCAACCCTCTTCTCAAGCAGGAGACCCTATACCATTTTAGACAAATGGTTGTCCAGTCTCTTCTTAAAAGCCTCCAGTGTTGGAGCACCCACAAATTCTGAAGACAAGCCCACTGGTTGATTGTTCTTACTGTCTGGAAATTTTTCCTTAGTTCTAGGTTGCTTCTCTCCTTTTCAATTTCTGTCCATTGCTTCTTGTCTTGCCTTCTAAAATATTATCCCCTTGCAGTGGTGAAATCCAATTTTTTTTACTACTGGTTCTGTGGGCGTGGCTTGGTGGGTGTGGTGTGGCTTGGTGGGTGTGGCTTGATGGGTGTGGCAGGGGAAGGATACTGCACAATCTCCATTCCCACCCCACTCCAGGGCAAGGATACTGCAAAATCCCCATTCCCTCCCCACTCCTAGGGAAGGATATTGCAAAATCTCCATTGCCACCCCACTCTGGGGCCAGCCAGAGGTGGGATTTGCCGGTTCTCCGAACTACTCAAAATTTCCACTGCCGGTTCTCCAGAACCTTTCAGAACCTGCTGGATTTCACCCCTGTCCCCTTGTCCAGTATAACAAAAGCTATCCAATATTATAAAAGCTATCCCCTTGTCCAGTTCTTGCCTTTCCCACGTAAGTAATTTCAGAACAATTTGACTATAACTAAACATATATTCATCTTGATCTTTCAAATATGATTCACCTTCTGGCCTAAATCTCTCTTTATTTGATCTCAGGTACGGTAAACATGACATAGAAGATGTATATATGAACTACTCACATTTTAGAATATTAGATGACTTACTGACAACAGTGACTGAAACCTGGCTGTTTTTACATACTTGATAAAAGCTACGTTTGTTCTGAAGTACCCCTGCCCAAAATGCAGAAAGACAAGCCTTTTCATCTTCTCTCAACTTGATAGAAAGTATGGGAAGGTGTGTGTGTGTGTGTGTGTGCAAGAGGAGGGAAACCATTTGCCCTGACATCTAAAGCTTGGATTAATTAGGTTGTTCAATGGGGTTTGACAATATCTGAAGCGGCACAAATTTCCTTGAAAGAGGTAAAGAGGGAACAAGGGAATTGTTCTCACCCATGTGTCAGACTCGCTACACTGCTCAGGAAACATAGGTTCTCTGATCATGCCCTCTATGCTAGGAGGTGATCATTAGTGAAACAAGCTAGGTAGTGCACTAGCTCACGTGCACCAAAAGGTCTGTGATTAATCAAATGTCCCTGTGGACACACTAAGTGATTTGTCTCTCCATGGTCACAAGTCCAGTGCTTGTAATCCTGTCACATGCCAACCTCCCATGGACATGGTGTGTCAGAGGTCATAAACAGTTAGGGCTAGCCCATTAAAGTGGAATTTGCAAAGCAGGCTTTAAAAGTGACACACCCAGGGCCTATTGTGTCACAAGTGAGAGATTTCAAACCATGATAAACCTCCAGTCTTAAAGAGTACATCTCTTGACTCTTTAAGGAAAGTGAGGAGAAGTGTTTGGAAAGGTACAATTAGATATTAAAGATGCAGGCATACATTGGTAGTGAAGAAAGTAACCTAAAATGCTGAGCTTCACACCTGCTTTTCAGGCTTCCAGAGTCCCTTTTAAAAAAGCAGTTTTTTTTAAAAAAATCTTATTCTGGTCCAGTGGTGGGTTGCCCCTGGTTCGGACTGGTTCACAAGAACCAGTAGTAAAACTGGTGGGAGGCTCCTCCCACCACCCCGGATGTCATCATTGCTGATCTGTGTGTGCGCAAAAGCAAGGCGCACGCCCTTGCTTCGCTCACGCGTGTGCACAATCCCATTGCAAACCGAGAGTAAAGGTAAGTAGAACCCACCCCTGCTATGGTCATATGTATAACCTAACCCTATATAGGCCACAGGTCTTCCTACTGAAGTTCTTCATCTCTCAAAAAATCTTAAGTGCAACTGCTGGCTATCAAAAGTTGTCCATCTCTAGCAAAGGTCAATCTAAACAAGGATGGATGGAGGAGAAAAGGGTTCTGAATGATTAATTGCAACACAAGTGGCATAACCTCCCAATTCACCCACTTAAACAACAACAAATATTGCAATTTTCAAGGCATATTCTTTGAGAATGAGCTTCAATGAGAATGAGTGTTAATGGGGGATGCAAAACCTAACTCTTCTTTTAAACAGGAAATAATGGCATGGTAGGAAATGTGGTGTCTTTCATGATGAACTTGACATATCAAGAATAATCAGGCACTAGTGATTATACCAAGAACAATTAGGCACTAGTTCTCCATGCATCCTCCCTCCCTCCCTCCCTTTCTCTCTCTCCCCCACCCACTTTCCAAAGTCATTGCCAATGAAAAGGAAGAGGTAACAAACACTGATAGAATCATCTGAAGGAACGTCTGGATTAATTTTGCTCCCTTTTCAACTGAGAGTGAAAGAAAGAAAATAAGGACATCACAAGCTATGACTCATCTGGTACAATAATCAAGGATATAATTTTGCCCTGAGGTTTCTAATATGAATTAAGGCAGCTGGTTGCTAGCAGGTTGCCTTGGACAGTGAACTAAGCAGCAGATGGAGGCCATCCATGAGCTAGTTATTTAACCTTTTGAACAGAGTCCCATTAAATGGAGAGGATTCGTGGCCATCAGGAATGGCACTGGTTACATTTGCAGTGTATGGCAAGTGAGGCCTTTACTTCTCTTCACAGGCTCCCTTAAGAAAAACAAAAATAGGTTACTCACTCTGGAATCTGACAACCCAATAAACTTTCTGGATTATAGATAGGCAAAAGATAGACATCTTTTCCAGATGTCTCTCTCCCACAAAAAGTGGGAAAAGGTACGTTACAGGCATCCCATTAGCATTCAATGCTGAAACAACTTGGAGACAGATAAGTACTGTATGTTATTAAACTATTTATTTTAGTTTGTACATATAATAGCGTCCTTTGTTCTCTCTGCTGTTGCAGATTAAGACAAGAACCTCTTGTTACAGAATGGCAGTCCTTGATCATTTCTTGGTTTGAATTGGAAGGCACTGGAGCCCCCTTCTCTACTTGGTACCCTCCAGTTGTTATCAGGATGCCAAATTGCTGCTTTCACAGCCATTGCTGATTATGGTGGCTACGTATTAAGGGAAGTCTACAGTAGTTTAAACATCTGGAGGGCAACTCCAAATCAAGGATTACCTCCAAAAAATATATTTCTGCTATTTTTATCACATTCATATATTCCTGCTTGTGATAGTGCTAAAAAAGAAGCAGCAAGGAGGTGCCAAAAGTAGCTGTTATGGCAAGAACACAAATTGTGGTTCTCATTTTTTTTAATCTTCATCTCAAGTAAGTTTGCTTTGATTGGGAGCAAAAAAAAAAGCAACTTCAGCATTTAAAAAACAATTCAGTAATGCAGGGATAGGAAAATCACAGAATCAGAGTTTCTTACTGAAAATGATGGGAATGCTTGGAGAAAATAGGCTCATTTCTTTGACAGATTGATCTTTTTCTGATGTTTTTTTTTTTAATTTGATTTATATGCCACCCTTCTCCGAAGACTCAGGGCGGCTTACAATGTGTTAAGCAATAGCCTTCATACTTTTGTATATTTTATACAAAGTCAGCTTATTGCCCCCACAAACTGGGTCCTCATTTTACCTACCTTAGAAAGGATGGAAGGAGTCAACCTTGAGCCTGGTGAGATTTGAACTTGCAGTGATTGCAGACAGCTGATGTTAATAACAGTGCTTTAGTCTGCTGTGCTACCAGGCTCTGGTTTTAAGCAAGTGGGTCAGAAGACTCACAACTGAATGCCATTCTTTCTTTTTCCTCCACTGTCTGAAGCTTATTGAAACTCAATCTACAGCAATAAACCATGATGTTGTGGCTCGAATTCCTTGGTAGAGAATTACTCTTCTCAACCAAAAATGCTGCTGTTTATGGCTATAGTATGACTTCTTCTTAGAAACAGTGAACACACTTAGTATCACATTCCCATCAAAACCACTGTAATATATCCTTGGGGTGTTTTCTTTTTATACAAATGTGACATTGCTCTGTTGCTACCCTTGTTGACTTAGGCTCTCCTTTCACCAGCTCTAGGTAAACAGGGTAAGAGGAAGAATGAATTGGCAAAGGTGGGAAGGTCTCAAGATGTTGGTCATTGAATTCACAGCTGATTAGGAATTTATTAAAAATGTTCATGATGGTGCCTCTTTGAGATGATTTGTGGCATCCTTTCACATAAGAATGGAAAGGTCACAGGAAATAAAATGTGGGGCACTATCCAGATTGGCAGTAATCATTTGTCTGCCACAATGTGCAGTTTTCTGTTTTCAGGGAAAGGGTAAACCTAGCAAGGGTGTACAAGGAGTTTTACTCTTCATTTACATGGTTGACCATGGTTGATCCAAACCAACAAAAACAATCAAACAACACACACCCAGCCAACTAGATTAAGTCAGATGGCACTTTTCCTCTCAAAAGAAGGAAATGACAAATAGGACTTATAGATTGGTGGCATTTCTATATTGAAGCTGGGAGAAGAAAAAAGATATGCACAGGTATCACCTGCACCTACATTTTAAAGTTCTTGGTATATCATATACAATATTTCAGCAACATTTACTGGTAGTTGATGCTTAATATGCATATGATTTAGATTTAGAAGGTGATCTTTTTTCACAAAGCACTTTTGTATATTTAAAAAGCAGGAAATATATGTATGTACACATCCTTGAATACTGCAATGTGGTAGAGGTGTATTTGATGAATATTTCTTTTTTAAAAAATAACAAGAGTAGCAACTGACACATGGGAGACTATCTTCACCCAGGATGAATGAGTGGGAAGCAAAACAACAACAACAACAACAACAACAACAACAACAACAACAGATAGCAGGTGGGTTTTCGCAAAGAGTACAAGAACAGCTAAGGTTGATAAAGCTATTACTGTTTCTTTGTGCAAACAGCTGTACTAGGGCCACAAAAAACTAATTCAATTTTAGCATGTGATGTGCTTGCTTGTGGAAATTGCTCCCTTCTGGACAGAGATCTGGGATCTAATAGAAGTGATTGAATCCAATTCTCATTGGGGCCTGATGGAACAGGTCATTAGGCAGATAAGTATACAAAGTAAGGTGTATCAAGTTGAAGACAAGCATCTTGAAGGAAGGATAGAATATAACCTATTGGTGCAAATAAGGGCAATACTTTTTGCTCTCTCTCTCCAAAGTTTAATGGTGGTGAGGTGTCTATATGCAAGCCATGTACTCTTAAAGAACACATTGGAATAGATATTCCATAAAACAATGGTTTCACAAGCAGTAGTTTTTGACAGTAACCTTGTTGCTGCAGAAACATTTGAACAGAGCCTAACTAGAAATTGATCTAATGGATGAGTGTGAAGAATGCCTTAACATAGAGGGAGTAAGAAAGAATGCTGGCAGAATAAAGGTTGACTATTTGACTTCCTTTGAATACTCAACTTTTCCCTGTCCTGAACAATTTATAAATGACAGATGTACCCATTTCCCCTTTTAATATGCAACTTCATTCCCTTAGAAAGGTGCCTCCTGTGCATGCCAGAGAAGATGGATGTGCAAAATGGACAGATGTGTGCCGCAGTCTGCTCAGCAGTCCTTTTGAATGATATAGTACAGCTCTTGCATTTGCGCTGGCCACGTGTTAATGATGTTTTTCCTGGCAAGAATCCCTGCTTCACAATCTTTGACGGTGTTTTCAGCATGTTCTTCTGTGCTGCTTTAAACGTCGATGCAGTTTAAGCAGCACTTGCCTGGGTCTCTATTGACTTCAATCTGAACACAGAATGGATGTTGATAAAACACACCTTGATATTCACTTTGGGAAGCAGGAAAATCGTTTCCTCCTCTTGCTTGTATGAAAGAGGTACAAGCACAATCTGTTCAGAGACCCAGAACTTAGAAGAGAGCCAAATCTGCCATGATCTCAGCCAAGGACTCAACTGGAAAAGGATGGTGTTCAGGATGGGGGGTGGCACAAAATGCAGGCAATCAGAAACAATATAATCAAGGACGTTGTTTGGCTGTCTAACAGACATCTTGTCTGCTGCTGCACTATTTTTAAGTTCTTTGAGCCATTTTTCATGACAAAGACACTGTGTCTTGTGTCTTCTCAGGTGTGTAAATTAAAAGGCTAAGCTGCATCAGCTAGAATTTATGACCGTTCTAAAAATGACTGTTCTGTGCAGTACAATAGTGTACATTAGTAAACAAAAGAGCATGGACACACACTCATCTAGGTCCACCTACTCAGAGTAAAATCCCTCAGGGAGCAATGAAGCTTACCTCTAATAGCTTTATTACCCCACAATCTGATGAGTCCAGGTATGATTGCCATTGTTGCATAAAGAGTATAGCAATAGCAATAACACTTAGATTTATATACTGCTTCATAGTGCTTTTTACAGCCCTCTCTAAGCAGTTTACAGAGTCAGCATATTGCCCCCAACAATCTGTGTCCTCATTTTACCCACCTCGGAAGGATGGAAGGTTGAGTCAACCTTGAGCCGGTGAGATTCAAACTGCTGAATAGCCATTTGGAATGCAATGCTCAAAACCAAAAACAAAGTAGTATTAATAGGGGAAAAAAGAGGTAACATAGCATTAATCAGACTTATTTCAATTAAGGCAATTGTACATTATACCCCAGCAAGCCCAGTGATTCTCTCAAGAGATATCTTTCATTAAAGGCATCTGTCAGTATACACCAACCTTTCTGGTAATTCATTGGAAAATGGGAAATAAAAGATCATGGTTTTGCTTCAGTTCATGGAAGATGTAACTTCTCCACCAACCTTAGGGGTGCTCTGCCCACAACACTCCAATGGATGTTGCAAGAGGAGACAAGAAGACTAGCAAGGCAACCATGAGAAGTCCCCAGTGCTGCCTAGTTGTGACAGTTTTTCTTTCCCTGCTCCTTGTTAGTCAGTCTCAAGTTCTCCTCACAAACTAAAGCTGCTGAGTCTGGAACTAGAGTTCAAAACAGGAACCACAACCCAATTGTGCAAAATAAATTCTTTTATAGGAACTACTGAAGTACTTGGTAAGAAGAACAATGAATCAATTGATCAGTCAATAGCTGTGTCAGGCAAGTTTCTCAGGAAGAAGGGACAGTTAATCTCCATGGTATTCCTTGGGTGCTGCACAAGGACAAGACAAAGATGGTAAATAAAATACAAACAGAGGGTGAGCTCTCTTACTTTCTCTTGTTCACACACATGCATAGACACACACACACACATACACACACTGTCCATAATCTATGCAGGTGCCACTCAGATATTACTGCTGAAGAGAAACCAAAATCTGCCCTTTTTTGCTTAGGCAACAGCAGATGAGTGTTGCATGACATGGAAAAAATGGGGGTAACCCCAAGTCACTGAAGACCAATTTTGTCAATGTTTAATGATGCACATTCCTCAATGACTCTGGATGGCTTATAATGATTGGGTTAAAACAATCATTATAAACAACCATCCTGGGAGGAACAAATCAGATATATTAAATCATTACTGATGTTTAGTGGAACAACATATACAAGTAATACAGAGCCTGCTGGCTTTAAATTCCTTTCTGAACACCAGCATATTGGGGACATACTTTTCCACAGGGCTGACAAGGCAATTATTGATTAATAGAAATAATTGGGGTAAGGGTGTCATGCAAATATCCAGGCTGCATGCCATAAAGGGCTTCATAGAAGACCACTAGCACTTTGAATTGCATCTGAAAGTCTACTGATAACCAATACAGGTCATGGAGGTAACAGTGTTACAAATACATACTGAAGTATTTTACTCATGCCACCCATTCTGGGCCAATTGTAGCTTCAGACTGTTCATCAAATGAACCCAATATGGATCCTATAGCAAATTAGAGACTCTGCAATTCAACCAGTGGCCTATCTCAAATTCATACTGCATTCAAGTCTTGAGAATGCTTTTCATTTTGCCCAGCCTTCTATTCTCCCTAACATTCTCTATTCACCACTGATATTGCTAAGCCTGGATAAGAAAGGAGAAAGTGTAGGCATCAGGCTAGCAACCCAACTCTAACAACAGCAGCAGCAGCAGCACTACTGAAGCAATTAATGCAATTCAATGAGATACTTAAAAGCAGTTTGACAATACCCTGTGATGGTGCTTCATGAAAGCTGCAAGAAAATCGAGAGCTCAATTCCAAAACCACCAAAAGAACACAGACTTGTGCAGAAAATTAACACAATGGCTTGATGAATTTGATACTTAACATGTATTTGTAGATCCTGAGCATAAAGGTAAGATAAAAAAGAAGTGACAAGATAGTTAGTGACAGCAAGACCATTCAATTTTCTGGAAAGGATAATCTACATATGAACTGTGTTGGTCTTTGGTGTTGCAAAAGAAGGCAAAAAGGGGGACTACTGGATGTAAGCCAGTGGATGATCATAGCAAGATCTCAATCAAGGCTTGCAGAGACAACCATCATCCAAGCTTAGGCACCAACTGAGGATGCACATGAATCTGTAAAGGACATCTCTATGAACAACTACAAGATACTTTCAGTGATATACCCAATCATAACATTATGCACAAATAGGCATAATGGGAACAAATAATTGATCTGCATGGATCAGAAGCACAAAGGTGCGACACTGGAGAGCTCTTACTGAATTTTGTAGCATCAATAATGTTTATGTGGGAAACATCTACTCTGCAGATAAAAATAATATCACACACACAAAAAGAACCCCGTGGCTGTTACCTAATTCAGCTTTTAACAATGAAATCAATGGCTTTTCAACAGCAAATGATGGCAATCAGCATTTCTAGATGTCAGAGCATGTCACAGAGCAATAGAACCAGCATCCCCTTAATCATATCATTTAGACCCTACTGAAAGAAGAGGCAAGGCCAGCATACAGCTTGCCCCTTTGCTGTTGAGAAGCTAAGAATCATGTCATTGCTAAACAGTACAAACTCAAAGCTGAAAACTGGTTTCGGCAATTGCAACATGAAACTGAAATTGAAGATCAGTGGAGATGGTTGAAATAAACACTGCCTGAGTGAAGAAGAAACAATTGGATAAAGGAGAGCGATATAGGAAGAATGCTGCACACAAGACAGAATCTGGCAGCTGATTGATGAAGACAAAATCACAAAGCTGCAAAAGGACTCAAATTGCTAAGTGACAAAGCAAAAATCTAGGGAAAAATACCGATCATTGGACTGTAAAGTCAGAAGAAATTGCCAGGCTGACAAGAAAGCATGGCCAGGACACAAAGGAGCCAAAGCATAATAAGTAGCAACAAAAATGATACCAAGATGCTATACTGACTTGTTCAGAAATTAACAAGAGCAAGAAGTAATACAAATCTTCCTACTAAGGGCAAGGATAGGGAAATATTGCTTAATAAAGAACAAGGGACATGTTGGGCAGAGTAAAATTTGGTTAAGCAGTGAACAAATGAAGATTATACAAGTTGGTAATTGTCAAGGAAATACATGGACACCAAGGCATTGAGGATATGCAGAATTTTATATACTAAGGAAGCATCACCTCTAATAATGAAAGCATTGAGGCAGTTGTTAACTGCAGCTTTGGAAAAGCACAGCAATATTCCAATGAATTTGCCAATTGGTCTTAGTATAATCGAGACTGCAACAGAAGTTCAACTCTTCACAGCTTTCTTCATGATGATATTCTTTGGCAAAAGAATGGTAAAAGAATACAAGCGTTTGATAATCTCAACTGGACATTTCTAATAGCACAATTAGAAAAGATGAAGTTTGGAGAAAGATTTATAAAAATGATTTAAAAGATATACAACATCCAAACAGCAAAAATACAAATTAATGGAGATACAACTGAACAATTTGATATAAAGAAAGGAGTGAGACAAGGATGCCCAATATCTCCAATATTGTTTATATTAACATTGGAAATATTACTAGAAGAAATCAGGAAAGATACAGAAATAACTGGACTAAAAATAAAAAATCAAGAATATAAACTGCAAGCCTTTTCGGATGATATAGTACTCATCTTAGATAAACCCCTACAATCTGGACCAAAATTAATGATAAAAGTACAACAATATGGAGAAGTAGCGGGATTGAAAATTAATAAACAAAAAACTAAAATTTTAACAAAGAATCTTAATAAGTATCAAGAAGAAGAATTGGAAAATATATTAGGGATACAAACAGCAAAGAAAGTTAAACACTTAGGAGTATGGATTACAAACAAAATATCAACATTGAAGGAAGACAATTATATTAAATTGGCTAAACAAATAGAAAAGGATTTGGAAAGATGGGCAAATTGTCCATCCAATTGTCTCTTTTAGGCAAAATTGCTACCATTAAAATGAATATTCTGCCAAGAGTGTTATACTTATTTAGGGTGATACCAGTAAACCCAGGAAGAACATATTTTAAAGATTTAGACAGAATGATATTAAAATTTATTTGGCAGGGAAAAAAAGCAAGAATCAAATTAAAACATCTACAAGACAAAAGAAAGAGTGGGGGAATGGGACTCCCTGATTGGCAGAGTTATTACAAAGCCTCAGCGTTAACATGGATAAAAGATTGGATCGAACTCAAAAAGATAAGAACATTAATATTGGAAGGTTTTGACTTGACAAGGGGATGGCATGCATATCTTTGGGGAGAGAAAATTACAAAACAAGAACAATTTCACAGACACATTGTAAGAGACAATTTGCTTAAAATATGGAATGAAATCAGAAAATATCACTATGATAAGATTCCTAGGTGGACTTCCATAATGGAAGCAAATGTTTATCCAAATACAATAGATACAAATAAATTAAAAACATATCAGGACTTCTTAAATGAAGAAGGAAAACTAAAAACAAGATAAGAATTGAGAATGCAAAATGTGGAAATAGAGTGATGGTCATATTTGCAATTGAAATCCAGATATAAATCTGATATGGAAAAAACTGGAATTCAAATGGAATCAAATCAGTTGGATAAAATTTTATTAGGCCCCAATGAGAAATTTATAACCAAAATTTATAATTTTCTATTGGAATATAAACTAGCAGAGGAAGTAGTTAAAGAGAATATGATTACATGGGCGACGAATTTTGGGTATGGAATAGAATTAAATAAGTGGGAAAAAATCTGGAAAAGTATTAATAAATTAACATTATATGTACCATACAAAGAAAATGCTTATAAATTGTTCTATAGGTGGCATCTACCACCGGCACGAATTTCTAAAATGTTTCCCAGTACATCTCCACTCTGTTGAAAATGTAAAGCGCATAAAGGGACATACTGACATATATGGTGGTCATGTCCCAAAGCTAAAAAATTCTGGAACAATATAAAAATGCAATCAGAACAAATAATAACTCAAAAAGTACCATTAAAACCAGAAACTTACTTATTAGGAATACCTACAAGCAAATATGAAAAAGAAATAATATATTTAATAACACACATTTTGACTGCAGCAAGAATCATATACGCACAAAATTGGAAACAAGAAGAGGTCCCGACTCAAGAGAAATTAATATCTAAAATTATGGAATGTGCTAAAATGGATAGACTCACCAAGGAGATCCAAAGAAAGGAAGAATCTGAATATTATCTGGTCTGGCAAAAGTGGTATAAATGGTTAGAGGGAAGTGAAAAAAAAGAGAAGAAGAAAGAAAGAAAAATTAAATAAAAGAAAAGATATCAATAGAGTAAAATAAATTTTTACATCAAATGAAATTTAAGAAAGAGACACCAGATATCAATAAAATAATATCATTATATAAGGTGAGATAAATAACGTATACTGAAGAATATAGGATATTGATATTGTAACAATTCAGATACTATAGGTAGATGTCATTAAGATGATGCTTGTTGTAAATTGTTTTACTTGCATTTATAAGTTAACCATTTATGGTTTCTTAAATTAATAAAAGTTTATTTTTTTTAAAAAAAAAGATACATGGGTGGGAGAATTGTGATAAAGGAGACCTTATGAATCAATCTTCAGGTCTATGTATGAGATATAAATGGAAAGAAGAGAGAGATTCTGGAGTTTTGGACTGAAGTCCATTCTTAGTGATGAAAAACCCACTGGTTGATTCTGGGCAAATTATTCAATATCAGCTTGTTGTTGGAAGAAAATAAATGTGAATCTCAAAAAAAAAAAAAAAAAAGAATACAACATTAACTTGCCTGGTCCTTTTTGAGCCTCTAATTAGCGAATATCAATATAGCAGAAGGACAACGCTTATAGAAAAAATGCAGGATGAAGACTGAGATCAGAGTAACTATCATTTTGTTTTACAAAAACAAGGTAATCATGGTTAGTGAAGTAACTTTTAAAGAATTGTACGAGTCTAATGAAGCATGTGAATCTATACATACTTGTTTTGAGTTATGCGATTTTAATGGCTTTCTTCAGTTAAAATGGCACACAAAAGGGATCGACTTCCCCTGTCTCAAAGCAAGGCATTCACAGAAAGCAAAGTCATGGCCCTGGTTTGCATGGCTTTAGCCTAGACTTGGATACAGTTATGTGTAATGTATATAAGCTTCATTAGTATTTGCATCAAGGTGGTAGTTATTCTTTCTATCTTTATACCTTCTGTTATTGTAGTAGATAGTATGGAAAATGCAATGACTGTGGCATAAAAATATATACAATGTGTTCTGCCCCAGCTATGGACCCCAAAGAACGCACACACAACATCCGTACAAACATTAGTTTACTAATTACGGACTACTAATGAGCTTTCTTAGTAGTTGTTCGAATACAGTACAGTTTAAATCAGTATTTTCTGAACAAGGGCTGTTAATTTTAACTTCATTAACAGCCGACAAGAATTCAAAGAATAATAACTCAATTCTGAGGCACAGTATTTCAGATAACCATAATCTTACTGTGGTTGGCAGAATGCCCAGAAGCAATTTGCAGGAAAACTGACAAGAGAGAAACAAGAGCCAAATCAAACGTTTCTGGAATCAAGATGCGAAGGAATATGAACAAAGTTGTTTCCTGCAAATTGCATCAGTCGTCGTCCTTCCTTAAATAGGCTAGGGGAGTGGCCAATTAGCCCCAAGCCTTACTCTTGAGGAGACCTCTTCCTGAGGAGCCACTCCTGCCTTTTAACAGCTCTGCGTGCTTGTGCATTGAAAAGAGGCTCCTCCTCTTCTTCCTCTTCACTTATGGAAGCTTCTGGAGGTTCTGAAGTCCTGGCTGAATCCCCGCCTCTGGCACCACATCTTCTCCAGCCTCCTTCTTTGTCTGACTCAAGTGCCCACTGCACAGGCTGCTGGCGCAGCACCACACCAGCCTCCTCGCTGTCGGAATCAGCTACTAACTGCACAGGCCACTGACGGGCCACAACACAATGGGAGAAAAGTGGAAATTGTAAAGGTAAAAGTTCGCCTCGCACATAAGTGCTATTTGTTCCCAACTCTAAGGGGTGATGCTCATCTGCGTTTCAAAGCCAAAGAGCCAGTGCTGTCCAAAGACATCTCCATGGTCATGTGGCTGGCATGACTAAATGCCAAAGGGACCAGAGGTGGTCCCTATTTTTCTACTTGCATTTTTTACATGCTTTCAAACTGCTAGGTTGGCAGAAGCTGGGACAAGTAACGGGAGCTCACCCTGTTATGCAGCACTAGGGATTCAAACTGCTGAACTGCTGACCTTTCGATTGACAAGCTCATCCTCTTAGCCATTGAGCCACTGCGTCCCTTTTGTAGCAGCTGCTGAATTAATGGCAGAATGTGGGATACTTAGTGCTCTCTGAGCTTGGTGGTTTTCTTGCAGACATTTCTTTACGAAACAGGTAACATACTAAGATGTTGATGATCTTACCTAGTTTGGTAATGAAACGTCTGCAAGAAAACCACCAAGCTCAGAGAGAACTAAGGACCCCACAGTTCAATGCCAACTACAAATATTCTCTTCTAGTAGTAATGGCACAAAGTACTATGGTAATAATATGTTATTGTGTATATATTAATGTGTAATGAATAACAGTAATATGTTAGGAGAGTCTACAGATCTGGCAGGGAAGAGGACATAACAGGATTTCTGGCACAAGCAGATGAGGTTGCACTAAGTGAACTTTATGATTCCAATTCTGTAACTAGAAACCCAACCCCAATTTGATAGGTCTTCATTGTCTAAGTAAAGTCACAGAGTTCCATGCTTTGCTGCAGCTTAATATTTCTGTCCTTACAGAACAGTCCAATAAAATACCACTACAATGACCCTGTCAATAGAAATGCTAATCCAACGTTAGAAGTTGCAGAGAAGGGCTAAGCTATTGTGGTAGCTATTTTGTAATATAGTCACAAGTAAAGATGTTATTAAAGAGGGTGGGAGAGAGAGTGTCCTCTCCCATAGATACTATTCATTTTGGTTGTTTTTATTCCTCCCCCTCCCCTTTTTCTCCTTCTTCACAGAGCTGGTGTGAAATATAATAAAGACAGAAGAACTTCAAAATGATAGAAGGCCCAAGATAGGAATTTTCTCTTCCAAACAGGCATTTTTTTTAAAAAATTTGATTTATATGCCGCCCTTCTCCGAAGACTCAGGGCGGCTTACAATGTGCTCAGCAATAGCCTTCATCCTTTTGTATATTTATACAAAGTCAGCTTATTGCCCCCACAACTGGGTCCTCATTTCACCTACCTTAGAAAGGATGGAAGGCTGAGTCAACCTTGAGTCTTGGCGAGATTCGAACCCTGCAGTAATTGCAGGCAGCTGGTCTTAATAACCAGCTTAATAACAGGGTGCCTTAAACCCCTGTACTACCAAGGCATTTGCTAGCAAGAGGAGAAAAAGCAAGAATTCAACTCTCTTTTCATTCTATTTTGCTTCAATCTTTCTTCTCCATTTCATTCCAGGCCCTCCCTTGGTATTTTTATGTTATAATAAATTAATCTACAGAACTATTCAAAGTTTTTATTGTTTCTCTGAGAACACCTAGTTTCCTCTCTTCCCCAAGGTCCCTGTGATGTTTGTTGATGAAATTTATCTTATTTTGTCTGCAAAACCTGTGCTCTAATGAAGCTCTTGCACGTTCTCTTTCTGGTGCTTTATGACTTTCTCAATTTGGTACCACATTAGTCAGTGAGGCTAGAGTCCAGCTCATCAGCTATCTAGCCAAGTAATAAATCTACTAGGGGAGTGTGAAAACCTGCTTCAATTAACCTGATGAGCAGTTTGGGGAGCAACAAGCTGGTAATTTTCAGTATTTACATAGTGACAGTGCCAGATCTAAGATGTGAGATACATTTTTATGCAAGTTCTTCTCAAGAGGTATGCAGTGTACGAGCATATATTTGGTGAATAACTCAAATGCTAAGCACAAGTCAACTTGTGTGTGCAATTTACTTTATTTTACTAATTTACCCTGCAATTTCCCTTATACCAAATAAGAGTTTTTCATTATGAATCTCAACATTGAGGCTTGCCTTAGCACTATAGTGAGAAAATATGCCTCCCGCCCCAGATAAAGCCAGTTTTCTAAATCTCACCTGCAAATCAAATGGGCAGAGCTGCTAGAAATTATAGGTCTCTTTTTTTCTTTGCGGTCCCCTGTGCCTTCAGAGAATGGAGGACTCCGTGAAATAGCATGGAAATTGATATAGAAGCTAAAGGAGAAAATATGAATTTGAGAATGACTCCCATTTCTGTTTCCCATAAAAGTCTTTATTACATTCAAGAGTATTCTGTGAACTGAAGGATTCAGGTAGATACCCAAAACTGTGTTATGCATGATGCTGATGAAGAAAAGGAAGATCCAAACTATATAACCATTTTCTTGAATGGTAGCCACCTGTTCTGGTATAAGATGGGTGGCTATATAAGTCTATATAAATTAAAAATATATGATATATGCTTGGGTATACATTGATACATACATATCGTGAGAGGGAAGTGTTGCAAAAAGACAAATGCATTAAGTTTATTTCCAAAGTAACATTTGGGAGCATCTTGTCCAATTAGTTTCATTTTACTCATGGCTAGGATAAATCATCTTTCTGTCTTTCTTTCTTTAGCTGCCCATCTCACTGCAAGGTAACGCCTATGCTCTAACTTTGGGATGATCACACTCACAACCTTAGATTACAATTTGTAGAGATTCTCAGTCATCCAGGTCATGGCTGTCCAAAAGGAAAAAGCACCTTTCCGTCTTAGATTACAATAGTCAGTTCTACTTTAGAGAGTTGCCATTTTATAACAGAGATTATTTACCCCATCGTGCGCTGAAATGGCACAATCTAGCTTGATGACCTCCATTGCACTGAGATCACAAATCCCAATCTTAAAAGTTCTAGTTTCTCTAGAGCTAGATGATTCTAGTTTGGCTGAACCACAAAGAAGTAAGTTCTATTTAGCTCAATGGGACTAACTCTAACGAATTCATCCTCCAGGCATCAGGCAGCTTCCATATGTAGTTATGAAAATAGTTTGTGCCTCCCGCAAAATGTTAATCTGCTTGTTTAATGCTGGATTAATGCTAACTCTCTATATAATAATAAAGTCTATTGATTAAGGCAACCAGTAGGCATTAAAAATCTCCATGGCTTACCTCATCAGTTAAGCATCCTGTTCTGTATCACATGTCGCAATGACAATGTGCTAATAGTCAGTGGTGGGATTCAAATAATTTAACAACCGATTCTCTGCCCTAATAATGCCCTTCCAACAACCAGTTCACCAAACTGCTCAGAAAGTTAACAACCGGTTCTCCCGAAGTGGTGCAAACTGGCTGAATCCCACCACTGCTAATAGTCTATGAACTGTACTTGACGTAAAGCAGCTTTTGCTTCTGATGGTCTTGTATGGAGGTGGAATGGACATAAAGATGAATTATCAGTTTGAAAAATAAAAATAAATGGAACAACAGGTTATTTTCATATACAGGTATTCCTCAATTTATAATCACAATTGAGCCCAAAATTTCTGTTGCAAAGCCAGACTATTGTTGAGTAGTTTTGCCCCCATTTTATGACATTTGTTGTTAAGTAAATCACTGCCTTCATTTAGTAAAATGGTTGTTAAGTGAATCTGGCTCCCCCATTAACTTTGCTTGTCAGAAGGTTGCAAAAGGTGCTCACATGACCTTAGGACACTACAACCATCATAAATTTGAGCTAGTTGAGAAATGAGTAAATTGACATTTGAAATAAGGGAACAGGAAGATAAACAATATTATTTGATATGGGATTTATTTTATCAATGGATAGATAATAAAATATGGAGATAAATATGAAATATGAAATGGAAGTTGAGGTAAATAAGTGAAATATTTCTTTATGAAAATAAGCTTTGGTCATATATTGATATTTTGAAGATGGGATTGAGCACAAAAGGATGCTAACCGATCGATACACTGTCTGTAATTGTTTGGAATTTATGATGGTTTTATGTTTTACTTTTGTTTATAAAATAAAAAATTGTTTTGTCAAAAAATAAATAAATTTGAGCTAGTTGCCAAGTGTCTGACTTTTGATCACATGATCATGGGAACGCTGGAGCAGTCGTAAGTATAAAAAATTGTCATTAGTTGTTTTTTACAGAACCATTATAACTTCAAACGGTCACTAAATGAATGATTGTTAAGTCAGGAACTACCTGTGCACTGATTATGAGTATCTGTTCCATAAACCTGGGAATGATTTCTTATCCTGAAATTGCAAAATGTTAAAGTAAAATGGAAAGTTCAAATTGGATTTCCTTTTTTATGTTTTTCACCTCTCTTTTAGCATTGAATTTGCAAATATTCCCTGAAGGAAGTCTAGAAGCATATATATTTTTTTAGAAACAAGAGAAGTAAAGAAATAAAAGCCATCAGCTGCAAAAAAAAACTGCTCCTTGAAAAGATAAGAGCCTTATCTGTCTCTCAGTGCACATAAATTCTACCACTGATTTTTTTAAAAAATAATAATAGAAGAATGAGGAGTTCTTCACTCCTTATCGTTATTTAAATTTTAAGCCCAGCAGTTGTGTAGCTCAAAGGTGATATATTGTGGCACTACAGGAGAAAGGTATAGGCCTGTAGCAAAGCATGCGCCGTGCATGCAGCAGGCTCAAATTTCAAACCCTGCATCTCAAGGGTAGTTTGGAAAGATTCCTGTTACAAATGATGGACAACTCAACTATTTGCTCCCCATAGAAAAGAATAAAGAGAATGGATTAATTCAGAAGAATGGCCAGTTGAGTTTTGTATTAGGGGCTTTCTAGCCCCTGACAAAAGGAAAGGCCTCTTTTCTCCATTTGAAAAGAGGTAGGAGCAGTTGTTATTTCACCTTCTTTATCAAGAAAATAAAATATTTCCAGGAAGAACAGAACTGTGGCTTCCAGGCCCTTTCTTCATACGGAAGGAAGGAAAGAGTGATTGCTCCCTTCTTCCAACGCAGAGAAATAGAATCTTTCTTCTGTGCAAAAGGAAGATCGGGACAATTTTCCTCTTCCTCTTTCTGAGTAGAAGTACTACTAGTACATATTGACAGCAGTGGTGGGATTCAAAATTGTTTACTACCGGTTCTGTGGGTGTGGCTTGGTGGGTATGGCATGGCTTGGTGGGCGTGGCAGGGGAAGGATCCTGTAAAATCTCCATTCCCACCCCACTCCAGGGGAAGGTTATTGCACAATCCCCATTTCCTCCCGATCAGCTGGGACTCAGGAGGCAGAGAATAGAGGTGGGCAGGGCCAGTCAGAGGTGGTATTTACCGGTTCTCTGAACTACTCAAAATTTCTACTACCGGTTGTCCAGAATTGGTCAGAACCTGCTGAATACCACCTCTTATTGACAGCCTACCTTCTTCCCTGGTGGGATTATGTGAGAATGCTTCAGTGTTTGTCTGGATTTCACTTGCTTAACATTGTCTTCGCTGATCTTTGTTTCAGGCAGAATCAGAAAATGTCAGAAACTGAATCTAAGATCTGTTGAATGTCTCTGAGCTACACTAAGCTTCCTAACCTCTCCTCCTCAAGAGACCCCAGCAAAAAGAATTGGGCATATAGGTAATCTTCAAGTTATGACAGAAATCAGGACTGTGAAATGTATTTGTAATGCGCAATATCACATGACTTTACTATGTAACAATGACATACCAGGCACTCCCCATTGCTGTTGTTAAATGAATTTCATGGATCATTAGCTAAGGATTCACCCCATTCTAAACATTTCTAAATTTGGTCCCTCCCAGCCATGAGCCTCAGTTCTTCTAAGGTAAGTGTCTGTCTCCTTTTCAACTCCTACCTACTATCTATTTCGATCATCTCTGACCTTTTGGCCACCCTGCATCCTGCCTTGTGGGATGGCAAGCAACCCCAGAACTACACAGGTCTGAGGCTCTTGCAGTTTAGCAAGCTATGGCTCTAGAGCTGCAAGAATCCCTGAGCCACAGCCCACTGCAAAGCTGCAACCACTCCTGAAAGTCTTGGATGCCCCAACCTGGTCCAGCAACATGGCATGGTGTGAAGTTGCAGATAGCCCCAGCCTGGCCCAGCAGCACCATATACACCTTCAGCTATCCTGGGAAGCCACAGCTCCCTCAGCCACGTTCCAGGTGCAGTCACTTTTGCCACTCTGCACTCCAAGGCCCCTGTTGCCCTGTGGTCCTCTCCATCAATTAATCTTCATTGCCTTTTTTCTCCTACTGCTCAGAAGTGAGCCCACCCTGGCTCTTTATGAGGCAACTGCTGTCCATGTGAGCCATCTTCCCCAGGAATGAAGACAGGACAAGGTTGCAGGATCCAATGTATGTTGATCACCGGGACCAGAGGTTTAGACTTCCAAGCTTTCAAACTCATGCTGGAGCCCATCCTTAGGGAATTTCTCTCTGCAAGATGGATCCTGCATCTTCCCCAGGTGTCATGAGGAAACCACCATGCATGATCTGGGGAAGAAAACTTGACCAGGAGTTGCCTCACAATGGGCAAGGCTGGGCATTCTTGCTCAGCAGTGGGAGCAAGTGAAGGTCAGCTAGGGTGGCAGGGACCACAGAATGCAGCCTAATTGGAGCATAATTGGGTGGGAGAGATAGACAGGTAGAGCAACACAAGTTTCCCTATGGTCATAAGTGCAAACAGGCTGCCAAGTGCCTGAATTTTGATCATGTGACTGCAGGTCCACTTCAATGGCCATAATGTCAGGGATTGGTTGTAAATCCCTTCATCCGGAGCTGCTATAACTTCAGTTACTGAATGAATTATGATTAAGCAAGGACAGTATGTATTACTTTCTTAATATTTGTGATTCCTGTTTGCAAATGCCTGTGATGCCACAGACTTGGGTCCTGTTCTGTAATATTATTTGGGGGGGGGAGTACTTGGGTCAAATTTGCTGTTTTTTTGCTTCTAGGAAGGCTAGTGAATATGTAGTATGTTTCTTCAATTGGACCGGAATTAATCTAGTTTATGCCTATTAAATTCTCTAGCAAACGGAATGGTTCCCTTTTTTCCCTGCAGAAGAAAGAATTCAAAAATAACTCTCATCTTCAATTGGATGAACTTTCCTGAAAGGGTCAAAATCTTCTATCTATTTGGCAAGGAAAAGTATTATAATGGTAAGATGAATGCCACTAAGAGGCCAGGCTTTTAATCTTTCCCTGAGGTTTGAAGAAGTTATTATACTCAGGTGAAAAGATTAATGCTTCTATTATTTAATGTATCTCACAAATTGCTAGGCTGTATAGCTCGTGGCATCTAAGAATGTCCTAGTTCTGAAGAAATGAAGGGAAGTTGTTACTATCTTGTGTCAGATAGAACTTTGAGAAATGCCAGCATCTTGAGAATGATGTTTAAAGATCCAGATGTTTAAAAAGACCAAGATGTTTAAAAAATGTTTTAGAAATAGGCAACGTCAAACCACTTCCATATTTTCATATTAATAAGGTATTTTTTTTCTTTTTTTCCATTATCTTTCTTTGGGATTTTTAAAAACTTTCTAGTCTTCTCTGCAACTATGGGATTTTCCAGTAGTTTTGTATGCAGTTGCTAATGAGGTCTGACCCTCCTTAGCTCTTTTGAGTTCTGCCAAGCTCATCTAGGTGCTACCATCTGCCATAACTATCTCTAGCTCTCACAATCTCATTTAAAAGTTTATCTGTATTCTATGATGTTGTGTCATGAATATGAGCATCTTTTCTTTCTTTCTTTCTCTCTCTCTCTCTCTCTCTCTCTCTCTCTCTCTCTCTCTCTCTCTCTCTCTCTTTCTTTCTGTCTTCAAGTTAGTTTTGATTCCTAGCAATTGCCTGGAGAGGTCTGGCAATGTTTGTAGAAGTGGTTTGCCATTGCCACCTTTCTAGGGCTGAGAAGGAAGAACTGGTGTTTAGTTGTGGCTCCATATTATCTTACATATTTAAAATGGACAGTTTAATTATTTATATTGTGTTGTACTGCACCATATTATTATTATTATTAGCTTTGAAGAGAATCAGATACATACATATTTTAAAAAATTAAAAGTGACTGACATTTGAGTAAAAAAATGTGATGTAAGAGACAGGATAGGAAGCAGTTAGACTTACAACATATTTTATGGATGGATCACAACACCATTTTCAAATAAAAATAGTTGCCTCAAATTCCTTGTGTGTCTAGTCACACATGGCCAAGTAAAGTATTCAATTCAATTCAATATGAAAGAAGACAAAGAATACCTACTCAAGCCGTTTACTCTCCTCAGGATGGTGTTTTTTTGAGACTGTGATCAATTTCAAAGTCTATAATAATAAAAAAACCTGTTTCCTTATTTTAGCGAATCTTCCACTTATTATTAACAATAGCTCCATCTTTATATAAGGAAACCCAGTCCCTGTTTTTGCTTTGACACTATCAGATTTAAGTTTATTAGTGGCTTGGCCATTGGTTCAATAGCGCACTGATAACTCTGCATTAGTCTTGACTGTTATGTATTGAGGGTTATTAAATTGGCTGGCAGGTGTATAAATCTATCAAGCAACACCTCCTTCTTTCTCTTTGCAGTTTATTTCCCTCCACTCTCTGCTAAGATACTACATAAAGGAAATAGGGTGTATTGAGATGTATTTCAGAAAGGTTGGCAACTAGGGAAGAGAATTCCAAGTGTATGTTTTTTTTAGTTAGGAGTTGTTTCCTGCAACAAAATAAAATCAGAATTGACAAAAATGGAACACTCAGAGAAAGGGATAGTGAGCGAGCATGGTGGGAATAATTGCAAATGAAAGTAAAATAGTTGAGAAGATGAAAGAGATAAAAATGAAGAAAATGCTAAAGATGTGTCCTGTCATTTTCCCATGGGGTGTTTTTGAATTTCTTCTCCTCTTTAATCTCTGGACAAAATATGTTATTTTTCTGTTCCAATCATATAAATATCTGACCTTGGACCTTTCCATTCTGAAGAAATGACAACCTGAGTAAGTATACTGACTTTTCTATTGATTGCATAACCAGATCCTTTCTGGTTATCCATGCGTGATTGGCAAATGTTAAAGTACAGGGTTTTAAATTAATGATTTTAATTAATCATTAAGGTCCATTGATTTCAATGGTTACAGTTCATGGTTGAGTAAATCTAGATTTCACAAATAATCTATTAGTTGCTCTTGGTGTTAGCATTTTCAAGATAACGCTAAAGATTCCATATTCTAAAATTTAGGTTTGGCAAGAACTCTACATATTTGTGTGTGTGTGTGTGTGTGTGTGTGTGTTCAGGATTGATGTATTCTAAATCTTTTAAATAATGCTTGCTGCATATGAAGAAAGAATGTAGTGACTCGTCAGGTTGAGATTAGATTCTTCTAAGCAGGCAAAAGGTTTATTGATGGGTGATAGGATTTATAACTAATCTTCAGGGAATGGCAGAATCAGTTACAGAATATGGTTTATGATCTGCTATCCCAGCATATTATGAAGCTCATATGTGATTTAATTTCAGCTTTATTTATAACTTTGTTGTATACTTTTTCTTGTCTGAACTAAAAGAGTGCTCCCACAAGCAAGTTGCCTTGAGAAAGTCATGGAAATTGTGAGAACCGGGAAGAAATGGAACCCAATTCTATTGTTAAATCATGGATAAATCTTTGTGTCTAGGATTGGACAGATCGTGGGAATAATTTTGCATTATTGTATAAGAGTTATTGTAATGATTCCCCAAACCATTATTGCATATGGTCAAGAGTTAATGAGCCTGCCCCTTCTGAAGCATCAGAGCGAGAAATAATCACTGGGTTCAGCTGATTCAATATCTGATATTATCACTCTTTAGTCAGAAAATACACTTTATTAATGAAAATACTGTCTGTTCGGTCAAACATGCTTAAGGAAGGTGCATATCCTTCATTCTAACATGCATATAATGCCCTACTTTTTCATTATATACCAATATGTTTTGCATTTGGGTCTTCCATAATATTTGTCTAAAAGAAAGAATATATAATAAATATTACATACTTACATATTGGGATTTTGCATACATACAAAACACACTGAGTACTATGAGACCTGGGGGCAAAGTTGTACATTTCTGTAAGTATTGGACACAATTTTAAAAGACCTGAAATTGGGAACTCTATGCCCCACTGGGTTTTTCATCATCATCATCATCATCATCATTAAGCATCAAGCATCATCACATAATATTGAGAAAAATATGTTTTAAACACTCAAGATAAACTCATTCTGCACACCCTAACTAGTAGCATCCTTTCAGTATCCAAATATAATCTATTCAGATTCCCACACATTGCAAAAAGTCATTGTTTATTTAACCATGATTGGTTAAACAAATCTCAATCAGCTGGTTTCACTCAACACACTCACCACATTTAAAAAAGAAAACAAAAACAAAACTACACATGACAATGTGGTATAGGAATTTAGTCACTATATGAATCTGCTGTTCTTTGTGTTCTTTTGACTTTATGTAAATGTATTTCTAAACCAGATTTCAAAGATCATTCAGAGTCTAGGAGTCCACAGTGAAAAGAATGACCTCAACATCATATTTTATTATCTGCACCAAAATCAGTTGGTGAATGTTAAGAAGACTCTAGATCAGTCCTATGGTTGGGTTTGTACATCTTGCTATACAGTTATTTGGTTATTTAGTTAGTTATTTAGTTAGTTAGTTAGTTAGTTAGTTAGTTTATAACATATCATATATGGACTAGCAATGTATATTAATATTTCATCTAAATTAGTTAAACACAATAAAATATAAACATTTAAAAAGATCTATATTCTATAGATATATACTCTAATGGACATTGCTGCTTATGGCTTAGTGTGAATCAAGCCATTATGACTTGCAAGTTATATTTTATGTTCAGAGTTAAGCATGAACCAGACCACTAAAGGTTCTTTTAAAAAAAAGTAGCTAAAAACAATAGTAAAAACAAACCATGGTTTAATCACAGCTTTTCTGCCTTTGAAACTGAAATGTTACATAACCATATTTTTTACACATTTCATTTTTGAGACAATATCTATTCAGGATATACAAATCATGCAACAAGGCTGCAAGAAGAGGAGGTACAAAGAAGGGGAGAAAACATGGAATACAGTAGTTACAATGAACAAAGAGATTTTCAGCTGACCTTAAAAGGCCAGTCCTTGATGCCAACTATAACTGAGAATTGAAAAACTTCATTTGAAGAAGTTTGAGGAGTACCAAAAACTCCTTTGTTCTCCTTTGCTCAGGTCATCAAATAATGAATTTCTTGCAAATACAGTTTCCTCAAAGGGGCACCCCACAATAATGTACCGCCTCAATAGTACATAAGACAAACTGATCCATCCAAATTTTAAGTTGTTGTCCACACTTTAAAAGTCAACAGCAGGCCCTTCTGAAACAAAATGGCTTCTGCTCTGCCCTTCTCTTCTTTAATCACCATAGCATTTTGCATTAGCCAATGCTTTTAGGCCAAATTCAAAGGAACAGAAATTATATTTCAATATGGTGACTTGGAGGTTCTAGATTATGAATCACTAATCCGGTCCAGAAAGACAAATCTGTAAAAAGGTTCTTCTTACCATAGAAGGACACATCTGCCCTTCCAAGGGACAGCATTTCATCCAGAGCAACCAATGCTTCTATTGTTACCCCTCATCTATTCATTAGCTCAAAAACAATCCTGAGCTTTGGATCCTTTCTGAACCAAGCATCTTTTTTTAAGGTGGGTCTGATTCTGACGAGCCCATGCTGACTCCTAGCTAGAGATAACTAACTGAAGGCTCAGTAAGAAAAGCTTAGTAATTTCTCTACTGGAATGAATGAATAAGAAGCAGATGAGTAGAGCAAAACCTCACCAGCTATTCTGCTGACTTTTTAATCCGAACAGCTTTTACCTCTCCTCCTCTTTGTTTGAAAAGCAAACAAAGCTCACAGTATTGCCAGGTCCACCATCAAGTTGTGATGAGTGATATAGTTGCCTAATAACATTCTGCCTTAATGAGGGGGATGATGGGACGACAACCAAGAACCTGATTTGCTAAGTGTGCAACTTGACTCAATGCATGGTGCATTTGAAACAGTAGTAGGAAGGGCAGCACCAATTAAAACCAGATTTAAAGCCTATGCTTTTAGTAGTTCCTGAATAAATTAACTCGAGCGGTTTCCTTTGCTCTTGGAGGCAGCTGCTTTGGGTCCATCACCAAGATGCAGCTTGCTTGCACATGGCACCTGCAGGCCTCCCAAGATGGCTTCGGGAGGTGGAACTGAGCCAAGTACAGCAGGCTTGTGTGCCTACCCTCCAGGCTAGCAGCTGTGGAGGTATGAAATGCTGACACACCAGCTGCCAGGACCATTTATAACTCTAAGATTGCTCTCTCAGGACAATAATGGATGTTGGACAAACGACGATAGGGAGCGAAAAGTGCTATTAGTCATTACTGAAACTTTGCATTGCTCTCTGGCCAGTGCTAAAGCCATAAAGTCAGCATCCAATGGGCAAGCTTCTCCTCACCTCTGCCTCTGAACTAAAAGCTTTGGGAAGGCAAGCTGAAGTGCCATCAATCCTGAGGAGGCTGACAGTCAACATTTGTCACCGAAACATTTAAGGCTTGGCTTAATCTCTTCCTTTTGGAGAGTTCATCATAACAAATAACTGGGTGGCTTAACCTTGGCCAGCAAATCTCTTTTCTCACTCCAGCTGAAAAGAAAAAGTGGTTGTCGGGTTGGACTGCTGGCTTGCAAGCTGGCAATGTTTTTGCCTTGTGTGGTCCTAGATACATCCTAAATGGATCCAGAGTCGGCCAATGTTTATGTGTTCTGATTGTTACTGAGATACCGGCTCGGCCCACACATCTTAAAATCTTGCACATATGCGCATACACTGTTATCCATTAATCTTCTACTGTGAAGCAAAGGAAACTATTTGTATTGCGGATTGTTCCTGGATTAATAAATAGTTTGTTTAGTGGTGTTGGATCTATCCCTCAGAGTGAATTAGTGATTTCAATTGTTGGATAACTTGTCCTGAGATGGCATCCATCCCAGAAGCTCATTCAGGAATAAATATTCCACCTGCTGGAAAAGGAAAGTTGTCTCCAAACTGCCCACTTAAAAGGAAGTTCCATGGTCAGAGAATACAAATTATAGATCCAGAGCACTGTAAAAAGAAATTGGGTTCACATATTTTGATAATGGCCATTTGAACCCAATCTTTCTTTTTTCTAAACTACAGTTTGAGGCTGAGAAATTCAAAAAATCCTAACTTACTATCACATGCCGGGTCAAAGATATTCCTGCTTTAGTACACAGAGCAACACAAGAATGATTTGACACATTGTCTAGACTTTATAAATCCAAAACATTTTGTTGACAAATATTCTTCTCAACTCTATTACATCCCTGAAGAAGCAGCTATATTAGACATCAACTCAAACCGAATTTAAGTAATATATATATATATATATATATATATATATATATATATATATATATATATATATATATATACTGTAGAAAGGATTCTGTGTGCCACGTAAGACATCAAATAGAAAGCAGATGCTTAAGTCAGTTTCAATATTTAAACCAATGGCTAGCTTCCACAAAAATCCATGAGATAACTTGGGCACTTGGTTGCGGTCTACTGAGAAATAGTTGCTGAGATCAAACACAAAATTCCAAGCACAAGCAAAATTAAGCCGCTGTGTAAAGTAGTCTGGAATGGAAAGGGATTTTATTTTCCCCCTTCCATTCAATTGTGTCCAATTCTCAGAGACTGCCTGGACAAGTTTCTGCAGTTTCCAGGGCAACATTTTTCAGATGTGGTTTGCCCTCGCCTCTTTCCTAGGACCGAGAGAAAGTGACTGGCCGAAGGTCCCCAGCTGGCTTTGTGCCTAAGGCAGGACTACAACCCACAGTCTCCCAGTTTCTAGCCTGTTGTCTCAACCACTACACCATACTGGCTCTAGCAATTCTGAGAAGAGTCGCTGGCATAAAGGAGAACATTAAATCTACTCCTCTTGGCCCATTACAGGTTCTATGCCGTAAAGGCGAAGGTCTGTGGATTGCTACTTGAACATGTCTGGCTTTCCCATCTTTAAAGCTTGCTCATCTTGTCAAATGTTTTCTACCTCAAGGGAACTTTCCTGGTTTTTCTCTGTTTGCTTGTTTGTTTCCAAGGACAATTGTCCAATTAAAGTCAAGTGATGCTGGAACGATATATATGAACAGCTGGGATTTTGAGATAGATTCTAGAGCCACTCATCACTCTGAATAAAACACCTGGAGCCATTCACATGGTTTCAGCATTATTCTCTTTTTACGTAGCTCAAGAGTGCTGTTCAGGATAAAATAAACCACATTTCAATGCACTTGAAGCACGTCAGTTTAGGCATAGTCCCTTTGTTTCCCAGAGAATTAAATATAATATATTTGTTGGATTCAAAAGCATTCTTGTCTCATGATAGAAACTATTACAGCTTTTAATTTGTCTTCTAATTTTCCAAACACTTGATATTTTAAGGTTTGGTGATGGGGGAGGGGAAACTTAAGGAAAAATGTGTGTGCAGGGGTGTTTAGCTTATTTTATTATTGGTGTTGATGGAGATTTCTGTTTTTGTTGGGGTTTTTCCTGTTGTCTATCTTTCTGGATTTTGCTTTGAAAAGAGCCCAAGATATGGAATTTCCTTCTTGATGTCTTCTCTTACAATTTTCATGATTGCAAGGGAAAAAAATGAAAAAAAGGACTTTTACTTATGTACTATGTAAGCAGTTTTTAAATGCAGGAACCTGTCCCCATTAGGAATATGTAAGTCATTTTTAAAAATCAGCTCATCAAGCAGCTTTCTGTTCCATCATTTCTTCCTAAGGGTTTTTTTTTCCCCTTTCCAAAATCCATAAATAAAAAAGGGTCCAAGTTCTTTGCTTTCCAAAGACTGTACACATCACCAAACACACAATGCTTTACTGCAGCACACACATTCCCCAACAATAGACTCTGGCTCTCTCCCTTTCTAAGACTTGCAAGGTGGTATTGCTGTGTAAATATGTCTTTACTATTCATTGCTTTAGTACCTAGTTCAAACAAAAGTATATCAGTCTGTAGTGTGGTATTCAACCTTTGCCTTCATCCAAAAGTTCTCACACTAGTTGGGATGAGGTGCTGTTTCAGTGTGGTTGTTCTACTTCTAATTGTTACTGACTCTGGCAAAGCTCCAGGCAGAACATGCTGCTCACCATAGCTAGTGATCCTGAATGATAGTCCTCTTGCCTGCTTGTAATAGCTGCCAATCTCCAAAGGCCATCTCCACTTTCACCTCTGCATGCCAGTTGCTTGCCTCCTTTTCTTTTGAAGATCTCCCATTCTGTCTTAGCATTTGAATTTGTAACTTTACTCACCTGGGTGAGGTGAGGCTGCTTCTGGACAACCGCAGTGTCCTTGAAAATACCAGGTGTGGCTCAGTGATTGCTTGTGGGTAAAAGTTCTGAGTGAACTAATGAAATCCATGAGCAAAATGGTAAGAAGCATTTCTGTCTGGCTGCAGCTACCCTTTCCAAGTGCAGACAGCAATCCCAACTTCACTCCTTCATACCAGGCCAGATGGATTTTGCAGCTCCTTTTCTTTAGTGTTGAAAGGTGGCTGAGATATTTCTTCCAACTTAGCTTACCTTTTGAAATCCTAGAGCAGTTCTAGGGATGTAGAGAGTCAACCATTTGTCTGAAATGTTATAGGGTTTTCTGCTTGAGCAGGATGTTCAATAGAAGACCTCCAGGGCCACTTCCAACTCGGGTATTCTGTCTTTGCAAAGGATTCCTTCCTTTTTGTGTTGCCTGGGATGACTTTAATAGGCAGGCTGCAAAAGTGATAAAAAGTTGCACGTACACACTGCCTGATCAATCATTGCTCATTTGGGGGTTAATAGGACACAAGTCATACCAGCAGCATTCTGTGGTCCACATTCAACTGTCCTGCAGTTGGAAGAATTTAGTCAGATCTGCTGAAGGAACAAACCGAAAGAAATATATCCATGAACATTGAATAAAAGCTCTATTGCAATCTTCCCAAATGTAAAAAGACTTCTTTCTTTTCCATGATTTGCATGTAATATTGTTGAGATTTCACAGAGCCTGCTTTCTGAGAAATGGATTTCTGTGTCTGCTTATATTCTCCAGAGAACAACCATTTGCAGAGTCTGTTGGAAAAAAACAAAGGGGCAGGCTCTGAAGATCTGACCAGAGAAGATGAGTCTGTTAATGGAAATATTGATTGTCTCAGAGGTTCAATGCTGCCAACCGCCCTGCACATATGGTACCAGTTTTATTGATATATGAATAAGATTAAACATGACACCTGTGTCAAGCAAATCCCCAGGTACCATTTAACTAACACTTAAAGCAGCTGCTTTTGAAGGATTACCTTCAGGCACAGGCCACCCAAGCAGAACAATATCATCACCATAAGTACTTTCCCAGTTGTCGACAAATGGGAATTCTTGCCGTATGGCAGCAATCATTACACTCTATTAGTGCTAGCCAAAGAAGCGGGCACTTAAGGCCTGGATTCTCACTCGGCCTTACATGAAGGCTTCCAAAAAGAGCCACTGGTGATGAAGCCCAATGGCTCCTTTTGCCACAATCCTCTATCACAGCCATAGAGGTGGTGCGCCATTTTGTGGCCGTGTTGAGAAAGAAAGAACACAAGAGTTGGGAGAGATGATCCAACAAGGTGATAACAAAATGAGGTCTAAAGTCACATAAACCTTTTTTTTAGCTAAAAGCCACCTTTGTCCTCTAAGGGAAAATTTTAAAAAGTTGTCAAGTTCCAAACTTCTTCTTATTGTTCTCCTTTATTATTCTCCTGTTTCTGTATTTTTAATAAATTCTGGCAATAGCCAGATTCCATTATCAAGGACATCCTAACTGACCCAACCTTCTTAATTATATCTAATTATGTTGAGGAGCACAGAAAGTCAGTTCTCTCAACTTTTGAAGAAAAGGGGACTTCTTTTTCAGGAATAAATAGTGGTGTACACATCAGCCAAGATTCAGTTTGATGGTGAAATTGTCTTTTGAAATTCAAGATTCAGTCTGAATCAATTTGAAGCATAGGCTATAATGAATAAGCATCCAGTTCCCCATAACACTAATGTTATGCAATGTTACAACACGATCATTATTGCACATACACACACAATGGTAAATGTGTATGTGAGATTCTCAGTCATCCAGGTCATGGTTGTCCCTTCCAGCTCTGAAGAAGTTTCTTGGATGAGAAGCGAAATGTCTTCAAAGAAAAACAAGAAAGTCTAATTGCCTCTTGAAAAAGCACCTTTGGGACACACACTATGGTACTTTATGTTATAATGAAGTAGTCTGTATTATATAGCTTAACAGCACACCCATCTCAGATCCTCTCACACAAGGATATTTTTTCTTCTTTTCCATTTAAATAAATTCTGTCAAAACAGAGAGACAAAAATAGCAGAGCTGCATTTTTCCTCAAGTGTTCCAGCAGACCATAGAATCAACTGGCCAGTTAGTCATCACAAAATGTAATGCCCCTTCCAGGTTTTTCCCTGTATATGGAAGAATGTTCTAATGTGTGAGAGCCTTCAAAGCCAGACAATCTGTCATATCTTCAAATTGTCTTTGAGTTTTTCTGAAGAGAATTGAAAGCATCCAATTTGATTTGATGCTTCAACCAAGCTTGAAGACTCCCTGAAGTTTCAAAGATTTGATTGAATATCCTTTAAATTAAACCACCTGTTTGAAGATCCATAGAGCCCTAATAACAAATTGATGATTTAATAGTTTGACTGCCTAATTTCAAAAAGTATATCATAGAACAAAGTAGCAAATGGAATCATTATAAGTTAGAAGTAAGATCCTTGAGGCTTTTTACCTCAACTGAAAGACAAAAGCAATGACTCGGAGTCTCAAAACATCACAGTTTGAAGGTGGGGGTGGCCTCATGGATCATAAAAACACACACACAAACATACATACACACGGAGTAGGAGTACACATTCTCCATCTACATGACACCAGGAATTTATATGCTGTCATTGTGATGGCCACTGGCACAGATAATTTTTAGCAAAGGCCTATGCCTTTATAAAGAATAGGTCTAATAATTAAGGGATATTTAGTTGAGCAACAACTGAAGGATGTTTGATTCCAAAGACGTGTGATGGCACAAATCAAATAAGTGAAACAGACCAAAGCTCAGCATTTGCACATTTGTATGGGTTACAGCAAAATTAATACGGTACCTTTCTTGCCTTCCATTATTCAAGTAAAAATGTGAAGCCCTTTCCTTGTGGCTCAGCTGGAGCTGATTTCAAATCCTGCTCCAGAGTCCCAGAACTTTCACCTTACATCCAAGAGCTTTAAAAGGAAAAGAGACTGTAAATTAGAAATTGCACCATAATACATTTTGATACAACACTAGCGACCATTTTAGCTGGTGGAGTTTTGCATGGAATGATGAAATGTTTTGCCAAAAAGACCCATTGCCCTTTCAGGGTCTTGACAACTATAATGCCTTAAAGAATTTATGATTGACCAAGATATGTCAAATATTGAGGGCTAAAGTAAAAATATCAATGTATTTGTGAAATTCTTCCATTATCATCACCATCATTCATTATGCAGGTCATTAATGCCACACCTTGCCACAGTATGCGATTGGTAATCTCAGTTACTAAATTAAATGGATCTTCAAGTAGACCCATCAATAATTCATATATTCTTACAGTAACAATAGACTTTGTTATCTTCCTGCATTTAAGTGTTCTTTATGTCTATCGAATGAGGCAAAAATGAATATTTATACATTTCTGCGTTGTGCTGTCTCAGACATAACAGTTTAGAAAAGAAGGAGAAAAAGATAAGTATTGCTTTAAAAGACAGAAATAGAATTAACAGTGCTTAAAAACAATACATAGGAAAAGCAATATTAATGAGAAGGAGAAGCAAAACTCAGCTGATTCTTTCATGAAAACAATCTCTTAAATCTGGACCAAAAAAAATAGTTAAGAAAATCAAAATAAATCTCAGGCAGATTTAAATCCGACTAGGTCATACAATAGTTGTTACCCTGTAAGTGTCTCTGCAAACACCCATGCCTTCAACTTTTTTCTAAAATTACATGTGGGGTGTTACTGAGGCATCTCCATTGAAAGGGTTCCATCACAGGAGTCGTGCCCTTAAGAAGCCCAGATTTCTGGCTGCCAACTCTTGTTGGCCAGATCCAGTAATGTGACTGAGGTGTTTCTTCTTAGAGAGTTCTTAATCCAGATTCCCCAATAAAATCTTAGATACATGATAATTTGGGACACTATAGCCCTCAATTTTTGACATATCTGGGTCAGTCATGAACTCTTTAAGACATTATAGTTGTTAAGACCCTGAAAGGGCAATGGGTCTTTTTGGCAAAACATTTCATTATTCCATGCAAAACACCACCAGCTAAAATAGTCTCTAGATTTGTATCAAAATATATTACGGTGCAATTTGTAATTAAGGTGCTTGCAATTTTAATCCCAGTCCTGCTTTCCTTTTTTGATGTTATGATTTTTTAAAAAATATGGAGATTTTCCTAATTTGCAGTTTAAAATATACCAAGGAGATGGTTTTCAGTTCTTCATTATCAGTTTTATTTTTGGTTTTTGCATTTTTCTTTCTTTCTCTTTTCAGTATGAAGCCAGTTATTAAGGTGCTGGGATGATATTAAAGAGGCAGTGGAATGATTATCATGCATTTTAACTAGTGTGTTTTAACACGTGACTTGAATCTTTTTAATCAAAAGCAGCATTTATGGTAAATCAACCAAAAACAAGGCAAATACTTTTCTGGAGAGATTGCAAACCTTAATTCTATCTTAACTGCATTATAGTTTTTAAACTGAGATTCAGGTTGCTCTAGAGCACAGGTGTCAAATTCACGTCATCACCTGGGTCTTTTTTGCCTTTTGCTAAACTGGAGGTGGGTGTGGCCAGCATGTGAGGCATCTGGCCCACAGGCCATGAGTTTGACACCCCTGCTCTAGAGTTTAACAAAGGTCCCCTAATGAGACAAACAGGCTTGGGTTTTCTGAGGAATGCTATATCTGTGTTGTAAAATTTTAGATAATGGCTGAATGTTCATAAACTCCCTTTGCTGCCACACTGAATGATAATCTAGATTTTTACAACTCAGATAGGGTAGACCTACTTAAAGATTGGCTTGTTTATTACTTGAAATATTTATGAGGAAAGAACGATCTTCAGCGCCATCATTAAATTGCTCCACAATCTAGGCTGTATTATTGAGAAGCAAAACTGTCATCAGATGAACCACATAGACATAGTGGTTCTGCATTTTATCTGGCCTGGTCCAAATCATATCATACTTTCTATACCATAATAAGGAATTTGAATCGAGTCCAAAAAGCTTTTTGTAATCAAAGCAGTTATTTCAACACAGATTAATTGATGGTCCCATATCTAGTCCTTTTCACCCCAAAGACTATCATATATTGTTTATTTATTGGTTCAGTACATAAATCTCCTTCATTCAGAAACTTAAGATGTGTACATAGTCCTCCCTCTTCCTAGTTTTCCCTGCAATAACAATCTAGTAATTTAAGATTTAGTGGGAAAAGTGTGACTGGCACCAAGTCCCTGGATTAGCTTCCATGGAGTAGAAATTGGTTCTTTCTGGTGCCAGTCCAATCCTTTAGCCACATTAGCTTTGTTTTCAGCCTGAGAGTTCAGTAAAAAAAAAAAAGAGGCATATCTGGAGGTACAAATCACTCCTGATCTACACAGAATCTTTTCCAAAAACTTCACATACATTTTAAATAACAGACTAGAAAGAACTGGAATAATCATTCCAACATAGCCCATGTGTAAATATAGTAACTTCTTCTTATGCACCTGGTTTAAGACATTATCCAACATCTTGGCTCAAAGCTTTTTTCAGATGATATTCTTTCCTCTTTGAAGGTGTTGTGCATTCATGTTGTGAAATAGATTTAAGCACATTAGATGGAACAATTAATCAGTGGAACAACTTGCCTCCAGAAGTTGCGGGTGCTCCAACACTGGAAGTTTTTAAGAAGAGATTGGACAACCATTTGTCTGCAATGGTATAAGGCCATGATGGTGAACCTATGGCACACGTGCCAGAGGTGGCACGCAGAACCCTCTCTGTGGGCACGTGCACTGTCATCAGCCACTCTTCTGGTCTTCATGGAGAGTTGGAAACATGAAGACCAGCTGGCTGGTGTGCATGCGTGCTCTGGAAACTGGAAGAGCAGCTGACGACAGCACGCATGCCCACATAAAGGGCTCTGCATGCCACTTCTGGCATGTGTGCCATAGGTTCGCCATCATGGATGCATCGGCCACTTGGTTTTCAGGTTTCCAGTGGTCCGGCGCTGAAGACCAGCTGGTCAGCACATGCACTCGGTGCCAAAAAGGTTCACCATCACTGGTATAAGGTGTCCTGCCTGAGCAGACTAGAAGGACTAGAAGACTAGGTAGGACTAGAAGACTTCCAAGATCCCTTCCAACTCTGTTAATCTATTTTATATTTTGGAACAGGGAGTGAACAATCTTTGGGATCTGGGATTAAACAGTTTACTGGTAAAGAATAGCACCCGTTCTGAACCCATTTATTTGCAAATGTACCTTACACAGAGACTTTTGCAACTATTGCACCCTTTTCTTTGCTCCTTCCCATCCATCTTTTCCAATGGTTCAGGGTAGTCAATAGAATAACAGAATTGGAAGGTACTTCAAAGGTCTTCTAGTCCTGCTCAAGCAGGGAACCCTATACCATTGGACAAATGGTGGTCTAATCTTTTCTTTAAAATCTCACTGTTGGAGCATCCACGACTTCTGGAGGTGAGTAATTCCACTGATTAATTGTTCTCACTGTCAGGAATTTCTCCTTAGACCTTAGGTTGCTTCTCTCCTTGATTAGTTTTCATCCATTGCTTCTTGTTCTGCCTTCAGATGCTTTGGAGAATAGGTTGATCCTTTTTTCTTTGTGGCGGCCTCTTAGATATTGGAATACCGCTATCATGTCACCCTAATCCTTTTTTTTTATTATTAAACTAGACATACCCAATTACTGTAACCATTCGTCATTTTAGCCTCCAGTGTCCTAATCATTTTTGTTGTTCTCACCTGCACTCTTTCTAGAGTCTCAACATCTTTCTTTAACCTGGTAACCAAAACTGGATGCAATATACCAAGTGTGGTCTTTCTAAGGCATTATAAAGTGGTACTAACACTTCACATGATAGATCCCTCTGTTAATGCAGCCTAGGACTGTGTTAGATTTTTTGGCAACTGTAGCACAGTGCTGGCTCATATTTAAGTGGTTGTCCACTGGGACTCCAAGATCTTTCTCGCAGTTACTATTGATAAATACTGCCTATTCTATAACTTCTATGCATTTGGTTTTTCTTACCTAAATGTAAAACCTTACTTTTCTCTCACCATTGAATTTCATTTTGTTAGATTGGGCCCAGTTTTTTGAGATCCTTCTGTATCCTAAGTCTATCTTCTGGAGTATTGGCTATTCCTGCCAGCCTGATGTCATCTGAAAATCATTGTTTTCCTCTTTTCATTAGAAATTAGGAATGCAGCTAAACTCGTTATGTAAATTAACCAGGACTGGCTTGTTCTAGTCATTTTATCATGTTATAGCGGCTCTGCAATGTAACAATTAAAACAGCCAACCTAGGGAACAGCACCGTTGGTCCATAACAGTGGTGTCAGGTACATAGGCACTGACTCCAGTATAAAGTAAGCTAATTATGATATATGTAGGACAGCATTTATATGCAATATCTCTCCATACTTATATTTGTTATAATTATATAGAAGAATGAGAACATCCAAACCCAGCCAGGGTTTTCCAATGGGTTTTACGCAGTTTCTATAGTAGTATAAAACTATTACTGAGCTCATCGGTACATTCAAGTCTGCATATGTGTGTGTAGTTGTGGTGGTGGCAGTCTATGTGCTGTGATAGAAAGAGAGAGAGATCAACAGATAGTTTAATTTCATTGTTATGACAGGTGGAATTAAAAACACGGAGGAAAGCATCTCATCCAATCTCATCCCAGCATGACTCCAGTGACCTCTTGAGGCTTTCAAAGAACGTTCAGAGTCCTCTGTGACTGCTCAAGATGTGACTTCAGGTCAGCCTTTCTTAATAGGCAGCTTTAGTGGCCTAAGATCCTTTCATTAAATATGAAAAGACATCCTTGTCTTTCCCTTTCATAATATGTGCAATTCAAAGAATTGTGATCACAGTTCTGGAAATTAGTTTGTTGACTCAGGATAATGAGTTTCTCTCTTAATGTGTGCTTCAGAAAGGATCTGGACATGTCACCGTTGCCACACGAGCTCATGCTTTGAATAAGGAGAAAGCATTTTTAGCCCATCAGGTGTCTTTTGAGATATTTGCTGGTTCTTAACGTGTCTTAACTCCTTCTGTGGTTAGAAACCTGTGTGATGATAGGGAAGACGAAGAGAAGATAACAGCTTTGTTTTTAACAAGCTTGGATAATTCAGGTGCAGAGATAATAATCAAATCCAAAAATAAAACCCCAGGGTCCTGTAGAATGCTTCCTGATACATTTGCTGAATAATTTAGCTCTATCAGTAGGTAAGGAAGTAGGCAGCGCAAAGAGAAAATTAGCAAGTCACATGTACAATTATTATAAAGCTGTGTTCTTTTGGCATTGTTTTTCATGCTGAGTAAGATGAACACACTGCAGGAAAAAAGGATGCTACAGAGAAAATTAATAGAAAGAGTTTCAAAGGAAGCAGATGAAGTTGCAACAAAAGCTCCATGAAAAGTTATTGTTGTTGTTGTTACAGATGCTGAGCAAAGAATGAAGCTCTCAGCCAAAATCCCAACATGTATATTTTCCATCATGCACAGTGCTGAAATGATAGGCTTTGTCTTGGGAAATAAGAAATCATTGACAGACAGCAAGATAAAGAAACAGAGTCAGAAACTGGGTTTCTGCAAAGCAGTAAGTCATAATTTAGTATGACTGATATTACTTACCATGTCTTATAAATCCATCCGCTACAATTTGTAGACTCTGGTTTCTGATTTAGCATGTTGAGCAAGCCAGGCTATTGTGGATTCTTCAATACATGTAAATTAATAACACTGTAGTTTAGCATGGTGTGTAAATCCCGCTGATCAATCTATGGTACTCTAGAATCCAAGGTTAACTTCTATATGTAAGAGAAGGTGCATCCAAACTGATCCAACTCAGTTGTTTATTTTGTGTCCCCAAACAGTGTCATAGCTTAGTCACTCAAAATCATCTTCAATTCCAAGAGTACGTTCTGCATTCAAGGTAGTATGGACTTGGATGAGCAGATTATATTACAAGGAACGTGCCAACTGGAAGAAGAACAGTCTGGGAAAATATTTTGGGTTCAATTCAGCCTACAATACAGTATGCAGATATCTGTTCTTCACCATAGGACCTAATGACTCCAAATGACAGATCTGCATCATGACATCAGTCCTGTCTTTTTGTATGTTGATTGCAAGTACAAAAGGGGTAGACTCTGTGATGCCCGGGTCATTACTCATTCCCTTGCAGGTGCCTATGCATAGTCAAAGAGTTGTGCAGGTAAAATGGACTGTCTAGAAATTGGATAAATAAATAAAAATCATGTTTCAATTTACATGCATGTTGTCAACAGTAACATAATCTAAGACACTGGTGAGGTTAATGATGAAAAGAGAAAATCAGCAAAAGCTGTAGATACTTTATTCAGCTCTGTCTTAGTGCAATGGGTGAAACTCAGAATTGAACTATTCCTTAACTGCTCAGCAATTGAACCAGAACTTGAGATGGTTGCTCTGATTCCTAGTAACATCTCTCCTGCTCACTCATCTATGTAGACTAGGAAATGATAAAATAAAAAAATCATCCTCTCATTCACTTTGGTGCAGGATCACTTCTCCCTGATTGACTGTATTAAGGGAAAGGCAAAGCTAGCTCCTATAATTTACATGGGACAGTTACGTCAAGGATGGCACAAGGTTTTAAAAAAGTAGATTATTTGGTGTAAACAGAGATCCAGCTTTATTTAAATTGATCCAAATTATCCTTTTGAACTTCTATTACATAGATTGTAAGAGAAAAAAACTTAAGTAGCATATGTCCAGGGTATTGTACTTATGTTTAGACCAATGTTTCTCAAATTTGGCAACTTTAAGATATGTGGACTTCAACTCCCAGAATTCTTCAGCAAGGGAAAATAAAGAATGCTGGCTAGGAAATTCTGGGAGTTGAAGTTCACACATCTTAAAGGTTGAGAAACACTGGTCTAGATAGTATTTTTTCTGTCTGGTGAATTTGGGAAGTCATGAAACTATCCCACCAATAAAAGAGAACTGAAAGTCATTACTACAGAAATATCTCTTGGTGGGTTCTTGGTCACCAAATTATTACCTTAGACACTCTTTCTTGTCAAAGTTAATATGCTCTCCTGATGGGTGTGTTGACTTCTTTATAACAATCACTCCAAATTTGGTGCTTCAAGGTGTGATGGAATACATCTTCTAAAATTTCTAGCTAGTAGATATCCTACTCAATACTTCTTAAAGCGATCAAACCTCCCGTGGAAATCCAGAAAAACCACAAAAAGCTTCCAAATTATAGTTTTCAGTCTTTTGCTACCAGCTAGCAGTCATTTTTTTTTTCAGCCATAGCTGGATTGCTGGCCTTATACAATATTCAGCCTATAGCTAGATTGTTGGCCTTATACAATATTCTTTCATTTGGAGCAAGGTTACATTAATTTCAGATGAATGATTTTCAGTATATACCTCTAGTGTATAAATGCTGATTCAATCTGAAGAACTTCAGCTAGTATAAGAAATCAGATGTCTCTACAGATTGTGAGAAACGTATGTCAGCCTACCTTACTTTGGCTTCAGGTAAGATTAAAATTATTATTTACTTATGCAAAAAGAGATTTGTACTGCAATCTGCCTATTTATCTGGCAATATATTCTCCTAAATTCATTTATAGAACTTACCCTCAGCTATTCATTTATCAGATTTTACAACTAATGCTAATTGAAACGTTCAGGAAAAGGGAAAAGTTGGTTATCTATTTATAAAATGGTGAAGAAAGATTAGTATTTCAACAATTCACAAAATCTTTGTATATATGTATGATATTTCCACTGGAATTTGTATGCATTTTCTCCTCTTTCATTATGCTATCATTTTTATAGATGGCTCAAAGGCACCCAAGCACACCACTTCAGGCTTGATTTGCATAGATTGCACCATTGCCATCAGCCTTCCTAGGGAATCATCCATCTTCACAGAATTATGTTCAGTCTCCCCACTACTCACTTGGTTACATCAGAATATGACAATTGTAGAACTTTTTTATGTACTCTGCTTCAAGTAAACTAGTTTCAGCAATTGTTTCAATTCTATCGACACAGCCTACTTAGACTTGCCATGATTTGATTTCAACCAGCCCCCATTTATTCTCCTTTCTAAAGTTTTCAGCCATTAAAATTTGTCATATCTACAATTCAGGTTTTTGAAAATTGATCTTCACAGACTTTGTATCTATTCCCAGGTTTAAAGCATATGTAGACAGCTACAGATTAATCCATATTTTCCATAAAAATGTGCACAGTGCATATGTGTATGCCTGTGTATGCATGTGTAAGTATGTATGTACACACACACACACACAAATACATATAGGGATGTGGTGGCTCAGTGGCTAAGACACTGAGCTTGTTGATTGAAAGTTCGGAAGTTCAGTGGTTCGAATCCCTAGTGCCGTGTAACGGGGTGACCTCCCTTTACTTGTCCCAACCTAGCAGTTCGAAAGCCCGTAAAAAATGCAAGTAAAAAAATAGGAACAACATTTGGTGGGAAGGTAACAGCGTTCCGTGCGCCTTTGGCATTTAGTCATGCTGGCCACATGACCACGGAGACGTCTTCGAACAGTGCTGGCTCTTTGGCTTTGAAACAGAGATGAGCACCACCCCCTAGAGTTGGGAATGAATAGCACATATGTGCGAGGGAAACCTTTACCTTTACCTACAATATAGAAATATGGAAGATATCCAACTTTTGAAAGTTCCAGTATGAATTGATAGATTCAATCAATTCCAAATTTATGGATGGACTGGAGCTTGATTATCAATTAGCTTTTTCACACATCACAGATTCCATTTCAAAGACAGAAAGAAACAAATTTAAAAATTAGAAATGTGTAGAGTCTATCCAATCTTATTTGAAATAATCTATTTGGAGCTCTGAAAATCTTCCATTGTTCAGCATATACATGTTATGGAGGAAGAGAAGGAAGCAGAAGGAGGAGGAGAAAGAGGAGGAAGAGGCAAAGAAGGAGGAAGAGAAGGAGGAGAAGGAAGGAGAATCACACAAGATGGAAAAGTAACCATTTCCAAAGGTGCATGTAGAAGCGAATTACATGGAAGGTGGAAATCACATGTCCTGTCCCCTCTCCATGTTTTTTACCTAGACATCTGACAAGGTTATTAGCCATGATGGTTGCACACATAAATTTGAGTTTTCATTCAGCATAGCTTTTTTTCCTCCTATATACCGTAAATATAATGAAACTTGAAACCAATATTCCAGCAGTTTTGGCATTTGTTCTTGGCAGTTTGAACATTCTTTCATTCTCGTTTTGTAACAAAACGAGACAGTGTGTAACAGAATTTTGGCCGTGTCCACAAAGCAGTATAAGACCATGCAATATAAAGTATAAAAAACATAAAGTTGGTATAAAACATCATCAAAATGCAGATCAATATGCCTGATGGTGGATGGGCAACAGAATGATATATGAGAGTATTTGGGCACAAAAGGCTCTTAATGGTTGATTACATTCCTTTCCTTCATCACCTAACCTAATAGGTCATAATTCTGCCCTAGTAACATGGCCTATTGCTCCCCAAGGAGTGGACTGTGCTCTGGGAAAAGGATGATGATCTCTCAGAGAAAATGAGAGGATACAGGTTCCTACTCTAAGAGAAATGGGCCTTTTCTATACATTCATCATTAAATAACCAGCTACCGCAAATCGGAGGAAGATTAAAATACACTGTCTAAACCATAATGGGTTGTTTTGAGACATGGCCTCCTCACATTTAGAAGTTTTGTAGCTATGGCTTATTTGCAAACTGTGGACAATGTGAAATTTGTTCTTTCATTGCACTCATAAGCCATCTTTTTCCAGCAGTTTGAGAAAAACAACTTTATGTTAAGTACCCTATTATATCTCTGGACATTAAAAGCCATTTGAATGAAGAAGCTTATGACAAGTAGAATTTAAAAGCTAAAAAGCAGGCACTATCAATTTGGGGTTTTGGTGCCCCTCTCCCAAATTTGTTCTGAAACATTAGGTAGTGTGTAAGCTATTATTTCTGGCTGCATTAGAATGGGTTCCTCTATTATTTTTCCTTTCATTGTGTTTAGTAAAATGTGTGAGAGGCAAATTATAGGGAGAAGTAAGTTAACTAAAGGATAATGCATTGTTGGGGTGTTTATTTATTTTCTTTGCTTTGCTTTATATATTCACATCTTTATAAATTTAACAGACTATTCAGAAAAGAGGCTTGGGTTCATCCTAAAATCTACAGCAGAATATAAGGTGAAGCAAATCTACATGGATGGTAAATTTGCATCTGGCAGCGCTACTTTCAGTTACAAGTGCCAAACTTGTTTGTGTGTTGATCACAGCCTATAGGCAGGTTTATAGCTATAGTGAACAATAGGAAAGCAAACGTTTGCTTACTTTTCTCTCTACAAAACAGCAAAAAAGAAAAAAGAAAAAAGAAAAAAAAGAAATCCCTATAGTTCAAATGAAGATGACAAGATCTTTGACAATATACTGATACGTTTCAATTGGGCTTTTAATATTCAGGAATATAGGCAATGAATATCTGTATCTAAGTCATAAGCCATAGTTTAGTATCCTGATCAAATGTTGTGGTTGATGTGTTGACCTTGGACCAGAAATAACAAGATTCACCTCCTTTCTTACAGACCCCACTGGATGGCTATCAGCCAATCACACCCACTCACCCACCCACCATCCGTCTTTCTCTTTCTCTCTTTCTCTGACTCCTAACTTATTCTATTTCACATAATTATTATTATGGTATAAAATTAGAGGATATTGTCTCATACTTCACCTTGAGTTTTAAGAGAAGAGGCTATAAATGTGATAAATTAACAATTTTGAACACGTCCTTTTTTTTTTTTTTTAATTTGATTTATATGCCGCCCTTCTCCGGAGACTCAGGGCGGCTTACAATGCGTTAAGCAATAGCCTTCATTCTTTTGTATATTTTATACAAAGTCAGCTTATTGCCCCCACAAACTGGGTCCTCATTTCACCTACCTTAGAAAGGATGGAAGGCTGAGTCAACCTTGAGCCTTGGAGAGATTCGAACCAGCAGAAATTGCAGGCAGCTGTGTTAATAACAGGGTGCATTAAACCACTGTACCATCAAGGCTCTTATATTTATTGCTTCACTGGCAATAATGTAAAAGAAAAATTGGTGTTAAACCATAGGATTATAGAATTGGAAAGGTCATCTGGTCTAATGCCCTGCTCAGTGCAAGATCTGTTGAAACATTTCTGACAGGTGACCATCTAATCCAGTATGAAGTTCTCCAGCAAAGAACTCACCCTTTCATGTGGCAGCCTGTTCTCCTAATTGGTAACTCATATATTACAAGAGCCAGTTTGTTCTAGTGCTTAAGCTACTGATTTCAACTCCCACCTAACTCATGAAAATCAGCTAGGTCACTATGGGCCAATCACTTTCTCTCTGTCCAACACACCTCACAGGGTTGTTGTTGTGGGGAATATAAGTGGAGGAACAAATCTTGTTTTGGCCATGCTATCTGGGGCATTGGGAATTCATCCCTCATATGACAAGTCTTTGCATATTTAAACCTGCTATTATGTCACTCAGGCATCTTTTTTTGAGGGCAAAACATGTTCAAATTCTTTAATCATCCCACACTGGGCTTGATTTCCAGGACCTTCACAATCTTGTTAAAATTTTGAAACCTCTGAATTTTTGATAAATACGTAGAAGAAAATTGTATGCCTAATCTTAAATCACAGGCCCCCATTTTTTAAAGGTTAAAACTGGGTAGATGACTCCTGATTTAGCAAGAAAATCCTGAGATTATTGATTATATACAATCTTCTAACATCATTTACAGGAATAGGAAAAGGGGGCTAATATCGTATCAAACCTAATGTTGATTTTTTTTTCTTATTTCTCATTTACCAGAGTTTTTTGGCAAAAGAAATTCATTGATAGTGGCAACAGCTTCCTGAAGTGGATTAAGTTATGTAAGAAAAATATACCAAAGTGATCCTGGGAAATATGATTCTTTAGTCCTATTTCTCTAGCGTGTTGCAATGAGAGAGAGAGATTATAGCACAGTATAACTGAACCTTGACAACTTCTCTGGAATGAGGAATTCTGAAGATTGAAATCCAGACATCTTAAAGTTGCTAAGGTTGAAAAACATGGACTATGTATAATTATACAAGTTATGACCAGACCCAGATGTTATGTCATTCATCCTTTGTTTTTCAGTTCAATTAAAGCAATGGCTGTGTTGGCCATTGATAAAAAAGACTGAGACCAAAAATCTGTTTCTCTAAAAATGCCGAACTACAGTTTGATTTAATCTTGTGTGACATCCAGATGAAAAATGGAAAACGTTGTTTCCCAAAAGTGACTAATGCACGCATTGTTAATGCATCCATTTGGAAGAATAATGTTCTTTTCTCTCAGCATAACATACTTCTCTAGTAAAAGCCAACTTATGATCACAGCCTTGAAAAAGCAAAACAAAATTAAGGGCCAGTGAGTGAAGTCAAGATAACCAAGTGTGGTGAATATGGTCTGGCGCTTGAAGAATAAAGAAGCTGCTGTTTTGAAATACAGTCTTTGCTTCTTGAGTTTTTGTTTTTCTTTCCTGGAAGTCTGGCTTTTTTTTTCATGGAGTGATCAAGCCAATGTTTTTTTTTTTTAATGATTTTTAACTTTCAATAAATTAATGTCATACCTAGGTGGCTGTCTTGGAGAATAACCAAGGCTTTTGAGCTGCTGCTTCTAAGTTTCTGTGTTGATGCTCAAAGGGCAAACTTTTGAATCTATGGCCTCTGACACCAGAGGCAGCTTGTCACCATACATGCCCACCACCCTTTTAATTTCCTGGGATCTGATGTGATAAGAGAGGCTTCTCTTAGAAGATTAAGTGCCTCCCCAAATGCCAAACATGCCATATTACTCTCAATAACATTATATATATGAAAAAGAGGAATAAGTTGCTATCACCATTTCAGAAGTACTTGTAAGCATGGCTTCGTAGATATATTGATAGCCAAAAAGCCAGGCTACTAGAAGATTTACAGAATAGGATTAACTGTGTTTCTTGGTTCCATATTTTTGTTAATTAGTCTTTCAAATTTTGTAATCTAGTTTTAAATTTTGTTAGCTCTTCTTGAGTATTACTAGATAGGCTAAGGAGAAGGAGAGGGAAGAAGAGAGAGGGAAAGAGAGAGAGTGATACTATTAAATATAAAATATTATTTTTATTTTCTGCATGTTATTTGATGCCTGGCTTCTCCCTGCAAATGCAAGGAAGATTTATATATGAAAATGTTTCCAATTGCACAGATTTGTGCTTCTCATTTACATACATTCATGAATGTAAAAGGCAAAAAAATGATTTATTTTTATCTTGAACTACGCTGCTTCTAAACAGATTACTCTTAATACTAATACATCATTTACCTTTCCACACTGTTGAAGACATTACACCTGTTAGTATGTTTTTCCTTCCATATTTTGGGCATTCCAGTAACCAAGAAAAATCTAATATGAATGAAGAAAGGAAAACATCATATTACCTCAGCAGTCATCAAAGAAAGAGCTACCATATTTGAGCTGCATAAAGTTGGATGACTGCTAGATAAAAATATCATTTCATTTACGTCAGTTTGAACCTTTCCGTCTAAGTTCTATATTGTTTTTTTCTTATTATTTTGCTTTTGGTACACCATCCAAAGACTGGTGGGGCTGGATGATGAAAGAAGAAAAGAAAAGAAAAAGAGGGAGGGAGAGAGGGAGGGAGGGAGGGAGGGAGGGAGGGAGGAAGGAAGGAAGGAAGGAAGGAAGGAAGGAAGGAAGGAAGGAAGGAAGGAAGGAAGGAAGGAAGGAAGTTCAACATACTAAGTTATATTTTGACTTATTTTTAATGGATTGACTTAATATGTGGCTTATTAAACTATGATTATGGTTTGGTTTATGGTACAAAAGTACCTAACTGCAGCATATGCAATAAAGCATAGCAAACAAATTGGTGACCCAGAGTGATGTTCAAACCTAGTTAAAGTGTTTTAATATTTATTTGGGATAAGAAATATAGACTTCTTTTGAATTTTATAAAAGGTTAGTAATCACTTGAAAAAGATTGTAATGCTATACTATTACTATACTGTTTAATTTATAAAGAGTGTGTGTGTGGGGAGAGAGAGAGAGAGAGAGAGAGAGAGAGAGAGAGAGAGAGAGAGAGAGAGAGAGAGAGAGAGAGAGAGAGAGAGAGAGAGAGAGAGAGAGAGAGAGAGAGAGAGAGAGAGAGAGAGAGAGAAAGTGAGAATAAAATTATACATATTCACAAACACACTCACACCAAATCAATCCACTGCTTGGATGAAAATATCTTCAGTGAAGGTTATGGATCATAATTTACTATGTGGGTCTAAAGGCAGTTGGAAGATTGCTTTTTAATTTCCCATGAAAGAGCTGAAACTGGCTCCAAGTCATCCTGTTGGCTTCCATGTCTAAAAAATAACTGGATCATGGCTTTCACTCTTGTGTGTATGTGAATATCTAATGGTGTGTAAGAAAGACCTTGAGAGATAAGGCAAATAAATTCTGCGTAGGGATTGGTCAGATAAGAGAGGGCTACACAATAGGCAAAGAAAGAGACTCAAAAGGAAACATTCCTAGCTTCTCAGGCTTTTAAAAAGATAGGAGAATATTTGTACTTGTGGGATTCTGTTAATGTAGTCTTACAATCAAATAGAATTACCTCATCTGGTTATGTTTCCTGTTGGTTTACCTCTAAAGACTGACAGCATCTGTATACACATACCTCAAAAAAATACTTGGATGCTAATTATACTATCAATTATAGGGAAACAGGCTTTATTTGGCATATGACTCAAACATTACAGCAAGCTCTGTGGTATGATAGGCTTATCTGTTCAGTATTTTACCAGGCTCTTGTGGAGTTGGGAAGTTTCTAAATCAAATCAAACAATTGGTTGCAAAAGAGACATGGAAAATCCTATTTTTTGCCAATATTGGTTGAACAGATAATTACTTCTCACATCAAAACGTTAAAAGATGCCCAAGCATAGATTGCTTTAATAGCAATAGCACTTAGACTTATATACCACTTCATAGTACTTTTATAGCCCTCTCTAAGTGGTTTACAGAGTCAGCATATTGCCCCCAACAATCTGGGTCCTCATTTCAATCTTGAGCCACTCAGATTTGAACTCCTGGAATGAGCAGTGATTTAGCCTGCAGTATTGCATTCTAACCATTGTGTCACCACAACTCTTATAAAAGGCATTTATATCTGTGAGATTGTACAGTCCTTGTATTTTTCAGGATAGTCAGACTTTCAGCAGTAAGAAAAAAAAAGAAATATTTAAATTAAAAATATACAAACCTACTTTATTTTATCTGGTTGTCTTTGGACTGCATAAGATAGATGAGCTTGGCTACATCAGATAAGGAGATGGTAAAGATCAGAAAACTAATAGGGACTCAATTGTTGTTGCTGTTTTCTTCCTTCTCAATTTTCTTTGGCTTGTGCACAAAATCATTGCAGTCTGATATACTGCAACATAGATTTAAAAAAGACTAACAAACATCCTGTTTTTAACATTAAATGACTCCTTTGCAGGGATGATAGTCTCTTCGTAATTAAACTCTTCTTAATCTCCCCTTCTCCGATGCTTGCTCCTGGGAAGGAAAGCAAATGGCAAATCTAGACAGCATACTAAAAAGCAGAGACATCACCCTGCTAACAAAAGTGTTTATAGTCAAGGCTATGGTTTTCCCAGTTGCAATGTTAAGGCTGTGAAAGTTGGACCATAAAAAAAGGCTGAGTGCCAAAGAATTTGAACTATGGTGCTGGAGAAGACTCCTGTGAGTCCCTTGGACTGCAAGACAATCAAACCGGTCAGTTCTAGAGGAGATCAACCCTGACTGCTCTTTAGAAGGCCAGATCCTGAAGATGAAACTCAAATACTTTGACCACCTAATGAGAAGGAAGGACTCACTGGAGAAGAGCCTCATGCTGGGAAAGATTGAGGGCAAAAGAAGAAGGGGACGACAGAGAAAACATTCATGATTTTTTTTGTTTACACCATCAGAGCCTATTCAGTGTTCCATTAATCCCAAGGGACAAGAACTCTACAGGTAAATCTTGGATTACAATGGCAATTGGGACCAGAATTACTGTCACTAAGTGAGGTAGTCATAAAGTGTGACATCATATAGCTGTGTCCCTTAGCAACAGCAATCCAGGTGATCCACTTGCCAACACTGAGTGACGATCAGGCTGCTCATTAGGTCAGGAACTTACATAACTGCAACTTTCGATTTCCTGCCAGTTTCCCCACTGACTATGCTTATGGGAATCCAGGCAGAAATCACAATCACATACCCTAATTGGCCATATCTTCCTGCTGGTTGGTAATGTATTCAAACTGCCAAGCAAAACCCGATCAGCACTCCGTATTTGCTTTGTGGATAACAAGAAGCTGAGAATAGTTGATAGTTGGGTGTGAGATATTCATAAGAAAAGCAGTATTTAGGAGATAAAGAGGGACTACAGACATTGAAATGGCAACCTGAGACCTGGAAAGGAGAAAGAAGGGAAGAGAAGTGAAAGTAACAGAAGGTGAACTTAGATGTTCCACCTGTTAAATCCCTATGCTTTTAATAAAGAACCATCTAGGCCAGGGATCTGCAACCTTGGCAGCTTTAAGACCTGTGGACTTCAACTCTCAGAATTCTGGGAATTGAAGTCCACAGGTCTTAAAGTTGCCAAGGGTGGAGACATCTAGGCTAATAATGTTTAAAATATATTGGGTGGTATTACATCACTGAAGTTTTATTGGTGGTCGAGGGAACTACTGTATATGTGTAATGAAATCAGAAGAGGAATTGGGGTTTTAGAGATGTATCAACCTAATGCTGAAAGGGTTTTAAGGTGTGCGTGAAGATGATGGAACAGGAAAATTGCCACTATTTTCTGTAAACCCTTCTTGAAATCTACATTAGGATATCAGCAGTGTCAGAAACAAAATAGCCACACGTAAGTTAAGTTCCCATCATAAATAATTGATATATGTATGTGTATGTGTGAAAATACCAAGCAGTAGCTGCAGTTGTTTTGTGAAATCATAAATCTCCTGCACATTATCTCCTGCTGGAGAAACGTGACTGGCTAAAAGTAAAACTAAATAGATGTCTGGGTAGTTAATAAAACGTTGACAGCGTGGGGGGAATACGGAATGCTGTTTTGTTTTGTATTGAATTTTAATTAAAATTTGAAAAGCTGTACCCATATGCTGTGGCAGGGCACTACTTCTTAGGTACCGCTACTGAACCCAAATATCTGAGCAAGAACCAACACAATGGTACAGAAAACTGAAATTTTTATTTCTATTTAGCAGTTATCTTGATTTTTTGCAGCCCTGACCTAAAAGCCTTGCCTTAGAAAATCTGCAGAGCATTGTTATGAGTTTGGTAGACTGAGTGATGAATATGGAGGGATAAAGGAGGAGGGAATTGCTTTACAGTGTTTTATGTTTTATGGTTAAAAATGCTCATGTCTTAAGCCCTATAAGCACACTGTACAGTTTGCCTTGATGCCTTGGAAAACCTCCAAATGAATGTGTTTAGGGGTCAGGGACTTCAAAGTTGCAAACAGCTTCTGATCTATACTAAAAGGAAGGAATTAATTGAATTTATTTAGATGTAGTTCTGGAGTTGGCTAGTGTTAAAGTAGCTGGGAAACATGCTAGTAATTTATACTCAATAATAATCACAAGTTGCTATTTTAGCTTAATGAAAATGTAGTTAGAAAGTTTGGAACACACAAACTTCAATGGCTTTTACATAAAAATAATAATACTGCAGCATTTTGGTGTGATCAGCAAACAGTGAATTTCCCCAAGGGCTTTGGGATAGAAGAAAGAAATACTGAGTTTCTTGTTCTTGTAAAATCCAGGATTCTAACATACAAAGCTGCCTCAAATTACAGAGTAGGCTCAACCTAAATTGCAGGATGGGTCACTTTAATGGCCCACCAAAAGACAAATCAGGACATACAAGGTGGAACTCCCAGCTAGCCTGGGAAGAGATTTAAAATTAAACACGACATTATTTTTAAAAAGATGAAGAGGTGGTGGGTTAATTCCCCAGGTTCTTATTAGTTGACTTATGAGGACAACAGAAGCATTTCTTCAACATAGATTATACAGAAATATCAAAAAACCTGCCCTGATTATCAAATCCACATCACCATAAGAGCCATGGTGGCGCAGTGGTTAGAATACAGTACTGCTGGCTACTTCTGCTAACTGCCGGCTGCCAGCAGTTTGGCAATTCGATTCTGACTCACTCAAGATTGACTCAGCTTTCCATCCTTTCGAGGAGGGTAAACCCAGATTGTTGGGGGCAAGATGCTGACTCTGTAAACCACTTAGAGAGGGCTGTAAAACATGGTAAAGTGGTACATATGTCTATTGCTACCATCAAAAACTGTAGACATCTGAGCTGTAGACATCTGAGTTTCAAATAAGATACAATGGAACAATAACTTATAAGAAAATATATAATCAATCTTGGAGTAAGTCATACAATGTGACACTACATTTCTTTCAGCTGTAATGCTGTAAATACATCTCTCTTTTCTAGACTTCCACATTTCCTAAAACCACCTCAATTTATTTCACTAAATACAGCTAGTCCTCGACTTATGACCACAACTGAGCCCAAAATTTTTGTTGCTAAGCGAGGCATTTACTAAGTGAGTTTGTGCCATTTTGCAACTTTTCTTGCCACCATTGTAAACTGAATCCCTGAAGTTGTTAAGTCAGAATGGCCATGTGGTCTTCTAGTTGTCATTTAGCTCAAAAATTGTAATGAATAATGGAGTTTGAATGCAACAAGATTGGAAAGATTGCAATTTATCTTTCCTCCTTTCAACTCATCATGTGTAAGCAGAGCAACCATAAGTTCAGCACCAAATACAGATGTTCAGTAGATCACTTAAAAGAATATGGAAAAAATCAAACTCCTTCCTGCCTTCTGGTGATTTCCGTATTTTTGCAATCCAGCTATGGTAGTCCTAGTATAAGCACATTTATTGGAAGAGATAGAGAGAGAGATTCCTTAAATGTTTGGAGGGTTATACATTATACTTAAATATAAGAAGAGAGTTGTTTAAATTTACTTTGGTTATTTTGTTCTAGACATATAACTCTGTATAACAGTATGTAGTCAGGAATGCTTAATGCTTAATGCATTTTAAGCATTAAGACACTCACAAATGGGTTAATAGCACTTAGCAATAGCACTTATATACTGCTTCAAAGTGCTTTACAGACCTCTCTAAGCAATCTACAGAGTCAGCATATTTCCCCCAACAATCTGGGTCCTCATTTTACCAATCTCAGAAGGATGGAAGGCTATGTCAACTTTGAGCTGTTTGGCAGTTCGGTGAGACCCGAACTGCCAAACTGCTGACAGCAGGCAATCAGCAGAAGTAGCCTGCAATATTGCATTCTAACCACTGCACCACCGTGACTCTTTTAAGAGCTCCAGGTGTGGGGTTCAGCATTACCTGGAGGCCCACAGATTGTCCATTGTCATTTTTGAGGCTGAGAAAATATTACAATTCGAAAGAGTCATTAATCATCTATTCCTTCTGACTGATGAAGCCTCCATCCATTGTGGATCTGGTTAATCACCATTATTCTATGCCCAATTAGAATCAATGGGATTCTTCATGTTTCCAAAATTGAAAGTAGATCCAAAAATTACTGAGCACTGCCATTAGTCCACATGGAGTATAGTATTGCATAGTTTAGACGTATCATAATAAATACATGGGAAGAAGCAGTGGCCCTGCAGAGATTAATGAACAAGGGTGAAGTCATTTTTTTTATTATTAAAAAAGTCTAAACATCAGTGCTTCTTTCATCTTTTCCTCACTCTTACTGTTAAGAGTACATTTGTTACAATAAATCTCACCTTCATTTAGCTTATATAAGCAATCTGAAACATGGTTTATTGGCACTTTAACCCTTTGCTAACATTACCCTGAGTCTTTGAGTTTAACCAGAAATGCTGTGACAACTTCAACTCTGGCAGTAATTAAACACTTTTTAAAGCTCTGTCGCAGGTGCCAAAGGAGAAGTGCTTTGGCACTGTGCCACCCATTGACATTGTTATGTGTCAACCACAGTGTTTTCTTCTTTGGAAAGTCTTGACTCTTGCCTTTTGCTGAATAGTGTTCTTTTATAAGTAAATGTTGGCTATGTCAGGCCTCAGGGAGATGGTTTGATATCAAACTATATAGAATAGTCTTAAGGGTGTGGAGAAAGCCTTCTCAGAGAAGAAGGTGCAGGTATTTGGATTCAATGGATTTCAATTTATTTCTAGGAATTAACATTTCCATTTATTTATTTATTTTGAGAAACAGAAGAAATGCAGTTACAGGTAGTCCTCAATTTATCATCATAACAGAGCCTGCAATTTTGGTTGTAACTCACGATGGTAGTATGATAAAGTAGTTTATTAAATGACATCCCAATGTTATGAACTTTACTGAGATGTTTGTAAATTCCAGATGATTAAACTATCTGTTTAATAGCAATGGTCTGTTTTGCCTTTATCACAATATAGCAGCAATTCACTTGGAAGAAAGATATAAAAATGCATGCCCAGTGATGATTTTCTACTCTCTGTTCTTGTGAAGAAACAGAAAACCAGAATTGAAGCTGGTCTGAATCCATGCACTATGTATAAAGAGGATATCCCAAGGATTACCTACCTCTTTCTGATTACCATTTAAATCTCCATTGGACTTCCTAGAGGTACTATATGCCAAGGCTAGATTGGCTTTTGAAAAACTGTAGCAGCAAAAATTGTATTATTTTTATGAACTTTTGATGGTCTCTGATGACTTTTAAATCTGTTTTTGGCTTGCATTAAAGGATATTTTGTTCTTGCCTTTATTTTATTCTGATTTATTGTGCATTGCTTTGAACAACCCAAGAGGTAAAACGTTATTTATAAATCCTTTTTAGAAAGAAAATAAAAGAACTAAAATGCTAACAAGAGGAAGGTGACATTTTTTATACTTGTACTGCAAGGTTCAGCAGGAATTACTAATCAGCTAAGAGAACATAGCAGAGAAGGATTGCAATAAAGTCAAGGGACTTTTGTACTGCCTTGGAGTGCTAGTTAAGATATGAATGATCAAGGGCTGGTTTTCATTTCAATTGGAAGCATGTGTGGGCTGCAGCACTTCAACCTGCAAATAAAAGCTGTTCTCCCCCAAACCTACAAAAACAAATTCCCATATTCTAAGTGGCAGGATAAGGGTTGAAATAGCTTTTTTCCTTGATTATCTTATTTTCTGCTTTAACAGTTTCAAGGGAGCATCTACTTTTTTGAACCACACCATGAGTCACGCAGCTCACAGACTTTCAGCTGAAGTTTTATTCACTGCTCAAGTCAGGGATTCATTTTATGAAAACAAAACGGGCCGCCAAAAGCAAAAGAGGTGGCTCAGTAATAAAGGCCAACTGCAGATTGTTCCAATCTGCTTGATTTAAATAAGCAAGTACAACTTGGCAAGAATGCATAATTGAAAACAATTGTGAAAGGATATGCTTTGGAGAACTGTGCCATCCTTGATTAAATAACACATTTCTTGGTATGTGCTGTGTTTAAGTGTTGGAAGCAACGGTTAGCTCAAAGGCACGTGCAAACAGTTGGCTTGCTGCAGTGCATGAAATTCTGTGGTTTTACCTCTGTGTTTCATGAGTATTGTGTTAATCCCTGAGAAGCAGAAAAGCAAAATAAGCAAAGGAATGGATCAGCTCTCATTGATGATAGAGTTCACTTTGTTCGCTATTATTTTACAATTGGCATATGCAGGAAGGCATTATAATTTTTGTTAGATTCAAATTCATACATGCCTACCAAAGAAAATCAGAGAATTCCATAATGTAGGCACATTACTTAAGAAGATAGGATATACTCTTACTTTAATTCAACCACTCCACTGATAGCTCTCCCATGTGTAGATAATGAATGATGCCTTTCTTCATCACAGGCTAACATTCTACCTATAGAAAAAGAAGTCCCAAGGCTCAAGAATTATAAAACCTATCATCCATGATGGCAAGGAGATGATAACAAGCTGAGCAGAAAGTCCAGGAACCTGCAAACAACCTAGGCAACAGGAGAAATTCACCTGCTCCATTAGACAGAGGATAGGGAGAAGATAAGGACTCCAACTTTTGAATAAAATCTCAGTCTAAAACCAATGAGTACACATACAAAGATTTGCTTGTGGATTTCTGTCAGGCTCTTCCTTATGGTTGATACTATTCACTTCTGTCATGAAATGGACAAGTAGGTAGTAGGCCTGGGGAGAGCCAGAGCTAATCAGTGTGAACTGTAAGCTCAATATGGGAATTACTCTATGTTTTCCTTTCAAGCAATTTTTTCTAGCAAGATAAATGCTACAAGAGAACCATGTCAAACAGCAAAACTGACTTGGCTAATGCTACAACCTTGCTTGTTCTTTGCTCCTTGCTTGTTTTTTGTCTACTGTTTGTTCTGTGGGCCTGAGTTGCCCATCAATGCTAACTCCTGGGTTGTCTGCTTCCATTCACTGTTTCATGTTGGGTGGGTGGGGTGGCTTCTGATTCATGATTTAGCCTGAACTACTGTTCATGACCTAGACTTTATTGAGGAAATAAAATGGCTGGCAGCCTGATAGGGTATTTTGACTGTGGAATCTCTTTATTATGCAATTTATCTAACTTCATGGCATAATTTTTATGCCATATTTTTATTGTTTTTATCATTTAATTTTGTGAGCCGCCCCGAGTCCTTTGGGAGAAGAGCGGCATATAAGTATAATAAAATAAATAAATAAATAAAGGCAGGTTACTCACCACACAATCAAATGCTTAGCTAATCTATTTGGGAATTAACACTGGTCTACGGCTTTAGCATGACTGCAAGCACACGAGACTCCAATCTGCACTTTTTTGGCCTGCTGTTTCTTCCTCCCATTTGAAAGGGGAGCAACTACATAATTCTATTCCAGGGTATGGCAGCCTAAATTGACCTCCAAATTCCTGACCCCAAGAAATCGGTTTTATTATGTTTAATACAGAAGAATATGAAAAATAATTACCTTCAGTAAAGTGAGGGGTCCTTGGTGTTCTGTCAGCTTACTTGTTTCCTTTCAGACGTTTCATTACCCAAACTAGAGAACATAATTAGTGCACTGATGATGTTACCTAATTTGGATAATGAAACATCTGAAAGAAAAACAAGCAAGGTCAGAGAGCATCAAGGATCTCTCATTTCAACCCTGAGCTACCAATATGCTCCTTTATTGGTGCCTAAGTAAAGCGCATTTGCGCACATCAAAGATTTTATATCAACCAGAATGATATAGAGATATTCAATGGTCATTGGGGGCAGAAAAGGTATGCCACACAAAGTATATGTAGTATGTGAGAACCTAGAAAAAGTATTCTGTAAAGTCCAATTTTGCACATGTTGTCAACCTTAAATATGTTGGATTCTATTTCTACTACAATCTTCCCTTTTCATTTTTTTTAATATCAGGCAAATTCTTTCCTCAAAATCTCTCTCTCTCTCTCTTTCTCCCTCCCTCCCTCCCTCCCTCCCTCCCTCTCTCTCTCTCATTTTTTTTTCTTAATGGACTCAGCTTTTGGCACCCTTTTTTCCCTTCAATGTATTTTTTTACTTTTATATGTATATTTTATGTATTGTTTCCCCTCTCTTCCGCAATATTTGCATTTTATGCACAGCTTTTGAATTACTAGCAACATTGAATAATTTGGAAGGGTGAGGAAATCAACATATAACTATACTATGTTTATATTTAGGAAATGAAATTAGGTGAATTTGCATTACACATTTCTCCCTGACTTTAGTGAGGAGTTATGGGTCAATGCAAAAGTTCAACACAAAATATATCCATATATTACCGTAAATAGAAAGCGTAACCAGTCATATTATGTTCTTATATTTGCACTCGCTTTATAATCCCCACTGGCATTTAATCAATTTCTTTCTCCTTAGCTGTACCTTCATTTTCTCCAACATATATCCTGCCTGAACGGTTTCTGTGAAAGAATGCACGTATTTAATATCGCTTTAACTCCAGCACTTACTTTCTTCAAAGCACATTTTATGATGGGATTGCCAAGAACTTCACGTGCCTTTCCATAACTCCAAATTGATATGGGATAATAATATTTGGACATTCAAGAGGGCAGGCTGTTTCAAAGGACTACTGCTAGAAGACTGAATTTCCCTTCCATAAAGTATTTGAATGCAGTCATGTGTATTTTATGACAGCTTTTCCTAGTTTGGTACCCTCCAGATGTATTGGGAAACAACTCCCACAATTATAGCTAATAGATGGAGATGTTTCCTGCTTAATCTCGCCATCCTCTTCTGCTATACTGAACCTCCCAGCCTATTTCCATTGTTCCAAGAGACTAAGTATGATTTCTTTTATTTGAGAATTATGGGGTGCCGCCATGTGTTCCTGCACCTTAAAAAAATTGGGCAGACTCAGTGATGGGATGCTACCGGTTTTCCCCGGTTCTTACGAACCGGTAGTGGAAATTCAGCGAACCGGTAAATACCACCTCTGCCTGGCCTCGCCCCCAATGTATTTGCTGCCTTCCGAGTCCCAGCTGATCGGCTAGAAGGAAAAAAAATCAGGATTCACTTGACAAAGAAGAGAAAAAAAAAACAAGACACCGTAGCTTTAAATTGAGAAGTCAAGAAGCCTCCCAACTGATCATCTAAAACTGATTCGCTCCTTGTAAACCACTCAGTGGTGATAGATTGGCAGTTGAGGCCAAGCTGCCTGAAAGTGGTTTCTGATGCTCTCGGTGATGCAAAGCGGCAAAAAACTGTTTAAACTCTTGCTGCAGTGCTTCAAAGGGCCGCCCTACAGCTGATCAGTAGTAAAAGGCAGTGTGGTGGTAGACTAGTGCACTCCAAAAACAAATGGGTAGACTGGTATGACTCTGCAAGCAGTTAAAAGCCTGGTAGACCAGTACCTCTGCTAAATCCTAAAGAATTGTTTGTCGCATGATCATCAAACCACGCCCACAAAATAAGCCACACCCACAGAACTGGTAGTAAAAAAATTTAGAACCCACCCCTGGGCAGACTGTTTCCTTAGTCTTTTCAAGAGAAACGTCTAGCCACTACATCACATATAATTTTTCCACAACTTTAAATGTGGATGACAGATATAACTATAGCTGAAGTGAAACTGAGCACTTTTCCACAAGTGAAAATCAGGCAATTTAAATTTACTTAATCCATTTATACATATGAAGAGACAGTTGTCAAAAAAGTGAATGTAGTATTACTGATTATTAGAGATGGAATGAAGTAGAAAAATGTTCCTTTTTGCATGTCAAGTCCTATATCTCTCTCTCTGACTTCAATTTGAATATTTTATATAGAGCACAGATGCTTCTAGAAAATGTAAAGGGCAAGAAATCACTAGGTTTTTTTTTGTTTTAAGGAAAGAAACCCATAACTCTGTTTTTACCTAACAAATCATGACCTCAAATGTAGTGTTGGAAATTAGGTTGTGTGCACTCTGGATGCAATAACATTGATGTGGTCTTTTGACTTTGGTCTTTAATATCTTAATTTTTCAGATCCAAGTTATCTAAGTCATTCAGTTTCACCTATCCCAGTTCTGACTTTAGCGGTCTGAGAACAAATAATGCATTCTTAACATGGAATGCTGTCTGCAACACTAAATGATTATAAAACTGAGTTTGGCTATGCTAAAATTCAACAGTTCTAGTGGGGATTTGGTATTAACTAAGCCACACCTATTTGAATACATTAACATAATTATTAACTACAATGCATTTCTATCAGAAATGGGAAAGTCATCCTCAGATGTGTAACAGATGTTTTCAGTGTCCTATACAGTAACTCAGGGGTCCCCAACCCCTAGGCCAGAGCCCTGTACAGTGGCCTGTTAGGAACCTTGCATCTGGAGGTGCAGGATGACCCCTTGCAGGGCCGTGCTGAGGATTTTGTGCAGTATCTGTATGACAAAATCGCTCAGATTCGGGAAGGGCTGGCCTCTGACTGGGTATGTCTGGATGGGATGACTGAGGCAGGTCTTGAGAGTGTTACCTGGGGGGAGTTCGATCCTGTGGCTCCCGAGGACATGGACAGGGTCCTGGGATGGCTGAACGCGACCACATGTTTATTGGACCCGTGTCCCTCCTGGTTGGTACTGGCTTCCCGGGAGGTGACACGAGGCTGGCTCCAGAAGATTGTTAACGCTTCTTTGAGTGAGGGGGTCCTGCCGGCCGCTTTGAAAGAAGCGGTTGTGAGGCCCCTCCTCAAGAAGCCCTCTCTGGATCCGGCTGTTTTGGCTAACTATCGTCCAGTCTCCAACCTTCGCTTCGTTGCGAAGGTTGTTGAGAGTGTGGTGGCGCAACAGCTTCCCCGGTACCTGGATGAAGCTGTCTATCTAGACCCGCTCCAGTCCAGCTTCCGGCCTGGGCACAGCACGGAAACGGCATTGGTCGCATTGGTGGATGATCTCTGGAGGGCCTGGGATAGGGGCTGCTCCTCTATCCTGGTCCTGTTAGACCTCTCAGCGGCTTTTGATACCATCGACCATGGTATCATGTTGCACCGGTTGACGGGGTTGGGGGTGGGAGGCACCGTTCTGCGGTGGTTCTCCTCCTACCTCTCTGACCGGTCGCAATCTGTGTTGACAGGGGGGCAACGGTTGACCCCGAGGCACCTTGCTTGTGGGGTGCCACAAGGGTCGGTCCTTTTGCCCCTTCTGTTCAACATTTATGTAAAGCCGCTGGGTGAGATCATCCATGGCTTTGGGATGGAGTTCCATCAGTACGCTGATGACACCCAGCTGTACATCTCCACCCCAGGCCACCCCAATGATGCCCTTGAAGTGATGTCCCAGTGCCTGGAGGCCGTGCGGGCCTGGATGGGGAGAAACAGGCTCCGACTCAACCCCTCCAAGACTGAGTGGCTGTGGCTTCCGGCGTCCCGATATAGCCAGCTGATGCCATCGCTGGCTATTGGAGGTGAATCACTTGCCCCCACGGAGAGGGCTCGTAACTTGGGCGTCCTCCTGGACGCACGGCTGTCTTTAGAAGATCATTTGACGGCCGTGGCCAGGGGGGCTTTTTATCAGGTTCGCCTGATATGCCAGTTACGCCCCTTTCTAGATCGGGACTCCCTACGCACAGTCACTCAAGCACTCGTCACCTCCTGCCTGGACTACTGTAATGCTCTCTACATGGGGCTCCCCCTGGGGTGCACCCGGAGGCTCCAGCTGGTCCAGAACGCGGCTGCGCGGGGGATTATGGGGGCGACGAGGCGCTCCCATGTGACACCTCTCCTGCGCGAGCTGCACTGGCTCCCAGTGGTCTTCCGGGTGCGCTTCAAGGTGTTGGTGACCACCTTTAAAGCGCTCCATGGCTTAGGGCCGGGGTACTTACGAGACCGCCTTCTGCCACCAATAGCCTCCCACCGGCCAGTACGCTCGCACAGAGTGGGCCTCCTCAGGGTGCCATCCGCCAGACAATGTCGGCTGGCGACCCCCAGGGGGAGAGCCTTCTCTGTGGCGGCGCCCACCCTCTGGAACAACCTTCCCCCAGAGTTACGTACAATAACAGACCTCCGGATTTTTCGTCGGGCCCTGAAAACCCATTTATTCCAACTAGCTGGGCTGGCTTGAGCCAAATTTTTAAACTATTTTAAACTGGAATTGTTTTTTAATTATGGCCAAATTATTTAATTATTTTAATCAGTTTTTAGATTTTCTATGTCTGGTTTTTACTTTGGCTGTGCACCGCCCTGAGTCCTATATTGGAGAAGGGCGGTATAGAAATTTAAATAAATAAATAAATAAATAAATAAATAAATAAATAAATAAATAAAACCGGGTTGCACAGCTGGAGGTGAGCAGCAGGTGAGTGAGTGAAACCGAAACCATCCCCCCAGGATGGCTCCCTTTGTGGAGCTGGGGTGGGCGTGGCCTACACGTGATGCATCCAGCTCATGGGCTGACAGTTTGACACCCTGTACTAGATGAACACCAATAAACCAAGATTGAATCTTGCTGAGATGTTGTTAAGCGATTCCCAGGCCTAGGAAGTCAGAAATTGGGCAGTCTTGGATTGAATATATTTACCTGTTTAATTCAATTTTAGGGCTACCCATTTTGACATAACAACTTTAAGTTGCTGGCAAACAAATAAAACCACAATTAAAATCATATCAAAGCCATATAAAGCAGTAAGGATAATTGTTCTGACCTAAGCTCCCTTAAAAAGCAGGAAGCAGGAACTGGTCCCGGCAAAACCTCTTTTATTTACACGACTGTGAATCACTTTCATTCACAGTCAGCAAGGTTTGTCCAAACAGTTTTTCAAAGGAATATTTCTCAATAAACCTTATCTCGTTTGGCAAGCTGCCATGTAATTTGTTTCCAAATGCAGAGTAAGGCAAAACTTGGCACAGTTTTGCCTTACAGACTCTTAGAGTCATGAACAGAACTTTCCAATCTTGAAACTACCAAACGAATGAATTGTTTCTGCAAAAGCCCCTCCCCCTTCACTCCTCTTTTGAAGAGGAGCCCCCTTCGCTCCTCTTTTGTTTCCTATGGGAGGGGCCAATCATATTCAAGGTATGGCTTTACTCCCAAATCGACCTTGCTTTCCAAGTTGTTTTTGTCTTCTGGAAGCTCTGCGCATGCGCACACTGGGAACGGGCTCCAGCTGTTCCTCTCCTCACTGCTATCTATCTCCCTTTTTGCCTCCAACGCAGAGCGCTCGTCTGAGCTTTCCCCAGCCCCGAGGACTGGCCCATGTTCCTACCCAACCTCCTACTGTCTGACTTTGCTGCCAGGTCAGCTGGCCGCCGGCAGGCCACAACAGCAACCAAGTAAAAACCAAATGTATAATTTGAAAATTGCAATTACTTGCACTACAACTAGCTACCCATCTTCAAGCAACCTTCTCCCTAAAGTTTGGGAATGGTACTGGATGTATCCAGTGGTGGGATTCAGCCAGTTTGCACCACTTTGGGAGAACCGGTTGTTAACTTTCTGAGCAGTTTCTGAGCAAACTGGTTGTTGGAAGAAATCATTAGGACAGAGAACTGATTGTTAAATTACTTGAATCCCACCACTGAATGTATCTCTCTGATTTACTTATTTTAATTATTTATAACATTTATTGGCTATCCATCTTACCTCAGGGTAACTCTGGGTGGCTTACAATCATAAAGAATAAAAGAATAAAAACTGTGTAAAGATAAAAACATGAATAAAGTACTACCTACAAAGCCAAATACAGTAGCAAATAAAAAGATGAGGGCGGAAGTTGGATGGCAGGGAAGTGGGATCTGTTGTTAATCAATACTCAGGTTGCTGCTATGGCTAGAAGTAGCTGATTTTTAATACTATATTGCTAGATAAGATTGTTTTTGGACTGGGAAAGCTGGGATACAGTGATCTATAGTGAGGACCCAGATTGTTGGGAGCAATATGCTGACTCTTTAAACCGCTTAGAGAGGGCTGCAAAGCACTGTAAAGCGGTATGTAAGTCTGAGTGCTATTGCTATTTATACATCTAGAACAATGTAATCTACAGTAGAATGACTCCAATAAGTACAACATAAATGGCAGTTGTGAGATTCATAGGACTGGATCCATATTTCAACTATTTTTAGAAATGTTTACAGACTTCTTTAAAAAAAACATAAGAAGTAGTAATATTGGCACTAGCATTTGTGCTTGTATGTTTATACCTAACAGTACAAAGAAACCAATAATTGTACAAAAAGCGCAATCCAGTATCAACAATAAAACAGAAGTATTATGGAATCCCATAATTTAATGGTAACAAGTATTCCCACAGAAAAGAAAACTTCTTGCAACTTTTTAAAATTCCTGAAAAAAGAAGCATGTTAACAGAACGGTTTAACTCTTGGGAGACCAAAGCCAAATGTAGTTCAAGTGGGAGTCATTAAACAACTTGAGTTTAGATATTTCTCACAAAGTCTAGAAACATCACAATCTTTGAAGGGTTTTTGCTTTTGGAAGGCAGTTTGCAGACTGAGGATTTTCTTGGCACTGTCACACTCACCTTGGAATGCCTTGCTTCTCCTGGGATGTTATCCCTTTTTGCTAGTCCAGGTCTGTACATTATTTAACACACATCTCTTTATTAGGATCTTTGGTTTGTCCTTTGGACTGCTATAGAGTGTTTTTTAGTCTTATCTTCTGTTGCTGGCACTTTTTGTTATTGTGATCTACAACAAAAGCCCATCTGGCTGACTTGTGTGAATAATAATAATAATAATAATAATAATAATAATAATAATAGACATGACCGAGTTGCTAAATTAATCCACTGGTCATTATGTAAAAAATACGACTTACCTTTATCCAAAAAGTCATGGGAACATAAAGTGGAAAAAGTTATAGAAAATGAGAAGGTGAAGATCTTGTGGGACTTTTGAATACAGACAGATCATCACTTGGAACAGAACACCCCAGATATCACAGTTGTCAAAAACTGAAACATACAATTTATTGACATCGTGGAACCAGGAGATGCTAGAGTCGAAGAAAAAGAACTGGAAAAAATCATGAAATGTTGCAACCTGGCCATCGAAACTACATGGCTATGGATGAAACATGTAACAGTGATACCCATTGTCATCGGGGCACTTGGTACCATGTCCAAGAATTTTATAAGATACGTCAACAAATTGCAGCTTCCTGCAATAACACCAGTGGAACTGCAAAAAACTGTGCTACTTGGAACATTGTACATCTTAAGAAGGTACTTGGTTGATACCTAGGATGCTGGCAGCAAGCCGTATCAACCATTAGCACAAGTCAATGGTATTTGTGATGCATTTTTGACTGTTCAGTTGACTGAGTTTCATGTTTAATGAATAAATTAAATGATGATGATGATGATGATGATGATGATGATGATGATGTTGTTGTCCCGATTGTAATTGGAGCCCTTGGAGCAATACCCAAAGGGTTACCCCGCTATTTAGAAATTCTAAATTTGCCGGACTTGAACACTTTGACTCTACAAAAAACCACCTTACTCAGAACAGCTTACATCCTCCGACGATACCTTAACAGTTCCTAGGTCCTTGGTTAGGACTCGAGCTGCTGAGCTATTAACCAGCCTCAAAGGCTGTGAATCTCACTAAAGATTAAATATTAATAATGATGATGATGATGATAATAATAATAATAATAATAATAATAATAATAATAATAATAGCCACATGATCTATGATGTTTTTTAGCTTTCCATTCTGATCTAGCTTGCCCTTTCCCTCTGGCTGAAGGGGAGGTGTATTGGGATGAATCGTCTTCTCCAATCATCTCTTCAAACTTATTGGGCTACTCACCAGCAGCCATTCATCAGCTTGGCAATTTTGCCACTTAGTGGATTCCCAAGATAATTCTGTCCAACCCCCTTCTTCACAGCATTAAAGAGCTTTCAGACATCTCAAGCTTCCCACAAACAGAGCTATACAAGGGGAGTGTAGGGATACATTCACTGATCATGGTCCCTCTTTTAAAATGTAGGGGAAAACAACCCTTCCACTGCTTTCCACATTTGGTTTCCTGTGCAATCAGGATTCTAAATAATGGGACAAGCCTTTGCCATCTAACCAAAGGAGGGGGTGGAGCTGAATAACACAGAAGGCAGGATTAATGAGAATGCTACTGGTTTGTCCTCAGTCCAGAAGGACAAAAACATTAGAAAAGGACCATTTATTTATTTATGGCTATTTTTTGCCACTACTATTACATTAACCATTAATAATGAGGGTAACATTTATCCGACTACTTTTAAAAACTAAGTATGCAGTTTTTATCCTTAATCAGAGTGGCTCTTTTTCCCAGGTAAAATGATTACTGTATAAAATTATAGCCTTAGGCTGGCTCTTGGCATATGCAGAGAATTTTCTTTGAAACTGATTCACTTCTAGTCCATTGACTTCCTCCCTAATATAATGTCAGAAAAAGGACGGATTATGATTTTTGTGGCTTCTTAAACTATTTGCAGTTTTTAGCTTCCTCTTTGTTCTTCATTTTTCCTCTTTCCATTATTTCACAATCCCCCCAAATCAAAGATCTCTGGGCACTTGGTACATTTTGTTTTTTTAGAAATAATGAAATGTGCTATTCTGCCATTCATAATACCAGGAGTGATACCAAGAGTTATTCAGAGACATAAAATTATCCTTTTTCTTAAAGTAGTCATGGATTGTTCAAATCAGCATGAGCTGCTGTGGAAGATTTGAAAAGAACGCCTATATAGTGTGGGAAAGGGTTGCTTCTTCCAGCACTAGATACACCTGATTTAACTTTTGAGAGAAAAGAAATACCCGAGACATTAAACCTCTTATACTCCACCTGATAGTGCAATATTGGAAAAAAAACTGTTATTTGGCAGCAAACGGGATTATTAACTTCTAAAGACACCATGTGTTTGGATGAGATAGGGAAAGAAGCATTCGGCAGAGTGCTCATTGGATCAAAAGATGAATTAATCCTTTGAAGAAACTTAGCATTTCAAATCTGCAACTTTAAACAATCTACTAAGCTACAGACAGAGCCTCGGAAATACAGCCTAATCCTCTTCATCACACTGAAAGTTGATCTGCTGTTTTTGGTTTCAGACCTAGGAAGTTGATCTGCTGCTCCTGGTTTGGGAAAGTGAGTGCAATCTGGAACTCTTTGTAGATGGAAATATAACTGACTTGAAGATAGCAGACATCTGGCGGCCTATGGTAGAGGGAAGAAGCAAGCATGTTATGAGGATGAAATAAATGGTAACACAAGCTTGGTGCACCGTAAGGCTGAGGAATTCAATCATTGTGAATTCCAACATAAACCACCCTGATGCATTCTTCTCAGCCCAAATTTTTGGCAGAGCAAATCCTTGCTATTTTTCAACATATTGTGATTCCTACCACAGTTATATGGACTTAAAACAGGAGTGAAATCCAGCAGGTTCTGACAGGTTCTGGAAAACCAGTAGTGGAAATTTTGAGCAGTTTGGAGAATTGGCAACTACCACCTCTGGCTGGCCCCAGAGTGGGGTGGGAATGGAGATTTTGCAATATCCTTCTCCTGGAGTGGGGAGGGAATGGAGATTTTGCAGTATCCTTCCCCTGCCACACCCACCAAGCCATGCCCACCAAGCCACACCACACCCACCAAGCTATGCCCACAGAACCGGTAGTAAAAAAAATTGGATTTCACCACTGACTTAAAATATGTGTTTCAAAATAATAGAATTATTAGTATGCTGAAGATATCTAGATTTCCCAAACCATTGAAGCTTTATCTCATTCCTCTAAGCCGTGAGGACCTGGGATGGGACAGAATAAGCTAACATTGAGCCCAAGCAAGAGACAGTTCATTGAGGTCTGCTTCAGTAGTTTCTAATAATAAAGAAGCACAAGTCCAGACAGAGAAGGTCCATGACTTAGAGATCTTTCTGGACTTATTTCTCCTGCTTGAACAACAAGAAAAGGCTGTGTGGCAGGGGCCTTTGCTCAGCTTGTTGCTACCAATGTTGTGGGCCTACCTAAGGCAGGAGGATTTTGCAACACTGTTCATGCTTTCATCACCATTTGTTTGGTCCTCTATAAAGTGCTCCAAAGTCTTTAAAAATACTGCATTTAAAACACTGAGTAACTTCAGATAGTCCCTGATGCGGTAGCCCATGTGCTCACTAACATCGATCATTGTGAGCATGTTATATTTTGAGGGCTACAATTTCTGTGGTGTTGGCTCTTCCTGAAAGAAATGGAAAAGTCAGTTCAATAATTAAGAAAGTGATGTCATCTTTCAAAAATAAGACTACTTCCCTCTATTTCCACAATTTTACCTTGACAGACATTATATAAATGACCTCTTTCATATCTGGATAAGTGAATCCAGAATTAGCAAACAGAGACAGCTAACAGGAGTTGAATGGGAAAATAGGAAAATATCAGAGCATGTGAGGGATCACAAGCTGAACTTGAGGGCTAGACTAGTCTTCTGGATAGTTGCTTGTTGCAAGGAATGTATCCTAAGAGCTCTTGATCAAGCTATTGATTCCTGCTGAGTAAACAGAGAGTGTAAAAAAATACACAAGGCAGCTAGGTTCTGGGGAATCAAGTGCACTGAACGACTGTAGAAGGAGATCTAAGAATAGTTTGCCAGGGGCGTTTAAAAGGCAAAACTTTGTACTGGATCATCTTAATAGCCTGTGAAGAGATCAAGAAGAAATAAAAGTCTGTTTGCTGGCGTTGTCTTAGGAAGTAAAAGTGAAGATGAAAGGACAGGGGTCTATAATTGTCTTTTGTTTCTCTTCCTATCAATCTGGCATACATTTGCAGGAAATCCAAGCTCTGGTAGGAATGAAACAGTTAATTATAACTTAGTTGATAAGAATGATTAGTTCAAAGAAAGAAGGCTCTACAATAGAAAAAGTGGAAACAACACTAGGTACTTATTGACTCCCTACCACGAAACAAATATATGCTGACCAGGTCCATGATATAAGCAGGATCAGGACATAAAAGCTCTAAGTGTTGTTAACCTAATCTTGCGTAGCTTCTTCTCTGGTAATATTGTACTGCTAACTAGAGCATACAGAACAGTTGCTAGACCAATTCTTGAATACAGCTCATCTGTCTGGAACCCGCACTACATATCGGACATTAATACAATTGAGTGAGTCCAGAGATATTTCATGAGAAGAGTCCTCCACTCCTCTGCTCGCAAGAGAATACCTTATGCTACCAGGCTTAAAATTTCGGGCTTAGGAAACTTAGAACTACACCGCCTTCGGTCTAACCTAAGTATAGTACATAAAATTATCTGCTACAATGTCCTACCTGTCAATGAGTACTTCAGCTTCAACCACAACAATACAGAAGCACACAATAGATACAAACTCAAGGTAAACCACCCCAAATTTGATTGCAGAAAATACGACTTCAGCAACAGAGTGGTCAATGCCTGGAATGCACTACCTGACTCTGTGGTTTCTTCACCAAACCCCCACAACTTTATTTATTTATTTTTTTAAAATATACTTTATTGGTTTTTTAAAAAAGTTTTTTACAGAAAAAGAGAATATCAAATCTCAGGTAACATCTGAGGTGTCATGTAATTACATATGTACAGTGCATATACAACAAGTATCTTCAGATCTATCACTATTAGAAATAGGTATATCCTTATAGTCATGTTCTATTATTCCACCATATATACCACTTTTGCCATACTGCCTTAAATTTTGAGTTCTCCTCATCTTTAAGCATACTGGTTAATTTCACCATTTCTGCACATTCCAAAATTTTATTTATTATTATCATCTCTGGAGGTATTTGTTTATCCTTCCAATATTTTGCGAAGGTTAATCTGGCCGCTGTTATGATGTGTATTATTAATTGTGTTTTGTCCTTAGAGAGCCCATCTCCCATCATTCCCAGTAAGACGATTTCTGGAGATAATTTTATATCTTCTTCCACTATTTCCTGTAGCCAAGTTTGTATTTTTGTCCAGAACTTCTTTGTCTCTGAGCAGGACCACCACATATGAAAGAAGGTGCCGATCTCCTTTCCACACTTCCAACAAATTCCTGAGGCATTAGGAAATATTTTTGCTAATCTAGCTGGGGCTAGATACCATCTGTGAAATATTTTATAGTGGTTCTCCCTATAGGTTGCTGATTTAGTAAAATTATAATTTCTATTCCAAGCCTCCTCCCAATCATTGAAGTTTAATCTGTGGCCAATATTTTTTTCCCAAATGCTTAGTTGGTTCCTAGCTATCCCTTCTGCTCTGTCTTCGCCTAATAAAAGGTTATAGAATCTGGCTAGCATTTTCTTTTCAATCCCCAACATAATTTTATCTAAATTATTATACTTCGTCTCTATCCCAAATTGGTCCCTATCTTTTTGATATCTAGAGCTTATCTGCATGTAACTCCACCAGTCCAAATTAAAGCCTTGATTGTTTAGTAGTTCTCGAGGTCTAAGGGTACCATTTCCATCTAGTATGTCTTTGTACGTGCCAAATTTTCCAATATCTCTTTTGTTAGTAGCAATCAGCGCCTCCATAATTGAGAGCCAAATCGGAATTTTGGTATAAAATCTTTGTCTAATTTCTTCCCATGTTTGGATCAGAGTCTCCCTTAATTTGTGTCTGTGAAAATGTGGTTTCTTTTTATTCTTTGGGCCCCATAAATAAGCGTGCCAGCCTGCCTGTAGATCGTGGCCTTCTAATGTCAGAATTCTCTTATTTTGTAGTGTGACCCAATCTTTGATCCATACTAATTTGGCCGCTTTCTGGTATAATTGCCAATCCGGTAATCCGAAGCCGCCCATGTTTCTTTTCCCTTGCAGTGTTTTATAAGCAATTCTTGCCTTCTTCCCTTCCCACAAAAAATCTCGCACCTTCCTTTCCAGCTCTAGAAAATATTTTTTATCCAGATTCACCGGGATAGTTTGAAACAGAAATATGATTTTGGGAAGAATATTCATTTTAATTGCTGAAATCTTACCTGTAAGGGATAGTTTTAATTTCTTCCATCTATCTATGTCCTGTTTTATTTTTTGTAGTAATGGACTATAATTGTCCTCTTTTAAGGAGGAATACCTTACAGTGATCCAAATTCCCAAATACTTTATCTTCTTTACTATTTGGAGTTCCAAGGACTTTTCTAATTGCTTCTTGTTCATCTCCGCCATATTTCTTACTAAGATTTTGGTTTTAGTTTTGTTAATTTTAAAACCAGCGACTTCACCATACTGTTGTATTTCCTGGAGTACCTTGGGACCAGATTTTAAGGGATCTTCCATTATTAAGGCCACGTCATCCGCAAAGGCTTGTATTTTAAAAATTTCTTTCTTAATTTGTAATCCTTTAATTTCTTTGTTGTCTCTAATCTTTCTTAATAGGATTTCCAGCGCCATTATAAAGAGTAAGGGGGACAGGGGGCATCCCTGTCTAAGTCCCTTTTGTATCCAGAATGTCCATGTCTTATCCCCATTTATTAATATACTTGCTCTCTGTTTGTTATATATATTTTCGATCATCTTTCTAATATTTGTGCCAAATCCCATCAAATCAATTTGATTAATCATGAATTTCCAATTTAGATTATCAAACGCCTTTTGGGCGTCCAAAAACTCTAGCGCCAGCTGTTTTTCCGGGTGTTGTTCATAATATTCTATGACATCTATTATTGTCCTCACATTATCCCTCATTTGCCTCCCAGGGAGGAATCCTTTCTGATCACTATGAATCCAGCCATTTAAAATTTTTTTTAATCTCTCCGCAATTATACTAGTAAATAATTTATAATCTGAGTTTAACAGAGAAATCGGCCTGTAGTTTGCTATCTGTTTTGGGTCAGCACCTTCTTTCAAAATGAGGGTAATATAGGTTTCCTTCCAGGAGTCTGGGATTCTTGTACCCACTAGCACCTCATTAAATATGTCCAACAATTCTAATAGTAGTTCTTCCTCAAATTTCGCATAAATTTCCCCCGGGAGGCCATCTGGGCCTGGTGTTTTATTTTTCTTTATTTTGGCGAGCGCAGATTTGAGTTCTTCCATTGTGATTTTATTATTTAACATTTCTCTCTCTTCTTCTGCTATCTGTGGCAATTTAGCTTCCATCAAATATTGTGCAATTTTGTCTGGATCAATCACTTCCTCTTCATATAAGGCTTCGTAAAATTTTCTCGCTCTTTCTAGCTTATCTATTTCTTTTGTCAGAATGTCCCCATTAATAACTTCTAATATAAGAATCTGATTTTTTTCCTGTTCTTTTTTTAATCTATAAGCTAGCCATCTTCCCGACTTGTTGGCATTTTCAAAGTGATAGTGTTTTATCCTCTTAATTTTTTGTGCCAACTCTTTCTGGTCCAGGATGTTAAGGTTATGTCTTGCCATCATCCATTTTTGTTTGGCCATCTCATCTCCCAGGTTTTGTTGTAATTTACTATCTGCTTCCTCTAAATTCTTAATATAGTCGTCTCTAACTTTTTTTTCTTCCTTATTTTTAAACGCCATATACGAAATCGCTACTCCTCTCAAATACGCCTTCATGGTGTCCCAAACAATTTCCTTCGCCGTATCTTGCCTGCCGTTCTCAATGAAAAAGCGTTTAATTTCTTCATTTAATTTTGTTATAAATTCTTTTTCATACAAGAGGTTGGATCTTAGACTCCATCTTTGTTGTCTCCTCTTGTTAGCGTAATGCCAATGTATTTCCAGAAGTTTATGGTCAGTCCACGTATTTATACTTATGTCTGCTTTCTTAATTTCTAAACCTAATTTTCTAGTAGTCCATACCATGTCAATTCTGGACCAAGAATTCTGTGGGTTTGAGAAAAAAGTGTATTGAGAGTCATGGGGATGTAGAGTACGCCATATATCGATTAAATTGATTTCATCGACAAGATCAAAGAAACTTTTTGGCAGGGGTAACCTTTTATTCCTTTTTCTCTCTCCACTTTTGTAATCTTTCAATGGATTAACAATTCCATTAAAATCGCCTAGCATACATATTTCCACATGGGCCCAATTCCCTAATTGTTCGTGCAGTTTTTTATAAAATTGTCCCTGTTTCTGCGTATACTCCCACCAACAACATTTTTGCATTAGCCCTCCTAATTTCTACCATTAAGATTCTCCCTTTAGTATACTTATGCTTTAATTCTGCCTCGATTCCCTTTTTCACATAAATCGCCACACCCCTTTTCTTTTTCTCCGCTAATGACACAAATAGTTTACCAAATTTAATAAATTCTAAGGAGTTTGCCTCATTTTCTTTTATATGGACCTCCTGTAAACAAATTATATCTGGATTCTGTTTTGCCAGTTTTGATAGAATTATCTTTCTTTTTTTATGGTCATTCAAGCCATTGACATTTAAGGATAGGATTTTTAGGCCATCCATTTCTTATTTCGTGTCCGGGTTCTAATTCTTATTTGTCTTTAGGGTAACCGCTCTTACTGGTCTGGTCTTTTTTCCTTGTCCTTCCGCTTCTTCTTTTTTCTTCTCCTCCTCTATATCTTCTTTTGTAGCTTGCTCTTGTGAGGTCTCTTCTTCCGTATTAACTGTATCGAGCTCTCCTTTGCTGGTCTGTTCTTCTTCTCCTCCTCTTATTTGATCTAGGAAATCTTGTGCTTCGGATAGACTATCGATTTTAACTTTTCTTCCTTGCCATGATACAATCATCCCCTCTGGTAGAATCCATCAGAATACGAGATTTCTTCTGTTTAAGTAGCTCGCCAGGAACCTATAGTTTTTCCTCACTTCCCTCACTCTTCTAGGTACCTGTTTTAGGATATTCACCTCCTTTCCTTGAAATTCAATCTTTTCTTCTCTCGCTATGTTGAGGAGAATATCCCTCACTTTCTTCCTGGCGAACTTCACATGGACCTCCCTGGGTAGTCTGTTTCTTCTAACATAGTTCGTTTGAACCCTGTAGACCTCATCAAGTTCTTTGATAATATCTTGTTTGTCCTGCTGGAGGACATCAGCTATCAACCCGGCTATTTTATCACTTAAGTCCTCCTCCTTCTCTTCAGAAATGTTTTGGAGGCGAATATAGTATGAGGCCTTATCCATTTCCAGCTGTAGCAGGGACTCTTCAATTTCTTTATGTTGTAGCGCATATGTCCGGTCTACCATATCTAATTTTTTCTCGCTTTGATCCATCCTCTGTTCTACATCTTGGATTCTCCTTTCATTATTTGCGATAGAGGCCTGAATCTCAGTCATTTTTGTGTCCAAAACATGAATATCTGTTTTAAGTTCGGAGTGACTATTTAGCAATTTCTCCTGCATTGCAAGCATGGTCTCTTGAATCAGGAATAGAGAGGATTGTACTGTTTGAAGGGTTGGAGTTTGCGGTGGCTTATCTGACTTTTGTATGCCTTCTAAGGGTTTCTGAATTACCGGGGACAGTGTTGTTAAAGCAGGGTTAGATGGAGCTTTTTTAACTGATTTCAGGATTGTCGAAGTCATTGTTGCCATTTCTTTCAGCGTTGTCTTTTGTTCTTTTATAATTTTCTCAATGTTTTTCCAAATGACCATTCAATAATTTTACCCTACTTGCTTTATCAATTCCTCTTCTTAAGTCTATTAAGAAGTTTGCTATCTTAATTAATTAGGATCAATTCCTCACTTCAGTAAACTATCTTCCTTAAATCGAATCTTATAGATATAGATATTGTAATTTATATAGCTAAATTCAGATCTTAATATAAAAGTTAATATAAGTCTTAAATGTTCAAAGCTAATATATGACGTTAATATAAATAAATTAATAAATATTGTCTATAGAAATAAATACTGTATAATAAGTAAATGTAAATAAATATATCTAAATAGATTTAAATAACTATATATGGAGATATAAATATAATAAATGTAGTTATATAATTAATTTGTTAATTTTAAATCTAAACCCTTATATATACATATATAGACATGGAAATATATTCAATAGCAATAAGATAAAATCAGTGTTTAAATTCTATACTCTATATTCCTTAACCATTTATCATTAATTCTCGTTAATACTATTATTCAGGACAAAATCAAAGTTCCAATATTGGAAATAAATAATCAATTAATCAAAAGACGTAGACAGTGGAAGTCAGGATATCACCAATTGTATATATCTTTAGTTGTACAGGAGTGGTGACAGCCAATTCAATCTTCTTCTCTCCGCTCTCCCCCTGTTTCCAATGTGTTCCGGCAGTTCTCTATGGTGGATCCTTCTGCTAGATCGTCCTCCTGTCAATCTTCTGCCAACTCCCTCCTCCGACTCAGTAATGGCTGCACTTCCTGTTTCTTTGCGATGCTCACAGGAATAAAAAATTTAGAAGAATCGAGTCACAAACTCTTATTTGCTTTTCGCTCCACTTCCAATCACAGCGCCAGCCGCATCAGCACTCGCCCTCCTCTCCCTCTCGCCATGACCTCCAGAGCTCTTTATATCGGTAAAACTGCTCTTTGCGTATTCCTGGTCGGCTTGCCGGGTCTCCGCCAATACAATCCGCTCACACTCTCGTCGCCGCCTCACACGATCGATCTCTCCTCACCTGACTCCGCCGGCCTCTCTCTCCACGCCAAACGCCTCCAAGTATGAAAAAGTGGTAACCGATCTAGCACGTCACCTCAGATCTTCCTCTTAGCTCCCGTCTTTTTTGCTGGCTATTGCGGCTTCAGGCCCGCCATAAAAAGGCCGGCTCGCCGCGTTGGTTTGACAGAGCTGCCGGGTCCAGCGGGGGGTGGTTGCGTCCCACACTCTCGCTCGCCCAGCTCTCTCTCTTGTCCGCAGGTCTCTCCGGGACCTGCGGCCCTAAAGGGTCCCCAAAACGCAGTGATAAAGGGTGTAGGGGAGCAGCGATCACTCACCCAACACCCTGTCGCCTCAAATCACCAACCGGAAGTCCCCCACCCCCACAACTTTAACCTTAGACTGACTACTGTTGACCTCACCCCATTCCTAAGAGGTCTGTAAGGAGTGTGCATAAGCGCACCAACGTGTCTACCATCTCTGTCCTAATGTCCGCATTTATTTGTATCCATTTCATGTATTCATAATCATGTTTATACTTATATCTGTAATCTTATATATGCTTGATAAATAAAATAAATAAATAAATAAGACTTCACTGTGTCTATTGACAGTTATCGATTCCTGCCAATACATGTGGAAATGAATAATATTGTCTGTAATTGTAGACTTTGATGAAGAAATATCAATATCTAGTCATTTCAAATGGTATATTTGTTCATTCTTTCAGATCATGGAAGAGGATCAGAAAAGGAATACTGCAAATGATTAACTATTTACACAAATCATGTTGATGGAAAATAGTTGGTCTCTGGGATGATGCTTTGAATTTGTAGATGATGGGTTGTTACCCAGGATGAGGTTCAACTCGTGAGAATCAGTAACTATCTGTCTGTATAAAGCATTGTAAGTTTGATTAGGAGGGCTTTAAATGGAATCCTGTGAAAGAGTAGATGAAAAGTGTGAAGTAAAGTTTTAGATAAAGACTTGAGCACTGTGGAAAACGGAAGTGTTGCTCTAACTGAGCCTTTTAAACCACTTAAAGATAAATCAGAAAGAACATTGGCTCCTATAGTTCATGACCTTCATTGTACATACACTAATGCTCAGAGAGTATGGGAAATAAATAAGATTGGTTTGGACTTTTAGAAAGAGAAAGAAAACTATGATCTAATATCTATAATGGGAACCTGGTGGGATAACTCCAGTGACCTTTAATTGAATCCAATTAAAAAATACATTTTTTTTCAAAAGGAACAGAAATGATAAAATGGCAAGAGAGATTTCACTGTGTGTTAAAAATATCCAGTCCTGCTGAGAAATCTAAATGAATGAATTTGGCAATTTTGTAAAGAGCATATGGTTCAAAATATGTGGAGAAACAAAATATTGCAGTTGGTATCTACTATTTCTTGCCAAGGCAAGGAAAAGATGTGGATGATGCCTTCAAAAACAGAAATGGATCTCTCAAAGATGCTTGCAATTACAGTGATTTACAGTGTTGAGATACAACAAACCCTTCATTCTTTCAGATTTGAAACTTTTTTATTTATTATTTTATTTATTTTTATTTTATTAGATTTATATACCGCCCTACTCCCGAAGGACTCATGGCGGTGAACAGCCAAAAAATAAAACACACAGATTATAAAATTTAAAACAGTATAAAAATGTATTAAACAATTTGGCCCGAGACGAATTAAAAAACATCCCCATATTTAAAACAAATTTAAAATTTCTCATATACCATTTAAAAGGGAAAGTTAGACCAGGCCAGCCTGTTGGAATAAAAAGGTCTTGAGATCGCGGCGGAAGGTGCGGAAATCCTAATGAAGTGGACAAGATCCTTAGTTGAACCACTTGCTCTTTAGACTCATGCCACTCCAGGCTTGTTAAAGCAAATAGCATTTGTGAATGGCTTTCATAGTGTTGAATTCCTTCTTCAGTGAGGTATTTGTTCTTTTACCTCTTAAGGAAGACTTGGTCTGGTCCTGCCTCAAGAAGTCCACACAGAACCACATGATACTGGATATTTTTTTTTCCAGAATCCAATTTTCCCTTTTTGAGGGAAGATGATTGACAAGGTGATTGCACAGCAGCTCCAGAGGGCCTTGGATGAAGCAGATTATCTGGATACTTTTCAATCAGAATTTGGACCTGAGTATGGGTTGGAAATAGCATGGGTTGTACTTTTGGATGATCTCTGCCATGGGTGGGATGGAAGTTCTGTGTCCAAACTTATCTTACTTGACCATTTGGCAGATTTCCATATCATTGATCATGGTACTCTTCTAAATCAATTTAGTGGATTGGGGAGGACAGCACAATGTTGTGTTGGTTCATCTCCTTTCTCCAGAGTCAATTCCAGTCAGTAGTGATTGGGAAGGGTATCCTTACTGTATGGGGATGACATGCTCTGTTCTCTCCTATTTAACATTTACATGAGATCATTGGGTGAGCTTAACTGTTGCCATGGTGTGAGGTATCATCAATATGATATCCATCTCTGCCTTGACAAATTAAGCAATGCTGTGGACATGTTATCCCAAAGTATGGAGGTTATGAAAGTCTGGATAGGAAACAACAAACTTCAACTGAACCCTGCAAGATTAAGTGGCTTTGGGTTTTGAGATTCTCAAGTTCTGGAACTGGTCATCTTTAGTATTGGATGAGGTTATACTGCTCCAAACGCACCCTGGGAACAAGATGGGTAGTTTTATGCATTTGAAAACTGAATAAATAAAGTAATAACCTGACTTGCTCACAGCTTTCTCCATGAAAAACTGGAGAACAATACAAGAGAATCACCTATCATTGCCCTGATACAATCATCCCAGAAGAATTAAGGAAGTAATAATAGCAGGAACATTGATGAAAAGTAATCCTATAATGGTGGAATCCTTACTTTTAAGAGAAACCAGAACTGAAAAGAAAGAATCAATCTGTCAGCTGCTGAAAGAAGACAGTAAGATGCTCAGAAGTTATAAATAAAAGGCATTAACTACTCAACGCCTATTGTGATTCAGTCTTGTCCAACCAAAAGAAATTACATGTTCCACATGAAAACTATGAAGTGCAACATAAAAAAACAGGAACATGGCCAGGTAATGGTGTTTTTTTTAAAATTGTATTATATTGTATGTCTTTAAATTTCCTACACTAGGTACTGGGACAACTGTTAAAGTAATAGGCTAGATAAAATGCTATGTGGGAATGACCTTGGGAAACAATATGAAGAGCTACAGACTAAAAAATGGTCAGACAAGCGGCAGTTTAGTCTGCAGAAGGAAGAGGGGCAAAATGTTTCAGAAGGGACCCTCCCTAATTTCATGGACTGCAAAAGTGAGAGATGTATTTTCAGGGCTTGCAAGAGTCTGTTCATGTAATCTTACAATAGATAGATGTGCTTTGATACAATCATCCCAGAAGAATTAAGGAATTAAGGACTCTCTCACATGGCTGATACAACAAGACCCAAATTTAATCCTATTTTTATCATGGACTACATCTTGCAGGATTGTTGTGAAGATAATATGGAACAAAAGTTTATAAAGAAATGTATGAGTCTTGTGCAACTTTCAAGAATGGAACTGCCCTTATTTTGGTTTTTGAGGGGTTTTTTTTAAACTCTATTAAAAGTTTTGTCAGTCCTTTTGTCAGTATTTACATAAGGATACTGATAGCCCTCTCCTTCATTTTTCCCCACTTTTAACCATCCACTCTAGGATCAGAAATCACCTGTGTGTGAGAATGACGCTGCTGACTCTACTGTTTCATTTCTCTTTCTTGCCTCCTAAGAATGGTGTAATTTCAGACTTTGTAGTTCAGATTCCCCCTACATTATTTTTTGGAGGGCAGATTAAAAGGTATTAAAAGGTAACACCCAAAAATAATTAGTGATCCTCTTAATCCTCTTAAATTTGCTTCCTGTGGCTTCATTTTTCTGCAATTGCCCTGCAATGAGGCTATAAGAAATGTAAACCTTCCTGACTCCCAGACTCATGCCTGCTATTTTGCCCAGTCAAGACTGTAGTGCTCAATAAAGAATTTCCAGTGAAGTTACTGGAATGGTAGGAATGATAATTTGGCCAAAATCAACCGCAGATTGTGAATCTGAAGAGAGGAAACAATTTACTTGTTTCTTTGTTCCTGAGTAGGCTATTTTTAATTCAAAACATTGTAAGATCAAATTTAGTTATGCATACCTATCCTTACATTGAGGATACACAGAGTGTGTGTAAAGCTGATGAGTATGGTGATAGCTTGAGATATCAGATGAATCGCTTTTCCTGATTTAAAAAAATGGCTTTTAAACACTATGTACCTCTTTAATTTCATGGAAATGCGACTTCAGGGGATGATTTTTTTCCATAATGTAAGATCAGTTGACAGGATGCTTTAAAACACTGATGCAGGAATTACACAAGTCAGAGTATTTCAGAGGTGGGTTTCAGCAGGTTATGACTGGTTCTGGAGAACTGGTAGTGGAAATTTTGAGTAGTTCAGAGAACCAGTAGTAAAAAATTCTGACTGGCCCTGCCCCCATCTATTCTCTGCCTCCCAAATCCCAGCTGATTAGGAGGAAATGGGGATTTTGCAGTAATGCTCACCTGGATTGGGGAGGGAATGGAGATTTTATAGTATCCTTCCCCTGCCACGCCCACCAAGCCATGACTACCAAGCCATGCCACACCCACCAAGCCACACCCACAGAACTGGTAGTAAAAAATTTTGAAACCCACCACTGGGGTATTTGATCTGAGATAGCAAAACAAGACCACAGATGTTATATGCTGAAAGTACAGCATCTAAGCACATGCTATCACAAAGCTTATTTCTCTATGAAGCTGGTGAAATGATCTGCTTGGTTCTTTCTATTTGAAACAAAATTCATTGCTGAACTGAATCTGAAATATAAGAGCCAGTCCTACTTTTTGGGGCATCATTAACAAGTTCATTTTTTTTTAAATGTAGATTTACATAAAAATGTTTTACATATACATGTGTATGTAGGTTCCAATGGAACTTCTAGATGTTGCTGAACTACAACTTCCAGCAGTCACAGCCAGCAAAGATCAGCAACATCTTGGAAGGCAATATATTCCTATCCATATCTAGAAAGATGAAGCTGCCCCACCATATTTTTGTATAGGATAAACATTCCCAAATGTATGACTAAGACACATTACTGACCCTCATTGTTTTGCTTCCAGCATAAAATGTATGGCTAAGATGTATATTTTTGTTGCAATTATTTGTTACAATTCTTTCAGCCTTGAAAATGCTTTGAATATTGCAATTCAGCCTTGGAGACCAGATGCTTGGATATTTTTAGCAACTTCTGATTCATTATAGGTTAATGAATCTAATGTTACTTGATAATTCTCCCATTTTGCCTTAGCAGGTCATTAATCAGTATATTCCATATACATGCACACACATCCATCCATTGATTTTATATATTGGGTATATCCATGGTAGAATTCTCCTTGTAAAAAAATTTCTTTCTTTCTTTCTGCTCCAAAATCAAGTACAAGCTAATTGTCTGCAACAATGCCTTATAAGCACAGAATTGCTTTGTGTTAATAAGTTGACAGGAAGATAGGGGGAGTCAGATTATCAAGAAAAGGAAAATTACTGGGATTTCTGAAAATCTGGAACGAAGGATGCATAATTCTTTTATTTTCAGACATTGAAAAAGTTATAGCAAGGAACAGGCTATTTCCCTCATTTTGAGATAATTTCGTGACAGACAGCCAAGAGGAACTTCATGATGAACAACCTGGCAGGCGTAGTAAGTAATCCTTCAAGTTTAACATAGCTTTATTCAGCTAGTTGTTACACACCCAGTAAAACCTATTAATGATCCTTACAATTCCTGTGATGGCAAAGAAGTACTTGAGCATTAGCCAGTCATAGACAAGATTATTATTATTTTTTGGCTGTCGGTTTTACAATGACTGGAAATTTGGACAATGAGCCTGCACAAACCAGCAATGAAAAAGTATACCAGTTTCTATTTTAATAGCTGGTTCCCAGGCTTATAAAAATTCAAGGTTATGGATTTATACAGTCACCTGCAAGTTTCTTTATTATCTTGAAAAGGACATGCTAGTCGGCCAATTCAACAGAAAGAAAATGAGACAGAAGAAAGACTCTGCTCAAACATGTACTAGGAATATCTTGACTGCTTTTTTTTTTTTTTTTTTTTTGCAAATATTTCAATTCCTATAGCCATGATGGCGAACCTATGGCACGGGTGCCACAGGTGGCACACGGAGCCATATCTGTAGGCACGCGAGCGTTGCCCTACCTCAGTCCAGCACATATGTGCACGCTGGCCAGCTGATTTTTGGGCCTTCCGGGCCCACTGGAAGTCAGGAAATGGGCTGTTTCCAGGCTTCTAGAAGTGGGGAAGGCTGTTTTTGTCCTCCCCAGGCTCTGGAGCCTGGGGAGGGCAAAAAAATGGGCCTACCAGGCTCACCTTGACATCGCGTGCCAAAAGCTGGGGGAGCGGGGGGGTGTCATGCACTCATGTGGGGGGGATGGGGCGCATTGGATTATGGATGTGGGCACGGGCATGCACAATCCCCCCCCACTACCCCTGCTTTTGACACATGACGGCAAAAAGGCTAGCCATCATTGTCCTATAGCCTCATCCCTTTGTTCTTAACAGAATGAAATATGAGAATTGTATTTAAAGAAATAATTTAACTTTTGGTTTTAGAGGTGAAGAAACAGACACCTATTAGACAGTACTGTATATATTTAGAATAGGGGGAGCAGAACCAGACAGTGACAAAAAATGTTGGATTAGATAGTCTTCATATGAGTACCTATCTTCATATAAAAAATAGCATGAAGGGGAAGCTAGATTTCAATTCTCCCATACATTCCCATATGTTTTTGTGTGATATTTCCGTAAGTGCACACTTGAAATGCTCTCGTATTCTATTTATAACTCTCACTGTAAGTTTTTCACTCTGGTTTCATTCTACAGAAACATTTAAGAAACATTGTGCTGTTCAGTTCTGACATATTTATCAACCCCAACACTGCTAGTAAGAAGAGGGTGACAGTTTAGCAATATCTGAAATGTGAACAGAGAAAAGAACTATGCTGAAGTTTAATAACAATTATGTTTTGTTTCTTACATTAATCCAAATGACTTCTCTCTGCATGAGATTGTATTGGGGAAATGCCATTTATAATGGACAAAGCCTGTTGCTTCTGTCACAGAAGCTTACTAAACATAGGAAATATACACCATGGTTTTTAATCCGTACAAAGTTATCACAAGAGAGAGACAAGCCAACCAAGCACGCCTGGACAGGAAATGCACCCTAACAGATGTGTAATATCATTAAAGCTGCCTCTAATATAATCTAAGCCACAGTTTGGTGTATTAATGCTTTGTTTATATTGAAGCACAGATGGATATTTTTATTAGCATTGCTCTGTTGATGCAGCACCAGGAAAGGTTAGTCCAGGGGGCAGAAAACTACGTTATGCAGGGAAATTTGTTCTGATGCTGATGAGTAGGAAAGGTAAATGTCAATTAGTGAATTAAATCTCACAAATATTGGCAGCCAGGAATAGTATCACAGACCTTAGAAGCAATTAAACCCAGCCATATATATTCTCTATTCACTCCTACTCCAGGAAATAAGTTTTTTCCCCCTGGACCGTTTTCAAAGATGGTAATCCAAGCTTTTTATTTCAGTAAGATTAATGAGTACATTCTTTTATATCCCTGTGGGCAGGTCAGTGGAAAATATTTCCCCTGGTTCAGGAATGAAGGAAAAGAAAGGAGGTGTTGAATCTGAGGTCCTTGATAATGGAAAGGACATGTGGAAGCCTTTTTTCATTCCCTTTTAAGGACCACTGAAGTTAGGACTTTATGACTTAACATCTAATACACGTAGTCTGGGAGTGCCAATTCCACAGGGTTTAAGAGTTTATGAAATCATTCGCATAGGAAAGAATGAGTCAACCTGTCCCTATAGCCAAACTGGAACCTTTTAGAATGTGTCAAGTTCTGGCTCCTGATATCCTAGCTCTGATTGGCAGATGAACTCAAGTTTCAAAATATTGCTCTATAAATGAGAGAAATAAATTCAAACTTAGCCACCCTTAGAATCATTCTTAATTTTTTTTTTCTGTTGGTTTCAGTGGGTTATTCTAAAGTTTCAGAACCAACCCACTAAATTCATAAATATGCTTTTTTTCCCTTTGTTTTTTCTGAACAAATTAAACATCAAGGCAAAACTAAGCATAAAATGTTTAAAACACAGACCAAGTATAAGAAGAACAATAATCAAAAAGAAAGACAAGAAAGAGATTAAACAAAGCTTCACAATGTGTATAAGTTTAATATACATGCTTTGTTTTGTAACTTATTATATAAAGCATGTTTAAAGACATGTCTTGTTGAAAAGTAAGCCTATGTTACTCGTAGCCTGAAATAAAGGATAAAAGGCACCATTTCTCATCTAACATGTGTACTGCAGGTGAGACATATAAGAAATCTAAATGAGACACAAGATTAGTCAATAAAACCTCAATCTTTAAAAATACCATAACAGATAAATTTGATATCCTTCTTGGAAGAAGTGTTGTGTTTCTATCATATTTCGACCCAAGATCTTTGATAGAGTGATAGATGAGGCTTAAAATATGAACTGTGAGGAACTATTGATAAAAGTTAGATATGGCTTTCCCATGCCACCTCTTTCTTGTCTCATATAATAAAGACGAGATGATATTGTGCTTGCAGTTTTTCTCCCCCTGCCCCAAGGCTAACTATTTTCAGAAAAAAATCTGGAAAGGAGACCATACAAAACAAAATTAAGTCAAGACATTGCTTAATAATTCTATGTTGTCTTTACAGCTATATTACAAATCCATCTGTCCCAGGAAATAGTCATTTTTAGGGGAACACCCCCCCTCATCTTTTCCCATTTCTAGTTAATGGTTATCAAAAAGGAGCTTTCCATACAGCATCCATATGATTCAGCATTTATTTTTTTCTGACAAAACTCAATGATGACTTTTTGTTGGAATTATTACCAGAGCAATGGAGTTATAAATAGAACTATAAGTACTTATAAGTAGAGCTAAGTATTGAAATACTAGTCCAATGCTAGATGTTAGAACTGAAAAATAAAGGAGAGACAGAATACTATGAGATCTGGAATAAATTTTACCAATGGTTAGACTTAAGGAATGGAAGTCGGAACAGATAAAAACAAGGATGTATAGATCGAAACAAGATACAATATATGTAATATAGTATGTAAAAGCATGTAAAAGAAGTTAAGTATGTGTATAGAATTAGTAAGTAATAATGTATATTGAAGATATAAGAAAAGTATGCTATATTTTGTATGGCGGAGATATCGCTAAGACGGTTCCACCATGCCCAACTTTTGTTTTAACAATAAAGGTTTAAAAATTAAAGAAAAGAAAAGAAATACTAGTCCATTTGTAGCTGATATAATCAATGACTTTTCTGGATCAACCATGAAGGGATGTGAGCTTGATTCAACATTCAGAATCTAATCTAAGTTAGGTTCAAAGCAATAGAAAAAAATATCAGTATTGTACTCATAACTGCATAGAATAAATTAAGAAGTTAATTTCACTATGAAAATAAGAAAAAGGCAACTTGCCATTGCCATGTTTGACCCTCCTTAGCAAGAGATCTAAACTTCTGTAATGGACATTGTATACATGAAATGTATTTGTTGCCAACACTTGTGAAAACTAAGTATGAATCATACTTAGTTCTTTATCATAATCATTATACTAAATACTATGCAAAAATAAAGCAGATGTGCAGACTTGTACATGAAAAAACATGAGATTAAAAAAGATGACAACTTTGATTTCAGTCAGCATGACTGTTCTACCATTTTTCATGTCAATCAAGGTACATTCTTCATATTAAATTGGATTTTTCACATAACACACCAGTATTGTGTACTCTGATATTGCTATGGTATGTACCATAATAAAATCTAACTATATGGTATATCAACTGACTTAAATTTCTACTGCTTTGCATACGGTACAAAATGCTTCACTATTAGTTTCTTCCTTCTCCTACATGTACTTATCTATAACACAAGCTTAGATATGTTAACTATTTCTTTCTTCTCAATATTCTTTTGCCCTGTTCCTCAGCACCTAAACCATATGGCATTTGCAACGCCACCATCCAGAATCCAGGGTTGTGTTTTCTTTCTGTTGGGTCTTTTCTGCAGGTTCCACTTTGACTTCAACTGCAATATGAATATGTCTTACTGTGGCCAAAACAAAACAAAACAAAACAAATCCACTTGGTCCTTGTAGAACTGGAACTAGGACCTCAGCTGGGATTGTGCAAACTCCAACCATAGCTTCCACCTCCCTATCAAGCAGTAACCATGGGTCCAGGACAGGAGTCTGCAACCTTAAACACTCAAAGAGCCATTTGGACCTGTTTCCCATAGAAAATAAAACACCGGGAGCCACAAAACCTGGGTGGGTGTGGCCAACTCAGCATCACTCACTTCCACCAGTCACATGACCCCCCCTAGCCACGCCTACCCAGCTGGTCATTAGGGTAGAGAACCGGATGTTAAAAAACACCGGGAACCATAAAACCCTTTTGACATCTCTTTCTCCCTCCCTCCCTCCCTCCCTCCCTCCCTCCCCATCTATCTCCCTCCCCTGTGCATCTCTCTATGTTTCTCTCTCTTCCCCTTTCTCTGTATCTCTCTGTCTCTGCCCCGGCCACTTCTCCATCTCCCGCCATTGCCCTTACTTTCTCAGGCCAGGCGAGGAGTGACTGGGAAGGGTGGGTGAGGGGTGGGGCCAGCCAGTGGTAGGATTACCTGACAAGAGCCACAGCAGAAGGCCCAAAGAGCTGCATGTGGCTCCAGAGCTGCAGGTTGCTGACACCAGGTCCAGGAGGACACCAAATGACACCCTCTCAAATACCACCCCTTCAAGAGTTAAGGCAATGATAATTAAAACATGGAGGATCTAATGCAAATTAGGTTGCTTGACCACAAAACATAATAAAGTCAATTTGAGACTGGAAACTGGAATGCAAGATGTAGAACTGCAATGTGATTTTCTATTTTTATTTCATTGGTTTTTGGATTGTGCAGAAAGGGGTGTACACTAAAGAACACATTCGGCATCAAAAGTCATACACAAATGACATAAACCACCAACTTGTTTTTTTTCTACTAGGAATTCCTCCTATTCCAATCCAGTGATGGTGCTTTTTATATATGATAGGTGAGATTAGAGCTAGACTTACTCCTAGGCTTTGGATCCATGTGGATCATCTACTTCAAGGCGATCACAAAGGCTACTTCACAAGGCTACTTCAAGACGATCACAAACCACTGTGTCATCCTGAAGTGACACTTCTTTTAATTAATGACAGAAAAGGAGGCAGCAGTTTCCTTAATCAGAGTAATGTGCATGCCAACATCTGTTCTACCAGGAGGAGTAAAGAGGGAGGAGCTCTCAGTCACAGAATGATCCTAGAAGTTCTTGGAAAGTCATTGAAGAATCAAAGAGTGCAAGTGGTATTCTAAAGCTATTTTGTAGATACATCTGAGAAATTCTACAAGATAAAACGCTCTTCCCACCTTTTTTACATTACACACCACCAATGAATGCTAATTATGTTCATGCTCTGATACAGTTAGTTGGTTTTGTGTGGAGAGGTGAAGTCTGTGCTTTGTCATCTTGGCATTTAAAAAAAAAAAAGATGGATGAAAAATCATCGGGAGCATACACGGAGCCAGGAGGAAGAAAGATAAATAATGCCAGGAAGCTGATAGCTGCCCGTCTATCATAAAATTTCATTAGTTCTGACAGCCTGTACAACATAAGCAATGAATGAATGCTAACTATACTTCCCTCTCTGTCTGCTTCCATATTTCACTCATATCACTTAATTTACAGAAAGCACTAAGCTTGGCTGGCCAGAGAAAACAGCTGCTAGAACATTCACATGCTAAATTATTATTATAGAATTGTCTATGAAATAAAAGAAGATGCTGGTGGTGGTGATGATGGCCAGTTTCATACACAGACTTTCTCAAACTTGATGTGCTTTATAACCAAAGGCTAAGAGGAATCACTGAATAATTAAAAGGAGATAGTCACTCCAGTTGTGACTGCTTTTGTGATCACGTGGAAAACAAAAAAGCATTTTTCCCCTAGTTTTTCACCACGTAGCTGGTGTTTAATCTAGGTGCATGTCTGAAATCAATGGCGATTCATTCCATCACACTGCCAAAACTATGATAAATATGGGAGATTATTTTGTAGACCTTCAACAAACATTTGTATTCTAGAAGGAAAGAGGCTGGAAGGAAGATGGAGTGGAAAAACTATAAGTATCTGAAGAGTAAAGGTCCTTAAATACCACTATATTTGCTCCTACTTTTCTCCATGAGAAGTAACCATTGGTGTTGTATATTGTTTGTTTGCTTGCAGTGCATTATTTTGATTGCATGTGCAATATCTATAGCATGTTTGATACAATTTAGCTGCTTGAAAAATTATTTCCCAAAAGTTTCTGGATTCCCAGCAAAGTACCAAAGATAGATAGATAGATAGATAGATAGATAGATAGATAGATAGATAGATAGATAGATAGATAGATAGATAGATATAGAAGAAAGGTAGGTAGGTAGATAGGTGGGTAGGTAGATAGGTAGGTAGGTAGGTAGGTAGGTAGGTAGGTAGGTAGGTAGGTAGATAGATAGATAGATAGATAGATAGATAGATAGATAGATAGATAGACAGACGATAGATGTGTATGAGTGAGTGACAGTGACAGAGACAGACAAAGACAGAGAGAGACAGAGAGAGACAGAGACAGAAACAGAAACAGAAGTAGAGAGGTAGATTTAGTAGATAGGTAGATAATTTTCAAAAGGACTCTACAGTATGTTTAGGGTCTACATATGAATAATTATTTTGGACCTATATCCTCTGGGGCTGATCATCCCCATCTCTATTCTCAAGTTTAAGTAATGAGGATGAATGGAATGAAATCTTTAATCACCCACCGGAGATGGCATATTGCATTATTGTATTAATTGCTCAAGCTGTTGCTATTACAGCTGCTGCAATGGATCACATTCTCTCAAGGCAAGCTTTATATTTATATTTAAACATAGGTGACCTTCACAAGAACACAAAAGAAATCTGGAACATGAATGGATATACTGCAGTAGGTAGTAACTGATAATTCATTTTATAAGAAGCTTTATATTTCACTTATCTGAAGACATTCTTCAGAAGCAAGTCCATTCATGAAGTCTCTGATTATTTCCAAAGCAACAAGGTGAATTCCAAATGAAGTCCCAATTTTAAGTTTATTTTCCTTTCAAATAGAATTACTAGTTATATAAACTTTAAGGTTTAAGTGTAGACACTAAAAATATAAGGAAGTTTTCACAGCTGCTATTTGAATCTGTTAAATGGATCCTCTCATTGCACAGTATTTATCATAGTAATTATAATAATATGAAGTACATCTGATCTGTTGCTATTTTTAAAGAAAATTTCAATTGCACTGCCTCACAAAAATCAACTTAGTTATTTTCCCATGTAATCAGAATCAACAGTAACACCTATTGTGCACTTGCAAAAAATAAAATAAAAAATTAGACTTTGGTGTCCTTTCTTCTAATGAAAGAGAAGGAGCAAGGTTTAGCCTTGATTATGGAAGTAATAGATCAAAATGTTTTGATGGAAATGAAAAAAAAATGTTCTGGAAGTGGATGAAAAGAATTAAGCAAGGGGGCACCAGTAGATTAACTGGAACCAAGAAGAAAAATAAAGAAATGTATTCTGAATAAAACTGAACTGAGAGAATGCTGGAAAAAGTGTTTTAGAGATATATACAGTATATTAAAGTCAACCCCTATAGGCTAATTAAATTGTGTTTTATTAATTTTTTTTCAGGTAAATGTTACTGTACCTAGGAATGTTCAAATGTCACATATAAGGAAATCTTAAAAATTTACTGGCAACCAATATGAACATTTAATGCAATTTATATAATAAAATATCTATGAATCTTGATTTTGTCTATGGAACCTGACTTTTGGTATTCCAGGCATAGACACAGAAATGACAGTAATATTTTGAAGTGTAAAGCCAAAACTAAAACTATCAATATTATTGTCCAAGAAAAAATGATGACCATGTCATCACAAATTCTATGAAAATGTTGAAAAATTGTAAAGATGCATTTGAAAGGTGGCACAACTGGAGAAATTTTGAAAACAGATACGGTTTGCTAACTGGAGTGGCTATGTGTCTTAGTTCCTGGGAGTGTGATTGAGACAGAAGAGTTTTAAAGAAGCTATTATCTATTTGGAATTAAGGGAAATCCCTTATGATCTTGTCAAGCTAAGGGTTACTAATAAGGTGAAATAGTCTCAAGAATATCCGAGATATAATCTTTTAGTGCAGCTCTAAAAGACTTTATTCACTCTAGACCTAAATATTTAATTAATGACATTCATTTTCCCTGGCTTTCAAACTAGCTCTAGCTCCAATGGGTATTCAATCAAACAGTTCCCTCTGTTTTGCTATTTTTATTAAGGAGGTAGAGTTTATTCACAGAGTTATTAGATATGTTTTGCAATCTTTCATTGGTATTTTCATAAACTCGGAACAGAGATGGCTCTTGTCTGTCCTGCACAAATTTTCTACACAGATCCAACAAATGCTTCTTTGCAACACACCCCAATCCAAAGCAGACCTTCAACGCACACTCCCCTTCAGGATTTCTGGCCAACCAGCATGGGATCTCACAAATAAACAGAGCTGCAGCTCAATAGGTGAACTGAGAATAAATCTGTTTTGCCCGAAATGAGATGGAAAGTAAAGGTCAAGCTTGCTTAGCAAATTGGTGGCCAAATGCCAAAGCCAGTCACTTCAGGACAACGCAAATGATTCATTGGTTAGCTTAACCAAACAAATGTGCATTTGTGAGTTGGGGATGGAAGGGGGAGGTGGTACACCTTTCCACTTAGAGCATTGGCTGAAAATGTTGTCTATAGTAGTGTTTTTTGAATGCTTACATATATCCAGTAAACATTTCTCTCCTTCTCTTTCTACTTATTGTGTTATAGTTATTCAAAACATATTTCAGTTGGAATTCATTTACCTTTGGTATTTTGGGGGGTAGCAGTGGGACAAGGGCTGCCTTGATCTCCTAGCTTTGAGCTTCGTGACACATCTGGTCGGCCTCCACATGAGACAGAATGCAGCTGGATGGGGCTAGGACTGCTCTAGTTCAAATATCTAGCTCATTGTCAATTTTTTTCTGTCATAAATTTGAAAGTATAATGGAGGATATAGGTTTTGTTGCATTCAGCATGTCTTTAAGCCTTTAAATGGTACTCAGAAAGCCAATTCTATTAAATCATGGGCATATTATTTATCTTGGCCCAGGATCCTGAAGGTAAGACTGCCAGAGGCCTTGTACACATTTCCAGTCAATTATATCAAATCCAATGAACATGTTTCTCAACTTGACTGGAGCACGTGGAGAAAATAACCAGCAGTGTGATTCTATACAGGTACACTTGGAAATAAATTCCCTGGTTTCAATGGGGCTGATTCTTCCATGGACAAGTTTCAACTATGGCTTGGCTACCACTCAGTCTTGGGATTGTGATTAATAGCATGCTGGAAATAACATTTTATTGCAGCTTTATTGCCTATGAAATATAATTGTAGCAAAAATCTAATATAATATTTGCGGATTTGATCCTGTCTCATACTGGAATAATACTGGAAAAACTTCAGGGTAAAGCAAGAAAAATAATCAGGAGTGCTAAGTGTCTTTTGTAAAGGGAAGAAGATGATGAAGGAGATATTATAAATATGAATGACATTATGGATACCAGCAAAAGCCCTTAGACCAGGGATGTCAAACTGAAGGCCCAGGGGCCAGATTCGGCCTGCAGGGTGCTTAGATTGGCCCATGGGGCCACCCTGGAAACAGTGAAGGACTGACTCACAGTGCTTCTGACAGCAAAAATGGAGCTCGGGAGGGCCGTGGGCAGAGGTTGCAGGAGGCCATCGCAGCGGAAAATGGAGCTTGGGAACCTATCCAATCTGCAGCCTACGGGTTCATAAACTTTTAACATTATTATGTGATTTATGTACATTAACTATATAATTTGTATGCAGCCCAAGACAATTCCTCTTCATTCAGTGCAGCTCTGAAAAGAAAAAGGTTGTTGTTTCAGTCCTTGTGCCAGTTGTCCTTGTCTCTCTCCCTGCTTTTGCCTGACTTTTATTTCATGTTTCTGCCATGTTTCCTTGAAAATAAGACCCTATCTTATATTTTTTTGAACCCTGAAATAAGTGCTTGGCCTTATTGCCATGCGCTCAAAAGCCCAATTGGGCTTATTATCAGGGGATGTCTTATTTTGGGGGAAACAGGGTAATATTTACTGATGTTTAATAAATAAACACAATTATTTGTTGTTGTTTTGTTTGCTGTTTTACTTTTCTTTTGCTAGGTGAATTCAGTGGTATGTGTGCTTGCTTTGACCTGGCTTGGATATTGAGAGTTTGCTGGGTGTAAACTAAACTGAAAAATATCTATAGTATAGATATAGTTTAAAATTTTCTTTACTTTCATGGTGGGAGAATTTGATAAAATATGAAGCCAAGTCTGTACAAATTGTAAATCTCAGAGGGTTTTTTCCCCCGAGTAATCTATAACCATGGTAGATTCTGAAGGCAACAAATTGAATTTTATTGATAGCATAAGCAGAATATCAACTATATTGCTGTACAATTTCAATAAGCTTCAGTAACAACACTAAGTAACTTCCAAAATAACCCTTGACACATAAAAACAATTTGTATTCAATATTGAATGTCACCAACAACCTTAATATCTTAAGATTGTCTAATGGGAGAAGCTAAGTGTTCAAGAACCAGATTATAAATAAATGGGGACAAGGGGCATTCTTTATGAATGCCACAATATAACAATGTGTCAAAAAAGGAAGCCATTTGTAATGACTCTGCCATTCAATAAAGATACAAAATTGCAATTCAGTGGATTAAAAAAAAGGTAGAAATCTGTATCTTCTCAGAGCACACTTCATAAATTAAATCAAAATCATATCAAATGCCTTTTCAATGACAACAAGATTAGAAAAGTGGATTCTAATTTATCTGCTGCAAAACCCAACATACCAATAGCCAGGTGGTATCATATTTTAGCATCCACATAAAGTAAAGATATTTGTCTATAGTGATGATGGGGGTCTTTCTTAGGCTTTCCTATATAACTGGAATAGGCTTCATAAAATGAGGGAGAGACAATGTAGAAAGTTGTAATGATTCTTTATAAGCTTCTGAAAACATAGATACCAATATTTTATAAAGGTTCTATACCATTCAGTTAGAAATTCATCATGTCCAGTGGCTAACTCAGCTTTCGTACATTAAATTGTTTTTGTTTTCTTGTAATTTTAATGATTGTGACACTTTTTTTAAAAAAAATCTTCCTGATAGATCTTTTCCACTTCAACACTTCTCCCCAAAATTAATGAATTGCTGTTTAATTACAACATATACACCACCTAGCTTCTCTGTCATAATTAATGACTTCAGTCACAGTATATAATTTTGTCAGCCTTAATTCAAGCTATAAAATGCTGTTTTTGTTGTTTCAGCTGGTTTCCAGCTTTCTTTCCTGAATCCCAGTAATTTAATGCATTTTAAAGAATATTCAAGCCTATCTGAATATAATAGGCCCTTTTAGCTATGCTTGACTTTAGTTTCCTTTATAATCAAGAATTCCAGGATTATATGGTCATTTTCCATAAGTAAGTTCAATCAGAAATATCTGATCCTTTTGTTCACTTCCTGTCAAAGAAAAAAATTAACTAGCAATTTCTGGAATTTTGTGAAAGGTCCACACTTTGCAGAATTTGTCTCCCAACAGATATTGAGATAATTAAAATCTCTCAGCACTATTATTTCATGTATCTTTGAAGAAACTGAAGTTTGGTTTTGGAAATCCCACCTTACCTATTTTCTTTGGTCAATTATTTCCTTTTCTACTTATTTTAAGTGAAATTCTCCACAGCATTACCAAATTTATTGCTTTGGATTATTGTGAATATGTAGGTGTTTTTTAACATCCAGCACAACTCTTCTTGTTCTGTTGTTTCTGTTCATCGAACAGAATTGTATTCTCCAATTTCTGTATTCCAATCATTTGAGTCATTTGATGCCAGAGTTCAATTATACCTTCCTATAGGAACATTTTAGGTTCATCTTAATTTATTTCCCATAAACAAAATAATAATAGGATAAAGGCTGTATTTACAGTGATTGCCTTTCCACAGAGAGCAAGTGGTATCTGTGTTTGCCCAATGACAAAACACCAATTTGGATGATCCCCCAGACTTTCTTTCATGCAGTTATGGAAAAAATGTTTTTCCAAACAGATGATTCAGCTATCACTTAAATGGGAAAAAATATTTTGAAAGTTATGAACTAACTACAGGATTTTGATGGTTGGCCTTCATTTTCACAGATGGGCAAACACAATGCCTATACCTGTGCCATAGTCAATTTTCTCCAACCCAATCATCTGTGACCAGGTTAGGTACACAGAAATTGTATAAACTAAAATTCTGCACACCATTCATGAATAGAAAAAGGAGAAGTTTTCATTCCTTAAGCATAATGTTTTTCCCCTGATTTTACTTAATTAACCAATTCCAGCAGAAGGCTAGTGTTTTCATTTTGTTTTCATGTTGATATTCTACCAACTAAATTTTTCTTTCTTTTTTTTTTTTTTTTTGGTTTTAATGTTTTATTAAGAAATTATCATTATACAATTTTTATCCATCCGGTTACATAGTATGGAAAAAGAAATAAATACAAATTACATATTGTACATATATAAATAATCTCTGCAGACCAGTTACATGGTATAAAAAAATTGTATCATTCTTAGTGTATATTTATATAATAATCTTTTACGATAAATTAGTAAATACATAAATCACGTCTTTTGCTTACCCATGTAACCTTTCCTTGCCTTATTTTATTTCCTACCATCTGCAGTACATCTTCTCTTTCTTTTTCATTTAACTATTCATTGTACTTGCTCTGGTCTTTTTCCTTTTTTTTTTTATTTCAACTTCCTCTTCTCTAACCACCCGTACCACTTGTCCCATACGCTATAATATCTACCAACTAAATTCTTATATGGTGATGCTATTTGTAAGCCTGGCTTTGTGATTCTTAGATGCTGACAAGGACTGGGGTCAGTGTCTTCACACCCACCATATCTCCACATATTAATTTATTTGCAGTCTATCAGACTTTCAGCTGTTATTTATGATCAGTTTAGATTTGCATATTTTTCCCCTTTCTGCATGATTAACATGCTGTCACACTCTCCCTCCCTCCTGCTTTCAAGGTCCTATTATGAAGGTGTGGCAAAAATAGGATACCAGCCTCTGCAATAACAGAGGGACTATTAACTGCTGCTCACAAACAGCAATATAGTCACAAATTGACTATAGTAAAGAAAGCAGAGGAAATTGCTTAAAGAAGCTTTTGCCAAAATATTTCAGATACATTTAAAAAAAAACATTCACAATCGGAAACATGAGGACACCATCTTAGTCTGCAATCCCTAGTCCATGAGCGTCAAACTCGCCATGTCACATTGTTGTCCCATGACATTTCACGATGTTGTTCCCATTCAAGGAGCTGGGGTGGGTGTGGCCTGTGCGTGATGCATCGGGCCTGCAGACCACCAGTTTGACACCCTTGCATATAGTCCTTGGAAAGAACTGTCTTTAGCAACTCTCTTGATTCCCTTCGGAGACTTTGGTCCATGCTGTAATAGTTTGTCCTCTTGTTCTCTATGATTTGTTGCTAATACCTGCAATACTTGTTCTCTATAGACTCCATCTAAGTCAGTGTTTCTCAACTTTGGCAACTTTTAAGAGGTGTGGACTTCAGCTCCCAGAATTCCCCAGCCAGCCATGATCAAAGTCTTCAAAGGGAAGAGGAAACTTCATTTCACATAGCTTTACTTGATAGACAATATCTTAATTATTGCTTTCATGACTAAGTCTTAATTGTTTGAAATTAGAAAAAAAAAGCATTAAAATGGTTGTAGCAGTTTTCATTTTTGAAAATTTGAAGATAGTATCATAGAGGAGGAGTAGATTTCATTCTTTTTTTTTAAATCTAGGATAACATAGTTTTAACTCTAAATGGTATTCTGGGACCCATTTCTGCTACGGTGGCCCATCTTAAGTCAGACCATGATCAGTTATGGATCTAATTTATCAACCAAAAAAACTTGATATTGTTGATACAATGAATATTGTATTTTCTTACCAGAATCCAGATAGTACTTAATGAGAACATATTGGGTTTTTTTTAAAAAAGAAAATCTATTTTGTTGCAATCAAAATCTTCCTCAAGTAGAAATCACATTATCATTTTTATGTATTTATGCCCTTTGGCAGTAAAGATCCAATATAGTGCACATATAGACACAATATCATATATGTATAGAAAAGTAATTAAGTTTTTAAATATAAACTTAAAGCATAACATTACAGATACATATAGGTACAACAGACAGTTTTAAAAATCATTTTCTCCCACAATGCACTCTAGAAGATTCTATATCTTTATTTACTAGTATTGTTAAAATAGGTGATTAACATCTCCGTTTAGAATTATGGAAGTTGCCTGCTTGAAACCTAACATAAATTTTAAAAATATTTATTTAATTACCAACCCCTCAGGCTCTGTGTAAGATGGAATGAACCTTTTTATTTTTACTAATTGTAAAATACTGAAATTATCCTTTTAAATCCAGGGGGAATACTATTTATAGTTCAAGAAATAATGATCATATATCTATATAAAAGCATGATAAGCTTTGACTCAGTGGAAGAGACAGTTTTTCATCTGCAAAGTAACTTATGAACTGCTCAGATTAATTTCCAAGAAATGGGCAGATATAGCCTAGAGTAGACAACATTAACAAGAGAAAAATGTATTTCAAAAGCACACCAGGGAAACACACCCTAAGAACACTTTGATGGTGTACTGTATATGATAAATTAAAACAGGCAATGTTACATATTTCTACCATCCTTGAAATGCTTGTCTGCCTGTTCTGACAACAGGGCAACTGGACAGGGCTGATAAACTTTGAATTCATCTGGACTTTGGTCCTAGTTCTTGACTTGTCATATGTGTTTTTTTTTTATTTCCTTCCCGTTTAACTTTGGCACTATTGTTCATTTTCAGCCTTGCCAAATTACAACCCAATGGAGAATTGTGAATCCAGTCCAATCATGAACAGCACTTTCATTTATGGCAACTCCATTGTTTAGGAGACAATGAATGCAGTTGGGAAATCCTCCTGACAGTGTTGAATTTATGTTTTACCGACAAAGAAATAGTATAGATCTATTTCAAGCTATTTAGCTCTCATCAACTAGCCATACCCCTCTGGGATTCAAACCTGGGCTACTTCCATATTAGGTAGATGTATTAACCTCTAAGCCACGGTCTCTCCTCACTTTGTTGACTATACCAGGGGTGAGGTTTGTTTTTTTCTGTTGAGACTGGTCTATTAGGGCAAGCTGGTCTACCCAATTATGGAATGGAACATACTAACAGTGTTTATTGAAAAATCAAAAAGGTAGGAAAGAATACTCAATGTTCCAACCAAACTGGAGAGATAAGCAGGACAAAAGACATTGTTGCTTCAAGTTTGCAATGTGGTCCTGGTTCTATGGGACCCTCATTTTTATATCTTGAAGTATATCTTGGTATACACTGTATGTAGTACATTTATGTGTACTACAGACCCTTCCATCAACTCTTACGTGTTCATGAAAGGGAAACTCCAAAGTCCAATTTATACCATCAGGGAAAGAATTTATGGCTAAAATATTGTTTGGACCTTATCTCTTCCAGACACAAGTAGAGAGTTGCATATCCGAATGTTTATTATGAAAAATAGAAATATCTGGGGAAAGTGCTCACTGATTTCTTGTTCTACAAATGGCATTTGCAATTAATGTATGTGAGTCTGTGAGAAAAAGAATTTCGTATGGAGTAAGCAAAAGTAAGAAAGCATATCCGCAATTGTGTGTAGAGCAACATTCCGCCACAACTTCACTGCCTTGGTTATTCTTCTGGTTGCTACTTGGGAGCCACAACATTGCTAAGTGTTCTTTCAGATAGCTTTTTTTTAATGCAATTGCAAACATCGTCACAACACGATGTTCATAGGGATACATTACACTACAGTTTTCCATATTTCTATCCTATAGAAATATAAATCTATCTAATGGAAATGTCTTAACTGCTTTTTTTTAAAAAAGCCTTTCAAAGTAGAGACTATGAATCTCATCATCGAGCTCCACCACCCATGATCTCTGTGTATGCATCATTTCAAGCTTACTTGCTATAACCCAGTCTCATTCTTTGCAAGTAGTCATTGAAAACTAAGTTGCTTGCGTATATGAGTTGTTTACAGAGGGGAAGAGGGCTGTGGCAAACATCATAACATGTCTTACGGTGTTATTTCTCTTGCATCAGCTTTAGCTTCTCTGCAGAGTGGATATCAAAATGGCTCTGTTTTTTCATCTGGCGTTGTATGAGCTTTGGTTGAATTCAGCTGTTTCATTGCCAATGAAATTCTATCGTGCAGCTTTTCTGCTTCTCATGAACTTGCTGGCTTCTGCCTTTCTATCTTCTATCAAGTGTTTATTTCATACACTGAATAACCTACAGAGGTTTATAGAAAGCCTCATATCGCACATGGATGGCAAATGAGACCTGGAGTGATTACAAAGAAGATATCACACAAAAGGAAATCATAATGAGTAAGTGACTGGTGGAAATTCAGACAAATAGCAACACTGGGAGTTTAAAAAGTAAGAAAATGAATCCAAATGAATGCATGCCCATCTCCAGACATCGTGGCACCTCCATTTCTTTATGGCACCAGTTTCAAAAGTGACCTCAACTTCACATCACTCCATAGACCATTTCTCGTTGACATCCCAGACCCGGAATATAATTCTCACTTATGTTAAATTCTTTCTTAAACCAACCAGAAATTCTTTTTAAAAGGATGAAAATGTAATGCACAGCCATTCCTGAAGGCATACAGGAATACCGTCATTACAGAGATGCTTTATGCCACTTTTTGACTGAAGATGAAAGTGGCAATATAAAAAGAATTATGAATCATTGTTGACCATATTAAAACTAATAGTTACCATAACAAAAAATAGCCACAGAGGATTTTATATTATGGAGCCAAAGTCGCTGCAATTGGGGTAGCAGTGCAGTTAATACATTTGTTTTTCAGTAGCAGCCATGAAGTAAAAGCAATGACTTTTCTATAATTAGTGGAATTGAGATGAATGCTGGAAATGTTAATATTTACGAAAAAGATACATGAAAAAGAAGTCATAAATCTTGTGATAATATTGAAAAACTATAAAGCTGCAGGTATAGCCTTGGACAGTGAGAGTCTAAATTTAATCAAATGAATGAATAAATAAATAAATAACTGGATTCATATTAAAATAAGGATGTGAGTTTGCTTATGGAGGGACTGTATGTCTTGTCTAATACATGTATGAAGAGTGCATTTGTGTCTGAGAATTGGAAGATATAATGATTGTTCCTGAATATAAACTGTAAAGTAGCAAGAATAAATTGAAACACTATAAAAGGATTCATTTGCTAAATGTCCCTGGGAAAGTATTTGGAAGAATTTTCATAGAAAGTAAACAAGGTGTGACAATGTGCAAAATCTGCAAAGTGCAGTGTGGGTTTCTGCTCTGGGATATGCACACCAGAGTTTTGCTTTTAAGCAGGCCATTAAGAAATGTATGAATGTGGAAAAAAAATATTGCATATTTGTTGACTTTAAAAGCATAAAATAAAGGGAATAGATTTGAATTATAGGATGTTTCGTGCAACTGTGGTTGGTTGCTAAATGCAATAAAGAATAATGTAGAAGTAAAACACGTACGAGAATAAATGGAATACTTAGCAAATATTTCAACCTTTAGCAGAGAGCAAATGTTCATTGTAGTTAAGATGAATGGGGTTCGTTGTTTAATATATTTATAGCTAAATATGTAAGAAACATTTGGGATAACATTGGAGATATATTAGTTAGAAACATGAATGTGCAAATACATATGCGCAGATGATGTTATATTTTTGGCTGAGAGCTTGCATGATTTCCAGCAAATATTAGAGACTGTATAATACAATAAAAGATTATGAATCTGAAAATCAACATATAAAAGACCAGATAATTGTGTTTCACAAAGCAAACGCAGTGACCCATTGTGAATTATGCATACATGGCAAAAAGTTCAACAAGCAGATGATTTTTATATCCTGGTGAAAAGTTTACTGAAGTTATAAAAAAGGAATGGAGAAAGTTTTAGACATGCAAATGCTGCTGAAATAATAGCAATTGTGGTCTTTTACAAGGAATGAATGTTTGTTGAAAGAAACAAAAATAGCTCTATATAATAGCCAGCTTCTGCCCATGATGTTATATGGAAGTAATATTTGGGTATGCCTGAAAAAAAGCATAATGTAAATAACTTAAATACAGAGGGAATGGGTTACTTAAGACATGCACGTAGTAAAATAAAAAGATAACTTTTAGAAAGGAAAATACTTTTATGAAATAAATGTGGAAATCATACATAAGTGACTATGCAACATTTATTAAGCATGTTGAGGTATTTTAATTATGAAGAGAGAATAAATGAGGATAAGATCACTAGGCAAATATAGGAAGAATACCACTGGGTATTGACCACTTTTACTATTCAAATACACAATAGCTTGTTTAGTGACCATTCAAAGTTACAATAGCACTGAAAAAAGCAACTTATGACCATTTTTCGCACTTACGACCATTGCAGCATCCCCATGGTCATGTAATCAAAATTCAGATGCTTGGCAACTGACTCATATTTATGACAGTTGCAGAGTCCCAGACTCATGTAATCACCTTTTGAGACCTTCTGATAAACAAAGTCCACAGGGAAGACAGATTCACTTAACAGCCATGTTACTAACTAAACAACTGCAGTGATTCCCTTAACAACGGTGGCAAGAAAGGTTGTAAAATGGGGCAAAATTCACTTAACAACTGTCTCACTTAGCAACAAAACATTTGGGCTCAATTGTGGTCGTAAGCTGAGCACTACTTATATACTGACTATAGAAAAACCTAAATGCCTTACACCAATATTTTTCAACCTTGGCAACTTTTAGATGGGCAGACTTTGACCCCAAATCCTCTAAATCATGCTGGTTGAAGAATTCTGGGAGTTTAAGCCCCTCTGTCTTAAAGTTGACAAGACTGAGAAGCACTGCACTATATGGAAAATAAACTATTTACCCTTGTAAGTCTATCTGGCTTTCATACATGTTTTTATTCAGCATGGGGTTATATATCAATTAACATATTTTAATTGCATTTTTAAAATGCAAAAATTGCATTTTAAAAAGGGTTTTCTTTTTGGTTTGTTTTTACTTTAATTGCCAACCTTTGTATAAGTGATAGATGACCAACCAAATAAATACAGACAGATTCAACTCAGCACAATAAAACAGCAATTCTCCAAGTGTGGTCCCTCTGGAGTCCCCAAACCCCTTTCAAGGGATTCACAAAAATCAAATAAATATTTTTAAATTTCTCAGGTTTTAATTTCTAATACAGTAAATATCAATAGCTACAACTTGCATAAACCAAAGTTATTTGGGATCCCCAATCATTTTTAAAAATATAAGGAGTCCCGAGATCAAAATGTTTGAGAACTGCTACAATAAATTATTGTGCACTACATTACTATTTCCCTAGAATTCCTTCTTCCATGTTATTGACAAATTATTCTCCACTGTTTATTAAGTGATATAGGTTGACATTGCTGGTTGCAGGTTTTATTTTAAAGAAATACATAGTATTTTAATCCTAAAGTATTTTGATTCTTTTAGGGTTCTCATGCAGACTGTACTTGGGCCTGTGTTCTCCTAAAGCATCACATGCTCCATAAACTTATTTTAGCTTCAGCTGTTTGTGATGCCTATTCCAACTCCGAAGTAGTAAAGTGGATCTTACAGTTCCCCAGGCAACTCCTGAACTTTTATTATGCAGCTGGAAGACACAGAGATTCCCAGAGACAGTAGCAGTATATTCTCAAGGGTATGACCATTTTATTGCTTGCTACTTTTTTTCCTGTCATCTGTTCTGTCGTTACTTCTCTCTTATAAAATGCATGATATTAAACATAAAGTTGAATGCTGTTGTTAGCAATGCCTGGTGATCCTGCAATACAGAGACTGTAAAAGGTGATGGGATAATCTTGCTTAGTTTCCACAAAAAATGAACATCTGAAGCTGCCTTTTGCATTAAGAGGGAAAACTTTGACTATTGCCAGTGGAAGTTACTCTGGATGAAAATACCAACTTCTAAAGAATTCATGAAAAAGTCACTTTAAGAGACAATGGAGCACATCAAAACAGACCAGATTCAAATTGTGGGTCAAACTCACAACCAATGCCCAGGTTTCTCAAAAATGACATCCCTCTTCATGCCAGTTTATAGAACTGAATGAAAGCTCCTCAGCAGTGAGTGGAAAGTTGTGACTACAGATCAGTGGTGAAATGTAAAATTTGTTACTACCGGTTCTGTGGGGGTGGCTTGGTGGGTGGGGGGAGTAATGTGACTGGGTGGACATGGCCAACTTTTTTTTTCTACTTTTAAAAGCATTTTTTCTACAACCTCTTTGGCCGAAGGGGTTGTAGAAAAAATGCTTTTAAAAGTAAAAAAAAAAAAAAAAGCCTTTGATGATCGTGTGGCTCAGCTGGGCATGGGGAGGGTGCAGGGATTTTTGCTACCGGTTCCCCCAACCACCCGCCACCATCGCTACTGGATCGGGTGATCCGGTCTGAACCGGGAGCATTTCACCTCTGCTACAGATCACAACTCCACTTACAACCACAAGTTGGGATCAGAATTTCTGTTCCTAAGCAAGGTGATTGTTATGTAAATTGTGCCTGATTTTATGACCTTTTTGCAAAGATTGTTAAGCAAATACCACAGTTAAATGAATCCAGCTTCACACATTGACTTTGCTTGTCAGAAGCTGGCTGGGAAAGTCTCAGATGGCTATGACATGACCATGGGACACTACAGCCATCATAAATATACCCACCTGAATTTTGATCAATGGCCATGGGGATGCTGTGATGGTCATATAGGCAAGAACTGGTTGTAAGTCACTTTTTTCAATGCTGTTGTAACTTTGGCATGTGACTGTAAATTGAGGTCTATCTGTACAACAACACTGTACAATTCCTATATGTTCCAGATCTGTGAAAAGGTGGCATGCATTTGAAGAGTATTGTTTCAGATAAATGGCTACTATACCTAAATGACATACCTCCCTCAATATATCTTTTAATTTTCCCTTCAACTTGGAAATGTCACTCTTAGCTTCCCCTCTCAGTCAGATAAGACATAAATAAATTAGTGCTAATTGCTTACCACTTGTAAATCAATGTAAGACTATCTGGATAGATACTCTTATACTTATGTATTAGCATACTGGAAGACTCATCAGAAGTAAGGCTATTAATAAACTTTACAATAATTAGCCAGGAAAGAAGAGGAGTACTTCTATCCTTTTCAATTGCTCTTGACTTTTTCAAGGTAGGGATGGCAATTTAATGGGTTGGCAATTTAATGGGAGCATGGACTTTTCCTTTAGGCAGGAGGAGACTGCCTTAGTATAGACCAGGGTTCTCCCTCCAAACTTGGCAGCTTTAAGACTTGAGGACTTCAACCCCCAGAATTCCTCAGCCAGCCATACTGGCTGGGCAATTCTGGGAGTTGTAGTTCACAAATCTTAAAGTTGCCAACTTTGGAAACACCTGGTATAGACAGATGAAAATACTTCACCATTAGACCTTGGCTGATTTGACCCCCAAACCAGAAAAATGGGTTAGGAATCATCAGCATTGACACTTCAATAAATGTTTTCCAGGTTTCCAAACAGAAGCTTGTTTTGAAAGTTTCCCTGTCAAACTCCTCATTCCCATTTCCCGAGTGATGAGAATTCATCAATATGGTGTTTCTGGCTTGAATAAACAACCTTGGAATCTCCCAATATTGAGCCTTAAATGTGAACCACGGATTTTATGACTAATTCAAGACCTGGTATTATATTTTGAACTGCCCAGTTTGAGAGGGAAGTTTGCAGCTGTTCTGAGAGAAGACTGCTATATGCAACTGGATTGGCCTCTTTGTTTTTCAGATGGGTTATAGATGGCTCTGAATGCTATAAATGGCAGCACAGCTTTTTCCTATAAAATATATGAAAGCCCTTCACTGTTCTTGTGGATTTAGCTTTCCCACCCATAGGCCACCAAGAAGGAGCTCATGGAAACTTTTAATTAAACAGAGGACTGGATTCCTTTCTGATAGAGCCAAGTTATTTTCTGGGCTGCTGGAGAAAGTTAAGAACATTCAGAACAGAAAAGAAAGCTTGCTCTTGAACTTAGAAGTTTTTATTAAACAAAGGCAAGAGAAAGCCTTTCTCAAACCTTTGAACTGAAGTGGAAAAAGCATAATTACTCTTATGGTGTATGAAACTACCTCCTACAAACGAACTAGTGTGATTATGTGTAGCTCCCATTCATTTTAATGGTATTACACAGAAACACTTCCAAAGGGACTGATGCTTAGTGGTTTTTAAAAACCACAAAAATATGGCAGCATCGGGGGGAAAAGAATTAAACAAGAGAAAAATTGTGAAAAAGGGGCAGAAACAGCAATTCCTGACATGATTAGCTCTTATGTAGTGCTTTCATGTTCAGCATTTTCATGTTCATACTTTTCTTCCAAAAGTAATCTTTGAAAAGTTATTATATCTCAGTGACAGAGACCATGCCTCAAATTCAAACCCTGACATCCTTAAAAGAACTAGGAAAATAGAAAGTAGTGATGAAAAACACCTCAACCTGAGACTTTGGGTGACAACTACTGGAGACATCATAGATCTAGATGGATTACTGATCTGAGATAAATAAACCATGTTAATTTCTTAAGCACTGTAAAAGTATTTGATATCTCGCAAGAAACTGGCCTGAAAGTAACCAGATTCATCTTATGTTGATTGGGGGATACTTCATCCTGATTCCTACCCAATTCTGATTATAAATATGGAAACTTGGAGGTTTGCCTTTTCTTCATCTAGATGGAAATACATAAATGCATAACAGTATTTAATATTATTTAAAGTTAAATAGTCAAAATTTGTAGAGAAGGCAGAGCAGTATTAGAGGACAGAGCCCACCAAATTTCATAGAACTCACTGTAGGAGCTCTTGAGATATATTCCTTTATGCTTTTGATCAGTGGTGGAATTCAAATTTTTTTACTACCGGTTCTGCGGGCGTGGCTTGGTGGGCATGGTGTGGCTTGGTAGCCATGGCTAGGTGGGCATGGCAGGGGAAGGATAGTGCAAAATCCCCATTCCCTCCCCACTCCTGGGGGAAAGATACTGCAAAATCCCCATTCCCTCCCTACTCCAGGGGAAAGATACTTCAAAATCCCCATTCCCTCACCACTCCAGGGGAAGGATATTGCAAAATCCCCATTCCCTCACCACTCTGGGGCCAGTTGGTATATGCCGGTTCTCAGAACTGCTCAAAATTTCCGCTACTGGTTCTCCAGAACCTGTCAGAACCTGATGAATAGCACCCCTGCTTTTGATTCTTTGTGATCTGATGGATATACTTCCAGAACTGCTGATTACTGTTTTTTTGAGTTCTTCTAATCAAACTAGTGGCTCGCAAGCCAGGTGCATCACATGCAGACCACGCTCACCCCAGCTTTGCAAAGGCAACAAATGTCATGATAAATCAAGTGACATCATGTGACGCAATCGAGTTTGACACCTATGTTTTAATCCAATACTGATGCAATTAAAAAATTCAGTCAAGTTCTGCCAAGAATTGAGCTTTTGCTTCTTTTTATACATGTGATATATTTTTATACATGTGGCATTTTTATGGCTTGGATTCTGATGATATTGTGGGTTTACCTGGGATGATAAAAGTCACATGGAATTTTGAAAAAATAAAAGAAAAAATAGATCCCTTTTGCCAAAAAAGTCACATCCCCATGGTCACATGATCAAAATTCAGATGCTTGGCAACTGACTCATATTTATGACGGTTGCAGTGTCCCGGGGGTCATGTAATCAACTTTTGTGCCCTTCTGACAGGCAAAGCCAAATGAAGCCAGATTCACTTAACAGTGTTACTAACTTAACTGCAGTGATTCACTTAACAATTTGTGGCAAGGAAGGTCATACAATGGAACAACATTCCATTTTATAAAATTCTAACACAATTTTGTCTCGCTTTGCAACAACATTTTTGTTCCAATTGTGAGTGGTTAAGTTGGGGACTACCTGTATTGCTCAGCCCAGTAGGATTGGGTCATAGGTTCTTTTGGTTTCAGAAGCAATGACAAGAACACTGCAAGTTTTTTTAAAGGCAGTATAAGACACTAACATTAAAAAAAAGAATAAAACATGAGATAATTAAAGTATATTCAGAAATACTGAAAAATGTGATAAAACAAAGAACGTGTATGTCCTTTCTGCCAGTCAGGGAACACCCTCCACAACAACAACAAGAACAAAAAAGATAAATGCTTCCAAGGCTAGTAAATATATAGCACTCTCCCAATCAGCTCTGCATCAAAGTTCCATCCCAGGAAGAGTTCTGATTAGCTTTTATAGGTTCCAAACCATAATTAAACACACTTGCTTTTCAATGGTCTCAATTCACTGAATGTTGCTAAGATATGAAGAACGGGTCTATCTTAGATTGGAATGTTTTGCCCTCTTATTAAGAATGAGGCTATCAAGGTTCAAGGCTGGGGTTTCCTGCCAGGAATGAGATCATCAAGGTTAAGGAGTCTTTGTTTATACCAGGTGGTAATGAGACTAGATCACAGTTAGGGACTATTTGTCAGGGTTAATTGGATTGAAAATGTAAAAGATCATCCTTCTTTACACAGGTGTCTCACCAGGGACAAGACAGAACAAATATAACCCAACGATAATCCATCAGCGACTAAAATGAATGAATGCTTGCTTACCTCTGTACTACAATACTGAGCCATAAGATGAATCTATAAAATCATATGGATTTCTATGTACCATATACCCTAAGGGAAAGGGGTTCACACCTCTACTTAATTTGTCTGCATCAATCTTCTGGCAAAACCACCAAGACTACAGCAGTCTCAGAGTTAATGACACACTATCGTTCTCCCCATTGCAGGTTACAAAATAGGAAAAATCTGAGGTTCCAGGTTTGGAAGGAAGAACGAACGAATGAACGAACGAACGAAAGAAAGAAAGAAAGAAAGAAAGAGAAAGAGAGAGAGAGAAAGAAAGAAAGAAAGAAAGAAAGAAGGAGAAAGAGAGAGAGAGAGAGAGAGAGAGAAAGAAAGAAAGAAAGAAGAAAGAAAGAAAGAAAGAAAGAAAGAAAGAAAGAAAGAAAGAAAGAAAGAAAGAAAGAAAGAAAGAAAGAAAGGCATCTTTAAAATAACTTAATTTAATTTGTGGCTGGAATTGTCTATGTTCACATGAAAGGGTTATTCAATCAATTTCTGTAATAATACAGTACAGTACATTAGTACAGTACACACTGTTCTCAAAAAGATGAGCCAGAAAATTTATTGGAGAATCCACAGTGTGTATATGATTGTATCTGTATGCATCAGTTCTAAATGGGGTAAGCAGAACATGCCTGATTGACAATACTTGATTTTTAAAAATGGGAGGTAAGTTAGAAAGCATTAGGCAGCACCAGGAAAGAGCAGGGCTTAGACCTTGTTCTGGCTGTGATTTCAAAGTGTGTGTGTGCATGCTCCCACACATTCAGGCTGCGGAGAAATTCAAAGGGCCAGTTTTGTTTCATACACACAGCTTCTCTAAAGTAATTTATTTCCCTACTTCTAAAGAACAAAATAAAGCTACTATGTTTGTCTTATATCTAAGACTTCTTTCAATAGTCTAGCAGCACAAATAAGTATTAACAGGTTGTTAAGTGAAGTACCATGTGATCACAATCAATTTTATATTTTTTTTGTCACGGCCATTAAACAAGTCATCACATGAATACAATTTGTGATCTTCCCTGCTGGTCTCCCCATTAACTTTGCTTGGAATCCGGTTGGAGCCTAGCTAGGAAGGTTGCAAATGGTGATCATGTGACTTAGGAATGTTATGACCATGATAAATGTGTGACAATTTGCTAAGCAAATTGTGATCACATGACCACAAGGACATTGATGTTGTAGGTGCAAGGGTCAGTTGCAAACCATATTTTTCATTGTAATTTCAAATATTTGCTAAATCAGTCAAGGACTACAACTATGCAATCTTGCACAAAGTTGAAATCAGAAGCTTGTGAGAAGTTAGGATAGCCCTTCAGCCTCCCAGAGGCTATCCCTTCCCTAGGTCATTTGGTGACATCTTGATGTCACTTGAAAGAATATGGTATTGAAGAGAAACTTGAAACAAGGAAGACTCAGATAAGTAAAACCTCTACTAATCCCATCCCTCCCCCCAAGTCCAAAGTCACATCACTGAAAACAGAAACCAACATTTGAAGATGCAGACTCAGGGTCTGGGGTCCAAAAATGGGGTTCTTGGGGGCTGAATGAACCGTGCTTTGCTCTCTTCTGATTTAGGGAAAAACATTGTGGTGGCCTTGCACCAGAAGTGGTATTCAGCAGGTTCTGACCAGTACTGGAGAACCAGCAGCAGAAATTTTGAGTAGTTCGGACTGGTCCCGCCCCCATCTATTCTCTGCCTCCCGAGTCCCAGCTGATTGGGAGAAAATGGGGATTTTGCAGTAACCTTCCCCTGGAGTGGGGAGGGAATGGAGATTTTACAGTATCCTTCCCCTGCCATGCCCACCAAGCCACATCCACCAAGCCATGCCATGCCCACCAAGCCATGCCCACAGAAGTGATAGTAAAAAAAATTGAATCCCACCACTGCCTTGCACATGGATGAGAGACAACATAGTTATTTGCGAGTTGGCTCCATAATTAGTTATAATGAGACAGCTATCCCAGGTATGTAATTTCAGATATTACAAAAGAAATCAATGTGTTAGTTATTTCTTAGTATTATATTTTTAATGCTAAGGAGGAAAGTGGCATCGTACAATTTTTTTTACCAGTGCTATCAGTAATATGGGCAGTACCCCACTTCAAGCCTTCTATTACAGAGGTGGAATAGAAAGAAATCCAGCCAGATTTTCTTTGGCCAAGAGTGAATTTTGCACATGGATTGCTTAGGTACAAACCCACTCATAAACTATTCACTCATTATGTGGTTTGTTAAGTCTTGGCTTAGCCTGTTGTGTGAACCCAGCCAAATGTGGCTTACTCAGCCAATATGGTAAAGCAAGCTATAGCTTAGCTCTTTCTCCCTCCCAATAAAAAGAAAATGAACATCGATGAATCGATCTGTTGCTGCAAATTGGCTATTTACAAATGATTTGGCAGAAATAGAGTTTCTTACACGTCTTAACTCTCCAATTGGTTATAGATAGATATTTTTCAAGCAAGGTACTTTGGCAGGAATACTGAATATTTTGGCAAGCAGCTGGAATATATTCTGGATAATTTGAATGACTAAGAAAGAGAGGAGGCAAATTCAACAGCTTGGATTATAGCCAGAATTAAAGAGTGCCCTGATATAGGAAAATATATACTATTTTCTTAAACTAATCTAAAGTTCACTCCAGGGAATAAAACCACAAAAACTACAAAGGATGTAACTGCCATCGTCTTTGGCCTGATATACCGTACAAGAGTTTTTCTAGGATAGATATTATTGATATTATTGTTCCTATCAACGTGACTCATGAAACAGCAATTGAGTCAGACTTTGAAAAGGTAAGGAAGGAAAAATAAACCTTGCCTGAACATATGCTTTGCTGATGCACAGGGCTCTCATCTCTGCAACATGAAAATGAAAAAGTATCAAGGGAAAATGTGTAAAACCAACCTCCAAATACTATCTGTATAATGATGCAAAGAAATTGGCCATATACTGTGTGCTACAGAGGAATCTTTGAACTACAAACTGGCAGAACAGTCTGTAAAGAACCTCTGCCTGTCACTGAATTAAAGCATTCAGCCATTTTCAGAAATTCAAGAAAAGGTTGAGCCAAGGAAAGCTGCTGCCAACAGACTGGAAGAACTGCAAATGTTTTCAAATGCCATGTGGATGAGGGAGAAAGTATATATTTGGGGACAGACATGAATTATTCTGTGTACATATAAATAAAATTTTTCCCCCAGCTCTCTGCTTCTGGCTCCCATCCAGAACATTGCAGATTCATTTTTTTAAAAAAAATGAATGGTGCAGTGTGTTAACAAGCGGTTGATGAAGAAAACTACCCTAAGGGAACAGCCTTAAAAATGGAGCCTTCAGTGGGAGTTGCTTGGCTCAAAATGGTGATACGAGAATGTAAACACTATTCCTATTTTGATTTATGCTGTTTTTAAGACTTTTGAAAGAGGTGTTAAGGAATGTGTGGGAGTGGATATGAAACACCCCTTTTCTGAATAGTTACAGCAGCTGTATTGTTTTTTTGTGGCTCACAGTTACATTTGAAGCTGCTCTTGGATCTCTTTCATGTGACTTGAAGTTGCCTTGAAAGTCTGAAAAAAATCTGCTTTAATGCTTCTGAGTTGCATAGCTCTACTAATTTTTATGTCACCCTCATGGCAGCAAGGGCTATTTGTTAAGAAACCTTTCTTCATGTTATCCATTGCATTTCTCCCCAGAGTATTCTTATATATGGGATCCATTCAGTGATTTTTTAAAACCCTGACTTATTTGGCAATTATAATGAAAAAGCCACTAAAATGTCAAAGTACAGGTAGAATTTCTTCTCGGGTTTAATAAGAGTTGTTACTTCTTGAAGTCTTCATTGCAAAGCTTGTAATTTTCCAAGTTTCTATGAGCAGAAATCTTTAGATTCAGTTCTAATTGTCTTGTAATTAAAACTGAATTAAAGCAGAGGAAATTGGGTTATTTTGATTGATTTCACTGTTTACTCTATTTTGTTTCCAGTTTTGGACTTCTGGTGGTATCGTCTCAGCAGAGCGGGGAAAGGTGAACGGTCTCTATTCCAAGACCCCAAATATTTCATGTTTTGGGGACCTTTCAGGGTACAAAGAGCCTGGAGGACTTTGCAGACTAGAGGGGAAGTCCTTGTTGCAAAGAAGGACATCCCTATCAAACCCAATGTGAAAGTGTCTGCCATCGCACTATGGTGGACTTGAGGCTGCAATGATCCAGAGACCACAGGGAGGAGAAGATTTTTATAGCAGACTGTGACATTTGCAGTGGCTGATTATCCTGAAAAACACTACCTTTTCTATATGCTAACTAAAAATATCTATAAACTTTATCTGGGAATAAACCTCAATGAGAATTGGAATTTATTTCCAAGTAGGCACAGATTGGTTAGGACTGCAGTCTGTTGGAGATAGTCTTAGATTTTTTTTTTTTTACTGATCTTGATAATCTTTTGATTTTCCTCAGCATTTCTAACATGTTTTTACCTGAGAAGACCCTCCTTTCAAATTTAGTCAAAATATTTGTTTCCCTCTTTGATTTCTAGGCTGCCCAGTCTGTTCTGTTGGCAATAACTCGGCATTGGACCTCATTATTGTGGCTATATGTGTATAGTTTTCTTCATTTCTGTCTCTTGCAAAATAATCTAATTTTTGCATTGCCTATTCTGCAGTATACATTACATTTTTATCCCATCCCTTCATCTGAAGACCTCTAGGCAGTACTGATTGTTCTTCTCATGCCACTTATTCATGGACAACAATCTTGTGAAGGTTAAGCTGTAAAACAACTGGCCTTTAGACATTAATGTGTTTCATGACTATGGGAGAATCTGGGCCTGAATCAGGGGTGAAATCCAGCGGGTTCTGACAGGTTCTGGACAACTGGTAGTAGAAATTTTGAGCAGTCCTGAGAACCAGCAAATACTACCTCTGGCTGGCCCCGAGTGGGGTGGGAATGGGGATTTTGCAGTATCCTTCCCCTGCCATGACCACCAAGCCATGCCCACCAAGCCACACCATGCCCATCAAGCTATGCCCACAGAACCGGTAGTAAAAAAATTTGGATTTCACCACTGGCCTGAATCTACCTGAAGCTAGAATGATAATGTTAATGTGTACCCAATAATAGGTGTAAATGACTTCAAATGATGTTTTGAAATCCAAAATCCTATTTTTTAATTTTTAAACATTTATTGCAAAATACTTATGGATAATTCCTTTTATATACTTATCAACACATTTGAAATTATATTATTGGAGCTCCATTGAGTTTCCCCATTTTAAAAGTGTCATTCTGGCAATTAAACTACTGTATATTTTATAGGAATTTGACAAGCCTCTCAAAACTTCCTGACATAGTCAATAATATCACTAACCTCCTCTAATTTTGGGATCACTCGACAGAGTAAGTGAAGGTTAAAGAAACATACATTTCTGCTAGTTTTGTCTCATTCAGATGGCTAGTTCAGAGCCTTCCCCAAAAACTTATTGTTTTTCTTCTCTGTCAAAAGACTGGCTTAATTATTTTTCTGGCACTTTTGGTGGTATCAGTATACTGTCATGATCTCATCACCCAAAAAACCTTAAATTGTTCAAAGTGCAGAGTTGGGATATGAGGGAGGTTTCAACCCTCTGCACAAAGCTAAACTATAAGGTCTGGAGAGTTTCAAACCTTATCAGAAAATAGTATTTTGTGGCATGAAGTCTGTAGTATGAAAGAGAAGAACATAAACTGTGCCATATTAAATAAGAAAGAACTTTGGGTAATAAGGTGAAGACATTTGTCAGACTGATAAAAATGAGTGGATGTGTTTTTCAATATCCTGAGACTCCTACCCTATTCTAGTGTTGATTCATTTGTCATGAAAGCATATGCAACATAATTTCACAATATAAAATTATCTCCATTCAGTGAAATAGGTAAAGCAAACATTGGAGTTCTCCTTAAATTGACCTTGGGTTGTCTTCATAAGTATAAAAGGATTATTTATGGAACCTCTGCATCAGCAAAATAATTGCATTGCTAGGCCTATTTATATGACTTGGGAATTATATTTCCATTATAAGCCAGTCAGCTCTACTGACTGATATCTATTATTAACATGGAAACTATGAATATATAATGTAGAAGGGAAACCTCCTTTCCTCAATAAATATTTTTTTTTGCCTAAATTTTTGAAAAATCTGAATTTCCCAACAATGTCCCTTAAATCAGTAATGCTCTACTATGGATTTAAGGTATTCATTCTGTATCCACAGATAACCAGAATAAAATTGATACTGTTGAGAAAAGAGCTTGAAAGTTCCGATATTCAGACAATCAGAAAATTTGACAGAAGTGAAACAGCAATTAGATTCAAATGAGTGAAACAGAAAATAGGAAAAAGATTCACAGGATGTAATTATCATTACTGTACAGTACATTGTTCATTCGGTATCTTTTTGGTGGATCAGCGGTTGCAGCCTTTCTATCGCAAAAATAATTGTGACAGGATACTTATATCCTTATCAAGTGTTAGCAGCCACTCATGTTTTCAGGTTATTGTTAAATATGGATAAAATGTGAAGAAAAAGTGTAAGTGAAGTTGGATGAGAAGCAGGCAAGGATAGAGTATATGCAGATAAAGGTTTGTAATTGAACTTTAAGCATGTTTGGTGAGAGACAGATGGATATACATTCAATGCCCATTGAAAGCAGATGAAATATATGGAGGATGGATGACTGGATAAGAATGACTGGTTATGATGATTATGTGCCACCAACTCACTTAGCTCTTAGCAACTTCATAGATTTTCTACATAATGACCTGTCCCTAACCTGGTCCTGCAGCTGGATATGGAGTAGATATAGATATATTAATAGACGCAGAGTGTGTGATAGAGATTGAAATATGAGTTGCTTGCAAATGAAGATGGAAGGACACACAGGTCTTTTTCAAATCAATCATACTTGAAAAGAAGCAGCAATGGTATCTGAAGCTGCTTGAAATTCCTAAATGTTATTCTCATCTAAAGCAATCAGTAGGAAGAACCTGTTAAGATCAAAAGCTTTTGGTAGAGCCATTATTCTTTCTAAAATTTTCTCCTTCAAACAATAGAATGTTGCTATGTTGAAAAAATGCATATATTTTACTTTTTAAGCCTTGAAAAAGTCTATATAGGTTATGCAAGCATATACATATTGTCAAACCAAGCAAACTAGGCTGACAAACCAGTACTAAAACCATGCACAATTTTCAATTATGGAATAGTACTTTATGAAATAACCTGACAACTACATTTTAAAAGGAGCTATAATATCTACTCCCTTTTTTTTGTACTTAAAAATATCTGAATTGGATAATTGACCAAGTATCTGTGCTGGCATGACTACAAAATCTTTTTGGACTATTAAGGCAGCTTAATGGTGTTCTATCCATGAGGAAACATAGCTTTGAAAATAATAAAGTAGTTAAATTTGCCTTTTGTCCTATGAAGCCAATGCATTTGATTTCAAAAACTTAATTTGTGTTTTCCAGTCCTATTTATGTTTGATACTAATAGAAAAGTAACTGGATATTGCTGTTAATTTGTGGTTATAATTAACATTAATGGGTCTCTTATTGTTAAATATCACAGATCACTGCAAAGCAAGATACACTGTGAGGTGCTGTTTATATAGCACTCAATGAAACATGAGCAATAAAAACAGCAGATCTCACCCATTAGCTTAATAAAATATAGTCTATTAAAGGTTTTAGAAGTAACATCTGACTTTGACCTATAATAAAATATTATCATTAAACATCAAAGCCAAACAGGAAACTAAAAATACAGAAATAGCCAGCCTCAAAGGAATAATCACTAACTTTCTATAAAAAAATCTTTGAACAATTAGGAAATGAGTTAAAACAACACATCCCATTTGACCTCATAAAACCATACTTTAGAGAAAGTATGGAGTCTTTAAGGAATAGAATGCAAAAATTAAGGGAAAAAATAAGCTTATGTATAAAGCCTGGGTTAGTGGGAAAAGGAAGCTTAACTACTGTATGGGACTAGGAATTTTTCAGAGTTATCTGATTTTTCAATAATCAAACTTTGCTTTACATCAGTACGTTAGCTGCTCTTTTATTAGATCATCAAGGTAATTTGGCACCCTGCACATATGATGGTTACAAACTCCATAATTCCTAGTCAGCAAACTGGATGTCAGGAATTCTATGGGAAGGTTTTTTTTCCCCCAGACACCAGAATACTTTAGAGCAGGGGTGTCAAACTCATATTGTCACAGCAGTGTCATGTGATGTATCGGGACTTTCCCCCCCCTCCTTTGCTAAACCGGGTGTGGCCAGCACGTGACTCATCCAGCCTGCGGGCTGTCAGTTTGACACCCCTGTTTTAGAGGAACTACTTAGTGTCTATTTTTAAAGCAGGCTCTTATTCTAATCAGCCCTTCTGACCAGCCATAGCTATGATTTAATAAAGGCCAGAACATCCCAGCTAAGAGTTTCTACCCAGGAGCAGTTAAGTGGAGAGATGACTTTTATACAGTTTAATTGTGTTCTGGCCACAAGCCATGATAACTTTCCTGAAAATACTAACTTTTGTCTGGCTTGATGACATCTTGCTCCTCAACTATTTGAATCCTTGTTGCAGATACTGAGTTTCAAATACTTTTATTGGTGTGACCGTAAATATTCATAATAGGTTTTTGTCTAAGGATTTGTCTTGCTATTTCAAACCAGACAGGGTGGATGGAAGTTATAAACACATGGATCTATGAGCCATGGTGGTGCATTGGTTAGCATGCAGTACTGCAGGCTAATTCTGCGGACTGCCAGCTGCTAGCAGTTCAGCAGTTTTATTCTTACCGGCTCAAGGTTGACTCATCCTTCCATCCTTCCAAGGTCGGTAAACTGAAGACTCAGATTGTTGGGGGACTCTGTAAACCACTTAGAGAGGGAAGTAAAGTATTGTGAAGCAGTATATAAGTCTAAGTGCTATTACTATGTAATCTTGGTAAGTAATTTCTATCCACAATTAATGGAGACTATGTCTTTGGCCACAGAAGGGTGTGAAACTCTTTTGAAAAGAGGATTTTCTCTTATTGACAATTGGAAAGCTAGTTGGTGACACTAAAATGTAATAGTTCAATAGAATGATGCAATGGCTAGAAGAAAATGGTAAAGAAGGGAGGTCTAGACTTCTCAGAATAATCTACCTTTGCAGTGTCAGGGATTGCTTTCCTGTCTCCAAAGAATTAACATTTGATACAATCAAGCACATCACCCTTTAAAAAAGGAAGAAAGCAGGAAGAGCCAAATAAAACCTATTAGATCAAAATCACAAAATTATTGGTGAGCAACTTATTTTATGCAGAACTTCTCAATTTTAAATCAGCAAGTACATTAACTTCAGAAACATTTTTACCCCGTCTGGTGGCTCCGCGTTCCCTGAATGGACGCTCCTTTAGGAGCTCCAGCCCCGTGATTCCGTTTGCCGCTAGAACAGCGAAAATCAGCTGTTCTAGCGGCTCGAAACTCTCCCCCAGGGAAAAAGGGGGAGAGAAGAGCAGAAGGGTCTGGGTAGAGCTTCCCTAGACCCCCAGGCTTTTTTTTTTTTTTAAGCCTGGGGTTTGCAGGGTGAGAGCTCCCTGAAAGCCCTTCAGTGCTCCGGATCCGTGACGATTCTGCTTTATGCAGAACAAGGGGTCGCAACCACACCAGCAGAGCAATTTTAAGGATTATGACAAAATTTGAACCTGGACGCTGGCAGAGCAAAATCAGGAGAACAGAAAATGCAAGTATTAAACTTTAACTCTGTTTAAAAGAAAAAGAAAAAGATGGCGCTTAAGGGCGTTAAAATGAAACTTACTAGTGAAAGTGATTGTTAAAGCTGCAACATTGTAAAAGCTACTGGATTACGCGGCAAGAAAAAGATTCAAAGTGCTAGTGGAATGAAAAAGACTATGGTGCTGACCCCAACTACTTTATACTTCTAAATTGTGTGGGAAATTATTGGACTTATTGACCTGACAGCTGAATAAATTTAAAGTGGAAATTGAAATATGGCTGACATCAAGGATGGAGGATCATTATTATATGAGCCAGCAAATTCACAATTTGTGACTGTAAAGGTTTTACAAGAACTCTTAAATTTTTATACTTCTGTTATATTGGAATCAGTTGAACGGACTATTCAAAATTATAATCTGGAGAACAACAATGATTTGCTGGCTGGAAAAGAGGAAGAAAATCAAGTTATTTCGACTTTGGAGCAGGAAAAAGAGGCTGTCAGAATCACGATGGAAGTTAGCACACTGAAAACAGAGGTTTTGGCAGAAGCTTCTATGCAGTTAACTGAAAAGCAGCAAACAGACTCTTTCCTGCAGACTGATAAACTTTATTGTGACAAGTTTTGGCTTGATAGACAGAATCAATTTTCAAAGAAGGAAGTAACTGATTATATAAGCAGGAAGAGTCAAAATGGAGGTTTCAAATTGAAGGAGATAATTTCTAGAAGAGAACGATTTCCAAAGAAGCATCACCTCAAATCTATATTCAAAAATTTTTTGAAAATAAAAGCAGGGGATGGAGCAATGTTGAAGAAGAAAGTACTATTGAAGAAGAAGGACTAGAAAAAATATAGAAAGAAAGAAAGAATTGAAGATTAGTTTCTTTTGGGGAGGATTTTAATAATAAATTTGAAAAGTTTACTGAAATTAGTATTTTTTAAGTTTAAGTAAAAATGTTTAACTAAAAATGGATAGCTTTTTTTAAAAAAAATTATCGAGGTATTAAAATGCGTAACTTTAAATTTAATTGATAACTTTTTGAAAGTTTTGAAATTGATATTTTGAAGAATGAACTCAAGAAGTTTACTGAAATTAGTATTTTTTTTAAGTTTCAGTAAAAATGTTTAACTAAAAATGGATAGCTTTTTAAAAATTACTGAGATATTAAAATGGTTAACTTTAAAGTTAATGGATAGCTTTCTGAAAGTTTCAAAATTGATATTTTGAAGAATGAACTCAAGAGTTAGAAATAATTTAACTCAATGGATTAATAGTATCTTTAAGGTTATATTGCGAAGAATATTCTATTGAAGTGTCCTTTTAAAAACTTATTGAAGTATTAAAATGGTTAATTTAAAATTGAATGGATATAAAATAATATTTTTTTTCTTCTAAAAAGATATGCTTTAAAGAAAGTTTTATAATGTTTAAATTAGAACTTCAAAAGGGGAGGCTGATGAACAATTCTAAAAAGAAGAGGAGTTAAGAGTGTGAGGGAGTTTTGAATCTTGTAGTTAGTATATTTTAGCTTATGTTTGTTTAATGCTATACCCTGTTTTTGCTCTAGGAAGTCGGGGGTGGGGGTGGGGAAGGGGGGGTTGAAGGTTGTGTGGGGATAAAATGGTTGTCTAATTTTTAATAAAACTAAAAGATAGATAAATGTATTAATAGAGGAGTAAGGAAAGTGGGGGAAATGTCATAATAAAGGAAATGATAATATTAAGATATGATAAATATTGGAGCAAAAAGAAGATACAAAAGATGTATTCAGAAAATATATTGACTGATTGATTATGTATTGTTTGTTTGTTTATAAAATAAAAAAAAACTTTTTGAATAAAAAAAGAAACATTTTAAGAGACAATTGGATTGATAAATGGATTAGGACTGAATTCCTTTAGATGCTTAAAAATGTAAATATGACAATTCCTTTCAAAAGTAGCATTTATAATGAAAATTACAATATACACATAGGATCAATTATATTTAGAATCAGATCATAAGGAAACTTTTATTTTTAAAATTTCAAACAGCTGTATAAAAACATCTCTCTCTCTCTCTCTCTCTGTGTGTGTGTGTGTATTCAATGTAGTCTTCCAAGAACTAATAACAGCATGCATATTTTTTTTAGAAAATGAAAAAGAGAATGGAGAAAAAGAAATGTTGGGATCCCTTGAGAAGTCAGTTTAATTAGATGACAAATTAAAACAGTACATTACAAAATAAAACCATTCCCAAACATTCTGGATTCTTCCGCCTTTTTTCAACTGTTCCACATTGTCCCTTTAAAGTTCCTGTCTCAGGAATTAAAAGCAATTTAAAACTGGGTTAATTGCATAGCTGCCATGCTGGAACCAATGTAATTCCTTGCTTGCTGTGACCCTGATCCCCTTTCCTGGGGTCAAGAAAGACACAGACAAAAAAAAAAAAAAATGATGTCCCTGCAGACTTTTAAAGAAAATGTAGGCATGAAGCACCACCTGAGAGTACTTGGGAACTTCAGTTCGTAATTGGCAGGTACTGGATAAGTATCCATTTCTCATTCAAAACCTTGCTGACAATTTTGAATGGAAGAACCAGTACCTTGTTCCCATCTGTCAGTCATTTAGAAAAATGCATGTGTTTTCCTTTCCCATGGCAATTATCAAGCAACTTTCACAAGTCAGTTCTTCTGAGCTAATAAACCAAATGCAGATCATCAGCCATAGACTATATTGTGGCCTTGGCACTCTCTCTTTTATTCTGCACGTTTGGAAAACACTACGAAAATAAGCAGTTTATTGAGAACTTGATGGATTAACACATCCAGCTATCTGGAATTGGCTTAGAGGCCCACAAGTTTAGCAGGCCTGTAAAAAACTTGTGTTGCTCCTTATCTTTATTGGAACTACTGCAAAGAAACAGCCTCTCAACAAGGATTTACTTCAGCACTTAAAACTGTGATGAATGTAAGGAATGTCCAAAAAAAACCCGCTAGAGTCCATTGGAGAAAGGTTACTGAAGGCTCTCAGCATTTTGCTTCCCACTTTCTACTACAAAGGCAGAGAAATCCATAGTCCCATTCAAAACTCCTCAGGGAAGGTAAACACACAAGCTTCCAGCCTGTCTATAATTCTGAAACCAACACTAGATTATTTGGCTAAGCAAACGGAAGAAGCTTCTGAATACTTTCCATCCACAGTTTCTTTAGGGAATACCAGAGCAGCTTCTAATATCACAGTAATCAACAGAGGGTAAACATGGCAATGTCTAACAAAAATGTAGCCAAAGATGAAGGACCACATTACACAACCTCAATATAAAAGTTATCTCTGTTTGCAGTTGCAGTCTTGAGCCATGAGTTGACCGAACCATCTCATATAATAGCTTATTTCTACCATAATGTAAAGGTAAAGGTTCCCCTCACACATACATGCTAGTCATTCCCGACTCTAGGGGGCGGTGCCATCTCCATTTCTAAGCTGAAGAGCCAGGGCTGTCTGATGACAATTCCGTGATCATGTGCCTGGCATGACCATACATGTATGTATTATGTCATATGTATTGTGGTCATGTGGCCGGCATGACCCTACAATATGTACAATATGGTACATACATACCATACAAGCTGTTTATCTAGATCGGCTGGCTGAGGAATTCAGGAATGGTGGTGGTAGTTGAAGTATATGCATCTTAAAAGTTGCTGAGATTGTGAAACATTGATCTGACGGTTTTCACTGAAATATTATAGGAATTATCTACTAAATTTGGTTGGTATGTTTAAAACTTATCTTTAGCTGTTTCTGGAATGTAAAAGTCTTCAGATATGCTTCTAAGGAGATAGGTATCTTACTAAAGTGGGCAATTAAAAAAACCCATATTCTTTCACATGAGGAAGATGTTTTATCTAGAAAAGGTTGACCAAATATGTATCAGTGGGAATTTGAAATGGGAAATTATTTTTACTATCAAATCTTAAAATGTGTAAGTAGAAGAAATAAGTGATCCAGAATATTTGTTGTCCATGATTCAATATTTTACTCTTTTGTATTTATTATTATAGCCCTACAAGCTCTACATTTTATTTTTGTATTTTGAATATCATTTAATTTAGCTAAAGATCAAGTAATTATGACTGGGAGTCTTAATCAAGTTTTCAGTCATTCTATCTTCTTAGTGCTGTTCTAGCTAAATGTAGTTATTTTCCATAATAAGTATTAAAATTTTATGTTGAAATTTAATTTGATAGATACCAACTGTAGAGCCCTTAGTGGTCTTTGAGCTTGTTACTTCCATGTTGTTGTTGTTAGTTGAGAAGTTGTGTCTGACTCATCGCAATCCCATGGACAATGTTCCTGCAGGTCTTTCTGTCCTCTACCATCCTCTGCAGTCCATTTAAGCTCACACCTACTGCTTCAGTGATTCCATCTAGCCACCTCATTCTCTGTCGTCCCCTTCTTTTTTTGCCCTCAATCTTTCCCAGCATTAGGCTCTTCTCCAGTGAGTCCTTCCTTCTCATTAGGTGGCCAAAGTATTTGAGTTTCATCTTCAGATCTGGCATTCTAAAGAGCAGTCAGGGTTGATCTCCTCTAGGACTGACTGGTTTGATTGCCTTGCAGTCCAAGGGATTCGCAGAAGTTTTCTCCAGCACCATAGTTCAAGGGCCTCAATTCTTTGGCGCTCAGCCTTTTTTTATGGTCCAACTTTCACAGCCATTGAAAGTTGGGAAACTGGAAAAGTTGCAATTGGGAAAACCATAGCCTTGACTATACACATTTTTGTTGGCACGGTGATGTCTCTGCTTTTTAGTACACTATCTAGATTTGCCATAGTTTTCCTCCCCAGGAGCAAGCATCTTTTAATTTCTTGGCTGCAGTCCTCATCTGTGGTGATCTTGGAGCCCAGGAAAATAAAATCTATCACTACCTCCATTTCTTCCCCATCTATTTGCCAGGAATTGAGAGGGCCGGATGCCATGATCTTTGTTTTCTTACTGTTGAGTTTCAGACCAACTTTTGCACTCTCCTTCTTCACCCGCATCAAGAGGCTCTTTAGTTCCTCTTCACTTTCTGCCATTAGAGTGGTATTTCATCAGAAACCTATGGAAGTAACATCAGATATCAAATATCACATATATGACTTTTAAATTTCTTGCATAGATAGATATTATACACACCCACACACAACACACGTAATTTCTCCAAACTGTATCCGACTTCTCACTTGACTATTATTTTAGAATTTCAATTTTAGTCATTTTATCCAATAATGCTCTAATAACATAATGACTATAAGATAAAATCATCCTATTTTTTTTCAGTGAGGTATTCAAATGGCATTATTTGATGAAACATTTTATAACACATATTAAACAAAAATATTTTCAAAATAGACATTATAAGACAGGGGTCCCCAACCCCTGGCTGCAGCCCACTACCGAGCCATGGCCCATTCAGGCTGGCCTGTGCAGGCAGTTCAACTTGAATGCGTGGTAGGCCAGGGTGCACAGCCTGTCTTGCGCAAGCATATTTTTGTCCCACTACTGGTGGGTGCATACTGGTATGTTCTGGTTCCCCCCTCCCCCCCATCGGGCCACCAAACCATAACAATTGGGGACTGCTGCTGTAAGAGTTCAATGATTATCTCAAAAGCTTTTAAAGCATATATACATGGACATATTGCTGTTTCTTATTTGGCGTGGGGGGAAAGAATAAAAAGAAAGAAATGTTAGAAAATAAAATTAAGGAACTTTAGAATGTAAAACAACCAGAATTAATTAAAGTTGCTAAACTGGAACATAGTTTCCTGGTATAGACTAATAATGAATTGCATTCTGAGAATAAGAAGAAATAAATGGCAAATTATTGCCCTCTGGATGAAATAACAACAAAGTAGTATCATTTCAACTATTAAGGACCCAGTAAGTATATAATGACTAACAAATCAGTTTGTTCAGTAAAATCTATAATGCTAATTAAAGATTACTAAGCAAAGCTATTCTTATTTGAAATGACGACAAAGCTGCTTAGTTACCTGTACTGTACATGTATGCCAGCAGAAAATAATAGACAACATTAAATTTGTAGAAATAGTTTCAATATATATGGAACTAGATGCCTTTTTAACCTTTTTTAAAAAATGTTTATTGGACATCTCATGTGTTTTTATAAATTGGGCTATCAAATTAATTTTTCTGGAATTGTGAAAAAGAGAGTATACTTGTAAACGTATTTTGTCCTACTAATCTACTGGTTTGGTTTAATTAATATTATGCTTCTTAATTAGATTTTGGCAAGAGTGAATGTGATTCTAAATTGTATAACAAAAATTTGGAATTGTCAGGAGCAAGAAATAGGAGCCATGCTTAGGTCCAAAATGAATACAAATTTATTCCCTGCTACCTCTAAACAGGAATCTGAACTACTAGTGGTCAAGAAAAATTGGTGGTAGGTTAAGTATTGATGGAATTCAAGGGGAGTTCGACTCTTGTGGGCACAAAAGGACTCCAGACTGATGACATGCTTGACCCCTCCCTCAGGCTCAGGACAGTCATCTCCTACAGATTATATATACTTTATTATATGAAGATATACACATTTCTCAAGAATGACTGCACTTTTATGATTTACAGTTGTACAATTTGCAATCTTTGATTCATGATACTTATGCGAACTTATGGAAAGACTGATCAATATAATTCCATGTGGTCATGATTTAACAGTGTTTAAAAATGAAGGTATTTACTATTTATGTCTTTCCTTTTTTTATTTTTTTGTATATTAAAAGAAAGAAATCAAATGTGAGTTTAACTAAGGATCTTATTTGGAACTGATGGTCAAGATCAAGCTGGAGGAATTGTGGTAATTAAAATAAAGAATCTAGCTTCCAAAACAAATCAAATATACACAAGTACTTTAATGTATCTTCCTCAAGATATAAGATATATGAATAAGTTGATGAAAAGCTCAAGATTTTGGTTACGGATAACAGCTTTCAGCACCTTTTCCACAGATATAAGGTCACTAAATTTACATTTAAAACTCTAACCAAAAGCAAAAAATAAGCTTGGCAAATGAAATCATTTTCTTCACTTCAAAATGATCAATTTAGTAAGACAAATGCTGGTCAAAAACTAGGCAGCAAAATAAATAGTAAGATGGAGGTAAAGTGACATCCTGTTGCAATTCAGGAAAGCCATCTAATTGGCTATTCTGTCAGATCTTGAGCTTGATATGTGATATAACTATTTTTTCTTGCAGTGGGATGTTTATATAGTACCATATTATATGATGTTCCTTGGTATAGAGATGGAAGTTGTATTCTGTTATGTAGTGTTTCAAACTGAATGTAAACTGCTCAGAAATAGCATAAGAAAAACAATAATTTGATCAGGGACAGAAGCCTTCTTTTGGGGCCAGGAAAAAGGATTTTTTGAACAAATCATTGGGAAACTAGGATGAGAAAAGATTTCTTCAGGTATGCTGAACCAAGACTATTTGCTATAAAACACTTATGAATGTTTATGCTGATTTATGCAGAAAAATGCAGCTTGCAAATGATGTTAAACAATACAAATAAAAAAGCAATTTGTATAATAAGTACAATAAAAGTCAGCAAATGCAATTGAAATATATATAACTAATCAACGGCTATATACCTCAGAATTAAATTAAGCTATTCGTCATTCCAGGTCTGCCAAGGAAAAGCACTAGACACAGGAATTTTGGAAAATTCTCTTTGCCTCTCTTTTATTCCACAGTAGGAACACGGAGGCAGCCAAAGGTGGTACAATAAAAATGTGTGAATAGCTATTTCTGCAGACATACATAAAGCAGCATTGATTTGTTTAAACACAGACCACACAGTGGTCTATGCCAAGAATTTTCTAAGCAAATGGAAAAACTTACCGTATTTTTTTTTATTGTGAATGGTACGTTTGATTTACTACTCAATTTATTTTCTTAATGAGAATGTAGCCTATTATTTGGCCACCAACTCTACAATTTAAGCCCTGGATTGTGTAAAAAATGCATTTCCTTTCCCAGCAAAGAAAAACAAATAGCTTTTAGACTAAGCATATTTCTCATTCTATTTGAAATGTATTTTTGTTTCTACTTTTCAGCGTATCATAATCCTCCCAAAGCAGCTTAGAATCTGTCTAGAGCCATTTCTAAATGATTTTCCTATACAAGAGCGGACAGCAAAGATTTTGTGGAAGATTCAACCGAACATGTCATTTGCTTGCTTTCCTTTACTTTTAGGGAGCCTTCCCGCTCTTAACTGGAGATATATATCTAATGTATGCTTGACGAAAATAAATAAATAAAAATAAATAAACACACACACGCCAAATTAAAAGCATCGTCTAAAAAAACCGGGCAGGACTTTTCGTTTCAAGATCACCCAAGAAGTAAAGCAGCTCTTAGAGAAGTAATAAAAGACCGAGTATGATGTGCGAGAATTTGGAAGATCTTAACGATCGACTGAAATCTTTGCTCAGCATGCAGTTTGCCGAACGCTTCCACCTTCCAACTACTACGCAGGAAAAGAAATATATATATATTTCCCGGCAGGGTAACATTCTGCCAGCCTTTAGGGCGCCGCGTGGCAAAATCTCCCGTGAGGAGGGGAGGGGGGGGAGGCGGCGTCAATCTTGCGAATGAACCTTCCTCCAGCTCCTTTCGGCTACAACCCAAGCTTGCTCGCTGGCTCGCTCGTTATCTCCCGGAAGTCCCCGCCTAGTGACCCGGAAACGAAGAGAAATCCGTAGCCGGGAAAGGTCGTTTTCTTCTCCAAGATGGCAGCGCCCAGAGAGTCGTGTTGAAGGAAATGAAGGGCAGGCTGAGCGTCGGGGCCGGGGCCGGGGCCGGTCCTTCCGTTACCCGCTTTACCTCAGGTTAAGGCCGGCCCTGAGATCGAAACGCCTCAACCCGACCGTAGCTTTTTGTTCACTTCGCGGCGGTTGGAGGCGAGTGCCTCAAGGTAACTGACTATGTGGGGAAGGTCGATGCCTCGGACTTGCTTGCTTGCTTGCTTCCACTCCCTGGATTTATTGTCCCACAGAAGCGATGGATTGGAGTGGTTGACGTGGGGAAGATGCTTCTTCTGCCCATCATTTTCTCTTTGTCAGATTTTTGCTTTTCTTCCCGATGTTTCAAAGGGTGATTGGAGGTCAAGATCGTGTTTTAGCCTATCGAGCTCAACTGCTGCTTGTTTCATTGCTTTTCAAGCCACTGTGAAAACTCAGAGGTTTCAATCTGAGATAATCCGCGGGCAGCTGTTAAACTCTAACTAATAAGAGGCGTTAAACCATAATTAAAGACAAGGGAACGATTTTCGATTCACTTTATGTTACTTATCCTGAATCGAGTTCTAGATCCCGGTGACAGCAGGGATCAATAGTAGCCATCTTGATCAGTCCTAAATCAAAGCTCTTGCAAGGATTTTTTTTTTTGGCAATCCGTTTGTTTCTGCATATTTGTGCAATCCTCAATCTTGACAAGCATCATTTTTTTCCTAATCAATTTACACACTAAAATATTAATCTCCTTAATCTGTAGTGCTAATTGGTGAAAGTAAAACTTTTAATATTGTAAATGTTTTAAGTTTTAGAATAAAATAGAATAGAATTTTTTATTGGCCAAGTGTGATTGGACACACAAGGAATTTGTTTTGGTGCATATGCTCTCAGTGTACATAAAAGGAAAGATAACGTTCATCAAGAATCATTAGGTACAACACTTAATGATAGTCATAGGGTACAAATAAGCAATCAGGAAACAATATCAATATAAATCGTAAGGATACAAGTAACAAAATTACAGTCATACAATCATAAGTGGAAGGAAATGGGTGGTGGGAATGATGAGAAGATTAATAGTAGTGCAGACTTTGTAAATAGTTTGACAGTGTTGAAGGAATTATTTGTTTATCAGAGTGATGGCATTCAGGAAAAAAAACTGTTCTTGTGTCTAGTTGTTCTGGTGTGCAGTGCTCTATAGCGTTGTTTTGAGGGTAGGAGGGGTTTTTTTTTTTTTTTGGTTTTAATTTATATGCCGCCCTTCTCCGGAGACTCAGGGTGGCTTACAATGCGTTAAGCAATAGCCTTCATACTTTTGTATATTTATACAAAGTCAGCTTATTGCCCCCACAATCTGGGTCCTCATTTCACCTACCTTTGAAAGGATGGAAGGCTGAGTCAACCTTGAGCCTGGTGAGATTTGAACTTGCAGTAATTGCAGGCAGCAGTTGTTAATCACAGTGCTTTAGTCCACTGTACTACAGGCTCGTTGAAACAGTTTGTGTCCAGGATGTGAGGGATCTGTAAATATTTTCACAGCCCTCTTTGACTCGGGCAATATACAGGTCCTTAATGGAAGGCAGGTTGGTAGCAATTGTTTTCCCTTCACTGTGAAAAAGCTTTTCAATTTAAAATGTCTATGTGGCTAAAAGAGTGTGTCTCTGTTTCCTGGAGACATGTTCCATTAAATACTTGTACGCTTTTAATACTTACACTATGTAAAAATTAACATATACTGGTACATAGAAGCATATTTTATGCCTTTGAGTCAGTTTTTGACTTCTCACATTAGCATCATTAAGTTCCCGCAGGTTTCTTGGCAATATTTCAAAAGTGGCTTGCCATTGGTTCCTTGTTGGGCTGAGACAGAGTAACTGGCTCAAGGTCAGCCAGCTGGCTTCGTACATAAAATACAATTAGAACTCAGTTTCTAGTTTTCTACCGGGTTATTTAACCACTATACCAAACTAACTCTCAAGCATATTTTATATATATATAAAATTTAGAGGGTGTCCTTGGTACTCTCTGAGCTTGCTTGTTTTCTGATGATGTTATCTAATTTGGGTAATGAAACAGCTGCAAGAAAACAAGCAACATCTCAGAGAGCACCAAGGACCCCACCCAGCCCCATTTCAACCGTGAGCTATAAATATTCTCCTTTATTGACATATAGTTGTTAAAAAGATTTTTTTTGTTTGAGATTTGAGATTACTGAAACTGCTTTTTAGTGGATCTTTAGCAGAACTATGATATATGAGTTTGAGCAGGAACAGTACTTTAGATGGCTTTTTTACTCCGACAGTTAAAAAGCTGAAATTTTATGGTTGCTTTATATCATAGCAAGTCATTTTTAAGTTCTGTAATAAACATATTACTTCTGGTTAAACAATAAAATAAAACAGTCTTGATGTTAATGTTCAGTACTTTTATGAGCTGTTTTTAAGCAAATGTTCCATTTTACTGATGCTTGACTAATTGTAAACAATTTTATAGCCAATGGGACTCGTAAAAGAATTTATCTTGGTTGTTTGAAAATAAATACTAAATGATTTTCCTTTGTATTTGGCAAATTGTATGTAATTTCTGTTTTTTTAATCTTATTTCTCTTATGCATCTTCCTCTTGCTATTGAATTTGAAGATCTGTATAAGTTGGTTTTAGGAAATGCAAAATGTCTTGCACAGAACAACTATTTTTGAAATTGTTTATGTCTGAATTAAAGTGTGTGGTTTGATATAGATTGAAACAGTCCAGCTATGGTCTAAACATAGCCATTCTTGCACAAGTGTTGTGGTTTAGGAGAAAACCCTAAAAACATTGGCAGTGACAACTGCGGAAAAGTAGGAAAGAAAATATACTGGCAGGCAGGACGCTAGGACATATCACTATAGAATGGAGACAATGGCAGCCAAGAGAAAGGAAAATTCTGCAAAGATCAGGGAGATGTGAGATATAATGCATTGGGACATTGGTCCTGACAACTGAGAGAAGGCAGAAGGAGGTGTGAGGAGAAAAATTTGTGAAGATCAGTGCAAGGTTAGATTGGTTTGTAGTTTGCTTATATTGATAGAACTATGAAACCAGTATTATTTGAGAGAGCATCTGGAGTATAATGGTTGCCATTGAGATTAGGTACTGTGAGTGAAGGGTTTCTATTGCATATTTTTCCATTTAATATGCTTTTCAATTTGTATTGTATTGTTTTATAGTTTTTATTTGTATTATTTTAGGTAAGCTGCTGGAAATAGCACTGTGAAGAAACGATATACCAACATTATTAAATAAATGGCTTGGGTCAGTGGCAGAGGGGAAGGAAGGAAAAAATAAATGCTGGAAAGCATGTCGGCTGGTGAGATAAACTGTTTTCAGAATAATTTCATGGAAGAAGGGAAATATGTATACTAGTCTTACCTTTCTTGCATTGGGATCCCTGCAGACTTTATTTAGGCAACTGAGAACAGCAAAGAAGTTTTTAATTTTATTTTGTTGAACAGTGGTTCCTATAGGATGGCTTGGCAGAACTTCTCCTGCATTATGTTTGATATATACACCTGTAGTTTGCTTAATATTGTAAATGTCTTTTTAAGAGAAAATCTCTTTTGCAGGATAACTTTTGCAGCACATCCAAGAAAAAACATCATGCAACAGATGCCATGCAAGTTCGCATGTTTCTTTAGAGTCGTCAAAGTAAAGGGAGTTACATTTCAACAGCTGAACTTCTTCAGGCGAAAAGTAAGCTTATATAACATTGCATACCACCTCAAAAGCTGGAATTGATTACAGCTGTACAATTTCTGGATTGATTAATTATGAGCCATTGTGCTATTGTCAACTCTTAGCAACAACATAGATAAACCATCTGGCCTTTTAAGCCTCTCATCATTTTGCCATCACCATTGTAATTGAGTCCATCCACTTTGCTGCTGTTTGTCCTCTTCTGTCTTTGCCTGCATATTTTCTTTATGCTCATATCCACTTGGATATGATGGCACTTCAGCATTTGGAATTTACAAATGGAGATGAAAATACATGTTAAATATCCCAAGGAAGAAAAAATAACACTGGGGTAGAATTAAATTGGGTTATGTTTTAGTCACATCATCCATGGATGGATTACATTTATATAGCAAGGAAGAACTGTAAATCATGGCATTCAACTAGAATTTAAGGTACTCTTAGTAATAATCTTGCATTAGTGTTTTAAAATATAAAATAGCTGTAAGATAAAGAAATATTTCTGGAAATGTTACTAGGGAAAAAAAGCTCCCATGAAATTATCATATATAAATTCAATCAATACAATGTGACTTTTTTCAGAAGCATATAGAAAGTGAAAAGTGATTTGAAGAAACCTAAATATGGTAAAATGGCTGTTTTTTTTTAAAAAAAAAGTATTTTTCTTTTCCAGTATGTAATGCAGCATAAGAAAAGACTTTTCCAGCAAGCAAAGCTGAAGCCAGCATCAGCAGTACCGCCTTGCCTGGAAGGACAGCGTTCAAATGAAGAGACAATGATTGTTCATGAGGTGAAATCAATTTCACCTCTTCTGCCTCCCTTCTCAGAGAAACCAGTGATGAATGAAGAACCACTGAAGTTGACAGCAGCTACTACTGTTGCAAAAACTGTGGAAGAATCAGCATCGAAAGAAGAAAAAGATTGGAAAGAAATGAAATTAAATGTGGATACTTTACCTAACATTTTGGTTCGTTTGACCAAAATTAAACTTACAGGTAGGTCTTTTTTTTTTTCTTTTATAGAACTACTTTGTTACATGTATTTTCTTCTTTGCATTTTTCTATTTTTTTTAAAAAAAGTTGTTTTTTTTTTTTTTAGACAAACAAACAGTACATCATTCATTTCTTCTATGTGACATCTCGGTGTTATCTCCAAAAACTTCTTCATTTCTATTATCTCTACTATCTTTGTTCTTGTCAAGTCCATTACAAAAATTTCCCAGTAATCTAATATTCTAGTTGTAACATATTTTATCTATCTCTATTAAAGCTTATTTATATCTTTTTTCTAACCAATAGTAAAATTGATTCCATATCTTAAATATTTACATAATATACATAATATTTGTCTCTAACTTTTTCCCATACCAATAACAATGCATTTCTTATATAATGTCTATGAAAGTACGTATTTATCTTAATTCTATCATACCATAAGAATGCATGCTAACCCAACTCTAAATCATGGCATTCCAGTGTTAATAGTCTTATATTTTTTAGTTTGACCCATTCTTTCAGCCATGTCAATGCTGCTGCTTGATAATATAGTTCCCAATGTGGGAGTCCAAATCATCCTCGTAGTCTCGTATCATGAAGCATTTTTAAACTTATTCTTGCTTTTTTGCCTTGCCATATAAATGTCCTTATTGTCTTATTTAAGTATTGAAAATAAGTCTTTTCAATTTTTATTGATATTGTCTGGAATAGGAATAGGAATCTTGGTAGTATATTCATCTTTATTATTGCTATCCTTCCTATAAGTGACAGTTGAAGATTCTTCCATTTCTCCAAATCTCTCTCAATTTGTTCTTTTAGTCTATAATAATTGTGTTCTTTTATCGTTGCACATCTTGAAGTCAAGTATACTCCTAAGTATTTAACTTTTCTCACCACTTGTATATCTAATTTCTCTTCTCTCTCTCTCTTTTGTTTTTTCTGTAGTGTTTTTCACCAAAATTTTTGTTTTTGCTTTATTTTTAATCTAGACACTTTTCCATAATTTTCTATTTGCTCTAATAATTTCGGGCCTCTAACTTGTGGTTCCTCTAAAATAAATACCAAATCATCCACAAAAGCTTGCAATTTATATTCCTCTTTTTTAATTTTCATCCCCTTTATCTCTTTATCTCGCCTAATATTTCTATTTAATACTTCTAAAGTCAGGATAAACAATAATGGTGATAAGGGACATCCTCGTCTAGTACCTTTCATAATACCAACATTTTCTGTCATTTCACCATTCATCATTATTTTAGCAGATTGATTGTCATAAATCGTTTTTATGGTATTTATAAATCTCTCCCCAAAGTCCATTCTCTGTAATTGTTCTATCCTAAATTGCCAATTCACATTATCAAAAGCTTTTTGGGCATCTAAAAACATCATCGCCATTTGTTTTTCTGAATGTATCTCATAATACTCCAGAGTATTCAAAATTACCCTCATATTATCTCTAATTTGCCTTTTAGGTAAAAATCCATTTTGATCTGTATGAATAAGTTCATTTCATGGTCTTTTTAATCTATTCGCCATTATTGAAGCAAAAATCTTGAAATCCACATTTAATAGTGAGATAGGTCTCTTGAGAATAAATCTATTCTCTATTGAGAATAAAGTTTTTTATAGTATTTTTGAATTATCATCTTCTTTTCCTCATTTCTATAATATAATTTCCCCTCTTCATCCTGTAAATATTTTATTTTCTTCTTCTTATCTTTTTTCAATTTATATGCTAATCACCTTCCTGGTTTATTTGCATTTTTGAAGAAATTCTGTTTAGTTATTCTTAATTTATTTGCTAGTTGTTCCTGTTCATTTAAGTTCATTTCATATTTTTTCAATTCCATCAACTTCTTAGTTTTTTTATTTTGAATATCTTTTTGAAATTCTTTCTCTAAATTCTTATACTCCTCTTCCAATCTTATTTGTTTTTCTCTTTTCTTTTTATTCTTTTTCCCCAAATATGTTATTGCCAGACCTCTAATATAAGCTTTCATGGTATCCCATACAGTCTGAAGTGATATGTCCTCTTTTTTATTTATTTTAAAGAAAAAATCTAATTCTTTCTCCATAAACTGTTGACGATCCTTTTCATTTAGTATTGTTGCATTTAAGGTCCATCTCGTCCTTTTCTTTTGACCTTTCCATGTTATTATCATTGGATTATGGTCCGCCCAAATATTTGAGTCAATATTTACTTCTTGTATATTATCCATAAGTTCTGTTCACATCCATATCATATCTATCCTCAACCATGATAAATGTCTATTTGAGTAAAAGGTATATTGCTTTTCTTTCATATGTTTTTGTCTCCAAACATCTTGAATGCCCAATTCTTCTGTCATTGTGAAAAAAGATTTCGGCAGTGTTCTTCTAGACTTTTTATTTAACTTCGTTGTTTTATAGTCCAAATCCACATCTACTATAGCATTAAAATCACCCATTATAAATACAAATTCATAATCCAGTTCTAGGATTTTTTGTGTAATCTTCGGTAAAATTCTTCTTGCTTTTCATTTGGGGCATATACTGCTATCAAAAGTATTTGTTTTAAATTCATTTTTATTTCCACCATCAAAATCATCTTCAAAGCATAATTTAGGTTCTAGTTTTTTCTTTAATATACAATACGACTCCTCTTTTACTCTGTTGTATCAATGATGTAAATAGAACCCCTAATTTTGGATATTGTAATAATTTTACATGTTGTTTTCTAATGTGTACTTCTTGTAAACATATAATGTCCATCTTCAAACTGTTAAATTTGGTTAAAGTTCTGTTTTTTTTTATTGCCGCATTTAGTCCATTTGCATTTAGTGGTATTGCTTTGATTTCTTCTTCCATGGTTTACTTGTTGCTAATTTTTAACTTCAACACCCTTGTCTCTCTTTGTTCCATTGGATCTTTAGATCTCGCCCCTTCCCTTAACGTTCTTTCTTTCCCGTAACTTTTTTAAAAGGATATTAAGCACATAGATAGTCCTTATTTAATGCTGATAATTGAGCCAAAATGTCCATTGCCAAGATATGTGGTCATAAAGCACAGCATTATGTGCCTGCACTGCTTAGCAATGAACGTTCCAGCACTAACATTGCCATGATTAACTGAATCACCTTTAATCATTAAATGAGGCCCTCATGTGATTGTAACTTCTAATTTCCTGCTGGCTTCCCCCATTGTCTTTGCTTATGGGAGGGTTACAGATTGTTATCATATGACTATGTGACTATGGGACACTGGTCAAAAATACAGGCCAATTGGCAAGTGCCTATTTTGTAGGCATGTACATGTGAATGTAGAATTCTGTAACACCTGAAACTTTAGGAATCAATTGTAAGTACCACTTGTTCAGCAATGTTGTAAGTTTATTTGCTTGCTGAATGAGTGGTTAACTGAGAATCACCTATATTTTTTGGGTGGTAGTGGTCTTGAGCTGTTGAAAAATGGGGAAGGGTAATAGAGATCTTTATGCATTCATATATTTTTGCTTCATAGAGACAGCATATATATTTGAATGCATGAAGAATTACAAATTAATTTTATTTAGAAATAATTTCAGAATAGTAATTGGCTTGTCTTTGTGAATACCATATTTTTCGGAGTATAAGACGCACCAGAGTATAAGACGCACCTACCTTTTTTGGTTGTTGTTTTTTTTAAAAAAGGTTTTTTTTTATTTTTTAGACAAGCACACATACAAACATATAATGTATTTTCTTTGAACAGAGTATTTGGCTGGTTCACAAATTTAAACAGTGTTTGGTCATTTCAATTAAATTTACAATTTCTATATTTCCTTTTTGCCATATTTATTCCTCATCTTTTTTTTTTTAAAAAAAACCAATATTATCCTTCATTCTCATCTCTAATCTTAATCAAATTCAATTTTTCCTTTCTATTCTATATTATACCCCTTCCCATGGTCATCTATTTTTATATCCATCCTCACATTGGTTAATTATTTAATATTACAATTGTTTAATACAAATTCAACATTTTTATATAAATCAATTAGTTATAACTATGTTTTTTGTATATTAATCAATATGAACATGAATATTCCAATTATTTCCATTCAATCCAATTTCTTACAAATCCATTAATTATATTTACCAATGATAATAAACCAAATAAGTTCCCCCATATATTCCTCCAAACCATAACTTAACCATTTCTGCTTTCAACACAATATACAATTAATAGCATCTCAATTATTACAATTCCCTAATTAAATAGAGCTTTTTTTCTTTTGTGTTTTAAAATCTTGAACTCTCCTCTTTTGCCTTAAATTTCCCATTGTTGGCACCTACCTTTTTTGGTGAGCAAAAAGAAAAAGAAATCTCTCTCCCTGCCTCATTTTGTCTCGTTGCAGCAGAGCCTGCTTTACTTTCAGTTTCATTTTAAGTAGGGGAAAAAAAATCTGCTCCAGCACTCTTTGCAGCAAGCAAAGAGCTTGCAAAACAAGAGCTTGCAAAAGAGCCTGTGCAAAACAGCTGAGAGCAAATCAGCTGAGAGTTGGGAGGCCGATCTAATCAACTTGTGCTAATTAGCTTATGCTGAAGCTGAATGGGGTTGTTTTTTCTTGCTGTTTGCTTGCAAGGAGGTAACTGCTGGGAGGCAGAGGCCAAAGGGTGGGGGTGGGCAGGGCTACATTCGGTGTATAAGACACACCTAAATTTTCACCCCCTTTTGGGGGGTAAAAAGGTGCGTCTTATACTCCGAAAAATACGGTAGCTATTTTGGAGCAGATACAGTGGCTTATTTCAATTATCAAGTCCTACTTCTACATTGCATTTAAGTTTCAAACAAATTATTTGTTCATATCAATTGCACTCTGAGAAACAGGTATTCAATTTAGTGATAAATGCTGTGTTCCTACAGCAGCTGTTTTATAACAGAGCCCATCACTTAAAAAAAATGTGTTCACAGTTCAAAAATAATTTAAATCGTCAAATTATTTGAAATATTATAATATGTGTATTAGTGACATCTGCTACATAGATAGTTTATTGACTACCTCATTTAGCACCCATTTGAACTTACGATGGTATAAAAAAATAACCCAAGGGGAAGTGAGATTGTAAGCCTGTTGCAAGGCATGATTTTCTGCTCAGCATCTTTGGTTGCTAAATGAGTACTGCCTATAGTGTTAACATATTTTTTTCCATTTAAGTGACTGATAGCAGACATTCTTAAAATATCAACTTTTAATTTTATAAATATCTTGCTGCTTTACTATTTATTTATTTATTTATTTATTTATTTATTTATTTATTTATTTATTATTCGAATTTCTATACCGCCCTTCTCCTTTCGGACTCAGGGCGGTGATCAGCCAAAATAAAAACATACATAAAATACGATTAAAAATAAATTTAAAATAATTAAATTTGGCCCATAGTTTAAAATTTATCAGTTTAAAATCCATATCAAAATTTAAAACCAACCATAAAATCATAAAATCAAGAGAGACCAGCTAACTGAAAGAGATGAGTTTTTAGGGCCCGACAAAAAGTCCGGAGGTCGGAGATCACTCGTATCTCTGGGGGTAGATTGTTCCAAAGGGTAGGTGCCACCACAGAGAGGCTCTCCTCCTGGGGGTCGCCAGCCGGCATTGTCTAGCCGACGGCACTCTGAGGAGGCCCTCTCTGTGGGAGCGAACTGGCCGGTGGGAGGCTATTCGTGGCAGAAGGCGGTCCCATAAGTACCCTGGCCCTAAGCCATGGTATGCACATTCTTATCTGATTTTACAGATTAAATTCTATGTACCCACTGTAGTCAATTATTATTTCTTCTTTGCTTGGGTTCTCAGGACAGCAAAGTTAGAATTTATATTTTGGCTTATGTGTTAAGTAGGCCATTAAATTGTACCACTTTGAATTGAGGAGAAGAAAAAAAAATAGTATCTTATTCTGTGAGTAGCAAAAATAAAAGTATGGATTCTAGCAACTGTTTACATAATATCTAAAAATCCTGATTTAACATATATTCTAGTAAATAGTTACATAAATTAGCAAAATTTCTGAATTGTTTGCTACGTGATACAGCAAATTAGAGAAAAGGATAGGTTTGCAGAGGCGTGTGTAATAATAATCCTGATTTGGTATTATGAGTGAATGTTGTTAGCATTACAGTGTACTTTTTTCAAGACCATTTTTTTTGTTTGTTTTAAAAGTTTTGCTTACATTTGATTTGGTTCAAATACTGTCAATTGTGAGAATATTTTAAAAATATGAATTCCTTCTAATGTTCATGATGTAACTGCCAATGAAATAACCATATAACTAGAAACAAATCTAGGTTTACAATGTAAACAAATTGAGTCTCTTACCACCAACGTTACTCTTACAGTGTTTCAGTGAGCAAAGTGTGAAAGTGCAAGAAGAAAAATATTGATACAGACATTTTTTTGTAGCTTTCCTTGGGGAAATATTAAAATTTAGAGTAGTATGATGAAATTCTCCAACTATTCCCATTAAAGCAAAACTATACTTTTTTTCTTATTTTCGTTACACATTTATTATAAAATTTGTGATAATGATTTGTATGCAGGGTTGTATGATGAAGAATACTACGACTTAGTTGGAGACCTTTGAGGCAGTAGGCTAAGGGAGGAGACAGGACATAGCAAATATTGCCTGCAGCCCCAGAATTTCCAGCCCCATAAACCCTGCCTAGTTCTTTTAGACATCTCTTAATGACATTTTACTACAAGCACAATTGAGCCCAAAATTTATATTGCTAAGTGAGATATTTATTGAGTTTTTGCCCCATTTTACAGATTTTCTTGCCACATTTGATAAGTGAATCACTGCAGTTGCTCAATTAGTAACATGGTTGTTAAGTGAATCTGGCTTTCCCGTTGAATTTGCTTGTCAGAAGGTCACAAAAGTGATCACATCACCTCAGGACACTGCAAGCGTCATAAATATGAACCCATTGTCAAGCATACAAATGTTAATCACATGACCATGGGGATGCTGTAATGGTCACAAGTGTGGAAAATGGTCATAAGTCACTTTTTTCAGTTTAGAATAGGCATTAACAGTCACTAAATGAACTGTTGTAAGTAGAGGAAGTTCGTACATACAAGTGTTGGTAAGTACGAGCGCGGTATTCCTCATTTACTGACCATTTGTTCAGAAACAATTTGAAATTACCATGGTGCTGAAAAAAAAAAAACTTTAGAGGCCATTTACAACCTTTGCACTACACCTTAATTATGTGGTAACCATTACAGTCAGTATAATATTGTCCTGTGCCGGACCTGCATTTCCCCCCCCCCCCTTTTTTTTTTCTCCCTTCACAGGGAGCAGATTGATTGGAAAGAAAGGGATTGCAGGAGAGCCCAGAGCTGGAATCTGTAGGAAAATTATGCAAACATCTTACAGGTTTGTTTTGAAATCTTCTCCTTTCCAATCAATTTCAGATAGGAGTAAACAGTTTATAACCCCAATTTGGACCAAAACTTCTATCGCTAAGGGAGGTGAGCACTAAATGAGACATATTTCATTTTACAACCTTTTTGTTTTTTGCAATGGTTGTTAAGTCAATCACATGATCATTAAGTGAGGCTGGCTTCCCTCATTGACTTTGCTCGTCAAGAGCCAGCGAGGAAGATTGAGAATTGTGATCATGTGACTCTGGGAAAGATATGCTGATTGCCAAGCTTCCAAATTTTGATCAGAGGTCTCTGGGGATGCTGCAGTGGTTATAAGTGCAAGGACACGGTCATAAGTCACTTTTTTTCTTTTGATGTGTTTAAAATAGCAAACAGTTTACTCGTTTGAAATCCATCTCCAGTCTCTGCTCTGAAGTGTAGGGGATAAGGGTCAGGCAAAGGAGAAATTGCCAACACAGATTGCTTGCTTTTTTTTTCTCCTCTGCAGAGCAGAGAAATTGGAGAGGAGAGAAAGAGAGTTCAAGAAAACATGTTGGTTGTATAGTGCACCCAGCGCCTAGCCTCAAGTTGCGATTGATTGCATTGCTTTTGATGTATACAAAACACAGTACACAGTACTTGAGTAGTCCAAAGGGCGAGGGAGTGGTTAGAAGGCAAACAGAGGCTGAAAGTGAGAAAGCAGGTAGTCTTTTCAACCGGAAAGCATGGGTGGTCACTTGATTTCCCAGTTATTGACTGTTTAGCAATGGAATTCCCAATCCCAAATAGAGTCTTGAAGTAAGGATCACAAGTAATATCACAAGGATCACAAGTAGTTCCACTGCTGCCTAACTGAATGGATTTAGTTGAGGGTGGGAAGCTGAAAGGTAATATGAGAGGTTCCTTTATTTCAATAAGATTCAGAATAACAGAGTTGGAAGGGACCTTGTAGGTCATCTAGTCCAACCCCCTGCTCAAGCAGGAGATCTTATACCACAGGTGTCAAACTTGCATGCGTCACTTCGCTGTACCGTGATGTTTTGTGACAGTTTTCCCATTTGCAGAGCTGGGGTAGGCGTGGCCTGCGCGTGATGCATCTGGTCCGTGGGTCGCCAGTCTAACAACCTTGCCCTATATCATTTCTGACAAGTGGCTGTCCAGCCTCTTCTTGATAGCCTACAGTGATGAAGCACCTTCAACTTCTGAAACTGTTCCATTGGTTGATTGTTCTCCTTGTCAGAAATTTCTCCTTATTTCTTGGCTGAATCTCTCCTTGATCAGTTTCCATCCATTGTTCCTTATCTGGCCTTTGGGTGCTTTGGAAAGTAGATTGTCTCCCTCTTCTCTGTGACAGCCCCTCACACATTGGAACACTGCTATCATGTCACCCCTGGTCCTTCTCTTCACTAGACTAGCCATGCTCAGTTCTCACAACCGTTCTTTATATGTTTTAGCGTCTATTTATTTATTTATTTTTATTTGTTTCCATTTCTATACCGCCCTTCTCCAAATAGGACTCAGGGCGGTGAACAGCCAAAGTAAAAAACAGAACATACAAAATTTAAAAACAGTTTAAAATAATTAAATATTTTGGCCGTAAATTAAAACAACCCAATTTAAAATCAATTTAAAATTTAACTCAAGCCAGCCCAGCTAATTGAAATAAATAGATTTTCAGGGCCCGACGAAAAATCCGGAGGTCTGTTATTGTACGTATCTCTGGGGGGAGGTTGTTCCAGAGGGTGGGCGCCGCCACAGAGAAGGCTGTCCCCCTGGGGGTCGCCAGCCGACATTGTCTGGCGGACGGCACCATGAGGAAGCCCACTCTGTGCGAGCGTACTGGCCGGTGGGAAGCTATTGGTGGCAGAAGGCGGTCTCATAAGTACTCCGGCCCTAAGCCATGGAGCGCTTTAAAGGTGGCCACCCACACCTTGAAGTGCACCCGGAAGACCACCGGGAGCCAGTGCAGCTCGCGCAGAAGAGGTGTCACATGGGAGCGCCTCGTCGCCCCCATAATCCCCCGCACAGCCGCGTTCTGGACCAGCTGGAGCCTCCGGGTGCACCCCAGGGGGAGCCCCATGTAGAGAGCGTTACAGTAGTCTAGGCCCCTAATCATGATTCATGCCTTTTACTCTTACTTTTTAGCCATATGAAACTTTGGGGGGATGTCAGTCAGCTGGATAGGATTAGATGGTAATATTCAGGTATACATCATTACTCAGGCCATAGTGGGGATCCTGTGGAAGTCTTGACCCAATGTCTGGAGGCTATGAAGGATTGGAAGAGAAGTATCAGCCCTACAAGTAGGCCAGACTAAGATTCCAAAGCCATATAACTCAGGACTGTAACAACTATAGGAACAAAATCTTGTAAGACTGAATGTGCTTCTCGCTTCCCTCATAGAGAAGGGCTTGCCAAAACTAATTTCTTGCCCTTGGCCCCTGCCCTGCTGTACTGACCATTGCCTTGGTAGTGACTGTTCCACCTATCATTCAAGGCCATTTCTTATGCTGTGTACAGGAAAGAACAAACTGAAATTAAACCCTTATAAATAGAGATACTATTTTTAAAATTTGATCGAATTATTGTTAGGCTGAGTTATGAGGTAAAAAAAAATAACAGTGCCAGATAACAGTATTCCTTAAGGAACAGGTTTGTGACTGAGGAGTCATCCTAGATCCATAATTACTACTAGATACACAAGTGGAAGGCCTGGGTAGTGTTTGCATAATTTCAGCTGGTGTATCAGTTATAGTTCTGTTTGGAGGTCCTGATAACTATCACCCATGAATTTAACAGCTCTAGCAAGGACTAATGAATTATATTCTATATGGGACCCTATGTGCCCCAATTCCTAGTTATTTGGAAGATTTCCTACTCTGAATAGAATATTATTCCCTATTAGGTAGTTTAAGACTTGAGATTTAAGGAAGAAGAGTTGAGAAAACAATGCTTCTTGAATATACTTTCCATTCGTAAGGTATTCCTTACTTTTAGAAATTCAGATTGAACTCTCCCTGCTAGTTTTTAACAGGGTGGTCAAGTGAAATTGTTCCAGAGAACGTTGTGCAACTTTATGAGTGTATGGTATGCAGAGGTTATAATTAATTAATAACTATGTGAAATGCTTGTGTTCAGTAACACTATCTTATCTTGGGTTAGTTCACTATGTTCTGTGGCAACTATACCCTTCAAGAAGCTATAGGAAGTTTAACATCAGAATACTTAGGAGTCGGCCTTAAAGGTAAACACATATTTATTTGCTTTATCAAAGACGGAGATGATGTACTTGACACTAAGAACTTTGTTTATGGATATAAGGTCTGAGCCAGCTTATAGCAATAGCCAGCCAATTGGATAAAGTAGAATATATTACAGCTGCTTTAATGAGATCCTGATAAGTTACAATGAAATTAACTTGGAGAAATCAATGAAGACTTTAATTAGAACACTGGCTCTGGTGTGCTAGAATTCTTTGGGGGCATTAAAATAATAATGTTACACAGACTGTTCCTCATTTCCCTATTTATAAATCGACTAGTATCTTGCTATTATACATAAGTTTAAAGCAGTCTGTCTGATAAGTTTTAATTAAACTTCTAGTCGCAATGTAAAAGAAAATATACGCCTTATTAGTGGAAACCTGGTATGTGTAGCAAAACTTGATAAAAACCAAATAGGAAGTCAGCAACATATGCATTTGCATTTTTAGTTATTACCACCTATTTTCTGTGTTGTTCTTTTTGTTCATAAGCCATCAAGAGTAGTTACAGAGTCACTACACAGTAACTACATAGTGGCTTTTAAATGTGGATGAATAAATACAGATAAAATGTGGACGAATAACTGTCAGTACAGTTAGTCCCTGATTTATGACTAAAATTGAGTCCAAGATTTTTGTTGTTAAGTGAGACAAATTTTTAAGTGAGTTTTGCCCCATTTTATGACTTTTCTTGCCCCAGTTGTTAAGTGAATCACTGCAGTTGATAAGTCAGTAACCCGGTTATTAAGTGAATCTGGCTTCCCTATTGACCCCATCTATGACCCCAGGACACAGCAACTGGTCATAAATATGAACTAGTTGCCAAGCAGCTGAATTTTGATCACATCGTGGCGATGCCAGAAAGGTCATAACTATGAAAAACCGTCATAAATCACTTTTTTTCAGAGCTGTTGTAACTTTGAACATTCACTAAACAAACTAATTTAAGTCGAGGACTACCTGTACTAATTTTAATGGTTATAAATGTAGAAGGGCAAATTAAGATTGTACCTGTATTCTACAGAGCTTTGGCCCTAATAATGAAAGGATACAATTTATTCCCTAGACGAGATTACTAATTCACATAAAGTGCACATTTACACAAGGGGAACACGGGAATATCTTTACTTTTTAACTTTTTTTTAAAAAAAATACTAAAATGCACAATTTTAAAAGAATATGAAAAATAATATGAAAAATTTACAAACAGTAAAATACAATCTAATGGCCAGCGAATCTAAAATGTTATGACTAATATAATCTAGTACATCTATTAAAAATTTCAAAGCCATTTTCCTGCATTCTGTTAAGGCAAGAGGGAGGATTATTGCTGTTCCACAAATGTAGCACTGCTGTCCATTATTATTGTCCATTACTACCTTATTAATAATGTAACTGACATGTAATGAATGCAAAAGTATAAATTATCTTCCGTTCGTTTATTAGTGCTGAATTGTTTGTTTATATTTCAGTCCTGGTTGTAGGTACGGCTTCAGCTGGATTTGCGCTTGCACCCGTGCCGTTTGACTTAAGCTGCTTCCTATTGGTCACCCTTGGAACAGGCCTGTCATCGTGTGCAGCTAATTCCATTAATCAGGTCAGTGTTTTAGTAATAGCCTTTTCACATGTTTAGATCAGAAGCAACTTAAAATTTTTCATTTGTACTGTTGAGGTTTTACTATGGTGAATCAAAGGGTAATCATGTGGAAACGAATGTTTATGTGAGGAAAATAAAAATGTAAATTAAGTGGTATCAGGAACGCACAATAGAAAAGCAATGAATTGTATAAAGCTAAAGGTACAGTTAGATCTTCTCAGCAGTGTTCTCAAATCTATTACCTAATGTCTGAGTAAAGGATTTCCTTTCTGTCTTTTGATTGTTTGATGCACTGGTGCATTGATTTAAATTGGAGGAAACTCAGAAAATGTTGTACAACTCAGTTTTTTCTTGGAAAGTCAGATGCATTGAAGTTGATGAACTAAATCCAAATTTCTTAAGCTTTATAGTGCTTTACAGACATCACACACATATCTTTCTTTAGTTGCACTGGCATTTTAGTTGTAACAGTCTTTGGAATAGTATGGCATGGAGTATCCCATAGCCACCTAATCCAAACAGATAAAGGATACTTTGAAGCATTGCCCAAAGGTGCAATGCTTTTTTCAAAAAGCAACTGGACTTCGTTTTTCCTGAAAAAAAAAGTCCAGTTGCCTTTTGAAAAAAAAAACACTTTTGGGACAACCATGGCCTGCATGACTGAGAATCCCCATAGACATTTGAAGTATTGCCTGTCATTCCAGGAGGTATCGCTAATGAATCCAAACTTTCTTTTTTTTAGGTTTAAAAAACAGTTTGGGAATCTCTCCTCCCTACCCACTCCTGAAAAAGGAATAAAACTTTTGTCTGCATTCTACATGCTATTTCTTAATTTCAAATTTAGAGAGTTCAGCTTCATTGGAATGAATTTAAAGAGAATTGGAAAGAAATGATCAGTGTACAAAATAAACTCATTCATTAAAATGTATCACTAAATAACTTATTATCTTTACATAATGTATATGAATCTAAGTCTCTTGTAATTCTCCCTCCCAAGCCAAGAAAAGACTGTCAGAAGGCTTCTTTTCATTTTTAAGTAATTGTAGCTTAGAATTATGTCCAACCGTCAAACTATAATTAATTCAAATTATGGTCTATTCTAAATCAGCACACTGATTTTAATTAAACTATATTTAGTTTTAAGGTTAGTTGATATTAAGGTTTAACTGACTAAACGCTGGCTAATTGAAAAGGTACTTGAAAGAATAAGAATGCTTACAAAATCTGCAGACTCATCATGTAAAAATAGAGTACAGTTTATTGCTACATTCAATCTAAGCTACAATGTGTAGGTTGCTTTGAATTGTTGTCTTAATTGAGAACGTGTGTTTTTCAGACATGATAGCAGATTCTGAAAAGTAAAGTTCATATAATCATAAAACATAAGGATTGGAACATACCTTTGTGATCATCTAGGGCAAACTACTCTCCCAAATACCATGTCCAGACTGGACAGATTGGTGATCTGTAGCAGGAGTTTTCTTTTTTCCCTCCGAATGTGAACATTTTTGTTTCCTGGAATGCCTGATCATTTTTTTCTTAGTTCCCTGTGGGACCCCATAAATTCTCCTGGGGTCATCCTAGGGTTCCAAGGAATACAGTTTGGAAAAAACCTTATGTGTGACATATCTCCCCAATATTATAATTGTTTCCCTTTTTCTGTATTTAGGCACCTTCATGCCCAAATGTTTAGATATAACTTCATTTATATATAAAATGCCTTCTCTGCTTGATATAAGATTCAGTTTAAAGGCTTTTGGGTCAGACTTACAAAGTATCTTCCCAGTGTATTCTTCACAGCTCTCATGAAGTATATCTCATCCCTTGTCAGGCATCTGTCTTCATGGAAATTCATACCATGATTAAAGAATCCAAAGTATTTCCATAGTCAGTTGTTCACTTCCAGTATTCTTCCTTGTAGTGTTTTCAAAGCATGAATGACCTGGATCAATGGAAGGAGATTTTTCTTCCTGTTCAAACAGATTGTCCATTTCTGCCAGGCCTATGGAATATAATGCCATCATAAGAAAGGCAAAAGGAGTAATCTGTTCCATTTTCATTCAATTGCTTCTTTAAATATTATTAGCAAAGTATGCACCAGGCACATATAATTGGTTGATTGACTAATTCAGTCTATGATGCTATGATGATGACTCAGGTTTAGTTGGTCAACATCTGTTCAGTGCATTGATTAGACTTTTGATCTATGTTGCCTTTATCAATTTTAAAGTGGTGTTGATTCAATACATAGAGAAAAATTGTGGGAAAACTGACAATTACAACTGTAAATTGCAATTTGCTTCATTTAATTATAATGATGTATGAAAACAATTGTATGCAAGATTGATGTGCCATTCCTGGAGGTCTCTCTGTTTCAGTACCTATTTTTTAAAAAGTTAAATGTGTATACTTGCTTTTGTCCTTTTCATTTTGTAATCCTTCATTCATGTCCTATGTAAAAGCATGTTTTATCATCTAATAATAACTACTGTACACTTATTACAATATGTGTTTGACAACTGTTTACATTCCCCTAAGTAAGAGGTTTCTGTCACTTCCTCCTCTTTGGGGCAGAAACTTGAATCCATTCCTTTTCAGAGCTGAACAGTCCTCTTCCTCAATCTCTGAGGCTTTTGGCAGCAGGTCGTCATCTGGAGGACTAGAAATAATGTTAGCAAGAAGACTCTGGCATACTTTCTAAAGCGGCAGAAGAAAAGAGCTTTCCCTTGGGTCAATTCCTCCATCTTATCATCCCTTCCACTTAGCTTTCTTTCATCATCTGGGAGACTTCTTGGCTTTGTTTGTCTATACTAGACCTTTCAGTGCCCAATCCAAGATTTCTAATCTTCCATAGTAAATTTGAGGATGAACAGTTTGTCTTTAGCCTCTTCATGCTGTGTGCTAAGAAGACATTTAGGTTGCCCTATCCCCGTGATGGCGAACCTATGGCACATGTGCCACAGGTGGCACACAGAGTCCTCTCTGTGGGCACGTGAGCTGTCACCCCAGTTCAGTTCTGCTGCACATGCACGCGCGCCTCCCACCGGCCAGCTGGGCAGGGGGCATGCAGGGGGTGTGTGGATACGTGGGGGGGCACATGCGTGGGGGCTGCACATACATGCGTGGAGGGTGGGGGGCATGCGCACATGCACAGCATGTGGACGTGCACACATGCACAGGGCCCGCACATGCATTGCATTTTGGGGGTTCACTTTGAGTACTTGGTCTGGAAAAGGTTCGCCATCATGGCCCTACCCTTTATTCTTCATTAATTCTTGGTTATATTTTATGGAATGCTAAAATTAGTTATGTATAATGTGCATCTTAACTTACTAGGTTTCAGACAGTGAGCAATTTCATATTTGATGATACCAAGGTGTATGGTACATACGCGTAGATAAGACAAGTAAGCCAAAATTCATTATATGATCGTTTGAATTGACACACTAAAAAGTGTTGCATGGCTCATTGTTTGAGCAACCTTAATGAGCAAGAAATCCTATTAGACGTGTATGTATATATATATATATATATATATATATATATATATATATATATATATATATATAAAACTTATTAGGTATTCATAAGTTTTATGTTTTTTTATTTAGGATATGCATGTGTAATTGATTAGTGATAGTTGTAAGGATAAATAGGAAATTGCTTTTGGAGGTGGGACAAAAAGCTAATTATAGTATCCCTTTTCAGAAACAAATTGCATACATTATGCTATACACTGGTAATTATATTGTAAAGTGCATTAAATGTAACTTCTTCCTCCTAGAGAGACAGTTCCAATCTTTCTGAACAAGTAAATAATTTGGCATCTTATAGAAGCTAGAACAAAAGGCTTGTTGAATTATGAAATATATTAGCTCTAGAGCTTCCAAATTATGCCTCCCAGTTTTCTTTTATAAATCCTATCTCCCAAATAAATAAGAGAAGAAAATAAAATTCCACCTTCTCATCCCATTTCTCTTCCAGAAATATTTATTATTTTTTTCACAATATGAATCACATGTCCAACCTGGGTTTTTTAGTTAAATATCCATTTTAGACTTGTAAATCTGTTGTCCAATCTTTATGAAAACTGAACGTCAGGGTTATAGTAGTGTATTATCATATCTTTATGTGGAAAAATACATTATTAAAATTCAGCAACATTAATCTTTGTGTTATGCCACTCCAGTGGAGATAAAACCTGTCGTGTTTACAACAAAATCTATGGCTTTGAAATCTTAAAATAAGTCATATGAATTCCTCTCAGATTGGAATGGTTCAAAGTGGGGGAAGGTTGAAAAATGAAAGCAGGATGTTTAAAATGATTTGATTATAGTGGCTGAAATATAAACAGTTGTGGTTGGGTTTGATTGATAATATCTTAAATTTAAGGTAAAACTTAAAATGGATATGAAAGTAAATGTGGTCAGCTAGAAGATAAATAAAGCTAGAAGATAAACAAATAAAAAGGACTAAGATAGATTTTCCAGAATTTATACATAAGTATGTGGTAATTTGATGTTAAAACCTTTCCTTCCTTCCTTCCTTCCTTCCTTCCTTCCTTCCTTCCTTCCTTCCTTCCTTCCTTCCTTCTTTCCTCCCTCCCTCCCTCCCTCCCTCCCTCCCTCCCTCCCTCTCTCCCTCCCTCTTAAAAGCAAAGTACTGGATTTTTGGTGTATGTTAATTATATTTCCTACTCTAGCAGTATATCCATAGGCATAGAACCCTACTTTAAAAAATCAGTGTGATGTACATGGAATGTTTCATTGTCCAAAAATTATGGATAAAGCAAAAGAAACGACACAGTTAAATGGATCAATATGTCTTCTATTCCAAAACAATTTCCCTGGTATTTAATTCCAGTGAAATTGTTTCAGAACAGAAGATATATCAGATCCATTTAACTGTATTGTTTCTTTTGCTTTATCCATAGTTTCTATATTTTACAATTCAGAATACTTCTTTACCTCTAAAATTCTCTGTGGAAGTTATCATGGCATAAGCATTTGTCTTGCTGTATTTTTGAAACTGAAGAGGTGGGCAGAAACCATGCTGGCAGCCCTGCAGCAAGATCTTCCTTGTCTTAACTTCTAATTTTGGGTTGAAGCCTGTTGGGAAATTAAAATGCTTGGAGCATTTCAGCCAGTGCAAGATTTAAAATCTGTTATTCTGTTTACAACTGTTGCTGCTCTTGAGAGCCTCAACCAGGTAACAGTTAAACCAGCAAGTTTCCCATAGACAAAAAGCTTCCCTAGCTGTATTGCTTCCAATATGCAACATCTGTAGTAAGAGGTGAGGTATAATTTAAAAAATGTGGAGTGCTGCCTCAGTAATTTTACATTCAAAAGCCCTCCTCTATGAATATATGAATCTTATCAGGTGCTCCCTTTAAGACCTTATTCTAATATCCTCTCTCTCCCCCTATAAATCATTTATTTATTAAATTTATATGCGACCAATCTCACTGTCATTCTGCCTAGCTTACCACATGTAAAATAACATTATAACTTTATATAATGGGTGTCAAACTTGCGACCTGCGGGCCATGCCCACTCCGGTTTAACAAAGGGGGAAAAGTTGCGATATGTCACGTGATGATGACATGACAACGCAGGTTTGATACCCCTGTTATATAACATTAAAATAATAAATATAACTCTCAAATTAACAGAATTGGCCGAAGTTCGGGGCAATATACGATGGGTTGGAGGTGGGATCTTCTGTTTAATCCACTAACCACTTCTATGTTGGCATGCCCCCGGGCCAATCAGCAGAACCAAAAGTTTTAAAGCCCTTTCAGAAGGTGATGAGGATGGGGGCAGATCACCTCAAGCGATAAGATGTTCCAAAGTGCAAGAGCCATAGCATAAAAGGCTCTTCTCCTAAACCCCTTGACTCAGTGTGCCCTTACTACTGGGGCATGTGGAGAGGCCAATCTCATTGGGGTGAGATGGGAGTAAAAAACAAAGAGAAAAGATCAGTGATTAACAGAAATTCAGTTTTGTTTTACTTTATGGTGGCTGACTTTGGATGGGGAAGCTTTCTGATTTCATTTTTTAAAAATTTGTTCGGCATAAATTTTTATTTGCAAAAGATTCTTAGGTGCTTAATTTTAACAAGATCCAGTATTGATTTCTTTTCTCCTTTTTGATACATTTTATTGCTATTATTTTCCATACTTTCCTATTTTTAAAGAACTTCAGTTAATAAGCAAATACTTGTGGTTAATTCAAATATTGATGGTCAATTCTGTTTTCATTTTCTATTTAGTTAGCCTGGATATGTATAAAAATGTAACTTTACATATTGAAAGTGACACTTTTTTGTTGCATAATGGCATTTTTTTCCTTAGCTAAATTTTATTCTTAACTACAGGTGAGTACTTAAAAGGATTAACAGTAAATTAATCACTGTTGTTCTTGGATTCTCTTCCTGGATCAAGTCAGTCTTAGACTTTTCCAACTGAAGTACATAATGCCAAAAGGAAGCCATACTGCTGCTAGTGCTTTGTCACCCACCATATTATTTATTCCCCTAAATCAGTTAGAAAAATCAAAAGCAAGAAACCTAAAAAGTAAGCAACTTCCTGGTGATCCTTTTCAGATAGTATTGACTGGAGTATTGGAAAATATTTATTTATTTATTTATTTTTATTTATTATAATTTGTCAAAGAAAAACAGGAATTATATAAAAATATAATGACAGGGACAACAGGCATGTTAGTGTGCTTATGCACACCCCCTCTACAGACCTCTTAAGTATGAAGTGAGGTCCACGGAAGTGAATTTGTGACTAAAACTGCGAAAATTTATAGCTGAGACAACTGAATCAGGTAGAGCATTCCAGACTTTGACAACTCTATTATAAAAATCATATTTTTTACAGTCAAGTTTAGAATAATTTATATTGAGCTTAAAGTGGTTGTTCACGCACATATTATTGCAATTAAAACAGAAAAATATAGCCCAAATAACTGCCCATATTTCATAAATTGAGAGGGAGAAGATCAGCTTCTTGTCTTCTGGTTAGAACATGATGAGACTTTATTAAGCATTACAACCTGCATTTTGCTTTCTTGAAAAAGAAATTTTTGTATTCCCCAGGAGTAAAGGTGAAATTTGATCATGTGAGTATGTCTCAATTTAATCTGGATAAACCTTTCAAGTCGTGTAATACGTTGTGATCCTTGGATGAAATACTTTAATACTTTAAAAAAGAAATACTTTAAAAAAAACGGTATCTAGTAGCTAGTGATTTTTGAATGAATAGAGAATGGGGAGTCAATACGCGTGACTTCTGTGTATTTCATTTGAGATTAACACCTGATGCATCTCTGATTTTCTCTGAAGTTTCTTTTTGTTTTGGCTGAGCAGAGGGCCTGCAACAGGCAGCTCTTCCTTTCATCTTTCTCTGATGATCAAAAGATTCTCAAGTTGTGGTTATTAAAACCTGATGTTTAAGTTCTGGAGTACAAGACTGTCGGTGTAGGAGGCAGCCGATGATGTAATTTACAGTATGTAATAAATATCTGGGAAGTGCAATGCTGGAATCTATCTCTGTACTCAAAAAAGTTCTGATATATGTTGCTTTGATATTTAACTGCTTGGCAGGCTTCATTAGTGGTTACTTTGAGACTCATAACTTATGAGTCGTATAATTCATAACTAGAACTCCATAAGATCAAGTGAGCATGAAGAAATCTTCAATATTGAGGAAGAATGGCTCAACCATAAGCAGTAAAAATGACAAGCACTTAGAGACTCAACCTTCATAAGTACAATAAATTTTAAAATCAGAGATCATCTTTCTAAAGCATGAATTATTTGACCTGTGACTGAAACTTGATAAAGTATCTTCGTAGAATGTAATAAATTAGTGAGTGATGTTAGGAAGATATTTTGAGTTATAAGCATGCTATGAATACCCATGGAGCAAGCAGGTGATGATGGGGAGGCTTTTCTAATATTTCTAATAAATTAAATGGCTTTATAAACCAACAAAATAATAATTGTAATAAAGTAAAGAAGATATCTTTCTGATACTACTTTATTTACTTGTGTGATTTCAGACCACTAGAGTGGAGCAATGTTCAGGTTACTTGCTATCTCAAAATCTTGTACTATCTCATAAAGAAAAACTGTATTTTTTTCTTTAAAAAAAACAGTTTTCAACTTCGGTAAAGGTTCTGAGTATTTAATAATAGAGAGCTGAATGCCAAGAAAACAATTTGCTGTACAATTTCTGTGATGTACTCAATTCACTGGGAATGTTCCTAAGCTAAAATGAATTGTTTAAGCACTCATTTCATTTGTTTAAAAAAAACTTGCAAAAAAGTATAGATTTTTTTCAAACAAACTTAGATTTGTTTCCATTACAGAGTCTCTTCTAACAAATTCTAATAGATTTCTTTTTAAGAAAATGAAGGGAAGATGCATTCCATAAACAGGTGTTACATGAGAGAAGGAAGATGAGGCACAGAGACAAAGGGAGCATGCTTCTTAGATCCTGCTAAATAATATTGCTTTACAAGGCAACCTGGAGGTATCTGGTGAGATACTGGTGGTCAGAACTGCAGAGAAGTACAGAAAGAATAGAATAGAATAGAATAGAATAGAATAGAATAGAATAGAATAGAATAGAATAGAATAGAGTAGAATAGAGTAGAACAGAATAGAGTAGAATAGAGTAGAATAGAATTTTTTATTGGCCAAGTATGATTGGACACACAAGGAATTTGTCTTGGTGCATATGCTCTCAGTGTACATGAAAGAAAAGATACGTTCATCAAGAATCATAAGGTACAACACTTAATGATAGTCATAGGGTACAAATAAGCAATCAGGAAAAAATATCAATATAAATTGTAAGGATCCAAACAACAAAATTACAGTCATACAGTCATAAGTGGAAGGAGATGAGTGGTGGGAATGATGAGAAGATTAATAGTAGTGCATTATTTGGCTCTAGAACCTTAATTTAGATCTAGAAGCCCACTGGGAATATGTGAAGCAGTAGTACTAAATTAGGCATAACATGGTGCATCCAAAACTGCTCACACAACTGCATTCTAGACTAGTTGCAGTTTCTGAATGTTCTTTAAAGAAGGTCATGACAGAGTACATTACAATAGTCCAACTGGGAGGCAACTAAGGCATAGCGACTGTGAGCAGAATCTTGTGTTCCAAAAAAATGACACAGACTTACTGTACATAGCCATGTAAAATTACTGTGAGTTCAATTCTCACCAGGCTCAAGGTTGACTCAGCCTTCCATCCTTTCTAAGGTAGATAAAATGAGGACCCGGATTGTGGGGGCAATAAGCTGACTTTGTATAAAATATACAAAAGTATGAAGGCTATTGTTTAACGCATTGTAAGCCGCCCTGAGTCTCTGGAGAAGGGCGGCATATAAATCAAAAAAATAAAAATAATAAAATAAATAAAAATGAATTAGTGCAAAGGGCCTACTCTCCATTCTTGCCATTTGCTCTTGAGCAGAGCTGCAAATCCAGAAGGATCTCCCTTAAAACCCACACCATTCAGTCTTGCTAAAGTTGAATTGAAGCCTGTTCTTCCCCATCCAGACCTTTATAGCTTCCAGACATTGGGAAAAAGTGATGGTATCACTTGGATAATGAAGGGCAGAATATAGACGAGTGCATTAGTATGTGAAGGCATTTAAGCCTGAGCCAATAAAGGACCCTATTCAGCAGCTTCATGTAGATGTTAAATAAGAGTGAGGAGGAAATGGAACCTTGAAGGAGATCCCAGAGTGCAGAGATCTGAAACTAGTTCTCTTCACCACCATAACCTTGACTAGTGCTAGCTTGGCAGAGGAGGAAGATCCAATCCAAAACAGATTCACCAACTCATTAAGGCAGTCCAGAAGGATACCATAATCAATAATACTGAAAACTGCTGAGAGGTCAAGGATACATGCAGAGTCTCCATCCTGAGACTGCCAGAGATCATTCACATGCATCATCAGTGCCATTTTGGTATTCTAGCCTGGCCTTGAACTTGATTGAAAAGGACCTGGATAATCTGCTTTCTCTTCGCAACTGCATGTATACTACGCTACTTAACAATTTTTCCCTAAAAGGAAAGTTTGGAAATCAAATGAAAACTGTTCAGTTCAGTAAGATTCAGCAATGGCTGAATTAGGTGGATCCAGCTATAAGTCATCTTCCAGGAGGGCTTAGCCAACCAGGTTGGACAGGGATCTAATATACTTAAAGCCCCAAGAACCTTATCGCCTTTATGAGGACAAATCAACTCAGATTCCTCCCAAATAATAGAATAAGACTGTGTCAAGCACCAGGATGGATCAATTAGTTCATTCCTCCTTTCATAGCAGGGATCACAATTTGTTTGGAATAAGGGATTAACAAAAATCCCCACCCCACTCCCATGTCAGAATATGTTATCACTGTCCTAATACAAAACCCAGATTTACTATGTGGCCTTTGCAGAGGTCAGGACATCAATAGTCCATGATGGATATGGGACTCAAAAGTAGCTTGTGATCAAAGACCCAGGGAAGGCAAATTGAAGATCCCCAGAAACAAGTCTGGGAATTTTACTGTCATCGCATTTACAATGGCAAGCTTCTTAGGAAAATAGCTATGCAGCAGGAAGTGGTCTGACAATTCACCACAGCCAACTCGCTATGGCCAACTCTCCACAGCCAACTCTCCACAGAACAACTAGCCATGGCCAACTCACTTCAGGACAACTCACCGTGGGACAAGAGTTACACTAAAATCAAAGAAATGGTGAAATAGAATCATTAAAGAAAGGATGGAAAAAGAAGGACAAAATGAAACATAAATGACAAAAATTAAAATATTTTAAATAATTGAATTGTTCAATTGTTCCTTGGTGAGTTGTCCTTCAGTGAATTGGCGGTGGTGAGTTGGCCATGTTGAGTTGTTCCATTCCAAGCAGGGAGGATCGCAATAGCAGTAGCACTTAGACTTACATACTGCTTCACAGTACTTTACAGCCCTCTCTAAGCGCTTTACAGAGCCATCTTATTGCTCCCAACAATCTGGGCCCTCATTTTACCCACCTCGGAAGGATGAAAACCTGAGTCAACCTTGAGGTGTTCAGAATCGAACTCCTAGAGTGAGCAGTGAGTTAGCCTGCAGTACTGCATTCTAACCACTGCGCCATCATGGCTCAGTATGAAAGCAGTAATCTTATCTGTTCCTTCAGGCCAACTTCATAAAAAAGACTTTCACATCAGACTATCTGTAGTGTACCATTTCTGCCCCATAATCACAGTTGGTGTTATGCAAAAAAAGTTGGGCACATCTGTCAGACTGGATCTCACCCCATACCCAGCCAAGTTTCAGTAATTCATATCTGGTTGGCCCACTGATTCACAATTATATGAATGAGGCAAACCGTATTACAGATTGATTTTAAATTAAGCAGCAACTGCCAGAGATTGCACATTGACTCTTTGGTTTAGTAGTTTGTGCATGTATGTGTGTATGAATTGCATTCTATATTAGTTCTACCAATATAAAATGCAATCTATATTCTCTCCAGATGTTTTTTAGTGGCTGTGGCAACTGCAGTGTGCTGTCATTTAACTAACCTTTTTAAAGTGGAGAGAGGGAAACAATTTACCTTTATGATGGATCTTCAGGAAAACTTCAGTTGCATTGCTCCTTTTTAGATGCACTCCAGATTTTTCCTGTAAACTCTGATGGTTAGAAGAACAAAGACGTATTAAAGAGCAACAGTGATGAAATGTAGAGATAACATGAGACAAAGGGAATTTAGTAGTTAATATCATTAATCTGTCTGTGTAATCTACAGTGGCCTTGCATTTCAAAATATACTAGTCTCTTAAAACACAAGAATTATTAGGTTTCATTCCGTCGGCTGTATCTTAATAACTGCTTCAACTGTTTTAAATTAAGATACGTTGCATGGCACAAACATTAAAATTTAACATTAAATGTATGAAAAATTGCTTACTTTGCTTACTTACTTTCATGAAATGTAGCTAAGAAAAAATATTTCTGTACATCAGCTTCTTTATTATAATATATAAAATATATTTTGTCAGACACCTAGCAACCAATTCAACCCTGTTTTCCCTTCTATGGCAACCCAATTCAGTCGTCTTTTGCCCTCTAAAACTGATCTCTTTATTTAAATTCTTTATTTTCAAAACTTTAGCAGGTGTGTGTGTGTGTGTGTGTATTCTGGTAATCTTTTACAAGGTACATTAGCAGTTCAGAAAGAAAGTTTATTACATAGTGCAGGAGACAAAACAGTTTCTTGGAAGTGCTCCCTTTTGCAAAAATATTTGAGAAATACTTTTGGCAAGCTGACGGAGCTAATAACTGGGGGGGAAGTTAAACACAAATTTAGCATCTGCCCTCTTTAACTTGTCACTTTGTGACAGGTACAGCCTGATCCTCTGGATGTTTGCATCCTAAATTCTACAAAATTTTAGACCGTTAAAGTGTGATAGAAAGAGAGCAGCCTGGTTAATCTTGGCTGTCTCCTCTCTGACATTGAAGTTTTTCTCATTGTAAGCAATTTAAGTTTCTTTATGGGTAAGACCATAAAGTTCCCAGTAGTAGTACATGTCTCAAAAGTATTTCCTATGGAGTATTTCATTTTCATGAATGTCATTAGAATTTCTGATGAAGGGTTTGCTGGCCTTGATCCTTCAGTGAACATTTTCATTGACAGTAGATGTTAAGTTTCACAATAAACACATAATACAGTGTAAATAAGACTAAGATCGTTGGAATAAGATTGATGGTTGTAATTGCTATTGCTTCTGCTAAATTACCTAATATTTATGTGCATGCTCTAGAAAAGGTTAGAATCAGATTTGTGTGTGGTTTTCTCCATGTATAAACAGTAGTGCAGGACAAATTGTTCAATTGAGTACTTTGCAATGCAAGCAAAGAGCTCCTTCCAGTCACCACTTTTCTCTGAGATGTTAAAAACCCTTTCCTGTTTTTTTTTTTTTTTTTAATCATGTATGTCTGTGACCAGATTAGGAACAGATCATCATGGAGCAAATCTATGGGGCTGCTAAGACTGGACATTGACTTGATGCCACATAATCAATCAATGTCTATCACCAGAAGGCATTTCTCCTGGGATTTATGTTGTAGTGAAGCACATATGCTCAAAAGACTGAGAAAAGGCCTCCAGGTGTCTCCTCTGAATTGTTAGTAAACCCCTAATAAACAGAGGACAAGAGAAATGTATACAATTTAGTGTTTAGTGTTTCACGCATTTTGTCCTCTTTCTTCCCTTACCTCTTTAATTATTTTCTTGTCTGCTCCAGGACCATGAAATTGCTACTATCTTGGTTGCCTGAAAATTGTGCATGTAGATGGATAATACATGGATCCTTCAGTCTTTATGTTTACTTACTGCCATTTTAATCTTGCCATATTTGCTGAGCCCTTAATATTAGATTCAGCAAAGTTTTTTTGATTGCTTCATGTGATTATTGTGATATGAGAGGTCCTTGGTGTTCTCTTGCTTGTTTCCTTGCAGATGTTTCATTACCCAAACTAGGTAACATCATCAGTACTAGTACTGGCACTGACGATGTTACCTAGTTTGGATAATGAAATGTCTGCAAGAAAACACGCAAACTCAGAGAGCACCAAGGACCCCGCATATCAACTCTGAGCTAGAAATATTCTTATTATTGTGATAATTTACCTACAGTCTTTCCCTTTTCTACTTTTACTCTGTTGACCCAGATTCCCAGTACTGTAGTCAGACTTGTTTTAAATTTTCCCCTTTTCTTTTGTATTTCTGTGCACTACATATTCCTGTACTGGCTAATAATTGGAGCTAAGTGCCATTATAAACTTTAATTCTGACTTTTTTGGCACTACAGTGTTGTACTCTCTTCTCTATATTATTAACTGGTACAGCCAATAAAGGCTATTTGTTCTTGGCACTTTTCGCTATTCCCAGGGGTAGGCTTCAAAAATTTTAGCAAGGGGTTTTCTGCCTGGTTGCGGGCGTGGCCATGATGGGTGTGGCCTATTCGGCCTCCTGCACGATGGTGGGAGGGCGTTTTGCCCTCCCCGGGCTCTGGAGACTTTCCTCGAGCCTCTGGGAAGGCGAAAACGGCCTTCCCAGGCTCTGGAAGCCCTCTGGAGGCCAGAAACAGGTCCTTATTTTGCCCTCCCTGAGCCTCCGCGCACGCCCTGCACTTACCTGCATCCAAAATAGGCCACGTGGGGACTCCTGGGAGGCATGGGGTGGGGTGGGTGGGGCCAGCCAGGAGTGGGATTTGGGGGTTCTCAGAACTGCACAGAATGTTAGCTAGAGGTTCTTCCGAACCCCTGCGAACCCCCAGCAGCCCACCCCTGGCTATTCCTGTTATTCTGACAGCAAACTCAAATTTAAAGTCAAAGTCCCAGAGCTTTGAAATTCACTCTCCAATCAATGAATGATGGATGACTTTTTAGTGTTTAAATCAAACTGTAAGCATGCTGTAAGTCCTATCTGCTAAAGAATTCCATCTGATGTAACCTAGGATATGAGCCATTTCTGCCACAGCACCCATCTTTTGGAACATCATCAGCTCTGAGGTGAGGTTAACACCAATTCCTATAGCCTTCCAGAATGCTCTTAAAATATGTTTTTTCTTCAGAATTGGGTATATCCTGACAGCAGGGAGCTCCTTTGGTGGTTGCATCATAAACGTCCTGATTGTGACCCTCTCACAAGTTAATTGTTTTGAAATTGGTTTTATAATACAGCTAGTCCTCAACTTACAACTGTAATTGGGCCCAACATTTCCATCATATGTCATGATGGTCATAAATCAAGACATGCATATGAGTAACCAGATTTTACAATATATTTTGTATATATCATTTAAGTCACTAACCACTTTGCTATGTTGTTTAAAATCCCTTTATCCACAATTGGCGCCTTTGCTGGAAACGGGAAGTAAACTGTTCACTGATTTCCAGCAAAAAAAACCCATCATAAATTATGGTCATGTGACCAAGGAGTGCTGCAAACAGCCATAAACAGCTGGAGTGGGTGGGACACTCCAGTCTCAATGGTTCCTCAAGTAACCTGGGCATACTATTCAGGGCTTTAAAGGTAATAACCACACCTTGAATTTCACCCGGAAGCCAATTGGCAGCCAGCGCAGCTTGGGCGGAAATGATGTAATATGGGTCACCCTAGGGACCACAAGAAGTCACTCTGCACCAGTTGAAGCTTCCAAATGCTCTTTTAGGGCACATAAGATGAAGTTGTGCAAAGGCTCTCCTAGCTGCGACTGCCACCTGCTCTTAGAGCAGGAGTTGCGAGTCCAAGAGAACCCCCAAGTTACAGACGGGGTTTGTCTGGGGAAGTACAACCTCCTCTAGAACTAAGTTGGTGAAACTCTCAGGTCTTGAAGTTCTATGCACCCAAAGCCATTCGGTCTTGCCAGGGTTCAGCCAAAACCTGTTGTCCACCATTTAGGCCCTCACAGCCTCCACAGCCTTTTTAAAATTATCAATTATCTACTTCAAACTTTAGAAGTTATAGGCTAAATAGTTGGTTCTGAATTGCCTAACTTTTATTCTTAAAAGCATTTCCTAATATTATTACAAGTCACAAATGCTTATTTACAGTTCCTTGGTATGTGTCAGAAATGGGGTTCTGTTTTCCAAAATGTTATAATCTCAAAAAATAAAACACAGCACATTGCAGCTCTTTTCTTAAATTACTTTAATCTTACCAACTTCAAAGACAATAAAAACTCCAGTCTACATTTATCTATTTTCATGTGAAAATTAGTAGATATTATATATTTCCATGGGAATTTCTTTGGTTTAATAGTTTCATTTCTAGACAACTGTCTGAAGTCAGTTTTCTTTTTACAGTTGTCAAACAGCTGTCAAATTAAGCTATTTTACTCCAATGTTCATTTACATCTTGTGCCATTCTTAGACTGTCTGCTTCGTATCTTAATAGAACTAATGATTGAACTTCAAAACTCAGTCATCCTTCCCCACAGACAGTCACACCCTCTTGTTCTTTAAGTGGTTAGGAAATAGCTGTGTTTTTTCCAAACTTATTAAGGGTTAGTGGTTTTAGAATGGAATGCTGTCTCCTTAACAGAAAATAAAAAATGTAGCAGGCTGTAACTGTAATTTAATTTTGTAATATTTCACTCGAGAGCTTTTAAAAAGTCTCTAAAATTCTAGTTATTAGGCTGCCAGAGAGAAAGGGAGGAGAAATTAACATCTAGGAAATTCCCAACATCTCTTGGGTTTGCACAATGGTTTTGTGATATTTGCTTTTTAGTCTTTTAGTAATTTTGTATCCTTTAATAAAACAGATAAGTTGGAATTAAGCAGTATCTGCCTAACAGGGTATTATTTATTTTTGAAAATATCAAAGGGTTTATTTTTAATGAGGGAATATAGACATAAGTGAAATCCAGTTTTGTAGCATTTTTCTTGGTGTAAATTTTCATACGCAGGTGACATATTCTGGATCTTTTTTGAAGCAGCAACATGATCAAAGGAATACATTTCTACATGCCATAGATGTCTTGCTACAAAGTAAAGTAGCCTAAGGTTACTATCTACTTTATAAGCATTCCTTAAAGACAGGTTGGACTTTGGGGTTAAATGAGTATTTTAGAGTTCAGTACATTTTCTGCATTAAGATTTAATAGAAATGCATTTGCAAATATTTCTGTTCAGTATTGAACTGAGTCCTTTTGAAAAAGTAACCTTCAGTCATAGCCACCATGAATAATTTGATATGGAAATATAATTTGATTATTTATTTATTTATTTATTTCCTGCTTTATTTTATTTATAAATAAGTTGGTAACCATACCAGTATTCCTTCATCCTCCTATTTTCTCCACAACAACTGTCTGAGGTGGATTGGGCTGAGAAAAGGCTGAGGGAATTGTGGGGACTGGCCCAAAGTTAGCCGGCTTCCATGTCTAAGGCAGGAATACAACACACAGCTGTAATTACGAATCTTTATGAATAAAAGCTACTTCTTGAAAATACAGTATGCACGCTCTTTCTCTCTTTTTCTTTTGAAAGCTTATTGATGATTGTTCGTAAATATTTAAATATTCTGCGTTTTCTCTGGTTAAGGAAAAAAATACAGTTGCTAAGTTATATTCTTTCTTGGACAGTGATTGGTCTTTTTCATATGTGGATTCAACTGAATTACAGTAAAATGCAAGGCAAGGTGAAATTGTATGCTAGCTAGGGGAGCAGATAAAACCAACTGAAAATTAATTGCAGCTGTGAAAGTTATTGATAATAGCATGCTTATTTTTTAGCAGTCATTTGGTAAACCACATTATTCATTACCAGATATGTCATGCTGTATCTTCAAGGTAAATCATCTGTTTGACTCTTAAGTCATATATTTTATCCATTAAAAATGGTTACATTAAGGCGTTTTCCAAGTGGTATACCAATTTGTGTTAGTCAGAGAAATAGAAGTGTGTTGTCTTTTTAACTGGGCTAAACAGTGAATGTTGTATTGAATAACAGCTGCTAAAGTGTTAGCAATAGTTACTTTTACTAACTCTTTTCTGGACTGATTTAAATTTCCATCTCTAATATACTTACACAAACATCTCCCTAACATTGTGCATAATACTGTATCAGCATCAACTTTTCTTTTCTATCACCAGGCAAAAAGCAAAAAATTAAATTCTAAGTACAAAGAAATATATATAATGTGGATTGCTCATGTAATCCGGCTGTTTTGGTTAACTATCGTCCAGTCTCCAACCTTCGTTTTATTGCGAAAGTTGTTGAGAGTGTGGTGACGCAGCAGCTTCCCCAGTACCTGGATGAACTGTCTATTTAGACCCGCTCCAGTCCGGTTTCAGGCCTGGATACAGCACGGAAACGGCATTGGTCGCGTCGGTGGATGATCTCTGGAGGGCTCGGGGTAGGGCTTATTCCTCTATCCTGGTCCTGTTAGATCTCTCAGCGGCTTTTGATACCATTGACCATGGTAACATGTTGCGCCGGTTGGGGGTGGGGGGCACCGTTTTGCAATGGTTCTCCTCCTATCTCTCCGACCGGTAGCAATCTGTGTTGACGGGGGCAACGGTCGACCCCGAGGTGCCTTGTTTGTGGGGTGCCACAAGGGTTGGCCCTCTCGCCCCTCCTGTTCAACATTTATGTGAAGCCGCTGGGTGAGATCATCCGTGGTTTTGGGGTGGAGTTCCATCAATACGCTGATGACACTCAGCTGTACATCTCCACCCCAGACCATCCCAACAATGCCTTGGAAGTGATGTCCCAGTGCCTGGAGGCCGTGCGGGTCTGGATGGGGAGAAACAGGATTCGACTCAACCCTTCCAAGACTGAGTGGCTGTGGCTGCCGGCATCCCGGTATAGCCAGCTGGTGCCATCGCTGGTTATTGGGGGCGAATCACTGGCCCCCACGGAAAGGGCCCGCAACTTGGGCGTCCTGGACGCATGGCTGTCTTTAGAAGAGCATACGATGGCCGTGGCCAGGGGGGCTTTCTATCAGGTTCGCCTGATATGCCAGTTGCGCCCCTTTCTACATCGGGACTCCTTACGCATGGTCACTCAAGCACTCGTCACTTCTCGTCTGGACTATTGTAACGCTCTCTACATGGGGCTCCCTTTGGGGTGCACCCATAGGCTCCAACTGGTGCAAAATGCGGCCGCGTGGGGGATTATGTGAGCGATGGGGCGCTCCCACGTGACACCTCTCCTGCGCGAGCTGCATTGGCTTCCGGTGGACTTCTGGGTTCACTTCAAGGTGTTGGTGATCACCTTTAAAGCGCTCCATGGCTTAGGGCCGGGGTACTTACGGGACCGCCTTCTGCCATCAATTGCCTCCCACCGGCCAGTTCGTTCCCACAGAGAGGGCCTCCTCAGGGTGCCGTCAGCCAGACAATGTCGGCTGGCGACCCCCAGGGGGAGAGCCTTCTCTGTGGTGGCACCTACCCTCTGGAATGATCTACCCCCAGAGATACGAGTGATTCCAGACCTCCGGACTTTTCGTCGGGCCCTAAAAACTTACTTTTTTCAGTTAGCTGGGCTGGCCTGATTCCATGTTGGTTTTAAAGTTTGATACTGATTTTTAATTGAAATGTTTTAAATTATGGGCCAAATTTCATTTAATTATTTTTAAAATTATTTTAACTTTTGTGTACAAATGTTTTTATTTTGGCTGTTCACCACCCTGAGTCCGAAAGGAGAAGGGCAGTATACAAATCTAATAAAAGATAAAGAAAAAGAAAGATGTAAGTAATTTTTATGTATAATATTTAATAGTAAAAGTTACTATACTAGGCTAGTTTTTGTAAACTTTAGCATACATTTATTCACAAACTTAGTGTTTGGATAATCTTTTGCTGTTGTTGTTTTGTTTTCATGGATTTCATGGCTAAATGTGCAGGTTTTTGTTTTTCCCTGCTAAATTCCCTTGAGTGTTAGAAGAATATCTTGTTTACTTAAAAATGAAATTAAAGGAAGGGAAATATTTGGCAATCATGAAAAAAATAGAAGTAGAGCAGTGTACTCTATAATTAAGGATAATGATCTACAAAGAGTAAACTGAAAGACTGTACTGGAAATTCTTTCTGCTAGTTCAATAGCATTTAACAAATTGGGAAAGGCAATCTCTTAGGTATCCTTGATTTTACATTTTGATCTGTACTTTGTTTATGGTAGAGGAGGAAACAAAGGAGTACTTTGTTTATGCTTTTGAACCATTGGAACCTTCTAATATTGATGAATTGGAACAGATAAAAACAAAAAGAATAAAGAATAATTCATTTATTCTGAAACAGGACTAATACATGAAGTCCAGTATTACTTCTGAATACCAGAGTCACTCTATACTGGATCTGAGTTGTCATTTAAGGAGAAGAGAATGAAACTTCAGGTAAACTACTATATAATTAAAAACAACAAACCTTTTCCTTCTGAGTTATATAGATAGCATCTGGCTAGCAATATATACTTTTACAGGTTTCTGTTGATTGAGGAAAGATTTGAATAAAATTGTGAAACCTTATGATTTTTTTTCCAACTTGGTACCTAGTAAATCTAATATACATTCAAACATTTATTTGTACACTATCCCCTTTTTACCTCTTAATGCTTTCTCAACCAAGTATTTTCCTGAGCATGAACAATTACTATGCACATGCTGGAAAAAATGGCTCCCACGTAAAACTGTTTCATCTGTATTGTTACTATTATGCTATTGCTTGCATAAAGCAAGTCATAGCGTAGCAATAAAATATCTGAATATATACACAATACAAGCCACAGTTAAATGTTAACATTAACCAATATACCTGTTCTGTTTACCCACTAGAAATGTAACTATACCAAACAGAGTTTGAATTATATCAAAAAACAAAGCAAAGCCCAGTGATGATGTCAATCAATTTCTTTTTTTGTATGGAATTTTACAAATTGTCTGAATTCCTTAGCAATTATATATTTTTGCTGTCATTTTGTCAATCATTCAATTCCAGACCCTTTATACATCGGTCCCCAATCTTTGTAGTTTGGCAGTCTAGCCCGGGGGGGGAGGGGATCTGGATTATGTGAGTGGCGAACTGGCATGCACATGCGCAGCTCGACTTGCACAAGCAGTGGGTCGATGCATGCAAGTGCTGGACCGGGCTGAATTAGCCAACTACCGTCCGGTCTCCAACCTTCGTTTTCTGGCGAAGGTTGTTGAGAGTGTGGTGGCACAACAGCTTCCCCGACATCTGGATGAAGCTATCTATCTGGACCCGTGCCAGTCGGGCTTCAGGCAGGGGTACAGCACAGAAACAGCATTGGTCGCGTTGGTGGATGATCTCTGGAGGGCTCGGGACAGGGGTTGCTCCTCTGTCCTAGTCCTATTAGATCTCTCAGCGGCTTTTGATACCATCGACCATGGTATCATGCTGCAGCGGTTGAGGGGGTTAGGAATAGGGGGCACCGTTTCACAGTGGTTCTCCTCCTTCCTCTCCGACCGCTCGCAGTTTGTGTTGGCAGGGTGGCAGAGATCGACCTCGAGGCACCTCGCATGGGGAGTGCCGCAAGGGTCGGTCCTGTCGCCCCTTCTGTTCAACATTTATGTGAAGCCGCTGGGTGAGATCATCCGTGGTTTTGGGGTGAAGTGTCATCTGTACGCTGATGATACTCAGCTGTACATCTCCACCCCAGACCACCCCAACGATGCCCTTGATGTGATGTCTCGCTGCCTGGAGGCCGTGCGAGTCTGGATGGGGAGGAACAGGCTCAGACTCAATCCCTCCAAGACTGAGTGGCTGTGGCTTCCGGCGTCCTGATATAGTCAGCAGCTGCCATCACTGACTATTGGGGGTGAATCTTTGCCCCCCACAGAGAGACTCGCAATCTGGGTGTCCTCCTGGATGCACGGCTGTCTTTAGAAGAGCATATGACGGCCGTGGCCAGGGGGGCCTTTTATCAGGTTCACCTGATTCGCCAGTTGAAGCCCTTTCTGAACCGGGATGCCTTGCGCACGGTCACTCACGCCCTTGTCACCTCCCAGCTGGACTATTGTAATGCTCTCTACATGGGGCTCCCCTTGAAGAGCACTCGGAGGCTCCAACTGGTCCAGAATGCGGCCGTGCGGGTGGTTATGGGCGAAACTCGTTGTGCCCATGTGACACCCCTCCTGCGCGAGCTGCACTGGCTCCCAGTGGTCTTCCGGGTGCGATTCAAGGTGCTGGTTACCACCTTTAAAGCGCTCCATGGCATAGGACCCAGGTACCTTCGAGACCGACTTCTGCCACCAATAGCCTCCCAACGGCCAGTTTGCTCCCACAGAGAGGGTCTCCTCAGGGTGCCATCGGCCAAGTTATGTCGGCTGGCGACAGCCAGGGGGAAGGCCTTCTCTGTGGGAGCCGCAGCCCTGTGGAATGAATTGCCCCCGGAAATACGTGAGATCCCCGACCTCCGGGTATTTCATTGAAGACCCTGTTGTTCCGCCAGGCCGGGCTATCGACATGATAATTTTAAATTGGGGTATTTTAAATTTCTGGGGTTTTAAATGGAGCCATATTTATTTAATAATTTTAAATTTTAAATTGATGTTTTTCTTGTGTTTTTAAATAGGCTGTACACCGCCCTGAGTCCTTCGGGAGAAGGGCAGTATAGAAATAAAATAATAATAATAATAATAATAATAATAATAATAATAATAATAATAATAATAATAATAATAAGTCTGCTGGCCCGCTGTTCGCGTAAATTGAATTGCCCACACATGTGCACTCTGGCCAGCCACTCGTGCAACCCAATTCTGAATAGGCCATGGCCCAGTAGTAGGCCGTGGCCCAGAGATTGGAGACCCCTGCTTTATATTAAGAAAAGTTTCTACTTTAATATAATTTGTACTTTAATATAGATTACAACTATAGTACATATAGTTCAGTTTGCAGAATCAACGTTATTCTTTTGCTGGTCCTGTGATTTCACCACTGGAATCTGATGCAAAAGGGATATCTAGAATTTAAGAATCCTAAATGTAAGCATTCATTATGAATACTAGCAAAGAATGGCAGTTGTTCTACTAAAAATGCACTCTTATTATTTTAGTTTTTCTTCATTTACAGCAGTATCATTTGGAGCAGAACTGAGTTATTTGCTGCTTCTTCTAAACAGTCCTTTATTTGTCACCATTTATCTATGTACCACTACAATCCTTATAGATTGTAGATAGGATACAGGTAATAATAATAACAGTTTGAATAACAGTAACCAATAATACAGTTAGTTTACTCATTAAAACTAATACAATAGACATAGTTACCAATGGATCCATAGTTAGTCCCTGAAGGCTTTCTGGGACAGCCAGGGTTTTTTTTTTTTTGTTTTGTTTTTATGTTTTATAAATTTTTATTTTAGAATATACATCAATATCAATACATGAACAGTGAGGGATCTGGGTATCATTCATTTGGATACAAGTAATAATAGTAATATTAATATTTGTTACTTTAATCATATTTATGTAATTGTAGTTATACATATTTATGTTAAAATATAGGCGTTCATTATTTAGTTGTTCAGTATTTTAGAACTCCATTCTAATAACAATAACAATATCATTAAAACATACATAGTGACACCATCTTTCAACATCTAATCTTTACATCAAGCTGCTGCTTTTAGTATATTTTATAGAAATATGCATAATAATATTTCCCCATTTCTTGTTTCTGCTTCTGTTCTACCTTCTAATAGAGCCAATCTTGTTTTATAAAGCATTTCTTCTATCCATCATGTCTTGCCTGTTTAAGTATTTCAATTCTTATTCATTTTTTAACTTGCCTGCCAAACTCCTCCCTTGGGTCTTTATCACTATCTACTTCTTTTCTGCCTAATCTAAATATTCCTTCCATCTCTACTATCTTTTGCTGTCAAGCCTCCAGAGGATCTGTCCCTATTTTCTTTTCAAGAGTATCTTTCTGTTTATCCAATACCATTTTTTGGTCTTTTATTATATATTTTCCCTGAATTATTTCATAAGTCTTTATTGCCTTCTCCTTCTTATCTTCTTATTTTATTTGTTGATTTATCTTTCCTATCTTTTCCCCTGGTCTTTCCATTATCTCCTCTATTTCCTGGGCTTTTTGATCATCGTTCATTATCCCTTGTTGAACATTTTCTAACTTCCCATCTATGTTATTCATTAGATTCTTTATTTCCCTGTGATTCCCTATCATCATATCATGAATGCTTTGGAACATCTACACCATGTCTTTATGCAACCCACTTATATCCCCCTGATGGAACATCTTTATTTATTTTGATAGTCCAAATATTGCTCAGTAGTCTATCACAGCCCCAATCTCAATTATCGGTAAGCTCAGAAAGTTGATCTGGAAACTGTTTGCTCAATCCTGACATTGCTCCTCAGAGAATACAGTAATTATAATACTTCATGTCCCACAATTAGTCAATTAGTTCTATTTGGGTCGTTCAAGAATATTTCCAAATGTCTCTTTAAATCCACTCTCTTAGTTCAATCATAACTCTTGGTATTTGAGAGCCACTTTGTTTAAATGTCTTCCATGTTCTCACTATTGGAGCTCCAGTAGTCATGAGATGGATAAGTATAAAGCAGTAGATAGCACAGCAGTTTTCCAGGTGTTATTTATTTCCCCTTTCTCCTCTGTCTTATCAGTATTTTTCTCAGGGTTGTAGGAGTATAATGTCTATTCCATTCACCAGTTTATTCAATTTATTCAATATTTATTCAAACTGTCAGATTTTGTGCAACCTTGAAAGTTAAACTGAAAGCGCCACCTACTGATGAATGGAATAGACATTATACTTCTACAACCCTGTGAAAAATACTGATATTTATTCAAACTGATAATCAGAATTCAAACAAGTACTTCCAGCATTTTAAAATGCCTTATTGCCAATAAGAATTAGAAATCCAATCTTTCTATGTTCTTAAAAGTTTTGCGCCCTCCTCTTAGAATATTTTCTTTTGGGTCAGTGATTTTTCTCTGTCTAATATTCGCTGCTTAAACAAACTTTTCAAAGAGACTCTTTTCCAGGATTTACTTTCTTTAGGTGAGTTCTAGGTAAAAGAAATAATCTCACCCAGTTCCAGTCACTGTTTATCCACACCGCTCCAGCACATTTTTGTGTCTTCAGCTGCCCCAGCTTCAGTTGCCTACCCATAATGGCTTCGTCTCCTCTTCGTCGGATGAAAGGGAATTAGCCCTGGGTCAAGCAGGAGAGATGCCGCTCTCCGCGACCTGCAGGGCACCCCTCCACTCTTTGTCACCCCTAAAGGGTGACTTTATTCCCTTATGGGACCCTCCAATGAAGGAATTTGGCTTGAGTTCGCAGAGCCCCTGCTCTTCGCGTCCGACAGCGCCATTACGTCAACCAGAAGTCCTGGGACAGCCAGATTTTTAACAACCTCGAAAAGGCTATGGTTCCTTGGTTTCTTGGTCCAAATCCTTGGTTTTGGGAGCAGACAGTTCTAAAAGCAGAAGACTGCTATAAAGAACAATTTCTTTTGGGCCCACTCCCACTGCACCTCCTGCTAAATGGGCACCATTAATAGGTGATCTTTAGTTGTCTTGATTAGGTGGCAGAATCTCTCAGGAGAAGGCAATCTCTACAGAGTTTTAAAGTTAATAACCAGTGCCTTAAATTGCACTTGAAAACATGCTGATAGCCAGTGCAGCTTCCAAAGCAGTGGTATGATGTGGTAGAAACAAGTGGGCTTTCTTCTACCTAAAATTTTGAGTTTCGTAAAATATCCCATGTTGTCAAATTATAACAAATGATTGCACTTAGTTGATCCTGTTTCAGGTAAGCTCACAAGTGGCTGAAGATGAACTAAGAGTCTTCTAGCTGCAGCTTTCACCTACTTATTGAACTATAAATTCAAGATAATCTCCACATTGCAGGTTAAAGATGGTACTGTCCTGGAATCAGTAGACCTCTGAATTTATATTAATTCTATTTTGCTTGGATTGAGTTCTAGCATGTTTTGCCCCATCCAGATCAGAGCACTGGACCGGGGCTTCTACTGCATTAACCACTGGTCCTGGGAGGGTGATGTATAGGTGGGTACCATTAGGATTTTGATGACAACTCACTCCAAATACAATTAGTTATCAGAATTTTTTGCTTTTGCCCTGTAATTCACAGAGGAGTTTATTGTTAGAGCCTTCTAGTTATCCTGAATAAAATTACATTATTTAAAGATTAAATAAGCTAAGCAATGATTCCTACATCCTATTGCTTTTTTGGTTCTATATAGTTAATTCCAGTTCCATAAAAGCAAGTAACCTTTTAATAGCTATCACATTGAAAAATAAATGAGAAAAGAAATCCATGATCTTAACTTTTGCAGTATTAATTTAATAATTTGACCTCTGAAAACTCTGTGAGGTAAAATAATTGGCTTTATTAATGAGTGAAATTAAACTTGTAACAGGAATTTTCTCATCATATGACATAGTTGTGTAAAGGTTGAAAATACATAAAGCAAGAAGAGTGATAAAATACAATTTTATGTAGATCATAAAGTTAATTATACAAAATTGTAATAAAAATTTAAATTGAATAAACATTTTTATGAGTTATTACATAGATTTATTTTAAAGTAAACGGATTTTTCCTCCCAAGAAAACTATGAAATAGAGGCATAAATCTGCTTTGTTCCAGAGCTAAGCATTTGAAATGTATTCTGTATTAGTTAGATATCTATAGGTTAGCATGCTCAGTTTGCAATAAAGCTTAGGTGTTATTACTGGTTCAATAAGTGAATGTAATTTAGCTTGAAAGCCTAGAAAAAAACTTAAATCTTTCCATATAAAATGGAGCTACATAGGTAAGTATTATCTTCGTTCTGTCTTTTAAATGTGCTAGTTACAAGCATGATATGCATCATTATTTTATCTTTCTTCGCTCAGTTCTGTTTTAAGAATGCAACTTAACTGGTGTTATCAAGAAAGTAATTTCCTTCATCTCCCAGGTTTGTGTTATATGTCTTTGAAAAAACAGCTGCAGTAGTCTTTTACAAAAATAGCACAAATAGAATAACCTTATAGTAATTTTTCTCCCTAACAACTTCTGGACTGATTGATTGGATCAGTTAATAACTTTCTGTGAAGACAATCCAGTTTTACAAAATATTTTGTTATTTTTAAGTTTTATACCATGGTTGCCTTCTTTTAGTTACTTAACTGATTATGAATTATGGTTTAGTGGGAATGAATTATGGTAATATGTATAATATGATGATAATTGTCAGGAATCTCTACAAAGTACAGTAGTATATATGAGTTATTTAAAGGCACTCAATGAGTAGTCCTTAATGGAACTGCATCTAAGTGGAGGGAAGTACGCAGTAGGATAGTAGATTCTGTCTTAGGACCAGTACTCTTCAATATCTTCATCAATAGTTTAGATGATGGGATAAAAGGGGAATCATCAAATTTGCAGATGACACCAAGCTAGCAGGAATAGCCAGTATTCCAGAAGGTAGGCTCAAGATACAGGCCCTACCTAACTAAATGAAATTCAATGGAGAAAAGTAAGATTTTACATTTAGGCAAGAAAAACCAAATGCACAGATATAGAATAGGTGGTACCTGGCTCAATAGTAGTAACTGTGAGAGGGATCTTGGAGTCCTAGTGGACAATCACTTAAATATGAGCCAAAAAAGCCAACACAGTCCTAGGCTGCATTAACAGAGGGATAGAATCAGGATCACATGAAGTGTTAATACCACTTTATAATGCCTTGGTAAGACCATACTGGGAATATTGCATTCAGTTTTGGTCGCCACGATATAAAAAAGATTTTGAGACTCTAGAAAGAGTGCAGAGAACAACAATAAATATGATTAGAGAACTGGAGGATAAAACAAGAAGAAAGGTTGCAGGAATTGGGTATGTCTAGTTTAATGAAAAAAAGAATTAGGGGTGATATGATAGCAGTATCTATCTAAGAAACTGCTATAAAGAAAAGGGGAGTCGTCATATTCTCCAAAATACCTGAAGGCAAGACAAGAAACAGTGGATGGAAACCAGTCAAGGAGAGAACAAATCTAGAACCTTATAAGGAGAAATTTCCTGACAATTAATTAGTGGAACGACTTGCCTCCAGAAGTTGTAGGTGCTCCAACACTGGAAATTTTTAAGAAGAGATTGAACAATCATTTGTATGAAATGGTATAGAGTTTCCTGCTTTAACAGGAGTTTAGACTATAAGATCTCCAAGGTCCCTTCCAACTCTGTTATTCTGTTAAATAAAAACTATGCTTGAAGTTGGTGTTTTGGCTTTGAAAAGCGCTAGTTTTTCTTTTTTCTTGTTTTCTTGTTTTCAAGTAAAAGCAGAAACCCAGTAAACAAATAAACTGGGATCATCAAGTTTGCTGGGCACCTGTATCTGCAGGGATAGTGGCAGCCATCCATATGACATAAGACATCAAAGAACTGGGAAAAAACAAATTTGAGAAATGAAAGAAGTGAGCTAGTAATATACCATTACTTCTAAGATTATTGTGGAAGTCTTTCTTACCACCCTCACTGTAAATCGTTACTACATTTTTTTTTATAACTACTCCTTTTCATGGATTTCAAATATTTGTATAGTTGTAATCAAATTGAAAAATGCAGGTCTAGAATAGGAAATACACACTAAGCATTACAGTTGACCTAAAAGAAATAGGTAAGGTATATTTTGCTTTCTGATTCAAGACTTTCTAGTAGATAATGTTGGCCTCAGACTGCATATTGCTCAATTAAAGGTTACAGGTTACAATAGAATAAATATTTAGCACTCTCCAGTTTTAGAGCTATATAAATTCCCTTTAGCTCACAAAGATTACAGCATGAAATAACCTATGCTATTCACTATTCAACAGTCAGTTTGTACTGGTATAAACTCTTATTAGTTGGCAAAAGAGATAAGTCTTGCTGTTTGTGGCTACTGGGTGGTCTTCCAAACATTATAATCAGCATACACAATCTTTCTTATCAATGTGCAGTTTGGCACTATAATTTTATCTTATCATGTGATAACAGCAAGGCTTGTGTGAAACTGTCTGCAAATGGTTTCTCAAGTGACCATTATGAATTGCATTTAGATTTGGATTTTCTTTGCAGCTGGGAAGATATTCCCCTGGCAGCTAGCTGTAGTGGTGTTCTAATTTTTATTTTATTTCATTTATAAAGGTGGGGAGGGGGATAGGCAACAGACTTATTTCTCCTCTGTAGCAGATTCTTCTTGTTAGAACGAGCCATAACAGCTAAACTGATTTTTTTTTTCAGATTAACAGCCATTTGTATTGGATTAATTATAAACACATGCATGCTAGAAATAATCATGATGGACATTCAAAATTAGTTTGATGATAGGTAGGCTATGAAAGTATTATGAAAATTGAAATAACAAATATGCATTATTTTATTGGTTACTTAAATACGAGTTTCGAAATACTGCTGTGAAATGTGTAACCCTAACCCATTTTGCTTCAGCACAAAACTACATTGTTTGCAAAAGAAAGCTGAAAATCAAGTTATTAAGTAGAGTGAAATATAGATAATTTAAAGCAAATTAATAAGGTAGCTCCTTTCTAAGATTTCTTTATAAGTATGTTCTGGAATGTTGAACATTAATCATGGGGAGAGAGTCTTTTTTTTTTTTCTTTTTCCGTTCTTCCCTTCTCTTTGGGTCTTCAGTGAAAATAAAGACTAGCCGCCACCCCCTCCCCCTGACAGTACAAAAAAGAGTATATTGATCTGTTTCCTTTATGGTTCTTTTGAGAATGTCCCACTTTTAGTATGCAAGGACTGAGAGGATTTCAGAATTAATGTTCTGGATATCAGAAGACATCTTACCCCCACTTTTAGTTTTTGAAATACATGTCAGTCCTTAAGTTGGGTAGACAGCAGCACTAATCATATTAAGCACAGTCTCTAAACTCATGGGGAATGCATAATTAATTCATTGTTTTAGTTGTGCCCATTTACTGGTCAAAGGCAAGTGGGCCATGCATAGCTTCCCATGTGGATAAAAAGAAGAAAGCCAATGTACTGTTCAGTATGACATTGCTGTTCCCTCTTCCCACTAAATCTTATTTGTTACACCTCTGCCATGAGCCAAAACCATCAAGCAGTTTCCATTAAAGTGCTTGCCACAAAGAGGGCTAATTCAGTGTCAATTAGAAAAATGCTTCAAATGTGGGGAAGGGGTGCAATTAAAAAGAAGCATCTATTGATTTGTTACTAAGTCTCAATCTTACTCCTCTTCTCCCTTCACCATTTTGCAGTCTTGTACCGTACTGTATACTGTTTTTTCCCACATTTTCTGTTATTGTTCTAAAATGAAGCATATTAAGCAATACTCCATGTATGTCAACAAAAAAACACGTGTAAAAGAGATATACTAGTAAATATCTATTAATAAATTCAAAATCTGAAAAGTTGTAAAGATTTTTTCGCAACTATGTTAACTCTGAACTACTCACTTCATTAAAATTAAAATAAGTAAATAGTGAAATGCATTTAAAAGTAATTAGAAGCAAATAAGGGTATAACTAATAGAGAAATTCAGTTAAAAATAAACAAAGCCAATTGCACAGAGAGGTGGTAGACTATCCTCTCTGAATGCACTTACAGTATATAAAGGCTAGATGTGATTGGGATATTTTAATTTATATTTCTGTTCTTGGATTTGATATTCAGAGGTCTGATACCAGTGTTAAAAATAGGAGAGTCATGTTATTTGCTGAAAATTCATTTTTGGAAGAAGATACATGTTTCTGTCCGACCTTTTCTTACTGAGACATAGATATGATAGTTAATGTAATCATTTTAAATTCAGTCTTGTCTTTCTTTCAGGTAAATATAGGAACCATTAAGCTGAATCTGCATCTGCATTACCTTTGTAGTGCAGATGGTTCTAATAGGCTGCGGAATGGGTTGATACAGTCTGATCTGCTTGGAGACTGAGTCATAATCTTTTGGCCACGCCTCCACTTGTCTCCGTCAGGCCCTAGTTTTCGACTCAGTCATCTGACGGCGACATCTTTGGCAGTTGCTCTTCAATTAATCCATTCCTGGACCATTACAGCATCAGGTTTTTAAAAAGATTTACAGGCTTGCGTGCTGGCCAGGTCAGCCCTGGCTGGTAACGCCGCCACTGCCCTTGGGGGGGCCATTAGGCCTTCTGGCCTTGGCCAGAACCCAGGCCATCCACCTTAAAATGAAGGGAGCACCCTCCCCAACCCCCCCTCCTCTGGCAAGGCTTCTGTACCACCAAAGCAGGCGCTCCCACCAACACAGGTGCTCCCACCAATGCAGCCGCTGCTTTACAGAGCCACGCGGTGAAACCATCAGTGATGAGGTGGTCTCTTACATGTGTGGGGCCGCAATTATTCCCATCAGCAGTGAGGTGGTCCCTTAAAAGGGCCGCCACCACCATTAATCCTAGCCTCATGGCGAGGCTTGGCTTCTGAGGGGTGGCTTGCTGGCCTACCGCCACTGCCACTGCTCTCCAAAGCCTCATGGCGTGATTTTCGGCCTGGATGGCCATTTTCTCCCACCTCACCACTACCGTCCCCGCTCTCCCGAGCCGCATGGTAAATTCCATAGCCTGGGAAGCAGCTTGTGAGCCCTTCCCATTCATCTCTCGCTGCCGCCACCGCTCTCCAAGTCACGTGGCATGGAGCCTCAGCAGGGAAGCGGCTCTTCAGTGACTGCCACCACGGCCGCAGCTCCCAGGGCCCTGTGGTGAAGAGGATTGACTGCTGAAACCCTCAGTGGTCTCCCGTGTGGCACGCCCTCCTCCTTCCATCGGATTCATCACAGAGCGGCCGCCATTGCCTCTGTAGGCTCCGTGGCAGCCATCTTGGCTCCTGCAACTGCACGGGCAGCCTACATCGTGGGAGCACCAATCAGCCTCTTGCTGCACCTTGGCAAGTATTCCCAATTCTCTGAGCAGGCCCATTATACGAGGGGGGGCCCTTAGGAGCTGGCACCACCCAGGTTCGCCCTGGGTAAACCGCCCTGCGACAGATTGAATATCTGTCTTGAGTGAGCTGGTCAATTTGGTTCCCAAAGCGACCACCACTATCTTCTGTCTCCTCGCCCACTCCAGCCTATTGAACCATCAAAATGGTTGATTCCTAGGCCTCAAATCATTTCCGAGGTATCCACCTGCAGAAAGGCTTCATGCAAGTCTAAACATGGCCGCAAGGCCTCTCACCTCTCCAGTGCAGAACTGAAGGATCTGGAATGGAGACAGTGGGCCTTGGAAAAGCAGTTTTCTCTGGCAGAATGGAGACAAGCTCAATTCGATGCCCTGTCACAGTCTAGTGCTCAGTCTTTTTCCCAGCAACCACAACAGGAGTTGACCAACCCCTCGCCCCAGGCTTCTCTTCCTGAGGGCACAGGTGGCCCTCTATACCAACCCCACAGGAGCAGGCTACTAACCTGGATCGCTCTTAACAAGCAACATCCCTTTGACGGTCCAAAGATCCCAAAGATGGTCCTTTTGTGGAACTGGCAACCACCAGTTCCGCAAACAGAAATGACCCCTCCATTCCCCCCATAGGAGGTCAATTGAGCCTCTTTGCAGACCAGTGGGTACTCACAACCACGGACACCTGGGTCCTCAGAACCATCAAATTCGGTCTATGTCTGGAGTTCCTCTCCAGCCCTCCGGACCACTTTGTGCCATGCCCTGTCTCCCGTGACTTAGCCAAAGCGAGGCCTCATGGAGGACGCCATCCAGCACCTCCTAAACATCAGGGCCATAGAGGCCATTCCACCAGGCCAAAAGAGACAAGGGTACTATTCTATAAGCAATAAATGAAGAAATAGGGCGAGGGGGCTACCTAAGCGCTGATTTTCTTCGGCTGTGGAATGGTCCAACCCCGTCCATCATTGCGTGGGCCTGGAGCTGGGGCCTTACTAATGTTCTGGCTTAGATTCTCTTTCAGGTCTTCCATCGCCAAAAACTAGGGCCTGACGGAGAGACGTGGAGGTGTGGCCAAAAGATTATGACTCAGTCTCCAGGCAGATCAGACCATTCTGCAGCCAAAGAGAATCGGCGCTTAGGTAGGACCAACGCCCTATTTCTTCATTTATTACTTTTTTATTTTTGAAGTGAGGGCAGCATTGTATTATAAGGCATATGGACTTAAATTTTCTAGTATTGCAGCAAATGAAGAAGCTCTTGAATGTATGGGAATGTTAGAGGCTGAAAAAATTATTTTGATGTTGTATCTCTTGGGTAACTTTTATTTGCTTGTATTGGTTCCTTTAATAGATTGGTAGTTGATTAAACAAGAGAAGTGCTCGTAATGAAGAGATGCAACAAGTATGATTCCCATTCCCTGATTTTTATTGGAACCATTACTTTTAAACTTGTTCCAAATGATTGCAATTGAGAATTTAGGATATGTTTATTCACAATCAGTTTGCTTTTCTGTCTCTCTCTCTCCATCCATTCATCCATCCATTTATCTCAATACAAGTGCTCTTGGAAATTTAACTGATGCTTGAGGCTGTCCTTAGATTTTTCTTTTCTTTTCTTTTGGCTGGAAGCTTCAAGTCTTCTATGTTGTTGTTAAACTATAGTTGTCAACATATATATCTTCTTAGACTCGGAATCCTCATAGTGGAAGATCTATATTGTCTGGTCAAGCAGTGGAATAGAAGATACTTCAAGTTCTCTTGAAGTTGGGTATTCTGGGATATATTGGATTTGGGTTGTCCTCTAGATACTGTTCAGTGGGTAGAACAAAGCCAGATGAACACTAATAATGCCCACCAACTTTAAATGGCTTTAAAAATTGATTTGACAAATGCATGGAGATGTCAAAGTCTAAAAGTCATGGTGAACTATCGTATTACCATTGATATGAGAGGCATGGGTGGTAGTGGTGGTCTTTCAATTGGCATATTGTTGGTTAGTGTGGGAATACAAAGCTGAATTAAATGGATCTTGAATCTGAGACAACACCTTTTTTTCTGGTATGATTATTTGTATCCAGTCAGTATCTATAGTATCCATATCAGGATAAAGGCTATGAAAAATGAAGTTACTGGGTAATATATGCAAAATCCAAGTTAAAAATGCAATGTGTGGTAATGTATGAAATGCCATTTTCATGGTGCCTAGTTGTGCAAAGTTTCCCGCATAATTTGGCAACTACATACGTTGACAGAGCATTATGCAGTATCTACTATATTGTTCATTATATTCACTGCATATTATCCACAGTGTTAAGAGAATGTATCCAACTACTTCACGGTTGAGCACATTTACCATTAAATTTGCCATAATAACATGATCTATAGCAACAAAAGCATGCAAGACAATATTGTATGAAATACTCGTTGACTTTAGCATAACAGCTGCTTCCACACACTAGAGATACAGTGGGCGCCAAAGCTCTGCCTGATCAAGGAATTGTTATTAACTTCACTTGAGGGACCAGCTTCATAAGTAAATACCTATGGTATATTCAACTGTCTTCTCTTTTAACGTGAATGGGAAAGCCAAATTCTGGTAGTTTTGTGTGTGAGGTGGAGGTGCTGTTGAGGTTGTACAGTAGAAAAAACTGTTTTAAATGAAAGCAAAGTTCTGTTTTTCCAGTAATGCTACAAAGTTCTGTTTTTCCAGTTATGCAGTTTCGGAAGGAATTTAATTGGCAATAGCTATTCTAATTTTTTATTGAGATGTCTTTGTTGTAAATAAAAAATATACATTTCACAAAGATAGTGTGGTCTAGAAAATATTGATTAAGCATCCACATAATTAAATTGTCTCATCTATCTATCTGAACACACTTAAAAGTATAGAGATGATAGTAGATTTTAGGAAGAGACCTCCTATTCTACCACCTCTTACAATATTAAGCAAGACAGTATCAACAGTACAGACCTTCAAGTTTATGGGTTCTATAATCTCCCAGGTCTTGAAATGGACACCTAATATTAGAGCCATCATTAAAAAGACACAATAAAAAATGTTCTTCTTCAGCTCAGAAAGCTCAGACCGTTGATACAGTTCTGCAGAGTAATTCTTGAGTCTGTCATTTGTACTTCTGTAACTGTCTGGTTTGGTACAGCAACTAACTGGGTCAGGCACAGACATCAATGGGCAGTTAGGACTGCATAAAAAACAATTGCAACCAACCTGCCTTCCATTGAGGATCTGTATACTGCATGAACCAGAAAATATCTACAGACGCCTCACATCCTAGACATAAACTATAACAACTTTTATAGGACACCGCTATAGGGCATGCCAGGGCAGCTAGGCTCAAGAACAATTTTTTTCCCCATGCCATCACTAAACACATAATTCCCACAGCACTGTTTTATGCCTAAGGATATTTACCCATGTAGTAGGGCTGTATTGCTATTATCCTTCTTAACTTTCTTATTACCTACTCCTATTGGTATCTTATGATTATCACTTTGTTGGTTGTATCTTATGATTTATGATTTATCACTTTTTTGCTTGTGTGTACACTGAGAACTTATGTACCAGAGTCAAATTCTTTGTGCGTTCAATCACACTTGTTCTAATTCTGTCTGAAGGTGCTGTTAACAGATTAAACATTTTTAATTTCCAAAAGGAGACACCATAATTTACAAAATTCAATTAGTGCAGTTTTATAAAATGCATGTAAATATGGGGGTATACTCAGTGGTGAAATCTGAATTGGTTTACTACCGGTTCGCTGGCTGTGCATGTGCAGTGCGCACCACGCACCAAATGTGAGGGGTGCCCACACAGTGCACGCCAAAAAGAGGCATGCGGTAAGTAGAACAGCACGCGGGGGGGGGGGTTGATCAGCTGTAATCCTCAGAGGCTTTTTTTTTACCTTTTAAAAGCATTTTTTCTACAACCTCTTTGGCCGAAGAGGTTGTAAAAAAAATGCTTTTAAAAGGCTCTGATGATCCCAGCTGAGCCGCGCGATCATCGAATGAAGAAGTTGTAGAAAAAATGCTTTTAAAAGTAAAAAAAAAAATCCTCTGATGGTTGCGCAGCTCAGCTGGGTATGGGCGGGGGGGGCAGGGATTTTTGCTATCGGTTCTCCAAACCACCCGCCGCTATCACTACTGGATTGGGCGATCCAGTCTGAACCGGGAGCATTTCACCCCTGGGTATGTTGGAAGTAATAGGGTGAGTTAGAAACAAAAGCCTGATACCTTCTGTGTTCTTGGTTTTTAACCTCTATTTAATTGTTATTAATGTTAATGCTATTAATGCTTTTATATTTGTGCTTTTATGCAACTGTAAACTGCCCAGAGCCTCTTTGGGTAGTGAGATTGGTGGTGTATAAATTAGATGATAGATAAATGGATGGATGGATGGATGGATGGATATATGGATGGATGGATATGGGTATACTGTGTATACACGTACAATGACAATAAAATTATTATTATTATTGTTATATGATAAAATGGAATCTTCAAAAGTTGTAGTTTATATTATTTTCATGACGTTTATGTTCTGCTCTAAATTGTCAGGATTCCGACCTGCTCCCGAGTTGCCATAAATAGTGTATTTTGTGCTACCTGTGCAAAGTAGAACTATTTAATTAGTCTATAGCAAAAAAGCAAAATTATTTACGCCTGTTCCCTTCAGAAATGTTGCCCAACATTTGTGACAAGATAAACAAAAAATAGCAGTGTGAATATTGCTACTTGTAACCCAGCAGCCGAAACATTCTAAATACTTTATTTTAGTATTTGGAATTGGAACTATATATGCAAGTAATATTCCAATAACTGTAGATGTCTAAAATACATATTGCTGATTATACAGTATATGGCCTTATTATATCTTTAGATTACATTTCTTGCTATTTCTGTTTTTAAAAAAAACAAAGGAAATATATGATCAAGACATTTGGGGCTCCCCTTGAAGAGCACTCGGAGGCTCCAACTGGTCCAGAATGCGGCCGTGCAGGTGGTTATGGGCACAACCCGTTGTGCCCACGTGACACCCCTCCTGCGCGAGCTGCACTGGCTCCCAGTGGTCTTCCGGGTGCGATTCAAGATGCTGGTTACCACCTTTAAAGCGCTCCATGGCATAGGACCCGGGTACTTTCGAGACCGACTTCTGCCACCAATAGCCTCCCACCGGCCAGTCCGCTCCCACAGAGAGGGTCTCCTCAGGGTGCCATCGGCCAAGTTATGTCGGCTGGCGACACCCAGGGGGAGGGCCGTCTCTGTGGGAGCCCCTGCCCTGTGGAATGAACTGCACATTCATTAAGCACATTCATATATAGATCTTCCACAATTGTAAGAAATTATGCAACCATTGAGTTTTTATTGATTGCAAATCCTACCTTCCCTCATCACTGGTCATTAACGGCCAGTATCTGATAGGAGTTTGAGTACAATAAGTTTTGAAAAACCACACATTGTTACCTTTCTTGCCAGGTAAGGTATTTGAAGGTAGAGTTTTTCTGAACACACTGGTGCTTTTTACTAATAATTCATTTTTAATAAGTGCCAATAGTTTGTAAAACAAAAATTTTGCTTTCTTTTCATCATATCCCTTTCTTTTCCTCACTAATAATAGACAACACAATATTGTTTTTCCAAGATGCAGAATTTTGATAATTTATTTTAATGTAACAGAGATACACAGTTGTTGGTAATTTAGTGTATTCATAATTTAAAGTAAATCTTCAGAGGATTACATTTTTGCAGTCTGATCATAAAAATAGTTTTTAAAGTAATGTTAAATATAACTTTTTTCTATCATCAATATTTTTCAGAACATTTACTTCTTTTTTCACCCAATATAATGAAATTCCAAGCACATGTTTTAAACTGCAAACTTGATAGAAAATAAAATAAAATAACTAGCAGTACTTGTTAGAACAATTTTCTTAAATAGAGGTGATTTGACACTTTTTATTGTCTTGGGGGAATCTGATTAGAGTAGTATTTTAAAAATAAGATGTGATGTTTAGAAAGTAATTCTTACCCCTATTCTGTGTGATGGCATTGTTTTCTATGACTTTAGCTAGTTGAAATTGCACTCTTAAGCAAGAATGAAAATACTATGCAATGTGAAAAATAAGTCCAAAGAGAGAGCTTATTCATTTGTTGAATTGCTGACCCTTAAATGAACATTTTACCATAATTGACTATCTGCTGATATATATTTAAGTCATAATCCTGAAAATTTATTTTATATTGATTTTTGCTCATTTGCTATAGTGTACTTATAGTAAAATATTTGCATGCTTCTTAAATTAAAATATAATATAATTGTAATAAACTAGATAAAAATTATTTTGTCAAACTTTTATATTGAAAAATATATTTGTTTTTGTGAAAATTACCTTTTTTATTCCTAACCTGTACATTAAGAATGATAGTTATAATGACAACAAAAACCCTACCTTTGTTACTATTAATGGGAAATAAGGAATAGATTGACTTCTGTCCTATTACATGAAACTAATATTTTGGAAAAAATCTGAAGCTCTCCAGATGATATCATCAATTTCTTTCCTTTTCAGGCTCCTTTGAATCAGTTAAAAAGCTATACTTCCAAAGATCTTTACATTACTTTATACAATTATCGTATAATATAATCTTCTTGTATAAACTTATTTAAAGCAAATATAACTCAGCACAGAATTTGCTTTCATGTTTAACATTCTTCTATTTTGTGTAGTAATAAAATTCCACTTTATTTTTAATTGTTTAATTTAAATAACGGAACATGTTTTATTATCAACAATATTTAATCTTTTATAATTATTAAATCTTTGGAAAAGTAGATTTATTTTATACAGAAGTACTGAGCAGAAAAATAATAATCCTAATTTTTTTAAAATATAAAGGCTCTGAACATACATCAGTAACAGTAGTAGAAGCCTAAAGCTGTAATCCAGTACACGCTAAATTTAAAAATTGTTCCATTGAAATAATAAATTTTCGTTTAGGTAGACATATTTAAGATTCTATAGTAAGCTGAATGACATTTACCACATCTTAATGGAATGTTGTATATATTTCTGCGTCCTTCTGATTCAGTACAAGTCCTACATTTTATAGTCAGGAAGTTAAACCTGAATAGTATTAAACTTCTTTTTAAATTGCACAGAATTGCACAGAATCTCAATACCTTTTTTCAATGTTTTTGAATTGATTTCTAAAAAGTAAATTTTAACTCCTTAAGCATAATTGCAATATATTTTGAAACTTCTAAAATATTAGCTTCTTTGGAAAGATATGGTAAGAAAAATTACAACCTTATATTTGTCTGATTTACTCTGTAAAATTTAATTTCAAGTTTACAGGTTGGTGTATGAAAAGTTCTAGGTGTATTTTTTTATGAAATAGAAGATAATATATATTTATCTTCAAGAAAAAAAGTAGTCCTGCCCTACAAAATTATATATATATATATATATATATATATATATATATATATATATATATATATACATACACACACACACACACACACACACACACACACACATATATATATATATATATATATATATACACACATACATATCAACAAACGGCCACAAACACGAAGCCAAACAACAACAACGCAGCTCACCAGCTCAAATCCCCCTGCAACTCAGATTAAGCTGAGCACAACCAAGCCCCCCCCAATCAGAGCACAACCAACCCCCCATCCAATCAGAGCACAGCCAAGCCCCTAACCAATCAGAAAACACCTCCACCCAATCAGAACACAGCCAAGTCCCTACCCAATCAGCTCACACCCCCACTAGCAGTTAAAAGGAAGAGACAGCTGCGATCTCACATTGCTCCTGGAAGCACGAAGCCGAGAACACCAGCCTGAAGATGACGAATGAGACTTCGTCGAAACGTCGTCAAGACACTTCCAATTTTATGTGGGAGAAGACCCGAATAACCAAAGACCTATATATATATATATATATATATATATATATATATATATATTCTATTTAGTAATCTGTGTAAAATTTGCACTCATATGTAAAAGATTTAAAGAAACTTTGTCAAATGTTATAATACTATTAAAGGCTTACCATGATTTTTTTTTTGGGGGGGGGGGCAACTTTTCATCTTGAAAATTAACCCTGTGTAATTCAGTGTAATCTTAATATTCAAGGGTTTTCTTTCCATTACTTTCTCAGTAATATTCATTTTAAAACCCTTCCAGAAATGAGCAGAAAAAGGATAATTTGTAAAATAATTGATGGAAATTTTGAGGGAGGAAGGAGTCTGAAAGTGCTTTCTGATTTTTAAGTTTTCAACTAAGTACTTTGTTTTGGTGAAAATGTAGTATTTGGGTACAAGCCTCTTATTGTTTCTATAATCATTGTTTTAATATTTATTTAATGAGCTCATGTGGAGTAAAAAGCCATGTTTCCCACATTTTCAGACAGAAAAAAGTAAATATATTTAAGTTTTTTAAATATTAGAACTGTTTGTAGTATATATTGTGTTGAAAGCAGTTTTGAAAATTGTGAATACATTGTAGCCAGTATTTTTCCTACCTTATACATTTTCTAATTCTAATTTAGAATTAAGCACATAAAGGTTACACAAAACCTTTACGACAGATACAAATAGAGGGACTTCTGCCATCCCTAATTTTATTAAGATGATTACATATATAGCAAACCATAGTTTGAACAAATTTTACCAATAAAATATGGATATTGATGATAGCATTATCTGACTAAAAATAGATATAACTAATAATAAAAATAAATAATACTAATAATAAAAATAAAAATAAATCTAATTCCCATAACATTGTCTTATGCCCTAGGATGTCAACTCACGTAGTAGGGCTTTATTACTATTATCCTTCTTATCTTTCCTATTATGGTATCTATTCCTTTAGCATCTTATCTATAACTTTGTTGTTTGTATCTTATGATTTGTGTTGATTGCTTTATTTAGTATCCTATGACTATCAATGTTATATGTTATATCTTATGATCTATGATTGTATTTTAAGATCATGATTTATCACTTGTTGCTTGCATATACACTGAGAAACTTATGCAACAGAGACAAATTCCTTGTGTATCCAATCATACTTGGCCAATAAAGAATCCTATCCTATCCTATCCTATCCTATCCTATCCTATCCTATCCTATCCTATCCTATCCTATCTTATTCATAAAATAAGATGCACCTTGAAACTAGAATTATCTAGCCACTTATACATTTATTTCAACCCAGAATTACAAATATTGTCCCCTATTGGTACTATACATTTTGTAATTTATGAAACTCTAAGTTAATACAATAGGTTACTTATTATAGCTTCATCAGTTCACCTGTTTCCTCAAATATTGGATATTTTTTGTTTTCATCTGCATTATATTGCACCCTCCAATTCATTGCAGTTTGATCAGCTCTAAGGAAAAACTATGCTGCAGAACAATTTGTAATAAATACACTGTATATTGCCTATTTATCTTGAAATCTTCTAATATTTCCTTTAGCACAGGAAACATATAATTCGGAAAAGCAATAAAGTCTGGAAAAGTTTCTGGAAACATTAACAAATATTTGACTACAAGTAACTGCAAAATTGTATGTCCTAGTGAGCTTTGATGGGGCCTTTGGAATTCCTTTCTTTCCAAAGAATACAGATTTAAAAGCAAGGTCAGATTCTGAAAAGAAATATGATGATAGAAGTCTTTGCTACTGGAGGATAGGACAGCAGCCCAGTAACATTTAAAAAGCCCTCTCTGTGATTTGTTATGCAGTTCTGACACTGGGTTTAGATATTGTTCCAGCAATTAACAAGCCTTTATTGAAGCATTTTGTACCATGGATTCCAAAGATTTAGCTACAGGCAATTCCCAATGACCCTGATGATTCTCTTTTCATGGTAAACTACTACTCTCAAGTAGCCCTTTTGAGTGTTCCAGTGAGCACTTCTCTGTCAAGTGGCTGCTTGAACTTCTGCAATTTCTAAGCATTGTGTGATGTCTCCTATAGCATCTCCTCTTTGAGTTTTGAAACTCACAGTCTAAATTATGGCTCAGGATCTTCTGGCTTACTAAGGGAGGGTTGGGGCCTGGCCTGGAAAGTATATAATTTTGCTTCTAAAGCACTGCTATTTAAGTGGAGGAAAGTACACCACTTAATTCTTTATCTTCCTATAATGCCTTCGTTTTTAATTTGTTATGCAAAGTGATTGTTTGAAATATTAGATCAATTATTATTTTGGTGATTCATATCTCAAATATACCGGTATACCTGTATGCTGAATGGCTTTTAAAATTACATAGCCTGTTGATATAGTGAAACAAATGTAGAAAGTTGGAGCTGTTGTGTAAGGCACAATATTTGTGTATGCATTCTCTCCTTCCTGCAGATGACATCAGTATTTTTTCAGCCTTTCAGCAGTCATTCCATAGTTCCATGGATCTCTATCGTCCATGTGAATTAACAAGCCTATGTTGTGTTGTCTCCATTTGATGTGGATACAAAGTGACAAGCAGGAGAGTAGTGGTGATCTCAGCAGTTGGCAGGAGCAAAGTCAAATGGTAGAGACCACAGGTACAGCTGCTGAAAGCTGTCAGAATGTTGTCTGCTTTCCTACTTAAATGATCTTCAGTGATGATCTCCCTTCAAAGCTGGAGACCTTTCAGAATCCCAACATGTGCTCTCCTTAAGTTTCTGAGCAGAATCACGTGGTGTTTTTCCTGGAAGCATGGCCAAGATTTGATTTTTTTTTTTCTACTTTGCATGAAAACATCTGTGCTTTCATTCGTTCAACATTCTGAACTTTGCTCACTCCATGTCCCTAATATTTATCCATTTTTTCCCTTGGGCATGGCTTTCCAATCCTTTCCTTTTTTTATTAATTAGGTGAAATAAACAACAGAAAAGCAAAACCATACAAACACCCACATACATGTCTACAATAAACTTTACACTAGAGGGAGATTGAAGTGAAAATATTATTACAAAAGAGCACACATTTTAAAAAGGCAAATCAGACGAACAAAAAATACAGGAAAGAGCATGCTAGTATAGTAGCCTCTAGCTACTTCTTTTTTTAAAACTGGTAATTGCTACTTAAATGGTTTTATATGCTTTGGACATCTATTGTAGCTCATTTCTATTTGGATTATTTAAACTATTTCTGTTTTTCTTAAAAATATCATATTCTATGGTTGCATAATATTCATTTGTTCATTCATCACATTTACGTGTCCGCCTATCGCACAAAATATGACTGTGGGAGGCATACAGTAAGAACAGTGATATAAAACAGCAATATAAAAAACAATCAATGGATCCAAACAATTAAAAATTGTGAGTAAAAGGCAAAAAAAGAAATATTAACAGTAATGGAGCCATCTGAGGAATTCATCAGTCCCTTGGGGCCCTCGGGCCTAATGGCATAACCAGGTTTTGAGGGACATCTGAAAAATCAACAGAGATGGAGCCAACTTTACTTCAGGGAAGATGTTTCCTAAAATGAGTGCCATAGGAAAAAAGGCCTTTCTCCTGCATCCCGCCAAATGTGGCTCTGTGGCAGACAGGACTGTAGTATACCTCTTCGGTGAGATCTGATCTGATGGGTAGTCAGGAAGATTGATTCTTGCTACTGTCAGCTATATCTTAATAAATTGTGGAATTTTTCATTTATTTCCTCTGGGATAATATCTAATAAACTATTTGTGGTTTTAAATGAACTTTATTTTCAGAACTTTCTAGATGTTTTGGTATATTTCTTTCCAGTTTTTCTATGTCTTTTTGCATAACCATCATGTACTGTAAAATGCTCCTTCTTTGTTGTGACATTTCCAACATTTATTTTTTTTAAAAGAAAAGTTTTTATTTTATGATCAAACAAGTATACAATATAAGCAATCATTCGAACTATCATCAAAAAAAAAAGAAAAATTTTTTTTAATCCATAATCCATCTCTAAACTCAATCTTCAACCCCTCCTCACCACCCACCACCCCTGACTTCCCAGAACAAAAACAGGGCGTAGATTTCACCAAACATTCGCTAAAATAAACTAGCTAACTGCAAGATTTAATAGCTCCCAAGACCCCTTAACTCCCCTTTTACAATTTCATCAACCTCCCTTTTTATAGACTCAAAGTAGCAAATAATCCAATAACTCTAAAAGTTTCAAAACCATTAACAAATATTAAGCATTCAAACCTTAAAAATTCTCTTAATATATCAATAAGGTATTCAATTCATTTAGAAAAACATTTCCCCCCTCCTACTTTTCTCAAAATTCAGATATTTTGAAATCTTATAACAAAAAATAAGCCTTAAATATTCAATAGTTACATTTTCCCCCTTCGTTGTTCCTCCCTCCAACTTTTAAAATTTTAAAACATAAACATCAACGTTTTAATTAACCATTAATACATAAACTAAAAAACCAAAAAAGATTAATCTTACATTCTTACTCTCAAATATTTTAAAAATCTTAAAACATAAAATAAACCTTAATTAATCATAATCTGTACGTTTACCCCCTCAGTCTTTTTTCCTCCCTCCAACTTTTAACTCCTAAAACATAATCATTTTTAGCCATTATCATTATTTAAGTTTCTACATTTTTTAAAAAAAAACATAATCATTTTAATTAACCATTAATGCATCATATTTAAAAATCAATATTTAAATTTATACTTTTTCCCCCTCAGTAGTTATAACACCTAAAACATAATCATTTTTAATCATGAATAGAACAACTGCAAAACCAAAAAGAAAGGTTAATCTTCCATTCTTGCTTTCTTTTTATATTTTTTCCAGTCTTTCTGCATCCCTCCTACTTCTATTTTGAGGAGGTTTTTAATTTTAATTTGAGGTTGATGTAACTGCAAAGATTGTCCCCTTTTTGAGAATTTCTTCTGATTTAGAGCCCCCATATCGCCTCTTCTTGCTTATATAAATCAGTTCATTCCTTCGTCTGTAAAACCAAAGATTGTCAAAAGTTTGTGAAAAAAAGTTCAGTTGTTTCTTTTCTATTAAATGTATAAATACCACTGGCAAATCTCCTTCATCTTCTGAAACTTCGGAAGTCTGGTCATTTACTACTTTCTTCCAAACCAAGTCGTAATTTTGAAAGATTCTATCAATTTTTTCAAAAAGAGCAGAGAATAAGCTTGAAAATTCTTGAGAAGATTCTTCCACCTTCTCTGCTTCAATCAAAATGTCTCCTGGATTGTCATCATGCTCCATACTTGCTTTTGTCTCCTCAATCATTTCTGTTGTTATCCCTTTAAGAATTGCTATTTGATTACTTATAGCTGCAGTATGATTATTTATAAATTCTGTAAATTCTGCATCAAAATCCTTGTAGTTCTGTAAATCAGACAACTGTTTCATTTCTGACACCTCCAAATAGCTTCCAGCACTTTCAAAATCTCCTTTCTTGGAAGCCATTTTATTTTAAAAATATTTTCTTTCTTCCCACAACCATAAAGTCATAAAGTCACAGCCATCCTCTTGAGAAACTTTCAGCAATTTCTTTATAAATCACCAAACAAGATAATCTTTTCCCAAACAGCTCTTTAAAATCTAATCCAGCAATTTAAAACCAGTCTCTGAGCACGAGTCTATTAGCAGACACTTTCCTTTCTAGCTTTCACTTTTAAAATCGCAACAAAAAACCCGCCATCTTTACTTCCAGCTCAGAAAATCCAATTAGAAACATTGTATCCCCGGAGTTAAGCTGTATACTTGCAAAAAGCTTGTCCTCCTGCTTCCGTTCCACCTGCTTTTTTGAAATCATTTAATCTTCCGTTTGACAGCAGAAATTGGACGCGATGCCTAGCTCTGTAAGAAACAGAGTCCCCCCGGATCCGGAGCTTCAGTGGGCTGAACGGGGAGCTCTCGCCCTCCTAACCCCTGGAATTAATCCAGGGGTTTTCAGGGAGCTCTGCCCTCACCCACCTGCTCTCCTCCCCTTCTTTTCCCGAAGGGGAGATTTTCAAGCCGTTTGACAGCTGATTAGCGCTGTCAGAACGGCTCAATGGGATCGTGGGGGCGGCGGTCTAAAAAGACCGTCAATGGCACCGCGGAGCCAACCCGGAAGTGATTTCCAACATTTATTGTTGTATGATTTGTTCATCTTGGTAATCTAAGAGAGAGAGGGGGAGAGAGAGAAAGAGAGAATTTCTTATCTATCATATATAAAATATATTCTATTCTAAACTGTTTTACCTCTTGTTCAGTGACAAATTCTGATTTCGTGGCAATTAACAAAGTTATTTCCATAAAGAACCTCAATATACCAATTTATGAATCATTTAAATGTTTATTATTTCATGAATACTCAGTGATCTTTACTATAAGCATTCCATTGAAAACAGTGGAAACAGTTCATCATAACACTGTTCTTATTTGTGTTAATACTAAGAACAGAGTTAACGAATCAATCCTGCCCTCGCTACACTGCAATTTGTAAAGATTTGGATTCATTATGGTTATTTCTTATTCTAGAGGTTCACCTAAATCAATCAACACTGTTTCCTATCAATGAATTATCTATAACTTTACAGCCTATCAATATTTAGGGATTCTCTTTTCTGAATCCTATGTACTTTAACATTTTAGCTGTCCATGTGCATATAGCATGCTTTACTACTCTATTCAAATATTCTTTCAAATATTCATTAATAACGTTACTCTTTTTACTGCTTTTACTATTCTAGTGGAAGTTTATAATACACTGTTTTCCCTAGATCCTGCTGCTATGTTTCAACAGTAAGAAATTCTGATCCATTATCATCTGTCATATCTAACAAATGTTTGATTTTTGCTTGTTCACCTGACAAGACCATATACATGGCATGATCTTCTCTTTAGATTAAGTTTAGGATATTAATAAGTCTTGCTGGTGATAGCTGAATTGAATGAATAATGCTTCCAGAGGAAGGTGTTCTTTTACCCATATTTACCTATATTGTATAAATAAATGGAAGTATTACTTGAATCTGGGGAAATAGAAATGTATACATTTTCCTTCTAGAAACTGGATTAATTAAAAGCTTTTTTCTCTTGCTACCGTTTCTTATTTACACGCTTCATTTACCAGGTGAAATTTCAATAGCATACAAATAGCTAAGCTATTTTCTGAATAGAAATTCGTCTCTCAATTTCCCTGCAAATCTTTAATCTAGATTTCATTTGGAGGATGCACCTATAGTATGTAATTTAGTTAAGGAAAGGTGAAATGCAGCCTAGGCTGCAAGAATTATACTTTATGTACTATCCCCATATTTTGGGGGCATGTAGAAAATGAAATAGAGGCAAAAATCAAGTATTTATAACACTTTTACTCATAACCAAATCCTCCATTTTACAAAATTCCCATAAAGCACATGCCAATTGCCTCTTTTGCCTTCTGTGGAGATAGGCAAGCATTTCTAATATGGTGTTTGCTTCCCTCGGTGCCAGAGAAATGGTAATATATTTGTTGATGACAAAACCAACAGGTGCCAAGGCTGTTGGGTACTGAAGCTATTTGGCTCTTTGCCTACAGTAACACAGTGGATATATTGAATGTCTCTAGCTTTTGTGTGTTTCTGTGTTCTTTTGAGCAATGGGATAACCCAGTTGAAATACGTACTTAAACTCCAGAGGGATTAAATATGTTTCCTTTCTTTTACAGTTCAGAATTTTACAGTTTCTTTGTTTGGGGATTCTCAGATTGCTTAATGATTTGTTCCCTCCTTTTTTGCCCAGATGTGTATAATGGCTGTATTTTAATCTTACTAGGTTTGCTAATTTTATTACTCAACATATGGTATAGTCCTTAATTTTTTTCCATCCATTGTATCAGTCTTTTGCTTTAGGGGCCCAGTAAAACATGATGGGAGTCTTACTTTAATTGGATTTCATGAATTTAACCTTTAATCTTTTTTTGTCAAGTTTCAAGGTAGCAGGACTTAAGTTTCATTTTAACTCTATTTGAAAAAAATATTCTCAAGAAACTATTTAGATATGGATATCACAATTTTAATGTGGTTTTCAGATGTCATAACCTTAGAATTAAGTGCAACAGTTTTTCTGTTTAAATACAGTAGTTTATGAGTTTATTATAATTGACTATGACATACAACCATTGCCAAAATGTAGACAGCATTTTTGAAAAATATGTTTAAAGATTTTTTTAACCAAATAAAATAATAATAAGCTAGAGTCAGTCTTTTAAAAGAGTAAAGGATTCTGGATTATTTTCTCCCCTGTATTTCCAACTTTTTTCCTTGTCCTTCTAGTTAGAGCAAGGCATAAAACAAGTGAGCTGTGTAAAAGGACCAGTAATAAGCAAGGTTCCATTTTGCATATCTTTGTTAACAGTTTTATACTTGGTAAGCAACTACAAAACATATTCTCAAGACACTTTGTAAATTTAAAGAAACTTATCTGCTTATCCCTTATCACATATCAATCTGAATAAAAAATAAATCCTAATATGGTTTAACACAGAGACCCCCAACCTTTGGGCACCAGGGACCAGTTTTTCCGTGGACCAGAGGGGCTGTGATTTCGTGGGCTGCTTGCATCCCGCAGATGGGGCTTCATTGCTTGCATGACCTGGTTTCTGGCATACTGTGGCCGAGTGCTGGTCCATAGACTGGGGGTTGAAGACCCCTGGTTTGGAAACTCAGCCAGTACATGTATCAGTAAAAATATTATACCATACTCTCCACGCTCTTTATCGTGTCTGCATCACATCAAGGTCATGAACTCATCTTCTTGTCCTGTCATATAAAGATTAATGCCACTGGTGCCATAATTCTGGATGTTCTTGAATTTAATTAAGAGGAAATCTATTAACAGTGATTCACTCTATGGAATTTATATTCTTTATTCCCAGGATTTCTACATGGCATTTTTGAATGTCTTCTTAAACTCTTCATAATTACTTTGTTTTTATCTATCTGATTCCTCCTTCATAATCACTTTGGTTTTCATCAGCTGGACTCAGATGCTATGTGGACCAATTATTTTCATAATAGCAATCCATTTGAAATATTCTTTTTACTGGTCTATCCTTGCTACATTCCAGTTGAGATTGATTTCCCATATCACCTGTGTTGTCCCCTAGCTGAACACTCTTTACAAAGAGTAAAGTGTCCAGTATCTAATTTCCACTTTGAAAGGAAGATGATTGAGAAGATGGTTACCCAGTAATTTCAGAGGACCTTCAAGGAGGTGGATTATCTGACTCTCACTCTGAGTATGGGATAGAAACAGCATTGAATAATCTCTGGTGAGGGCAGAACAAAAGTTATGCATCTTATGCAACCATTCTTGCCTTACTTAACTTCTTCACAGAGCTTTCAATACAAATACCATCAACTATGGATTAGCTCTGAGGATTGGGGATGGATAGCAGTATGTTGTGCTGGTTCACCTCCTTCCTCCAGGCCAATATCACTTGGCAATGATTTGGGAGGAGAGGTCCTGTCCCTGGTCCCTGCCACAGGGTTCAATATTTAAGGCTGCTAGGTGAGCTAATTTGTTGTCATATCATCAGTATATTGATGACACCCAATTATGCATTTCTGTCCCTGACGAATTAAGCAGTGCTGTGAATGTTGTATCCCGGTGCCTAGAAGCTATGAGAGTCTGGATGGGGAACAAAGTCTTCATCTCAACCCTAGCGAAACTGAGTGGCTTTGGGTTTTGTGGCCTTCAGGTTCTAGGAATATGCCATTTGATGTTAGATGAGGGGTACTGCCCCAGAAAAACCTAGTGTGCAGTTTGGAGGTCCTTCTGGACTCATGACTCCTGCTTGAAAAGCAAGTGGCAATGATGGCAGGAAGACCCCTTACATCCTGCCCCCAGGGTAAACTCTGCTCCCACCCTCCTAACCTTCCAAAAGGCTTGGGAGCCAATGGATAGTATCACGCTGGAGGTGGTTGATGGACCGATAGCAGATCCCATCTCACCCCTACTCCATCCTTCTCCATCTTTTAATTATAATTTGTAATTTAATTTTTAATTAATGTTATTAGAAATATTTATTTTTATTGTTTTCTTGCTTTTAATGTTGCAAACCACCTGGAATCATCTTCTGGCAAAAGTGGGCAGCAAACAAATTTAATAAATAAATCAAAAAAATAAACAGCCCCTATAGCTCCAAGTGAAGTAAGTAAGAAAAATGTTCCTAGCATGTATTTTGATGAAAAAATTATTTCCCCATTCCTTTGCCTTCTGAGGGAAATCAACTGCCTCTGAGAGTGCAAATTAAGAAACTATAGTTTAAACCCATCCTTCCATACCTAGATTAGAATTTATGTTTTGATGCAAGTTCAAATTCCTAGCTATGTTGAATAGAACGAACGGAGTGCTCAAGGGATAGTTGCTGTTTCACTCACAATTCTAAATGAACAGATTCAGAATTGTTAGAATACAGCCTGCTACATGCTTATTTTCATTTCAGTAACCTAATATTCAACAAAACACTGACTGTGCGCATTAAGACTATTTTTCCCATAAGAATAACTATGCCCTACAATGACATTTTTGTGGTCATTTTGTTGTTCTTTACCATAGCTAGTACTTTCATGTTGCATGATAAAAAAATAAATTATAATTTAAATTTTGTTGGCCCAAATTTCACTGTTTGAAAATAAACACTTAATTCGTCTACATTACAGAGGCATTGTGTCTTAGATAATTCAGTAGAAAGGTCTGACGTTTAATTCTAATAGCATTTCTGAAGTGTGTGTGTGTACCCATCTGTCTTCTCAGTTTGAAAATCATATAATTTTGCTTTGCTACTAGCATATCTTTTATATTTCCTCTATGTTGCTTTGAAGATGTGAAAAATTGTTAATGTATGCCAGTGTCTTTATTTAAAGAATAAAATGTTTAACTCCAGCATAGTGTGAAACATTTAGCAGCTTCCATGAATTATAGATTGTGAATGCTAGAAAAATTAACTGTACAAAGTATTTAAGTTATTTAATGCATTTATATCTTCAGATGAATTAAAGGCAGTAATTTAGCAGGGTCATAGAAGTTTGCTGAATACAGTGGAAAGCTCCTGGCCTCAACAACAGCAACTGAGAGTAAAAAGGAGCATTTACAGAATGTTGGTTTTTGTGTTACAGTATGTGTCTTTAAAGTTAGTCTTTGATCAACTATTTCTGGCTAAGCAATCTGGAATTTTTTACACAATAATCTGACATTAAATAACTTTGTTTAAAGAGAATTTTAGATTTTATAAACCTTGTCAAACTTATATAAAAGTAGAACATGTAGCTATTAGAAACTTTATGTATGTTTCAGTGCTGAAATTAGATAAGATTTTAAACCTTATAAAAATATTTCTATGCCTTGAGCAATAGCATATATTTTTCTTCATCTAATTTTTCAGTATAAATTCAATTTATTTAAGATGTTTAGACTTAACCCACCTAATTTCTCTGCTTAACAATATGTTTATTGTTAAAAAATAGGAAAAGAAAAGCTATGTACACCCTCAGATTACAGTAATTCTGCCGGTAAAAAATTTGAAACACAATCCAAGTGAAAAGCAACACTGGTCATTATTAACATTAGGAGTAGCTCAGAGCAAACACAGAGAGGATAAAATGGTCTAATACATACAAGGCAGCAATCTCTATTTCTTAAAAATAATAATCAAAAGAAACCCCAATCTCACTTTAAAATACTCAGAAAAATTAATATCACAAATAGAGACTCAATATTTTTAGCATATGAGAATTTAGGTGCAGAGCAGATCCACAGTTTAATAGATAATGTTGTTTGACAACTATTCTACATTACTCAGATGGTTTTGAGGAAAAAAATATTTTTGAATGGGTATTCCCCAAAACTATTATAAATACTTTAAAATTGAGGATTTACAATTCCTAGTATCATACAAATGTACACTCAAGTCCACTCTACTAGTTCCTTCTACTGTAATAATGCAAAATGTAGAAAACCAGGGAAAGCAATGGACAAATAAAGCAGGAAATGAGGGAAAAGAATAGGAAATATAGCAAAAACTAACGTACATCAACGCCATTTACTATACATCTTCTGTCTTTGCAAAGCAATTTTGCTTCTACCTCATTTTCACAAAGATTATGTATATCATATTTTCTTCTTTAAACTTCTCACCTCTCTTTGAATATCTCATCAACATAATTTCTCCACAACTTTCTCCATCATTCTCTTCCCCTCAACCTTTCCACATTTCCTATATTGATTTTACAAAGCTGACTTTATTATTTCTCTCTAAGTGACCAGTCTGCTTCTTTTTTTTCTTTCATTCACTCACTTCTTACTCATTCTTTTTTTTAGTCCACTTTCATTCAGCAGGATGGGAGGATGGGGGTGTTATTTCACACAAACACACTTCGGTAAACATTCTACCAAGGTACACAAATTTATCAACCTGCTCTACTTTTCATCATTTATAACCTGCAGTTTTTCATTCCATTTTCAATGTCAGTCATAACTGGCTTGGAGATCTTTTTTTTTATTATTATTAATTTGTAGAGCCACTGTTTCTACTAAATGAACAATATTTGTTCTATGCTGATAGAAGTCAAGCATCAATTTTCTGAAAAGTTGAACTCCTTTGTGTAGTATTAAGTGTGAGTTTTGTAATAGTTTGCTATATCATTAGGATTTCACCTAACTTTGAATGTGCTGTAATTTATTTATTTATTTATTTATTTATTTATTTATTTATTTATTTATTTATTTATTTTTAAAAGCCATTCTTTTTTCTTAACCTTCTCAATTGGAAGGATATTTTGATAAACTTTTTGCATATTCCATATACCCATCAATTATATGTCACTTTAGAGGTACCTCTTACTTATGTTTGAATACAAGTGTTAAAGGCAGAATATACAATAATGCAAAGTACTTGAATCAGGTAATACTTGAATCAGAGGCGTGTTTCTGTATCTAACAGGAAATACTATCTAATCTGCTATAAGAATAGAGCAAACCCTGGGTGCACTCTCATCTTCCGAAATGTTCCTTAAACAGAAAAGCTTTGTGAATGTTACTTGATTATGTAACTGACTTAACCTACATACTCACATATAAACTAATTCCAAGCTTGTCCCCATAAGCGTATAGTGCATATGCTTGTTAATGCATCTTGAAACTATTTCATTTAGATCATCTATACATAATGTTGTATATTTTGGGTAAGAACTACAGCAAAGCTTTAACATTTAATTGGAAAAATACCGAGTTAATATTTTACCAAATTAACTGGGGACAGAGTAGTTTCTTTCTATTTGAGAAGATCAAATAATTGCAGATTTTTGTGTAAATATTGTTCATAGGTTGTAGCTATTTAATTTTTAGTTCGAGTGAAAGCCTAAGCGACCTACAATCTATGGTATTCTGTTTCAGTTTAGCATGCATAAAACAAGCATGCGGCTTGTTTTTAATCTGATGCTACCGTATTTTCCGGCGTATAAGACGACTGGGCGTATAAGACGACCCCCAACTTTTCCTGTTAAAATATAGGGTTTGGGCTATACTCGCCATATAAGACTACCCCTCTTCCAACACACACCAAATAAAAATTAAAAAACATCAACTGCCTCAACACAATGTAAAAGCAGCTGTGCTAGACCCAAAATGGCCCCTGCAACTAGCAGGAACCTCACACAGCCACAAAAAGCCCAAAAAAACAACTTTCACACTTTACACACACACACAACACAACACAACTGACTCACCCACAATGTAAAAGCAGCTGTACTAGACCCAAAATGGCCCCTGCAACAAGCAGGAACTTCACACAGCCACAAAAAGCGCAAAAAACAACTTTCACACTTTACACACACACAACACAACACAACTGGCTCATCCACAATGTAAAAGCAGCTGTGCTAGACCCAAAATGGCCCCTGCAACAAGCAGGAACCTCACACAGCCACAAAAAGCCCCAAAAAATCAACCTTTACACTTTACACACACAAAATTCCACATACAGCTTTGTGAGATTTTGTGTGTTTGTGTAGTTAGAGTGAAACACTACAGAAACACACCACATCTCAGAAAGCTGCACAAATATTATTTTATTTTTATTTTTATATGAAAACTAAATTTAAAACTTCCTAAACTTTAAATGGCTAGGTCTAAAAAAGAACAACTAAAAAAACCCCAATTAACTATTTTTTTAAAGCTCCCAAAGGGGAAAAAAACTTACCCAATAGAACAGGGGTCTCCAACCTTGGCAACTTTAAGACTTGTAGACTTCAACTCCCAGAATTCCTCAGCCAGCTTTGTTTTTACTGGCTGAGGAATTCTGGGAGTTGAAGTCCACAACTCCTGCCTGCATGATTGCAGGCAGAGAGTGGCTTGCTGATGGAATGGATTCAGGCAAGCGAAGCAAGGCAAGCGTGGCGATTACCAGCTAAGGTAAGCAAGCTGGAGGGGGAAAACTTTTTTCTTTTTACAGGGCTCTGGGCTCTGGCGATCCCAGCTGCGATGCCCGATTGGCAGGCAACTCAGCTGGGATCGTCAGAGCTTGCAGAGCCACGTGAAAGTAAAAAAGTTTTTTCCTTTAACATGGCTCTGGCATCCCAGCTGAGTTGCCTGATTAGCAGGCAAAGCTGGGATCGTCAGAGCTTCGATCGCCAGAGCCATTTAAGGCTCGTTAGAGTCTTTTGGGCTGGTCTGCCTGGTTACAGGAGAACGACACCCGGCGTATAAGACGACCCCCGACTTTTGAGATGATTTTCATGTGTTAAAAAGTCGTCTTATACGCCGGAAAATACGGTAATTTGAAGTGGAAAATAATGAACAAATTTATAAATAGAAAAATTAGTTGCTTTGAATATGTTTTTAGCTGCCTAAAAGTTTCAAAAAAGACCAATTTCTAATCCCATTCGTTCTGCTTTATGTTCGTATCTTGAGGACAGGCAGGTGTTAGGTGCAGTTTCTGAAATCAAACATTCTCTACTATTCCTACTCCCAAAAGACTTCCAAGATTTTCCTTTGATGAAATAGTATAGGATGTTTTCAAGATTTGCTCAGTCTGTGTTGTAGACTTTTGTTTCCCATAATGATTAGTCAAAACACAAAAAAATAATCTTAATATATAGGCAGAAAGTAATCTTAAAGATATTAAAAATAATTTTAAAAAATAAGTAAAATCTTTATGGACATTTTTATGCGCTTTTTTTCTTCCACAAGAAAATTAGTTTGTCATATCCTTTTGTCTGGAAAATTGATCCTTCTGATGAATTTCAAACAAGATCTAAACCTATTTAGTACAGCAAACATGTGCTACCTATATATTTTGTCAAAAGATTTTTCAGCATCTAATGACAAAATTACAAATAGATCCTTATTTTTATTGAAGTGTAGTAAATATGCAACTAATCTAATATTGTTTGCTGCTTACCTAATTTTTATAAATTCTGCTTGTTAATTCTTAATAATGAACAATATCACTTACTGTAATCTAGTTGATGGCTATTAATTCATGATTGCTGTTAAGTTTTTTTCATCAACATTAATCAGTGAGATTGGATGATAATTAGCACATTGAGTATGATCTTTACCTGATTTTGGTGTAATTGCAATATATACCTGATTAAATGCCTCTGATAATATTCCCTTATCAAATATCTCACTATTTAATCTTTTTAAGGGAAGCAACTTTTTAGATTTAGCCAGAAATTAGACAAAGATAAGATTTTGTTCCTCTCATGTTAGAAATCAGGGTCATCTAATGAAATGAGTTAATGAAAGATCCAATACAAAGAGAGTATTCACACAGTGCTTACATACAGAATTCTGTACATTGGGAATCCTTTGAAAATGATTTTGAAGAAAGCCTTTAGAGTACACAAGAATGCCATTACTGCACCTCTAGCAGCATTTTTTTTTCAAATTTGCATGGAACTCTGAAAAAAAAGATGAGCTGTTTTAAATGAGTACTGCACTTGGGTGTTCCAGATTCCAAAACATGTTTACCAAATCATTTTCAAAGGATGCACAGCCCTAAAAATCAATATTACAATAACACATTAATTTGAGTAACTTTAAACTATAATTATACAGTATCGTAGAACATAGAGCATTTGTTTTTCAGTAGAACTTTTTTTGTAAAAGCTGTATATTACAATTTCATCTTTTTTTTTTACCCTTGCTGACCAACATGACCAGGAAGGTACTGTTGTCCAGCTTGTTTAGTTCCCCTGTTGGCTTCAGTATTAGTCACAGTAGAAAGAGAAAGCCATAGTAATTAAATCTTTGATCTGATTCAGTTTTTCTTATATTCTTATTGTACTATAGATTCAGTCATTTCATTAGCAAATAAGTCATGAATCTTTTACATATGTCACAATTATTTTTTATTTCTCTCTTTCTCCTGTATATCTTTTTTCTCTACTTCACTGAATAGATATATAAGTATTACTTTCTTTTTAGAGTGACTCACCAAACATTTAACAGCCACCAAAAGAGAAAATTGTGGCAATGTCTTAAGTTGTCCCATAACCTATTTGTGAGTCATGACCATCTGAAAACCACTGAGCAAGAGAGCTCTTTAATCTGGCTCTAAATCTGATTGATATTCAAGCATCAGTTTTATATTTGTATGTAAAATCTGACATTTTCACACAGTTCTAATTCTTTCATAAACATGATAAGTGAAGGCCAGTCCAGAAGAAAACTGATGAGAAACATATGATTGTTCCTAACATTAAACAATAAAATAGCAGTTGACCTCACACTTTTAGAACCACAAAATGTAATTAGGTTGTCAATTCAATGAAAGCTATGTAATGGGAATGATCTTTTACAGAAATTTACCCACAAGTCATTTTTAATGTGGTTTTTCTCAACATCATGATTTAAATATTTATTTCTACTGATTCCAAAAGTTCCATATACTCTTAATATTACAGCTAAGTTATGAGTGTTAATGCTCTATCACTGTATATTTAATTCTCTCTACATCCTCCTCCTGTTGAAATTGCCAGAATTGTAAGAAAGGTAATATTCTGCTTCGGTCAAATTAAATGATGCATTCAGGCTTCCTGAGGAAATAGTTTTTATAAGCAGCTAAAATATTTATTTATCCAGGTTTCATCTTACAGGGTTTCTTTATTTTCTAAAACAAGCAAAACTATCAAGTCTCTAATGATCTAATCTAAAACCAAGTTTTACCCCCTGCTTGGAACTGGAAATGAATGACATTTGAACTACATTCTTGAGAAAAATTAGAGGGGTACTTTTGTCCCAAACATCTGGGGGGAGGTATAGAAAATCTGATAACTGATACTTTGCTGACATTATTTGGATCTGAAGTGATTGTATAAACACTTTTTCGTAGATACTGTCTATTTATAAAAATTACTTTTAAGTATCACAGAAAGACAAATTAAGGAAACATGTTAGGAACTAGGTTTAATATACAGTATCTGTACAAACTTTCCTCTCAGCCACTATACCCACCTAGAGAAAATGGACCAATGATACTGGATAGTCCCAAGGAATATCTTACTTTTAATTCCTAAACCTGAAGAATTTTAGCAGCTGAATTATTTAAAAAGCCAAATTGTATCTTTTGCATTATGAAACAAGATCTTGAGTACTTTCATGTATAGAAACATAAAAAAGATGTGCTGGATTAGATTTAGACCCATTTAATCTAGCATTTTTGTTCCCACTGTGGTCAACAAAATGCTTCTGTAAGAGCATAATCCTTCTATGAAGACAGGAATATTCTCAAAACATCTGGTGTTTAAAGGAATACTGAAGCTAAAAACAAAAATGTGATTTGGAACAGTTTATAGCCATATCATACGTGAATACTCTATTAGAGAAGTGCGAGTTGGAGGCTATCATCTTATTTGATGGTAAAGACACGTATATATTTCTCTTTTTTCCTTCTCAATCGTTTATCATTCAACTACACTGGAATGCTTCTTTTATTGTGGACACATTCCATCTATTTATGAATAATAAAATATTTTCTTGGTGGGACTTTTTGGAGATGTGAGGGTCAAAATTATTCATAATAGAATAACTGATATAGAAATCTGTCTGTCTGTGTCTGTCAATCTAATCTAATCTAATCTTTTCCCCAGTAGAATAATTAATAAAAATAGTTGCTTTAATCAATTTTTGTCTTCAGCATTTGAGTATTGTAACATTGTGCCATTTTTCATAAAACTGAAAACAATTATACATATTGTCTAAATGTTGATAGTTTGTTATGATTCCTTAAAGTTTTTATTACTACTAACAATATTCTTTTTTGCTGAACTATGAAATATTAAATACTAGTCCTATCCACCTCAGATTAGTTCTTTCAAGGATCACTCTTCTTTCTGTCTAAGAAAAATAAGACCCAGATATTTTAATACTTTTTCATTGCCAGTGCAAACATAACCTTTGCCATTTTGTTTTCTTGATTCCCGCCCTGTATCTGGTTGGCATCAGTTAAAACTATTACCATTACAATTCCTGCACTGATTTGCTTGTCTGTCCCATTTGAAAGATAATGAATTATGCATAGAAAATAATATTTGTTAGCAGTGACTGAAAGCATAGTATGAGTTAGCTGATACCTCACTTATTTTCTTCTGTCAGCAACTGTGAACATCTGCCTCTTGTGAATGCAAGCCTTACTGCTTTCAACAAAAATATGTTTCTTTTATGTTTAAGGTCTTCTGTTAAAGGAACGATCACAAGGTCATCCTTGAAATTCATATGAATAATTTCATAAAAAGGATTGATACCTACTGAAACCTGTTACTAATTATTTTATATTGTTTTCATGAATAAATAAAAATGATAGACATTTTTGTATCCACAGGTTTTGCTTTAATAGCTATGGATATGTTTTCTTTGCAAAATGGATTCACAGGATTATATTAGGCTGAGCTGCCATGTTAATCCCTCTGACTGGAGTGGAAAAAGATTCTCATGAATCAGTAATAGCAGTAGCATTTGCTAGAATGAATGACTTTTGATAGGCCTCAAATTTTGCTGATCTTAAATTGCTGCAGTATTAATCTTTAAAACAAATGACTTGCAATTAACAATGATTGTGCACTTTTATTTAAAAAAATAGGCAGAAGAAATAAGGATGTTTTTATGGAAGTATTGTCAGATTTGTCAAAAGCTCTGAGGAAAATGGATTTTGTGGGCTTATTTTCAAAGTTTTTGTTCATGCGGTTTCCCTGCCCTTTAAGGAAATGTAGGAAAAGTTATATGTAAAATAAAATTGCGCTATTTCAGTTGTACCTTGAATTTTTTTTTTTTTCATGAAGACCAGGCAGCTGCAAAAATAATTCATTCTATCAACAGTTTGAATGCATCTCTTAAAATTGTTTTCTTTTTCTTCTTTCTTTTTGTAGTTCTTTGAGGTTCCATTTGATGCAAATATGAACAGGACAAAAAACAGACCTCTAGTACAAGGACAGATCAGGTAAGGTTGCACATATGCTTTCTTTAAGTAGAAATGAATCTCACTGTTGCTGTATGTATTTCCCGCATTTTCAATCTTTCTTTATGCTTAGTTAAATAAAGATTAAAAGACATGGAAAGAAATCATTTTGAATGCTTTGATGATTCTGACACTTATAATGCCACCCAGAAAATTCATCAACTTGCCTTCATCATGTTCATATGTGGTATAAGAGCCATTATAAATATGCTTATTAAGAGTTACAGACTTCAACATTTTTGTATAAAAATAAACATTAGAAGCAAAATGCTGATGCTACTAGGACTTGTGAATTTCCAGAAAAATTAAACTCTCCTGCATTAAATCTTAAAAGAAATGTACCTTAACCAACACAAGTAAATAGGCTTGTGCTCTTTAAATATTTGGGATACAAACCATTTAATACCTGATCACTGGTTTATGATAGTCTAGTAGAATAGAAGCACAATACGTTTCCTACTGCCAGAGACATAATCACAAGGGATTTACATTATTAGAATGATTCAGAACCTCTGGCAGTTTCTGAAATAAATAATATATAATTGTGATTGCCATGAATTAAGGATAACATTTTGGGGGCAAAATGTATGCCTGCATAATTATTCACAACTAGCATAAAACATTGCTATTACTATTATGGACAATACTGTGCCAAATCACAGCCATATCACAGTACTTGGAACTAGCTGAGAATGTGCTATTTCCTATCTACTGGACATGTTTAATTTTTAATTTGTTAAAAATTTTAATTTTAATAATGTTACCCTGCATTCTGAGCTTGGTGGTTTTCTTGCAGACGTTTCATTACCAAACTAGGTAGCATCATCATACACTGTATGACCTACCATCATAAGGCTGATTATGTTACCTAGTTGATAATACCAAGAAAACCACCAAGTTCAAAGAGCACCAAGGACCCCACAATTTAACCTTGAACTACAAATATTCACTTGTATTGATACCTGCATTCTCTTCATGCCTCAAATATTAATTGTGTCATTTTACACATGCATATTACATTTAATGGTAGAGTAAACTTTCCATTTAAAATATTACATCTCTGCAAATGAAGTGTGACTTCTGATGACTGAATGTGTATCAAAACTTGCTCATTTTTTGATCTAAAGACCTTGAGAGTATGCTGCTAAATACAATATGAAATATAGTTATATCCTCCTATAAATCATTGTAACACTTTTTGCCAAGATTTTACAAAAAATAATTCTTAAATATGTCTCATCTTTTGTGCATACACTTTTCTCTGTGTATACATATAAATAAAAAGCCAAGGTCCCAGGAGGCTTCTGTTTGAACATAAAACAACCTTGATTTCTGCTTGTGTGTCTGTTCAGTTTCTTAAAGGATTCAGTTCCAAGTTCTAGGGGGATGGAGAATGCTGCACCTTATTTGCAAACTTTAAACTAAAGCCCTTATTCATAAACTATTCAACAAACAATTTTCAGATAGCATTTCCATGATTTGTGCCAAGGATTATTTATAACAAAATTATGTTTTCCCTTAGGCATCTGTGAACAGTTGGTCCTATTTATTTCTGTGTTTTATCCATCATCTTTGGAGGATTGAAGAAAAGTGATGGATGAAATTACACGAAAATTGAAACAAAATAGTAAAGCAAGCCCTGGGGGTAAACTCACCCTCATTGTAAATAGAGTACTTTAGTAAACTTGTTCTGATTTGTTCTGTGAGGTGGTGCTAATTATAGATTTCTAAGTTCAGTTAATTTTATTTTAAAAACATCATGAGGAAAATTTTAATGAGAACATCTGTTGAGCACACAGTAAGCCAAAAATTGAGCCCAGCCAAAATTCAGTGAAATGGATCTATACCCTTCACTCTAGTCTTTGAATTTGGTTAGGTAACTATATATGAAATAAAACTCCTCCTTTCTCATTCCCAGATAAAATTAAAGGGTTTTTTTTTCTTCTGATCTGAATTACATTCACAGTAACTCACACGGGCGATCCAGTATGTATTTCTCACAGAAAAATGCTCTAAAATACATTAAGGGACAGAGCTCTCAATTGCTAAAGTACATATATAAAATGCCTGTTTCCCCACATAATTATTTAGGTGAAATTGGAAGGATTTGAAAGATACACCATTTGGCCAAAATCATTTTTTTTTAAAAGAAAGAAACTATATACTGTATTTAAATTGTCCTATTTGCCCTGCCTGTTGTAATCATTGAGGGCGGGAGGGGGGTCCCAAGCAATCACACAACCATCCATGTATTTATAGACAGTTTAATGATCTTTAAAATGTCACAAAACTTTAAATGATAAATGCCTATAGATTTCATGTTAACTTTCAACTGCCACTATTTCTTCAGCTGGCCGAAAGTATGGTTAGCACGAGATCCATCTTATTGTGGGATTTGTCCTGTTTGAAACTTCCATCATCATCATCATCATTATTATTATTATTATTATTATTATTATTATTATTATTATTATTATTATTAAATTTCTTCTACAATTAACACCGAAGGCAAATCAAAACTACACAGAGATAGTTGTATTGGAAAAGTTGGTATCGTGTATTCTGGGAATCATTCCAAACATGTTTGGGGCATGCGTAAGGAATTTTGCATGCCTTCAAAGCATTGTTGGGGGGTGTTTTGTGATACATTTGACTTTCATCAAGTTTAATGATGGGCTAGTCTATTCTCGTTCTTTTAATTTAACTTTTTGATGCTGTAAATACAGAGACAACTACTTACTGAGAAAATGTTTTGAAGTCTATTGATTTTACATAAGATACTAAACTCTGCAATTGTCAGTGATCAAAACATTTTAATAATCATGAATGTACAGATCACCTTTGATAGCCTTCTCAAATATATATATTTGTTGCTGTCTTCAGAACAATAGAGGGAGGAGTTTTCACTATGTAGCCCTGTTAGCAATGTCTCATTTTTCCATAATTTCACATGTTCATATGTCTCTTTTCTCTTACAACCTATCAAACTTTTTAGACAAAAAAGCTTGTTTCTGTCTGTTCTGATTTTATGTTTAATGCATAAATGGATGCATCTTGATTGAATCCACTCTCTACAACTATTAAATCCATTGGATTTTTAAATTATTTGTGAAGATTATTGTGCAATCGAGCTTCAATTATTTTGTTTTTGTTTATAATAGAGCTACAATGGACCAAACTTTGAAACTATTTTAGATTTAATGTCATGTTACTTTGTTTGTTTGTTTGTTTGTTTTGAATATAGCTACCTTTTTTGATATAGCCATGATAAATATTATGCAGAATAAATATAAAATAACATTGGGCCACATTTCCCTCTCATGATAAGCTATAATTTGGGAAAGAGATCTTGTTAATTGTTCCAACCAGAAATTGCCCCAAGGCTGAGGAAATTGTTCAAGTTATTTATTCTTCCACAGCTTGTGAAATGAGTCACTGTAAGTATGAGAGTTTTGGCACAACTCCACCACATGACATCAAGGAAGCCAGTTGGATGTAGCAGTAACAAATGTGATCCTTATGAAAGCATTACACTTCTAATTATTATTAGGATAGTAAATCCATCACTTCTGACTGGGTGACAAAGAAACATTTATATTTGCTAGGCATATTTTATCCTCAAGTAGTTTTGACAATGTATCATAGACATTTGATAGTTTGTTAAAGTAATTCTATTCAGCACCCAGTCTCAGCTTACCATCTTGGTAAACTTCCTTTCCACTCTGCGTATTATCCTCTGACAAACTAGGATTGTGAGTTTGCATGACATAATAAAATTCAAATCTATCTAAAGAAAGTACAACTCAACTTAGTTGAGAAAGAAAGTGCAACTCAAATCTATCTAAAGAAAGTGCAATTTATGTGTTTTTCAAACCTTTTTTTTAGACTTTTACCATTGAATTTGTATGGCACTTGAAACACAGGAACCCAAAGGATTTCCGATAGACCTACTTTATGTGCCAAAAGGTTGACATCTAATCATATATATTGTTTATATATATATACATATATATTTGTGTTTCTGAATAAAAACAAAAGCATGATTATTGTGCCATGTAACCTTTTGTATTAAATAATAAATAGCTTTTTCACAGTGTCAAATATCTCATTCTTCATTGGGCAGTTCATTGCAAGTGCTACTTGCATGGTATGACAGACCTCTCTTATCATATGAATAATGTCTGCCATTATTACCCTAATACAAATAGAGCAATCTCAACTGCTAAACATCACCTCTTGTTCATTTCAAGTCATTGGGACGTACTTGCACTGCCAGATACTTAAGCACAATTCACAGAGGACTTTCAAATGTCACATGTCTCATAAATATATGTTAGTGAGTAACTGGCTCCGAACTGAAGCTGCAAATATTTTTGTTTAATTTCATGCTTGTTAAAGGGGGGGGGGGAATGTTGCTCCCTTTTAAAATGGTGTAGTTCTAAAGAGACAATGCCTCAGTGTTTTCTTCAAATGTTTATCCTGGACATTGGTAATGTTTATAAAATTAAGTATATTCCATCCTGCTGAGTTTCTTTTCTTCTGTACGTTTTCTCTTAAAAGAAAGAAGCTGACATTGGCTGAACGTGGTAAATTTAATAAGGTACCTTTATATTTTGACATGTCCAACTACTTGTGAAAATGTTCCCCTTGCATTCTAAGCTGTGGGATACCTATTCACTCCTCTCATTTAGGTAGTTGCATAACAGTCAGTGAAAAGAAAATCCTTGGGCTAGAACATAGTTTAGAGGAGATAAAACCTACATCAAAGGGTGACTAATGGAATGTTATAATGCCTACTGTCTGGAGCAGCAGTGGCTATTTAACCCCACTGTCTGCAGATTACTTGGTTTATGCACAATACAAGATCTGTATGCTTTTCTCAGATCAGAATTTATAATTCTGGGGTGTAAATTTCTGCTGTGCATTTTTTTTTAAATTATGTGCAAGAATAAAACTCATATGTGCAAAGTGGCTTTACTTTAATGTTTGCAGAAGTCATTGTCTATTCAGTGCACTGTTTCTCTTGGTTATACTCTCTGGAAAATGACTGCTGCAAGTTAGTAGGGACATTCCATTATAAGCAATTGCATGTGTTAAATAGAAATCCTACGGAAACATTTGACCCTCACGCTTTGCTACTTTTCAATTCAACTGTGAGGCCTTTGCCATGGTATTATTTATCAAGGCCTTTAATTGCATGTGGGACAGTTGATAAATTTAAGTGCATTGTGCATCACATCCAGTTAGGAAACATCCCAGATGCTCATATATAAGCCAGGAGTCATGGTGCATTTGAGTAAATAGCCCTCCATCTGCTTCTGAAGACCACTGCTGAGGAGTGATACACATTCCTAATGGAGTTGTCTTAGCCTTCTGTGTCACAACACAGCAGGGGCTAGAACCTAGCTATTTGAAGAAGAACAACAATTGTATCCTAGAATCCTTTTCACTGTGACTTCCAATATAAGTAAACTTTTGGGATGTACCATTTTTGCCATTTCAATTTTTTTGAGAAATAATGGAGGGCAACTTTTTTCACTTCAAAAGCAGTCATGACAAAGTAGAATCTTAGATTATAGTCTGTTGTGATATTCAACTAAAAATAGTTGTATGGTAGATACATCAATATAAGATATTTGCTACTTCACCTGGCTAAACAGATGTCAGTAGAAAAATGTGCACACATTATTTTTTTTTCACTCTGATGCAACTATTGTAGTGTGAGATTGTTTATTAAGATGACTTAAATATTTTCTGCATTTGGGGAGATGATGAACAGTATGAGAGTCAAAATCTTGCCCAGTCCCTAAAGTACCATTCATGTTTGAAATAGTTGAACAGATGCCTTCTATTGATGGACTATTGGGCACTTTTGTGTAAAGTGGCATGGCAGAAAACTAAGAAGAGGGAGAAAGGGGTGAGAGAAGAAGTAACAGAGTAAGGAGATAGTATGTATAAAAAAAATAAAAAGAGAAACATTGGAGGTCCATTCAAAAAAAGTAAACTATTATTTCACAAGTAAGCAGAGAGTTCTGTGTCTCTAAACAATAACTATAATCATATTATCTGTTCATACTGTGTTATTGTTCAACAAAGTTTTAATTATTCATAATCTTCTGTTCCTGTCAATAAATGTATTGTATAAATATATTGTATAAATAAATATTTCTTAACTCCTTACAGCATACTATATCAGAAGAAAAACCAATAAGAGAGGAGATAATCTTAATATAAGAAATTATTATTATTATTATTATTATTATTATTATTATTATTATTATTATTATTATTATTATGGGGTGGTACTGAGGTAGCAAAGTTTTAAACATAAAAAGATATGTTTATCTTTTAAACATAAAGATAGATATGTTTCTCTATCTTTAAACATAAACACTAAGAAACTGCGTATTTTAAGATTTGCTGACATAAAATGTTTTGTTACTGTGAAAAGCTAGTTTCTAAAATTCAAGGAGAAATCCAACATTAGATTTCCCTCTCCTAAATGGAAACCTGTATTTGACATTGGAGAGAGAAATTCAAAGAAAACCTCTGTAATGTTATACTAGAGGTTATATGTTTGCATTTTATAGTATGAAATAATATGATATGAATTTTGGCAATTCACTATTAAAAGCATCAATCAAACAAATTTAAGAAAACTGGTTCTGTGATTTTATGGAAGACCCAGTAATGATTTAAAAATCTTACTGGGGATAGAGATAATGTAAATGAATATGATTTGCATGTATATATTTGCTAAGAAAACATTGGTAGGTTAGCATAACAGTAGCTTTTATACTAGTAAAAATAAAATAAAATCGAATCATTTCTTTATAACGGCAGAATATCATTATAGAATACACAATAGAATATATCATGTCATATGTAGCAATTATAAGTGATGAATGTTTGAATCAAAAATCTACCTCAGAGGCATGAAATGTAACATCAGAGTCTCTCAAATATAGTTTTACATAACCATTTGTTTCATGGTGATCAATTTGAAAGTCCCTTAAAATACATAGCCATTTTTACAAAAGACTAAAAAGTATAAAGAGTTTCTTACCAAGTAAACTTCTAGACATCAACATTCATTCTAGTAATATCACTAAAGTCATTTCCTAATATAATAATTATGAATGTGAAAAGTTCTTGTTTTCACCCACAATGTTACTGTGTTGTGTGAATTAAGGCAGCCCTGGGGTATGCTGTGGTTTGCAATGGAAAATTGTAGCATAAGCTTTATGTGTGTCAAAACTCAGAAGAATGTTCACATCAGAAGATGCAGATCCCTCTATTGAATTCTTAGGCAAGATCTAAGAAAGATGCTCTAAATGGCTTCTTGGTTTTTTTTAATAGCCATTGGGAACTAGAGACAAGGCAACCTAGGCAGATAATTCTGTCAACATTAAGCAGAAATAAACTGATCTTCACTGGGCTTGGAAACTATGCTGGGTCAAGTCTACATAACAGTTGGAAGGGAAAGAGGTTAAGAGAACTAGAGCTGGGGGCAAAACTGGGGAGTTGACCCCCTGACAGCAGACAATGGCAAAGTGATTCCTCAAGAAATGTGCAAAAGTATGCCTACAAATCTGCCATGAGTAAAAAAAGACTTGACTTTTTATTATGGAAATAACAAGCAAAAATATGTATTTCTTAAAACTCAGAGGCCAGAAAGCAACTGGATATATATTCTCAAAAATATCCATTTGCTTAGGTTAAATAATAAAATTTATCTGAGAATAGACTCTCCTTATGGACCCTATTAAATTTATTTACATTTGTATTTATACATTTTGCTTTAAGGCAATCCAACTCTCTGGCACTCTGGCTCTGTTTTTAAACTTGTAAGACTTTATCTAACCAACAGTGGCCCGTTATTCAACATGTGCCAAGTAGTTTCAAAAATGACACTACTCAGCAAGTCCATTACCAAACTGTCTCGGATGCTAAATGGCTTGCAACTCAAATTCTATTTGCAGTAAGTCACGTAAAAAGTGCATTTCTTCTGTAAATGGTTGAGTTTATTAGGCCTTTAAACAAGAGACAGCTTACATATTATCAACTTGGCAAGTCAGATACCAGGGTTTACACTTTAATTAGGCATTGCTAGCATAGTCATTGCTGCAGAGTTTGCATTCCAGAGACTAAGATACACAAAGAACTCTCTCACCCATTTTATTGGAATCTACTTGATAAAAAAAAAATCACAGTTTATATTCTAATATTTTTTTCTGAAAGGGGCCTATCTGGGTAATGGGATTTGTATATTCATTTCCATGCTGGTTTGCTTTACCTTAAATTTCAAGTTATCTGTTCGGGGTCCCTGCACAAATATTTAAAAGCATGAACACCTCTTTCAGAAAAGGTAATAATGTGCAAAAAAACAGAAACCATTGAAACCTAAATGTAGGAAAGGAATAGAAAATAGACATCCTGCCATAAAAAATAACATTGAAGGGAGATGGTGAAATTGTCACTCTAGTATAAGATAATATATGTTATTATTATTTCTTATGCCATCCTTCAATTATAGTTTGAGATACTTAATAACTGAATGATGAATGAATATATTCATTATCAATAGCTGTAATATTATATATTATTGGTTATGATATTGTTATCAATGAGCAAGTAGGTTCAGTATTTTAGGGCAGAACTGCCGATTTGTATTCCAACCATTCTTCTTTCTATTTTTTAATTTCTTTCTGTCTTTCCATTTTTGGGATTCAATCAAATAACCAACCATATTGGATAGGATATAAATAAGATGCATGCTATTAATACATAGTTTATTCTGTGGTTGGGAATAAGAATTCATGTACATATCAGTAATTTTATAGGAAGGTCCTTGTTGTTGCATTCTCAGAATTATGATGCCTTATAGAGGTTAGTACCCCAACCTTTGTGGACCGGTGGGGGGGAGAGGCAAATGGAGAGCACATGCTCACCTGTCGCTTGCACAAGTAGGGATGTGTGTGCATGTGCTTGCCCATTGCTTCCGCGTCCAAGTTCTGAATGGCTCACAGCCCAGGAATTGGGGATCCTTATTATAGAAGATCCTCTACGTATGAGATGATGAGATAAAACTAAGTTCAAGGGATGTTTAGATTACAGGTAATCCTCAATGTACAAGCATTCATTTAGTGACTGTTCAAAGTTACAACGGCACTGAAAATGTGACTTATGACCATTCTTCACTCTAATGACCACTGTAGCATCGCCATGGTATGCGCTCACTGGGCAACTAGCATGTCTTTAGAATCGTTGCAGTGTCCCAGGGTCCTGTGATCACCTTGTGACCTTCTGACAAGCAGAATCAATGGGAGAACCAGATTCACTTAACACCCGTATTACTAATTTAACAACTGCAGTTATTCACTTAACAAACCGGCAAGAAAGTTTAGAAAATGAGGCAAAATTCATTTAACAACTTTTTGCTTTGCAACAAAAATTTTGGGCTTAATTGTGGTCCTAAGTCGAGGACTACTGTGTTTCAAATAGAACTCTGGGTGATTCTGAGTTGTAACTGTTGTACATAATTTCATCTAAGAATAACATTGAAATAATGAAAAACCTTTCTACACAAATGAAACAGTAATGAATGTAGGCCTCATTGCATTGATGTCATTCTTCTCCTCCCTTTCCAACTGGAAAAAATACATCTGAAAATAAGAATTTGATTCTCTGCAGAATATGTGCTTGAAGGAAAAGAAGGACTTACGTACTTTTAACATGCTGTTTCTGTTCTCATATCTTATTTTGTAAGTTTAGTGCAGTAGAGATTCTCATGAAAACTGTTAAAATAATATAAAAATAAAGTTAAATTAATTGTTCTTTTCACTATTTAATTTTTCTAAATATCTTTTGATTGATTGCCTTGTAATCAGTCACTGTAATTTGATAATTTCGTTGCCCTTCTAAATCACCAGTAATGGCAGCTTTACAGGAGGTGTATAAATAAATAGAAACGATAGAAAAATCTAAAAACAGCATGAAAAACAAGAAACAATAATAGCAATAGTAATTATAGCAAAATTAAAAAATACAAGTACAAAAATACAGATGCAAACATACAATCTCATATTTTTATAAAAAAGAAATGAAGTATTCTTAAAAATTGTAATGTTGTAAAAATGAAAGAGATGAGGCTATTTTTCAAGAAATAAGTGACTGCTTTAAACTAGGCTGATTTGTTTATAAAGTTGCTAACGTCTGTAATTCTGGGCAAAGGAAATGGAACATCTGCAACTGAGATTGGTTAAGGTCTGGGAAAACTAATTGCCTTTAGTTTGGTTAAGATGCAGGGTCAATTACATTTTCAAACAACAGTTTATATGCTCTTTGACAGCAAAGCTGGGATGTCGTATATTATCTGTTTCCTTGTTTAGAGAGAAAGAAATGAATTTACATAGCTATGTGATATTTTAACGTAGCCAGTACAAATTTCTTTGCAAAGAAAGGGAAGCTGGCAACTTTGGACTAAAAGTGCCATGTCAGGAATCCAAGAGATATTTGTTTCTTTCAGCCACATTTCTGTCAGTTGAATTGGTTTTTAATAGCAGTAATCTAAAGAAGTGGCTTTTAAAAGATGGTTTCTTACAAGCATCTACTCCTGATGTAACAGAGTGAAACCGATTACCTCTCTTTCCTTTAATCCCCAGTATCCACAAAAACTATTCCTGGGGGTTGGGAAACAATTTAATGGTAAGCAAGCTACAGTGGGAAGCAGAAAAGTCACTATGTGAGCAAAGGTATGTCCATGAAAGGTTGGCTATTACTCGGAATTTCTTAATTTTTATTCATGTGTTTTCTGAATAAAAATTCAAAACGGTTCATTGTTGTAGCCTTTACGCTAAGAGTTTTTAATTTATAAAAAAGCCAATATAATATATATTACATTTATAATATATTGCTTCAGAAATCAGTTATTAAATGGTAAACCTTTTTGTATGGAAAACAGTGCTAATGCAATGTGTTTGATTCTATTAAAAAAACTGAATAGGGAATTTAATTTTTTTTTTTTTCTGGACTTGATTTTATCTTTAAAAGGCTTCTTGCAGTACTAGACACTTTTTAAAAAATGATTTTATGTACAACTTTATAAGCTTACTTTTGATCCAAATCAGATAGATAGACAATGAATGGATAGATACACACACTTGAATTCATATATGTGTGTGTGTGTGTGTGTGTATGTGTATCTATGAGTATATACCTCACTTGTTTCATGGAATAATTAAGGTGCTGGAATATTTCATATTTGTGGGTGGGTAAATATTGGGGACCTCATTCATGGTTTTGTTGTCATAGATCCTTGAGGCATATGATTTTGCAGTAGAGTAGGGGAGTTAAAAATTAGATTTCCATTTTCCCACTACTATTATGCCATTATTCCAGACTGCTTCTTTGTTGCAATTACTTTAAATCATCAGCGAGAGGTAAAATAATGACTGTCATGAACTCAAATAGCCCATAGTCTACAAAACAACTTTTTGGGGAACGTTGGTAATGAGAGTGGGAATTCTTATTTAACGCTGTCTTCTAGCTAATAGTTTCTGAGAATGAAAAATGAAACAAACACATTTGCTGTTCTAAACTACAAGAAAATCTAAAAATCCGATATGAAATTGAAAAGCTTTAGATTAGTTTTTTCATCTTGTATACTTCATGAGTTATACTTAATGCATGAAGAAAAACGAGACTGCAAGAAGATGATACTTTTATCTTGTATTGTTAGTTAGGTTAATGTTCTCTAACTTCACATATGAAAACAGTCTCTATTCTCTCAACCCAACTCACTTTATAGAGTTATTATTATGGGGAAAAAGGAGGAGGAAGGAATATTAAGTATGCTTGCTGCCTTGAGTTATTTTTAAAAATAATAAAGGTGGGAACATAGATTATAGAACATAAACTAATCTAAAAGAATGCTAAATCCTGTAGTTGGAATTTTATTAAAAACTGGTATATTAGTAGAGCACAAATTGTTGTACACACTGCCCCTGATCATCTGAAATTTGGAGGTGTTCAGTACTGTATTAAAAGAAAAATATAATATAACAAAAATGAGTATAATTTGGCTCTTCAGTTTCCTCAGAACTTGAGAAATATATTTCTACAATAATTTCAATGTTCTGTGTCTATTTGTATTAACACTGTACAGAAGCATTCATATTATTTAGCTACCACACTATCCAAATGTAACTGAAAGTATATATTCAATTAACAATTCTTAAAGTGTCTTTGTTTTTACTCAAAAGCATTTGTGAAGATACAGTGCAAATAAGTCTTTTTGTTGAAGATTTTAGCCTTTATTATGCTTCTTCCATCTCAGCCAGATGATTTCAATATAAGTCAAGAATACTTCAGTAGATCACTGATGAGATTGGGTTCCCACATACAGTATCAGAGGTATTAGGAGTTCAACTATTCTTCTTTTCTAAGTCTTTGCACATCAAAGGCATTTCTGCTTTCCAAACAATTGAAGTTATTAAGGCCTTATCAGGAGATTAAATATTATGATGTTTGTCAAAATTCCTTCCCTAAGTGCTTTTAAGCATAAAGGCCTTTACTTTACTTAATGATTTTTTGTGGATTCCACATTACTCCTTAACAAAATAAAGGATCTTGTTAGCTATTCTATTATAATGAATGTAAATGGGAATGTATTGGCTGCATTGTATGTCATTTTATCTGTTGACCTGACTTCATTAATCACAAAATTTACAAGGTGAGGAAAACCATTGTTCCTTAATATAGGGGTGATGCTTCTGAGTTCATTGGTTTATCTTCCTCTCTACAGCTATCTGATTTAATCAAATAAATGGCAGTAATTCTATCACTTTTATTTTCCTCAGATTTCTCAGTTTACAGGTCATATTCCATACTTATGATAATGGAAACAAAAATATACCTGAATACTGATAATACATGGCCGTTCACGAATAGTTTTTGTATTGAAATCTATGCAATTTGGCATACATTTTTCAAAATGCCAATGTTAGAATAATGTGTGTATAGTCTCAGTATTTTGCTTGTTAATGAAAAGTAGACATATTTGTATAAAAATAGTGATGAGAGAATTTTATCTCCTATTCTTAGCCCCAATTAACTTTTAAAATTAGTTTATAATTTTGGATTTGTATCCTTTCTCTACAAAGGAAACACTCAGCACTCATAACAATTAGAGAAATATATTTTAAAAATATATGTTACTAATATATCATTAAAAAAATAAAGCAGATCATTCACAGCCAACTAGAACTTGAGCCAGGAGCTTATTGGAACTGTCCAATACTCAACTGTAAGCAATAAATCCTGGGATTTCAGAGCTAATTTCTAATCTCTAATTTCTCTCCAAAAAAGAATAATTCCAGAAAAAAATTCATGTTAATTTTGAAGATTTCCAGAAAGTTCTTTGTCCTGAAGTCAGTACCAAATATTTGCTAACAGGAGAGGCAACATTACAATAACCATAGTTATATTTAGTAACTTTGAATATTGTCTTCTCTGGTATCTTTGTTTTCTGAGCTTGATAGTATACTTGCAGACATTTTATTACCCAACTAGGTAGCATCTTGCACTGCATCATCAGTGCATGAAAGTGTGATTTGCTCTCTGTTTCCATAAAGTAGCATTATACATTATCTCTTTTATTGGTAATTGTTTTCTTCATAATAGATGAGAAATAAGACTAATAATAATGCATTCTCCAACAAGGGGGAAAAACGTCAGTCAGGATGGGTATACGTCCCGTCTAGCCAATGACCGAGCACTTTCCAAAGCCAAAGCTCCGCCCCTTCGAGGCTGGCCCAGTTCTTCGTCTCGGTCTTCGCCTGACAGGACGTGTCCTCTCCTGACTGACGTTTACCTCAGTGCTATTGGCCTTAATTGTTGGACTGCCTTTTATTACAACCGCAAGTACTGTGACTTTAATTCCCCGTTTAGAGCCGTTTTTTTGCCTGCCGAAATTAGCTGCGTGGAAAAGGCTGTTGCCTAGCAGCTTTGCCGCGCTCCAGCGGCCTTGCGCCTGTGCCCAGAGTCGCGTTTAGTGCCGTAGGGCTAGCGACTGAAGAAAGCCTCCCTTTCTCAGCTGATTGGCGCAGGAGGCAATTCGCGAACCTAAAATTGCGGAGTTTCGCCTGGGAAACCTTTCCGCTTCAGATTACTGGTGCTGGAAGCGATCGGAAGATAAGGAGGCGATCGCGCTGACGGAGGCTTTCTTTACAAGCGGTTTGTCTTTGTTGGGCCTGAAAGTCTCCCGCTTTGAATTCTGGCGCTCTGAGGCGATCGGGGAGATAAGGCTAGGCGCATGCTCACCTAACTAGGACGTTTTTTTCTGTCAGTTTTGAAGTTAGTCTGCTCAAGCAGCATTGCGATCAGCATTTTAGTGCTTAACAATCGTCCTACTACGATCTGGTAATTGTTAGGAAGAGAGATTTGGCTATTAGCCTTCCCTTCTTGTCTCCGCCATTTCAGGCCTCTAACCACCTCAAAATGGCGTCGACTAAGGATAACGCCGACAGGCCTGCTGCCTCCTCTACTCGTAGGCACCATCCCAGCGACCCTCTTGAGGGATCCTCGTCTTCCTTGCCTCCCCCAAGCAAAAAAGCCCGCGCTAAACGTAATAACGTTCAATCCTCCTCATCTGGGTCTTCCCGGGAGGAACAGCGTAGGCATAGAGCCATGGAGAAGGCCTTTTTGAGAGCCCAATCTATTTCAGGCCGGGCATCTTCACAACCACCAGAGAAGCCTCGTTCTCCTCATTCCTTGAGGGATCTATCCCCGGATGTTATGGGGGATTCGCAGGTTCCTTCTTCAGATTCTCAAAATCTGTTCCAGACCTTACCAGATGCTGAACAGCGTCCAGCTTTACCAGCTCCAATCACCCATACGGGACCTGCATTGTCTACTCCAATGGCTGATTCCTTAGAGGCCTTCATTTCCAGGGCTATTCGTCAATCTATATCTGACTGTCTTGCCCAAGGTTCAACTGCTGCTCCCTTAAAGGATACTCGACAAGCTCTTCCTGAGGTCCAGGATGGCTCCTTACTGGGTCAGGACCAGTCCGCTCCCCAGACCACTCTCGACCAAGCCTCTTTGTCCGAGGGGGATGATTATCAGGACTTAGCTTGGTCAGACGATGAAGGTTTAGGGCCCGACCAACCAGCGTTTGTGGGCCTCTTTAAACCGCACCTCTTTCGGTCCTTACTATTTAAGGCCATTGCTGTCACCCGCTTAGGTTCACCGTCCTCTGCTGCTCCACCGGCATCGAGTTCGGATCCTGCTGCTGCTCTGTTTGCGGAAAACACCAGCGAACCTGAGACCATTCCGGCTCCCAAGCTTTTTACAGATATCCTTCAGCGGCAATGGAACTTACCTGGCGCAGGACCTAGTCCCAACGGCCTGGACAAGCGGCTTTACAATTCGGCTCCCCCGTTAGCAGACATATTACAGATCCCGAAGGTTGATCCACCCATAGTTGCCTTGACTGATACTTCTCACCCGGTGGGTCCTCCTGAGGATTCTCTCAGACCTGAGGATAAGCGAACTGAAAAAACCCTTCTGAAAGGGCATCAAGCTACTGCCTGGTCCATACGAGCGTCAACATCTGCTTCATTTTTTAACCGAGCGGCTTTGCTCTGGCTTAAACAGCTGCAATCCAGGCTTCCTCTTTCGGATGCCCGTTCCCACCAAGACCTGAATAAAATTGCGGCAGCGTTGGAATATTCAGCGGATGCCACCTTGAACTCCACCCGTTTTTCGGCTAGAGCCTTAGGTTCCAATGTTACATCTCACCGGCTTTTGTGGCTTAGAAATTGGCAGGCCGACATTCGCAGTAAATGGCAACTCGCCTCGGCTCCTTATGCCAGTGGTTCTCTTTTTGGCTCTGCTTTGGAACCTTTGCTGGTTGAGACCAGGGATCGTCGGAAGATTCTCCCTCCATCATCTCGTCGTTCTGATCTCCGTTTCTCATCCCAGCGATTTCAGTCCTTTCGGCCATCTGGTTCCTTTTCCTTCCAGTCTCGGGGTCAACGATCCTTTCCTGCTAGGCAACAACAAGATTTACAGGTCACACAGGGGTCCAGATTTCCCCCTCGGAAGTCCTTCCGGGGTGGTAGGGGGGGTCGTTGGTCCCGCAGAACTAGGTGAGGAGTTTTTTCATTCCCCTATTGGAGGCCGCCTCTCCTTATTCCGTGATCAGTGGGCCTCTTCTATTAGTGATTCCTGGGTTCTTAACACCATTTCCTTGGGTTTGTCTTTGGAATTTTCCTCCTCTCCTCCCTCCCGTTTTCTTTCTTGCCCCATTTCCCGGGATCCAGCCAGGGTAGGGATTCTTTCAGCAGCCATAGACCACCTTTTACAGATCTCGGCCATAGAGACTGTGCCTCCTTCTGAACAGGGCCACGGTTTTTATTCCCGTCTTTTTGTTGTCCAAAAATCCTCTGGGGGTTGGCGTCCCATTTTGGACTTAAAGTCGTTGAACCGGCACATAAAATATCGCCGGTTCAAGATGCATTCGTTATCATCTATTCTTGAGTTAATTCGCCCTTCCGATTTTCTCTCTTCAATCGACCTCACGGAGGCCTACCTTCATGTCCCTATCTTACCTTCTCACCGACGTTTCCTCCGTTTTGCCTTCAGAGGTTCTCATTTTCAGTATAAGGCCCTCCCCTTCGGGCTGTCTTCGGCCCCTAGGGTATTTACTAAGATTATGGCCTCCTTGATTGGTTTTATCAGATCCCACCCTGTTCGGCTTCAATTTTATTTAGATGACATTTTAGTTATGTCCCCTTCCCGGGAGGCGGCTCAAGTTGATTTGTCCTTTGTTTTGTCTTCTCTTCAATCCCATGGTTTTTCTATTAATTGGTCCAAGAGCCATCTGTCTCCCTCCGCTTCTATCCTTCACTTAGGAGCTTCCATTGATACAGTCTCTTCTATTGTTTGTCTTTCTCCTGAGCGCCAGTCCAATATTTGTTCCTTGGTGAGACAATGCCTTGTGGCTGGTTCAGCTTCGGTTCTTGTCCTGTCTCGCCTCTTGGGAATGATGTTTTCCACCTTCGGGATCACGCCGTGGTCACGCTTGCATAGTAGGGAGCTCCAATGGCTGCTTCTCCCCTTTCAGCGATCAAACCAAGAGTCCTCTTCTCGGGTTATCCGGATTCCACAGTCTGTCCTCCATTCTCTTCAGTGGTGGATTTCACCGGCTTTGGCCAAGGGTTCTTATTTTAGGGAACCTCGGAGGCTCCAGCTCACTACAGATGCGAGCCTTTCTGGCTGGGGGGCTCACCTGCAACATCATATGGCTCAGGAACGGTGACCGCTCAGGAATCTCGTTTTAGTATTAACTTGTTGGAACTGCGAGCCATCAGACTCGCTTTGTTGAGGTTCCGGGAATTAGTGGACGGTAGGCATGTTTTGGTCTTAACCGATAATACCACGGCTAAGGCCCATGTTAATAGGTTGGGGGGCACTAGGTCTCGTTCTTTGATGGACGAGACTCTCTCCTTGGGGTTATGGGCCGAGGAACACCTGGCTTCCATCCGGGCTGATTATATTTCGGGCTCCGATAACATCCAGGCGGACTCTCTTAGCCGCACGCGGGTAGACCAGGGAGAGTGGTCTATATCTCAGGAGCTTTTCCAGGACATTGTCTCAAGATTTGGCTGTCCGGTAGTAGATTTATTCGCCTCTGGTTCCAATCACCGTCTCCCCCGTTATTTTTCCAGGTTTCTGGATCTTCGGGCGGAGGCCACGGACGCCCTTCGCAGCCCATGGCCCTTGGGACTCTTATATGCCTTCCCTACTCTCCCTTTGATCCCCAGGGTACTGCAGAAGTTGCTCGAGGAACAAGCTCAGCTAATTCTGTTGGCGCATGCGCCCCTGGTTTGCGGACTTGATGGGTCTTTCTGTGGCTCCTCCTTGGCAGATCCCTGCCTCCAAGGTCGTCTTGTCTCAGGGGCCTCTCACTCATCCGAACCCGGGGTGGCTTCGCTTAACCGTCTGGAGGTTGAGCGGCTCCTCCTGACTGATGCCAGGATCCCGTCAGAAATTGTGGCTACTATCCAAGCAGCTCGCAGACCCGCTACCATCCGGATTTATGAAGCCACTTGGCGTTCGTTTGTTTTGTGGTGTTCATCGGTTCCTGTTTCGCCGACTTCGGCCTCTATTATCCACGTATTACGTTTTCTTCAATCCGGGCTTCGAAAGGGACTTCGACCCAATACGCTACGTCGACAGGTGGCGGCCATTGCGTCTGTCTTGTCTTGTGGTTCGAAGGATTCCATTTCTCGTCATCCTATCATCACTACCTTTCTTCGGGGAGCTACGAATCTACGTCCTCCGACCGTGCATCGATATCCGACATGGAACTTGAACAAGGTTTTGAAGGCCCTCATGTCTCCTCCATTTGAGCCTTTTCGATCTGTTTCTCTGCGTTTCCTTTCTCTGAAAGTCATTTTTTTGGTGGCTATCACCTCCGCCCGCAGAATTTCGGAGTTGGCGGCCTTAACTGTGAGGGCGGACCTTTGTACCTTCCATACCAATAGGGTGGTGCTCCGGCTGGACCCTTCCTTTGTGCCCAAAGTTAACTCCCCCTTTCACAGGGCACAGGAGATCGTGCTGCCCGATTTTTGCCCTCATCCTTCCCACCAGCTGGAGAGGGCTTGGCACACACTGGACGTCCGCCGGGCGTTGAAGATTTATATCACTCGGACGGCTCCTCACAGGAAGACTGAAGCCATGTTTGTCGCTTTTCAACCTGCTTCTTTGGGTCAGCGTGTTTCAAGTGTCACTTTAGGCCGTTGGATTAGGGCGGCAATTGCCTTGGTTTACCACCAGTCTGCGTCTCCTTTTCCACATCCCATCACTGCTCATTCGACGAGGAGCGCTGCGACATCAGCTGCCTGGGCTACTCAGGCTTCGCTGGAAGAAGTTTGCAGAGCTGCCACATGGACTTCTATCAGTCCCTTCATGAGACATTACAAAGTGGACTCCTTTGCCTCCTCTGATGCTGCATTCGGAAGGAGAGTTCTGCAGTCGGTCCATATCGCTTGAGATGTCAAGACCGGTTTCTTCCCTCCCTGGTGACAACTGGCTTTGGTATGTCCCCATCCTGACTGACGTTTTTCCCCCTTGTTGGAGAATGGACGTTGGTCTTACCTGATACGTCTTTTCTCAACATGGGGAAAAACGTCAGTCAGTCCCGCCCTTGGATTCATTCCGGTGGTGGTGGTGGGGGGAGATATTAATTCTCTATCGTTTCAGGAGGACACGGAGCACAAGTCTGTCGCTTCGCCTCAACGAAGAACTGGGCCAGCCTTGAAGGGGCGGAGCTTTGGCTTTGGAAAGTGCTCGGTCATTGGCTAGACGGGACGTATACCCATCCTGACTGACGTTTTTCCCCATGTTGAGAAAAGACGTATCAGGTAAGACCAACGTCCATTCCGAATCCTGTACAATTTGCCCAGTGGTCCAGTATACAAAATACAGTAAAAGTGTGAAGATTTCAAATCTAAGGGAAGGTGTATACCAGTGACTAAATCACTGAACTAGAGTCCTTTGACATTACTTCTTTTTTAATGACTCCTGGTTCAGAATCACTTGGTGGCTATAGAAATTAAATGAATGAATGAACAAACTGTGCCTGTACTAGTCCCTGAAGTATTCTTGGCAATATTTCAGAAGTGGCTTGACTATGACTGCTTCTAGGGCTTAAAGGGAGTTACTGGCCCAAAGCCACCCAGCTGACTTTGTACCTAAAGGAGGACTAGAATTCACTGCCTCCTGGTTTCTAGCCTGATACCTTAGCCCAGTGATGGCAAACCAATGGCATGCGTTCCCGAGGTGCCGAGGAGCTAACTCACCTGCAGATGTGCATGCGCTCGCACCCCAGCTGGTGTTCGGGCCTTTGGTGCGCATGTGCGCAATTCAGGGGACTCAGCTGGTCTTTGGAAGTCTCCTGAGCATGTGCGCATGTTTACACATGCACGAGAGTACTTGCCTGCAGCACGCACATGCATAGACGGCATTTGTGCACATGCTTTGTGTGCGTGAAAACCGTGCATATGCATAGATGGTGCGGTTGCGCGCACATGGAGGAGCTGTGTGTTAGCGCAGATAGCAAAGCGCACAACACGCATACCTGTTCAGCACTCAGTGAGTAAAAGGTTCACCACCACTTCCTTAATCACTACACAGAGCTGGCTGGCTACCAACATCAAATCTCAGGGAAGTCATTTTCATCTGGCTTAGTCTTTCCTGACAACCTGGTTGAATTGAAAATCCTATTGTGATAAACCTGTTTGGTATGTTCTAGAATGAGTTTTGATTTATATAGTTTGCCATTTTTGCTCAATCTTTGAGATCTCTGAGTGAAATAAAAGTACAACAGCCTAGGACCATGATGGCGAACCTATGGCACGCATCCCAGAGGTGGCATGCAGAACCCTCTCTGTGGGCACACGTGCCATTGCCAGCTGTTCTTCTGGTTTCTGGTGTGCCCATGCATGCTGGCCAGCTGGTCTTCGCAGGTGCCAGAACGCCGGAAAATGGCCTGAAAAACAGCTAAAAAACCAAGCCATTTTCCAGGGTGTTTTGGGGGCATTTTCAGGCTGTTTTGGGGGTGTTTTCAAAAAATGGCCTGAAAAAAGGCCTGAAAGTGGCCCCCCAAAACGGCCAAAAAACAGGCATGTGCACACTGGCCAGCTGATCTTCAGGTTTCCAGTGTTCTGGTACACGCACATGCACCTGCATTCCGGTTTGGGCACTCGGTGCCGAAAAGGTTCACCATCACTGGCCTAGGAGGTTAAGAGTAGTAAACCTCTCTTATTTCATAGATTTAAACCTTTCAGGCAAGTTGGGTATTTTTGCATCCTTATGCCACTATATATTGAACAATAAAAAATGTGTAGATTATGGCAAAAGCAAATTGGGAATTCATTGTTTGCTTTACTCAGTTTCTATTCTCTGATGTGAAATATTCAGCTAAGGTGCACAATGTTCTGTTTCAAACATGCATAAAGAACTTTTTGTATTATCTTTTATTTCCTGATGTTGTGCCCCCCCTCCCCCCGGCAGCCAGCAGAACTGGCAGCAAAGTCGGACATTGAGGAGGTTGGGGAGGAACTGGGGGCTGGGGAAAGCTTGGATGAGGGGTCTTCAACGGAGGCAGAGGGGCCAAGACCATCTGATAGTTATGTGCAGCCTCCGGAGTCTGACATCAGCGAGGCAGAAGAACAGCGGGAGCCTGTTTCCATTGTGTGCATGCACAGAGCTGCCAGACGACAAGAACAATTAAGAAAACAGGGTCATCTTGGGAATAAGGCTTGGAGATGATTGGCCCCTCCCATAAGACACAAAAGAAGAGCGAACAGGACATGAGCTTTTGCAGGAAGCAATTAGTTTATTTGGCCAATTCAAGATTTGCAAGTGATTCTGTACCAAGTTTGGACTTGCCCTGCATCTGGAAATTAGCTCTCTTGGCAGCGTTCCCCCGTGAGATAGGTGGGTGTTGATAACCTTCCTCTGAAAGACTGTTTATCAAGCCTTGCGGATTGTAAATGAAAGTAATTTATAGTCGTATAAATAAAAGAGGTTTTGTGGGACTGAGACTTTGATTCATGCTTTCTAAGGAAGCCTAGGTCAGAACATCTGACTTATCAATTCCCTTGTTGTGAAGACTGTTAAAAATCTACGTGTCCAGAAGACAAAGTCAGGATATTATATATTTATTTTCATGGGTAAGTAAAGATTTTCAAAAATCCTGGGAGAGGATTTTATAATCTTCTCGTTCTTTTCCACCTTCACCTAAAACCTAAAGCATTTATCATTCTTTAGGCATGAGTGGTGGAGAAGAACCCAAAACCTCTGGATTGATCGAAGGAGACTTGAGTTCTCAATTAAAACTGTAATTTAGTTTTGCATTTCAATTTTAAAACCAAACAGTCTCCAGTCCTTTTCATGAGTCATGAACCTTTTTGCATGAGTGACTGGAGGAATCAGTGAATATGTATATTAGTATTCCCCCACCACTACCACCCCCCTTTCAGTAATGCCTATTTTGTTTGCTTAAACGAGTGCCCTTTTACTTCATTACACTTAGTTCGGGTTAATGTAATTTTGTGTCTTTGCAAAGAGCAGATCTGGTGTCAGTTTTCCTGCTCATTCATAAACATTAAAAAAAAGAAACAATCCCAGAGAAAATGTTATAGCAATGTTCCTCCTCTTAAAGGATGTCATTGTTGCTTCCTGTGTGTGCCCCCCATCAAAGAAAAAGAGGTGGCTCTAGCAATAAATTAGCAATGCTCATGCTTAGAGTATGTTTTCCTGTTAATTGGAAGATATATCTCATTAGACATGAACAAAATTTCTGATTAAAACCACTAATTGAATGTTAAAACGTATTTGTGTTGAAACATTCTGGAGGTTACAAATGCCACCTTTAAATTGTATTAAAGGAGAAGCATAATGGACACTTTTTAATAATAATTTAAAGTTTAAGATGGATATGTGAATGGCAGTATTTTACACAGATGCCAGATAAAGCTCCTGTAATTCTTATAATGTGTGAGTTAATTGGAGAGGGGAGGGGGTGTTCCTTTGTTTTCTTTCATTTTAAAGAAAAATAATCTTCCATGAAATAAGTATTAGTTCGGAGGGGCTGCATATTCCTTACATATTACTTTCACTTTATCGTTACTGCTGTGGTATTTTTCAAACCTGAAAATGTTAGTAAATGTGGTTTGTATTATACTACATATAAATATAGCTGCCTGAAATGGTATGTGGATCAAGTTAGCGTGTGCTTTCAGCACTGAGGAAGTGCCAGGATTCGCATGTTTGTGGCGACTTCTTAATTTGTTACAAATGCTTTCTCCATTATCATTCGCTCAGAAGTTAGCCCAAGCCATTTGAGCCAGTCAGTAGCTTGTTCTGTGGGTGAACAGAACAGGGTATCAGCATACCAAGTCAGAAACGTGAGGACCCCGAGATGTTAATTAAAGATAGGCTTCATACAATTGACCATTGCAGTTCTCACAATTGCTGTGGTTGCTCAGCTAATGTCTGGTTTGTTCTGTTGTTACAGAGCAGAGCCAGACAGCCTTTTAGTACGCCAAGTGTGGTATTCAGGTTTCCACATTTTGGCAGGCCAAGACTGCACTCAGAAAATGGACAGGACCGGAAAAAAGAGGCCAGGAATAAATGAGAAAACCTGGCAGGGATATAGCAAAGAAAGAAAGGGGGAGGGGCATAATTTAATACTTACAAAATAAAATACAAGAACAGCATCGTTTCTTATAGTAGTTAGCCAAGCACTTTTTTACCCAAATAAAATAAAACCTGAGTCAGGGCAGAGACTTTTGATTTGATGTTGCCTGCTTTTGTAGTCATTTATAATTGTTTTAGGCCATTGAGTAGCTTTTCTTAGCCTCAAGAGTTGGTGATTCTATTTAAATAAATAAAATAATTAGACTACAAACATGTAAGTTTGGGCTTTAATTATTCTAGATGCTGTTAAGTCAAGACATTGTGTATTGTGGAAAGAAAGGTTTGAAAAATCCTATTTTGTTCTTCCCTTCTCTGTTTTTTGTTTTTTGTTGTTGCTTCCGTGTTTGTTTTTGATGTCTTGCATATTGACTTTTTCAAAAGAACTTGAATCCATCTGGAAATAGTGTAACATTGTGAGACAAGAAACAAAAGATCAAAGGGGTTGTGTCTTCCAAGTCTGTGTTTATGATCTTAAAGAGCTGCTGTCTTTAGAATAAACAGGATTAATGTTCATAATTTAATTTCTGGAGTATTTTCATTGTTAACCACTGTATAATCAAAAACCATGTCTCTGCTATGCCTTGGTACCTTTTTTGAAATTGTGTTTAGAAGAATGTAGGATATGACATGCTGTGCTTTGAGTAACAAGTAATTCCATGAAGGTTCGTTGATGTTCATTGAAACATTATGAAAGTAAATTAGAATAACCTGTTCTATAAAATAATTATCCACTTCTGTTTTCAGCAAGCCCTAGTTGTTTGCCATTTGGCACTGTGGGAATAAGTGGAGATGGTTCAGAGGAATGTCGGAAAAAGCTGTGTATGTTTGCTCAAGATTTACATATTTTGTTGATGCAAACTAACTTTGACTGCCTTTTCCTTACCTTAAGTACAGAATATATCCCTTTCATCCTTCATCAAAGATTTGTCATAATTCTTGATTACTATTTTGTTACAATTGGTAATTTAGAAACAGAATACACCAGCTGGATTATCAGCTTCCAGGCTATGTCTGCAAACAGAAAAATCTGCTTGAGACTTGTCAACTGAACAGATGTTACACTCAGGGAAATGGAACATATTGTACCCTGCGGGGTCTGTCACTGTCACACAAATACTCTTAAGAGTGACTGCATTGAATTTGCCAGAGTAAACTTGCTCTTTTTTTCTCTCTCTATTGTAGACTTTGAACCTGAGCTGAATTTTTTCCTTCTAGAATGAAGTGTTGGATAGTCGATGTTTTGGGGGAGAAAATATTCCACATCGCACTATACAAAATGCAAACATTTATTGCATGTAGAAAATGCTTCACGTTTTATATACTGCCAATATAAATAGCTTCTATTATTAAACTCCACTTGGTATTTCTGTAACCAAGCACATTGATATATAGTAGCTTTTATGGAAGGGTAAATTTTAACCAGCACCATCACAGACTACTTACTACCTGTATTCATTTAAGAATGTTTCAGTCATCATGTAATCCCGTGACAGTGTTTTTTCCACACAGAATAATCAGCCCTTCACTGACATGAATTTGTAAGATGTAGAAAATTATTTATTTTGACCAATGATCGAAAGCTGTTTAGCCCTATAAAGCAGATGATTTCTGTAACCTCATGGAACCAGAAAATCAGTTATTTTTGGCCAGTTATACTCCCCTGCTATAAACATGCTAATGGAGAGTATATCTATAAAATTATAGATAAATAAAACATCCTATTTTTGAACATTTTTATGTATCCAAAAGACAAAATTCTAATCCTAGTTAACATTGCCTTTTGGATTTATTGTGCGTCAGGTGGCATAATACTGTATTTTTACTCTGAGAGAAGCAATTTCAAACAAAATAGCAACAGTATGTATATTATACAGTATCGTGGATGCCCTACATATGAAACCTTCAACATTATTCAGGGTAGATACTGTGTTTTGCATTCTTGTTTGGGTTTTGGTTTAGAGATAAATAGATTATAGCAGATTAATTACATTATAAGGTACTTCAAGAAAGCTACTGCTGAGCTACTGCTCAGTTGAATGAAATTTGTATATTTTAACCTGCAAATTGCTTGTATTTTTCAAAAACTATTAGGGAAGCATGATTCTAAGACCATTCTGAGTTTCCATTTATGGAGACAAGTCAATTGCCATGTCTTGTTAGTTAATTATCATCAAAAACTAAAGATGAAAATAATATTTGAACCAGAATTCAGCTTCTTTTTCTTTTTGTTTATTTATTAAATTATATGCTATCCACCTCGCTGTCCAAGACAAAATCTTGATGCTTTCATTTCAGGAGAAAACGTCAAAGCAAAATCTTTTACATGCACACTCATAGAAGCTCTTAGTTTCATTGGTACTTCTTGCAATTTTTATAACACCAAATATATATTAAGCTATATATCTGGTGTCATCTGGTATATTAAGCTTCAAATCATTAAAGCAGCCACATCATTTTATCAAGTGACTATGTATGCAAAAGTAACTTGAGACAACCAGGAGTAGCTTATGACAACATATAAGTCTGGAAAAAGATTTGATTTCTTTAATTGTTTAAAGTTAAGTGTGTCATGAATTTTCCTGTTCAATGTGAAGGACCTCTTTTGAGTAATCCTAATCTTTGGTGTTTTCTTTATCTTTTCTAGTCAGTTTCCTTCATGGGATTACCGTACTTCTCTTGTAATTTAAACCAAATGCTGTCATCATTAAGCTCTTAGCTTTTATTTAAAATCAAAATATATAGACAAAACAAATAGTTAATGTGTAATCTTCCAAATCTGTTAGTTTTCAAACCCATCATTCAGGGCATGATGGGGATGTTCCAAGAACCTGGAACATCCTCATTTGTCCTCCCTGATATTTATGGAGTACGTTAAATTGGCGGAATTTGTCCTAAATTGCCATTGTTTTTGATGTTTTAATATGGATTTGACTCTCAACTTTTTATCTCAACTCCAATTGTACTACAACTAAATAATAAAATGCCAAGGGGGAAAACTTGAATTTTCTTACAGTTCTCCCAGCAATCAAAACTTGACCACTACAATATTCCCTTGTCTTTGATTTTGACAATCATCCAAACTCCCAGCTCAACGTTTGGAAACAGAAGTATCTGCTTAAAAGTGAAGTGCACCTGGTAACAATTAAATGGCCAAAAAAAAAAAAAAAGGTCTAGTGCCTGAGGATCTGGTAACTTTCTTGTGAAGCTACAAAAACAGCTTTCTTCTTTTTTAAAAAAAAACTATTCCTGGAATGATCTGTATTACTATTATTACTACTACATTGGTGTTTTCAGAATCTAGACGCATAACAACATTCATATATTGAAAAGTATTTGGGCAAACCTCAAAAGTGAGTTGGCTGTGGCAAATTGACTGCGGCGAATTGTCATAGACCCCTTCATGACTGGTAATGAACCTTAAGCCCAGTTCCAGCCACAGAATGACCCATAATCATTCACCTCTAGGACAGTCCACCAGTCACTGCAATGATCACAGCAGCCTTCCTCCCTAAACTTAATGTTTTGCTGTACAGGATCTTCATGGGAGGTAGATTTCCAACAGGGCTATGACCCTATTTACTGCTTTCTGTTTCCACTGTAAGAAGAAATTTTGTTTAATTCCTGCTGTTGTCCAATAAAAAAATCTGTAACATCTAAAGCAATAAACCGAACTTCAGTTTGTTTCTTCTTTCTTGTTAAGGGTCCTTCCTTCTCTTCAGCCCATTCAGCAAAAAATATGATCTTTAACATTTGCTAATGGCTTGAATTGGGGTCAGTTCAGACATCCCGTTGAGGCAGAATTAATCAATCAATAGGCTTGCCTCCATTTGCAAGTGATGGGTTCATGCAATAAAGCTTGTCATATAACAATATTCTATCATAGTTTACGCTGTTGTGTCAAATTAGGTCCCTGTGTTAGTGTTTCACATGTTTTCATTGAAAGCTGTGTATAGTTTTCTTGGCTCCAAAGCTTGTGAAAAAAATGTAATAAACATTGCAATCCGCTAAATTAAATTACCAAAATCCACAGTTGGGCTTGTAAAATGGGTCAAATTATGTTTCAGTTTATCAAATTGTTGCCCTGGTCCATTTAATTAAAAGTTAAATTAAAGGCAGACATCTCTTCCTTCTTAGCATTCTAACAAGATTGATGCAGAGCCGGTCCTGGGGTTATTTTGCGATTCTAAATAAACACTATAAGTGGTCTGTATGAAAGTATAAAAATCAACACCAAATGTTTAGATATGTTATTAAAAAGTAATTTCTTCTGTGCTTTTGAGAGTTGACATAGTTATGGCTGGAACATTAATAAAATCCATAGTTTAGGTTTATAGAGTTTTGATAAATTATTTTTTTTCCAGGGCAATACATTTTGAGTACAGATTTCTGTAAAGCAGTGCATGGTTAATTAAAATTTAGTGCAGGAAATATATCTATAACTATGTACAAGCAGCATCAGAATTTCTGGATGGATGCTTAATGCATAATATATTTAATGTAAATCACACATATTTCCATCTACTTATTTAATCTGCCTACAGAGATTCACCATATTTCCCATACTTCCATTGTGCTGTGTAAAAAACAAGTCAGCAAAATATAGTAAGGGTGCAATGCATTTTGCTTTTCTTCTTCACCTGCCTGTCAGTTTTTCAGCTTACTTACGTAGTATATCACCAAAGAGATACCCTTCTATAGATGCTGATTGTCATCATTGGACTTAAAAATATGAAAAGTTTAGGACAAGAGAAAATGCTAATAGATGTTGATCTTAGATCCTTTACTGATACCTTCCAAATTCTTTGTTTCTTGTTTTTAAACAGTCCTCTGCTTGCTGTCTCCTTCGGAATCTGCTGTGCAGTTCCAGCAATAACCTTGCTGATCCTTGGAGTAAATCCTCTTATTGGTGCCTTAGGAGCCTTCAACATTTTCCTGTATTCCTGCTGCTATACGCCTCTCAAAAGAGTTAGCATTGTGAATACATGGGTAGGAGCTGTGGTTGGTGCCGTTCCGCCAGTCGTGGGTTGGCTAGCAGCAACGGGTAGTCTGGATGCAGGTGAGTATAAAGTGAAAATCCATAACATCATAGAGAAGAATGGGAATTTTAAAAATTTCTTTTTGCTTTGGGACTAGCAAAAAGCAAGTGCAGTATATTATGGAAATACTGTAAGTGCTTTGTTTCTCATAAGTCTCTTTTACAAAAAAAACATTCCCTTTTTAATCGACACTTGCTGGGGTAGCCTTTACATTTTCCAGAATCTGCATCCTCCATATTGAATTCCATAGCACTCCTTGCTACATACTGATATATGAGTAAAAATCAAGATTATCTTTGTTTTAGATACTCCCAAAGTTAGGTAGAAGTTCTTGGGCAACATATGCAGAGGCATGAGACTAGCATCCTAATCTCGGGGTGGAAAAGAGTTTTTAGTAAGCATGAGATAACTCCAAGAGTAAAGAGTAAAACGCTTAAAAATTACTTTAATAATAAGCTGTTATATCCTGGGAATGGCTCCATGCATGGAGACGATGGACTTTGTAATAGTGGGTAATGCAATAAAGTCACGGAAAAAGGGGTAACATGCATATAAACCACATGTTTAGCTTGACTTCTGGTTCAAAGCTGATGGAGATCATGGTTTATTTTAAAAAGCTTAGAGGTAGTACAGTGCTAGAAAAGAATAGTATAGATGATTTAAAAAGATGTACAGTATTTATGTGGTCATGTAAGATTCATCTGTCACTGCTAGGTACTATAAGAAGTTGACAGGTATGGCCTGCAAGATAGCTGTCTTTAAATGTTATTTTTTGAACAAAAAATCCTCTTGGCAAGATAGGACTGAGAGGTTTCGCCTTATGGATTTGACAAAGATACCAAGAAGAGAAGAGACGTAGATGCTGCCAGATATTTTGAGCTATTTGTACAACACCTATAGTTCACTTGAACCAAAATGGAAGCAGACTGCTACTCCTGAGTAGGGAGATGAGATGGCAGCTTTTCAATTGATCTCTAGGAGAAACCAGGAACTGGGGGTCATGTGATTTAGAAACAATCCTTACCAGAAGGTTAGAGTGATTCCCTTGTACCAGAAGTTACATTTAGCTTGTGATTTTCAATAATACTGTGTTTGGATATGTCAGAAGACAAGCAAGCTGCTGTTGTGCATATCTGTTCTGTGAAATTACCTGTGCCTGATCTCTTCCTGCTTAGCCTTTGCCACCAGCATTTTCACATACCTTGAAATCTTGCTGTCTATTCATTGCTAAGATATGAGCAATCTTTTAATAGCCAGGGGCTGTTCTTAACTCTTTTTTTTTTTTTTTTTTTTTTTTTGCGGTGATGGACTGATGGTACAAAGTGCATGGGGCAATTTCTTTCTCTTGAATTTTAGAAAAGGTTGAGGAGTTTGTTTAAATATGTATATATATGTTTAGTCAATTTTAGACTTTACAATTGTTTTCCTGATTTTAAAAACTGAGGCCAAAGTTGGCTTCAAGGGTAACCCACCCTCGCCTTTGATGTCATGTGAAAACACTGCCTTTTATTGATTTTTCTTGTCCTGTTCCAAGCCAGTCTCACAGTGCATGTGCACCAAGGAGTTTACTTGAAAGACAATTTCAAGCCAAGGCAAACAGGGAGACTGTTTTAAGTATACCCACAGAGCAACAAAATCCCAGTCCCTAGAGGCCTTACTTGCAAAAAAAAGGGGGTTCAAAATAACCAGAATTCAGATGGTGAAAGCAAAATTATAGTCAGATCATCATTCAGAAGTCCAGGAGTCCAAACGTAGGTTGACAGTTGATCTGAGGCAGCAAGGGGGCAGCTTCCACAGGCAACAGGTTCAGGAAACATATGCACAACGTTACAGTAACCAAAATGATTGTTTTCAACAGAGGGTTGCTGGTGACAATAGCTATTCAGTAGTATCTGCTTCTGATGTAGACAACAAAAGCAGGACAACCCTGACAGGTGAGAAACCAGGCCTTCACATTCCTTGACCTTCTGCACAATGTGCTTTAGGATTGGAGGGAAGTCTTGGATCTAGCCCTTCCTGTTTCCCTGACTGCTAGGCTCTTCCGGAGAATCACATTTGTCCAATACCCTCCAGCAATTCCAGGTGTTCCATCTGGTGCACCAAATAGCATGGATTAGAATCTACAGATGACTGGCATTTCATACCACTGAATCTGCCATATAGAAGTCTTTGGAGAGCATCCATGAAGCAAAGAATGGTTCTCACCTTGGTTTTGCACAGGGAATTGCTTTGGCATGCTGAGCTTTGCAAATTCAGCTGTTTGCTCACTTTAAGCATTATTTCAAGACATCTTCCATTAAATAGAAATGTATCCAATTCATGCCAGGTCTGTCTCAGCTTTCACTCTGGAAGTTGTATTGAATTGCCACTTGCTGACATTTGGTATGCCCTGGGTCTGTTCTGTGCAATTTAGTTAAAAGTTTTGATTGCATAGATTGCACATTCTGTCATTGTCAGTTTGGCATTTATATTTTCATTTTAAACGTTGGAACTCCTGTCAAACATACAGGTTTTAAATGTAAGCAGTATTTCATTATTTTATGTAATTTCTAGGATGGGCAGTACAAAAATCATTGTAAATAAATACAAAATTACTAATGAATGAAGGGCAGTTCTCAAAATATGTACTCTTAGTTCAGGGCTTCATTTCATAAGAATTTGTTCAAAAGTTACTCCAGAAGAGAGAAGGGGAAAAAGGAGATTTTTTTTAAAAAAAAAAAATATTTTTGAAAGACAGATTGTGAATACCTTTGTTAGTGTGGGCAAGGAGACAGACGTCCATGCCAGATTTCTGGAATCCATTAGTACTTCATCATTAATTAGCATATATAACTTTAAGTAAAAAGGCAGAAATACATTTGTGCACAGTTAAAAATAGAGAAAATGAAGTTCTCTGCTGAAAAAGTAATTCAACAAGGAAGACAGAATTAGGCAGAAAGAAATCCAAGATTTTATTGGCACTTGCTGTATTTTATTTTTTATGGGAAGGAGAATTTGTTTATTCACTTTGTTAAATCTAGCCATTTAGAGTGAATCATCAATTCGTTTTTCCTTTGGGCAAGAGTTTATTACTAATATATCCTTCTTCTTGATTCATGGCATACCATCTAGTCCTATTTAGTGGTTCTGCAATTCCATGGCAAGAATTGTGCTGTAAACCAGAGAATCTAAAAGCCAATTTCAATTTTGCAAAGAAAAATGATTAAAAATGCAATTAATCTAGGTAGAGAGGATTTGTCAAAGGTATTTATATATTCACAGGCCTCTCCTGAAAGTGAAGTTTTTTTCATATTAAAGATAAATTGTGATAGTTGAAATATAACACAAGTATTAGTATTTATGAAGAACTTTTATTTTTTAAAAAATGTTCCTTTTATCCTTTCACAAAAAGAAAAAAATGCAAAGAACAAAATTATGCATCAAAATGAAAGAAATCTCCATTTCTCAATTGGTCTTGTTTATCTAATAATTTGCATTTCTAGTATTATTTAATTTGCTTGTTTTCATGTGGAAAAAAGTCTAGTGTAGTCTAGGAATTTAGATGCATTGAAATCAATTATGCCTCAAATTCAAATCATTATTGTGGTTAATAGACTATCATTAATTTATATGTATAATTTGTTAGTTGATGAAAAAATTAATTTTAAGTTTTGGGTTGCTTTCTGAGTTGCACTGTCATTATTACAATTATTATTGTTATATCAGTTATAAGCATCTCAGTGATCTCTGCCTTAATTATGTAATTTTTTGCAGTCACTTCTCCCATGTATCAAAATCTTGTCTTTATTTAGTCCCAAACAGCAAGTAGAGATTTAAAATAATAAACTTAATAAGAGAAACCAGAAAAAGAAAGACAGATTGGAACAGAATAACCCTAATTACAGCAACTATTACCATCTTAACAGTCAAGATTTTTCTATTGTTGCCACATTTCCATATGAAAGCAGTAGATCCTGCTAGCTTTGCAAGATGGTGTCTAGTTCCCACTTCCACAGTGGACTCCAGAGACTGTAGAGTGTGGCATCTCCATGCTGAGAGAATGTATCCAATGTGAAACAATCCTGTTTGCAAGAGGGATGTTTGCCAGAGAAGGCTTCATCAGATAAGAAAATTTACTCTGGTACAGTTGTGATGGTGGCATGACTGATAACAACAGCCTGGCAACTCTGTTAGACATTAGAGACCCACAGTGGCCTAGACCCATTGGTATTACTGGATCCAAGAATGTTTATCTCAAGGGACTATTTAGTTTATCTCAGACACCCCACTTCTGCCTTCTATTTTTCCTGAAAGACATCTTGCCCTAATTTTCATTCATTTTCAGATAATTTAAATAATTCCTGGGGCTGTGGAATTTATAGACTGCCTGTGTGTACTAATGTTAATCACACTGAGGCTGATTTTCAAATTGCCTTGACTTTGTAATTCAAATTGGGTCGTAGGATAGACATTAATTATGTCAGCCCACATTTATTTACAACTGGGGATTTTAAACTGGGCACTTCTTATCAGTAAGTGACAGGTGGCAGATGGATAGGTTTAACAACAAAACACCAAGGGAAAAAGAAAAAGACAATTGTGTGTGTGGAAAAGCCCTCAACTACCCAGAAGAAGGGTAGTAAAGAAAACTCATCACTTTGTTCTGAAGCAATGACACTAATGAAACTTCAAGTGAAGTTTCCTTCAGTATGTAGGAAGGAAGACAGACAGACAGACAGACAGACAATGTTTTGAACCACCTTCAAACAAAATGTATAACTAGTTGCAAAAAAAGTGGGGGGAAGCTTCTTTGCCTGGAGCATATTATCCTGGAGAATTATATAGAGAATTGAGCTGCATAGATCTTTAGTAAAACCCTGATTTTTTTTATCTTCTTCAAAAATGACAACAACTCAAAAATATCTTACCCAGTTTGTAAAAGAGACAAACATCTCAATAGTGATGGATAGTACAAGGTACTTGAAGGCAAAATACTATGCTACTCATCTAACAAATATGGAAACATATGGGTAATGCTTGTAGGCAGTTGTTTTAAATGCAATAAGACAAAAGTCAGTTGGTTCTTCTTTCCCAGTCATATTGCTCATTTTGCCGTTGAGATACCTGAGGGATTGGTGCAATCAAAGTCAGGGCCCGGTCAATAAATTCATTGTCATCTCCACTGTACACAGCTGTGTTAAGTTCCTAGTGCTTTCAAATAAAAGAAAAAAATACTCAACCACCCATATGGGACAGCTGCTCCAGTTTGTTCTACCCTGAGTCTCTATTACAAAGTAATCAGCAGGGGGCACCAAAGTAGTAGCAAGAACAATGAGTTGACTTGACAGTAATGTGTGAGAATAATAGGACTGAAATTGATTTGATTACAGCCTCATTAACTGAAACAATATTATAGAAACATATTGTAAACATGTTATGAATACAGCCTTGGATGCTTGTTGAAAATTCTAATTCAAGAGGTGATGAACTCTTGTTTTAATTACTGCATTACTCATTCTCTCTCGTCATCTACTATTCACCTTCCACTCTCTTATTTCTGTTCAGAGCTCTGCTGCTCAATATTTCCCATCCTTTGGGCAAGATAAATCCTTCCATTTGTCAATCCAGGGGAAGTACTTGGTTTGTGCCTGCAAGGTCTTGCCATTCTTTTTCTTTCTTGCTCCTTTAAATTCTGTTGTTGATTCAAGGATGGAAGAAGAAAACAACAGCTGGTAATAGGGAAAGGCCCTAGGAAGCCTAGGGCCTATATCATCCCTCTGGAAAGCATCAAACAATGTGGTTACTTGAAAGTAAGTTCCATGTAGATATATTTTGACCGTACTGGAACCACACAAAATTTAGTACAGTCGTAGCAGGTGTTGGATCTTCCACCGGAAATGAATCAGACTTTCAGAAGTAGCTTCTCTTCTTCTGTTCTTCTGCACTAGCACTAGCACTTAGACTTATATACCACTTCATAGTGCTTTACAGCTCTCTCTAAGCGGTTTACAGAGTCAGCATATTGGCCCCAACAATCTGGATTCTCATTTTACCGACCTCAGAAGGATGGAAGGATGGAAGATGAAATCTTGAGCCTGGTGAGATTTGATCTGCCAAACTGTTGGCAGCCAGTGATCAGCAGAAGTAGCCTGCAGTACTATACTCTACCACTGCGCCACCACAGCTCATCAAGAGATTAAATCACCTAGGTCAGTGATGCTGAACCTTTTTGGCACCGAGTGCCCAAACTGGAACACGCGCACATGCACACGTGCCGGAGTGCCAGAAACCCGAATACCAGCTGGCCACTGTGCATGCATGCGCTGGAAACCAGAAGAACAGCTGGCAATGGCATGCGTGCCCACAGAGAGGGCTTTGCATGCCACCTCTGGCATACGTGCCCTAGGTTCACCATCACGGCCCTAGGTCATCTACTTTCTTGAAAGTGAAGGAAAAGAAGTTAATCCATAAGGCCAGATTTCTAACTTACTGATCCTGAAGTCATACTGGATTTAAATAAGGGTTGTCAAACTCCTGGCCCATAGGCCAGATGCGTCACGTGCTGGCCAGTTTAGTGAAGGGGGAAAAAGTCCTGATATGTTACGTGATGACGCTGGGACGCTGTGAGTTTGATACCCCTGATTTAAATCAACCAATAGCCTAGCCTTTTAAAAAATAACTGATATTTTAAAAAAATAAAAATACTCTGAAACTTACTTTGTTCATATAATTATTGGAAAGTAAGCTCCAGTGAATTTGAAGTGACTGATTATTCTCAGATCAGTTTAATTGGAGCTCCTGCTTTAATCATGCTGTGTACTGGTTCTGATGGAAAAAAATGATCATTTGGATTAAGGATACTTAGATAAATTTAGTGATTCTATGGAAGAAAGGAAACAGCCTATGGTTAACTTCTGTAGAGAATTGATGCATTCAGGTTTGCTTTGAAGCAGATTAAAAGTGAAATGTCAAAATGCAGTTCATATTTTAAATTCTTCCCATTTGGGAACGTTGCAGTTGTGTTCATACCACAAGCTTACCCCCATTGTTAACAGAAGCATGGTTTATTCTGCTAATCCAATTTTCTGGGTATCCCTGTCACACTGAGCTATGAACTGTCATGCAGGCAAGGTTCATCCAACACACAAGATTGAAATGTGGCTAAAGTAATTTGTAGCTCTGCTTATCATGAAACAGTATGTTTGATTTGGAGAGATAAGTTTAAGCTAGTTTGGAGCTGCAAATCAACTAAGGCTAGTGCAAGAATAAACACACATATTTTATTTACTATTTTTGATGCCATTTCCAAAAGCTCTGAGCATCTGACAATCAAAATCAATTCATAAACAAAAAATAACTTCCTCAAAAATAATAATTAAACTTAGAAGCAAGACACTGAGGGTGAAAATAAAGAAGATAAAGACAATGTGATTAAATATGAAAAAGTAACTGAACATGTGAATAGTAATAATAGAAAGGAGGTTTTTAAAGATTACATTGGGATTAACAATGAAAAAAATAAAGAGGATGGAAAGAGGATGGAAAGAGACAAATAAGGAAGGAAGGGTGGAACAGAAAGAATATAAAGAACTTAAATGATTACACTGGGATATACAGGGAAAAGATAAAAAAAGAAAAAAGGTGGAAAATAATAGGAAATATAGGGCAAAATAGAAGAGTTCAGGACTTTGAAATACAAAATGATAATAGGGAAACAATGGGAAATATAGGGCAAAACAGGAGAGATCAGGATTTTAAGGCACAAAAAGAAAAAAGGGGAAAGAAAGGTAAAAATAAAAATGAAAAGGGAGAAAAGCAAAGAAATGGAAGAGGAATATGATGTATATGACTAGAATTGAAAGATGAATTGCAGTAAGAAATAATGTTAAATCATGGTGAAAATGAACTGAACAATAATTGGAATAATAATTGAAATATTTTGAACGGTTTATGGTGGTGTGTGTATAAATGATTAAGTGATGATTTGGAACAATATATGGGGAAAACTATATGATTAGAGGATAATAGTTAAAATATTTTTAAATTTAAGGAAACTGTAATAAATGAAATATTTTTAATTGCATATTGTGGTGAAAGTAGAAATGATTAAGATGTGGTTTGGAGGAACATATGGGTAAAATCATTTGATATATGAAAATGGAACTAATTGGAAAATATATATATTTATATATATATAAACATCTTCAACCTTATGCAGAATCTGCTGCTTCATATGTACAGAACTCATACCATTTCATACAAATAATAAAAAAGCAACACATAAAAGAAAGTGACCTTCTTGTAAGCTTTGATGTTGTATCACTATTCACACAAATACCTGTCAAAGAAGCCCTGTCATCAATTAAAAACAAATATCAACTACCAAAACATATCACAAACTTAACAGAACATTGTTTATCCAACACATATTTCATACACAGAGGACAAAGATATAAACAAGTAGAAGGTGCACCAATGGGATCACCATTATCACCAGTCATCGCTAATCTTTTCATGGAAGAATTCGAATCCAATGCCTTAGAAAAAACTGTTAACAAACCAAAATTATGGCTCAGATACGTTGATGACACCTTTGTGATCTGGCCACATGGAAGAGACAAATTGGAAAACTTCTTAGTATATTTGAACAGCCTCCATCCCAAAATAAAGTTCACCATGGAGATAGAATCAGAAAACCAGTTACCTTTCCTTGATGTATTAATTTATAAAAAATCTGATGGCACCTTAGGACATACCATCTATCAAAAGAAGACACATACGAACCGCTATCTCAATGCCAAATCACACCACCATCCAGCACAAATAAACTCTGTTGCCAAAACATTAACCACAAGAACTAAACGTCTGGCTGATGAAGCACATTTACAAACAGAATTATATACACTAACTAATGTACTGACATCAAATGGGTTCTGTAGAAATAAAGTCATCAATATGATCAAACATACAACACCAAGACATAATAAAAAACAACAAGAGGAACAAAACAATGGGAAAGCCATCTTGCCCTATATAAGGGGAACAACAGACAAAATTAGCAAAGTACTACATAAACACAACATCAAAACCGTATTTTGCACAGATAGAAAGATATCGTCCATTCTCAGAAACCCCAAAGACAAAATAGAATTAGAAGATCAAGGCATATACGAAATCCCATGTGCTTCCTGCCCATCAACATACATTGGACAGACCAACAGAAGAATGAGTGTGCGCATCGAGGAACACAAAAACTCAATACAAAAACAAGAACACACATCATCATTAGTTCAACATATAAATACAACAGGACACAACATTAATTTTAATAAAACAAAAACAGTTGCAAAAATAGAACATCTCAATGGCAGGATAATCAGAGAAGCAATAGAAATGGAAAAAAGACCATATTGCATGAATAAACGGGATGACACTTCACGTCTGCCTACTATTTGGAAACCTGCTCTCATAGATAGACGAATCTTAACACCATATATAAAACATAAACCAAACATTAATCAAAAAAATCCCAACCAAATCATATTCAAACCAGCCACAAAGATGAAGCCCTGCCACCTAGTGGAGAAAAACCGACCATACACCCGAAGCCAAGCCAATAAACACATACTGGGACTCCCAACCAATCAGAATGAAAAGGTGGAGCCATCCCAGAATACCAGCACCAGATTTGAAATACCAATGGCAGTTAGTACAAAATGACTGCTGACATAAGCCTGATGATGGCAAATGGGATTCTGTCGAAACGTCGCTTCTACCCTTTTAGGGATATATCCACAATTACACGGGAAGAAACCCGAAATATTAACTATACACACACACACACACACACACACACATATATATGTATGTATGTATGTATGTATGTATGTATGTATGTATGTATATATATGTCTTTGGTTATTCGGGTCTTCTCCCACGTAAAATGGGAAGTGTCTTGGCTTCCAGGAGCACGAAGCCGAGAACACCAGCCTGAAGATGACGAATGAGACTTCGTCGAAACGTCGCCAAGACACTTCTAATTTTACGTGGGAGAAGACCCGAATAACCAAAGACCTACATACAAACACCCGCGAAAACCTCAGAAAATATATATATATATATATCTGTTTTCCTTCTGGTTCAAATATATAATTGAAAAAGATATCTACATAATTAATTGATTTATATTAAAATGTTGGATTGTATTAGTTAAGGAAATGTATGTTATAAAATAAGTGGGTTTTACTATTACTGCAAGAATTAAATAACTGTAATACCACATAATTAAGTTGATGATGGATATAAAAATAGAAGACAATGGGAAGGGGTTTAATATAGAATAGAAGGGAAAATGGAATTTGGTTAAAATTAGAGATGAAAATGAAGGGTAATATTGGTAAAAAATAGATGAAAATAAATATGGCAAAAAGGAGGTATAGAAATTGTAATTTTAGTTGAAAGGACTAAAAATTGTTTAAATTTGTTAACCGGCCAAATACTCTGTTCAGCAAAAATACATTGTATGTTTGTGTATGTGTTTGTGTAAAAAATAAAAAAAAAACTTTGCAAAGGAAAAATAATAATTAAACTTGAGCATAATATAATAACTATCAAAACCATCAGTAGTAGACAAAATTATGCACTGACTAGTTTCATATCTTCATCCCAACATGCCAGCTGGATCTCTGTAGAGAGGAAATTCCAAAGTATGGCAACAGCAATTAAATATATTCATTTCTTGGATCACATCAGAGAATATTTTAATCTAGATGATCGGACCCAGATATTTTAATGTAGACAATTGTGTCTGATGGGATGAGCAGATCAGTACAGAAATCTCAGTCCCACAGATACCCTGGTCTGAATCAGTGGAGAGCTTTAAAACCAGCATCGGTACCTTAAAACACTCCCAGACATCCACTTGCAACAGTATAGGTCCCGAAGCAGTAGGATCACCCAAGTATATTTGGATATACACATCATTGTTCAGGCTGCCACATTTTGTACCAGTTGCAGTTTTGAATTGCTTGTCATTGATGTATAGACTGCCTCACAGTGACAACAAACGCTGTAGCTATTTTTCTACATTGAAAGTAGTTCACGATTGTGCAGCCTGTATGACTTTTGCATGATGTAATTTATATCTAATTGGGGATCAATTGTAAAATTAACACTTTCTCTTGTAATTCACTACATTCATATAAAAAAGCTAAGCAAGATGCCTTTCTTGATGGTGTATATTTCCCAAAGCAAAAACTGTACATTGCTGAAAAGGAGAGAGTTATCCTGTTTCAATAGACAAATTTTAAAAATAAAAGTAGCATGACCTGTTGTGTTACATCCATAATCCTTGACCTCAGCGGTCACTTTTTTTTTCATTTAAAAGTAGTTTTTTATAATCTCTTTAAAAACTGAATCTGTGACCTTTTTAGGTCACATTAGATAATTCAGCCGAAGCTAAATACTTTTAAGTGGCCATTGTGGTCCATAAAAGAAAAGCATATCCTTAAATTAGAATTAATGAAAGTTAAAAATGCTCTACATTTTCTCAGTATGTTTCCTTAAGAGTCTCGATCGCTAATAAAAGAGATACACTTAGCATAATTATTTTTAAGAAAATAATTTATATTTTAAGCAAATTATTTTTTAAAAAAGAATCTGTTTTCAATCGTTCTTGCATCATAGCAACCTTGCCACTTTCTCATCAGAATATTTTCTCTCATACTAGGTTATATAAAATATATTTTGATGTGTTGTACAGCATAGAAATTAAACTAATGATATGCTTTAGGAATTTTAACAAATCTGTCAACCTATTATAGTTATAACTTCTAAAAAATAGTTTGCCTATTTGGCTTGACCAGTTTTATTGGTGGCAATGTTCAGATAATAGAAACAAAGTTGTTTATACATAAATAAGGCTCAGTTATACTAAATCTCAATTTCCAGGTTAAATATGAAAAAAATAACAGCAATGTACAGCCTTCGCTTTGGGAAATATACACCATCAAGAAAGGCATCTTGCTTAGTTTTTTTATTTGAATGTTATGTAACTGACATTAATATTTCTTCTATTGCAAAGTGTAGCTGAATTGATGCTCATTTTCTGATTCTAATATCAGTTGTTCAAACCACTGTTTCTTAAAGTCTAATCTGAGGGCCCCTTGGGAGTACCCCAAGACCCTCTTAGGGGTACACAAAATTAAAATGATTGCCAGATATTGAAGATATTAGCAAAAATTTAAAATTGTCAATCTTCTCATTTTATTTTATTATATTTTTATTTTGTTAGGGTTTTTTCACACATACCATGGCAAAAATATTGCTCAACGCCATTAGGACAATTTGTCCATCTTCTTGTGAATAAAACAGATTTTCCTGTTATGCTTTGAAATTTGAATGCATGAAACTTATTTGGAACTGGACCTGTGAAATTCAGTTAAACTTCTGGGCCTAGTAATGCTTATTAAAAAATCTCCCATGAAACACCAATTTTCTGAGGAGACTATTGGGTATCTTTGCTAAATTTTAGTGTCATAAGATCTAGTGTCATTAGTATCTAATGATTTAATATTGTTATTTTTACCTGATTCAAGAAATAAATAATATAAGAATCTGTCATTTTAATGTTTAATATAGTAAATATCAATAAATATAAGCCATGTATACAAAAACTCTGTTGAGATCCTCCATAATTTTTAGAAGTGGGAAGAAGTCCTGAGAAAAAAAAGTTTTAAGAAACACTGATCTAGACTAAGGGAGATTAATTTATTTAGTATTTTATAAACTAGGACGACCTAGGATTTTTACCAAAATCAATTAAAACAACCATACACTCCTTCTAAACAGAGGTTCTTAAAGACTGGATTTAAACTTCAGAATACCTACATTATCTTACATAACTAGTAAAGTCATAGGCATGTATTCCCCACCACCAACTACCATGCACACATACTTTCTCCCTAAGTATATCAACTGGCTCATAGAATGTGGAAATAATTTTAAAATTCCTTCATATTATTCAAAAAGAATTACCCAAATTGTGTGTTTAATGAAACAGTGTTTTTTGGTAGCTAAAGCAATAAACATTGCCTTTAGGAACAGTAATAAGACTTCCAACATCTGTTTTTGAGCTGATATTGTTACCATTCAGTGTTGACTATACAATACCTAGTTGGCTGTCTTTGTTATATGCATATGAAGCCAGAAACCAAGACTTTAAAAGAGGTAGCAAATTGGTTTGAAGTTCCAATTTGGAAATTGTAAATGATACAAAGTTGAACGAACCAAAGTTTTACATTGCAAGACTTTTTGCAAAACATTACCATGAGTTTCCATTCAGATATATGTATGCAAACATAACTAGAGATAAAACTTTTTTGTGTGTGTGCACAATATACTGATCTTTAACAGAATGGGGAATAGCTACTTCTGATGTGGAGGGGATTAGCTCAAACAGTGTTCAAGTCCAAATTTGCAGATTTTATTTTTAATACAGGCACATAGATTATAACAGGAAAAAAGGGCTTGAGTAGTGGAGCAGAATATATTTTTAATAGAAACTGTAGATCAGACAAGTTACTATTAGCCAAAAAAGAGTGGAAGGAAGTACATACCATGGCAAAAATATTGCTCAACACCATTAAAGCAATTTCTCCATTCTCTTGTGAATAAAACAGATTTTCCTGTTATGCTTTGAAATTTGAATGCATGAAATTAGTTCAGAACTGGACCTGTGAAATTCAGTTAAACTTCTAGTAATGCCTATTAAAAGTCTCTCATGAAAGACAGATTTTCTGAAGAGACTATTGGGTGTCTTTACTAAATTTTAGGGTCGTAAGATTCAATCTTTTGAAGCATATGATTTTGAACATGGACTTTAATTATAAGAAAATGTTCCATAATTATTGTGACAATTACAGTGCCCAAGTGCCTGAGCTCTTATTATAGGATGGTTCTCGTTTTCCCTTTAATTTTTGCTTTTGCATCAACTTTTAAAGTTGTCCAAAAATAGATAACTCACAAACAGAATAAATAGAACCACATTTTAAATAATTACGGTTCTTGTTTTTACCCTGTATGTTTAAACCTTGTACTCTTGATTTGTACAGAGCAACAATAAAATGCTATGGCACATGGATTTTGTAATGCTGAATTGGTTACATGCTGATCCATACTTACAGCATTTTCGCCTATATATTGTATACATCTAAATTACATGGCTACCACAAGATCAATTTCATGCATTTCTGCTTAATAAACCTGCACCAGAAACATGGCAAGGTAATATTCAGGTGCCGTTTTATTTAAACTACTTTTCGGTATCTCTTGAAAGCAGAATGACTGCTTTTGGAAAATCTGCAGCCACTTTGGCTGATTGTGTAGGGCCATGTTGGCGAACCTATGGCTCACATGTCAGAAGTGGCACACAGAGCCCTCTCTACTAGCACATGCACCATCACCCCAGCTCTGAGGTATTTCTTTTGTGAGCTTCTGTTTCCCTGCAAATGCCAAAACAGAAGTTCACAAAAGAAAAAGATTTTACCTCTTGCCGTACTGCCGGTGTTGGGATGCTGTGCCTCCCGCCGGCCAGCTGGTCTTCGGGTCTCTGCTGCACATGTCCGTGCATGCACATGCGCAGTTTGGGCATTCGGTGTCTAAAAGGTTCGCTGTTACTGGTGTAGGGTGTACAGAAACGATCAGAGATAGGTAGACTTTCAAATAGTCACAAAGAGCTTTATACCATAACCGGGTTCTTGGATTGCACTCAGAAGTCAATTGTCAAGCAGGAGATCTCAAAGAGAAGAGGTATCACATGTACATAGAAAGGCATATCTGTTACCACCTGAGCTGCTGCATTCTGGATCAGTTGTACCTTCCAAGAAGTCTTCAAGGCTTGCCACATGTAGAACGCAGCTGTCAGTTGTCCACTTACGAAGTGACTAAGGTCATATAGAGTGTTTTTTCATCCCAGGAATTTTGCAGCTCTTTTGTAAGATGTAATGTCTGAGTAAATTGCACTTTTCTGAGTTAGGATATGAAAAGTAATGGTTTCTTCTGTTTTTTAAATAATTCCATTTTATTAATAAACATTGTGATTCCATTTACCCAGAGAGATCACTGCTAATGGTGAATTCTAATTAACCAGAGAATTCCTGTGGGCAACAATTGAAGGGGGCCCACCTGAAAATAGAGGTACTAAGGTCAAGAATTAATTAGGGGTTGTTCCTTCTGAGAATGTTTTGTTCATTTTTTTATTTCATACATCATGCTAATAGTAGTAATAATAATACATATAATATATAACACATATAACATTTGGTCTGTCACCTGATTTTATCACCTTCTTTCACATACAAAGCAAGTATTTAGGGGCTCCATGGGCAAACTACATAAAATGTTTCTTGCAGCTGCATTATGTATACCATTCACTGCCTTGGGGCAAGCAGGTTACGATTATGTGATTTCTGCATCTGCAAATGATTTACTAGCTATATAAAATAACAAATAGTAAGTTCAGCCAAGTTGTTTTTGTTGTTGTTGTTAAAATTTGCTGTGGCCTCCAACTCCAGAAGACTTTGGGCATTCAAATTTTGAAGAACAGAATAATAAAACATTAAAAGGCAACTCTAGGAATAAAGTTTCTATAATTGAAATAATCCATTTTAGCCACTGTATAAACAATTGAATGCTTTAAATTTCTCTTTTTGCAGGATCGCTAGTGCTTGGAGGAATTCTTTACTCCTGGCAGTTTCCTCATTTCAATGCCCTGAGCTGGGGCCTCCGTGAAGATTACTCCCGAAGTGGCTACTGCATGATGTCTGTCACTCACCCTGCAATGTGCAGGCGAGTGGCTCTGCGTCACTGCTTTGCCTTAATTGGACTCACGTCGCTGGCTCCTGTTCTTGATGTCACCACGTGGACTTTCCCTGTAATTTCTCTCCCAATCAATTTATACATTTCCTACCTTGGCTTTCGTTTCTACAGAGATGCAGACCGTGCCAGCTCAAGGAAGTTGTTTTTGTGTAGCCTCTGGCACTTGCCATTGCTCATTTTTCTTATGTTAGCCTGCAAGAAGTCATTGGCCCATGAGGACAAGCCAAAGCAACCTACCACCTGAGATTACCTCATGTTGAAAAAGTCATGCGTTTTAATATTAAAGATGGCTTCAGAAGCTTGCCTTCCAAATGGACAGTTTTGATTAATCATGGAAGATGGAAGAAGTTGGTGTTGATATGGTCTGAATTGTTTCTGTCCAATAAACACAGTGTTTATTATTTTCAAATTAAATGATTTCATTTAAGGCACTTTCATGGATCTTGGGTTTGAGTATTGTGATTATTATTAATTTATTTTACTGCTACCCCACTCCTTCAGAAGATCCCAGAGTACTGCAGAGAAAACATTTTGTAAAGATAAATGTTCAGTAATAGCATAAAGAAGTACATCATAGTATTCTTTGTAATGCATTGTACTATAGCTTTATAAAATCATTAGGAAAAAGTTAATCCCTTTTGTGACAATCAATAGCATATCTGAGATAATTTTATCTGTCTATAATACTAAGCAATACTTGCCCTATATTTGAAATGACCTACTGTTTCTTCAACCACTTTCCTAAGCTTGGACAGTTATAAACTGCTTCCTACACAAACCTGCTTTTAAATGACCCTTTTTGTCCCAATACAATAACATCGTATTGTATGAATGAAACAGCCACATTTCTATTTGCTTCTGCCTTCTCTGATATTTTGGGACTAACTCCTCCCTATTATTTAAATATTTTGAAAGACAAACATCTCTTTGCTCAACCATCTTAAGATGGTTTGACTAGCAAATGATATGTCAGCTATCTTTACATAAACTAATTGATTGGCTTATATAACCGAAGTAGTGACTGACAAAATGGCTTCAGGCCAGATGGTTAACTTGATCAATACATCATATTGCATAACTTGGGGGATGTGGTGGCCCAGCAGCTTAATGAAGTGAGCTCCTGCTGCTTGCTCCCCAGCTCCTGGCCACCCAGCAGTTTGAAAGCACTGCAATAGTGCAAGTAGGTAATTGGTTACCACTTCGGTGGGAAAAATCTAGCTGCGTTCATGCATGTGTAGAGCAGAAGCTGGTATTGGACCTGGGCAAACACGACGCAATGCAACATGAGGCAAGGCGAGACTAGCAGAGTAGCCCAGAAGAGCCAGCAACCTGAACGCTACTAGTCAGTTGGTGTAATCTAGTTCGCCCCCTGCAGTACAAGGATAGGCACGCAAGTGCTGATCAGAATGAACTAGTAATTTTAAGTGATCGGGACGGCATTAATTCTAGCATTTGCTAGATTTCCCTAACACTATATGCCATATGTTAAATAAATACATAACTTGATAGAAAAATATTATAACTACCCAGGAGGAACTCTTTATACCACTTTTATTTGTTTAAGGTTGGCTTTCAGTTAAAATTCCAAAATGAGGCTTCGGATGAAACTCGGAGCCTCTCTATAGATCAATTTTTATTAAGATTGATCATGGTGCTGTATGATAACATCTTTTCATACAGGTATTGCTACGGAAGGGCTCTGCTTCAGTTCCCATTCTGAAAGCTATTAAGCAAGGGCTATTTTTTTAACCCGACTTATACTTAGTTTTTACACTGGTTCTGCTGTAAAAACCCTTACTAAAATCGAGGTTCATCTCTTGGCTGCTAAACAACAATCCTTTTCCATTTTACAATGAGCTGCTGAGATGTCTAAACCTTTCACTAGTTCAGAAAATGCTCTTCAATGAAGTCTGCAAGCCTTTGTCACAAGGAAGAACTTCAGACAAGGAAGAATTTGTCATAAGGAAGAACTTGAAATAACTAGTCTAAAAGAAAAGTGATTCTATCTACTAATTATTATGCAAACTGCCATTCTATGTGGAACATCCTCAGTTTGAACAGGCAAAGATACGTAATACTCGGATTTTACTTACAGTCTTCTACTGTGAGGAAATACCAATCTCATATTGTAACTTCTCAGTTCATACTCAGGAAGGCTTCCTAATGCTATAATGAATTTTCCCAGATATAACTGCAACACAATAATTTCCTTTTCACTCCTCTTTGCTTTCTTTAGTGCAAAGGTGCTGAGCTTATTGATTCTTCATGCAATACAGAACACTTGTGCTGAACTTCATTCACAAGAAGCCAATTCTGTTTAAACTATGTCCCCGGAATCTAAATGCTATTACCTAGCTCCAGGGGTGGGTTCTACTTACCTTTACTACCAGTTCGCATCACGCCCACGCGCTCTTCTGTGCATGTGCAGATCACCTATTATGACGTCCGGGTCAGTGGGCACAGCCTTCCACCAGTTTTACTACCAGTTCTTGAGAACTGGTCTGAACCGGGGGCAACCCACCACTTCCTAGTTCCCACATTTAGCTATTTTATTTTTAAAAAAATATAAATTGCTGGTAATCTTATGAGAATTTTGCTCACCTAGTAACAGCATATGTCTTTGGCACTCTAGGCCTACTACTTTTCACTTCTATAAACACACTTTCCTGCTGCCTGGCGTAGTATTGTTTCCCTAGGAACAAAAGTAGGGAAATGACTTCACTAAAGAGTATCACAGAGAATCAAACGTCTTATTAGCAATAGCACGTAGGCTTTTATACAGCTTCATAGTGCTTTTACAGGCCTCTCTAAGCGGTTTACAGAATAGGCATATTTCCCCCAACAATCTGGGTCCTCATTTTACCCACCTTGGAAGAATGGAAGCTGAGTCAACCTTGAGCCAATCAGGATCAAGCTGCTAGCGGTGTGCAGAGTTAGCTGGCAACACTGCATTTTAACCACTGTGCCTCCATAACTCTTGTGTGCAGAGAGAGAGAAGAAAGAGACTGCTCTCAGTATAATTTCCTGACTTCCACCACTCTTTCATGTTATATCAGGCACTTTTGGTACAAGTTGGAATGCTAAATGGAGGGGATCATCTGAGTTTGGCAACAGAGAAAACATTTTGAACCAATCAGAAATAACCTTAGGCTGAAATCTTTATGAATGATTAACCACAGAAACAGGTGCATGCTCACTTAATAAGCCAACCTTGTTTATGGCTTCAAGACGTCATGAATACAAAATAATTTATATCATAGCATAATTTTAATTGCTATTTTTATATCATAAAGTCTCAATATTCCCAATGCCATCTATATACTTTAAAAACAGAAACATATGTTTCTTAATCACCTGTAAGGTGTGATGCCAAGCAATAAAAACATATAATCAATATATTTTATTTAGTCTCATCCACAGCTTAATTTACACTGCATTGTAGGACCCAGAATTAAAATAGCCATACTTAGTCATACTATAAGTCATTTTTTTGCACTCATTTATATACATAGAAATTAAATTGAGCTAACAGAGTGCAGTCTTAAATCCTGCAATAGAATCCAAGAAACCATGTAATAGAATGGGGCCTTCCTCCAAGAACAGACTGTGGTTTCAACAGAAGAATAATAGAATAATGGACAATGTCTCCACCCATACTGAATGGAGTATGTGTAGTAGCAACAATAGTATTTGCCTTAAAAGAAAGTATGAAACTACATCCCTGGCATGCAAACCTAAAGTATCTGCACTGTCCCCAGTAGATTATGTAGTTCTTCTCAACTTGTTTGTGCAAACTACACACCATTATTAAAGAGCAAAATTAATCCATCCACTTACTTTAAACAACCAAAATCTGAACAGAAGACATTGTAGGGATGAGGCCCAACCATGACATGATTTTATCACCTTACTATTTCATCAGGTAAAGCAGCCTTGGATTACTATGTTTAATACATTTCTGTGCAAAGTTTCTCCTTAATTTGAATATGAAATGACAATTTGGGTTAGTGGAAGTTTGGATGTGCCTTGAGATAAAATTTTGAAACAGGAAGTGCCCATTGCATTGCTCATTTCATTCAGTGTGTGTGTTAATAGTGCATTTATTTTCTCTCTCTAATTTTTCTGAAGAAACTACATGAAAATAGAAGTTCCATTTTTGTAGGAGTTTCCTCAACACCAAACGTTTATAGCAACTTTGGAAAGACTCCTGTCTAAAATCCTGGGTAGCTTCTGTCAATCATTCTCTACTGCCTTGCCAATATGTTGGGTTATAAGTCCCATTAATAGCAATGGTGGTGGAATTACCAAAGCCTACTAACATACAATTGGAAGAAGCCACTGGAGTTATAAACTCCAGCACTCTGCTCAGGGCAGGTATCCAGTTTAAAGCACCCCATGCCATCCAAAAGTTATCTTGAGGTAAGATGGACGACCTATAAATTTGATAGATGATAGATAGATATAGATAGATAATAGATAGATACTGATAACCATCTAGCCCTTGCTTAAGCACATCAGATGAAAAGCCCACCATCTTACTCAGTTGATTTGTTCCACTGTCAAATTACTTTTTATATTAGATAGGCCACATCCTTTATATTAAATTTTCTAATATTACTTCCCATACTATATCTTTCCATGCACTAAATACTAGAACAATATGGAACATGTCTTAACTTCTGTGTGACATTCTTTCATCTATTCAGGATAGAAATTGCATAGCATTTAGACTTATACACTGCCCCAAGGTGCTTTAAAGCACTCTCTAAGTGGTTTACAGACTCTGCGTATTGCCCCCAACAATCTGGGTCCTCATTTTATCAACCTCAGAAGGATGGAAGGTGGAGTCAACCTTGCATCCCATTATGATCAAACTTCAAGGCGTAGTCCGAGTTTTCTTGCAATACTGTACTTTAACCCCTGCACCACCAGGATATATTACAGTATATCCCTTCTTAAAGTCAAATATGTTGAATCATAAATACATATCTCACTCTAATAATTCAACAAATCATTAGCTTTAGGAATATCATGTCCCATATTAATACTTTCTGAAAAAATAGATTGAACGAACATTTCTTATGGCATTATCATTACATCTGTATTTTATAGCTAGAGAAATTGGAATGCCAAGAACCAAGCTCCATTACTCATCCAGGGAGTATATTAAGTTGTAGGCAATTTGTAGACAAGGTGGTTCGTCCTGCCTGTTGTGAATTAAAGCTAAAATGTGACCACTTCCCATAATCTATCTAACACTTCATTTTAATTCTTTGGCAGCATTAGGGAGATTCTGCTACTTTCAGGATTGTTTGGTTTTCACAAAAAAAGAAAAAGAAAGAACATATTTTCAGCTGAACTCTGAATCATGAAACAGAATGAAAGTCAAATTCCTTTTGCTTGCAACTAAAAGGCTGGATGGTGTTGAAAGTAGGGGAAACAGTTACAAGAGGAGATCAAACAAAGTGATCTGGATTTATTTAAGTAAACTTGGGAGCAATGTGGTGTTATGTATTATAATGGAAAATAAGAAAATGAAATTTGACAATGAAAAGCATTCAACATGACACATTGGAAAGGAATACCAAATATATAATTACCAAACTGGGAGGAAGATAGTCTAGGTTCTAGCATTACTGAGAGGAATTGGAAGTCACGGAATAAATCTGAAGTGGAGCCAGCAATATAGTATTTCTTAAAACACAACATAAACTACTTGCAGTTGTTTCAACAGCATCCCAGCTTGCCAGACAGGAGAAAGTAACAGTGTTATTTGATTTGGCACAGATGAGGTCTCAAGTGCAGTCTTGGGTCCAGTTGTGGTCACCATATTGAAAAAGAAGATTAAACTAAAGTAAAAAGGGTAGAGAGCTGACATTATGGAATATAAGACATAGAAAGAGAAACGGGGGGACCTCAAAAAAGGGATGGAGAGACCAATCAGAGCTCTCTCCTGTAGTAAAGTATTCCCCATGCTATGAAAGTTTTATTTGAAGCATCTGAAGAAGAGAGTGGTAAAACACAAAGCATGGTGCTTTCATAAATGTCTATTTTTCACTTCTTGCCTGAAATGGTTCATTTCAGATAGGAAGAAGGCATCACAGCCATCGTAGTGACATCGTAATATTATACATGGCTGCTAATCTTAACATCTGATTTATATTCAGACTGATGCCTGTCCATTTAGAAAAAGGATGCAACTTAAATGTAAATGTGTGCATGTACCAGTGGTGGGTTTCAAAATTTTTTACTACCGGTTCTGTGGGTGTGGCTTGTTGGGCGTGGCTTGTTGGGCGTGGCAGGGGAAGGATACTGTAAAATCTCCATTTTGCACCCCACTACAAAATCCCCATTTCCTCCCAATCAGCTGGGACTCAGAAGGCAGAGAATAGATGGGACAGTAGAGGTGGTATTTATCAGTTCTCCGAACTACTCAAAATTTCCACTACCAGTTCTCCAGAACTGTTCAGAACCTGCTGGCGTGTTCAAATGCGGGCAGAGATTTACAGGCCCATCATTTCCTAGGTGCCTTTCCAGAAGAACTAATGCCTGCCAGTGTAACAATTCTGATCTAGATTGACTGATGGATTGATTTAGCAAAAAAAATAATAATAATACTTTTTACATTTTAAGCTGAAAAGTTCATGCCAATTAATCTTTCTGGGCATAAAAAGTCAGCTCCCAGTGTCATTCCATTCTTTCCTGATCTGCCAATTTCTTATTTGCAAGAATCTTTCAAGGGTATTTTTAATGAAGTATGCAGCATTTCATCATAAGACTGGAGTAAATTGTTGTTGGGAAACTCTGTAATGTTGAAAGAAAATTACTCAGAGAAGTTGTAGAACTTCTCCTACATGCACTTTTAAGGAGCAATGGAGGATGCTGACTCTGCTCTTTCTCAGGGCTTTCAGGACCTGATATTCTAAGAATAAGGTTGGGTGGGTGGTTTTCAAATTAATATCTCAAAGCAGAACGATGCGTTTACTTTATTGCTACTCAGTTTTGCTGGAAGGAATGTCATATTTGACATAGACAGACTTAAGCAGTTTTTAAAGATGAGGGATGTTTTGCTGTGGTGGTCTTAAAAGGCTTTGAGCAGCAATATGCTAGCCTTGTATGGAATGAATTTAAATGAAATGTTGAAGCCACTTTTCCTTCCGGCCCACTTCAAAAGACTGTGGCAATGTGTCCTCCGGGTTTCCCTCATTGCAGGATCCAACAGGAGATGTGAAAACATCTGCTCAAGCCAGGCTGGGGTCTTTTCAGCCCCTGTTTTCCCCTTGCTAATAATTGTCTATGTTCTGTCATCTAGAGAGGAGATATTGTATGTTCTCTCCCAGGTATTCTAATGCTAATTTGTTTGGCTAAAAAAAGAGAGAGAGAGAGAGAGAAGAGGCTAAACAGATGAGAGCCATTTGGTTAAGTTGTACTTCATTTGTTAGGAAATGCAAAGGGTTCTTAGGAGGATATTAAATATTACCTTAGCTATTCCCCAACACTTCATATTTCAAAAGACGCAGGCAGTGGGGAATTGCACTCCATAAATCAACCTTGTTCTTTAAAAAAAGAAAGAAAACGAAAAACGAAAAATGCAAACATTTGATAAATCTGTGTCATTATGTCTACAGATCAAAGAGCTTTGCATATGTATTTATGCAAGGGGCAACCTAGGAAACAATAATAACAAATGTAGACAGCTTTGCAAAAATAAAAATTAGCCTGTTCTAATCTGTAATTATCTGGGAAATGTGCAAGGCAAGAGGTTGCTGGCTGTGAAGCTTTTAAACCTATAATGCCAATAGGATGGAGTTGCGATCATTAGAATGCCTGCAGCAAATTTTAAATCTGGAAAATCTGAAGCTGGCTAATATTGCTAAATGCCATGCACTCAGTTTAGGTCTGTCTTAGCATGACAGCAATGTATACATCAGTATAACTGATAAATAAAGATCAAATCACAGATGACATTCATGATGAAATCCTACAGGCACTGATCTGAATCCAGCAGCCTGTTTTTCTAAAGAAATGTTATTTCTAAAGAAGTAACAGGTAAGAGTCAGCTCTAACCTTCTGTCTTGTGCTTTGTTTTACTTTATGGTGGGAATTCTTTTAAAGGAAATAGAAATCAGGTAACATACAATGGAGCTAAAGAACCATGTTTTAGCTTTGCATGTTTGCAAATCTACCCTGCGTGTTAGTTTACGGTTCTGCATATCATGTAAAAGTGCAGAATGAGTGAATTCCCTAAACTATGGCTTCATGTAGACTGATCTTCCAAATACATAGTCCTAATTACATACGTAAGGCTGGAATCCTGAAGTATAAAAGCACTGGAACTGATGAAAGTATACATGAGACTTGGAAAGAACATCAGTTCAACATACACAAACTCCATGTTAAATTCACAAAAGTTTTTGTTCCTTTCTCTTTCTGAACTGCAAAAATCATGCACTTGAACTCAAGAAATATAAATAGTAAGAAAGATCATTTATTTTATTTGTTCACACGCCCAGCCTCCCATTTTCCCCTTGCACTCAACCACAATTGTTCTTCTGTGTCCTCCTGTTCTCCAGAGCTGTTCTAAATATTCCTACCTTTTGATTCTCTAACCCTCCCCTCAGGCAGCCTCCTCACTCCATCCATCTCACTAAAAACTTTCTTTGACATCCAGCCCACATTTCTTTCTTCCTTCCATTCTGTCACATCACTCCTACTCATCTCTCCTTGGAACACTTGAAAATGCTCCTTCCCGTTCAAGCCAAATGGCTGTGAGCCAACAAAGACTGGTGACTGCAAAAAGAAGGATTAAAACTTTCCAGCAGGTCAGGAGGGGGGAGGGTGTCTAATGGCTTCCGGTTTCTTGGAAAAGGAGATGGAACGGTGAAATGTTTATGATCAAACGGAAGAACATACCTCCTCTCAAATCAACCAATGAAAACCAGTTGAGGACCGATATTAAAATGATCCTCTTTGGCCAGACATGGCCACAGCTCAAAATAAACCTAGAGTTAAATTACACATGACAGTCACAATGAGGAGAAAGCCACAATTGTGCCTTAAGGTGCCTGATGCAACCACAAGGTCAGCAGAAAAGGCTAAGCAGACATAATGGTACTTTAGCTATCAAAGAAAAAGTCATCCTTTCTATGCAATAATTGGGGAGAAAATGGAGCAACCATTCTATTCAAGTAACTTTGCTATGGCATTCTCCAGAGGAACTTCAACAGTTAAGAGCCTGATTCTCACATAAGAATTACTAAGCTAGAATGTGCTTGGTTTGTTTTTGTGGTGGTGTTATGTGCTCGATAAAACCTACACTAGTTTTAAAAATTATTGGCTAGCATTAGATGTTTTCAACTAATGTTTTCCTCACTTAACACAACCGCATTCAATTTTATAATGGATGGTTGTGGGGAAAATGAGTCCTTGGTCATTATGCAGAGTGGTATTAACATAGATAGGATAGTTTTCTGCAACTTGGTGCCATCCAAATGCAATGGAACGCAACTTGTTCCATAATTCTGAGCCAGCCATTCCCCATGGGAGAAGAGGGATAGGCAACAGATCAGACAGACATACGTCTATATATTTCACCATCTCTGAGTTTTATGGATGTCAAAACATTAATTTGGAAAGATAATAGTAGTGTACGGAAAATTGATAAACAGCTCCCCTGCCAGATGGCTGCATGCTGGTTACCTAGTTAGTGTCTTGTGTATGAGCACTTTCAAAGATGTGACATACCACCATAGGAAGTTGTGTTCCAAGTCTGAAAAATTAACCATTCTTAGCTGCATATTTTCTACAAGAATTCATCTTGTGTGAGGAGATCAGCCAAAAATCATTTCCGGATCAGCTGTGCCATTGACTAATTTGTGCTCAGAATGAAGCCACCTAAGGGCAATACCTACTGAAGAGGTGCAACACAAGACACACTGCTGCTGCTGCTGCTGCTATGAAGAAGAAGAGGGTTGTCTAGGTGAGGCGGGTGTCATGTTAAAAAAAAAATACATGGCACAAATCCCCCATCCATTTATATGTGCACATGCAAAGGGATGGGGGTTCACTCACATAGTCATGCTTACCATTTTTATTTTGTTTTTTTTACTTCCTTAGGAGGAAGTAACTCTGAGGAGTATGACCTCCACTATTCCCTGTTATTTTTTTCCTCCCTGTTTTGTTTAGAATTGGAAGAATTGAAGAATTTTACACATTTATACTATATTCCTAAGAGAGTTTCTTCAGAGTAATGGAACATGGGCCAAATGGCCATAGATATCCCAAGTGTATAGGTATAGACCAGGTGAAACTTAGCTTAATGCCAGTAATTGCAAGAGGGGTCTTGGAGTCCTAGTAGACAGTTGCTTAAATATGAGCCAACAGTGTGTGGCAGCAGACAAAAAAGCCAATGCAATCCTAGGCTCCATTATTAGAGGGATAGAATCAAGATCAAGTTCTAGTAACATTCTGTAAAGCCTTAATAAGACCATACTTGGACCAGTTCAGGTTACCACAGTGGTGGGTTTCAAATTTTTTTACTACCGGTTCTATGGGCATGGCTTGGTGGGCGTGGCATGGCATGGCATGGCTTGGTGGGCATGGCAGGGGAAGGATACTGTAAAATCTCCATTCTCTCCCCAATCCATGGGACGGTTACTGCAAAATCCCCATTTCCTTCCAATCAGCTGGGACTTGGGAGGCAATAGATGGGGGCGTGGCCAGTCAGAATTTTTACTACCAGTTCTCCGAGCTACTCAAAATTTCTGCTACCAGTTCTCCAGAACTGGTCAGAACCTGCTGAAACACATCTCTGGGTCACCACAATACAAAAAAGATGTTAAGACTGGGAAAGAGTGCAGAGAAGAGCAACAAAAATGATTAGGGGGCTGGAGACTAAAACATTCGAAGAACTGTTACAGGAATTGGGTATGTCTAGTCTAATGAAAAGAAGGACCGAGGAGACATAATAGCATTGTTCCAATATTTGAGGGTCTCCTATAAAAGATGAAGGGGGGTGTCAAACTATTTTCCAAAGCACCAAAAGGCAAAACAAGAAAAAATGATTACAACCACTGCAGCATCCCCATGGTCACGTGATCAAAATTCAGATACTTGGCAACTGGTTCATATTTATGACGGTTGCAGTGTCCCGGGGTCGTGTGATCCTCCTTTGCAATCTTCTGACAAGCAAAGTCAAGGGGGAAGCCAGATTCACTTAACAACCATGTTACTAACTTAACAACTGCAGTGATTCACTTAACAACTGTAGAAAGAAAGGTCATAACATGGGGCAAAACTCACTTTACAAATGTATCACTTAGCAGCATAAAGTTTGGGCTCGATTGTGCTTGTAAATCGAGGACTATCTGAAGAAGTAATGCCTATAATGTTTTACTTGGATGGATTTTGAGGCAACAAAAAAGAGGTTAGCTATATAAGCTGAAGTGACTCAGACAATTGATTAGATGAAGTAGTGCAAGAAGGGCCAATGCCGGTCAAACAACCTCCACCTAAAAGAGTTAATCCTCTCCATTTCTTTTCCTTTATTGGCCCAAAACTGGGATGATATGTAAACTACGTTTTCCAGGAAAGAACTGGAAATGAATGAAAAATTCAACAAAGGATAACAGAGAAAAGGTGCCCCGGGCTTTATTTCTTATAGGAAACACATGAAGGGTGAATGACAGATTGCATCCTGAAATTACCTTGGTTCACAAAGTACAGAATTGTTTTTACTACTCTAGGTTAATGAATTGATAGCCTGTACACATTCACAAGCAAAATTCTACTGTCTGCTCCAAGAACATATTCCCAACTGTAGACTAAAATTGCTTTAATCTAGGTTTTGGATGAGAACTCTGCATTTTTGCAAGAAAACTACAAGCAAATCCATGAAATTTCTGGAGTTGAATTTCTTTTACATCTGCTTTGGCATCGTGCTAGACTTTTGATAAAATCCAGTTATATGCATCTCGGTCTAGCCCCTGAACGAACATTTTAAAATTCATATGTTCTTTATTTTATCACTGGAGATTTGGAAATATCCATTAAAAAAAAAAACCACTTTGATTCATTTATTGACTTTTCATCTACTGCTGATAGGTGTGGTTTTTGCTTGTGGTATCTGATTTTATAGCACAGAAGTTGACATCATCTCAAAATCATTACAGTATGTCAGCATACATGCCAGAGAGGTTTATAATAGCCAGCTAAAGGCAGTGACTATTCAACTGATTTCCTGAACAGCAGAATCTTCTGTATAGATCAGGGGGTGTCAAACTCAAGGCCCACAAGGTGTTTAAATCGGGCCCCCAGGGCCAGCCTGGAAATAACAAAGGATCGGCCCATGGTGCCTCTGGGAGCCAAAACGGGACACGGGGGAGGGGCACGTGAGACCCCCGCATGCTGTTTTGGTCTGCAGGGTGCTGCAGGAAACTGTCCAGGCTGAAAATGGGGCATGGGGGGCCCTCGCGCATCCCACACACTCAGTTTTGGCCAGCAGGATACTCCAGGAGGCATCCGTCCTGTTCCCCCCACCCTCCAGCCGGCCCATGGAGGAGAACTACAATGCTGATCCAACCCTTGAAGAAATCCAGTTTGGTATAGATCATTCTATTTGGTGCCCAGGTGATGACTCCTGGTTTAAATGTTTCTTCTGTGAGAGGAAGAGCTCTCTGCACATAGGACAATACATAAATAAATATGTTTAATTGGATCTGTCTTCTCTGATAAGTTTCTTTTTGGATTTAGTTAGTAAGAAACTTAATGTGGCAAACATATATAATACTCCTTCCTCCTCACACAGCATGTGATCCACACAGCAACCACCCTATGAGGTACACTGGGCTGAGAGTGACTGGTCCAAAGTCACCCAACTGTCTTGTATCCTTAAAGCTGGACTAGAACTCAAAGTGTCCTGGTTTCTAGGCCAGCACCTTCACCACTACGCCAAACTGACTAACGTTTCTTAGTGAACTCTTGGAATAAAGCTGCAGGGGAAAAATGTACATACCACAGCCCACTGTTTCTGAAGTGACTACCTAAAAGTGAGCAACCCTATTCTATTCAGAATGGGCCAACTCACCACGGTCAACTCACTGCGGGACAACTTGCCATAGGACAACTCGCTGTGGGACAATTCAACAATTCAATGTAACAATTTAACTATTTAAAATAGTTAAAAATATTTTGATTTTTGTTGTTCACATTTCATTTTGTCCCTCCTTTGACATTGCTTTCTTTAATGGTTCTATTCCAGTATTTCTTCAATATTAGTGTAACTCTTGTCCCATGTCGAGTTGTCCTGTGTTGAGTTGGGTGTGGTGAGCTCTCGTAGACCCATCCTACTATGGGAGAGCCTGCAGCTTTCTAGAGGGGGCAAATGTGAAATATTTATAGTTGAAAGAATAGAGTAGAGTAGAGTAGAGTAGAGTAGAGTAGAGTAGAGTAGAATAGAATAGAATAGAATAGAATAGAATAGAATAGAATAGAATAGAATAGAATAGAATAGAACAGAACAGAATGAGCTGGAAGGGATATTGGAAGTCTTCTAGTCCAGACCCCTGCTCAAGCAGGAGAACCTATACTATTTCAGATAAGTGACTGTCTAATCTCTTCTTAAAAACCTCCAGTGATGGCGAGCCCACGATTTCTGAAGGCAAGCTGTTCCACTGGTTAATTGTCCTCACTGTTAGGAAGTTTCTCCTTAATTCCAGGTTCCTTCTCTCTTTGATTAGTTTCCAACCATTGTTTCTTGTCCTGCCTTCTGTTGCTTTGGAGAATAATTTGATCCTCTCTTCTTTGTGGCAGCCCCTCAAATACTAGAATACTACTATTATGTCACCCCTAATTCTTTTTTTCTTTAGACTAGCCAGACCCAAATTCTGCAGCAGTTGTTCATACATTTTAGACTCCAGGCCTTTTGTTGGCTCTACAAAAATGCCTGGAAATATCTTGGGTAGGCTAGGTGGATCTGCCTGTTCCCAATCTGTGTAATATCAAGAAGGTGAGAAGGAGGATTTGTTCTACTTGGGAATGGTGAACTTTTAGCAATGAGTCATGCCTGAGGAACAGAGAGCATCCAGATCCATATTCTCCCTCCAACATATTCCTTAGTTTGATGTTCTCCTCCCCTCTGACATCCCCTCCCGCAACACAGAATTAATATGATGGCCCTGGAATGAATTTCCTTTGATGTTTGCACCAATTGAGAGACCAGGTGAGGAAGAGAAAAAGGGAGTGGAGGCCCAAATGAAAGGATTTTTTTTTAAAAAAAAAAAATATGTTTGCTGCCAAGAAATTGCACCTGTAATCTGACTTCAAACATAACCTTCCTTTCCCCTCCATACATTAAGAGTTTGGCTTCCCAGCTGGAAGAGCTCTAAAATTCATCGTCAGGCAAATTGGCTGGTTTTGTCAAAAGTTTGGATACATCAGATGCCATTTCCTATAAAATTACAGCATTTTTTAATAGCACAAGCCAGCCGTCATTGTGTTGATTTAAAAAACAACAACAACAGAAAAAGACCTTGTTGTGGTTACCATAACAGTCACATAAGTCTAGAAGATGCAATAAATCACTAATAAGGATGGTCTTTTAACAGTTGTTTGGAAAGCTTTAAGTGAGTGTTGCTATGTTTATGCAAAAAAGCAGAGCCCCGGCTTGCTGAATCATGAGTGTCTTTGAGCTGTCACTGTAATGATGAATGGCTGCCTGCCTGTGATGCTATGGCTGCTACAAACCATTAGCATGGAAATGCCCCCAGACTTTGCTTCACTAAAAGCAAGGAAAGTCACCTATTCCTGGTGTCTTTATGGACATACCCGTGTAATTTTCAGAATCTAACAGGGAACTGGTTTGCATTGCGTTTTTCGTAGGTTTTTTTCTTTCCCCAATTTAGACAACAACCTAGAGATTTCCTAGTGGCCTCCCATCAGGGATGTTATTCAGCAGGTTCTGAAGAACCGTAGCAGAAAATTTGAGTAGTTCAGAGAACCGGCAAATACCACCTTTGGCTGGCCCCTGAGTGGGGTGGGAATGGAGATTTTGCAATATCCTTCATCCAGGAGTGGGGAGGGAATGGGGATTTTGCAGTATCCTTCCCCTGGAGTGGGGTGGGAATGGAGATTTTGCAGTACCCTTCCCTTGTCACGCTCACCGAACCGGTAATAAAAATATTTGAATTCCACCACTGCCTCCCATCCAACGTTAACTACGACCGAACCGCCTTAATTGTACCGGATCAGCCAGACTAGGTGCCAATCTAGCTAGGGTTAGTCCCCCAACGTTGGCCATTTCTACACAATCTAACTCCCACCGGGACGTTTCGAAGCCGAATTGGGAAAACAAGGCCTCGGCTGTTCGCACTGGTTTGGCAGAGACGTTATGGGCGGTTCCAGAGCCGAAGAGCTCCCCGGATACAGAGCAGTGGGCCCGGGCAGCACTCAGTCGAGGGACCGAGTCACCCTCAGTCAACTCCGCGCCTGAGTGAACCGGCCAGGCGGTGAAGGCGGGGACGCCAAAAAGCAGGTGCCCAGCGGCATCCGCCGGTTAGCTCCTCGCTCAGCCGAGTTTCTCCGGGAGCCTCGTTCGACGAGGAGCGCTTGGCTTTCCCGGGGTTTTCTGGTTTCACGTGAGCTGTTGGCTTCGGAGCAATTCTGGGCATCCCTGGGATAAGCCGCCTTAGATTCCCACGCCTTACATGGGAAGTGGGGGCCAAGAGAGAGAGGCTCAGTTTTTGAACCCCCCCCCCCTCGCCTTGAACTCCTCCCAGCTCCGACAGGATCTGAAGAGTCCTCTTCCTCGGGGGGCTACTGAATCCTAGCGGGTCTCTGTTTTATTTAAAGGCGGAGGAGGATTATTGGCAGGTTTCTGGAGACGCCGAGGGCCGGCAATTCAATACAAATCCCTTCCACCCCGCGAAAGAAAGGGGCTAAGGGGGCGGAGGGGGGAGTGAAGGAAGAGAGTAAGGCATTCTAAGCAGGCTCGTGGGATTTTTTTTTTTTTTTTTTTTTTTTTGGGGTGGGGGGAAGAAGAAGAAGAAAAGAAGCGGTGGGTGGAAACACGATCTACCACTCCGACCTCCCTCGATTGTCACCAGTGGGGGATTTAAGTGAAGGCAGGCAAGGGCGGCAGCGAACGTGCAAAGAAGGAGCACCTTAGGGGCATCTTGAGAATGGAGTGAAATTGAGCGAAAGATGGATGGGGCCTTATTTGCGAGGGGAGCGAGTAGAGGAAAGAATAGCGCATTCTTCTCTCAACTTCCGGTGAGATTTGTTCCTCGCTGCTTCCCCGAATCGAAACCGTTCCAGTGGCACTTCGGAGGGACTCCACGCGCTTCTTCCAAGAGAATCCTCTGTTCACAATTAACAGCTTTGTCAATGACAGCGGCAAGTTCCCCCCACCCCACCCGGCCACCCCGCGGCCAAGTTTGACGGATCCGGGAGAATCTTATCCTCCACTTCCTTGCCCCGAAGGGAAGATTGGGTGGGGGGGGAGCTTTTATTTTCTGAAATGTTGTGGATTGCACAACCAAGAAAATCTACTCGCTATCTCCCCCGCCCCCCGGGCGGGCAGTTATATAAACCCTTCTTCATATATATAGGGGGGACATTATATATAATATAATGTCATATATATATGGGGTATATTGAAATATATATTGAAATGTTAACAGCCAGGTTAGAAAGACGGACCAGAATGGGACTTCTATTCACTTCGACTCCAGCCCCGAGTTGACAAATAATTTTAATATTGGCCTTTTTGAACCAAAACTGATGACCTGGTACACTGGTCATCAAGATTTGCACCCGACACATAGTTTTCGTATTTATTTTTTTTTTTAAAGAAGGCAAAACTCGGACAGTGCTTCCCCCTCCCCTTTCTTTGCCCTGCATTGGAAGCCAAGAGCTTACTACCTCCTTTGCAATTTGGCTGCGGAGCCTTTTAGATCCCGCGCTCCGAAGTCGAAGGAGAAATGCCCAAGCGATCTGCACCGCTCAGCCAGCCTGCGAGAAAACTTTCTTTTCTCCCTTCTACGGTTTGCTGTGATGATGGTGGGGGTGTCAAACTCTCACTGAAGTGAACGGGACCTTTCCGATTAAAAATCCACTCCTAATGTCCTAAAGTTTATTCAGTCTAAGAACACAATTTATGACAAGGGGAGGAGGGAAGGGGTGGAAGTCTTGTTGTTGCCCTTGTCAACCACAATCAAGATCAAGAAACTTTCCGGGGCTCCGATTCCTCTCGACGAGTTCGAGCGGCCGGCTCCAAAACCTACCCTGCCCGAGCAAAGAGGACAAACAAACTCTGCAGCGGGGAGGGCAAAGTTTCTCTCTCTCCCCTTCGGCTTTTCTGATTTTCATCTCTCTTTAAACTCCTGGCTGTTTGCTCAACTCGGAGCGCCCGGCCAGCGCAATCCGTTAGGCGGCGTGCCCTCCTGTGCCTGAGGGAATCGGAACAGCTCCGCCGGCGGCTTCTTCGACTTCACGAATTTATTCTCGGTAGAAGTCAACTCAAAGCCGTGCAGTCCGTCGAAGGGCAGACGAGACGCCGGGGTTCTTCCCAAGGAAACCTGGTAAAGATGGGATTTGTCGGCGACCCCTTCGAATTTTCGATTAAGTGCTTGGAAACCACATGTCCTCGGAAGTCAGCCCGATTTAGTTCCGTGGGTTTTTTTTTTTAACTAAAAAAGGAAAGTTAAAATAAATAAATAAATGAAGAAAGAAGAAAGATAGAAAGAAAAAAAATCGCCGAAAACTCCTAAAGCCTTATTTCAACTAATGAAGAGTTAACTACCTTCAGTTTCATTTTAGGTGGAATTAAGAAAGAGGCTAAAAATAATCGGAATCTCAATTTGTCACAGGAATAATTAATTTCCAGGGACAAAGACAAAAGGAAAACAACGCCCGTGCCCCTTTTTCGCCTTTTCCTATGCCATGGGCAACATGAAAAAAATGCTACCTCCCTGGGTTTAAAGGTTTTGGAGTTAGATCCGACATTCCAAAGGATTTAGACTACATACAACGAAGGGAGACAATTTTTTTAAAAAAATATTCTTTAACCTTAGAGAAGCCATTGCTTTCCTAATATTTGTGTGTTTCATTTATAAACAATAAGTTTTCACCCTTCGTTTTTAAAAACAATTCCAGGATTGTCAATTACTTCAACAATGCACCTAAACTATAATGATATAGTTTTAACAAGCGGGGACCGATTTAATAGATTTTCTTCATCTTCTTTCGCAATATTTCGGGACTCAATTCCACCTCCACAGATCCAGCCGCGCATCCGGTTCGCATGCAAAATAGCATTTCTTTCGCAAGTATAATTGATGGGAGTCTCGTTTTAAGCAGCTCTTCATGGATCATTAGTCCGAGGCTAACTTGCAAAGCGGAAATCGGGATCTTGGTTCGAATTCAGACGCGCACAGGAAATCCTTCCGTTCCTCAGATGACACCTGAGGGGTAAACGCGCTATTCAGAACAAAATCTCAAGCCTTTTAGCGCAATATGCCGAAAATACTTTGGAGTTTCCCTTCTGTAAGGGAAACTGTAGGGAAACTGTAAGGGGTGGGGGGAGGACGCTTTCACACGACTGCGGCGGGTTTCTTATTCAGTGCGTAGAATGGAGAATCTCCATAGACATTTAATGTAAAAGATCGGATTCAGCCCATGGGACTTTTCCTGCGCTTTTATGACTGCTTCTCTTTCACTTCCAAATCCGCTTTATTTTATTTAACTGTTTCCACTTGTGAAGTTCCTCTCCTGTGATATTGACAAATTGACCACCCCTCGCGCTTTATCTTGACTTCACTTGACCCAAAGAGCCAAGATTTTATAGCATTTTAATATGTCAATCCAGCCACTGGGGCAAAGAAGACAGACCCGTGATGCTAGAATACCCGATAAATCAGGTACCGAAGAAGTGGCCTCGACAAACTTTCATCCCGGCTTTTTAGCAAAGGAGCCGAGCTCGAGAGAAGCGAACGGAACTTCATGAATGACGCCCAAGAGCTAGGAGATCTTAGGTCTCTTTCAGTGGATCAGGTTTTTACTGCTCTGGCTTCTACTATATAAACAATATTTTTCAGCGGAAGAAACCATTTGGGACGATGGACCTCTGCAAAATGCGTGGGGAAAAAAAAAATTATCTCAGATACTAGAAAACACTGAATTAAATTAAAAATGGGAACCAGAGGCAATGTAAGAGAAAGGGGAACCTTCTCCCAGATTCCAAAGCAAGTGCCAGAAGGTCGACATGTAGGAGAAATTAATAAGAGGTCCTGGCCTGTGACAAAAGATGAAGAAGAGGAGAAATGTGAGACATTCAGGTTTGAGGACTGAGGGAGCTCTAGGTCTCTAGGAGAATCAGTCAGGGGTAGATACATTCGGAAGCATCAAATCGCCTTTCTCCCCCCTCCATGTCGGGCGAATCAGGCCCAGTTTATGCCTCTTTGTCTGTGGGTTGGGGAGGCCCAAAACGAAAGCCTTCTAAATTACCTGGGAGAATGGCCAGAGCTCCAAGGTGGGAGGTGGGCAGGCCTTACAAGAGGGGAGACAAGAGGAAGCGCAGAACTTCGGGGGCTGTTATGGAGACCAGCGGCAGGGGCCAATAGGGCTTCCTGGAGTGAAGGAAGGCCCAGGATCTTAGAGAAACTCTACCAGGCTAACCTTGACCTTAAAGAAGGTCCTACTGAACCTTCTTGAACCTGACTACTCAGAAGTCAATAGATAGATTCTACTTCTGAATAGTCAGGGGGGATATAGACCTTAAGCTGCCTTTCTGGCTGAGCAACTTAGAAACGTTTGTCTTCTTTCCTCCCTTTTTCCAGCAAGGAGGGGGGACTTCCGATTATATCAAATTCCAACCATGGAGTCTCTGGAAAAATGAGTAGGGGAAGCAGGAAGTCTCCATTGGTGGTGCTGCCAGTGCCAGGACTATATTGGGCTCCAGAGGAAGCTTAATATACAGCGCTACTCTTGAGGCAGGGCAATGGTTCTCCTACCCCCCCACCCCCTTACATGAAAGACAAGGTCCCAAAATGTAAGGGTTCCAACTTCCAAGCAGTCCCAATGAAAGGGATGCTTTGAAACCTCCTACATAAGCCCTAACTTCCTAATTAAGAATATGCTAAAGTTTGCTAAAATACCCTAATTACTTCGACTTAGCCAAACATACTAGGCTTAACAAGAACAACTAAGATAGCAGTAACAATAGCACTTAGACTTATATACCGCTTCACAGTGCTTTTTTAAAAAAATTGATTTATATGCCGCCCTTCTCCGGAGACTCAGGACGGCTTACAATGCGTTAAGCAATAGCTTTACAGTGCTTTACAGCCCTCCCTAATGCGGTTTACAGAGTCAGCATATTGCCCCCCAACAATCTGGGTCCTCCAAATGCCTGGGAATAGGGTTGTCGAGAGCCAAAGTCTTACTCCTAAGTAAGGAGTAAGCCTTTGTTATTAAGGCTGCAGAGTAAGCCTTACTCCGCAGCCTTAATAACAAAGCCGGACGGGGCTCAGCGAAGACTCTTTTGGCCAGGATCGCAAACTGCCGGTCAAAAGTGGTTCAACCGAGGCCGAGGTTTCACTATTTTGTGAGACCGACCGCCACGATGCGCGTGGGGCGGGAAAGGAGGGGGGCCGAGGACGCGCCTATATGCTGACGCAGCGCTCATTCCTCAATGGATTCGCAACGGAAGAGGGCTTGACCGCCCAGCTGCCGGGCGGGGGGGGAAGCTTCTTCTCCCACTCCCATCCGACCCCGCCTTTGCACGGTTCGTTTTGGCCCCGACACAGTTGTGCTTTCCCACGTGGCGCCATCTAGTCAAAGAAGCGGCTTTGCTCGCGGTCGCCGCCGCCGCCGCCGCCCGCTGACTCGACTCGGCTCACTCTCCGCAGCCGCCGCCGCCGCCTTCAGCACAGCCTGGCGGAGCCTGGTCAGCTTCAGCCAGAATCCTCGCCTCTTTGCCGCACCGGCGGAAAAAAAGAGCCAAGGCGCCGGCCCGGCAGCTCAAGGCTTCCACCGGCGAAGCAGCCTCAACTCAAATAGCCTCCCAGCTCCGTAACCTTTTCGCCTCCCCGGGCTCTTTAAACGGCTCATTAGCCAATAAGAATGGCTAATCGCCTCCCGCAGTCCTCCGCTCCCCGCCCTACGGGGGGAAACCCGGCTCACCATTGGCTGCTTTTGATCAACAAAAGGGGGGGCTAATTACCATGCGGCGGGCTGCTCTTATAGGCTCCGAAGGGTGCCAGTCAGGCGCGCTTGTTCTCCGCCCTCCTCAGCTTCAGCCTGGCCGGCAAAGGCGGCTTGGTGCTGTCGCCACTCGTCGGCTCGGAGCTGGGCTGCGAAGGTTGCGAGGCGATGCTGCGCTGCTGACCCGTGCCGGCCGCGCCCCCCCCACCCCACGCATCATGCTCCCGGGGTTACCTCCCGCGGGCTGCTGCCTATGGGCCAGCTGCGCCTGATCGGCGGCCGTCTCCCCGATGCCCCCGGCCCCCCGGCCTCTTCGCCGCTGCACCCGCCGGGGCGAAGGAGGTGGTTGCTGCTTCTCCTCTTCATCATGCTCGCCTTGTGGCTTTGCATGGTCTACTCTTGCGTCACCGGATCGTGCGCTTCAGCCGCGCCGGGGCTGATGCTGCTGGGCTCTTCGCCGTCTGCTCGGAAAGCGCCCGGTCCGGAACTCAACCAGCTGCTGCCCCAAGCCCGGACGGCCAAGATCCAGCTGAGAGTCGATCCGGAGAACGACGAAGACGAAGACGACGAAGAGTTGGGTGGCGGCGGCAGCAGCAACAACGGAGTGGCTCCGGATTCCCCCAGCTTCATTTCCAGTTTCCTGAATGGCTCTGGGACGAAGCGGCTGCCCCAGGCGGTGATAATCGGCGTGAAGAAGGGTGGGACTCGGGCGTTGCTTGAGTTCCTGCGGGTCCACCCGGACGTGCGAGCGGTGGGCGCCGAGCCTCACTTTTTTGATCGCAACTACGAGCGAGGACTCACCTGGTACAGGTATGCCGGACTTGGGGAGATAGGGCGTCCCGGCTCGCTTTCATTGAAATTAATTAAGCACCGTCGGTGGGAAGTGGAACCCTATCTAAGGACGGGCATCTCTTGCCGTTTTTGGCCTGATCGTCTCCCGTACGTAGAGATCGAGCTGGAGCTGCGGCATGGACCAAAGCGCTGCGTGGTCCATCGCTCCACATCGATTAACTTTTCTTTTTTTAATAGCATAGAGCGGTCTGTTCTTTTTTTCCCCCTTTCGAAAAGTCCGAGTTAAGAAAGCGTCTTCTCCTTTCCTTCCCCGCGCCCCTCCCAAATAATTGCTACTAGCTGGATCAGGAGAGTGCCTTTAGTGGCCAGGGGCTACTCTGGGCAAAAAAGGGACCTTCCCTTCGCCCGTTAATTGCTCAATCCACGCGCCTTCCTCTTAAATTAGCCCCTGAAGGCTCGTTGCCCCGCGGAGTCTCGAAGGAGGTCTCTGAACGTCGGCTCTTTTGCAATCTACTCTTCCTATTTTAAGAGAGAGAGAGTGTGTGTGTGTGTAAGGAAGAATGAATGAAAGAGAGCGAAAAAATGAAAGAGAAATGAAAGAAATGAAAGCGAAAGAGAGAAAAAAAATGTTTTAAATGCATGTAGATGGAGAAGAAAATATTCGATGGAGGTTGACGTCGGTTGGTAAGGAGGGGGAGGAAATCAACTGCTTTCTGCTTTGAGAGGGGAAGTATTCTGATCTGCTCCAGAAAGAAAGAAAAACTCTTAACGGAATCCCGAAGTCGCCATTTGGGATCCGCTTCTTAAACGAAGGGTCGCCAAAAGATGTGCCCGCTTGCGGTGCTGGGTGGCAAATTAAGGGTCCCTCTTGTAACGCTCGATGTGGGAACTCGCAGTACCCCTGTGCCCACCGGCACTCTCCAGAATCCTTCCTCGAGAGACCCGTCGCAGGGTGGGGGGCAGAAGCCCCCCGCCACACACATTCTCTGCCTTTTCCACCTCTCGGGCCAGTGAAGGAGTGGCAGATCAAAGCGGCGGTCCTCCCGCTCTCTCAACCTCTGTAGCCCAGTTCAAACGGCGAGGCGTTCCTCTCTAGCGCCTTCTTGGGTCGACGCGGGCGCCAAGAGGCAAACGCCTCCGGTGCGCGGTATAAACTCTGCTGGGCGGAAGGAAGCACTGCAGCTCTGGGTCCTCGGCTTCGGCTTCCGCGCTCTTAGCTAAGGGAACGCAGCGGGTCCTCAGTTATCCAGGCCTGAAAAGAAAGCTTGAGGGCCCCTTCGAGCGCGCCCCAAACCCAACTTCGAGGAAGTCCGCTCAAAGGGTTTTTACCGACCGAGACGCGTTTTAAAATCGGGAACTTCTCTGGAGAAACGCAATTAAATCGAGAGCGACTCGTCTGAATGTGACTTAAAGCCAACAGAACCGGGAAATCGCTGCAACGGCCGAGATCGGGATCAGTTTCCAACCTAGAAATCTCTGGCTCCAGCTGGTCTGCTTCCCGGCCCTTTTAATCTTTGCTCCTTTTGGTTCCTTCTCATGCTGGCACACGTTGATCTGTGGTCCTTTCTCCTCGCCTTTTCACCTCTCTTCAACTTCGATTCTAAGCCAAGGCCAAATTTATGAGAACAAAAGTTAGCATCCCGACGGCTCTCGTGAAGGGATCGTTCTTCAGTTGTGTGATCCTGTCCTCCGTTGAGGGGAAGGAGCTCAACTATTCCAAACTGAAAATGGAGAAGTGTGATTATATAGGATAGGTGGTGAGAGAGAAGGAAATAGAAAGTTGGAGGCAGTAAGTATTCTAGGACAGTTTTGCTGAAAAGGTTAAGAAAAAAACTTGCCTCTCATCTTCTGATGCAAATATACTTTTGGGGTGAAAGTATGTGGAGCATAGAGGACAGTGAACTGCAGGGCATCAAAAACCATAGGACTATAGAGTATGTACAACAGGTTGCAGGAATTTATATAAGTTAAAAGAAAGTAAATCACATTCTATAGAAGTGGCTGGCTTTATATAGTAGCTGTGATTTAAATAAAGTCTAAATGTTTCAATTAAAAGTGGTTTAATTTTGCATTCCTTGACCTGCCCTAAGATCTAATTTGTATTCTTCCTTATTTACACTCTCCCACCCTTTGCACTTATTTCAGTAAAAGTATGGAGAGAGAAAAAAAATCAATGGAGAATTTTCTACTCTGTTTCATATGATGTGAACTGATGTTTCATCAACATTTGGTTTGTATGTTAAATATTTTTTGGATTAAAACATCTCAAAAGAAATAGCTAGGTTAAAAAAAATCTAGAAGCACTCACTGCTTTTAAAAGTTATGACAAATGGCACTAACTAATTGTTGCAGGAGACTTTCTTTATGGGAGAGTTTGTTTTTCAATGTTTTATAGAGCCTGCTATCAAGAGAATTTAAGAAGGAACAAAACTAAATCCTTAAAAAAAAAGAATTAAATTAAATTAAAAACCAAATCATCAAATGTTCTCTTTGTTTCAGGGGATTTGTGATGGATTTATGGCTTTCTTGACAAAATTGCTCAGACATTTGGGGGTCTGTTTTCCCCCTGATAGATTTGTTCTGCTGCCAGCTTTCCTGGCTCAGCTCTTTTGTCATACAGTACTTGGTGATTATGTGAGCTTGTGTGAATGTTCTTAGTGGAGTCCAGGAGGCAGAGTTCCCAGATGGAAGAGACAAGTAAAGGAAGACAGTTTTTAAAAGATCCTCCTCAGCCTGCAACTGATGAACAGAGCTGTCAAGAAGACAAGAAACGTTAGCTATTACCGCAAGATGAACTAAGGAAAGTTTCCAAATAATTTAGGAGTTTGGGAATGTGGAGAAAAGAAACATGCCTTTGCTGTTTTGCTCAGCAGATTACCTAAGTCTTCTATAACTATTGGGGTTAAAATGAAACCTGAGCATTGCTCCCATTCTAATATGGCCTTGTAACCAGAAGTTTAGATTTGAATAGATTATGTTGCTCAGGTTATGTCATGAGAGAAGTGTGGTATGCTCAACCTGTAGCTGGGAAATACGGGCCGGGTTTGTTTTGTATATGGCTCATGACTTGCTTTCAAATAACAGGAAATTCATAGCAATGATTAACACCCCCTTGACTTCCAGTTTCAAAGGTTTTCTAGAAATGTGCATTGTTCATTTGTATGTAACTCTCAACGTAGGCCATGAAATTGCAGTCAGATGAACGCTACATTTGAGAGGCATAACAGTTTTACTTAAAAAGCGGTGCCTTGTTGTGTACGCCTCTTCTTGGATTAAAAAGAGATATGAACTGTGTTGATTAGGGAGATCTGATAGCAGACTAATGATTGCAGAACTGGAAAAGATGGGGTTTATTATTCACTATGGTGGACAAATAAAGCAAAATGGAATTAGCTGAAAAAAGCCACTGGACTGAATTGGTACAATTTAACATTGGCATTGTAATACATGTGCATACAGTATATCTCACTTCCTCTCCCCTGCTGTTATGTTACTCATTATGTATTTCTATTCTCAGTCCGAGAGAATAGTGTTGCCATTTTCATATATCGAAAATTTGATGTTCTCTTTTTTTCCCAACTATTCTTCTTATTGCTGCCTTGTTCAAAGAGAGATTGCACTCCGAAAGCAGTGGCATGGAAGAGGTTTTGATATGCTTTAATTGTTATTAAATTATTTGCGTGCTTGAAGAAAGTTGTCCTGCAAATATGTAATGTGCTGAAATGCATTGTAGATGTTTATTTAATGGACTAGGAATATAAAAGTTTCTTAATAAAGTATCAGTGAATACTTTACCTTATGTTATGCTTCTCCAAACAAGGTCAGTCTGTTTAAGGTGAAATAATAAGTTGCTGGGTGTGTAAGTAGATCAGTTTCTTGAGCTAAGTAAGCACATGAAAACTATTTAAAAACATACAAACTGAGATAGGTACTCCTAAGAAGAAAGTAAAAATAATAAAATAATAATGGGAAAATACAGAGGTTATAAACTGACAAAAAAGTGGCCTGAATAAAAACAAACATGCAGAATATTTAAATCCAGTATTTATCCACTTATCTGGCAATTTAGGGTTCTGAGCAGCACAACTACATTCTTTTAGCTGTAATATAATTGGCTTTTTGAAGACTTAAATACACATGAAGTTGACTCCTGTTTGGAACTGTAGCACCAATAGAAACAACTCTGAAGCACTTCGGTTCAATTATGTACAATAATAATGAGCTCTTCAGTTCCAAGACATTTTTAATAAGTTAAACTTACAGTTATGCAGAGATTTCATTTAGAATAGCCTTCAGTTGAGGTCAATAGTACTAACATCTGATTAGATATGTGGGTAAATGTGAAATTAGGCTATGATTTAGAAATGGAAGTCTTGAGATGAAATAGATGCAGAGTGATCCAAAACGGATAATGTTAATTGTCAGATTAATGATTTTGGCCATAAAACACTTAATTTAAATGTTGAGATCAATTCTGTGTGTACTCTTATGTAAGGAGCAGAGCTGATGGCATTTAAAGGGCAATCAATAGTTTAATTTACTGGTGTCAGTAATGCTTTCATAAAGTTTCCTTCCCCTTCAACAATCAAAGAATTGAAATAATTTTACCGTGAAAACCCCATGCACATCTATTTTTAAGAAATCTACCAGCATTCTGTGGGATTTCTAAGTGAATGTGAAGGTTTGCAGCCTTAAATGCCATATTAAGGACCTGTTAGTAAAAGCTGTTTTCCTCTGCTCTGCCAATTCAACTTCAGAGTTGGCTATGTTTCATGTACTAGCAAGTTAATCATGGTAGAATCCTTGAAGTTATTAGTAACTATTGATTTATTTGGTGACTCTAAATGATGGGTGATTTTTACTAGAGTAAAAGCAAGCACTTTGTCTTTTATGTCTTTTAATGAATTATGTTTAGCATTTAGGCATGATTGTTCAAATGTAATATCAACACACATAACTATTGTTTATTTAGGAAAGGGAAACTGCGGATGTTTTCTATGAAACATCAGGACTTTTTCCAAATGTGTGGTTCTGAACAGATCTTACACCAAAGCCAAGTTTGAGTTGTGTGATAATTTTCATTGCTTCTTTTGATGTTATCATCTTGGATTCAGTAAGAGTTTTGCTCCAGGGAATGTTGCCTGAAACAAGCAGATGCTGAAAATGGCCATATGTGTGTTTCTAATTTTAATTTATATTCACTGCTTTTTCTATCTTTCTTCAGCTTTTGAATTCTGAAACCATCCTGAAGAAAATACTGCTTCTGGGAAAAATTGAAACCAGAGAGGGGTGTGTCTGTTTGGCTTATTTAGGATTGCTAACAATGTTAACTGTTTCTAGATGTACCCTCTAAGAAAACACCTCTGTTTACATTACCTGGTGTTTTCTACTTATCTTGATACTTTATTTGCTTCTACGGAGACATTAAAAAAAATAGTTTAGGAAAAAGACGTATATGCCCTATTCAAACGTGAACAGTTTTTGAATGATCTGGTGATCTAAATTTCAACACCAGCCTAATCTTTGCTGAGAAAAATAAATGCTGAAAATAGAGTTAAAATAATTCTGCAGAAATGAGAGTCTTCTATGTTAATGAAGTAAGGAATGCAGAATGTGTTGCCTGTGTCTAGTTTTATCACTTTGCATTATAGCATTTTGGAAAGGGAAATCTAAAGAATTGTCATGGTTTGTTAAGGCAGACAATGTTAAAGCATCTTGAGAGTTCTACATTAAATTAGCTGCTTGAACTAGACTGTAAAATGGCTGATCAATTCTTCTGGGTAAGAAATGGGGAGGGGGGGAACTAATTGCAGATAGGATCCCTAACTCCAATAAGTGGATAAGTCAATATTTAAGGGCACTCTTTGCTTTAGGGCTGGCATAGCCTGCTTTAGTTCAACCACCCTTGAGTCATTAAAATAAAATGCTTCTTTCTAATTAATGTATCTAATCTATTATTCTAAGGCTAATTCAGCAAATATGCAAGCAGTTTTTCCTCCTGGAAGGAAAAATAGTTTGTGAAACTAGTAATTATACAATTGCATGGTTCAGACTCCAAGGAAGAGCTATTAAAAGATCACAGGGAAAAAAAAGTAAAAAGAAATACTACTGAAATAAGTACAGTTCTGCAGTTTATATGGGCAGCACGCAAGACATCTGCATAATATAGTTTCAAAGCAACTTGCCTGAAATTCTTGCAGCCCAATCCCAAAAAAATTTAAATTTGTATGACTGGGAAGTAAGTTCCATTGGGTAGAAATGGATAGGTTTAGGATTGCAGACACGTGGCACAAAACGTTGGCATATTTACTTAAGAGATAGGACCCACTATGGGAGTATGCCAAACTAAGCAGTGATAGGAGAATCTAGCCACCTAATTCAACCGTCTACTCAGTGCTTCAGGACTTTAATTAAAACCAGCTCATGCCCGCTGGAATCTGTAGTACTGTGCAACTTGAGTTTTAAAATTTATGTATAGCCATTTTGAATATTTGGCACTGAAAGACATTCTGGCTGTTTAAGAAGTTTAAAACCTGCATGCCAACGTTACAAGCAATATTCTAACTCTGTCTAGCAGCATTTATATCAGCTAAAGTCTGGTCCTTGAATAACTGTATGGAAAGAAGAAATTATAGAACTTGATGCATTAGTGTTTGACTAGATCTTCTGTTTGTAATAGTCCTTAAACCACATAATGAACTGCTAAATGGGCACACCTTACTTTATTTGTAAGCATAGTTTTTTTTAAAAAAAAACCAACAAAATTTCTAGAGAAATGGAACAGAAAAAAAACGTTTTCATTTCATTTTCCATAATATATTTTTTTTAAAGGTAGACAGTAAAGGAGAAAAAATAAGTATGCAAACCCCTAAATGCGTGAAAATACACTTTCATATAGTCGAGCTTTAACGATGCAGCAATTGCCTAAACCTTTCAGAATTACTTTCTTTAATGTGCAAAAGCTTTCTTTTTGACTTCTCCTAGTACATTATTCTGTTATCAAGGCATAGTTAATTTGGTGGTTGGGAGCGATATTTTTTTAAACAGCTTTTTTTTTAATGGCTGTAGATGTTAATTAACCCTTCGGGATAACTCAGACCATGCAACAGATTGTAGAGGAAGGCTAGAACTGTATTGTATTAAGATTGCTTATAGTAACAGAATCTCGCAAGTCTACCTGTGTCTTCCCTTCACTACCTCCTGTAATTTAGGGAGTTGTGGGGGCAGGCACAGGAATCTGAGTTTTTCTGCGGCATTTTTCAATACCTCTTCTTCTCCAACTGTTTCTCTTACAGTCTCTCTATTCCTTCTCCAAGGCTATCTTCTCAGTTCTTTATATATACCAGCAAGCTTGGGGAAGGGGCGGGGGGGGGCAAAGGCAGTTTTTTTAATCCCATCCCCTATTTTTTTTAAAATAGGTACATTAAGCCTAATGAAGGTTTAATGGAGGTCTAATCTGATTTCTGAGGAGCCCCGGGTTTACTTTGAAGCAAATCTAATCCTGCAACCTGTGAAATTGGCTGCCATTGATGAAGGTGATAAGGATAGCTATGTAATAGTTGAAAACTTACTTAGCGACCCATATAGGTAGTCCTTGACATATGACTATATTTGAGCCTGGTCATAAAGCAGGTCATCACATGATCAGCCTTTTTTTGTTAGAGTGGTTAAGTGAATATGGTGGTCATTAAGTGAGTACTGTGGTCGTTAAACCAATGCATTGTTTACCATGGGGCCTTTTTGCTGGAAATTAAAAGTAAATGTTTTGGTTTTGGGTAAAAAAACATCCTTGCAGTTACATGCCCATGGGATGCTGCAAATAGCATCCAAGCGCCCAAAATGTCATATGATTGGGGGCAGTGGCCATCAGAACCAGGTCATAAATATTTTTTGGGGGGGGAGGGGGTGTCATTGTAACTTCAAATGGTTGCTAAATTCATAGCAGACCAGACATAAGTGGAGGACTACCTATAGTTGAACTTGTCTGTTCATTGCTTTGCAATGGAATAGCTAATATGGAATTTCATAGCTCACTGTTCACTCCAGGACTTTGATTCTGAGCGGCTCAAGGTTGACTCAGCCTTCCATCCTTCCGAGGTTGGTTAAAATGAGGACCCAGATTGCTGGGGGCAATATGCTGACTCTATAAACCACTCAGAGAGGGCTGTAAAAGCACTGTGAAGCGGTATATAAGTCTAAGTGCTATTGCTATCTAACACTTTGTAATGCATTTGTGCTGAAATTATATTGATGGAATGTTTGTTACCGTAACCAAGCTGACTTGTGTAGAGTCTGCCCTCAAGCCTCCCTTCATCACAAGGGCCTGTTTTCCAAAAGGAATAACTGGTTCTAGCAGCCTTCCATAGGAAGGTGAGGTTGATGGCAGGGGTGAAATCCAGCAGGTTCTGACAGGTTCTGGAGAACCGGTAGTGGAAATTTTGAGCAGTTCGGAGAACCAATAGCGGAATTTTTGAGTAGTTCAGAGAACTGGCAAATACCACCTCTGGCTGGCTCCAGTGAGGGGTGGGAATGGAGATTTTGCAATATCCTTCCCCTGCCACGTCCACCAAGCCACGCCCACAGAACCGGTAGTAAAAAAATTTAGATTTCACCACTGGATTGAAGCCTTTGCAAGCATGGAACCAGTTTCTTTTTGAGAATGTCAAAACAACATTCCTTGCAAATAAATGCAGTGTGGATTCTGGAAGTCCTAGCTGCCTTTTTGAAGGAGACGAAACTGATCCTATTTGCCTTCAGACTTTAAATGGCCAAAATGGCTCTTTAACCTGGAGACAATGGAAGCTGTTCCTTGTTCTCCATCTCAATTTGTTAAAACTCTGGCCCTACTAAACAGTTTCTTCTCTTTAAGACTAAGTGTTTTAAAAAAACAAGCTTTCTTTGGTGTTTGGGAAATCTGTCTCCCTTTTTTTTTTCTGCTTCTGAATATAAACAGCAGATGCATCTTCTTTTCTCTCATAAGCTAAAAACATTTGCACAAAGTTTCCTGTTTTCACTGTTCCAATAGCCATTCCATTTCTCTGGGAATTCTAGCACAAGTAACCTTGCATAGGGTCATTATTATCCTCATTGTCTGTTTCTTGATTTAGGCAGGCTAGTTGCAACACTCTTGAAAGCACCCCTGCTCTATCATATTGGAAGATGACCAAATGAGTAAGCAGCTACAGCTGCTCTGAAGGCTGACAGGTGGTTCTTCACAAAATGGATTCTTGAACTCTGTGGACTAGTCTGAAATTGGTATTTATCTTTATTGCAATTTATGTTTATCTGGAATTAATGTTCAGTTTAGGAACCTCAAGCTGTCTCATTACATTGTTTTGGAGGATACAAAATTCTAACTGCCAATTATGAAAGGCTTTCTATATTGTTACCTTTGGAGGTGGAGAGATATCTAGGAAACCGGGTCCTCTCTGATGCATGTGCAAGTTTTCAGTAATATAAATTAGGATAGGGTGCTGCTCACATAGGCTATAATCCAGGAGTGAAATCCAGTAGGTTCTGGAGAACTGGTAGTGGAAATTTTGACTAGTTCAGAGAACCAGGTTGGCTCCAGAGTGGGGTGAGAATGGAGATTTTGCAATATCCTTTCCCCAGGAGGAGGGAATGGAGATTTTACAGTAACCTTCCCCTGCCACACCCACCAAGCCACGCCCACCAAGCCCACCAAGCCACACCCATAGAACCAGTAGTAAAAAAAAATTGGATTTCACCACTGCTATAATCACTGAGCATGTCTGCTTATTATGGTATCTCTATAGTCCACAAGACCTGGGAGGTACTGGATTGAATACTTCAATATTAAAATAAGCATTAATCCTGTAGTAATGCAACATACTTTGCCTAACATGATGTCTAGAAATAAACCAAGAGTATGAGTCTAGGACTGATTTCATGCTATTTCAACTTTAAGGCGCTTCATTTCTATTTCAGACTCTATCTTCAGCATCTTGAATAGTTGAAATTCCTTGGAAACAAGAGCCCAATATGAGTCCAGATGGGTCTCTGTTTCTAGTTTAACCTGCAATACAAGGCTTAATATGTTTTCCAGCAGATCTGACAACAAAATAAGTTTGTGTTGCAGCATGATAGTTACAAAGAACATGATCCCAAAGAAAGAATGAGCTCTTGTGATCCATCAGCAAGGCCCTTGTGCTTTTATGGGATTGCTATTTAAAAAATAAATAAATTGTTTTAATAGATGACAAGAATGATTACTATTGCTGATAAGTGTACTACAGTTTCATGCATGCCTTTTGATATGGTGCAACTGCTGTGTTCTTCCCAGCAGGTCACTGATGGGAATGGCTTTGTCTTCCCTGATCATGTTTCATAGTCTCAGCTGTCCAGTTGAAATCCTGCATCAACCAAAATCAAATGTGTATTTGGACTGGGCAAGTTTGTTGAATCCAGAATATGTGGTTCTTAAGTTAGGGTAGAACTTCATGCTAAGCAATAAAATGGCACAGTCTTGAAATTAAGGCAGGAAGGAAGGATCATAAGATTGTTTGCAGGTATCTTTGTACTGTATCTCGTCAACTTCCTGTAGAATGCTGATCTCTGGCACAACCTTCTTAGCTGCCTAATTCTTAGGGGTACACAAATCTCCTTTCTTGACTTACTCAGAAATGAACAATGCTAAAATTGCTTTTGTTTTTTACTCTTATAGAGACAAGTTCAGATCCTGTCCTGATAAAACAATCAACAGTATACTTCTGTGTGGATCCTGAAGTTTCCTATATCTTGCATCCATAGTTCTAATTTTATAAAACTCATTGTATCCTGAAGTTGAGCAAACCATCAACCACTGAATAACCCATAGTATCGGATGCATTTTCTTGTAACAGATTATAGCATAGTATATAAACTTTTCTGCATGATGCAATTGTTAATAAGTCCTAAGAAAACTCAATACTTGATAGGTCAAACTAATGGTGTATCTCCAAGTGTGGGTTGCTAATTGAACTGAAAACATTACCTGCATCTGAAATGGATGCACCTTATTAACCCAGGAAACTACATATGGTGTTTACGTTGTCACACAGCTTCTTAGATGGGTAAAAAGACAGAGTAGGGCAGAGAGCTGCTAAGCCACCATCAGCTCCTTAGTGCTGAAAGATGACAGACACTATTCCTCCCAAGTCTTTGCCCTTCTGTCAAGACGAGTGGTGATCAATGAGTTAAGAAGATAATAAATAGGCCAGAGCTCTCTGGGTAGTTAACCATATGGCCTTAAAGCACAACAAATACTAGACCTCACTTACTCCTATAGTCTAATTACAGGATTGGAAAGCAACCAAAGATATCCACTGCTACCTGCTGTCACTGTATGGTGTCCAAAGTGATTGAAAGCTCTAGTGGTATTGTATGCAAGAATTCTATGCTCAGTGCCCAGTGGTATAATGTTTGAGGGAGAATCAATACCTTGTTCTATTTCTAGCATTCCTGATGTTTTATCTGGCTTTGGGGTACGCTCATTGTATGGAACTTCTATCCGAACAAGGCCTCTAAAAAGTGAAATTATTTTTCATCCTCAGAAATATATGCTGCATTGTGGAACTGTCTAAAAACTTTGGTCCCTTTTAAGTTAATCAATTCTCCGGGGTTTAAAACCAAAACTAGAGATGCAGTCTAAAAACAGATTTTCAGGGCCATGTTTGGAAGGCTTACTTTAGCTGTATTAGTTACTAACTTTCCGTTTAACTTCTAGTGGACAAAATGTTAGAAAAATACTTTTGTGCCTCTGGTGCAATGTATGGGTAAAATATGTCGTGCAGTTAAAATTGCCAATGGCCAGATGGTCATTAAAACAAAATATATAAGTAAAGAGTTCAACCTCTCTTAAACTTTTTTAAAAATTTTAAATTTGTCTTATGAATTTGGGGTGTTTTAAATTTTGTTGTTCTGGCCAATTATTTAATTGTATTTTAATGGTGTTTTAATATTTGTATTATATATATTTTATTTGGCTGTTCACCACCCTGAGTCCTTCGGGAGTATACAAATTCAATTAATAATAATAATAATAATAATAATAATAATAATAATAATAATAATAATAATAATAATAATAAATAATAATAATAATAATAATAATAATAATAATAATAATAATAATAATAATTTTTTTCAACAAACATATTCCTCAAATAATACATCACTAACAAAAAATTATCAATATTCAAAAGTAATTATAAGTTATTAAATATTACACAAAATTGATAAACTTTCACCAGCCATATGTATTTTATATATATTTGAAGATTTTGATTACCTGAAATTACAGATCTTAAAACAAATAATAAACAGATTTAAATTGGTCCAGCTTTTGTAAGATGATTGAATGAATTTATGGACTGGCTAAAGCCCAGATAAGATTTAACAGTTATGATCCAGACTTTAAGAGATATCAAGCAGGGTTATCCCTTATCAGCTTTATTATTCAACTTCTGCTGTAGAAGTATTAGTAACATCCCTTGGATCTAACATTTGAGATTATGGGATAAAATTGGGTAACAAGACATAGCATTTAAATTTATGTGCAGAGGATATGGTTCTGACTCTCAAATGCTTCCCACTTAGCTAACTGTATTAAGAAGGAGTTAAAGGAATTTCCAGAGACATCAGGATTATCAGTTAATTTTCACAAATCACATTTGATATTTTTCACACACACCCTAGCTTCAAAAAGAAATTTCTATAGATTTAGAAATATCAACAGTGTATAAATCTTTAACGTATTTAGGCATCACTATTACTAAAACATTAATTATTTTTTTATTAATAATTAAAAACCAACATGAAAGAAATTAAATAGGGAAATGACAAACTGGGCTTCAGAACATTTCAATAGGGCGAATTGCAGTGGTAGAAATGAAAATTCATGCAAGACTTAATTATTTATTTCAATGCCTCCAGTGAAAATTCCATTCCAGAACAGGACAGAACAGCTTTTGTTTTCATGCCAAAAAAAAAAAAAAAAAAAAAAAAAAGAAGAAGAAGAGGAAGAAGAAGAAGAAAAAAGAAGAAGAAATAGAAGGATTTCAGAAACTGGGAGAGTGGGAGCATACTCAATTTGATAATGTATTATCAAAAAGCACAGTTAGGGTCTGTGATTTATTATGGAAGACTCTTCGAAACCATGGATCCAAATTGAAGTTATATTACAACCAAATAATTTTATAAATCAATGGTTCTTCCACCCAAAATATTTGTCTGGTAAAAATTATTAAAAATATTTTCACTAAAATGATGCTTCAAGTTTGGAAAAGTATATAGATAGCTTTAATAAAGCAGACTTCTCCTTTAATGTTTTAAATAACATATATAGATCAGGGTTAGCATGGTGACATAACATCTTTATAAACTACAAGATTTTTACTGTAATAGGGAACTTCTCTATAAAGATCAGATAGAGCAATGAGTAGGCAATAAGTTGCCCTATATTAACTCAAATCTCTTTTGGGTGATAGAAATGTTTCAGCTATAAAAATATGGACCTGCAGCAAATTTAAGGATTTAATATTTTACTACTTAGAATAACCAAACGGAAGAATCTAAAAAAGTATAATATCTTATTGCAATTAGAAATAGGAGATCCACCCCTTGATTTAAAGGAAGCTTGGGATTCTGATCTTGGTAAAGCCATACAGGTGACAAATTGGCATGAATTAGGCAAAGTACCTCAGTTAATGGAAGAACTGTAATGAAAGATTATAACATCATTAACACGTGACTACAGTCAGATAGGCACATACTGTGTATATCACAATTATTTTTCCAAATGTTGGAAAGCAAAGGGATTGTTCTTTCATATTTGTGGTTGTTCAATAAAGCAATACCTTTTTGGTATAAAATTTTTGGGGTGGGGGGATAAGTCGTATTATTTAACCAAGAATGAAATGTTTCCCAGAAATAAGCTTACTACATATATTTACAAGTCCAAGTCTCTTAAAAATAAGGAACTTACGTATTACATTTTAGCAGTCGAAATAATAATTGCCCAATGTTGAAAAGATCTAGATAATGGTTTGGAGCCCAAAGATTAAGCAAGGATTCTGCAAGGAGCCACCTTGTAGAGAGGTTGATGAGGCATAAACATTTAATTAAATAAACAAGTGAGATCAGGTCTACCCCTAAATTGGCAATATTAAACCATAATATTCTAAAGGTGGGAGCCAAATATCAGTAAGACAGCTGACTGATATGTATGTTGAACAGCAAGTAATTTAATTTTAACAATTATGATCCAAGGACTGAGAAGTCTTAAGAAGACTCTTGAGACTTCTCTTCATTATTTTTCCTCCCACAAAACATGGATGTCTAGGTTGTTGGTTTGAACTTCTCTTAATCTGCTTTCCTCACTTTGCTCTTTGCTTCCTAGTGTAACTCCAGAGCTATTGCTTTCCTCACTTTAAGCACTCTGCCTCAATTTTACTTGATGATGTTGTGATTCATTATATGATTTCTCCTCCTCCTTTCTGGACAGTCAAGGAGTGCAAGTGCAACCTATTGAGCAAGGAGACAAGAACCCTAGGAGAAAATACAAGGAGAAAACATCAAGCTCAGACTTGAAGTAGACTTGGACTAGGACTGGAAGAACACTCCTGTCTGGCACTATGAAGAACACACCAACCACTGATCAGTAATAATTGTTATGTGTTTACTCATTCATTGCATTTTAATTCCCTCTGAGAATGAGAGCTCAAGACAGTTTACATGAAAATTTCCCACAATTCCATTCCCTAGGAACAATCCTGTTTAGGTTGCTCGGGCTAAGAAGAAGTGGGTTGCTTCTAAATTACTAATGGCGATGCCTAGGTGCAACTTAACCACTTACTATACTTTACTTCTAATTACACTGATGGTGTAAACCTACTTGCTGCATATTTCATGAAACGGTCACATTTATGATAAAGAAACCCAGATAAAAAGTGAACATTGGAGAAATTCCAACTACTTTTTTTGAATGAGATTATGCGTTTGTCAGTACATAATGACTTCTTTTGTATTGGGCTTGTTAAATCAACCATTTTTATTTATTTGGTGCCTTCAAGTCAATGTTGACTCCTGGCACAACTGTCTGGACAAGTCTGTGAAGTTTTCTTGGCAAGATTTCAGAAGTGGTTTTGCCATTGTTTGCTTCCTAAGGCTGAGAGATGAGGCTGACCCAGGGTCATCCAGCTGGCTTCATGCCTAAGGCAGGAGTTGAACTCATGGTTTCCTGGTTTCTAACCTACTGCCTGAACCATTACACCAATTTAGCAATTCCAATGGATAAAAAATTCCCAATGTTGTGCTTTGCACAATGGCAGAGAAGTTATGTGTGCCTGGGACATGCACACATAAAGGACAGCTACAAGCAACAGCCAGATAATAATAGCAGCACTATCTGACTGACCCTGGTTAATCTCAGAAGCTAAACAGGGCTGAGATGGTTAATATTTTGGATGAGAGATGACCAGGAAATCCCAGGGTTGTAAACTAGAATTAAGATATTGAAAAATCAACTCTCAGGAAGACAGTGAATAAAGACTTCATGTCTTTATTGTTGCCAAAACTATGTGAATAGTTTTATCAGAATTTAGGTTTGATGTAAAAGAAATTAGCTAAGCCTTTTATTATTTAAAAATTAGATAAAATATTTGGACAGGGTATACACACATTTACTTAGATTTGACTCTTTAGATCTGATTCCAATTACTGGGAGATCACTTCAGACTACTAACTTATTTTAAGATTTCATGATTTAAGGTATTGAAAAGAATTTCTCTAAGCATTTCATTGCCCAAAATTCAACCACCTACCATTTTGGGGGTTTGTATGTGTGTGTTTGCTTATGCACGCACACCTCCAGAAAAACTAAGAACAAAAGCTATAAAAAGAGTAAAAAGATGGAAAAAAGGAACTAACAAAAATATATGATCTTTCATTCAAAGATTCCACTGTATAATTCCAACATAATGAAGTTGACTTTTATGTATGCTGAGAGCATATGCACCAAGACAAATTCCTTGTGTGTCTAATCACACTTGGCCAATAAAGAATTCTATTCTATTCTACTCTATTCTATTGACAGCCAGTCCTTTCTAAATCTTCCTTCAGGTAGCCAGTAAACATGAGAAAAAATATTTATGCGATGAATTCAACTCAAGATCTCACCCACCCCCACCCCCACACACTGTGCTTTTAGACCCTTAGTCACCAAAACTCTTAATTCCAATTTCTTATTCCACAGTTATTCCAAATGCTGTAACCTAGATTGGAGAGTTAAAAAAAATGTCCTAAAGAAAGCAATAGTACAGTAGAACATTTTCATAACATTGCCAAGAAAACTGTTGGGATCCAGCAGTATTAAAGTAATTTTGCTGCTGTCACGGGAGTTGACACCTCAGTGTTTGATTCTAAGTCTCAATGTGTCTTGAGCAACTTTTTCTGAGAGAGATTGAACTTCTGCTGGTGTAGTCCAGTAAGCAAGATCCAATTGTTTCTTTGGAAAGGGATTAGATCATCCAGCCAAAATATATAGCCAATTTAAATTGAAGAGAAAGCAACATTCAGAGCTGTAGTTAATTGGAATGTAATGTCTGTAATCTGAATATATACATATGTAAGCAGATGTATTGAGTAATTGCAAAAGGGCAAAGCATGTTTATTTTTGATTGTAATACTAAAAAAAATATTATTCGTGAAGCCAGCTGTTATGCCCTGGTGGCCTCCAGCTGTGTTTGCACTAGAACTTTTATAATTCCCAGCTAGTCATTGCCCATTGTAGGTTGGGAGTTGGCATCACAGCATTGTATATTTAAAGGATAGCAAGCTGGGGAAGGATATGGACTTGTTTACCTAATGCTGGGATTTTACTCCAGGTCTTGTTACCTGAAAGAAATATATCTCGGTCTTTCTGCAGAAGTCTTGATATCAAAGAACCACATGAATTGTCTGAATTTACAGGATTGATGAAAATAGAGACCTCTGCCAATAGAGTTCTTGTAACCGCATGAATGCTTGAAAGTGAGTCTTCCTTCTTTTGTAGTAGTGAAGACCATCACAGGCAAGGAATGTGGTAAATATCTCCTCCGTCCATCTTTGAAAAACCTGCTTCCCTTGATTCTATATGTCGTCCCCAGTAATGCAAAGGTAAAAGAAAGGTGTGTGTGTGTGTGTGTGTGAGAGAGAGAGAGAGAGAGAGAGAGAGAGAGCTCTCTCACACACCCATGTGTGTGAGGGAGAAGCGTGTGAGAAGAGGAACCTCATCTTTTTCTGAAGAAAGGAAAACAATTGTTTCACGAATGTCTCGCAAGATCCTTTCAGCAACTACTTATTGGTTTGGGTCCAGGATGAGTTATGCCTGTATCTGCCTCAGTGTCTTTCAGATGATTCTATGATTCAAGATATTTGGAAAGTTGTTAGATATGGTTTAGAAGTCCCATGTCCCTCAGTTCTATTGCCTCAGCTGGTAAGAAGGTTACGTTATGAAATGCTTGGTGCTGCCTTCTTATCTCTCCATGATGAGGTCTTAAAACAATTACTCGATAAGGATATGGTGGACATAGCTTTTCACTATGTTCTCATAAACCACAGCCTGTATAATCAAAGGTTGATTATTAGGGGGCTGGTGCAGGGGTGGGCTGCTGGGGGTTCACAGGGATTTGGGGGAACCTCTAGCTAAGATTCTGTGCAGTCAGAGAACCCCAAATCCCACTCCTGGTGGGCCGTGCCTGCCCCTCCCAGGAGTCCCCATGCGGCCTGTTTCGGATGCAGGTAAGTGCAAGGTACATGTGGAAGCTCGGAGAGGGTGAAAAACGGGCCTACCAGAAGTTCAAGAAGGCCTGAAACGGGCCTGTTTCCAGCCTCCAGAGGGCCTCCCAAAGGGCCTGTTTTCACCCTCCCAGAGGCTCAAGGAAAGCCTTTGGAGCCCAGGCAGGGCAAAAATGCCACTCTCGACATGGTGCAGGAGGCTGACTAGGCCATGCCCACCATGGCCATGCTCACCCAGCAACCGGGCAGAGAAGCTCTTGCTAAAATTTTTGAAGCCCACCTCTCGGCTGGTGGCACAAAACATATGAAGGCATCTGATTACTTATAAAATGTGAGGTTAAATACAAACATGACCACAAAACTGACTATATTCCCTTCATAAAGAAACAATAATAGCAGTTGGGGGCAAGGGGTAAAGCTTGAGGTGAGCAGGCATATTTCTACAGTTCATTTATGAAGTGTTTAGTTTATCTAATGAAACTGTGGACTAGCAATTGTTAGCTTTACCACCATGCTCTGTTTTTTGGTTCCAAGGAAACTTTCTTTTATTCTCCTAGGAAGAAAGCATAAAAGTCGTGCTTTTAGGATAGAGACCAAATTGATTTTTAAGTTTTAAATTTTAAGAAAGGTGACATTTCAGCATGCAAATCAGTGATGGGTTCCTCCCAGTTCGGCCCGGTTCTCCCGAGCCAGTAGTGGTGACGATATGATGTCACCTAACCAGTTCTGCCTCCCCCGTGCCCCCGTGCCCCCGTGCCCCCCCCACGCCCCCTACCCTACCCCCCATATTATTCTTATCTTTTATTTGGCCCCACCCCCAATCTATTGCTGCCTCCTGAGTCCCAGCTGATGGCTAGAGGGAAAAAACTGTTTAAACTCTTGCCACAGGGCTTCAAAGGGCCACCCTACAGCTGATCAGTGTTAAAAGAAAACAAATGAATAGACCAGTGCCTGCAAAAATAAATGGGTAGACCAGTGCCTGCAAAAATACATGAGTAGATCAGTGCCTCCAAAAATAAATGGGTAGACCAGTGCCTGCATAAAATAAATGGATAAATCGGTACACTCTGCAAGCAGTTAAAAGCCTGGTAGAACAGTACCTCTGCTAAATCCTAAATAATTGTCACATGACCATCAACCCATGCCCACAAAATAAGCCACACCCACAGAACTGGTAGTAAAAATGTTTAGAACCCACCCCTGATGCAAATCAATAGAGATCAAGACCTTTGAGTTAGGGGTGGGTTCTACTTACCTTTACTACCGGTTTGCAGTGGGGCCGCACGCGCGCTCTTGCTTCACTTGCACTTGTGCGTGCTCTTCTGCACAAATGCATTTTGATGACATCGGGTCGGTGGGTGGGGCTTCCCACCGATTTTACTACTGGTTCTATAGAACCTGTGCAAACCAGTGCAATCCACCACTGCTTTGAGTGCTAAATTTAGGCTGTAAAGAAATCTGCGGGGAAACTGAAGCAGTAAGGCATAGGGTTGAAAGATTTAAGTCCCGTAGTCTGGCATTTCTAGGACCCATTTTCAAAACCTGTTAACTCGGCACATTTGCCACATGAAACAAGGAATAGCAGCCTTATTCCTACATTGTGTTATTAGGGTGGTGAGGATATCTGGATGCCCAGATTCACCCTTGAAAATCTGCATTTTGCCATGGTTTACAATGGAGAGCAATAACTTCCAACTGGGCCTGGGAGTAAGTCACTTTGGACCAACCAGAGAAACTTAAGTTTCAAGATTTCAGGTCAATTAGCCATTCCAAAGATGTAGTTCAGTAAGGGTGGGTTCAATGGTGGGTTGCCCCCGGTTCGCACCGGTTCTATAGAACCGGTAGTAAAACTGGCGGGAGGCTCCGCCCACCAACCCTGATGTCATCAGAACGCTTCTGCGCATGAGCAGAAGCTTCTGCGCATGTGCGCAGCCCCGATGGGAACCGGTAATAAAGATAAATAGAACCCACCCTGGGTGGGTTCTTTGTTCAGAGGATTTGGAAAGTTTCATACAACTTTGTAAATGGAAGAAATTGCTCTGATTGTCTTTATTGGTTAGTTAAATAGGCCTATGAACCAAACTTTCTACTTAATGTAAATTACTTAATAGGTACTGAGGTACATTGGTTTGCTTAGAAGAGCTAGGTAATCAGTTGCAGAAGTTCGGTTCTATAAAGTCCCATGCGGGTCCCAGTTAATGCTACAAATGAATACTTTTACTTCCTAAAGTAGGGAGTTTGGACTATAACTTCCATTCTGACTGCAGTTGGTGGAATAGTAGCTCAAAACATCTGGAGAATATCGTATCTACCCTAGAGTGCATTGCTATCCCATATCTAAAGAGCCTGCTTGGTGGCAGATCTTTTGGCTTTGTGGGAACGAATATGAATTGCTGTTCAGCAATTTCAGACCAGCCTGGGGATCATCCAAAACATCTGAATAAATGAAGAGCACTCATTCCAAAGGGCTACTTATAATAACATGTTGCTTTGCAGGAGTTCCTGTGAACTTGGATGATTAAGATTACAGGGGCATTGACATGATTTAAATTCTCTTCCTATCACTGCAGAGTGAAATTGCTACCCTCAAAGTAACAGCTTCCGGTAAGCCAGGAAGAAGCAATGAATATGCCCTGATGAACAGCCAGTTTTCTTAGTAACAGTGGAGAGTGGGGAGTTGCTCTTAATTACAACCTTGTTCTGTCCCTGTCAAATTACTGAGCTGGAAATGCAGAGTCTTTCATTAAAACTTATCTATGTAACTAGAAATTATATATACCTACAGCAGAGAACACCTTCATGCCTCAGTCACTCTCTTTATCAAAGACACCTTGATGCTATCTGCATAGTTAAACTAAAAGTATCTAAATCCCATTTGTGTTCAACAACCTTCCCCAGGCCTGGTGCCTACCAGTTGTGCTGGATTTCAATTCCCAGCCAGCCTTGGAAATTTGGGAACTGGAAATCTCCCATAGGTGAAAGGTAGCAGTTCACAAAAAAGCTGGTTAGATATTGGAACCTTTCTATCAAAGGTTTTTACTGGTTTTTAAATGTGATTTTTATATTCTGCAAGCCGCCTTGAGTCACCATGGGTGAATAGGCGGCAATATAAATTTAATAAATAAAATTAATTAATTAATTAATTAATTATTTTTTTTTAAAAAAGAAAACATTGCTTTGGTTGCCTATCCCCTTTCGCCTCCCTTAGATTACTGACTTTGACTGTTCTCTTTCTCTTCCCCCGCATGCCAAGCATTAAGGTTAATATTCTTTGTGCAGTGATCTAATCCCCTTTGACAGTCATCTGAAGAATTACTGTTTAACTGTACGGTGAGTGAATAGTATCTGCTTTTGTGGCCTGTCTTGAAACTTCCGTGATTCGGCTTTGTTAGATGATCCTGAGTTCATGTATTAAGAGAAAAATGACCTTGTATCATTTTGTTACCCACAGTACTTCCTGTGTAGAAATCTTTTGAGATACAAGATTTGCTCCATCTTCTTTATTGCATTGGCATTTCAGTAACATCTTCTTTCTTGTTTTTCCTAAAGACTTTTGGTCCAGGGAGTTCTTTTGGTTCTCACCATTACCCTATGTTTTCATTCAGTCAAATACATTTTTCTCAAACCAAGCATTCTTTTTTGTTGTTGTTGTTTTGGAAGCTTCCAATGTTTACGTGAGGGACACGGTGGCTCAGTGGCTAAAATGCTGAGCTTGTTGATCAAAAGGTCGGCAGTTCGGCGGTTCAAATCCCTAGTGCCACGTAACAGGGTGAGCTCCCTTATCCCAGCTTCTGCCAACCTAGCAGTTCGAAAGGACATAAAAAATGCAAGTAGAAAAATAGGGACTATCTTTGGTGAGAAGGTAACAGTGTTCCGTGCATCTTTGGCATTTAGTCATGCCGACCACATGACCACGGAGACATCTTCAGACAGTGCTGGCTCTTAAGCTTTGAAACAGAGATGAGCACTGCCCCCTAGAGCCGGAAACGAATATCACATATATGCGAGGGGAACCTTTACCTTAATGTTTTTGTAGATAAATGGTGCCCTTCTCCAAGGGTGGATGGCTTTGTTTTATTGCAAAGCACCCTGAGCTAGTCTGCCTTACTGTGTGCCCATGTTTTAGACTTAAGCTCACACTCTACTCCCTCCTTCTCCAAATTGTTCATAATTCTTGCTTGGGAATAGCTTGTCTTGAATTTAGGGCTGCCCAATACCAGTTACCTTTTCCTCCTGAGATCAACCTGTGTTATCAGCTGTTAAATTCTATCCCCGTGATGGTGAACCTATGGCACGCGTGTCAAAGGTGGCATGCAGAGCCATAACTGTGGGCACATAAGCATTGCTCTATCTCAACTCCAGCATGCATGCGCATGCTGGCCAGTTGATTTTCGGGCCTTCCGGGCCCACCAGAAGTCAGGAAACGGGCTCTTTCCGGCCTCCGGAGGGCCTTTGAGGGGGTGGGGAAGGTCATTTTCACCCTCCCCAGGCCCCTAGAAAGCCTCTGGAGTCTGGGGAGGAGGGCGAAAAACAGGCGTACCGGGCCCACCGGGCCATCGCATGCCAAAAGCGGGGAGTGCGGAGGGGTCACACACGCATGTGCAGGGGGCAGGGCGCATTGAATTATGGGTGTGGGCAGACGCGTGCACAACTCCCACGCTCTCTCCCCGCTTTTGGCATGCAACGGCAAAAAGGTTAGCCATCACTGTTCTATCCACTTTCTTCCTTCTGGAAAGCTCCTCTTTTGTGGCTTGTCTCAAAGCACATCTACATGCTGAGCAAATTCAGATCCCCCATCTCTTATACTATCAGTTCATCAATACCCTGAGATCTGACCTCAGCTTTGCCTCCCTAATTAGTCTGAACAGGCAGCTCCAGCAAAAGCTCCATGAACAAAAATATACAACAATTTTCATGGCTGCAAACAGTGTTTGTGTGAGCTTTTTTGCAAACTTCTCTGTGGTGCAAGCAGGATGAACTGTATTATATAAAAGTATGAAATTAATACAGTTTATCCCATAAAGAACAGGACTCTCTTAAGGGATCTTGTCCTTCTTGGGTGGATTATCACTTCTCCTTCAAACCCTCTTTCTCTATGACAGTGGCCTGTATTGTGCCTGTAGTTTATGGATTCTTCTGAATCTTCCAGCATGTCTAGCTCACTTTCCATGGCTCCAAGAAGACAAAGTGTTGCTTATAACCAGAACTTTATTGTCCCAAAGTTCCACCCACAATTCTTGCCCTGAAGGCAGATACACATGTGATACTCATTTGGGATAAACCTGATTGTCTCCCCTCTTCCAAATGTTAATTGTGTTTGCTTGGAAAATCAACATGGAAATCAGAAGAGGGAGTTTGCTGCACTTAGTTGTCTCAGTTGTCTTTTAAAGTTTGTATAGCAAATTATATGCACCTGTCAGCTTAAGTGTTTACTTCTTGCAATCGAGATGCTTTATTGACTGAAAATGCTGCCAGGCTTGGAAAGTTCTTTTTCCAGGTGACCTGTTGACATAGAAGTGATGGTAGCCATTGCACCATTATACCTATCACATTGCTATTGTTGCTGTTTTGATTATATTTGGGGGCCATTCACAGGTCACTGTGATATAGATGAAGAGCTGAAAGTTGATCTGTGGGTGGACAGGACAGCAGCAGATCAACTAAGATTTCTTACTTCTAATTGTTGAGTAAAGGAGAAATGATTGGGTTGGGGTAACTAGAACTCAATTTCTGTTTGGAAGAGGCTGAATACCTCACTGTACCCCACTTCCCAACTCAAACAAGGAGGAGGCTGAACTCTGTGATTGTGTTAAAAGGGGGAAAATATTACAGCTTCATGTCAGTGTTTATACCTATACAGATTGCACTTCCTGGGAAAGTTAGCTATCTTCACAAGTCTAGAGACGCAATGGCTTCCATTCTAAGCATGCTTTGTAACTGATGTCCCTTGTTCATGACCAGGCTAATCCACTTTCAGATACATGGTCTGTCTATCTCTATGACTAATCACCCATCCAATAATAGGAGATTGGAGAAGGCAATCCCATTTGTATTAAAATGCATTTAAGGCTCAGTGTGCAGAGAAGATCAACAGTATATTAATTTGCTAGACCTCTTATTCCAGCATGAGACAAATTATTGTTCAGTTTGCATTGTTGAGGTCACCTTCTGGTTATAAAGTAGTTTTAAAGAGTGACCTTTTCAACTTCTGACATATTGTTCTACCCTCTTATGGAACAGGATCTGATTAAAAAAATTTGTCTCTCATCTTGTCCTTACTCTGACCTGTCTGCTGGTATAATAAATATAAGTCCTTCTTAGAAAGCCTTAAAAACCTGTAATAATTCAGGCTGAAGCCCTAAACATACTTAAAAGTAACATGTAGTGAAGATAGTGGGAGTCATCTTTAAAAAAATGCACCAAAGTATGCTGAAAATTAGCACATTCTGTTAGAATCCTAATTTCTGTAACATTCCCCCCCCCCCAGGGTCTTATTACTCCAAGTGCTACAATCTGGAGGAACCTGTGACACACAGAAAAAGAAGAGATGAATTTTAATCTAATAAAAGAAGGAATGGGTGAAAAGTAGGGAGGAACACCTCACATGCTTAAGTTGTCTTAGTTATCTTGTTTAAAGATGGGGAAAAGAGGAAGCAAATCAAGGATATTGTGGCAATGTTTATAACTCAGTTTGCATTTATTCCATCATTCCTTTCCTGAGAAATGCTACCTCTCACTTTTCTCTTGTCTCTTGGCAATTCTTCCTTCTCTGAGTAGCAGGCATATTCTTTCTTGATATTAATGGAGTGTCATCTTTTCAGTGACTGTTTTGTATCACATGCTACTTTCTACAGGAGAATAGTTGAATAGAGTCACTAAACAATATGTTTAAACCATAACTTGTTGAATAATGCTAAATCATGATAGATAGATTGCAGATGACAGTGATTGGATTGACCCAAGATGCAATGTCAGAGCCATACAAAATCATCTTAAGGATTAGCAGAAGGTATAAATCCAGGCACTGACTCTGATCAAGAGGTAATAATCAGCTGTAAATGGATCAATTGTAATCTGGTTGAAGTAGCCTGCCAGGATGTAAACCCAAAAGTTGTTTATCACATTTGTGAGTCACTGAATGCACAACCTCAAATTCAACTCTAGTGTTGTTGGTTCCTGAAGTTTCCCTTTGCTTGTTCAGCAGTTTTTGAGTGTTCAATATGCTAACTTGAATGAACTTATTGGAACGGTTGCCTTACAAGTAGTGTTAAGTCAACCATTATAACCCCTGCATGATGAATAGAAGGACTGAGGGTGACAGGCTATGATTTATTTAAGGCTACCAAATGAGTTAATGCAAAGGTCAAATTTGAACTATGGTCTTTTCAATTTCAATTAATAGTTTAACCTTTCAACAGCTAAATCACACTTGTTTGTATGTAATATTATTTATAGTAACAAAAGTGGTCCAGAATATTTGGTCTGCACAATGGCAGGAAAGATGTGGGACATTGCCAATATGTAAAAAGTCTCTTTTCAGATTTTTCTCTGAATAAGCAACAGTAAGGAATTATCTTTGTTCGGTATTGGCCATGTGTAAAACTTTGTCACCTTTTTAGTTCAACCATTTCTGTTCCCAAGCTGGCTGAACAGCATCTCTTATCTAAATCTTTTCATATCTGCCCATTAGAAAGACCACCGATAAGAAGGAAGTATTGATTCTGTGTCATTGATGAATAGGACAAAGTATGTTTTCAGAATAACTCCAGCTAAGAGGGGAGAGATCAGGTCAGATGGTTTAATGTTTAAAAAAACAACAACCCCAACCATTCAGAGAATTGAGAACTTTTTCACACAAGCTGAGAAATGAGAATATTAGCTTTACACTTGAAATGGTCTGGATATGTAGCCTTTAAGAAAGTCTTGTTTTCTGTTTGGTAGAAAAAGAAAAGTCTGGTCACTGTACCCGCAAGACCTTTGTTTTTTTCATCGGTGACCTTCCTTGACCTTCCTTAATGTCCTCAAGGTAGAGAGAATTAGTGGAAAGATGTTAAGCTGCTGTTGTTGTACAGATGTTTGGTCCAGTAACCAAAGTGCTTGTTGGCTAAATAAAATGACTTTGTTCCTATTGAAAGCTGCTTTCCCTTTCATGTGCTTTCCTCCAGCATAGTGTCAGTGTGCCCCTGCTCCTGACAGCCCTATAGACAGGCCAAGAGTAAAAAAAAAAAAAAGGGGGGGGGGGGTAAAGCTGCTGCTGTTTAGCTCTTCCAGGCTTCAAACATTGTCCGTTGGCCTCTCAGCAGCTGTGTGCCTTTTGTGCAGTTTCAAAATTCCCTCCCTCTCCAGATAGACGTTGGATTAATTCTTACTGAGGAAGAACAGAAGTGGGCTGAATAGAGTGAGCGTGATGAGAGGAGATGATAAGGTGAGTGGTATTTACAGGCTCTGGCCTGAATGCAGCACACACTACAGATGAAACAAGATGGCTCTAGAGAAGAAGTATGTTCTGCTACAGTAAAAGTCTGTAGAGATTCTCTGTCATCCAGGTCATGGTTTGTCCCAAAGGTGCTTTTTCGGGAGGCAACTGGAATTTCTTGTTTTTTTCTTTGAAGATGTTTCACTTCTCATCCAAGAAGCTTAATCAGCTCTGACAGGATAGTGGGGAATTGGAAATGTTCTGCTACAGCAGGGGGAAAGCGAATGTTTCCCACAAAGTTACTCAAGTCAGGTCTTTCTTTTTGTGACATGAGGAGATGTTTCTATTTGCCTGTTCCTGACGAATTTGCTTCACCGGAAATGCAGTTCAGGAAGTGTTCTGTCTGCTACCTGCTACAGACAAAGTTATCATATTGGAAATGCTGTTCATGCTTTGGGGCTAAAAATGAAAACTGCATCATCTCTGGAGAGGTAGCAGACTTCAAGTCCCTCATGGGGTGAACTAAATAGTTTTTGGTGGTTTCGGACTTTTGACTATTTTGAAGACTGAAATGATTCTGTACAGTATTGTAACTTTTTATGAATTGAAGATAACATCTGTAGTCCAAGGTTGAACTCTCCTTGTTGTTGGAACTCTGAGCTTGGTGGTTTGTTTGCAGACATAGGTAACATTAGTACACTGATGATGTTACCTAGTCAGATAGTGAAAAGTTTGCAAATGAACATCCAAGCTCAGTGTAACTTTCTGTTTACAAAAATCACTCATCTTTATTTGGAAAACAGTCAGGTGAGCAAGGCAAACATCATCTGCTAAGAAGGGTTTCAAAATGTGGGCAACAATGACGACATTCCTGTTCAACACATCTGGGGAGCATTTGGCTGGAAAAGATTGGACATTGTTTGTGAAGATGACCACTTTTATTTTAGAGAACCAGCATTTCAAGTGATTAAAAATATTCATCAAGTGTTTTGGGAGGCTGATATAAATACAAATTGTTCTTAAGTCAGTACTGTAATAATCAACTGCTATGTGAAAGATCCTTTCTGGTAATCTCTATGGCTGTTGAAATTCTAGAATATTACTACTGACTTAGCTTCACAGGGGAAATGACACAGGCAGATAATCTGGTCTAAGACAATTCACCATGGCCAACTCACTGTGACCAACTCACTGTGGGACAAGAATTACTCTAATATCAAAGAAATGGGGGAATGGAAGCACTAAAGAAAGTATGCAAAAGGGGGGACAAAATGAAATGTGAATGACAAAAATTAAAATATTTTTATTTATTTAAAATAATTAAATTGAAATTGTTAATTATCATGTGGCGAGTTGACCTGTGGCAAGTTGGCCGTGCCAAGGTATCCTGCAGCAAGTTGGCCATGGTGAGTTGGCTGCAGCAAGTTGCCTACGGCAAGTTGTCCCATTCCAACTTTTCCAAACCAGTCTTTCCCACTCCTGTTCCCACATTCCCAATCCCTAACTTTAAACTTTTGTGGCAAGGAATAATTGCCTGACCATATCAGGCAATCAACAAAGCTTTTTCCAACATGAGAATTGATTCAATTTCAAATTCACAGAGTTCCTTCCCAGCTCAGTCCATGTTGCTGTCAATTATTTCTTTTCTTCCCCCTCACAGGACTTATTTTATGACAACAAAACAAAACAAAAATAAAACAGACTGAATTGGCCATTCCGAGAGGGCACCCATAGTCCCCCAAGTCCCATCTTTCCACATGTTCAGGAGAGTAGGAACCCCTGAGGGTTGAAGAGGAAAGGAAAGAGGGAATTCCCCAACTGCTACCTTATAACTGCTTCATGTTAAACTGTGTGAAGCTGAACCCAAAGCAGGCCCCTGTTGCTCAGGAGCAATGAAGCTGTGGATGCAGCACAATTTATGCCAATGTAGTTTCTTCTTAACTCAAGGACTGGAGGGAAGCTATTAAGGCAACTGTGAGGAACAGTCTTTGAAGAAGATCTTGAGATGCTGCTGAGCTATTCCAATTCTTTTCAAGAATGATTTAATCCGTAATCACTAAATCACTTAATGATGCATTGGCATCATTATGCCATGGCATTTCACCATAGTTAAATATTTAAAAAAAATCAATTTTAAATAAACATGCAGATGATTCACATGATTTGTTTCCCAAATACATGATACCGTATGTGATTTTCATTATACATTTTAAGACTACCACTCTTTTTGTCCTTTAGCAATCTCTTAACCAGCCATATTAAGTCCTATAGGAATGGGAGTCCATTTGCTTCCTTCTGTCCAGGAGAGGTCCGTGTTCTTGCAGTTTTGAATTTTCTTCAGTTCTTCTTCAAACGCTTGTTAAGCCTGCTCTTACTGAGCTGTAAGATTGCTAAATTCAAAACAAATGCAGTTTAACCAATTTAGTTACATGGAAGCAAGACCTAATTAATCATGATGTCCAAATGTCTCCTGCTTTTGGAGCTGCTTCAAATTTTGCATTCCTTCTTGGCCACTTGAAAAGCTTCTGTGTTACTCTTAACTTCTTTGAAGCAGCCCTTATTGAATTTAAATGTATTCACTCACCCGTGATTGCTGCCAAAAAGCCCTTGTCTGTGCTTGCTACTTGTTTGTGTGTTGGTGTTGGTGGTGTGGGGGGAAGAGATCTAATGTTTAAACTTCTCCAACCCTCTAGCTTCAGTGGTTTACTCCAATCTCATCTGGATGCTCCAGTTGGGAGAACTTAATAGTTACCCTTTTCTTCTCTCCTAAGGATTAGGATCTGAACCTATAGGAATGGACAGTATGTTACAGTACAAAGTTCTTGAGCAGCTTTGTTCCAAAGAGCCCTGAAGATACCAAATAGCAATGTTGCAACCAAAGTGTGCATTGCAGTCCTCCTTGCTTTTAAATACCAAATTAGGAACAGTTGTGCCTTTTTTTTGATGCATTGTTAAAATAATCTGTGGGTTGCTTACTTGTTTGGATGCGAAGCATAAAAGTTGCTGATGTCTGGTAATAGGTTTTTTTCCCCCTCCCTCCCCTTTGCTCTCAGAACTAAAGGAAACTTATGAATAATGCAGCTTCAGGGAGCAATGGTATTAATGAATGCACAAACCCTTTGGTCTAGTGAAGCCAGAACGTCATCCAATGCCTTTGCCAGCGGAGAACGTTAATCAGGTCTCTCTCTACCTCTCATAACCATTGGACCCTGTCCCGTAAACATTAGGTTAATAAAACAGGACTTTGGAATGGGGGCTAAGCATTCATCCTAGAATATGGTACAGTTTATTTGTTATGCTATGTGAAAGAGGCTGGAAAAGCCATAGTAAATTGAACTTAGAAATTTAAGATTGTAGCACTTTTAAGACCACCCTTTTGTTGGGAAGGGCCTTAACTACTTTCTTCTTTTGTTTTTTTCTTTTTCTCCTCCTTCCCTTGCCTTTGCCTTTTTGAGTCACCATATTTCCAGGAAACCTTTTGCTTTTTGTTTCTTTAACATGACTAAAACCAATAAAATCCTAAGCAGGAAATGGCTACAGATTACTTGAACACCCTCTCCAGGCAAGCCATGCTAACAAATCCCTGATGATGATGAGAAAGAGAGAGAATAAAGAAACTGCTTCATAGGCAGTGATGACCTCCTCAACTAGTCCTCATGCCCATTTTCCATCGTCTCCCATCAGCTGCTTTCTGGACCAGCAATCAAGAGCTGTATGAAACTAACCAAAGAAGTATGGTGCACCCCCTCTCCTGGAGAAAGAGCTCAGAGGCAATGGGCAAAAGAAGGGGATGACAGAGAACGAGGTGGCTGGATGGAGTCACTGAAGCAGTAGGCGTGAGCTTAAATGGACTCCAGAGGATGATAGAGGACAGGAAGGCCTGGAGGAATGTTGTCCATGGGGTTGTGATGGGTCGGACACAACTTTGCAAATAATAACAACAAAAAGGCATAGTAAAGATATAACCCTGCCTGCTGGGGCTATTTTGTTCTTCCTGGAACAAACCAAGAAGAGCAGATCCCCCAAAGGAATGTTATGCCTCTATCCATCTGAATGGAAGGACCCTTACTTTGGAATGTCATCAAGATGACTACCCATCATAGACCAGCCTTTTCTTCAAGAATGCGCTTGGAAGTGAGAGCCTGTGGGGCGGGGGGAGAGCGAGGTGGGGCGGGGGGAGAGAAGTGCCATATTGCAGAGCAGACTCAGTGGCTTTTTTCAGGCTAAGATTGTGGTTCACGTGAGGTTTGGGTGACATACTAAGAGCTGTTGAAAGTAAGCAGGGTAAGGACAAAAAATGTACTGTAGTTAATGGACATGTCATTGAAGTTGATTAAAACATTATGGTGGTTACTTCCTATGTATTATATTTTCCTTTTTGCCTCCTGAGTGGGTACCGGTAGAGGACTATATCCAGAGCAGCTTTAGAGGTTCCCAGGCTTCTGATACTGTGTAAAGTCCTCTAAAAGTGTCTTGCCAATTATGAACTAAGTGATTGAAGTAGATGATGTAACAAACTTAGAGAAGCGAAGTTGCTTCATATTTGTTCAGGGGCTGGGTAGGAGACACAGACAAACACATACACAGTAATGTATTTCTTTTATTTATCTATTTATAATGTTTATATACCCCTATATTCCAGCATGACTTTGCTGGTTTACCAATAGCGCAAAGCAATAAAAGCACAGTTAAGTAAATACAAATAATTAAAATCATAAATAACTCATCCAATCCCAGCAGCACGAATCGAAGCCCTGGTGCTGTGTTAAATTCTAGAAGGAAAATGAAATGAAAATGCTATAGGTTCTTGCTATGTCCAGGAATGTCACTGACCGGACTTATTAGCCTACACTTTGCTTATTGATAGACAAGTATCTTTAAATATCTGAAGAGTTGCATCCTGTGCCTCTCCGGCAAAGGCCTGCCTCTTTTCTCTGGATGTGTTTATGCCTTCCAAAACCTTTTTGCATCAGTACCAATTTCCCCAAAGAAGGATAAACTACCTGCAAATAACAGCTTGCTTTCTGTTTGAATCATTTAGTACTTGTGGTACTACATCTGTTATGACAGTCTGGAGAGAAGATTAAAGACCAACGATAAGAGATGTGTTAGGGTGACAGAGGATGCTAGTCCAGAATGTAAAGCTCTACCTAGTGCAATATTCAACTGAGTGAATGATTTCCTAAATAGTTTTATAGCAGGCCAGAGATGCTTGGAGCTTAATTCAGATACTGTTGGGTGTAGCAAAAAGTTAATTGATCTAGCAATTGAGTGCCAATCTTTGCTAAAGGATGGGTATCTCAGAAAAGACAAAAGATAATATGCATATTGACTGGATGTAGGGAAACTAGACAGTTTAATGTTTATTTTCATCTATGTGGTAAAAAGACCATGGGAAATATGTCATTCTGATACCTGATTGAACAGAATGTATAGAAGTAAGTTGCCTCAAGGTACACAATGCATGAGATGCAATTATTGCCTTGGCAATATGCCAGTTGAGTGCAAAGGAATAAGAGCTTGCTTGATTCAGCATTTTTGGCAGCTTGGTTGAAAATTGTATTGTAGAATCTGATTGTAGAATCAGTCTTGTGAAATATATATCGAAAAGAGAGACAATCTCTCACTTTCTCTGCCCCCCCACCCCACCCCCGCTTTTCTCCAGAACAGGAGGGTTTGAAACCCAAGGTTATATTACTTTTCTACAAGTGCTCAACAGGCTGTGGATTCCCATGGAATATTAAAAAGTCAATCCAGCTCCAAGTATTGGAGCTATGGGAGATCAGGCGTGATAATCTGCACTGGTATGTGGGAAAGACCTTGAGAGAGGGGTGAAGAGACTGCCTAGGAAATAGTCAGATAAGAGACAGCATAGCTGGCAGCTGGATAGTGGAGAGGGGAGGGCAAGAGGCTCAGAAATGAAGCTTTACCATAGAGTAGAGGTAGCTTATCTGGTCATGTTTCCTGTCTTGTTTTCCCGGTAAGGCTGACATAATTGCAGTCAGGTCAGGATTCTCAAATGGCAGAATGAACTCAGTATAGCAGTAGCTGATGCAGTGAGCTAGAAAAAGGGAATCTATTCAGTGCTTATGCATTACAACTTTTAAGTACATAAATCATCATCATCATCATCATCATCATCATTATTTTAAATAACCTCATACAGGTTAAATTGGATGTGCGAAAATTATTTTTTAATAGTTCTGGTGATTCTTTTAACTTTTTTTTACATACACACATACAAACACACATTTATTAAATTTATATGCCATCCATCTTGTTATTATTACACATACATACATACACACAAAGCAGTTGGCAGTTCCTGTTCTACCACCTTATATTACAGGGTCACCTTATCTGGCATCCACCCTGTAATTCCACTGTGTGTGTGTGAGAGAGAGTTTGCACAATCTCTGTTCCCATGCAATGATTAAAAATTTTAAAAAATGCAAAATAATTTATATAGTACAACTGCCTGGCTATGAAGTGGAGAGGTCTGTAATTATGTTACTCAGACTTTCCTTCCATATTTCAGAAACAACACAACCCATCAGTTTGACCAATGGGCAGAGAATTTAATCTCAGTTACATTGTTGTATAACCAGAAATAAAATGAAGATGAATTACTTGAAGGTGAACAAAGGATTTAACTGATTTAGTGATAGCAATAGCACTTAGACTTATATGCTGCTTCACGGTGCTTTACAGCACTCTTTGAGCAGTTTACAAATGTCAGCATATTACCCCCCAACAATCTGGTTCCTCATTTTACTAACCTTGGAAGGATGGAAGGTTGAGTCAACCTTGACCCGGTCAGGCTTAGACTCCTGTCTGTGGGCAGTTAGTCTGAAATACTGCACTGTGGCTCATATGCAATATGGCGTGGTGGCGCAGTGGTTAGAATGCAGTACTGCAGGCTGCTTCTGCTGACTGCTGTCTGAAATTTAGAGGTTCAAATCTCACCAAGCTCAAGGTTGACTCGGCCTTCCATCCTTCCGAGGTTGGTTAAATGAGGACTCAAATTGTTGGGGGCTATCTACGATGGAGGCAATAACATACCCCAATGTCCTGGAATTGGGCAAAACGGTAAAATATAAAGAGATATTAGATGGGGCAGGGAATCTCAAAACAATGGAACAATTGAAAGAACAGGGCACCCACATAGAATGGGGACTTTAGTATATTGTTTTTGTCTTATTTCTCCCCATGTTGACATTAACGTGTCCCTTATTTTATGTTTATGGAAATTTGTTCTTGTTCTTTTTCCTGTTTCCCAGAGATAAGCATGCCAACCCAAATTGTTGGGGGCAATAGGCTGATTTTGTAAACTGCATAGAGAGGGCTGTAAAGCACTGTAAAGTGGTATATAAGTGCTATTGCTATTCTAAACACTGCACCACCATGGCTCTTACATGTAAATGATTATTATCTGCATTATGATAATGAAGTGGATGGCCTTTGAATTGTGGTTTTGGCTAGTACCAGACATCTATTATTCTCTGACTGAAAGAATGCTGAATGTTGCTGCCATTGTAGGATTTGCTTCATATCAATATAGCTTTGATACAGTTATGTAAAAAGCAAAAAGGAGATAGGCTGTTATTATATAGCTGGTTGAAAGCTGCCTGGAGTTAAAAGCAAATGTAGACATTCAGTTGGGCAAAATGGAGTACTTTGTCATGGACAGCCTTGGTTTTTGCAGGGTTCAGGGCCCCCTCATTCCTTGAAAGTGTCTTCAATTAGGAGAATCCTGATGCCGGCAAAGTTATTTTTCTAGTTTTATATCCATGGGAGGAAAAAACAAAACAAAAATATCTGAACACAGTGAATCAGTAAGATAGCCCTTCAAGGTAGATCAGATTAGGAATCCAATGTTGTGTCAGTCAGCACTACTTTTATTGTAGAGCTATAGTAATAGAATCTTGCAAGTCTGAATGTACTTCACTCCTCCCTACCTTTATCTTTCCGGTGAGCTAGGGAAAGTTTTGTTGAGATGTTTGCTCAAGATACATTCCTGCCCCAGACTCAGTTCCCTTTTATGTGACCTTTGTTTTGGAAGGCTGTTCCTTCTGTCCTCTATAATATGTGATTTCATCAACATGGACTGCCAGTCTTCTTTCAAGAATTTCTTTATGACTACTGTGTCAGTTGATTTACAAGACAGCTTCTTAGATGATTTTTGGATGGTTTTCTTACCCACTTCAATATGCTTTTTGTATTTTTCAAATAAGAAGCAACTGATGGCAATTTAATTCACCACTGCTGGGAATAGATGTGCAAGATTTTTCAAAGACAAACAAAGGAACAAAACTTTCTGCATGTTCTGGAAATGGTTTGTGCTTGGAACGGGTTGGACAACCTCTTGAGGTTATAACATGTCAGTTTCAAATATTTTTGCACTCTTCTAGCTTGGGAGTCAGTGATGAAACCTTTGCTGTTTTCACAGCTGTAAGCCCTGCATCTTATTCCTCATTTTATTCCTTGGGTGGAGAAGATCCTATCATTTTTTTCACTATGAAACTGAACAAAGCAACAATGGATTACCCAATGGGTGACTAATATTTGAGAAACCTCAGAAGGAAAATCAGATAGGTGGATTTGTAGATTTCTCAGACAAACAAGTGGCCATATCTTCTGGTATGGCCATTTCCTTAAAAAAAGGAACACAGAAAATGACTCCTGCATTTATATCAGATCCTCTCTTTTATCCTATTCTTAATCTGCTGTTGAGTTGAATGTGCTTCTATCTATCCTGGACTTTCTGTAAGAAAGTCCATCAACATGGATTGTCTCTGCATACCACTTGCCACAGTTTTAAGTGTTATAGTAGAAGCTCACGAGTGTGGCTGTCAATATGTGTCATTTTATTGTTGCAAGCTTGACATAGCCACAGCGTGTAGAGCACTTCTCCCTGTCCAGTGCTCTCTTTCTTAGCAAAGTCCTTCCTGCTCAATTTTCTTTATTGAGAAATGTCAATAGATTAGAGGAGAATCCCTCTGGGCAAACAAAATGCTGTCACAAAAGGCTTTCTGTGATTGGATTACCACGTGGCCACCTGTCATCTGCCTTGGTGCCTTCTCAGTCTCTGAACTCTTCTTCACATCAGAACAAGGTGGAATTTTTCTTGAGGAACTTGTTTCCTCCACTCAAGGTTTCTGTGTGTTTAGACTAAAGAACTTTGGAGATTAGAACTGTCTGAGCAGAATACTAAAGTTAGGAAGACTAAGTAGCTAATGGGCAAAGCAGATTAATTCTTTGGCAGGCTAAGTACATTGCTGCACCTATGCCAGCATCTTGTGGAGGAAGCCGTAAACCAGAGCCTGAGGTGCTTCCTTGGTTCTGTAGGATAGTTCTGCTTCTCCTGCCAAAATATTGCCCAATTAGCCTGACAGCTTCTTTGTTGCTTCTGTTTCATGGCTACACTTTTATACCTTTTTAACCATTTGAAGAGCACATAGTCCAGTTGATCACCTAGCAAAACCAGAGTTGGCAATATATTGGATGATTGACGCATGCCAATGATATAAACCAGGGGTGTCAAAATTGATTTCATTGGCTACGGTGGGCATGGCCAGAGTGGGTGTGGCCAGCTCAACATCATTTGTGTCAGGGCTACCTGCAGGGATCTCCCGCAGTGCTCTGCCAGCAAAAATAGAGCTTGGGATGGCCATGTGTGGTCCTCCCGAGCTCTGTTTTCAGCTGCAACAGCCTGCTCCAGCATATTGCCCTCCCGAGCTCTGTTTTTGCTGGCAGAGGCACCACAGGCCTTCACGGTTTCCAGGGCAGCCCCATTAGCCAGATCTAAGCACCCTGCCAGCTGAATCTTTGAGTTTGACACCCCTGATATACACAGAATTGAATTAAATATGAGAAACCAGACCCAAGTTGGGTGAGGCTCACTACTTTGCCTCATTTTGGTATCCCTCCCTCCCTCTCTCCCTTCTTTCCTCCCTCCCTCCCTGTCTTGTCCTCCTTACACATAAACTGACTTACCAACATCCTACCATTTTTGTAAGAGTATTCTTTAAATGGCACAGAGTTTGGGATTCTGAATGAGCCTGAGGACTGCTTGTGGGCCTAAACTTGCAGATTACTTATCTTGGACCTAAAATACAATGCCTGTCAGCCATTGACATTTGGATGGCCTCAATTTAGGGAAGATCTGATCAAAATCCCCAAAAGAAAGAGTAGGCAGCATCTGTGTATATGCATGAATATATACATACAGAAAAAACACTGTCAAACTAGTTACTAAGTCTGCATTACTATTAATCTTCTCATTGTTCCTATCACCCGTCTCCTCCCACTTATGACTGTATGATTGTAACCTTGTTGCTGGTATCCTTAAGATTTATATTGACTGTTTCCCTGTGACTATCATTAAGGGTTGTACCTTATAATTCTTGACGAATGTATCTTTTCTTTTATGTACACTGAGAGCGTATGCACCAAGACAAATCCCTTGTGTGTCCAATCACACTTGGCCAATAAAGAATAAAGAATTCTACTGTTGCTATTACTATCTGGCTATTCTATGTAGGTGCTCTTTCTTTTGTGTGCATGTCCCAGGCACACACAATTTCTGTGCCATTGTATACTTCTTGCTACAACATTGAGAATTTTGATCCATTGTGGTGGCTAATTGAAAGCCAGTTTCATGTAGTGGTTATTAAGGCAGAAAGACTGGAAATAAGGAGACCAGGAGTTCTAGTCCTGCTTTAGGCACAAAGCCAGCTGGGTGACCTCAGACCATTTCCTTTCTCTCGGCCCTAAAAAGAAAGCAAAGACAAACCACTTCTGAAACCTGGCCAGGAATACTGCAGGGACTTGTCCAGGCAGTCACCAGGAGTCAGCACTGATGCAAAGACACAGAAGAACAAAAACAAAGCACATACCAGCCATTCTCTACTCATAGACAGAGAGAAACACATCAATGCAGACACATGTATTTCAGTCCTTCTAGCACAAATTGCAGAAATGTCAGTGGTTTTGTTGTTTAGCTCAGCAGCTTGTGTCTTGGTTGTTGAGAGAGAGAGAACTCCTGTTTAGGCCCTACAAAAATGATTAAAATTCAGTCGGGAGGCAGCACCCAAAACTAATCTCCAAAGACCTCCAGACTCAGCAGTGAATCTGCAATCCTTTGCATCTCCACGCCTCCATTTGATTTTCAACAGCATCCTCTATGCTTCTTTGCAAATGTAGATCTCCTTCCTCAATTCACAGGTAATGATTTGCTTCAAAATGAAAGATTAAAAAGCCACAGTGGCACAGTGGTTAGAGTGCAGTACTGCAGGCTACTTCTGCTGCCTGCTGCCTGCCTGCAATTTGGCAGTTCAAATCTCACCAGGCTCAAGGTTGACTCAGCCTTCCATCCTTCCGAGGTGGGTAAAATGAGGATCCAGATTGTTGGGGGCAATGTGCTGACTGTAAACTGCTTAGAGGGGGCTGTAAAAGCACTGTGAAGGTGTATGTAAGTCTAAGTGCTATTGCTAATGTTATTTTGCCAATTAGTTAAAAATATAGTTAGCATCATCACATTTTAAGAATATATGTAGTAGCCTATCCCTCTATACAAAGTAATACAGAAAGCAACTCAAAAAATTGGTACCCATACTGCAAGCTTTCAAACTTGATATTGTTCAGGTTTATTAATGTTGCAACCTAGACTTCTGGATAGCAACACGGCAGGAAAGACTGATTAGAACCATAGCAATGGCTATAAATTTCTAGATGTGATAAATCAGCTGTTCGGTGACTCCTTGTTATTCTTTCCACCATGTAAGAAATTTGGAATGTCAGAGGGAAATTTCATCCTACAGTTAAGTCATATCTTTTGGCCTGTTTAATCTTTTCTATTTGGAAGAGAACAAAAAGACAACGTATTTGACTAGCGGTCAACAATATTGGAAACTTATTGTATTTCTAATCTGCTCATGAATCTTGAGTTCTCTACCTGGAATACAAGACAATTTAACAAAATTCAGTAAAATAATAAAAGTGTAACCATTAATAATAAATAGCATAGTCAAATGAATGTCTGTGTATGCATTTGTGTTTCTTTGGTGAACAATGTTTAATAAATACAATGTTTTACTAATTTGTACCATGTTTCCCCAAAAATAAGACCCTGTCTTATATTTTTTTTGAACCCTGAAATAAGCGCTTGGCCTATTGCCATGCGCTCAAAAGATGGATTGGGTTTATTATCAGGGGATGTCTTATTATGGGGAAAACAGGGTAGTTTCTTGATATGGAGGACAAGAGCGGACTGGCTAAAGTAATAGAGTAGATGTAAGGCAGAAAAAAGTAGGATAGGAAGTGAAAGACCCATCCATATCCCACCTTCCCTAAGTGGAACTTTCTATCAGATGTTGCATTTTTTAGCACTGTGAGATCTAATATCCCATTTGCCAATGCAATTCTTAAATCGTTCATTTTTAACATGTTTGGCATACACGTTTCCCTTCCCACCTTACTAGTATATTTCAAATTAATCAAATATTTTCATCAGTTTGAATTTTTCAGGTATGTTTGGATATATTTTGTCTTTGAGACTCTGTGAATTTGCCAAATGGTCAGTAGCAAGAATTGGCTAAACTGCCAGTGCCAGGAATAGTTACAAACAAACAAACAAACAAACTTTTGAAGCAATGTCCTTATTTTCTCATCAGTCTGCTAATTTCTTTCTTTGCAGGGAACTGATGCCAAGGACTCTTGATGGCCAGATCACCATGGAGAAGACGCCCAGCTACTTTGTCACTAAGGAAGCACCAGCTCGCATCTCCTCTATGTCAAAGGACACCAAGCTCATTGTGGTGGTGAGAGACCCGGTCACCCGAGCCATTTCTGACTACACACAAACCCTTTCCAAGAAGCCAGACATCCCATCCTTTGAGAGCCTGACCTTCAAAAACAGGACTACGGGCCTGATTGATACTTCTTGGAGCGCCATCCAGATTGGCATATATGCCAAGCATCTAGAAAATTGGCTCCTATACTTCCCGCTTGGGCAAATCCTTTTTGTCAGTGGGGAGAGACTGATCAGTGATCCAGCAGGCGAGTTGGGCCGTGTCCAGGACTTTCTGGGCCTCAAGAGGATCATCACAGATAAACATTTCTACTTCAACAAAACCAAGGGGTTCCCATGCCTGAAAAAGGCTGAAGGCAGCAGCAAGCCCCACTGCCTGGGCAAGACAAAAGGTCGGACCCACCCCGACATTGATCAGAAAGTAGTACAAAGGCTGCGAGAATTCTATCGGCCATTCAACATGAAGTTCTACCAGATGACGGGCCATGACTTTGGCTGGGATTGATGGCACTTCCCAGAGTTGATCCTATCTTTCAGCTTCCTTTCCTCCTATACATGTAGATAGGTCTATATGTAAAATGTACAGAAATCTATTTTATAATAATTTATTTTTTAATTCTTAAGCAATTAATTCACTAAGCTGCCTAACCCCACTGTAGCTCATAGCTGTGTTCTTGTTTAGTTTGAACATTCCGCTGGGCTGAGTCCCGCCAGGTTCTTCATCGCTTGGCTTCAGCGTGTGCTGGAAAGTGCTTCCAGGTATTTTCCCAGGAGAACTTTTAATATTAAAAATAAAAAAGGAGGGGGGGATGGCGAATAATGGTTAAGAGACAATGAGAAAAGCACAATCTTTATTATTATTATTATTATTATAATTATTATTATTCTTTTTTTTCTGATACGGGTACTAGGCATGTCAAAAACAATTTTGTACAAGGCCCTTCATATTGCATCTCTGGGCTTTTTTCCTTCTTAAATCAATCCATAGAAATTTTTTTTATTTTTGTTAGCTTGAAAATAGCTCGAAAGTAAAAACAAACAAACAATTAAACCTCAGGCAGTTGCTTTCATGGTTGGGCGTGGCATATGCACAGAAGGAAACACTTTCCAGCTATGGAGTTGTTGCTGCCTCCTGTTCCCCATTTTTATTGACCAGGTCTTAGCATTTTCCCCTTTCCACCGAAGTTTTGTGACACAGTAGAGTTTCTATATGATTATGTACAGTTTATCTGATCTCTCACTTTTTGGATGAGGAACAATGCAGTTTTAACTTCTTCCTGCTGAAGAAATGTGAAGTGCTTACTTGGGAGACCAGAAATGACACAGTATTTAATTCTTTCAAGCTTAGTTTTCAAGCTGCTGTTAACAAAAGAAGAGTGTGAAGCCTCTGTTTGTTTTCTGAATCCCACTTTGATTTCTTACAATGACTGATCATCCTACAAGTGGCATCCTATCCTATGAAACAAGCTAATACCTTTAGCTCATTGCTACATTCAACCTGTATGTTGAATGTGGCAATGAGCTAAAGGCCTTGCTTGACCTGTTTTTATGGGGCTTCCTTTCCTCCCAAAAATAGTTTAAATATAAGCACAAAAACACAATACCATTTGAAATTAATTCAGTTTACTAAATGTTATAGATCATTATCAGAGATGAGTGAACATTTTACAAGCTTGCTGAAAAAGGCATTAGAGATGGATGTAGTTTATCCAAATTTCATCAAATAATTCTACAAACTCTTAAGCTACCTTTTGTGTATATACCCAACAGCACTGTTCTGTGATGAGTGTCAAGAGTGAGTTTTTTCAGGGTGGTCCCATCTGTGAGACAAAAATCCATTGCATATTGAGACAATTTGTTACTCTTTGTTCCATCAGAAGTTTTATTCTCCATAGGTGTGAGCCTGAGCGCATTATAGTAGAATCAAAATAAGTTCTTAAGGTTCCCAAGACAAATGTGAATCAGATTGAGTGGGATTATCACTTGTATCCTTATCTTGAGAGATAATCAGATATAGTAATGAATCAATGAGAAAATTAGTCTGGGGGATTCCTCAGAGGAATGCATGGATACCCATACCAATACATATGCAAACACACTTATACACACTGGCTAAAGGTGTAGATTTTTCTGTAAATATTCATTCTTTACATTGGGCTTCTTGGTCTTGTGGAATTTACTATCTCTTCTGACAGAATACAGGCTATAAGAAGAAAGAAATTTGGATCATCTTCTCATTAGAAGATGCAGCATATATGGTCACCCATATATACATCCATTTAACTCTGATACGTATTTAATAAACAGATGACTTTTTAATATGGTCAATCCAACGAATATCCTATGTTCTGGAACATTGGAGTGAATTTTAATTTCTAGGCCTTATGTTTTCTATTTCAAAACTTTTTGATTTTTTGGGGGATGGAAATGCTGAGTGTATGCTTGGACTTTTTGATCTGTTTTTTGGGAACGGGTGAAGGATACTTTCCTAGTTGCATAAAGCATGATAGGTATGGTATCCATGCACCTTGTTTTCTGTGTGTGCATGTTTTTTGAGTGATGACATTGCCATCAATTCACTGTTATAACATTGAATCTTGGCTGATCAGCCCACTCAATGGAAACCTTCTGAAGCCAATTTATTGAAGAGGCCTTACCTAAATATTAAATAAAGTAGCCATGAGAGGCATATAACATATGATATTTGAACTGCATAGATAGTAGCCTTCATAAATATTGCCAGTTTTTGTTCCATTTGCAAGACTTGGAGGTCCGGTTATATGTCTTTTCACCCTATAACATTAATTTATGGCTGAGTTCCATTCAGCACTGCAGTATGTCCTGATATTAGCAATATTTTTGAGTTTGCTATAACATATTGTGGCTTAGAATGGTACACTTGTAAAAGGAAACAAACGACAAGCAAAAACTGTAAATTGAATATTTTGTGGTATGTACAACACAAATTAATTTTACACAGAGGTTTCTAAGAAAATGGAATTCTGATTCATACTATTTGAAAAAATAAAATATATTTTACCAAATCATGAAGACTTATTTCATTCTTTCTCATTGACAAATCAAAGCTGCAGCTATCTTTGTTTGGAGAACTTTGGAACACTATCTAATATAGAAGGTAATATTCTGGAATACCAGATAGAAGAGCACCACAGAGCAACCCTCACATCATCTTTGTAACTTTTGTAACAAAAGTGTGGTTTCATGGCCTTGGTCAGGGTAGCTAAGGTCCCAAAGATTTTGCAGTTCTTCTGCAGAAGAACGGAGTTGTCCTGCCATTGTGAAGACGACAAGAAAGAGGGCAGAACAAAGAAAAACCTTCTGTTTAACTGACATGCACCCACATACATAGATGTGGATAGATGCACAAAATGCAAACTCTATTTTAGTAGTGGCATCATTTATTTCCCACCCATTGGAAGAATTGAAAGGCAGTTAAATTAAAAACGAAGAAAACAAAAACAAAACCACACATGTATTGCTGCAACCCCCATCCCCACCCACCTCTCAAATGCTACTGTCCCCAACATTGGGAAATTAGTGGCTTGTCTATCATGGCTTTTCTTTTCATATGCTGAGGAGAATTGTTCTGGACATCAACTTTTCCTAGTGAGATACATGATACAAATTTGAGAAACCAGATGAAAGTTTTAAAAGCCTTGGCTAAAGTTGAGATACTTCTGCCTTTTCTAAGGAGGCCAACTAAGGGGAATGACACTTCTGGTTTCCAATCCATTGTTGTCTGGAAATGTGTGGAAGAACTTTGGTCTTCCCAGTTGTCCAGCAAATGGTCAATGGTGAACTCTGCAGTCCCCCAAGATTTGGAGAGCACTGCTCCCAACCTATAGTCTGAAACAGTAAGGTTTTCAAAAGAAGGAAGGGGTTATTTTCCCTTCTAGGAATAAGCTGTTCCATAGAAGGTTTCCAGAGAACACCTGAGCCCATTCTTACTGGATTTCCTGATCCATGAGGACTTATTGACTGGTTTGTGTTGTCTTCCAGTGAAGTGAGGAGGACCAACACCAACACTGACAGGTTCTGGAGAACCGGTAGCGGAAATTTTGAGTAGTTCGGAGAGCCGGTAAATACCACCTCTGACTGGCCCTGCCCCCAAATATTCTCTGCCTCCCAAGTCCCAGCTGATAAGGAGGAAATGGGGATTTTGCAGTATCCTTCCCCTGCCGCACCCACCAAGCCAGACCCACAGAACTGGTAGTAAAAAATTTTTGAAATCCACCACTGGTGAAGCGGTATATAAGTCTAAGTGTTATTGCTATTTGTATTAAGCTGTTGCACAGCCTTGGTACTCAGATATCCTTCCACCCCAAAAGTAATAGCCTTCCACATATGCCCGAAGGTAAACAAAAGTTTTGCTGTGTTGGATATAGTGAATATCCAATCTAGCTTTCTGAAAATCAGTCTGTCTCTTTGTATTTATGAGATGTTAGCAATTTTTATAAATGCGAAGAGGGAGAAGCATTTCTGCCAAATGCAAAATTGTCTGTATGAGATGTCTAAAGTGTACTTTTGGCATGGTTTTCTAAAAGACTAAAATAGTCCTGTATATTTTTGAAAGAACAGGAAGCATATCTGTACACAAGAAGTCACAAACAGGTTAAAAGTCTATTTCCCTTTCCAAAGGGAATTACTTTTTCCTGAAAATGCACAACGGACAGCTTCAAAGAACATCAGTTTAAGCATGCTATTCTGGCTGCACCTTAATGTTTGTTTGAGATGTCATCCCACTCTATAAATGTATATAAAAGAATGTGTGTACGCGCACACATAAACACACTTGCACTCAGAGGCCAGAAATCATGATTTAGGAAAAGATTTAGAAAAAGATAAACCAATCATGTGTTTCAAAATCTTGGGCTAGCTTCAGCTAAACAATTTGGCACCAATTAGAAGAGAATATTTGTAGCTCAGGGTTGAACTGTGGGGTCTTTGTTGCTGTTTGAGCTTGGCTGTTTCCTTGCAGACGTTTCATTACCAAACTAAGTAACATGGGCTGTCAGACTCTTAAACCCAATCACAATTACTACACGCACATACGGAAACGTATGACTAGTCTTTTTCCCCAATTACTTGTATAGGGATTATTCTCTATACTATTTATTTTGTTTTGTTTTTTCTGTTATGGATTGCACCAGAGAGGCTAAACCAATTTCGTTGTATATATGACAATAAAGACTATACTACTACTATTACTACTACTAGTACTACTACTACTACACAAATGTTGAGGTACTTTCAAATAACGTATTTCATCTTTCCCTAACCTAATTTACTTGGCGCAGTGGCACAGTGGTTAGAGTACAGTATTGCAGGCTACTTCTACTGACTGCTGGCTGACTGCAATTTGGCAGTTCAAATCTCACCAGGCTCAAGGTTGACTCAGCCTCCCATCCTTCTGGGTCGTTAAAATGAGGACCCAGATTGTTGGGGGCATTATGCTGACTCTGTAAACTGCTTGAGAGGGCTGTAGTGGTATATAAATCTAAGTGCTATTGCTACTTCAGTTGTCAGGAACTCATAACTTCCATATTTTGGTGATCTTAAAATATGATGAAAAGCTAATATATGCTTATAAAGGATAATACTTAGAAAAATAAAAATATAACAAATACACCCATTATGACATGCCATCAGCTAATAAATTCATTTTTGGACAGGAGTGACAATCCTTAGATATCTAAGGATTCAAAATGATCACCTTTCAAAAATAATGAACCTTAAAATGTGGAATCTTGCCTTCTAGAAAACATTAATTCAAATCTTAGAATTCTATAATTTTTATATAAAAATGATATAGGCAAAGACCTACAATAATATTCTTGACATCTGGGATACTTAGCTCAGAATTTATGGGTCAAAAGCTTAAGAGCTTAATCGAAGCAACTTTAGAAAAAGACTGTATTTCTAACTAATTAAGTCGTGTCAGCCAAATATGATTTATTTACTGACATCAGTCACATCTATAGCAGAATTATCTCTCTTTTCTTTTTATTTCTAATGGCTTTCCCTCCTTTCATTAATCTGGTTTTGAATTATTTTTTAATATGTCTTCTTGGCATGAAAGCAAATCAAAGTGTTTTAAAGAAATAGCCCAAGGTAATCCTCTAGCACAGCTGAATGATAGGAGTCAAACCAAGCTTTGCTCCTGCAATTTGACACAGTTCCTTCTTCAGACACATTCCCAGAATTCACTCTAACCAGCAATCTGCTCACAAAATGCTGCCCCACTCTCCCAATGGAATTAAGACTATTTATTTTTGGATTTCTCTTTCCTTCAGGTGTCCCAATAAATAACTAATTGATGTAAATGTTTCCATGGAAAGGAAAAACCCTCCAATCAAAAGCTACATCTTTTTCTCAAATAAAATCTCTTTCTCTCTCTTTTCCAATCATCTACCAATGCCTTAAAAAGAAGTTTAGAACAAGCATGACAGTTTATGGTTGAAGATTGCGCCTTTGCAACTTTACTATTACCATATGCATATTTATAAAAAAAAAAAAACTATTCCACTCTTTTCAGATTTTGCAAGTAACATGATGTAAGGAGGGTGGGGTTGATACAATTACCATTGGATGCATTGACCCCCACCTGCTAAATTGTGTCTGCTGCCTAACTAAAACTAGTTGCACAATTAAACACTAAGACCGGAATAATGAAGGCCACTCCTTTGGGACTATCCATGGTAAGTACTTAAAGTATTCTTTCCAGTGGTTCTTGAAAGCTCTGTGCCTCTTGATAGATTTCTAGGCAGATGATAGATTGATGATAGACAAACAAACAGATTTCTGTCAACTCTGTTTTCTCATCCTCCCATTTGAGTCTGATGTAACTGTTCCTCCCAATGAAAGAGTTCCATCTGGGTCCATTATTTAAGCAGTCACAGCCTTTTCTTGAATGGAAAGATCTCCCCCACTTGGGAAGTGGATGGGTAGAACAGAAATTTCCCCTTCCTCATCATCACGTTTTTAAATAAATAGCTCTGGTTTTCCCTTTATAAGTAAGATTACTAGGCCTAAATTTACTTACTTGTTTTCTTCTCTCTCTTTTTTCACCTAGTGACTCTTGGCAGTCTATAAGGATTAAGATAATAGTTACAAGCAATAACCCATGATGTCTGAGGTAAACAATACATCCCAATAATTAAACATGCACACACATATCATCATCAGAGCTTGTCTAACCTCTTGGCCCAACTGCCTAGGGAAACAGCCAGGTCTTCAGAGCCCTGAAAAAAACCTAAGAAGTTTGGGGTCATCCAAATCTCCAGGGGGATGCTGTTCTACAGGGCAGGTGCTGCCAGACAGGAGATAAAACTCCTGAGTCCAACATGCTGACGTTTTTTGATGGAGGGTCTCTGATGAATGCCCTCTCTGCTAGACCTGGTGGGTGAGTGGAAATAATGGGAGAGAGGCAGTTCCACAAATAGTCTGGTCCTGCATTATGAAGGGGTTTATGGGTGATAAGCAGCACCTTGACTGCACATAGAAGCCTCCTGGGAGCTCTCATTGTAGCCATGTTATATGAGCATAATGAGAAACACCAAAACCTGTCTGTGCTACTGCATTCTGGACCAGCTGTGGCTTCTGAAAGCTGCTCAGAGACAATCCCATGGAGAGCATATTACTATAATCCAAACAGGAGGTGGCTAAGGCATGACTTAACATAATCAAGGCCTCCTGATGAACTGTAAACCCAGATTGTTAGATGACTTCATGTTTGAACATCCAAATGAAGTTATGTTACCCTGAGATTAAAATCCTTTTCTGAAGAACCTCCTAACTACAGGGGCAATGGTCATGTTTGATCAATGAAAAGACTCTGACACAAAGAGTCACAAAATAGCTGCCATAGTGGGTGGCATAATGGCCAGTTAAAAAAGACCTATTTGTTCCATGGCATACTGGCAAGCCCTCCTTTTGCCAGCTTATTTTTGCCTTTTCCTGTTGGGTCAGGTATTATCTCACAAAGCATAACTAAACTCTCAAATATCCATTATTCTTATTTACAAGAATATCCCACAGCCTAACTAAATTCCTTTTTTTAAAAAAAAAACAAAATAAAATAAAAAATTTAATAATGTTATTAAATGTTTTAAAAACAAGTGTACAGATGAATACAAACTAAAATAAAGAAGGAAAAAAGAAAAGGTTAAGCTAAAGTGCAAAATGAAAAAAAAAGAAAAAAGGTAGAAGAAAAATCAAAAAGAAAGAAAAATGTTGTCTGCTGTTCTTTATAGTAGTTATAAGTACAATTGTAGATTTACCTCTTTCTCTAAAGTGTACATTGTTATTCTTCTTTCTATAATCTCTCCTGTCCAATAATCAAATGAAATTCCAGTGATATCCCAGAAGTAAATATGATACCTGAAGTGGATGCTTGGCCATCTAGTTATTTTTTTAAATCAAAAGAATATACATTGAATCAAATCGGTGTGGGATTCGGATCAGTGCTAACTCACTGGTGCTTTCTCTAGATATGCCAGAAATTAGACTTAGACTTAGAACAACTTTATTGTCACTTTGAATGTACACTAATCGGCATACATTAAAATGACATTTCTCTGCATACAGCTCTCAAAGGGTCTCCACCTCCAATATACTCTACATAAACATGACAAAACAAACAAACAAACAAACATTATGCATATACCCACATATATTATATGACACAGAGAAACAACACAGTCTAGTTCGGATGCATACATGTGCATGGTGAGAAAAATGAATCTTGCGAGTTTACCAGACAGATGGCATAGGGAACAAAGCTGTTACAGAATCTGGTTTGAAATTGAACTGAAGGTCCAAAGCATACAACTACTCCAAATATCTTTATTATAGCATTTCTTGTCTTATACAAGAGCTTCTTTTTCTAATATTTAAGTAGTCCTTTCAAGGCTTCCTACTGATTATTTAATTAAGGTTACTGAGAAAGGTAACCTTGAAAAACAACTTACATTTTTAAACAGTGCCATTTCTGTTGCACAACTCAAATAAATGGAAACTCTACAGCTTTAAGTTGACCCCAAAACTAACACGATGGAAATATCTAGGTCAGGGCTGTCAAGCTCGCAACCCGCAGGCTGGATGCTTCATGGAAACGCCCATTCCCGGTTTAGCGAAAGGGGAAAAAAAGTTGCATTATGTCAGGTGATGACGCTGTGACGATATGAGTTTGACACCCCTGATCTAGGTTGATGAGTGGAGCTTAGCTTCAAATCCCTACTCTGCCATGATCCTCTCTGGATGATATGGGGCTCGTCATACTTCTTTGGGCTGAAGTACTTGATTAGTCACGGGAACACTTATGCATTGAAATATGTCAGAGACTTGCATAACATTTGCATAAAAAATTAGACAGATTACAGTTTAAATGGAGATACGTCTTAGTGGGGAAGTTTAGGTCTAGTGACTTCTTGCTCCTCTCTTCTGTAAAAAAAAAAAAAATCTTTAATCCAAACCCTGGCTGCTTTGAGATGAAACATTTCCTCTGGAATTGCCATGGCTTTCTCATTTAGATTTGAAGTGGTTCAGCAAACACTGCCATTCATTTGTAATTCTCCCATGTTTTCTTATTGCTATGGCCATCCTTCATTCTCCCGAAAGGCTTTTTTTAAAAAACAATGAAAGAATGTCATAGTCTTGACAGATATAAATGTTGTACTTGGAGCTTTTTCAAGAATCATTATTTTAATGTCAGTAATGACTTAAGAAGGCAATGGAATAATACTTGACCTACTTGGACAGAAAATCCTACTTTTGTTCTCATGAAAGTAGCGGACTATATCCTGATAATGTGTCAGCGATAGACTCTGAGTTTACAGCTGAACAGCCATGGGGGATTTTTTTGCACCTGGAACTGTGCAGCTAGAAGCACCTTTAAATGGAGTAGTCCTTCAGAAAAAGCTTAGTTCTCTGAGAGTCCTTGAAATGGAGGAGTCTCTCAAATAAAATAAGCAACTTAGTAGGAAGCAAATGTGCCTGAACATAATCACTAAAGTCTGTGAAGCACAGCCTTGTTTAAAAGAAGCCAGCCAGCCAGCAAATAACAACCTTTGTTTTAAATACCAAGTGGTGAAGCCATATTCATTCACTCTTTTACCACCTACACTCCCCTCCCTTTCCAAATTATATGCTGCTTTTTTTCAGAGAAATGTGTGTGTGTGGGGGGGGGGGAGAAATCTTGCATAATCCCATGGATCTTCAATGGTTATAAAGTACATGTGGGTGTTTTTATCTTTACTTATGTTTATAGGCTGCCGCTTAGTGTCCTACAAAAGCCATTGCTACTATTGGTGTGATTTGGTAGATGCCATGATCACAGGGACTGGGAGGGCTGATGGATTTACAATGCCCTTGAATTACATTGTATGATGAACTTCTGTAGCAAAAGTACAGGTAGTCCTTGTTTTACAGCCACATTTGGGATCAGAATTTCTGTTGCTAAGCAATGTAGAAAATTAAATGAACCACATCTAAGTTTATGACCTTATTTGTCATGGTCATTAAACAAATCACACAGTTGTTAAATGAATCTGACTTTCTCTATTGACTTTGCTTATCAGAGGTTCCCTGGGAAAGTTGCAAATGATGATCATGTGACCCTGGGACACTGCAATCATCAGTAATATATACTGGTATCAAATTTTGATCATGTGACTGAGAGGAACCTATGGAAGTTGTAATAGCAAGAGCACGTCACTGTGCTTTACAGCCCTCTCTAAACAGTTTACAGAGTCAGCACATTGCCCACAACAATCTGCGTCCTCATTTTACTGGCCTCAGAAGGATGGAAGGCTTGAATCAGCCTTGAGCCGCTGAAAATCGAACTGCTGGCATTTGGCAGAATTAGCCTGAAATAGTGTATTTTAACCACTGTGCCACCACGGCTCTCTAATAAGTGCAAGGATAGTCATAAATAACTTTGTTCAGTGCTTTCATAACTTTGAACAGTTATTAAACCAATAGTTCAAGGCAAAGGCTACATATAGGCATTGCCTTTGTAGAAGACAATTGTAGGAAGACAAAAATCTTCTACAAAGTCTACACCAAAAATAAGAATATTTCTTATTCCATTTTTCAATTAGTTGATCAATGCAGCTTCTTCAATATTATGAGGAATTTGCAAAATGCACAATGAATCCAAGGGCTATGTTTAATTTGCATTTTTATGCACAAATAATTTGGATGAAAGTAGCAGGTACTAAACCATAGCTAATGAACATGAAGCATTTCTCTCCTGATGCCACACAAGTTGTGAATCTTTTATCTCTGAGTCTTCTGTATTCTCCTTAACCTTCAAAATATGCCTCCTAGTAGTTCTTGTCTCCCAATTATCGGAAGAGACTAAGATGAGCCATCATTTATAACCAGTGGTGGGATTCCAATTTTTTTACTACCGGTTCTGTGGGCGTGGCTTGGAGGGCATGGCCTGTCTTGGTAGGCATGGTTTGGTGGGTGTGGCAGGGGAAGCTTACTGCAAAATCCCCATTTCCTCCCCATCAGCTGGGACTCAGGAAGCAGAGAATAGATGGGGGCGGGGCCAGTCAGAGGTGGCATTTACCAGTTCTCCGAACTACTCAAAATTTCCGCTACTGGTTCTCCAGAACTGGTCAGAACCTGCTGAATACCATCTCTGTTTATAATCCTGAAGTAATGTCATGAAGTAACTCATAAGACAAACAAGGGCATATTAATCACCTTTAAAATACCATGCACAGGTTGTCCTGTCTTCATTTACTGAACTTTAATTCTATATGCTGATTCTATGTTTGAGAGTTTTCTGTACAACTGTAAAATAGCTTGATGACTATGGAGATTCTCCATAGATTGTCCCAAAGGTGCTTTTTTCAAGAGGCAACTGGACTTTCTGGTTTTTCTTTGAAGATGTTTCAATTCTCATCCAAGAAGCTTCTTCAGCTTGTTATTGGGAATTATGTCTTTTTTTATGCCTTCAAGTTCAATTCAATTCAATTTATTACAGTCATAGCCCAGAGACCAGAACAAATAAAAACACTCAGTAAATATACAGTTAAAAATTCTAGAATAAAATAACAGATAAAATCTATGATGAAATCCAGTTTGTCAATTACACATGGTCTATACTAAAATTACAATTCATAAACTGTGCCTTCAAGTTAGTGTTGATTCCTGGCTGGACAAGTCCTTGCAGTTTTGTCGTATTTCTAAAATATTGTATTATATTTTGCGATATATTCTTTACCTCTAATTTTATAATGGAAATATGAAGATACCAAACTGTAAACTCCATGAAGTATCTATGTGTGTTTAGATATGAGGTGAAATATCCTTATTAATTCACCCATTCATCCTTACAGTATATAACTATGACTAGTATAGCAAACAGGAAGATTCTAGAAGCTTCTCTAGATTCATATAGGCCATTGCACCCAATAACTTTCTATTGTCATTTTAATGAAAATACCCTGAAAATGCCTGTGGTTCTTAAGCCCCAAGCCTAACATATGAGGAAGAGTAATTTCATTTGTTGCACCTGCTTTTCAGTTTCCTGCTGTTATTCATAGAAAAGGCCTTGGGCATGAAAGCATGGCTGGAGTTCACTATAACACCAATTGACCCAAGGAGCAAATATTGGATCAATAATACATGGGAAGAATAAAGTCTTTCAATGAGCGATGACATCTAGCCTGACATCTGTTTCTTGGCTTCCCCACAGCCATGCTGTTGTACATAGAACTCTTCTGAGCTAAGCCGGGTTAGGCTGAGGCTGAATAGAGGAGGGAAAAAAGGAATATTTTCCAACTCAGGGAACAGTTTGCTTCAAATGGTGATATACTTGCCAGGCCTTGTTCAGGATGAGCTGTATATAAACTTGACTCTTTGATAATAGCTGCCTGGAATGGAATAGTGACTGGAAATCCCGTGTTACACATTTCAATAAATGCATGGGGTAGCCAATTGCAGATAGAACCACTGTGATGCATGCATTATAATTATAAAATCCATGACTGTATAATGCAAAACAGTCCTCCTCCCAAGAAGAACTGGTTGTCCTTAAGGCCTGGAAAAAAAAACCCCAATGACATTTAAAGATGTTAAAAATATACTCATCAGGATCTTGCTGCGTTCATCAAAATGGCATTAAAGGTAAAGGTTTTCCTAGCACATATGTGCTAGTCGTTTCTGGCTCTAGGGGGCAGCGGTCATCTCTGTTTCAAAGCTGAAGAGCCAGCGCTGTCCAAAGACATCTCCGTGCTCATGTGCTGGCATGACTATACACCAAAGGCGCCTGGAACACTGTTATCTTCCCACCAAAGGTGGTCCCTATTTTTCTACTTGCATTTTTTACCTGTTTTCAAACTGCTAGGTTGGCAGAAGCTGGGACAAGTAACGGGAGCTCACCCCATTACGCGGCACTAGGGATTCGAACCGCTGAACTGCCAACCTTTCGATCGACAAGCTCAGCATCTTAGCCACTGAGCCACCGTGTCCCTTATGGCATTATCATGCCACAAATACTCCCTCTTTCATTCATGTCATGTCATGGTACATGTACATAAAGATGGGAACTGTGTCATTTCTTTGACCTTCTGCTTCTGTCATGCTGCCTCCTGCTTGCCACCCTCCTGAAGGTGCTGCTTGATAGCGCCTGTAGCATTCAGCATTACTGATATATAACAAGAAAGCATCAAAGGTGACACCATAATAAATGACATAGAGATTCTGTGAATAGACTCACATAAACCAGGCTGATGCTTCAAGCTCAGTATTTATTTTTAATTATTACTTTTGTATATACTCTCTTTCTTTTGGAGCTCAAGGTAGAGGATATAGCATTTCCCACTCCAATTTTCCCAAGAACTACATCATGTAAGAGAGATGAGGTTTAGCAATAATAATAATAAGCTCAAAGTCACCTGGTGAATTAATATGGCTGAGGCTGGAGCTAAAACTATCATAGAGCTTTCTAACGTTAATCCACCACCACATATTGAATTTAGGGGCCTGAACTGAAGTCTGCAGCTGCCTTTACTGAAAATCCTCTGATGCTGTTTTTCAGCTAGGGGCTTTGCCTCCTTTTCTATCTCCCTGGCTCAAATCAGCAACTTATACCTGGATATAAGCCCCACTGGTCTCAAGGAAGCTTACCTCATAAATAGGCCTGTGTAGAATCATATTCTTCAGCTGCAGTCAGTGGTGGGTTGCCCCCGGTTTGCACCCGTTCTATAGAACTGATAGTAAAACCGGTGGGAGGCTCTGCCCACCGCCCCGGATGTTGTCATAGGCAATCTACGCATGCACAGAAGCTTGGCGTGCACGCGGCCCTGTTATGAATTGGTAGTAAAGGTAAGTAGAACTCACCCCTGGCTGCAGTCCTAAACGTGCTTACTTGGGAAATTGAGTAAACTTCTGAGAAGGTATCCATGGATTTCATAATTCATTTTTTTTCCTCCCAAAACGATGGGGGCATGTTAATAGACTATTTGTGGTTCTAACTTTCTTCTTTCACCTCTTCATTGATACTAACAATATACATCCCAAAATCAATATTAAAAACCCAAATGTTTTCCCCAATCTTAGGTTGTCCATACATGCAAGTGAATTTAGGATAAACTTGTTTCAAGTTGGCTAGACAATTTTAGGAGATGAAGCCAGGGAAAGCTTGAATACCCCTAAACCCTGTTTGAGAAAAGCCTACTCTACCTTCCTTGCAATCTGTAGGAAACTATCTGAAACATCTACTTTTTGACTATTAGCAGATGGTCTTTGTGTTTAGTTATTTTTAATCCAAAACAGGGATGATTAGCTATCATGGGTTGAAGGTGGCTTGTCTTGGCAAACTAAAGTTGAAGCTCACTTCAATTTATCCCCATTTGGATGAAATCATCAACTGCCTTCCTTGAAGGAAGAGGGTACAGACACTCATAAATTGTTGTGCTGAACTATCTTTTCATTTTGCATAGCTATGAGTCAATAATGTTGGTTTGGTCATATTATAGCACTGTTGCAATAGAGATGCAATAGATTAGAGAGTGTTGAAAATGAAAACAGCACATTATTAAAATTGAGCGCTAAATGGTGAGGATCTAAACATTTTTGCACCACACAGAACTCTTTATGAGGCCAAAACAGAACCCTTAGTTGTGATAATATTTTTAACACAACATTGATTCAATTAAGGAATATGCTGATGTTCAAAGGAAAAATAAGTGCCTTTTGTGGGTCTGTGGATTTTGGAGTATGTGAGAATATTATTAACATATGATCTGTGGAAAATAGTGCCACTATAGATTCAAGGTGGGTTTTATATTCAAATTATAGAGCAGCTGAACAAGTGAAAATGTTTCCAGGAGATGATAGCCATCTAAAAAGAGGACATATCACTTGCTGAAACCAGTAGATAAATAGTTATGCCACCTGAGTGAAGTGAAACCAATTGGATTTGCTAAAAAAAGGAGGAAACCTGAAGTAATAAGTTTAGTCCTTAAAGGACTATGAAGGCTATGTATACTTAAACCAAAAATGACAGTGTGAATTTGGAGAAAGGCATCTAATGATCACTTTTGTCTCTCAGGCTGAAGATCTATTTCTACACAAACATGAGCTCACACCATCTGTGCTCTGTACAGAAAAGAAAGTTCTCAGTTTATGCAATAACTGAACCTAACCTGAAAGGGACAGATGAATGGGAGGTGGACCCTTTGACCTCAAGGTCACCAAAGGGTTGGACCCTGAGCAGGCCAAAATGCAAAATTTGGGTTGTTAACAAGCAGCTTCCTCTTTAATATTTGTCTGCCACCACGGGTGAGAGAGACAGATGACTTTCCTTTAGGGCTGGAAGTTTCGCCCGAGGCCACAAGATCTTTTGCCCTTTTCTTAATTCCTCTGGGTAAAAAGAAACTACAGTTATCTACAAGTGGCATCTCAACATTCTTCACTCATGGTAGTACAACACCTTTGTCTCCCCTCCCCCCCCCAGTTTTTGTATCCTTTCACTTATGGAAAGCTAATCACTGCTGGCAGCCTGACCACTGCTTTACATAGGCTCAAGTTCAGGATTTTAGTCCATTTGAGGAGTAGGTAAAGTAACTTCTGCAATGAACTGGTTGAAATATTCAAAAATCTGGAAGGCAGAAAAAATGTCTTCAAAGATGTTTAGCTTTGCTGTAATTCTCATCACGTGGAGACAATATAAGGAGAAGCTCAGTATTGAAATCTGGTTACTATTATACTACTTCTTTGTACTACAGTAGTTACTATGCATTGGGCTCAGCCACAAAGGGCTGCCTTCCTTTCAGGATGAGATTCTGGATCTTGTTAGGAATTGTTAGATACAATCATGGAATCACATAGTTGGAAGGGTAGGAACCCTCATAGCATCTCTGACAAATGGCTGAAGGTGATGAAGCACTCACAGCTCCAGTAGGTAGGCAGTTCCTCACTGGTTCTTATCCAATTCTCCATAGCTATGATAAATAAATCCATACCCTCTTCCCTGTGACAACTCCTAGCAGCCAAGGTTAAGACAGTCAATGGTGAAGAATGCTGGAATTGTGATTCTGCATTAACTGTTAGAAACATGCAGCCACGAGAGTGGTTTATGGCTATTCATCTTCAAATCAGATCTGATAGCTTGATTTGACTATATGGTTCAAGTTCTTCATGTACAAAACCAGCTTAATTAGCTCAATTTCTACATCTGCTAACACTATAGCAATGCTTACCAGTGTGATACTGGCACGCAATCCCCCAAAGTCCCACCAAGAAAAGGGAAAAAGCTAGCCTATGCTGGCTGGATATTCTGGGAGCTCTAACCTGAAAAACTCTGGAGGGTGCTGGATTAGGGAAGATTGTTCTACAGAAACAAATGGCACCTATAACCACAATTCAACAGAAAGTCTGCTTATATATGGCCCATATGCAATATGAGAGCCACACAATGAAGTTTCATTATTTATATATGAAACAACTCAGGTTTTCAAGCATCATTCTACCTAATAGCCAGGCATGGGGAAATCTGCTTCTAAATAAAGCTATTACTCTTGTCTCACATCAGAAGGTTTCCAATGGAACCAAATATGTATACAGTATACATGTGTACACACACACACACACACACACACACTCACTCACACACACACATACCCATGCATGCACTCTAGAGCTGGCTCTAGACCTTTTGACTAGATTTTAGGTAAAGTCATTTTTGGTGCTCCCTATAGTTTGGTTCATCTTCCAATTATGTTAGGATTTTCATAAGGCACCCTCTTATTTCTTCCTCTTTTTTTAAGTGTTTTTTTTTAAAATCCTGGATATATTTTTTTCCTGTTCTCTTAAGATTTTCATGCTGTTTACCCACTAAATATTTTTAATTACATCAGCACCTATTGTTGCCATATAGCAACCATCTTGTGCGGGGGTGGGTTCTACTTACCTTTACTACCGGTTCACAATGGGGTTATGCGCGCGTGCAACAGCAGAAGCTTCTGCACATGCACAGAAGCATTTTGGTGATGTCAGGGTCGGTGGGCGGAGCCTCCCGCCGGTTTTACTACTGGTTCTGTAGAACTGGTGCGAACCGGGGGCAACTTCTTGTGAAATTATAGATGTGCTGGTTCATGGAGTTCACTGTGACTTTTTTTTACTGCATATTTGGAATCCCCCCTCCCTCTCCCAACTTTTAAATCCCCCCTCCACAAATTTTGTTTTGCCTACAGATTGACCTTAGACTGAAGCGAATTCTGCATGCAGAACATCATAAAAGAAAGCAAAACAGAAGTCATTCCTTTGATAAAGGCATCCATTATCAATGTGACTACAATCTGTGTTCTTTACTCTTCCAGCTTTGACTGCCAGACAAAGTATTTGCACCTCATCATTTCTTGTAAATATATTAATTAAGAATCCATCACATCTGGCAGAATAAATTTTGGCTTAGATGAAGGGAGAGATTAGGATAAGATTTAGGGATATATCAAAATAGCAAACTGCATTTTCAATTTAGAATTCTAAAAGGATTAATGCTAAAGGCCTGAGCTGTCTGACAGCTACTTAATTTAACATATCATACTGCTAATTAACTCTTGAGTGTTAGGATAGTATATACCAGTATGCAAACAGTCATGCCTGCAGATTCACAAATAGGAATGTAGGAAGCTTGCATGTTCATCAGCTTTGGTATACCTGTGTCTGTTTCACAAATACTGAAGACACTAAGTTACAACAGAAAGTAGTTTAAATCTGTCTCAGCAATTTTATATTATAGGGGAAGTCCTTACTAGCAACTAGTATAAATGTCATGTGCAAAGGATGAATACACGATAAAGGATTAATAAGTGTAATTACTTCCAAAGGAAAGGCAGGCATGTTAAGGATTTAAGAGTTGATTGGCAATATCTGTATCTTTCTAGAACTTACCCATTATTATGAAGGTATCTTCCTGTGTTTTAGTTTTGGCATAACAATTACTGTCATGAGAGAATCAACTCCACAAGCAGTGTGGAGAATTCCAGCCCAAGTATCTATTTTGGTAGACGAAGAACAGATCAACAATGTTGACGCTATGAAAACAAACATGAAATATTGGAGACATCTCACTTATGTTCCCATTGCCTCTTTTTCTGTGTTACATTCTCATTGGGTGTCAAATAGTGTCACAATGTCTTGAAGCCTGAATGATGCAGAGCATGGGAAAATCATGTAGCATTGCACATGTTTCCTATGTTCAACACAGTCTGGGATCCAAAGCTTTGATGCAAATCCCACCACAAATATAACATTCCCTGTTGCTTCCACCATCTTGATTGAGTTACACACAGAGGAGGTTCATAGAGAGACTTGGCCAGAGTGTAAAAGCACAGCAGCATCTGGAAGAAGCATCTGTATCCATTTTCAACTAAATACTAATGGATCCTCTGAAATGACTGTGTGCAAAGTGAAGGAAAATTCTTCAACAATGCTTGCCTGGATACTGCAACTCAAGGCTCTTTGGCACCTTGAACCTGGTGTTACTTCTAGGCTGAAATGTTTTTTATCAGGGCAACCTGTTCTACTCAAATATGGGATGGTGCATGCTGCTTCCGCTTTCACCTTTCAACCCCAATCCAGGAATCTACACAAGCAGTCGCTTTCACAACAAACTATTTTTGTGTTGAATTTATATTTATCGACAAATAAATTATTTCTTTGTCGGTAAATATAAATTTAACACAATTCTAGATGGAAGATTGTAAAGTACACTGATTCAGGACAGCAGATACTAACAAGCTGTAAAGGACCTGCATTGATCTTAAGGTTCATTATCACAGTGTTTGTGTGACAAATCAGGTATGGAACAGTTGGAAGGAGGACTATTTGTTATACACTCGAGATGATCCCAATTCAACACTAAATCATCAGATATTTGAATTTAATATTTAAACACCAGGACTGTAATCCTTCCTGGAAAGTATATTCTTTTAAACTCAGTGGACAGCAGTGTGCATGTATATATAAATGATTGCACTGTATGCAACCAAATTATCGTTACCATTTTAGCAAAAGAGACACTTCAGGAGACATGTCTCATCTTTAAGACTCATATATTTAAAGCTGCTGAATAAGTAAACCACCAAGGCTTTCGGACATAAATACATACAGCAGCAATAAATACAATCTTTAAATCAATTTATTGCCTTTACAGCTGAATGCCATAGCTGCCATAGATCTAGCCCTGATTCTTCCTCATTGCCCCTGCATATCTTGTCATTTGTTGGGTTATCTTATGATCTAAATCTGCCAACAAAAGCTGATTATTTCACTATAGGGATCTTGTGAATGCCAAAACATGTCTGGATAAATAAATTGGTTTCTAGGAATCTTAGATAGTTTACAGTTCAGTTCTTCAACTTGAAACTCTCCAGAAACACAGAGCCATTTCAGAACTGAGACATTTCTGTCCCTCTCACCCCACAGAGGTATGAACTGATGCAAAGTTTAGTGAAGTTTCTCTCAGGGATGGATGTGTAAATAAATTGTTATTGTTTCATACAGGTTTTTTTTTTTTATTATTATTTGATTTATATACCGCCCTTCTCCGGAGACTCAGGGCGGCTTACAATGCGTTAAGCAATAGCCTTCATACTTTTGTATATTTATACAAAGTCAGCTTATTGCCCCCACAATCTGGGTCCTCATTTTACCTACCTTAGAAAGGATGGAAGGCTGAGTCAACCTTGAGCCTGGTGAGTTTTGAACTTGCAGTAATTGTAGGCAGCTGATGTTAATAACAGTGCTTTAGTCTGCTGCTTTAGTCTGCTGCGCCACCAGGGCTTTTTAACTACACAATGCCAGTTTGGAGAACCCATAGCTGAAAGTTATATCCCGGTCCTGGAAGAAACTAGCTAGAAATATCCAGCCCTTAAAAACCTTGATACTTGTTGTAACGAAAAGGAATAACATTCAAAATATTGTAAATAATTCCAAATGCACCGTCACCTTTTACTTCTTTTTCCCAGTATGTTAAATTGGGCACCAATTAGATCTATCATCAATCTCTTAATGAAGAAGATTACCTAGACTACTTTTATAGTAAAGGAACAAAAAGTCACTCCCCTTCTAGCAAGGCACAGAGGGAGGCATGTCAACATGGTGCTTATATATTTGAACCACTTCCCATAGGTTAAGTTGCTCTAGTCCAACAATCTCTTCACTGCAAGATTTCTGCACCATACAAGGTGCATTAGCCACGGTGGCACAGTGGTTAGAGTGCAGTACTGCAGGCTACTTCTGCTGCCTGCCAGCTGCCTACAATTTGGCAGTTCAAATTTCACCAGGCCACAGGTGGATTTCACTTACCTTTGCTACCGGTTTGCTCACACGCACGCCACTTCTGCGCATGCACAGAAGCTTCTGCGCATTCACAGATCATATTTGATGACGTCCGGGTGGGTGGGAGGAGCTTCCCGGTGCCGCTGCTACTGGTTTTCCCGAACCGGGGCAAACTGGTAGAAACCCACCACTGCACCAGCCTCAAGGTTGACTCAGCCTCCCATCCTTCCGGGATCCGTAAAATGAGGAACCAGATTGTTGGGGGCAATATGCTGACTCTGTAAACTGCTTAGAGAGGGCTGTAAAGCAATGTGTAAGTCTAAGTGCAATTGCTAGTAGCATAAAGTTACTTTCTCTTTGAAAATCTTTATTGCTAATGACATTAAATAACATTTTCTGGAAAAAATAAAGCAACAAAAAGTTTTCATAGATCTTGGAATGGTCATCTTTGCAGCTGAAGTATGAACTTTCCAAGAGTTGCTTAAAATTCAACTATTTCAAGACAAAAATAATTCCATTAAGCAAATAGCTCCCCAAACATAATAGAATACTTGGTAGTTATATAATAGACAATTTGTGTCCTGGAATGTTCAGGAAATAATAATGAAATTCACATGTTCTGTTTTTTTGAAGAATTAGCGTGCCTTTTGTAATTGTCAGATTTACAGAGTTTATTTCAGAGGGCAGTCTTTGCTGGGGATGTGCTCAGATGAGCTTGCAAAGAGGAAATCAGATTGAAGAATTTTGCAATCCTAAATCCATTGCACTGAGTTGTATAACTCATGAGAGAGGGATTCTCTGGAAAACAGGGAGACACGGCAATATTAAGTTAATATTTCATGCAACTAAATCCATTCCTGAGGGTTTTTTTACAAATGTGGTGGTGAAGTTGGGTGTGTTTGTGCATTTACTTAAAAGAACACCCTCCAAGGCAAACAGTATTACAACCAAAAACAGTCATTAGAATTTGTTGTATCACTATATAAGTGATGCTTTAGGACCATTACTGAAAATAATAATGACATTAAAATAAACCGAATATTGTTGCACATATTTTTCTTCTTTGTAATTTTGTAAGTGCTGCACCTGAATCATGTCTCTCTGAGTAACTGTCTTGCTCTTCACTGGTATACCTGTGTAAAGTCAGTAATATTCTATATTTGTAAAGTCAGTAAAATTTTCCAATATGCACAATATCCTAATAATGCCTTTTAAAGAATTCTTTTCCCATTAAACTGTCAGCAGGGAGCTGTATTCTTATGTTTTCTGCAGACAGCTTTGTTTAATGGAAACTTTATACAAATTAAACATAGGCTTTTGGCTACACTGTGATCTCTATTTTAATTGTTTTTTGCTACCAGGAGGCAAAGTATGTAGTACTCCTTTGGTCTTTGTCAGCAGGTAGATAGTCAACATTACGCTGCATTGTGAATCCAACTAGACTAATAGCTCTTCTTTGCATCTTTTTGCAAAAGAAAGTGGTGCTTACTTATTACATTAAATGGTGTTAATAAATAGCTTTAGGGAAAATAGCAGAGAATATTTGTTCCATAAAATGTCTTACTCTTAGGCAGATTTGAGTTTCCCTTCCCAATGGAAAGGCTAGAAAGCCAGAAAACACACATCAGACTAAATGAGACACCTTGTGGACATATAAGCCAAATAAATCCAAATGAATCCAGCTTATCAGTCCCTACCAGAAGGGCTAGCTAAAGAATAATGAGAATTGGAGTTAACCATATTGGTAGGCCAACATGTTGTTCATTTCTTCTCCAAGTTATTGAAAGCCAATATGGTCAAATCTAGCTCAGAAGGGAAGTGAAAACCAGTGCAAACCATCCAGTGGAGTCATGATATGGCTGGGGTATCAGATACTACTTAGCAATATAGGTATTATGTTTTATGTTAACCTGGATAAACAATAGACAAGGCAGAGGAATTGTATAGGAACACTATTCAGACTAGTACAAACACACTTCAGCAACCCAGAACAAGAAATAGAGCACCTTTACAGTATCTTCCAACATAATGATACCCATACAACTTTATCAAAAAGTGCTGGACTCAACCCATTTCAGCATAACCAACATAAGCTATGAAAGGAATAATGCTACCATAGACCCAAATCATCACCAAAGCAACCAACAGATTATTGTAGCCACATGGCATTATCATAGCACACAAACTAATGAAAGCCCTCCATACTATCTTAAGAATTCAAAAGGCCTAAAAGCCCAAGTAGTAAAAACAGGAGTTATCTACAACAAGGACTATAACAGCCACTATGTAGGACAGACAGGCAGAAGACTAGCAGACTGCATTCATGAATACCAACTAGCAATCAGAAGACATGATGAAATCTTAATCTCTTAACACATGGACAGACTTAACATAGTTTCAGTTGAGAAACTGTGAACATCCTAGGCTAAGCTAAATCCAAAGACACTAGGGAATTTTTGGAAGCTTGGTATTCAGACAATTCAGCCATGAGTAGACACACAGAAATAAAGTTTATTTATACACTGTTCAAAAACTAAGAAGGAAACTAAAAGACCAGAACACATCTTCTCCAGCAGCCAACACTCTGATAAACAGGGATTAACACCAGGGAAACAATCAAGCAGAAAACAATACCCTAATCAAGGAAATGATGAGGAGAAACTCCTTGAATGATAAACATAGAAAACTGGTAACAGAGAAAGACCCAGTGGTCCATCAAGTCTGCCCTTTGAGGTTTTATTAGTTCTTGTTTCCTTATTATTTATAATTATTACTAGCTGATAACCTGGCGTTACCTGGGTATTTATCCCAATTCTGTATCAGACAGGAAGAGCAACTTCACTCTGAGTCCTGATTTTGGTGAGAATTAAATTAGTTAAAAATGTTTTCCCTGTGCCCCCAGAAGCGTCAAGTAAAATGATACCACCTTGTTGTTTTGCTAGCTGATCCATAATCATTTGGTATGCTTTTTTCTGATCTTGATTTAGAAGTGGCTTTTTGTTTGCAATATATACACTAAGCTGTTCGATGTTGTAGTTCTTTTCTCGTATGTAATCTGCATGAAGTATGTCGTGTCGGTCTCGTACTGGTGCAGGCAGGCCGAGTTGCAGTAATGTTTTATTGATCATGGCCATACATTTGTTCTCAAGAATGATCAAAGCCTTGTGGAAAATGTCTGGACCAAACATAATTTCTAATGTTGGATTTTCCCCCTTACCAGAGGGCGCCCCCTTGTGGAGTACTGTGAAGCCGTTACCATGGCAACTCCACTGTGCTGCACAGTAGAAGCCATTTTAAGGCAGTACAGTAGGAGCCATTTTAAGGCACAACAGGCTGTATCTTAAAAGAACACCCCCCCCCAAGGGTGTTAGGCATGTCTTACCCACACAGTATTTCTTTCCAGAGAATAAGTCTTATTTATTTATTTATTTATTAAATTTATATGCTACCCCTCTCCGGAGACTCAGGGTGGCTCACAATACATTTTAAAAAAAACATTCTAAAAACATTTAAAAGATTAAAAAACATTAAAAACCTTAGAACGCATTCACACCATTCATGGCCGGATCTCGCCAGATCACAAAGCGAGATCAATGGCCCCAGGCCTGCCAGAAAAGCCAGGTCTTCACAACTTTTCGGAAGGCCGGTAGGGTGGGGATGGTCCGGACCTCAGGAGGTAACTGGTTCCAGAGAGCTGGGGCAGCCACAGAGAAGGCCCTCCCCTGCGGGCCCATCAGCCAGCATTGTTTAGCTGACGGGAGTTGCAGGAGACCAACTCTGTGGGATCTTACCGGTAGCTGGGAGCTATGCAGTAGAAGGCGGTCTCAAAGATAACCTGGCCCTGAGCCATGTAGGGCTTTAAAGGTAATAACCAATACCTTGAATTGTGCCCGGAGACCAATAGGGAGCCAGTGCAGCTCGTGGAGAATTGGTGTAATGTGGGTGTACCTAGGTGCACCCACAACAGCTCGCGCGGCTGCGTTCTGGACCAGCTGCAGTCTCTGTACACTTTTCATGGGTAGGCCCATGTAGAGCATGTTGCAATAATCTAACTGTGAGGTGACAAGGGCATGAGCGACTGTGAGGAGCACCTCCTGATCCAAATAGGGTCATAACTGGTGCACCAGACGAACCTGTGCAAAGGTCCCCCTAGCCACAGCTGTCAGATGTTGCTCTAATCTTAGCTGTGAATATAGGAGGACCCCAAAATTGCGAGCCCGTTCTGAGGGGGACAATTTCTCCCCCTCCCCCGAACCAAGGATGGACAATTGACATAGTCTTTAGGAGGCAATACCCACAGCCACTCAGTCTTGTCTGGGTTAAGTCTGAGCTTGTTGACTCCCATCCAGATCCTCACAGCCTCCAAGCACCGGCACATCACATCCACTGCATCACTGAAGTCATCTGTGTACCAAGTTTGGTTGAAATTGTGTCAAGAGTATTGCCAGGATTGCTGTGACTATAAGATTAGTTACAAACTGCAAAGATTCAAACAGGCCAATCTCCGTCTTGCAATTAACTACAAGCCTCCCCCGCCCTAGTTAATTGCTCATTGACTCACTATATAAGTAGGAGCTTGTTGCCTGCCGAAAAGATTCAGCAAGCCAAGCCAAGACTGCCGAGAGCCAAGAAGCCCGAAGAAGCCTGGACTCAGAGAGCTGAGTAAAGAGACAGAGCTGGAACAAAGTCACTGCCTGATGCCTGAGCTAGAACTGAAGCTCAGAGCCAGAGAGTCAGAGAGAAAGAAGAGACTTGCCTTTGCTGAGCTGAGCATGCAAGCCAGCATATGCCTGCAAGCTAGCATCTGCTGTTGTCTCTGAGCTGTACTTGCTGCTGCTGCTGCTGAAGCCACAACCAAGAGGAAGAGCTGGAGAATTTCCCTGCTAGAAGTTTCCTGCCAGAAGCTTCAAACCACAATGCTGACTGGATCAACTCTACAGGTGACTTGATTCACAGAAGCCCTCTACAGGACATTCTCACTCATCACTCACTTGACACTGGTAAGGTCTCATATTAAGACCTACCTAGTGGCGATAAAAGCGGCGAAATCTAGCTATTTTGCCGCTCTTATCGCGTCATCAGATAATCGCCCAGCCACCCTGTTTAGGGTGACCCGCTCCCTTCTCCATCTGGGAGCGCGGGATGACCCCTTGCAGGGCCGAGCTGAGGATTTTGTACAATATCTGTATGATAAAATAGCTCAGATTCGGGAAGACTTGGCCGCTGACTGGGTTAGTTCAGACGAGATGACTGAGGCAGGTCTTGAGAGTGTTATCTGGGAGGAGTTTGATCCTGTGGCTCCCGAGGATGTGGACAGGATCTTGGGACGGCTGAATGTGACCACATGTTTATTGGACCCGTGTCCCTCCTGGTTGGTGCTGGATTCCCGGGAGGTTACACGAGGCTGGCTCCAGGGGATTATTAACGCTTCTTTGAGTGAGGGTGTCCTGCCGGCCGCCTTGAAAGAGGCGGTGGTGAGGCCCCTCCTCAAGAAGCCCTCTCTGGATCCGGCTGTTTTGGCTAATTATCGTCCAGTCTCCAACCTTCGTTTTATTGCAAAGGTTGTTGAGAGTGTGGTGGCGCGGCAGCTTCCCCAGTACCTGGATGAAGCTGTCTATTTGGACCCACTCCAGTCCAGTTTCAGGCCTGGATACAGCACGGAAACAGCATTGGTCGCGTTGGTGGATGATCTCTGGAGGGCTCGGGGTAGGGGTTATTCCTCTATCCTGGTCCTGTTAGATCTCTCAGCGGCTTTTGATACCATCGACCATGGTATCATGTTGCACTGGTTGGAGGGATTGGGGTGGGGGGCACCGTTTTGCAGTGGTTCTCCTCCTATCTCTCTGACCGGTCACAATCTGTGTTGACAGGGGGGCAGCGGTTGACCCCGAGGTGCTTTGTTTGTGGGGTGCCACAAGGGTTGGTCCTCTCGTCCCTCCTGTTCAACATTTATGTGAAGCCACTGGATGAGATCATCCATGGTTTTGGGGTGGAGTTCCATCAGTATGCTGATGAACTCACCTGTACATCTACACCGCAGACCATCCCAACGATGCCTTGGAAGTGATGTCCCAGTGCCTGGAGGCTGTGCAGGTCTGGATGGGGAGAAACAGGCTTCGACTCAACCCTTCCAAGACCGAGTGGCTGTGGCTGCCGGCATCCCTGTATAGCCAGCTGGTGCCATCGCTGGTTATTGGGGGCGAATCACTGGCCCCCACGGAAAGGGCCCACAACTTGGGCATCCTCCTGGATGCACGGCTGTCTTTAGAAGAGCATACGACGGCCGTGGCCAGGGGGGCTTTCTATCAGGTTCGCCTGATATGCCAGTTGTGCCTCTTTCTAGATCGGGACCCCTTACGCATGGTCACTCAAGCACTCGTCACTTCTCGTCTGGACTATTGTAATGCTCTCTACATGGGGCTCCCTTTGGGGTGCACCTGGCGGCTCCAACTGGTGCAAAATGTGGTCACACAGGGGATTATGGGAGCGACGGGGTGCTCCCATGTGACACCTCTCCTGCACAAGCTGCATTGGCTTCTGGTGGACTTCTGGGTGCGGTTCAATGCAGCTCCTGCACGAGCTGCATTGGCTTCCGGTGGACTTCCGGGTGTTGGTGACCACTTTTAAAGCGCTCCATGGCTTAGGGCCGGGGTACTTACGGGACCGCCTTCTGCCACCAATTGCCTCCCACTGGCCAGTTAGCTCCCACAGAGAGGGCCTCCTCAGGGTGCCGTCAGCCAGACAATGTCGGCTGGTGACCTCCAGGGGGAGAGCCTTCTTTGTGGTAGCACCTACCCTCTGGAATGATCTACCCCCAGAGATACGAGTGATCCCAGACCTCTGGACTTTTCGTCGGGCCCTAAAAACTTACTTTTTCCAGTTAGCCGGGCTGGCCTGATTCCCTGTTGGTTTTAATGTTTGATACTGATTTTTAATTGAAATGTTTTAAATTATGGACCAAATTCATTTAATTATTTTTAAAAATTATTTTAACTTTTGTGTACAAATGTTTTTATTCTGGCTGTTCACCGCTCTGAATCCAAAAGGAGAAGGGCGGTATACAAATCTAATAAAAGATAAAACATAAAGATAAAGATCATTGCTGAGAAGCCTACGCTGCCCCTTCCCACTGCCTCGATGATATACCGATCCTGAAACTACTTAGTGTTGTATTAGCTTTTGCCTTTCCCTTTGGAAAGGGTTAAGAGGACTGGTTTCAGTATTGCAGGAGAGGGACTTGGAGAGACAGCCTGGCTTCAGCTAATGAAGATAAGTGTTAGTTATTGATGTGTTTTAAAGACATTTGTCCTTTATTTTAATGTTTCTAGTAAAATATATTTTTACAAGACTCCTCTGTCAGTTTCATTTCAGCCCCAGTGCATTTGCATGTGAACAGGTTCACGGTTCGTTGGGACAAACCTCAACCCCCCGTAACAGTTGGTAGCAGAGGATGGTTGGGCGAACCTTCATTCACATTACAATGCACTAAGCTGAAATGTCTACAATTAAATCAATGCGAGAGAAAAAGATGGGCTGTTGTAAGAAGTATGGAGTCACAAGATAGATTATCTGAGGCTCAGACCAAAACGGTTTTGGCTGAAAAACCCCAGATTTTAATTGAGCAAGAGAGCAGAGGAACTATAGGTCTTGGAGCAGAAGCCTTAATTTTTGAAATGCCTGAAACAGTGAGTGAACCATCATCATCTGAAGAAGTAGAGACGAGAAGAACGCCACTTCTGGCTTCGAATATAAATTCAGAAGTCGATGATGAATTTAAGAAGGCAATTTTTCGAGCCTTAGGTTTGCAAGCAACAAGTAAAAATTCGATTGCTGATCTTAGCATGTTGCTGGAGGATTCTGCTATGATGACAACTGAAAGAGACAGGATTGAAGCTCCAGAAAACCCCGGACTGGTAAGAGACTTTCAATCCTTTTCCAAAATCCCTATTGCGGACTCTAAGTTGAGGATGGGGGATAATAGACTGCCTGTTTTGAATGCCCCTGCTTCTTTGTTAAACCAGCATAGCAAAATTGATACAGCACCATCTGCTTGAGGCATTCCAGAGTTATGCTGGAACACACACACACACACACACACACACACACACACATACAGACAGCCATTTGTCAGATGATAGACATGTGTTGATTCCAAGTATGTTACCTAGTTGAGTAATGCTACATCTGCAAGCAAACAAGCAAACTCAGAGAGCACCAAGGGCTTCACAGTTCAAACCCTGAGATACATATTATTCTTTTCTACTGGAACTTGTATTTCTTTCTCCCTGACACGCTAGGACCAAGTTTCCTTTGCAAAGAATGTTTGAAATTAAAGCTGTCAGGTGGTTTATTTTTGCTTTTGGACATTTTGAAGGCACCTCTACGGGGGGACGGGGGGGCTTTCATCCAATTCAAAACTAACTCTGGACCTGTGTGACATCATAAGGTTGGTTTGTTCTGAAATATTAATTATCTGATGCCCGTCCAATGTATTGTACCTGAAACTAAACCACAGCCGTGGTTTTCTTTAAAACATAGACTTTGCAAAGCAACGAAAACTATCTGTTTTCTATTGGTAGGAACTCCTGACTCATCCTACTGAGACTCCTACTTTCTTTTCCTCTGTCCTGAACTAATATTCAATCATTTTACCTTTACAGTTATTATTTCTTTATTTACATATTTTATATGACTGTTCATCTCATAACAGTGAATTTGAGTGACAAACAAGATTAAAACTCTGAGTCACCTGAACCACGAGATGTGTGGCAAATAAAATTGATAAATAGATAGATAGATGATAGATAGATAGATAGACAGATAGATAAAATAATTCTATTAAATTTAGTGGAGGAACTACAGCAGGGAAACTTCCAAATTTATAAATGACCTTTCATCATTAATTTCCCATTACATCTTGAAGGAGAATATACTAGTATTTTTTTTAAAAAATGTGGAGTAGTAGTGGAAGGATCTTTGATTTCCCCAGAAATTCTGTTTCCTGAGCTACTTGTGGTAGCTCAAGAAACAAAACCCTGCTGGTATACCATTTTTTGTGCTCTTTCTTGGTCAGCTGGAGGAACTACTCATTGACTCAGGGTGACTTCTGTGTATTCTAAAAATTTTCAAGTAGTAAAAGACAGTGAAGATAATTGCAGGTCAGATTTAAACTACTTTGGAAGGATTCAGTAGTGGAGATTCTGGCATGGAAGAGTCTTTCCTTTGGACAATAACTAATAAGGAGCTATTCAATATTAAACGATAGAGATGGACTAGCATTCAGGAGCCAGAGACTTAGTAGAAGCAAATGTTTTCACATGACTATGTATTTCTGCTCCCAACATGTAAGATGCTTGGGGATAGTTTCAGTATGAGGGTGATGTGATTTGTAACACTAATCCATCTTGCCTATTCTTACTCAATTAATATTTTAGTTTCAATGAACTTTGCCCAGGAAAATTTCCCATAAGGATATGAAAAGGGTGAAAGCTCATTCCTTATTAAACTCTGCAGTTACCACCTTAGAACCTAGATACTTATTCAACTGGACAGATGGCCCAAATTTGCCTCAGAATTTATGCAGATGAGAAGCAGCTCTATTTTGGTTTCGACTTAGAAAGCTTAATGCTAATGTTAATTGGTGCCAGTTTTTTCAAAATGTATCCTGGTCATTTGAGGTGTCCTCTTGCCAAGGTTTGTAATAAGAGTGGACGCCAAACTTTAATCAAGGCCAAAAAAAATTTCTACTTTATATTGGAACGTGACAAACTATCAACTTGGGGAAACTGACAGTTGATGTACTTAGTCATATGGTCTAAAGGCCAAAGTTTGTGAGTTTTATGTAACTAGTTCGTGTTGAATCAGGAAGAATGCCAGGCCAAATATGTGACATTTGACCCAGAGAATTTTAATGAATCCATGTTTACACTGCAGAAATACCTGCTTTTTGTACTCCAGACACTATTAGGAAAGGTGTATGAAAAGAACGTCTAATATGGGTCATTTTTGCAGAGAAGTAAGACATTTTCTCTCAAGTGAGGGTCATATCTCTTCTATGAATAGCATCTTTTTATCAAATCAGTTGCTCCAAGTCTTCTGATAATGCCAGTATGCAATATTTAAAACAATAAGGTGAACTTTTGATGGAGGCATTAAACACGTCTCCATGGGAAATGGAGACAATGACCATTGCAAAGACTGAGTAGACTGGGTTTTTTTGGAACCTTTTTTTTCTAACATTTTGCTAGTACTTTTGTCAAGCTGCTTGAGCCACCTAACCCTTTTTAAAGACTGTAACGTTAACCTGTTTGCCAATCTTCTGGCATCGTTTGTATTTCAACCCACATTTGGGTTGAGAGGAGGGAATTTAACACAATTCAAAAGACTGCCATTTCATGTCATGTGGAAGAAGGACCAAAGCATCAAGAAATATCTGGACTGGGATATGGTGGGGTATGAGATAAGGATCAGCAAGTAGGATTGCTGTCATTTCTTCCCTGAATCACCATAAATGAGCAAGCAAGAAAAAATTATTCAGAAATGGGTCTCTTAGAGCAAAATTGTCTGGACTGATGTTTGAAGTCAGATCATTGGAGCAGTACCATGTGATTAAGCAGCCTTCATTAGCGTCACCGTACCTTAAATAGTCTTCTAAAATTAAACCCTTGTGTTTCATTTCTAAATAGTACTCTGAATATTGCCATTTAGTTTTTCCAATGACCTAAATCTGGTGATTATTTTTTAAAGGAATCCTGTGAATAAATGGAAAAAATATTTATGTTTTATTCATTGCAGCCTCTATCCCTGGCTAATTTACTTACATTATTTACAGAATTGTATTAGTAGTTAGGGCAACATCCCTTGTCCTATTAAATGTTAATTTCAAGCTATATCATTGCCTAAAATCTTTACTGCATCTTGAGGCAGGCAGCAGGTCATTCCTATTTTCCATCAGTTGTTAATGATTCCCTGTCTAAATGAAATAACCCTCTCTCCACTTCTTCTTTAGCCAGCTCAGTTTGGTATGCTATTCACTATCTTTGGTGCAGTGTGTTTCATTTTTGATCTACCATGTAACTTCCTAACTGCTATAAGTCACTGGTTGTCAGTTCTCTTTCTAGCTTATAACAACTTCTTTTTTTTTCTTTTTTTTTTCTTACTGGGGTTATAAATAGGGCAATTAACTCTTGTAAGGCTTCCCTTTAGTTTCATGGGACAAACCAAATGAATTCCCCTTGCGTCAATAAATATTTTCTTGTCCAGAAGGAGACATTGCCCACGGTTGCTTATTACTGTATAGCTATTTAGCCATTTAGATAGGTGTATACATGCCTATAGAATATAATATTATACATGGAATCTTTTCTTAGATAACACTGTTCTGCTGGAACTTTAGAAATGAACCAGAGATTACAGAACAATAACAATGAAATGAATGGGGAGCAATAAGAAACACAGAAGCAAGAATGCAGGGATTCTATATGCCTTGTCAATGGTAGTCATATTCTACAATCTATTCATCAAACTAATCTACTATCACACACGGGACCAGGATAAACTGATCTGCTTTTGCCCTTATTCATCATGAGTTGGCTTTTCTGAAATGTTTTTGGATCTCTTGAGAATGAACATATGGACCCTTCGTCCAGGCAATATGAGAATAGAGACTGTCCAGTAAAAAAAAATCCCATTACTCTATTTCTAGCAGAACCAAAATTATTTTATAGCTTCTCATCTGCCAGTACATTTCTTCTATGCAGCTTCCTTTACATTTCCTATGGACAAAGCTTATGTGATAAAATATTACACAAAAATGTTTTAAAGGAAGCAGAGATGCTTTGATTTCCTATAAGCTTCTCTTCATAAAAAAGCCTGCCAGGAATCGTGCCTGTCAGGATGACACTGCCTATATGCTGTAGATGATTAAGAGATGCTGGCTTACTGGCAAGTTTAATTTCAGTCTTCATAGCCACACTGATGAGTTTCTCTTCTTATTGTAAACACATGGTTTGTCTGATTGCTTTCTAGTTTTTGGACTGTAAACAGCTTTTTCATTAATTAGAATGTTGAGCCTTAGTGCATTTTTCTGTGTTTAGTATCTTGGCAGTGGAAGCCTTGTCTACATGGAGGACTTCAATAACCATCAGAATGCCTCCCTGAAAATATCTACAAAAGGAGTACAACTATTATGAGTTAGTAGATCAGAAGTGTATTTGTGTATGTTTATGTTTGCCCTGTTTGGAGTAAAGAACTTCAGGAGAAGTTAGTGAGAATTTACTCTTTGATTTACCCCCATTAGAAGAGGTTCCATTGCACCAATGAAAAGCGGTTCCTTCTATTCATATAAGGGCTGATCGCCCTCTTTTCTTTTATATTTTAAGAGCAGCCTCATGTATATAAATTATAAATGTCTCCAGAAAACTTGAGTAGCCAGAGTTTCCAGCTGTAGTTGCCAGGTTTAAAGACACCAAAAAGATCACTACAGAAAGAAGGCTGACCTCTGATAGAAAAATCCTTTTTGTTATGAAATGCAGAGAACAAGACAGATAGCTCAGAACTTGATGTTTTCCTTATGTGTTTCTCTTACATTAATAGAGTATTGTGAGAACTGCGAATGACTGTGGCCTAGCGGCTACAACATACGAACATTTTGAAGATTTGTATATTTTCAAGAGAGCCATTTAGAGTAATGGTGAAGGCATCAAACTAGAAACCGACAGACTAGGTGACCTTGGGCCAGTCACTCCCTCTTAGCCCTAGGAAAGAAGCAAAGGCAAAGCACTTCTGAAGAACATTGCCAAGAAAATGGCATGGACTTGCCCAGACAGTGTCCAAAAATCAGGCATGATTGAATGGAAGAAAAAAAAAAAATCCCTCCCTCCATGTAGACTTGTTTTCAGAAGAGAGTTAAACACAAATATATATAAGATGGATCACCCACTAAGAAACAGTATACCACCGGGACTTCTGGTTTGGTTCCTGTCACCGACAGACAGCCTTTCTTCGGACCGCCAGCCCCGTTGCCTGTTAGAGCCGCTTCAAACAAGGAGAAGCGGCTCGGAAAATTCCGAATCCTTGAGGAATCATGAATAGAGCCGGCGAGAGAAATTATCGTGTATGTATCCTAATGTTCAACCAAAATGCTGGAGATGTGATTGCTTAGATGCCACATATTATCATATGTGGTGGACTTGTAAGAAAGTGAAGGCTTTTTGGATAAAAATTTGGTGGGTTATGCAAAATGTTTTGAAGAAAAAAATTCAGTTTTCTCCACAATTGTTTTTATTGGGTATAGTTAAGGGTTTTACATTGGGTGAAGTAAAGCTGATATTGTATATGATAACAGCAGTGAGATTACTGATAAGTCAATATTGGAAAAATGAAGCTATGCCCACTATTGAAGAATGGACTTTGAAGATGGCCAGTTTTGCAGAGATGGCAAATATTTCAGCATATCTAAAAGACCGAACTCAAGAGACTTATGTATGGGAGTGGAAAAAGTGGATAGATTATGTACAGAATAAATATCAAACTAGGAAATATCAGATAGCTTTTAACTGAATGTATTATATAGGGATAGAATAATTGAATTTTGTGAAGATGTGAAAAATACACAGGGGGTGGAGGGGTTCAAGTTTTATAAAATGTGATTTTGATTTGGATTATATTTTGTGGAAGTCCTGGGGGAGGGGAGGGTTAGGGAGGGTTAGTGGGGGTCAGGGAGGGCTGGGGGGGGGGAAACTGGGGAGAAAATGTATTTGTAAAACTTTTTCAATAATTAAAAAAAAAAGAAACAGTATACCACTATTCTGGAAGAATGTGATTGTGTAATGTGTCAATTTGTTTTGTTTTTTTAAAGTATTTTTTAAAATACTTTATTGAATTTTCCAAAATTAAAAAGATAATATACAATAATATACTTACTTTATTGTAAGTAATGTGTCAGTTTGAAATGGAGGAAATGGGATAACATGTACCCAAAAACTGAATAGGAAGCCAAAGGTTTAGCAACAGAGGTAGAATAACCAAATTGGATCAATTGCAGAAACTCCAAGTAGTGACAAAATGACATGTAGATTAAAACAAGGTATACCTGCATAAAAAGTAATAGCTTTGTGAAATTTTTACTTTCCTATTTCTGGTATTCAATTGTATAAACGATCGTTCGGGGTCTCAGCTCCTTTAGTGGCTGGGACCCTTTAGCTAAAGCACATCAATAAAAGTTTTGCGAAAGTCCATCGCTCATGTCTGGGTCTGAATGGCTTCTGCACCAGGAAACATTGAGGAAACATTCCAATAAGGTAAACCAGTCAGACTTCTGAATCTTTCTTCTTTCTCTTTTTGTATAAAAAGACAAAAGTTTCAAGTACTTAAAAATGCCAATTCTACTCTACTAGTCCCCAAATCTATTAAGTTCCTGAACAAGGTGTTTCGCACGTAGCAGTTAGCAGAACACATTTTAGAAGGAAAGAAAATATCTGGCAGGCTTTTTTGGGTAGCAATTTCATATTGTGGCCATCACTGGCCTCATTATTATGATGTGCAGTACACCTACACAAAACCTCACACGTGTTCTTAGGAAATGGAGGCATTAACTTAAGGGCCCTGATAGAGAAAGATAGGCATTTTATTTCATTATTGGTGAGACTAAGTAATGGCTATAACAGTTCTCTAACACCGAATTGGCAGAATACACATGGAATGGATAGCAAGAGGTAGAATCCCATATCAGTGGGAAAAGGGAAGATCAATGCCAGAGAATATGAATAGACAAGAACCCATCTGGAGACCTCACACTGTTTCTGCCTACTGACTCTCCACTGGCTTGGAAACTCAGTGTTGTACATCATTCCAGATTTTTTGAAAAAAAAACAACCAACAACTCTAGGACATTGTTAAAAAAAATCCCTCTTTTATTGCACACACAGGTGTGCTGCAAGATTAACTTATTTTTGTGGCACAAGCATGCTGAGTATTTGCTTTTCCAAGATCATCCAGGAAAGCATAAAGCAAACGGAATAATTCATCCATATCCAATATGGTCAGAGATTGCTCATCTCCTCTCAGCCTCCAACTTTAATTACAAACTCATGCATCAGGAGATATAAAGGAGACTGTGGAAGATCTACACACCATCCAGGACTGTGTTAGCCTCTAACCACAAGTAAGCCCATAATGTATTCCAAGTTTAAATCTGCCATCAGATCATTCCAATTGCCCTTGCAGAATTTTATTGTGCTTCCACAATGTAATTTACTTCAGCAAAATTGTCATTTTTATTCCTAAATAGTAAGCTGCCACAGAGCTAAAAACAACGCTTCACAGGGTGACCCTGAGGTTCACACATCATTACCAAGGTCCTGTTTGAATTGTGCAAGAACACGGGGGCTGCATAATAAAATCTTGACTGTCTGCCGAAGAGAGCCATAGAGAGACAAGCAATTTCTTATTGCACTTCTGGAGCGCTGCATTTTGATTGCCTTACCATTGATGGCAGAACTGGGAATCTTTTCTTCAGGTGGATGGTACCTCTGCACGGCAGCCTAATCCAAACGCTCTGCAGCCTAGTTATGCTTTGCCAGAAAGTGTACATCTGCAGTGTGGGTGTAAATCCTACCTCCTTCTGAGTCTAGTCCTGGTACATTCAGCTCTGGCCTGCTTACTCTGGCTGATGGCATTATTTTGACTGTGTTGGTTAATTATACACTTAATGAGCTCATTAGGCTGATGCAAGTGATGGATCTGCCACAGTTCTATTTTTCTAAAGGTAGCACATGTCTCCTCCCTGTTAATCTGATAGCCTTCATTTATACTGTCAACCCCAGACATCTAAGGTCTTCAGGAAAGCCCTGCTGTCCATGCCATGACTTGTGAATTGTGACTTGGCAAAAGAACACAGTTAAGCTTTCTTTGTAATGATATCTGTCCTTTGGAATGATCTACCCTTGTTGCATTAAACCCCCAATATCTGGAAGTTTTAGGGATTCTGTAAACACTTTTCACCCTTAGGTTAGTCTTCTTCAGCCCATCATTCCCATTAGGAAATTCACATTAGTACTGGTCTCTTTAATAGTGTTTTTTTTTTTTATTGAAAAAGTTTTCAAATACAAGTTTTTCCCCCTTTCCCCCCTCTCTTCCCTAACCCACCCTTTCCACCCAACCCCCCCTGTGACTTCTTCACAACAATAGGCTATTTCATAACTAGTTACATACATAATATCTTCCCTTTCCCTTAATCCCTTCTCGGAATACTGACCCTTAACTTGTTAATCTTATAACTCCCATTTTTACGGTAATCTGCCCTTTTTCTCCTCCCCTAAACTTATTGAGTATTATTACAAATTAACCTTTAATCTTTTATATATATTAATATAACATTTTAAATCGGCCTTCTCCCTGCAACCAAATTTATTCAATTCTGTCCACTTCCTCCACTCCTCTAAATATATGACTTGAAATCAGACAATACAATTCTAAATATAATCCACTACCCACTTTACTAAAATATACACATATCTATATATGCATCCCATTTTATAACAATCAGTAAACTAACCTATTTCAACCCTTCAATTCCTAGAAAATCATGCAGTACAATTCTAAATATAATCAACTGCCCACATTACTAAGATATACACATATCTATATATGCATTTCATTATGTAAAAAGAGAAAAGACAATAACTTTAAGTTTATGATCCATATAATATCTTCTTTGATGTCTTTCCACTAGATTGTTAAATCCATCACCCATAATAGGGTAAAATAACATGCTGGTGCAACAGTTTGTTCAAAATCTTCAGTCATCTTCTGCCCCCATCAGTAGTAGATATCCTCACACCTGTATAAAAGTAAAAACAACCACCCGAGTGACATTATAATTATGAATATATCCGTATGGTTATAGTTGTGGTATTCATCAGGATTGTTAATTCCCATCATCCTACTGAGTAACATCCAGATCTTCTGCATGCCCCGGCAAAACTCTCCTGCCTTATAACTCAAAGTAGTTATAATATATTTCCAAGAGAAAAAAAAGGTAAATAAGAAAAAATTAGATGATTCAAATCCAACAAAGTGAGGCTCTTTCCACATCCCAAAATCATGGCCTTGCAGAGATCTGCCACAATCCTCAGGATAGTATCAAACAATTGTTCGCCGCCACTATCTTTTCTAATATTCATTCATTTTTTAAAGCGCCTGGCTTCACTGTTGCTTAGTTTAGAAATTGCTGTTTCTATAAGATCTGTTTCTTTTCTTTTTCTTTTTCGGGTTGAATTTCCATCCTCTTTTCTTGCCTACCAATTGTATATCTGCTGGTTGATTTTCATTCTGCTTTGTGGATTGTTCTTGTTGGGTTAATTTTATCATCTCATCTTTCTTCTCCGTCACTTGTATATCAACTGATTGATTTGCGCACTTGTCTGTGACTTGATGATTCATCACCTTGGGTTCGGATGACACTGCTCTCTTATTTATAAACAGTCCAGCTGGGGTCTCCAGGGAGTCCAAAAACAATTTATCCATCACAGCCTCTGTAATTTGATGTTTTCCTTTTATTTCCAACTCCTTTTGCTTATCCTGTATTATGCCTAAAGGTGTTAAATTCATTTTTAGAATTTTTTGATAAAAATCTTCCGCTTTTTCAACAGTGTGCAATTGATATCTTACGCCTTGATATCTCAATATTAAACCAACTGGGATGTCCCACCTGAATAGGATATTTCTTTTTTTTAATTCAGTCACTAAAAAGCCAAATTTCTTCCTCTCCATTAACATCTTGGGCGGGAGCTCCTTGAAAATCCAAATCTTTCTTCCATGAAATTGCAAATTGGAATTAAAAGAGTTCTGCACAATATTATTCCTAATTTCTTTATCTGTAAAATAGATCACCACATCTCTAGGCAATTGCCTTTGCTTTGCCCACCAGGAGTTTATTCTATAAGTTCTATCAATCCTGCAATACACTTCATCAGGTTGAACCTTTAAGATCCCAGCCAGAATTTCAGAAGATACTTTCCTTAAATCATCTCTATTATTTTCCTGCAGACCTCTCAGTCTAATTGCATATTCTGTAAAATTATATTGAGTCATTAAAACTTCTCTTTCAATCCTCTGTTGTACATTTTCCTCATTACCAATCTTTTGGTCAGTCTCCATTTTAGATTTGTCTTCCAAGCTATTATCCTGAATGTTTATCAATTCCTTTTTAATTTTTTGAGTCATGTCATCCAAATTCTCCTCGATTTCCTTCATTTTAGTCTCTAATAATTCAGTCTTTGCCTCCACCCGAATCAGAAAGCCTGATAAACCATTAGCAGCTTTTGAAATCTTTTTATTCAAGAAGTCAGACTTTGATTTCACCAATTCACCAATTTCTTTAATTTCCTGCTTAAATTTTTCAAGTTGCTGATTCACAATCTCATCCCTTCTTACAATCTCTTCAAGGATAAATTCTAATATATTAAAATCGGGTTTCTGACACTGGAGAGTTGAAATTTGTTGGCGCAATTTCTTAAGGGGGGAAATTCCCCCCCCTGTTTGTCCAGCTGTGTAAGTCCTGATGCCATTTCCCACACAGACAAGATTTAGCAAAAATGAGAGAAGAAATAGAAAACAAAAAGACTTTCCCTCATTAAAAAAAACTTCTGAGCAGCACAGGAGCGAGGTTTCCTCTAGAAATGTAGCCAGTGATATTTATTCCGCTACATTGTAATAATGAGAAACGGAAGGACTTTCCCTTTTAGCCCTTCTCCAGCCACAGCAGACGCCATTTTAGAAGGCTCTTTTTCCCTCTTTTCCTCTGCTCTTTTCTTTTAAATAGTTTTTGAAAGGGTGAGATACTTGCGGTTCAGTATTAAGGGTCCAGTTCTTCATTTCTTTAATTATTCTTTTAGATTCACAGGCTTGCTCTTGACGCCTGGCTCTGCATAGGCAGAGGTCTCCCAAAGCCCGGAGCAGCGGCAGGGGATATGGGGCTTCTCATCCGCTCCGTCCCAAAAGTTAAAAAAAAACTTTTGGGACTCTGCGGAGAGTTCTACCCACCCCTGCCGGCTCTATCTCCGTTTCCTCTTGGAAACGGAGTTTTTTCGAGCCGCCATCCGCTGTAACGGCGGCTCTATACAGGCAAAGGGAGCTGACGATCCCAGAGGAACGTCTGGCGGCGGCCAGCAGCAAACCGGAAGCCCTTTAATAGTTTGTTTTTGTTGTTGTTGTTAGTTGCGAAGTTATGTCCGAACCATTGCGACCCCATGGACAATGTTCCTCCAGGCCCTGTTCTGTCCTCTACCATCCCCTGGAGTCCATTTAAGCTCACGTCTACTGCTTCAGTGACTACATCCAGCCACCTCATTCTCTGTCGTCCCCTTCTTTTTTTGCCCTCAATCTTTCCCAGCATTAGGCACTTCTCCAGTGAGTCCTTCCTTCTCATTAAGTGGCCAAAGTATTTGAGTTTCATTTTCAGGATCTGGTCTTCTAAAGAGCAATCAGGGTTGACCTCCTGACTGACCGGTTTGATCGCCTTGCAGTCCAAGGGACTCGCAGGAGTCTTCTCCAGAACCATAGTTCAAAGGCCTCAATTCTTTGGCGCTCAGCCTTCCTTATGGTAGTTTGTTTTTATCATCTAGCATTTAAGGCTATTTCAAGATTCCTGTATGTGAATGTGATTTTTCCCCCGATTAATAAAGGAGACATCCTTATTTCTTAAAGATATATATATATATACAGGAGACAGTATCAAAGAAATGAAACATCTTCTTGGTAATTCCAAAACGAATGTTATGTATTATTCTATGCATATGTGACATTCCCATTTGCCTATTTGTTTGACACACGATCATGCAATAGGGATCAAAGGTAAAACATAAGGGCTTATTCATGTAATATCTGAGAACGTAGCCCTATATGCAGACAATGTAGAAATTTTGTCTGTTTCCCAGGTGGGAATAAGAAAGGCATTGAGAGCATTGGCTTCCTATTGCTTAAAAGAACACCATGTCGTAAATTATTAAGAAAACTAAAATGCTGGTCTTTGCACAACACACAATAGGATGCATAAATGGCAAATTAATAGACCTCCAGTAGTGCAGGTACATATTTATGACTATCTTGGGGTGCAGCTCCAGGCTTTCTTATCTTGGAGTACACATTTCATTTTTGGGGCAAGTGTTGTCCAGTGTAGCTCCTCAGCTCTCTTAGGATTCTTCCATTCGAAGGAGGCATGTTTTATTTCCGGGGGTTTTTTTTTTCCTGCAAAGGTTGTTTCTCAGCTTCTTTATTGTGTTCAGGTTTGTTTTTTCCACAGAGTTTAATATCCTGGAAGCTGTCTATTCTAAATGTGTGGTATGGCTTTAAAAATGTTTTTAAAAACTCATCACTGTAGAAGGAACCTTCCAATCCTCTCCTTGACTTTTGGCATGTTATCATCATGTTGCTTCTTGCTCCTTGCAGGCCTCCAATATTTAGACACAGCCATTGGAGGGGTTCCCTTATGTTCTAGACATCAGGTTTATCACCAAAGATAAAGGCCAACTAGCCAAAGAAAATATGCATTGCTGAATGGAGATAGAGAGCCAGCAACTTGCTTGAAATCATTCAGGACTTAAATGAAATAACTCACTGCCTCTGTTTAAAGGAGACTTGGATTTTCCTCCTATAGATGAACAGTAGTAGCCTTGATCTTCCAGGCTACAGATATAAAAAAGGGCAGCACAGTCGAAAGCTCGCCAGGCTCTGCTTCTAATTATATTCAATTTCTCTTAAAATTGCAAATGAAGCCCCAATAAAGTATAACAAACCAGGAAGAAAAGGAGATTTTTTTTGAGAGAGAGCCGGACTGCAGAGAAGTTGGAAGCCAAATAGATAGTTTTGCCAGGAATGATTTGAGAGTCTTTTTGTGGCACATATTCCTGCCATATGAAAGCATATCCTGAAGGCTTGGCTTTGCCAGTGAAATGGAAGCTGTGCATTCTAGTCAACTGAATCCTAGCTTAGCACAAAGTTTTATTCTTTTGCCTTGTGAATTGGCCAGTTTAGAACAAGTCAAGTGTTCTGTTTCTATTTAATATTTAACCCTTATTCATTAAAAAAAAAAAACATTTGCAATGCAAAATATGGGATTTTTCTTTGTTATATTAGGAAGAAGCCAGTCCTCTGCAAGCCAGATTTAAACACATAGGACTTAAATGGTTTTTCATTTCAAAGCATGCCACTTTGGAGTAGAATATATAAATATTTTGGGTTGACTATAATTTGGAAAGTCTTTTTGGTGGAACAGTTCTGAAGAACATTATAGATGTCTTCACAAGAAATCCTCTATCATCCCTAACAATGCAAGAGGGTCAAGCAAGACCTTTTGTTACTGGGAATGACATCTTCCTTTGTCCAGTTCTACAAGCAAAATTAATTAAAGAGTCATCTACTTTCATCATACTAATGGAAGGGTAACATCCTTCACTATACACAAATGTCTGACCTCTCATTGGCATTCACTCCTTATGACAGTTGTTCCTTGCTATCTGTTTCAACAAATACAGTGAATATGGGAACTACAAGGGCAGCCGAACTGCCTCTCTGCCTGTTTGTTCATTCAGAAGCTCATGCTGCCTGGCATGTACTTGGAGAAGGTGACCTAGGCAAGCCAGACAGTTCAGGGCAGTGGTAAACAAATACTGCCAGCTCAAGGGCACGGAAGTTAAGAATGGTAAATAGGTAGGTTGTTTGTCTCTGTGCATTTGCAGAGGGATGCTTCATTTGTCCCTCTGTCCCAGTATCTTTTGCCTTAAATGGCTACTTCCGTTTTGACTCTGCTCTATATACAATTTATCCTTTTTTTTTTCTGGCAGTCAGTCAGTAGAACCAAATGTGTATAAAGTACAACTGTTGTATAATTCTGTCTTCTGAAAGTTGTGGTAGAATGGTGGCTGTATACATATTGGGAACCCAAGAAGCTTTAACTGCAGGGGTGAATAATGAGAATCCATATTTCTATTGGGATGATTCCTCCATTGTATTTGATTGTGGGTCATCAGAGGCAGCCTCAAAGGCACCTGGGTGCAGTCCTGTCTTCTTTGAAGGAGATTCAGAAATAGAATCAACTGCAGCTATTTATTCTCTTTGCTTTACTAAATGGTTCAACCCAACAGCTGGCAATATGCTCAAACAATCATGAGTCACTTTTCTTTCACATGTTTCTGTAATACAATCCCTTATCAGTCTTGCATCAGAAGTATATTCTCATCAGATCACAGTGGTGCAATGGTTAGAATGCAACATTGCAGGCTAACTCTGCCCACAGCCTGGAGTTCAATCCTGACAGTTGACTCAGCTTTCCATCCTCCCGACGTTGCTAAAATGAGGACCCAAATTGTTGAGGTCAACATGCAAATAATGCTTATGCATTGTAAACCACCAAGAGAGTGCTGTAAAATTCTATGGGGCAATATAAGACTAAATTCTATTGCTATTGTTGTCTCTGCATCCCTATTGGCCCATCAACATCTGTCCAATGACTGCTCATTCCACCCCTTCCAAGTCCCTTCTTCAGCAAGAAGCCCCTTCCCAAACTGGTATGATCGATCAGAACTCTGGTTTTCATATCACATTCTACATAATCATCCACACTGAAAATACAAGATACAAACTGGCTATCAAAAAGGTTTGGGATTTTCTGGTAGAGACCCATTGCTTTTTGAATCCTGCAGATAAATCTAGGTGCAGGGTAGTATTTCTGCATCCAGCCCCCCCACCTCACTTCTTTTTTTGTAGTTTATAGCCTGCCCAGCATTGGCAGAACCAAAGTCATCTGACCTCGCAAATCATTGAACTGAGAAGTTACTAAATTACTGCAGAGCACCCGCTTCGCCCCAGCTCGGAGCCTGTAAATTCTGCAGAAATAGAGGCTTTGCAACAGGCCAGAAACAACACAGCAGGCTCCAAATGATTTCTGGTTTCACTTGATCTACTGAAAATACTTTATCCCAAGAAATGCCAGATTTTTACCAGTAGTCACAAAAGACTCTTCTTAATGAGAAAGATGAGGGCTTCCGTATACTGCATCTTGTAACTTAACTTTTACTTAGACGTAAATCCAATCGTAAATTGGATATCACGTGCTTTACTGCCATGTAAATGGATACAGGCCTACAGCCTGAGACCCTTGTATATACTTGTCCTTATAATGAACAGACTTCATTATTTACTTATTTATCATACTTCGAATCCAACAATACTTAATCAGTCTTGGTATAAATTTCATAAAAAGCATGAAAAGGCAATGAAATTTAAAAAAAAAATAAGCTGAATAAATCCAAGCAGGGTTTCAATAGAAGAAATGAAGTATGAAGTATATTTCAAGAAAGTTAGTCCATCCAGGGCATTTTAATTTTATATACAATCTGGGAGACTATGTTCCTAAAACTCAGGCCTGCATATGGCAGCCATAACTGCTTCTTGGTGAATGCTTTATTGTGTAGAGGTGACACTCTGTACCTCACTGAGGCCATTTGCTCCACTCTGCTCACATCTTCTTGCACATTCTATAGCGGAAAGAGGTTTCTGCACTTGGAAGGGTCTGAGAAAGTCATCAAAATGACATGACTCAAGCTAGTGCATCAATTTCACTTTGCTTCAGAATTTGAAGATGTGTCTGCATTGTTTCACTAGGCCTCTTTAAGGTGATACTTCATGTAGAGCAGGGCTGCATCAGGGTTGTGCTTGACCTCGAGGGGGGCGTGGCCAGGGGGCATGCCCAGCTAGACATCATTCGTGTCAGGAGTGCTTGTGGTGGCCCGAGTACTCTGCCCAAGAAAACTGTCTCCCAAGCTCCATTTTCGGCTGTGAAAGCCTTCTGCAACCCTCTGCCAATGAAAATGGAGCTCCATTTTCCCTGGCAGAGGGTTGCAGGAGGCCATCGCAGCCGAAAATGGAGCTCAGGAGCCCATTTTTGCTGGCAAAGGCACTGCGGGCCAGCCCTTCACTGTTTCTAGGGCAGCTCCACAAGCCAGATCTAAGCACCCTGTGAGCCAGATCGAGTCCCCGGCCCTTGAGTTTGACACCTCTGATGTTTCTCATTGAAGAGAAACCCCCCGCTCTTTTAAAGCTCTGTCCAGGTTTACAAAAATGCTACAGGCAAGTGAAGTACATACAAAAAAAGAGAGTTTCATTCCCCCCACCCCTTCTTTTCCTATTTAAATATACAATATGCAGTAGAGTGAAAGGAGCAAAGCCCAATAAATCACCATCAAGCTTCCATTTGGTTACTTATTATTATTAGGCAGAGTCATGAAGGGAAAAGAAGAACAAGCTAAGTAGCAGAAACTTTGCAAATCTGCTGCTCCAAAAGGGTCTATCTAGTCAGTTTCGGTTGTTATGCCACTTTTAAATACACTGTATTATTTATATTAAAACTTTTATGTAGGAAAAATAAACATGAACATATATGTTTATAACTGTAAGCTGGCTGACAAGTCACACTCAACAAGTAGTCCGTAATGGAACTACATCTACATGGATGGAAGTAAGCAGGGGAGTACCCCAAGATTCTGTCCTAGGCCTTGTATTCTTCAATATCTTCATTAATGATTTAGATGAGGGAATAGAAGGAAAACTCATCCAATTTGCAGATGACACCAAGCTGGCCAATACCCCAGAGGACAGGCTAGAGATCCAGAAGGATCTCAACAGACTTGAACACTGGGCCCTCTCTAATAAAATAAAATTCAGTGGGAGAAAAGTAAGGTTTTACACTTAGGCAAGAAAAACCAAATATATAGGTCTAGAATAAGTGGAATCTGGCTCAATAGCAGCAACTGCGAGATGGATCTAGGAGTTAGAACTAGTAGACAACCACTTAAATCTGAGCCAGCAGTATGCTGCAGTCACCAAAAGAAAAAAAAAAGCGATTGCAATCCTAGGTTGCATTAACAGAGGGATAGAATCAACATCATGTGAAGTGTTAGTACTGCTTTATGATGCCTTGGTAAGACCGCACTTGGAATGCTGCATCCAGTTTTGTTCGCCACAATGTAAAAAAGAAGTTGAGACTCTGGAAAGAGTGCAGAGAAGAGCAACAAAGATGATTAGGGGATTGGATATAAAGAACGGTTGCAGATATTGAATATGTCTTTTCTAATGAAAAAAAAAGGACTAGGTGTGACATAATAGCAGAGTTCCAATATTTGAGGAGCTGCCACAGAGAAGAGGGGATCAATTGATTTTCTTCCCATTTCAGAGGGAGAAGAAATCTTTTTCATAGGCTTCAGGATTCACATTTTTTTTTGTAATCAACTTTTTAATATATTACAATGCCTTTCAGCATCCAGTGTGAGATGGGCAGAGACATATCCTGTTATATACTGTATGTGAAACTGCATGTGATAGGACTCAGTGTAGCTTAACTTTAGCAGTTATTAGCAGTGTAGTAAATAGGCTTAAATTCAGTTTCTCCTCCAGTCTGCCTAAAGTAATTTGAATTTAATCATCTTCATTTTTCCAATCTTCAATTACAGAGAACACTAATGAGGATACATTTTTTTAGATCGGGGGTGTTAAACTCAAGGCTCGGGGGCCGGATCTAGCCCACAGGTTGCTTAGATGTACACCCTGGAAATAGCAAAGAACCGGCCCGTGATGCCTCTGCCAGCAAAAAATGGAGCTCAGGAGGGCTCCGGGCGGCCCTCCCCAGCTCCATTTTTGCTGGCAGAGGATTGCAGGAGGCCATCACAGCCCAAAATGGAGCTTGCATTGCCATGGGTAGCCCTCCCCAGCTTGTTTACACTGGCAGAGGGTTGCAGGAAGCTGTCACTGCCGAAAATGGATCTCAGGAACCTATTTTTGCTGGCAGAGAGCTCGGGCCACCACAGGTGCCCCTGACATGAGTTACGTTAGCTGGTCATGCCCACCCCGGCCCCCCAAAGTCAAACACAACCCTGATACGGCCCTCAATGAAAGTGAGTTTGACAGCCCTGGTTTAGATCATCATCATCATTATCATCATCAGTGGTGAAATTCAATTTTTTTTACTACTGGTTCTGTGGGCATGGCTTGGTGGGCGTGACAAGGGAAGGACACTGCAAAATCTCCATTTCCACCCCACTCCAGGGAACGGATACTGCAAAATCCCTATTCTCTCCCCACTCCAGGGGAAGGATATTACAAAATCTCCATTCCCATCCCACTCTGGGGGCCAGCCAGGGATGGTATTTGCCGGTTCTCCGAAATACTCAAAATTTCCGCTATCGGTTTTCTGAATTACTCAAAATTACCGGCTCTCCAGAACCTGTCAGAACCTGCTGGATTTCACCCCTGATCATCATCATCTGTCCTAGGATAGGAAGCTATGTGACTTCAGATTACCACAAGCAAAGCATTCAACTCTTCCAAAGGTAGAGTTAGATAAGAGTTTCCGTTAATGGGAAATCAGGCTACCCACAAAGTATATAGAAGTGGAGGGATTGAAACAAAAATACCAGTATCTAACAAAACTGAGTAGCATCAGAAACTGATCTGCTCCCAAAAAACAAATGATGACAAGAGATCAATCAGGTCTGATGCTGGTTCCAAAACACGGGTATGTGAATACCCTCAGAGCTCACAGGGTCATTATCGGAATCAAATAGAGAGCAAAGGTTAGAGAGAAAACCTGCAGAGATTTTGGTGGCTGCAAGAAAAGTTACAGAAACACACTCTCTCATTTGCCTTCAACATTCCAGATGAAAGTGAGAACCTTGATTTCGACATGGAAAAGTGAGGCCACTTTAGGAGACATGGAGGTTTTCGGAAAGTATGAACATGGCCTCAAGAATTTTGCAAAGACGGTCCCAAAAATTGACACAGCATTTTCTTGACTTTAAAGATCTATGAGGATGTTAAACTATAAGACTTTTAAAAAATAAGCAAGACACATAATAACACTACTTGCTGAAGTACTACCTGTTGTTTTTTTTCCAAGTTCATAGATGTAATATGTAATATCAAAAAGGAGGAGGAGGAAGAGGAGGAGGAGGAAGAGGAGGTGGAGGACAAATAGATGCTTAAGCCTGCCAATAAATTATATTTCATTCTAGAAAGTTGGTTTTATTTTATGCTTATCTCCATTGCTGTTTGAAAAACAAATGGATTACCAATAATCTGCAGAAACAACATTGCATAATGTTAAACCATGACTTAAGGTTTTCAAGGATGCATTTGTGACAAAATCTAGTCCTACAAATTTTCATTTTAGGACTGGAAAAGTGGTTCACTGACCACACATTGCCCAGTCTGGATATTCTTCCTCCCCTTGCTGGTTTTTAAATTGTCCTGCGAACATGAAAATTAGTTTCTTTGAACCATGCATCCAAAATGCGACCGGCAGTTTTGCATGCTGTTGTTTAGCAGCTCTCTGAAGAAGCTTGATTACATTCCTTGCAATTGGGATGTTTTAAAATTAGACATATATCAGTTTCTAATTACAGATGTTTGAGAATACTAGGCAGGTTCTGCTTTTAGTTGCAGCTTGTTTGGTTGATAAAGCTGAAGTCAATATAGAAAGTGAGACCCAATAAATCTAATTTTGTGTCTGTCTTGTCCAATCTAATATATATATATATATATATATATATATATATATATATATATATATATATATATATATATATATATATATATATATATATATATTTAACATCTTCTTTTGATGTTAACTCTGTTGCTGACACTTCAAATTTTTTAATCTAATTTCTCATTTATTTCTTGTAGCACATCATGTATCTTGGGAAACTTTTTCTCAAATACTTCCATAAGGAGTTTAGCATTAAATTCTTCTGATTCCCATCTTTCTTTTAACTTTCTCTTTGGATGCATTATACAAATATATGCAATTCCCCTCTTATAGCCAGTTGTTGATCCCCTCAACTTCCTAATTTAGCTTATTGCCTTGGGACTTCCAAGTGGTCTCCCATCAAAATACTAGCATAGTTTTGTTAGATTAGAAAAGCATTTTCAACATTAACACACACACCCTGTGCTATCTTTTATAGTACTCTGCTAGCTTGCTAATCTGAACATCTAATGGTCATTACACTATTAAAGTCAGCTTGAACTTCTGGTGACTGTGGGGATAAATCCTCCCCACTTTGCTCTGTTTGTGGTAATAACTTGTAGCCCTTGGATTTCCACCAACCATTTCTTTCTTTTCCTCATTATTTTGGACAGGCTGATACAAGGTGGATGGAACTTACTGAGATATACTACAAAGCTAGTCTCTGAGGCCCTTGAGTGTGGCTGGTTCTCATATTTTGGAAAGGACAAATCATTTTTTCTGCAGGCAGATTAGTTGGCAGGTGGCCCTCTTTGGAGTGACTCTTTGCATTTGATTATGCATACCCGGAGGAAGACTTCTGGTACTCTAAACAATGCCATCGTGATTTGAAGCTGCTTGCTGTAGAGGCTTGTGGGATATTGCCCTATTTTTAGTGGAAGCCAACCAAATTGCCTGCCTGCCTGGCTATTAGTATGAGGGCAGCTTTGCCATTTGCTATGGAAATCCCTAACAAGACAGGAACTCTGGACGGTTGCCAGTGCATTGCCCTTCTTGGCTAGTCTCCCATTTGGTCATGCTAAATGAGTAGGCAAATAAGCCTTTTCATGAAATCCAACACCCTCCCCGCTACTCTCTTCTGCTCTCCCCTTTCCACTTCCTTCAAGCTGAGGAGAGCTAATCAGTTGTTTTGACATTACAAAAATCCAGATTTGACAGGGGAACACATCCAAAGTTCAAATCCAAGCACAGGATTAATGAGGACTTCAAAGAAATGTATTACAAGCCAATCTTACTAATTCAGTACACCTGATGCTGGCAACCAGTGAGCTAATTGGAAAAGATATTCTTTGGGGGCCATTATGTTTCAGTCTTTAATATTCACAATATGGCAACTCACAGGAGGCTGGCTGCTAGGTGGATGGGGATAAAAGGGTTTCCAGGCACTATATTGTACTAAAGAACCTCACTGTTGCCTACATAATGAGATTGTGCTGTAAGAGTGCCATAAATAATAGAGTTCAAGTGGGAGTTTCCTCCCCCCTCCCCCTCAAATATGAGTGTAATATTACAAATCCTTGAGAGGCTTTTTGTGAATTGAATAACCTGATTAGCATGGCTATCGCATGGCCAAAAAATGCACAGCTTGCTACAGAAATGTACTTAGCATAAAAATGTATGTTCTTTTAGCAGGCACTACCCTAGGACTTGTAGGGCACTTCTGGGCTTTCAGTTTGTGGGTGATTGGGACTCTCAGAGCACTGATTAGTTGCAAAGCTCATGCTTGGCCAGTTGGGTGATCATTATATATCCAACCAGGAATATTTTTTGTCAAAAAAAAATGTTTCTTGTTATTAGGAGGCATTCTCCAATAGAGACAATGATTGTGCTCTCTTATTTTCCAGGCTTCTCCCCAATACTGCCAAGATGGAGATTTGGGATCTTTTCAGGTACATGTTGCTTATGTGATGGCATGATGAGACAGATGAAGCAGGTTCTGATACCTGATTGATTCTGAGATTCTCCCTCCAAATTCCTGTCATCGCCATCATGTTTCCTCTTGCTAAACTGGGCTGTGAAATGTATGTGGGGTTGGGCCTCCCTCAATCTGCTTCCTATCCAGATGCTGTATACTATCATCCATCCTAGCCAAATCCAATAGGAGATATAAGTGAAAACTTTCCAAACAGTCTAACAAATTGTTACTGCGATTCTGATAACTTGCTATCAATATATTGCTTTATCAGATTTGGGAAAGAAGTTATGGATGGAAAGATCTGGGATCACTATGACTTCTAGTGAATATTTTCTGATTTTGGGAGGGGGGTGGGGTACTAAAAAGTAATGATAGCCAGTAGCGCCATTTTTTTTTCTTGGCTTTCCTGAACTGGGCAAACATGTCCTGAAAGTTTTCGCAGTAGTAACAAAACAAAACCTTTTAGGAGAATTTATACTTGTCATCCAAAACAAGCTTGTTCTACACTGTCAGCTTTATAATTAGAGTTTTTCTCAGTCTTACTTGAAAACTCTACATCTCTACGAGACAGAGAATTTAGTTATATCTGTCTCCAACTCTCTTTTTGCTACAGTGACCATTATAGACCCTCATGCTTTTACTATGGCTCCATTAAATTGTTTGTGGATAAATATAAAACAATTTTGATGCTAGTAGAGAACAATATTACAATGCTATAATGTGAAAAAACATACAGTATAGATTACCTTCCTAATAATTTCCCCCTTTCCCCTTAAAAGAAACTATAAAAAGAAGAAAAGAAGATAAGGAAATATGTAAGTCAGTTGGTCGCTGCATGTGCCAAAAGGGTAATTAGGAACTTAATCAACATTTTCCTTAATTATGTTTTTTGTATCTTGAATGAGTACAAGCTCTGTAATCTAATAGGCTGCATCATAGGATACTGAAGGAACTTGTGGCTCATCTAGTAGTATCTATCCATTATCTCTGAGAAATCCAGAAATATGAAATATCTCATGATTGGAGGTGGGCAAATATCCCCATTTTCAAAAAGGGAAAAATCCAGAACTATAAAACTATTAACTTAGATAACAGAGGATATTCCTCCACGTATAATGAACAGATAAATTTAAAAGCAAATTAAAAATAATATGATAATTAAAATTGTTTTTTTTAAATAGTCCTGTCAGACTCACTTTATTTCATGTTTTGATTGAATAATTAGTTTACAAGACTGTAGGAATCCTGTAGTCAGAACATGTCTTGATTTCAGAGAAGCATTTGAAAAGGTACCCATGATGTTCTGATTAACAAGTTCATTAAGTAGAGTTAGTGGTGATCTTGAAAAAGCTTAGCTGATCTTGAAAAAGCTATGCAGGGTTGGATCTGGGTAATACTTGAATGGGAGACCATGAGGAAATGTGAAGCATGTAAGGTAGATATATTACCCTGTCTCCAGCCCAGCAGAGTAGAGTCACATTTTTTTTTAACTCAAAAGCAATTATCCCACAGTATAATTGTTTAAGGCTTTTCCAAGGCAATATAAGAAAACAACATAACATGAGATATCAATAAAAGAATATTTAGGAATATTCTTTTGTATTCTCAGAAGAATACAATAAGATGAAAAAAAAAGAAAGGGTTTATTTCCTTCTTCCAATAAGAGAACTCAAGAGAGATGATGCGGTGGACTCTTTTATGGCCCACAAACATGCAGCACCCTTCTAGGTATATGAGATAGAACATCAAAGTTCTATCCCTTGGAACTTTCTGAACAGTTTATGTAGACGCTGCATGATAATTAAGCATGCTTGCTTTTCAATAGTCTCATCTCACTGGATTTTTGCTAAGGACAAATCTATCTTATCTTGGAACGTTTTGTCCTCCTGCCAAGAATAAGACCGTCAAGGTTTAATGTTGAGGATTTCTGTCATGAACAAGACCATTAAGGTTTCACAAAGTTAATTGGATTGAAGATGAGAAGGATCATTTCATTCTATGGGTAAAGGACAGGGCAAAACGACTCACTAAATTATCATATAAGTATGATAATTTAGTGAGTAAAATAAATGTTTGCTCACTTTTGCATTACAAGACTGAACCATTACAAACCATTATAAACTCATATGGAAAGAGGTATGCACCACTACATAATTCCTCCTTGCAATCTTCCAATAAAACAACCAGCACTGCAGTAGATTGAGAAGTTAAAAAAAAATCTCCTAGGAGGGGACAATGGAACATGACTTTTATATTGTTGCCATGGACATGTCCATGCAATCTCTAGAAATTAAGCTTGATTTAAAATGACTTTAAGTATAAGCTGAATGACATATCCATTCTTTGGAATACATAACTGGTGAGAAATATACCCAAAGAGTGCTCCTCAATATTTATTTATCCACTTGAAATATCAAGTTAGTGCCCGTTAAAAAAGTTTTCACCTTTACATTAATGACTTGGCTAAGGTGACGGAGGTTAATCAGTGGATAGAAACCGCAGTGTAGGATAGCTAATACTTAACTCCTACAATGCAGACTGTAGAATACTGAATCTGAGTCATATGAAAGAGATTCCAATTGAATGTTATAACATAATAGGAATTTGATAATGGAATCAATTAATCAAAGATGATGGGCTTCCCTTCATTAGCTATGTTCAAGCAAGAATAGATTATCTATCTGGATTTCTGCATGGAGCAGGCAGTTTGGCTTAAAATGGTCCTTATGATTTTTTAAAATTTTATAATTCAATGACTCTGTGATTAACTGAGTGACAAGTGGGATTAGTTTCATGTGAATAACTAAACCTACTCAGATATATGATTAGAGAGGGCTAATTTCAACCCTAGTTTTGTGGCTGTTTAGGTTAAACTAACGTCCTCCCAATCTACCACTGAATGTGAGGAAAGATTTACTTTTCCTTTTTCTCAGAGTGCCTAGGGGGAGTCCCACAAAAATGGAGTTTCTTAAGAAGCTATTTCTCTCTGAGACAATTTTCATTCTCCACTGCAGCAAATGGGAGAGAGCCAGAAGCAATGGACATTGGTAAGCACCCGTATTTCCCATAGTGGTGATTCTGATTGGCCATCACTTTTTAAAGAGTTTTTTTGTGGAATGTACACAAAAACTGAAAAAAATAAATGTAGAAAATGACAACCTCTCATCCACCTTTGCAATGGCTATATTTCCTATATATATGGTTACTCTCTGTTGATTGACTGATTACAGCATCTTGGTTGTCTAACATCAGTTTGCAGGGATGAATGTCTACTTTGGAGCAGGAGACTGATTTCTTCATGGTCTTGCCCATATTACAATGAGGATAGTATTGTATGAACTACAACAAAAAGTAACAGGGTGTTTGCAAATGAAGGACCAGTGAGGGCGGTTTGAAAATAACAACTCACTGTGCTGTTTCACCTTCTCCTTTACAATAGGATGAACTTTTGCAAGCTGACAGATATGAAATATGGGCATGGATGGCATCAGATTTAATTTCCTCCTAAAGATGACCAAGACCTTGTGTATTCCTGAGCTAATTGAACATTTTCCTAGTGCCATCATGTTTTGTTTTAAATTCTAATTCGGGATTTTTCTCCCTCTTGTTTGCAGTGAAAGGTAAAGTGACTAACCTATGTGCTACTATTCACTTTCCATATCTCATGTTGTGTTCAGTCTACAGCTATATGAGACACTTAATATATTTTTGCCAGGGTACACTACATTTTCAACTACATTTTCCCAGACCATTACATTCAGAGAATAGATCAACCATGTACATCCACCTTGTACCATCACAAGGAAAAAAAAAATACCATGAACCTGGCTCTTGGCTTCAAGTAGATGGACAGTTATTATGAAAGCAAGAAAATTTATTTTTCCCTGTGCAGATGTAACCAGGAAGGGAATTAAAAATTATGACCAGTTGCCATGGTAACTGAGCTCCAAGATTTTTGGCCTAGCAGAAGGATATGCTTGTCTAAGCTTTCTAGCTGGCCATTTCCATCCACTGAAACCAGAGAAACACTTGCTGTTCATAGTGGGGATAAAAATTTTATGAAGCTAAATCTAGGCTGTGTTTTAGTGTCAGTCAGCATTAACCCATGGCATGAAGACATAAATAATTGAGATTTCAAGCAACCCTGTGCTCCAGATTAGAGATATTGAGGCCTAGAGTTGTTTGCATCCAGAGCAGCTTGGATGAACTTTATAGAATGGCTTCTGAGCCCTACAGTATCCTCATCTGTGACACCAAGAGGGTGCCTGTCAGCCTCTCCCGTCATTTACAGCAACTTTCCTTGTGCCTTGAGTTGCATTAAAGGCAGTCAGAAAAGTAATCTTTGCATGGTAAGTGGAAGGTGACCCTCAGGGTAATTGGGGAAGAAGGATGCGGTCAGATGGTATGGATATGGTTAAACAAATATTTACACAAAGCTGACCTGCAAGGACACTTCAAAGAAGATATTTAGAAGAAGTATCAGTTGAATGCCAGTGTAAGAAGACTCTTGGAATAGCTTATGTTCATGACTCTCAAAATACCTCATATTCTTTAATAAAGCCCTCTGGAAGCAGAATTCTGCCTTCAATAAAAATGGGATTAATATGAAGGCTTAGTCCTCCATATTATGGAGGACTTAGTCCTCCAATGTTAGTTACTTTTCCATTTGCATTGTTATCTCTCCAGTAGCTGTTTTTACTCTTGTTTTGGACACAAGTTGGCTTCACCCAACTCATCCATTAGGTTGTTTGAACTGCTAACCAAGTCAGTAAGAGGAAAACAGAGGGAGAGTTTTAATTCCAAATTCTGACAAATGATGAATCTAACAACCCTCTTCAAGTCACCAATGTTATGAGTCTTAAAAAGTTAGTAAACTAATAATTAATGGTCAAGCCTGCCTTGTCAGTTCTCCAAGGAAATAGGACAGAGGTGTAGAGTTGCTGAAAATAAAAGGCACATCCACTACAAACCTCACCGCCAAAGCTTGGCAGTTGTAGAACAAGACTCCCAAAATTGATTCATTGCAGGAACAAAGCCAGGCCAACTGTTGACTGTCTAGCCAAAGGAGAAGAAGCCGTTAATGTAATGCCTATATTCTTTTAATGCAAGGACTTATGGGATACAAGGTAGGGCTAAAGGGAGTAGGTGGGGACTCATACAGACTGTGTGTTGCTCAATTCCATGGTAAGGACTTACAAAGTGTTAGTGGCTGATTTGGGTGAGGGTCCTTTATGGACCCAACCATAAAAGCTTTTAAAAAGCCATAAACTCTATCCCTTGAATGTTGGGTCTTCTGTGATATATAATTACCCTGTGATCAGTTAAGTGGCTCTTCCTGTTACCTGGCAGCCTGAGCCAAATCATTTCTGGAGCTGCAAATAAAATGTCATTGCCAATGCACACTTTTTATTCTTATTCATTAACCTACAACACTGTTCTCATAAATAAAGGAGATCAAACATGTTCTTTCAAATCTATTTCTTCCTCTGTGTTTCAAGGTGTCCAGTTATGGGTTTCCTCAACTGTGAGGGACAAATCAAAGATAGACTGTCCTTAAAACCTTCACTGAAACACCTCCCCCCCGCCATTTTAATCAGTTACATCCATTTACCGGACATTTGCAGTACAGTATTCAAGGGTTTCTCACTATTGAAATGGTTAAGCTTTGAGTTCATTCCCTGCTCGGGTGTCACAGTTGAATTTTTATAATGGCTTGTTGGCTGAATTACCCAAGATTTCATTCCACCCTTTAATTTATGTGTAGAATGATACTATTTTTTTTTTTACTATTGCAGAATAGTAAAAATAGTATCATTCTTTATTTTGCACCATATCTTTTTATTGCCAGGCATTACCATGTTTGGGTATTTGAGAACGATATCAGTATAGATAGTATTGACACATTACAATCAATTATTTGAAAGGCCTGATGATAGTACACATCTTTGTGTTTTTGGTCAGTTTATGTGGACAACGTCATTGGGTTCTGCCATATACTAGAAGAATAGTCATGTCCTACTTTTTGTTTGTTTGTTTGTTTATTTATTGCATCTGGCTCCAGTTTTGTGGAATAGATTCCCACCAGGCTTAGATGTGGAATGAAATCTCTTGAAATTTTAAACGTTTCATGACCTCCCCCAGGAGTGATTTAAAATTTAAAAAGTCTTACCTGCCATTTTAAATATATAGAGGTTATTATTTATCTGTTATGGATTTTTTAGTTTATAGGCTCCTAATTTTGTACTATGTCATGATGATTTATTACAATGTATTGTTTCAATTGTTATCTTATTCTATTCACTGTGTTTAGTTATACACACCTAATAAATAAAACTACTGTTACTACTACTGCAAATGCAATAGATTTAGATGAGTCTGTACTGCTGTCATCTCAATTATTGTATTTATTATAATGTATGTAGTTTTCTATTGCAATCAGGAACCCAAATACACGTGGTGAAAATCCTGTGCATGTTTATTCAGAAACCAAACTGAATTCACCAGGAATTGCTAAAAGATAAATGCCTAGAGGATTGTAGTTTATATTTTCTATGTTTATCATGTTTTTAAATTCACAATTCAAGTGAATATATTGCCAAAGTTCTTTTGGTCAACTGCCTGAATAAATTCAAAGAGGCAAAGCCTCTTAGACAGACTGATTCAACCGGTTTGGAATTGGCTTTAGACCTATCCAGTCTCATGGCTTCAGCTAAGTTCAGGCGCCTAAAATGATTTATTGATGGTTCAGTTTATGTAGTAAAAGAAACACAGCAAAGCTGGTCCTTTTACTCAAGCATGGCCATTATTCTTCACCCTGTTTCTTTTTTCTCCTCAAACAAGTTCAGCCATGATAGCATTGTAGTCAACAATTGGAGGTTGGCATCTGAAAGCAATTTAACGGAAATAATACAAGACTTGAGTAGGAGTGCCTTAATATTAGCATCTGCCATGATGTTACCAAAGTAACTAAATATCACCATGATATAATGACCCAGGCCCTGCCCTTTGACACAAAGTCACATACAATATAGGTATGAAAAGATGCAACTCTTCATCCTTCTTCGACCTCCAGTTATGTCGAGTCCCGTGTCCCAATCAGAATGGTGCCAAGCCCAGGAATTATCCTCAGTGGACATGGGGTATAATGAGAGACGCTTTGATGAACTATACTGATGAATGCAACATTGAAAAGCTGCTCCCTTTAACTATCAAGCTAAATGAAGTATGCTACTCGTGTATGGCAGCCCACCAGGGATTTGATAAACTTCCTGCTTTAACGGCTTGCCTGAGACTGCAAAAACAGGAGTGTTGTCAAGCACTTGGCAGAGCACAATATGTAGCTGATGAAGTGTTTGCTTGGAAAGCATAAGAAGACCCATTCAGGTTATGAAAAGCTCTCTGTGGAATGTCCTTTTATTTTTTGGAATAAAGTTAAAATACAGGAAATAGAAAAGGCAAGCAAACATAATAAACTCTCACTGGCTTTACCTATGACAAGATGGCAGAACATTGGCAGACCTCACATCCCCCTGATTGCCAGACTGTTCTTCACCCAGGTGTTCCCTAGATGTGTTAGAAGACCAATCCTGTCATTCACAGATAGCAAGCTATTGACAATACGGACTGGGAGCTCTGGGAGTTATAATCCAAGAATATGGATGGCTCAAGATTAGAAAAATTGGCTCAGTGAAATTCTTCCTTCTCAGGTAAAAGAAAGTCAATCAGAAGTCCATGCCCTCCTTTTATGTTTTCTTGTATTTTCTGGAATGAATTTGACTGGGATGTCATGGGCCAAGTTTCTCTTCGCTTCCTAATTGCCAATGCATTTCCCAGTTATTCTGCTTTGAGTTATAGTAGCTGTGGCATTTTGCAGTTTAACCACTTTTTTTTCACTTGCATTTATCAATCCAAGTTCAAAAACAATGGTTGCAGTAGTTGGGATTTTATACAACCTTTTTTTTTTTTTTTAATTTGATTTATATGCCGCCCTTCTCCGAAGACTCAGGGCGGCTTACAATGTGCTCAGCAATAGCCTTCATCCTTTTGTATATTTATACAAAGTCAGCTTATTGCCCCCACAACTGGGTCCTCATTTCACCTACCTTAGAAAGGATGGAAGGCTGAGTTAACCTTGAGCCTTGGTGAGATTCAAACCCTGCAGTAATTGCAGGCAGCTGGTCTTAATAACCAGCTTAATAACAGGGTGCCTTAAACCCCTGTACTACCAAGGCTCTTGCTCCCATATTAAGGTGGATTATTATTTTTGGAAAATGTAGTCATTTTATCACTTTGAAATATTTTATTTCTGCCTTTTTTGATGCTTTATAGCAGTTTTTAATTTTTATTGATTTTAAAATGGTTTTACAATAAAGGGATGTGGTGGCTAAGATGCTGAGCTTGTTGAGTGAAAGGTCAGCAGTTCAGTGGTTTGAATCCCTAGTGCCGCGTAACAGGGTGAGCTCCCATTACTTGTCCCAGCGTCTGCCAACCTAGCAGTTTGAAGGCACGTAAAAAATGCAAATAGAAAAATAGGGACCACCTTTGGTGGGAAGGTAACAGTGTTCTGTGAGCCTTTGGCATTTAGTCATGCTGGCCACATGACCATGGAGACGTCTTCAGACAGTGAGATGAGTCGGGAACAACTAGCACATATGTGCTAGGGGAACCTTTACCTTTACCTTTACAATAAAGCAGGAGTTCCCAATCCCCGGTCCATGGACTAGCACTAGTCCATGGCATGCTAGCAACTGGGCTGGGCAAACAAGTGAATATCCACCCCTGGGATGCAGGCCCAAAAAGTTGGGAGCCACTGCAATAAACCATTCTAAGGTAAATAATTCCCAGTTGCTCTAGCCTACACACTAAATTGTGCATCTTCCTTATCCCACTATAGCCTGAGTTTCCAACTACAAATAGAAATTATAATTACGTTTAGAGGAGAATACTGTAAATGGGAGTGAAGCAGCATAGTGATGTCACACTTATGTAGATTGCCTATGCTGGTATATTTTGGGCACAGAACTTTGCCAAGTGGACTCAGAACTTGGGGAATGCTCAGAGAAAGAGTAAAAAGGAGGGTGCAGTGAAGAAACATAAGAAAGTATTATAACTTAACAAATTCCAGATAAATGTTGGTGTTTGCATGATAGAGAACCAATCCCTACCAGATTCCATAACAGATATTTATGAAAATTTTAGGCTGGGTTCATACACTGTATTGAATCATAACATTTTGGGTGTACTGTCTGATGTTTGACAGGTTGCATTCAGCTTCCATGTGTGGTTTTGTTATTCTGGGGATCCCTCCAGCTAACTACAATTTAAAACACAAAAATTGGCAGGCATGCTTTATCTCTTCCTTTAAAAACGTTGCATGAAAATAATTGTATTAGACTTTGGCTTGAATGAAGTCCCAACTATTTGAAAGCATGCAAATGCAAGTAGATTGATAGATACCACTTTGGTGGCAAGATAATGGACCTGTGGTATATATTCATGCCAGCTACCTGACCACGGAAATTGTCTTAGGACAACGCTGGCTCACTCAGCCAAGAAATGGAGATGAGAACTGTTCCCTACAGTTGGACACGATTGCCAGGGAAACCTTTACCTTTACATTGAAGGCTCCTAGCTTCCTTCATTTACCAATCTCCTGCACAATAGCAAAAAAATTGCATCAATTTAGGCTGTAAATTTTGACCTTGCCTTTTCTGGAGGCATTAGTACATCACTACTATTATGACCCAATAGTGTAGTTAAAAACACTAGTCATTTTTTAAAAAAATGTGGTCCCCAGTTGTAACAGAATTGTATACCTGTATTGTAAATCATGGTTTACAAACTATTATGGCTAGATTCACACAGTATGGTAAGGAAGAACCAAACTAATCTGATCATATATTACAGTGATATAAGAACCCAGTGTGGATTTTGAGTTGCTGAGCTAAAATATGATAATGAACAGAAGTTTTAGGATGATTTTAAGCAAAAAGGGTCAAGATTGGAGGATAATAAAAGGAAAATCTTTTGAATTCATGGCTGTTTGACTGTAACTTAGCAATACAATAGCCAGGTTTTGAGAGAGAATCTCAAAATCAAAAAAGCCATGGTGAGATTACCCAGTTTATAAATTAGCCTGTTAATCTTTGGTAGTACAAGGGTTTAAGGCACCCTGTTATTAAGCTGGTTATTAAGACCAGCTGCCTGCAATTACTGCAGGGTTCGAATCTCACCAAGGCTCAAGGTTGACTCAGCCTTCCATCCTTTCTAAGGTAGGTGAAATGAGGACCCAGTTTGTGGGGGCAATAAGCTGACTTTGTATAAATATACAAAAAGGATGAAGGCTATTGCTGAGCACATTGTAAGCCGCCCTGAGTCTTCGGAGAAGGGCGGCATATAAATCAAATTTAAAATAAAATAAAAAAAATAAAATCTATTTTGAGGCAAGGATGATTCAAGATTGGATCATATTTCTCACCAAGGCTACAGACTAGCCCATTTTAAGGTTCCCTCATGGGTTGCATAATTAAAGTGGTGACCTGAAAATAGGATGGGATTTGCATTTATGTGGCATTCTCATGATTTACACACTGCAAAGGCCATCTCCTTTCAGCCCAAGGTAGAGAACAAACAAGCCATGAATTCCAATTACAGAAGAAAAGGTAGCTGGGCAAGCTACCTTGAGGTTTTTATTCTTGTCCTCTGCAAGTCCCTCGCCTATGCAGATTTTCCCAGAACAAAGACGTAACAAAGACCTGTGATGCCAGTAAAAATAGAAAACACAAGTTACACCTGTCATTGTAGCTATTCCTCCCAATAATAAATCTAAAAGTCTGGAAAGCTGACAAAAACTCATACCCACTACCGCTGTTTTTGCTGGTATATCATGTTCAAAAGTGGTTTTAATTAACAGTTCCTAGAACCCTAGAAGAACAAAAAGAAGATCTTGAATTCAACTGGTCCAATTCTCTTCCTATGTTTTTACTATGACGCTTTCCCACTTTTTAATTTTGATAGATTACTCTCCTTCTGCACATGCATTTCTTCTTAATTGTTAATGCAGACTTTATAGTTGATGTTTATACGACATTGAAACACAATCTTTGCATTTGTTTTGAGTATTCATTTTGTTATTACTGGAAGGGAAGTTATTCATAAAGCAAAAACAAATAAACTGACAGGTCAATTGGTCAATAAATGAATAAAAGTACAGTACAATTCTCCAACTTTGAAGAGAGGCTTTGATATTCTTTTAAATTGTAAATGTCTTTGATTCTCTTGAGAAACATGGATAAATCATGAAATCTTGGCACATTATAATACATTTTATAATATAGATAATAACTCTTTTTTTACTTAAAACTAATATCATGAACATAATTGCTCTGGGAAATTAAAATAATAAGTAAGAGATACAAATGTAAAATGAAGTAACACCACAATTTATCCAGGATACCTTGGTAAAGTGTTCAGACATCTCCAATGCTGTTTTAGGCTTCATCAGCACCTAAGCAGGAATGACAAAGCCAGGAATGACTCAAGGTTAATGAACTAAATCATTAGCAAATTACGAATTTCTGTTAGTAAATTAGGAAAATACTTCCTAACTGAGGATTTATTACAGTTCATTTTCAGATCTTTGTTTCAACTGCTATAGGGATGATTAACTCTTGGTAAGGTCCTTCCCACCCTCATTCATGAACTTGCATAGAATTAATCATTAATGGGAATTGTATTTATTGTGAGGTTGAAGGAACATTTAGTCATGCAAAAATACCAACAGAGCCAGCATGAAGGAAGAATACGGCATAGTTTTGAATTTTAAAGCAGGACTTTGGAAGCGATTCTATACTTGGCATGATGAAATGCCTGTTGACTTGCTTTTGTGGGATGATGTAGTATTGCCACTTCTGATAATTGGGCTTTGTGAGATGCCCAGAGATTTGGCATAGAAGCTGAATTCTTCCTAGGCAAAACTCCCTCATCGCTGACTTTGGTGGGGAGCCAAGCTAAACTGTACATTGGCAAAACATGGTTTCTTTAGGGTAAAACCCAGTTCTAATAGTGTTGGACTGATATGATATGATAAAATACAATGGCACAGTGATAAGCAAGCTACAGACAAATACACTGGTCCAAAACAGCCATGCATTTATTCTTAATAGCAATAAACAGTACCCATGGTACTGTTAAAAAAAAATAGCACTTTGGCAATGCTACAAAAAAGCTTGTGATTGGCCACAATCAAGTTACAAGCTGAGAAAGTCAATAAAGACTAAGTTAGTCTTTTTAAGGTTATTATAATGCACTAGATTAGATGTTTAGAGGTGCAGGGAGGTGTAAAGAAGGAAATGGAGTGCCCAATGTGTGAACATTCACGAAAGAGTCTGGACATCCATATGTATGCTGTGCAATGTCAGGTTACCAATCATACACCACTTTGTCTGAAGTGGTGTAGGGTTTCCTGCCTTGGAAGGGGGTTGGACTAGAAGACCTCCAAAGTCCCTTCCAACTCTGTTATTCTATTCTATTCTATTCTATTCTATTCTATTCTATTCTATTCTATTCTATTCTATTCTATTCTATTCTATTCTATTCTATTCTATTCCATATGATCATTATGAAATATGTTCAAAATATTGCTAATCTTAAACCCAGTGAGCCAATTAGGGAAGTTTGAAATTCAAAGGTTATCAGATGATACACCAAAGACAACTTCCTTGTGTGTCCAATCACACTTGGCCAATAAAGAATTCTGTCCTATTCTATTCTATTCTATTCTATTCTATTCTATTCTATTCAAGACAAATACTCTACATGTGTGGTATCAAATTTGTTTTCACATTCCAAACAAACCGGTGAGTTTTTTTTTGTTTTTTTAAAATATCTGTTTGAATACTTGCCTCACATCTCTGGAAGGCACATTAATGTCAGCATTGAGAATATCCAGCCTCTGATGTGTTTAGAAGTGGGACTGTGGCTTCTAACTCGTGCTAGCTTTCTGCCTTTCCTCTGCCTCTCTCCCTTTGTTTTGTTACCACCCCTCAATCTGTCCTCATTGTAAAAGGAGAAGGCAAGCTGACCCTGAACATTATAGCAAGAACTTCCTGTTGCTCTGGACTCGAGCATATGTTTGATTTGGCAGATCTTTCTGCGGTGCAGATCTTTGAGGACTTACTCGGTTTGTTTTTCTCTGAAGATAAAAATGCCCAAACAAACCTTGGGATCTGGTCTCTAGTCAGAGGAATCCAACTGTGAAAAAGGACAGGTGTGGGTTATATGAGAGGAGGATGCTGATCAGTCAGCTTGCCTGGAGGGTGACTGCCTGGAGGGTGTTATTTGAAGAAGTCTCCCCATGACATTCCAATCAAGGGGATTTTTTATTACTAGCTGTGGTTGGCAGGACAGAAATACAGCAAAGACTATGTGACAGAGAAAAGCTTCAGCCTCAGCTATGCACAAGGAAGACCTTCCTCCTGCCCTTCTGAAAAGAAACAAAGACGAGATGATGCAAAGGTCTTTTCCTTGACATATGCATAAAAAAACATAACCAGCATGAAGGTAACAAGCGGAAAGGAGAATTCCACTTCCTGCTGGAGAAACTTAAGCAAGGAATAGACATACATGATTTGATTGACCAATCTGTCATATAAATTAATGAAACTTTTAATTTACTAAAACGATGTTTGAAAATAGAAAGAAAGGTCTTCAAACCAATGTTGGCTCCAGTGACTACATCAACATAACCGTGCAGGATTTTTGGCAACGGGATAGGAGTGGTTTGCCATTATCTTTTCCTGGAATGCTTTTGGACTTCCATTCAAGAACTAATAGGTCGGAGCCAGAGGTAGTATTCAGCAGGTTCTGACCACTTCTAGAGAACTGGTAGCAGAAATTTTGAGTAGTTTGGAGAACTGGTAAATACCACCTCTGACTGGCCCCGCCCCCATCTACTCTCTGCCTCCTGAGTCCCAGTTGATTGGGAGGAAATGGAGATTTTACAGTATCCTTCCCCTGGAGTGGGATGAGAATGGAGATTTTACTGTATTCTTCCCCTGCCACGCCCACCAAGTCATGCCATGCCATGCCCACCAAGCCACGTCCACGGAACTGGTAGTAAAGTTTTTTGAATCCCACCACTGGTGACTCAGAGCTTTCTAAGATCAGCCCAGGTCAGATGGGTATTGCTTACCTTATGTGGCCTATTAACTCTGGTTGCTAAATTTAACAGGGTGGGAGACATGGATCTTTGTTTCTGTGCTATGCATGCCTCATTATGTGGCTGGCTAAAAGTAAATCACCACTTACTTAGACTATACTCCCATAACCATCAATGTTCAATGCTAAACATTCAGTACATAGAGAAGAAGTGAGAAATGATACCTGCCCCATTTTTATGCCATGGCTCAAAGTATTGCTTAGAGCATATTTTGGATAAGACTGGGAAGAATCAAGGTTAGAATCTGTAGATTTCAATAAAGACATCCTAATTTATCCGTATAATTCAAGCACTGTGAATTATAAAGGCTTGATCAATCAAACAGTCTTCATAATACTGTCTTTAAACAAAAAACAAAAAACTTGACACTTACAAAACCTAGAGATGAGGCATTCTTCTTTGAAAACATAAAGAAGATGTACACTGATGCTCTCTATGACAAAATATGAATCAACTAAAAAAAACAAAGACTATTTTGGATATATAAAGTTAATGAAAATTAATCCACTTATATAATTAATCAGATGAGATTAATTAATTGTGAATTAACAATATCATTTAGACTTATATATCGGTTCACAGTGCTTTACAGCCCTCTCTAAGCTGTTTACATAGTCAGTATATTGCCCCCAACAATCTGGGTCCTCATTTTACCCACCTTGGAAGGATGGAAGGCTGAGTCAACCTTGAGCCTGGTGAGATTTGATCTGCCAAATTACAGTCAGCCAGCAGCCAGTAGAAGTAGCCTGCAGTATTGCATTCTAACCACTGTACCACCATTTGAATGTTTCTGATCTGTCTGCTTGTTACTAGAATCAAAGAATATATGAGTTTAAAGATGTTTTGCTTCTCATCCAAGAAGCTTCTTCAGTTCGGATTGAAGAAACTTCTTGGATGAGAAGCAAAATATCTTCAAGGGAAAAATAAAGCAAAGTCCAGTTGCGTTTTGAAAAAGCACCTTTGCGACAACCAGGACCTGGATGACTGAGAATCTCCATAGAGTTTAAAGGCATTTTATTTACTCCAACTTCATGGTCATTACACTACACTATCCTCACTACACCATCCTCATAAGACCAGCTAACCAATGAATAATAATGGTTGTGATGTGCAACAAATCTAATAACTAAATAACTAACTGTAGATTCTTCCGCTATTTATTGCTGATAAAGGATTGGCAATAATTCAAGATGCCATTCTCTGCATGCTTTTCTTATATTGTAATTATACAAAAATGATACCCTGTGAATTTAACATATGCATATGTATGCACACACACATTAATCTAGTTTTGCCTTATTAAGTTCAAATTCTTATCCCTCCCTGAAGATACTTCCTTCTGATTTTTGACAGTGTTGGGGGCAGCTCTGCCTGAAGTTTATGTTAAAAAATTATCCTGTATATCAAATTGTTATAATTGAGCATGAACCCGGGTATGTTGCTTGCTAAAAATATTAACATGTACATCTCAAAGACCGGGTGTTACATCTTGTCAGTGTAAACAATCCATTACTGAGAGTTCACAATCGGGGGAAGTCAACTAAATCTCTTGGCTTGGGTTAAATATCTTCATTTTAAATGAGTTTCATTAGGATAAATCTTTCAAAATAGTAAACTGACAGTAGGCATGCCAACATACATGCAGGATTATTCTCCCACTGCCGATCAGGTCATTACCAGCTGGTTGACAAAAAGGCTCATTTTTTATCCACTTTCAGTTGTGATACATACATGAATCATCACTTTAATCCAGGTAAACAGAAGCTCTCAGAATGATAGCCCTCATAAACACAACCATCAGATACATTATCAAGAAAAAACATATGGCCCAATAAAACAATGACAAAAACGAAGATGATTGCTTGTTGAAGTTCTAGGTTTTCCCTTTGTTCTTTCCTTTTGCCTCTCAATTCCCTCTTTTTGGTCTTTCTTCTGCTTTAAAAACTGAATGAGTTAAGAATTGCTCAGGATAATAATAGGGCTGTTAAGTTTCTTTTAATGATTGCCTTCGCTCTAAAAGAGCTAGGAACAAAACTCAATCAGCCTCTTTTGGAAAGAGGATGTAGCCAAGCACAAAGCCCTGGAAAAGAGAGGCTTGGAAAAAAGGAAAGAAGCTCTTGCTTTCACACTGTTAGGTGTTTAAAGGAAGATGAGCCCAGGATACAGATGACTAATTCTAGCTAATTGCAACCTGCATGGGTCAAGGCCTGGAGGCCTCACTGTTGTTAGGTCAGGGCAACATCCATCACCAGCTTCACCACTCAAAGGTGGATCATCAGCAATTTAGGACAATAGAAAATACAATGGTAGCTTGAGAGTTCTTAACAACAGCCACAAAATCCGACCATCAAAGAAGCTGACTTCTTTCAGTCCAATTCACATCCTGATTAGCAGATTACTGTGGTGCTGGGATTCTCAAACTTGTTTACATCATGCCGTCATTTTGATGGCTTAGAAACCTTCGTATGCCTGCCCATTTGACCACCTGTTAAATTAATTCAGTATTTTTGTAATATTGAATTATAGCTGAATAATTGGCTCTCCATCCTCCTAACAATCTGCCACAAAACTTCCAATTAATTAGCTCTTCTCCAATCTTCCAGCTGCCAACCTGTTGATCTTCCATCCTATCTTCACAGCACTTTCTCCTACCTTTCTAAAAGTCCACCCAGCCCTTACAGCCCTGCTGCACCCCAATCTTCTCACACATTATCTCCCTCCTGCTCATCAGTCAACCCAGTCAATCCTGATCTCATTCTGCACATAGCAATTTTTCAAGGGATTCCTATCCATCAGCTACCACCACATCAATTTTCTCAGTCAAATCCTCATTTGAAAGGCAGTAGCCTTCCATTCTTTTAAAAGCATCCACATGTTTCTCATGTTTTGTTTGAAATTCTTCCACCTTTCCCAAAGGACTGTCTGTCCCCAATTTGGAAAATTTAATATAAGGGAAGATGCTCCAAAGAAAGAAACATCCAACAAGGTTCCATCTCTTCCTGCTCCTCACCCTTGTCCAAGGGCACTTGTTTGCATCTCATCCTAGAATTAATTCTTTTCTTATCTGCAGTTCCAACAGGAAGGATGCTTTCCCACATCTGTCAAAATATATTATTCCAGGGCAGCCAAAATAGGAAACTTTTATTCATGCACAAAATGCTGAATTAATTTGCTCTTAAAGTACCTTCAAAATGCATGTATTGGCATGGAAAGGCTTGCCTCACATATATCAAGGACAGCTGTGTAAATCAACTAGGATGGGGTGAAAAAGAGGGAGAATTATAAGTATGGAGGAAACATTTGTGTGAGAAATCATAATCTTATTTGGAAACCACCTTCATGACACATCTTTGAAAAAGCAGAGAGAAGATGAAAGTATTGAAAAACAGCTGATGAAAATGTAATTGCTTTGTGTACTTATTTCTTCGGGATATATTTTATTTATTTTTATTGCTTTTAAAATAACAACAAAAAATAAAAGCAATAAAACACATAGTTCTAATGCAGATACATAAATGTTCAAATAAAACTCCCCAAACATTAAAAATGGCTTAAAAAGTGGAAAAAATACAACAGGAAATAGTATATTATACAACAGTTATATATTTATTTAATAAATCAATCAATAATTATTATTTGGCCAATAAGCAGCAAAAATTAAAAGAATAAAAATGAAGTGAAATAAATAGATACAATAATATACTAACAACTAACAAAACAAATCACATTGTATAACATTCATTCTAATATAAATAATATTCAAGAACGTATATATTAATTTCTAATACATTTCTATAACCCTAACTATCATTTTTAACCTATTGTATTTTATATAAATAAGATTCAGATTTAATTATACTTGTCCATACAAAGTCTACTCATACATAAATTTCATTACGAATGAAGATTATGGAGGTTTAGAATTGGGGACATTTTGGAGCAAGTGAGATGACACTGTTTTACTTCAAAACCACTCCAGGTTGCCCCATTCCATTCCAAGATGGTCCACAAGAATATTCCTTTAAAAATACATCCTCCTCCTGCTGAAATTTTGAATACCTTTTTGAAAGAGTTTAGAAGCTTTGGAGAAAGACTACCTAAGGGACATAATGAAATTTTTAGAGCATACAATGGCATTTGATTTTTATGAAATATAAATGGAATTGTTAGGAAATGGTGCAAATCAGGAAAGCAGAAGCCTCTGAGGAAATAAGCATATTTTTCGTTAAGAGGCTAAAAACATGCAAACTGACCTGGATCTGCTTGAATTGAATAATGGCCATATACTCTATGCAAAATAGATTTCTTCATTGTTAAATAAATATTGCACCATTATTTCTTATTAAGGTTCAGGTTTCACTGTTGTGCATTTTGAGATTGGCTGGCAACATGTACTCTCCATAATGACAATATGCATGCCTTTCTTTGGAGTTTAATAAAAATAAACCCTCCAGAGTAAAGATTTGTATCCTAGAAAAATGTATGTATGTACACACACACACACACACACACATTACGCATACACATTATTACTAGCAACAAATGGATTTAATGCAGGAATGGAAACCTTTTCTTTGGAACTTTTTGGGTTATAATTCAATGAGGGTTGGTAGACAGATGTCTTTTGACTTTTCAATCTAGAGTTGAAAGAAAAGGCTTAATCCAAACTCCCATCTAAGGGAAACTTAGAAGCCTGTCCTCCATGCTTCAAAAACAGTACCATAGTCACTTAACCACATTGGCTGTCCTGCCTTAGGAACGAAGCCAGCTGGATGACTGGGCCAATTACTTTTTCTCCACCCTAGGAAGAAGGCAAGGGAAAAAACCACTTCCAAAAATGTTGCTGAGAAAACTTGCCTTTTAATCCAAAATAGGGAATAATTTTTTTCTGAAGTTTATTTTAAACACCTAAGCCACACCACTAACTTCTCAGCATGAAAAAAATAGACTATTACTTAAAAAAAAAAAGATCTGAACACACATACACACACACACACACACACACTTCTATTTTTTGGAGAAGCATGAATTTTAGGAATTGGGTAACTGCAAAATTATTTTCCTTACAGAAACATTGAACTATTCTTTCAGGATTTGTCAGACTATGCATCCTCCCACCCTTCTGGAAAATGAGCTGAACTCACACTGCTGTATGTATCTCAGTGCAAAACAGCTGGATTTGGGTGAGATGATTTTCAGGTTATAAAGGCTACAATTAAAGCTCAAAGATTTTAAAAGAGTTTCCAGATCACTGGAAGTGTCATGCCTGGAAGCCATCTTTTGTATTAGGTCTTCAGGCCTGCCATGTTTACTACTGTGGGAAATTGGGAGAGCGCATTATATGGAATATGGGCAGTGGTGGGTTTCAAAATTTTTTACTATTGGTTCTGTGGGCGTGGCTTGCTGGGCGTGGCATGTCTTGATGGGTGTGGCTTGGTGGGCATGGCAGGGGAAGGATACTGTAAAATCTCCATTCCCACCCCACTCCAGGGGAAGGGTACTGCAAAATCTCCATTCCCTCCCCATTCCAGAGGAATGGATAAGCTGGGACTTGGGAGGCAGAGAATAGATGGGGGCAGGGCTAGTCATAATTTTTACTACTGGTTCTCCGAACTACTCAAAATTTCCACTACTGGTTCTCCAGAACTGGTCAGAACCTGCTGAAACCCACCTCTGAATATGGGTGAGATATAGTCATAATAACATTCCTTTCTTAAGAAGTCAAGGACAACTTGCCCGGCACCTGGAAGGCTGGAACTGGGAAGCATCTCAGTTGGAATGATGTTATTTTTGGACCATGTGATGGACATATGGGTGCTGGGCAGGGACTTTTCTTTGGATGAGGAAAATCTGGAAACTTTCATATTCGGGTTTTCCCAGATATGCCAATATGACATCTCTAATAAATGTAGCTTTGAGAAAACTCAAGCCTCGGAGTTTTCTTTCATTGGGGGTGTTACTTGGAACCCTGACAGGAAGTTCTTCTGCAGTCCATCTATTGATCAGGAGACAATTTTTGCCCTTTTCTCCAAAAGCGTTGCTTTAAATAGTTCTCTTCCTAGTGTAAGGATCAGGCATTTCCAATATAACAGGGGTTCCCAATCCCTGGGCCATGGACCAGTACAGATCTGTGGCCTGTTAGGAACCGGGCCACAGAGCTGGAGGGGAGTGGTTGGTGAGTGACCATAGGTATTTACAGGTGCTCCCCAACACTAGCATCACTGCTGTAGCCCATCTCAAATTCATCCTATTCTCATAGGAGCGTAAACCCTACTGTAAACTGTGCATGTGAGGGATCTAGGTTGTGTGCTCATCGTGTGTGTCCTGCCCCCCCCCCCCCCGCCCAGTCTGTGGAAAAATTGTCTTCCATGAAATGTGTCCCTGGTTGCCAAAAAGGTTGGAGACTGGTGAAATATAATGTTTTCAGTTTAGAATTGCTGACCAAGATTTGTGCCATACAAAGGGAACCCAGTTAGAAGTAACTTCATCTTTAGTAGCCTCTCTGTTAAATTGAGCAGCCTGCTGTTTAAAATCAGAGAACCTGAAAATGCTCTTTGAGCATAGCAGAGGCTTGCCAACAAAGAGTACTATGTTCCTTTTTCTGTTTTACCTCACACTCTATATTGTATGGTTTCTGCCAGTTTGTCTTTAGACCATAGTCCCAATAATGACATTATCTTTCAAAGTAGAACCCGGAGAGGAACTGGCCTGTTTCCATGGGAACAGTAAGTCTTGCCTAGCTGTGTACAGGGACTCCAGACAGCATGCATTAGCACAATGTTAGCAGACAGAGCTGATCTATAGTCAATCCACACTGAATCCTAAGTGATCATTTTTGCCATCAAGGCAGCAGTTCTGAAATATCTACTTTGATACAGCAGATGAAGGTCACAGCTTAGAGAGTTGTTTTAAAAAATGTTCAGCAGAACACTTGGGCCATTTCATGTTATAAAGCCTTATACTTTTCAATCCCCCTATTGTTTTTTTTTTTTCCAGAATGACCTATAGATCTGTACTGCTTTTCCCAACAGTGGATGGACCGAATAGAAGGTATATATATACTTTGGCCCTAATCCTTCCCAATCTCCCCAAAGTCAAGGTCCAGCTATAAGTTTGACTGCCTCAACTTCCTTTCTTTTTTCTCTCTCAGCAGTCTTCTTAACATCAGGAGGAGGATAATATATTGCCCAGCTGCTGGTATCATTTCCTCTAAAAGCCAAATCTTATCTTTAAGGATGATTGAGATGTTTTCCAGTGAACATTCTTGGTGTGAAATATAGGCTCCCAGGGAGGTTAAACAATTTGTGAAAGAGCAATGCCCTCGAAGTTTTATTCTCATGCCCTGTTTTGTTGGAGTTTCTGCTTCATTCCAAGTCTTCTTATCTCATTACCAGGAACCAAAGCAAGCGTTTCCTTTTTGCAAACATTGTGTGCTATCTTTATATTCACCTCTGTAGATTTATTTCTTTGCACTACTGGCGTTGCAACTGATTAGCAATTTTCTGCTCTATCCTCTTCCTGGTCCATAAAGTAGTATTTCTGCTTAAACTACAACCCATCTGCCTACCAGCAGCAACTATTTCTCAGGGGCGGCTATTTTTTTTCAGAGCATCTTTTCCCTCAATGATAAGGAAGGGAACCTCCATATCTGCTACTTATGCTTTCTCCCACATTCAGATTTAGGCCAAAGAAATTTGTGATTGGATTTATAAACATATACAGGTACACAACTGTTCACAACACAAGTAATGTTCTCATTCATCTGAACCAGAAAGAATAGCTATTCCCAGGATGAAAGGAGCATAATTTACTTTTACAGGTCATGAGAATTGTCAGGGGAAAAAAATAAGGAAATCATCCCTTATTCAAAACAACAAACTTGGTTGAATGTTAGGCATTTAAGTGATAAGAACTCTGAAAGCTCCCTGGTGAAAGTGATGAATCTGCCAACTTTACTTTCTCCTACATATCAGACCTTTTAAAACATCAGATTTTCCTGTCCAATTTATAAGGAACTTTCTGAATATCGATAAGCTTTTACCTTAAAACACACCAAATGAAACTTTTACTTGTGTCTATTCAATATACCCCAATGTCAGACTGACAGTAGCTCAGCAGTAGCAGCAGCAGCAATAAAAATCAAGATTCAAAACAACGACAAACTAATAAAAGAACATTTGAACCTCCCAAGACTCTCCATTACAGATCTCAAAGTAGCCATTTTGGAAAGCCCAATCCAGCGAGTGCGTGCAGAACAAAATACATCAAAAGTTTTTTTTAAAATATTTTTTTTATTTATATCAAACATAGAAAAAACAAAAATAAAATCTCCATCATTCAAATACAATCACAAACAGTATGTTGATTGGTTAAAATTCTTTTGTGCTCAGTCTCTCATCCCAATTTTCAAATTAATTAGTTTCTCTCGTTTAACAGTTTTGTATTTATGTTCACTTAACCACTATTGAACAGAAAGAAAGGTAAATAAAAACAAAAGGAAAATCACTTCATATATTGTTATCTTTACATATACCTGTTTCATTTTTTATCTCCATGTTTTGTTATCTAATCATTGATAAAACAAATCCCAAATTAAATAACATTGTTTATCTTCCTGTTCTCTAATTTCAAATGTCAATTTACTCATTTCAGCACAGTCCATAATTTTCTTAATAATTTCATCTTCAGTAGGTATTTTCTCACCTTTCCAATTTTTAGCAAAGACAATTCTAGCTGCTGTTAAGATGTTCACAATTAAATATCTTATCTCTTTATTGTATATTTCTGGTAAAATCCCTAATAAAAATATCTCTGGTTTAAAGTCAATGTGTTTCTTTGTCATTTTTTCCAACCGTGTGTGGATTTTAGTCCAATATCTTTTAGCCTCTACACATGTCCACCACATATGGTAGTATGATCCTGGGGTCTGATGACATTTCCAACATTTCTCCAATTAGTTCTTGAACATTCTGGCTATTCTCTTCGGGGGTAAATGCCACTGTAAAACATCTTATACAAATTTTCCTTATATGCTGTAGACATTGTCATTTTATAGTTTTGTAACCATAATTTTTGCCATTTTTCTAAATCAATCCCATGTCCAAAATTTTTCCCCCACGCTAACATTGTCTCTTTAACTTGTTCTTCTTCCAATTTTACTGCTAGCAAATATCCATATAATTTTTTAATCACATACTACATCAAAAGTTTTTAGGCAATCTCAAAAGGTCTCAGCAAACACAATGGGTTTTTAACTCATTGCAGTTGTTAATTAATCAGGTACTGGTAATCTGTCTCGCAGGTAACCTGCATCTGCATAATCACTGTCCCTTCCACCCATTCTCCCCCATCCTAATTTAAACCCTACATCAGTTTAAGAAACTCCATGGATCTGATGAAATAAGCAGTGCCTTTTGTTAGGAAAAAAAAAATACCAGACTCCTGATTTTTGTCTTGCATAAATGCATATGCATTTATATGTTATATGAAATATGTGGCATGCTTGTGTAGAGTGTACAGATATGTGCATGTATAAACGCTATCCCCATAACCAAAACTGCTTAAAAGCTTTGTTTGGATGTTTCCTTCCCTTCCCTTTTGGCCTCCAATTTCAGTTACACAGAAAGAAACTTCCTGCTCGATTGGGGAAGGCAGAAATATACAATTGACTGTTAAGTAAATTAGCTATTTGGCATGCCGTGAGTTTCAGATATTTGGAAGAATGGACAGTCCTTCTGCAGAATGCTTTTCTGCATTTGGGAGAGACTTGTGGCATTCAGTCATCTTTTGGCGCCCTGGCCCCTCAACATCTTACTTTCAGCCAGAAAAGTCTAATAAAAAGCCTTCCACATCAACTGACTCAAGAATGCTTCAAGTGAGGGAGGGAGGGAGAGAGCGAGAGCGAGAGAGAGGAAAAAATATGGGGGGGGGTTGTTCCTCTTTAAGACCTAGGTTTGCTCAGAAGTGCAGTGCATTTATCTTTGTTTGTGAAAAGTAGTACTATTTTAAAAGGCATTAAGCATGAAGTGATTAATCAAATGGCAAGAATAGGCCTTTAGGGTGCTCTGGAGAAACACAATTGAGAAATGATGCTTTCTGCTCTATTGAAATGCAAATGCTGCACACAGCTCAGCCCCCTCATGGGGGTGGGGTGTGTGTGTGTGGGGAAAAGCAGCATGCTATTTGTTTCTGGGAATACCTGCTTTATTTCCTTTTTTCTAAGCATTAAGGTAGTAAGGTAAAAAGAAGTATACTTCTTCATCTAGAGCAGAGATATAACAATTAACGGAGAGATGCTTGACTAAGTCACAATCCAAAGCAAGCAGGCAACAAATAGGTTGCCTTTGTTTTCTATTAGTGATCTTACCTTTTATGCCCCTCTTTTTTTCTTCTTTTCATTAGCTCAGCCTTCCAATTTTAAGGCAATGGAATATTTTTCAGAGATGAGGCTGACAGCTGTTAAAAGCCGTGAGTGACAATAATTTCATCTTGTTGATAAAATTAGAAAGAATTAAAAAGAGAAAAGGTCCTTTTATCCTTTGTTACAACCCATTCTCAATTCAATTAAATCCCCTAAATGTGACTACTATTAAAAGTCAACTTAAATGACTATGGAACTTGGAGTTTATGATTGTCATGAGAAGAAGATAATAGACCTCATGAGACAATCCTTGCAGGTACAGGAAATAAATCTGAGTTTGGCAAACTCACAAAACATTTAACCTGTGTAACTCATTCCCAGTCCTTGAACTGGCTAAATGAATTCTGTGAAATAATTTGCCTCACACTGATTGTTGAGATCATTTATTCGTTAAACTCATTAGAAGGTGCCATGCTAACTTTACTAGTTTACTTAGCCTGGGGTCATCTTTTTTTATTGCCAATGCATCTTCCAAACCTCAGGCACAGGGAAGTTTTTTTAGCATTACTACCTGACTTCCTTTGAGCTGGAGATTTCAGTAAGGGAACCTGAGTTTTTAGTTGTGCAAAGCACGGGCACTGTTAAAGCATAGCACAGGTGATTGCCACATAAGAAGTACCTAGTTTCCCGTATTAACCCTACCTCTTTTGATGGCAGATATATATCATGGATATGCCCACCAGTATCTCAGAGAAAGTAAATTGGCTTCACTAAGGGCCATAAAGACTGTGATAGATTCACAGATACTTCTGGTGTTTGAAAGGGTTCAAGATTTCAGTGACATCATAGTTCCTGGAAAAAGTGCAGTCCTCAAAGATTCCATAAATGCACTGAAATATCCAGAACTTCCCAATTCTTACATTTGATACAATCATCATTCCCAAATGGGTATTTTCCAAGTCATTTGACTACAATGCTTATCCCTTGCTTGCAATACAACCTTTAAGAGAAAGGTATCATATTATTGGTTCCCTTTTGGTTTTCTTTCAGTCCTTTCACAGAGATATGAGTGTTTTATTTGTTAAGAGAACAGAAGCGTGTACATAAATATTCAGTATGCAGCATGGGCAACTAGTCATGTATGTACATGGGCATAATTTTGTATGATAGCTCTTCCCTTTCTCTTAGTGGAAGGGATTGATTAAAGAAGCACATTTGATGCATGCTTTTCAGCTGGGTGTGCATATTATTCCCAACATAATCACAAAATGATGGGAGGCACGTATAGATGAACTGCTGTCTTTTATTTGTGCAGGAAATGATGAACAGTCTTCTGGTAGTAGCAGGGAAATTATTATTGCAGATTCATTTCTGCAAAAAAAGAAGGATATAAACTGGTTTGCTGATCTATTTCTGATAACCTTCCATTCACCTGACATCTGACACTCTGCCCTTTATTTATTTAAGTTGGGGGAGTGTCTTTAAAATAAATACATGTCATTTTGGTATCCCAAACATTCCTCTTATAATCAGTTACCTTTTCTGAGACCAAGCAGACTTAGTCAACAGAATAACATTTTCCTCTTACTTGATATCAATGTGTAAAGTAATGCCCCTGATAGCTACCCTAAAAGGCCTTTATTATTTATTCATTATACTATTTCTTCTACTGTAGTGAATGTTGCAATTCCCTGCCCAGAACTTTCAGATGGGGCGTGAGAAATCTTTGCAGACAGATGGTCTTGCATTTGGGGAAACAAACTTGTGTTATCTTCCTATTTGCTTTAATGAGCTGATTCTGTTTAGTGGGCACATAAGAGAGGGAATTTCTCAGCCTAGTAGATCTTCTGTATTTTATTTGCATTCACCAAGTGGAACAAATCCTTAAATGGCCAGTGTTCAAATAGTCCTTAGTTCTGCAAAGTAAAAACTAGTGAAGATTTTGGAACCACCAATAATTCTGGAGGACTGCTTCACATGAGACATATGTAGAATACAAAATACTCAATTGATTCAGGCATAACTACTCTGTGGCTGTTTTCTTCTTCAAGGCCTACTCCCGATCTTGTTTTGTTTCTGCTTATGAATATTTTGAAAGAAGAGGCTGTTTTGACGTAAAAAAATGTTCTGTACATTTTCATGAGAACAGTTCTGACCTTGCAGAGATTATGCTTCCCATGAATAGGCTACTAAGAAATGTTTATTTGAAACAGCTAAAAGTTCAAGCCTCTTTCGAGATGGGCAAGTATGCAAATAAATAAATGCAGACATGTATTGTGGTGGTGATAGCAGTTGTGAAAAAGAATCATATCTCAAGAAATGTAGCTTGAATCTTGCCTTCACCATGAACTAATTAAATAACTTTAAGCAAGCATTTTTCTTTCAGGGAATCTCCACATGGGAACTGTTTGATAGTCTGAAAGCAATTCCAAATCTCTATGAGCTACATTGCACAGTTAATACAATTTATTCTCAGCTCAGTTATTGTGCTGTTGAAGATGAAGCAATGTCAATATTTTGTTTGCAATGGTTTGATGTCTGGTGTTTCTACAGAGCTTGCTTCCATGTTGGATGGAATTTCTGATCCTAGGTTCTGGTGTCTTGCTAGATCCTTCACAGGAAATAATGGCTCAATCTATTTCATTCCACAATCTTTAGATCAGTGGCAACAAGTCTGGTTGTTTACCTGAACACTGTTTTTGAGACTTCAGGGAGTGAAAATGATAGTATTTGATAAATAATTTTAAAAAATGATAGTCATTTTACCAACTTATTGACAGAATACTAGAGCTTTTAAAGAAAAGTGTCTTATGTCTATGGAGATTCTCAGTCATCCAAGTCATGGTTGTCCCAAAGGTGCTTTTTCAAGAGGCAACTGGACTTTCTTGTTTCTCTTTGAAGACATTTCATTTCTCATTCAAGAAGCTTCTTCAGCTTTGAAGAAGCTTCTTGGATGAGAAGCAAAATGTCTTCAAAGAAAACAAGAAAGTCCAGTTGCCTCTTGGAAAAGCACCTTTGGGACAAGAGTATCCTATAAAATAGTCAACCAAATACCATGGTCTGAAATTTCCATTTCTAGTAAAAAAAAAAGTTGGCCTGTATATAAGACCTAAAATGGATCACAATGGCCATGTGTATCTGGTGAGTTCCAATAAGTATGACACCAGCTACATACTGCCTCCTGTTGGTCAGTGAGTAACAAAAATATACACTGTAAATCAGCTGGGGGTTAGGGGGAGAAAAAGTCATAGAATCCTTAGCCTGAGGACCTGACATGTACAACTCAACTCTCTAGCTGGAATAGTTAAAATATGCATATGTTTGTTTTATTCCTGCAATCCTACACTGAGACCAGTATAGTTTCCCTCCCTAATCCTCTCCTGCTTGGCCTAGATGATCCAGAATCTAGTCAGTTCTTGCAAATTGGCTGGCATCTTTCATAAAGTGTACATGGGAACTTGCAGCTGCTGCTCACTTTCCACTGCATCGTTCTCCTCTATTCTGCCATAAACAGATTTCTCATGCTGTACTAAATATAATTCTGTACATGCAAGTTAAGAAGTACATTGATGAAGAGGTTTGTGCCCAGAATGGTAATGGAAAATATGGTTAAGCATGTTTAGCATAGAAAAGATATAATATACCTTCTATAAGCTTGAAGGCTTATAGATGGTAGAAAATATTTGAGTTCTGGGCTTCCAATTATTGGATCCAAATCAAATGATAAACATAATACCAGAAAAAAGTTTAAAATATATAACTGGGAAATCTCCTAGCAGTGTAAACTATTTGACTAAAAACAGACTATCTCAAAAGAAGGCAGGCTCCCATCTTTAGAAGTCCTGAAGCATAATTGGAATGGCCACCCATAAAGGATGATGATATTGTTAATTTGTCTTAACGCCATATCTTTTTCATCTCTGTGAATTTATACTTGGATGTTCCAGAGACTGGAACTGATGCATTTTCAGAGTAAGTGTTCCCCCAATAACTTTGAGAGAGGGAGGAGTTCCCTCTTATAAAACATGATTATTCTCCACTTTCTTTTTATGGTTGATTAAAATGGGAAACAATCTAGCAATGTCTTGATAAAATGATTTTTTTTTTGCATTTTTTTTCTTTTATTTTTGTCTCTTTGGATATAGATGATTTTTTTGGTTCATTGGTTCCCTAAGTATATAGTTTGAGCAACCGGGGCAACTAGGAGGAAAATCTTTATTATTATTTTTTAAAAAAATTAAAAATTAAAAACTCTTTTGCCTTTCAAGAATATCATAGTCAATCCAGGTAAACCTATTTCAAAGACAGGGTTTAATTTTGATCTGATTTCATGTGCAAGATATCCATTAGAATACTTAATATTCCATCTGTTTCAGCTGGAGCTGTTTTCTACCACTATTTCCTATTTACAAAAAGTTAATTTGATGCATACTGGGAAATTCTTCAAACACCAGGAGGCTTCACACATTATTTTTTTCCCATCAAGTCCTTATGGTTTGGGAGGTGTGAGATAACCAATATGTGGAATGGAATGCTTCACTAATTTGCCCTAGATTTTATCTGTGGCTATATCCATTTTGGCCAAAAGATTGCTGTTCTGTTTCTGAACTGAAGATAATGCAGAGGACCACAAGGACTTTTTGTAAAGAAAGATGAACAGCAATCATCCATCGTCTTCTCTAAGTAATCTTATCTTGAAATAATTTCCTGAATCCACAGAGGGCAAGTTGCTAGTATAATTTATCTAAAAACACAATCTTTCCCAATCTGTTGCTTTATAGAGTGTTAGGATTACCCATCCAAGATTCCTAGCCATTATAGGCAATAATCATGTCAGATGTAGTAGACTTACCACTTCCTGTAGCTGTAAACTCAACTAGTGAATACCAACAGGACTGTCATTAAAATAGCACTGTTGAGAATGAAGAGGAATGAAGAGGAAGATATAAATATTTGGAGAGCTCCAAATTTTATAGAAGTATAAAAGTATACACAATAGAATAAACAAAGAGAGGATAAGAAAATTTAAACAATATTAATTCATGTCTATAGGGCTAGATAGATTACCTCCCCTGAAGAAACTAACCATCAGTAATATTTTTTTTAAAAATTGGATGGATGGTGAGACCCCAGAAGACTAGGGAAGAACAAATATTCAAAAACTGGAAGAATGGGGGACACTGAAGATACACTGAGAAAGGGGTTCAATGAATTGTCAGGCAAAGGGTTTATGAGCACTTGGAAGACATGCTATACTCAACAGAAACCAGCATGGGATTGCTTCAAACAAATCGTGCCAGACTAAGCTTATCTCCTTTCTTGATAGAATTATTAGCTTAGTGGACCAGTGGAATGTTGTAGACCTAGCAAAGCCATAGAGAGAGTGCTTCATGATATCTCCCTATATAAAATGGCCAAATATGAGTTAGCTGACACTACCCATCACTGGCCATACCCAAAGAGTGTTTGTTTCTGGAATTACTGAGTACTGTCCTAGATTCTGTGCTGTTCAACATTTTCATTGATGACTTGGATGAGGGAATTGAGGGAACACATGAAATTTGTAGATGATGAAACCAGGAGGGATAGAAAATACTTTGAGACAATTGTCCAGTTTCTTTTTGAAAGCCTTCAGTGATGGAGCACCTACATCTTCTGAATGCAAGTCATTCCATTGGTTGATTGCTCTCACCATTAGGAAATTCCTCCTTAATTCAAGATTGAAAAGAGAGAAAAAAAGATCTTGGATGTCTAGAATGAATAGGATGGAAATAAACAAAGAGAAGAGTAAAGGTCTACATCTGGATAGGAATATGTAAAGAATAAGTATAGGGTGAGGTGGGGGCACTGGTGAAATCTAAAATTTGTTACTACCAGTTCTGTGGGCATGGCTTGGTGGGGGGGGTAATGTGATTGGGTGGATGTGGCCAATTTTTTTTTTTTTAATTTTAAAACCATTTTTTCTACAACCTCTTTGGCAAAGAGGTTGTAAAAAAAATGTTTTCAAAAGGCTCTTACGATTACAGCTGAGTTGCCTGATCATCAGAGACTTTTTTAAAAAGCCTCTGCCGATCAGGCAACTCAGCTTGGATCATCAAAGGCATTTAAAAAAGAAAAGGGTTTTTTTCTTTTAAAAGCCTTTGACGATCCCAGTTGAGCCGCTCAATCATCAGAGGCTTTTTTTTTACTTTTAAAAGCATTTTTTGCCTGAAGAGGTTGTAGAAAAAATGCTTTTAAAAGTAAAAAAGCCTCTGATGATTGTGTGTCTCAGCTAGGCATGGACTGGGGGGAGGGCAGGGATTTTTGCTACCAGTTCTCTGAACCACCCGCCTCCATCGCTACCGGATCGGGCGATCCGGTCCGAACTGAGAGCATTTCACCCCTGGGCAGGGGAAGTTTGGCCTGGCTTGTCAGTAATACACATGGAAAGGATTTGAGTGTCCTTATTGACCCACAGATGTCAAACAAGACTCAGTGCTTTTCAAGAAATGTAAATGCTGAATATTCATTCTTTTTAATTTATTTGCCAGTGAAATTATAGTTATATAATACTTATCACCTAAAGGAAATGGAATGAAGGCTTCACCGCATTGTTGTGAGAAAATGTTAGCACAGATTGCATCAGAGGTCCTCCCACCTCAGCTGGAATAATTCACAAATGAAAATAAAGAAACAGGAAGGTCTCCAGACTGAAAGCAAGATGCTATCCCATGCTGTAAAGACCAACCATCTTATGGTAATACTATCCAAATTAACAGTGTAATTCTCCATCAAAATGTAAAGAGTGGTTTTTGTCAATATGTATAGTAGCTCAACTAAATAAATCACTTTACTTGTACATTGAAATTCTATTATTGGCAAATAATTGTTAACACTGATTTTTAATTGCTGGATGAAATTATAAAATGGTAGATATAAAACTTTAAATCAAAATAAACTTGAAATTATACAATCCTAAATCTTAAGGTTAGGATTTATCTTAATTGTGTGAATATTTCTAATATTGAAAAAAAAATCCCTGATATATCCATCTTTACACATTTAGTAGATTACATCTGACTACTATGACCCTTGTGTTATGCTGAAGATACTAGTAGCACTAAAAGAAAAACTGGAGCACATTCATTGATATAAATTTGCATATTTATTAGTTAATTCAACATTCAATTTCCCAAGGCAAAAATTACACAGATGGAAAGTTCATGTTTGGAAGTGGTTCCTGTAATAAAACAGTTTCCTTAATTTCAAAACTTCCTGTATCCTTTTATGCTCTTATACTGATTGCAAAGTATTTCCAGGTCAAACCAAGTTAATGGGTGACTAATAAACAATAGATCCTTCTATTAGTCAAGAAATAGAAAAAAAAAAGAAAAGAAAAAGAAAAGATCTTCTATTCCATTGCTGTCCCTCATTCCACCTGTAGATACCTCTAAAATAATGAATGAAAGAAAACCAGGATTTATCAAGATAATCTGATTACTTGATGCCACTTCTGTGGTGTTTGTTTTCTATGCTGTCCACCCTACCTCAAGTATTCACAAATCTATACTAAACTCTTAGGTGTGCATGTGTGTTTGATCTGTGCTTACATACAGTACAAAACAAATAATCATTTGTCTGGATTCATTCTTATGTCCCTCTACCAGCAGTTTGAACATGCCCCATTAATCAGATATGTGTCATCTTCAGCTCACAGCTAAAACAGCTTAAAGTCACTGTTAGCTGTTCTAGTTTTAAAGTATTCACTCTTTTTCTGACATACTTTTGGATATGTCCATGATCTAGGAAGCTTGATAGATAGTTGAATTAATGATTCAGTCAGAAATTGGAATCTGTCCAGCATCCTTTGATTACTTTACTATACTTACTCAGGTAGTATGGCTGTGTTACTATTATCCTTCTCATCTGCTCATTACCTTCTCTTATTTGTATCTTTGTTATGATTATTATTACTTTGTTGCAATGATTATTATTGCTCTGTTTCTTTGCATGTGCACTGAGAGCTTCTGTACTGGAGACAAATTCCTTGTGTGTCTAATCACACTTGGCCAAACAAAGTATGCTATTCTATTCTTTAAATTGTAGCAGGCCCTTCCCTCCTCTTCAGTTACTGGCATCTGCCTTTCTTGACCATTATTACTTGGGCTTCATGAGACATTGGACACCTGACTTGTACAGAGGGATGACCAATGCAGTGTGTATAATTAGTGCTTTCCAAAACTATTGTTAAAAATAATTTAACATAGGCATAGGGACATTTCAGCTGCTTACACATTTGACTATTCTACAGTCTAAACTTCTATAGTCTAAACTTATATATGGACTGCCAACTCCAGCCACTTGATGTTAGCCTAGTCATTTCCTTGCAGGACTAGTCAGAGTTTACTGTGGCTCATGCCTTTCCTCTGTCAGCCATATTATTTCTATTTAGCTATTTATCACCACATATTCCTAAAGAGACTAAATGACAAATAGACAGCACTTCTGTGCCTGCCACCTGTTAGTTGAGCAACTTGATATTCAATCTAACTAGGTACCTACTCTCACTGTGCAAGTCATCTGGTGTGTGGATGTGGTTGTATGCACACATATCAAATGTAATCTACATGTCTTTTTATCTTAAATCAATGCAGATGACCAATTAATCCCCGAAGATGAAATACTAACCCAGGATGCCTTGCCCTTCTGTATATCCCTATCAAGGAAAAATATTCACATACCAATTCCTTTCTCCTGCTTTTTAATTTCTGTATGAAGTTATTAGAAGTCATTCAGGGTATTAATTTCTCTTGAGTCGGGATGGAATTATGGAATGCACTGAGATGGATAAACTTACCAAGGAGATCCAAGGAAAAGAAGAATCTGAATATTATCTGGTCTGGCAAAAATGGTATAAATGGTTAGAGGGAAGTGAAAAAAAAAAAAGAAGAAGAAAGAAAGAAAAATTGAATAAAAGAAAAGATATCAATAGAGTAAAATAAATTTTTAAATCAAATGAAATTTAAGAAAGAGACATGAGATATCAATAAAATAATATCATTATATAAGGTGAGAGAAATATTGTATATTGAAGAATATAGGATATTGATATTGTAACAATTCAGATATTATAGGTAGATGTTATAAAGATGATGTTTGTTGTAAATTGTTTTACTTGCATTTATAAATGTATTATGTGGTTTCTTAAATTAATAAAAAATTAAAAAAAATTTTAAAAAAAGAAGTTATTCAGGGTTTGGTATGTTGATGATACCCAACTGATGATACCTTAGGCTGTGTGGGAGATGCTGCTAACATCCTTTCCTGGTGTCTGGAGGCTGTCAGGGTCTGGATGGGAAAGAACAGACTGAAGCTGAACCTTAGTAAATTAGAGTTGCTGTTGATTCATCAGAGTTCTCCATTGCCCGTCAATGTCCTTGATGGACAAGCACTATCTCCAATGGAACAGGTCTGTGATTTGTGTGTCCTTTTGGAGTCATAATCTCTTCTGAATCAGCAGTTTGAAGTCATGGCCAAGAGGAATTATGTCCAGCTTTGACTGATGTTCCAGTTATAGCCATATCTGGAACAAGAGGACCTGGCTATTAAAACTCATGTTCTCATCACTACCAAATCAGACTTTGCAATGTATTGTACTTGGAGCTGCTTTACAGAGTACCTGGAACCCTTGTTTTGCAGATTTTTCGTTAGTTGCCAGTTGGTTTCTGGGTCCAATTTAAAGTGCTGATTTTGATCTAGAATGTCCTTTATCTATATGTATGTCCTTGGCAAATAGATTCCTGGGGGATCACCTAGTTAGATCTTCTAGGAAGAAATGTCTGCAAATTCTACAGAAGATTTGGGGAACTAAAGCAAAGTAGCATTGTCACTCTATGACAATGGTTGCATTGTGGAATAGCCTTTCTCAGGTGGAACCCTCTTTTCAGATATTTTTTTTAAAAAAACTGAGCTTATTTGGAGAGTCCTTCTTTGATTTGGTGCTGCCATTGTTATTTTTATGATGTTACTGTGTTTTTTTCTTTAATTTTTGTTATTTCTATTCAGGACTCAGAATTTTAAGTCATTCCAATTTCATTATATTATTTATTCTAAGGTGCTGAGAGTCTTTGGGTTGTGGCAGGATAGAAATATGTTTAATAAATACATAAACTAATATGAACTTGTAATAATATTATCATCATTATCATTGGAACTGCAGAAAAAACAGTTACTACCAATCTGCCTTCCATTGACAGGATTGAGGACATGGACAGGATTCTGGGTAGACTGAACACGACCACATGTTTGTTGGACCGTGCCCCTCCTGGTTAGTGCTGGCTTCCCGGGAGGTGAAGCGAGGCTGGCTCCAGGGGATTATAAATGCTTCATTGGGTGAGGGTGTCTTTCCCGTCGCCTTGAAAGAGGCGGTGGTGAGACTTCTCCTCAAGAAGCCTTCCCTGGACCTGGCAATATTGATTAATTATCGTCCAATCTCCAACCTTCGCTTTGTTGCGAAGGTTGTCGAGAGTGTGGTTGCGCGACAGCTCCCCCAGTACCTGGATGAAGCGACATATCTAGATCCATTCCAGTTGAGCTTCAGGCCTGGGTACAGCACGGAAACGGCATTGGTCACGTTGGTTGATAATCTCTGGAGAGCTCGGGACAGAGGTTGTTCCTCTGTCCTGGTCCTATTAGATCTCTCAGCGGCTTTTGATACCATCGACCATGGTATCATGCTGCACCGGTTGGAAGGGTTGGGGGTGGGAGGCACTGTACTACAGTGGTTCTCCTCCTTTCTCTCTAACCGGTTGCAGTCTGTGTTGACTGGGGGGCAGAGGTTGACCCCGAGGCCCCTTATATGTGGGGTGCCACAGGGATCGGTCCTCTTGCCCCTTTTGTTCAACATTTATGTAAAGCCGCTGGGCAAGATCATCCGTGGTTTCGGGGTGGAGTACCATCAGTACGCTGACGACACCCAGCTGTACATCTCCACCCCAGACCACCCCAACGATGCCCTTGAAGTGATGTCCCGGTGCCTGAAGGCTGTACGGATCTGGATGGGGAGAAACAGGCTCAGGCTCAACCCATCCAAGACCGAGTGACTGTGGTTTCCGACGTCCCGATATAGTCAGCTGGTGCCATCGCTGACTATTGGGGGCGAATCATTGGCTCCCACAGAGAGGGCTCGCAAATTGGGTGTCCTCCTGGATTCATGGCTGTCTTTAGAAGAGCACTTGACGGCCGTGACCGGGAGGATTTTTCATCAGGTTCACCTGATCCGCCAGTTGCGTCCCTTTCTGGATCGGGACTCATTACGCATGGTCACTCATGCCCTCGTCACCTCCCGTCTGGACTATTGTAATGCTCTCTACATGGGGCTCCCCTTGAGGAGCACTCGGAGGCTCCAACTGGCGCAGAGTGCAGCCGCACGGAGGGTGATGGGAGTGATGTGACGCTCCCATGTAACGCCTCTCCTACGCGAGCTGCACTGTCTCCCGGTGGTCTTCCGAGTGCGCTTCAAGGTTTTGGTTATCACCTTCAGAGCGCTCCATGGCTTAGGACCTGGTTATTTACGGGACCGCCTGCTACCACCAATAGCCTCCCACCGACCGGTACGCTCCCATAGAGAGGGGCTCCTCCGGGTGCCGTCGGCCAAACAATGTCGACTGGTGGCCCCCAGGGGGAGAGCCTTCTCTGTGGGGGCACCTACTATCTGGAACGAGCTCCCCCCGGAGATGCGGAGGATCCCGGATCTGCGTACCTTCCGTCGCGTGCTTAAGACGTTCCTATTTCATCAAGTCGGCCTGACCTAAATTTTCCTCTTTTAAATGGGAATTTTAAATTTGGTTTTAAATTATTGGGGTTTTTAAAATGGTTCAGCCAAATTTATTTAATCAGTTTTATCTCTGTTTTAAATTTTGTATCTATATGTTTTATTTTATGGCTGTTCCCGGCCCTGAGTCCTTCGGGAATAGGGCGGTATACAAATTTAATAAATAATAATAATAATAATAATAATAATAATAATAATAATAATAATAGAGGACTTGTATACTGTACTGCACGAGTCAAAAAGGGGGTTGTGAAAATATTTACAGACCCCTCGCATCCTGGACATAAATTGTTTCAACTCCCACCCTCAAAATGACCCTATAGACCACAGCATCCCAGAACAACTAGACACAAGAACGTTTTTTTCCATAATGCCATCACTCTGCTAAACAAATAATTCCCTCAACACTGTCAAACTATTCACTAACTCTGCATTACTATTAATCTTCTCATCATTCCTATCACCCATCTCCTCCCACTTATGATAGCATGACTGTAACTTTGTTGCTTGTACCCTTACGATGTATATTGATTGTTTCCTAGTATGATTTGATTGCTTATTTGTACCCTATGACCATCATTAAGTGTTGTACCTTATGATTCTTGACGAATGTATCTTTTCTTTTTATGTATACTGAGAGCATATGCACCAAAGACAAATTCCTTATGTGTCCAATCACACTTGGCCAATAAAGAATTCTATCATTTAGGGCTTCTCTTCACCTGATTATCATCACTGATTATGTTGAAAGAAACTCTGAATATACATAATGGATCTGCAACCTGTTCTAATCTCATTCTCTTATATGATGCAGATAGGAAGTTCTCTTTATTTGTTACCTTGTATTTTAAAGAAAAAATATGATCTAAATTCAGAATCATCTGGTTGAAGAAGACACTCAACAACAGAGGAAATGTTCTATTGTAGTGTATGGCTGGTTCTGCTTAAACAGCAAGAGCCTGGAAGCATTGATGAACAAACTCTAGTAAATCCATTCCTCATTCATTGACCAGAACAAGTGATAATGTTTATGGGAAAATGTAGAAAGACTAGCAATGCAGTATCCTGACCAGAATAATAATCAGATCAAAGGATGACAAGGTTTTAAACTTCCTGGTATTTCTTTTTTGGAAGTCCTCTTGTTATTCAGTAATTTCGTGATCACAATGCCACTACTTTGTTTCTAACAGGTCTCAAAATGTTACAACTTAATGTGTAACTGATGTGTAACTCATGCAACAACATGAAGGTTACTGTGTAAGTGTATGGGAAAGGTGATGCTTAATTAAGTGGCAGAGCAAAAGGTGGTGATGAGGCATCTGTTCAGGAAGAAAAGTACATGCCTACCTGAGCATGAAAGGAAGGGCTTATCTGAACTCTTGGGGAAGAAGCTTAATTGTTTATTGCACTTTGGACATATGGCACTATTCTAGAAAACAGTTCAGAACAATCTTCACACTACAATGTGAACAAGGCGTAATCTTGTGTATCAGTAAATTTAAAAAATGCTCATCTATGTGACCATCATTATGGAATTAGATGTGTATCCATGGGCCTGTCTTTCCATAGAACCTGGAAGGTTCAAGAGGTTTCTTTTCATGTAGACTTCCAACTTGTATCTCTTAATGTCCTAAGGAAAAACCTTACTAATCAAATATACTAAGGGATGTGCAAACTATTTGGAAGGATCTGTTGGGAAGCAAATGAAGAAGCCTCAAGGAGACCTTTTGAAGACCTGGTATGCTAGCTTTGAGACTCTACTCATTCAAGACAATGATGAATCTGCATACAGACAGGAGGTTGAACAACTAACCTTGTTTAAGTTTAAGTTTTATTAAATTTCTATACTGCCCTTCTCCCGAGGGACTCAGGGCGGTGTACAGCCATATTAAAACACATGAATTTATAAAATTTAAAACCAATTAAAATCAGATATATAAAATTTGGCCATCAATTTAAAACACACATACACCCATTTAAAATTCATATTAGGACAGTCTGCCTTGCTGAAACAGAAGGGTGCGCAGGTCGGGGTTAAGACAAAGCTCTAGGGGCAGCTCATTCCAAAGGGCTGGTGCCCCCACAGAGAAGGCTCTCCCCCTAGGTGTCGCCAGTCGGCATTGTTTGGCCGACGGCACCCTGAGGAGCCCCTCTCTGTGGGAGTGTATTGGCCGGTGAGAGGTTGTTGCTGGCAGAAGGCGGTCTCATATATACCCCGGTCCTAAGCCATGGAGCACTCTAAAGGTGGTAATCAACACCTTGAATTGCACTCGGAAGCCAGTGCAGCTCACATAGGAGGGGTGTTACGCCGAGTCACACCCATAACCACCCGTGTGGCCGCATTCTGGACCAGCTGGAGCCTCCAAGTGCTCTTCAAGGGGAGCCCCATGTAGAGAGCGTTGCAGTAGTCCAGATGGGATGTGACGAGGGCATGAGTGACTGTGCGCAAGGCATCCTGATCCAGAAAGGGATGCAACTGGTGTATCAGGTGAACCCGATAAAAAGCTCCCCTGGCCACGGCCGCCATATGATCTTCCAAAGACAGCCATGCATCCAGGAGAACACCCAAGTTGCGAGCCCTCTCTGTGGGGGCCAAGGTTTCACCCCCAATAGTCAGTGATGGTGACAGCTGACTATACCGGGCTGCTGGAAGCCACAGCCACTTGGAGGGGTTGAGTTTGAGCTTGTTTCTCCCCATCCAGATCCACACGGCCTCCAGGCACCGGGACATCACATCTAGGGCATCATTGGGGCGGTTCGGGGTGGAGATGTACAGCTGAGTATCATCAGCATACTGATGGAATCTCATCCCAAAACCACGGATGATCTCGCCCAGCGGCTTCACATAAATGTTGAACAGAAGGGGTGAGAGGACCGACCCTTGCGGCACCCCACAAACAAGGCACCTCGAGGTTGACCTCTGTCTCCCTGCCAACACAAACTGCGTACGGTCAGAGAGGAAGGAGGAGAACCACCGCAACATGGTGCCCCCCACTCCCAACCCCTCCAATCGTCGCAGCATGATACCATGGTTGATGGTATCAAAAGCCGCTGAGAGATCTAATAGGACCGGGACAGAGGAACAACCCCTGTCCTGAGCCCTCCAGAGATCATCGACCAATGCAACCAATGCCTTTCAGTGCTGTGCCCTGGCCTGAAGCCCGACTGGAACGGGTCTAGATAATTGTGGTGCAACCAGAACAATCTTGAACTAAATACACTCAAAACTGTAGAAATAGTGGTAGATTTTAGGAGGAATCCTTCTATAGTACCACCTCTTACAATACTAGATGACACAGTATCCACAATAGAGACCTTCAAGTTTCTAGGTTCTATCATATCTCAAGACTTAAAATGGATACCTAACATCAAAAACGTCATCAAAAAAGCACAACAAAGAATGTTCTTTCTGTGGCAACTCAGAAGCTCAAACTGCCCAAAGAGATGCTGATTCAGTTCTACGGAGGAATTATTGAGTATGTCATCTGCACCTCTATAACTGTCTGGTTTGGCTTTGCAACTGTTCTGTCCCCGTCCCACACACGCACCCCCACAGATGGCCTGAAGTTAATAAGCCACACGATAAAGTCTTTGAAGATAAAGCTAGCAGCAACCCAGTGGCTAGCTGCCAATTCAGACTTTACTCACACCAAACAAAGATTAGACTGCAAGCATTCTGATAAAGCAGGCAAAGTTTCAGCAATACAAGGATTAGTCCAAATGCAGTCCGACAAGGCAGGCAGAAGTCCAGTAATGCAGAGATCATGGATTATTTCTAGTTTTTGCTCATCACAAACTGAACCGGCCACCACACCCACATTTATACCCTGTGGGGTGTGGTCCAGTGATTTAGCTAATCTCTGGCATGCCTTCCCCTCTGCTGTGCACGCTTCTCCCTGCGCCGCTGCCGAGGATCCAGCCAGCACTTATCTCCTTTGTCGCTGTCCACCTGTGGCTGCGGGGACATGCTTGGCTCTGGGCCTATCTCTTGGCCTTCGGTGTCCTCCGGAGGCATTGCCAGAGAGGAGGGTCCTGGAGAGGGAGACCTTGCCAACTCCTCTCCCTTACTCTCAGAGTCTGCATCTGTCGATAGCCCAGGCTCAGGCAATGGAGCCACAACAGCAACCAAACAAGACAGATAGACTTCAATGGATAATTAGAACTGCAGAAAAAACAATTGCTACCAATCTGCCTTCTATTGAGGACCTGTATACTGCATGAGTCAAAAAGAGGGCTGTGAAAATATTTACAGACCCCTCACATCCTGGACATAAATTATTTTAACTTCCACCCTCAAAATGAGCATTGTATACCAGAACAACTAAACACTAGGACAGTTTTTTCCCGAATGCTATCACTCTGCTAAACAACCCATTCCATTCCATTCCATTCCATTCCATTCCATTCCATTCCATTCCATTCCATTCCCTTTCAAATGGTTTGCATGGACCTACCATTTGGGATCTCCTCAAACTATAACACACAACTACTTTCAGTTCTATTGATTGTAACTGGAGTCAATGTAACTTGAGTTGTCAATGCTTTGTAATCCTCATTGGTACATTATTTTATAGCCAACTAATATATATATATATATATATATATATATATATATATATATATATATATATATATATATATATATATATATATATATATATATATATATTAATTTGATTTATATGCCGCCCTTCTCCGGAGACTCAGGGCGGCTTACAATGCGTTAAGCAATATGGTGCTTCCTTTCATTTCAGTATATTTATAATAAGAAAACCCATAATTTAATTACATGTAAGAAACAATATAAATGTACGTACAATCTCCCATATACATGCATACCTGTCTGCTTTCATCTTGATCTATTTTTAATGGCATTCAAAACCCTGCTTTAGTGTTCTCATTTAATGCCTTCTTGTAGAACAGTTACTTTCCCCCCTCCCTTTCAGATTTGGTGTTGATAGCTTATTCATCTGCATAACACATCTATTTCTGATTGTCATAATGTGCTGTAAAAGCATCTCAGAAGACACATAAGATTTAAAATGAGACACAGCAACCTTAATTTCAGGTATCTGATTGGATGTGGGGAGATTACTAGTCGTTTGTTTCTAGAGAAACATAGCCTCATTAACCACCAGTGAAAATACTTGACATGTGTCCAACATTTGCTCGGATTTGAGAATAATTCTGGGAGTTTATAGTTATTTAGAGGGGATCTGGTTCATAAAGTCTGCTTGGATTTTAAATTGTTACAAATTGTTCAGTAGCAATATAATAGGAGTAATTAGAGCTACAGTAGCTGGTCTGCAAAAGTTTAGGTCACCACTCAGTGGCAGCAAAGAGAAGGTTCAGTATTTCTTTGCTCTCATCTAGTGGCTATCCAGAATGTCCAGATATACAGTAATAGATTTTGTGGCAATGGTGTTAACAAATAAGTTAATCAAGGTTAGTGACATAGTTGATCCAGAGTCTTGGTGGCGCAGCAGACTAACGCACTGTTAAGTAACACCAGCTGCCTGCAACTACTGCAAGTTCAAATCTCACCAGGCTCAAGGTTGACTTAGCCTTCCATCCTTTCGAGATAGGTAAAATGAGGACCTGGTTTGTGGGGGCAATAAGCTGACTTTGTATAAAAAAGAACACCCCTGGGGGTGGGGCTGAAAGCCCTACTAAGCAGGTATATACAAAAGTATGAAGGCTATTGCTTAACGCATTGTAAGCCGCCCTGAGTCTCCGGAAAAGGGTGGCATATAAATTGAACCAATAAATAAATCGAACCAATAAATGTTGGAATGGCCTTGGGAGACAGAAGGAAGAGATGAACATTAGATAACTGTAATTTAAAATATATTTCAGTCCACAGAAGAAGAGAAGGCATAGGAAGCATTTCAGAAGAGGCCATCTCTAGTTTTCCAAAGAATAGAAGGAAAGGAGGGGAGGAATACTTTCAGACTTTCAAGAATTTTGTTAATATAACCTTGCAACAGAAATAAAGCTGGTACTCATTGTTACGCTTCTTGTCTAAACTACCTTGAAGGCAGTGGTGAAATCCAATTTTTTTTACTACCAGTTCTGTGGGCGTGGCTTGGTGGGTATGGTTGGCTTGGTGGGCATGGCTTGGTGGGTGTGGCAGGGGAAGGATACTGCAAAATCTCCATTCCCACCCCACCCCTGGGGGAAGGAAATTACAAAATCTCCATTCCCACCCCACTCTGGGGCCAGCCAGAGGTGGTATTTGCTGGTTCTCAGAACTACTCAAAATTTCCGCTACTGGTTCTCCAGAACCTGTCAGAACCTGCTGGATTTCACCCCTGCTTAAAGGGCTAATATCTATTCATCCAGTTCATCTGTCATCCAAAAATTCAGCTATTCTCTGAAAAGTACAGTATTGAAAGTGGGTCTGATAACTTTATTAGTTATCTTTTTAGAATTGATATTTTAGAATTGAGTTGCACTAGGTTGAAGTAGCTCATTTTTTGCTATGGGATGGGAGGCCCCATGAAATCCTTTGGTTGATGGCAAGTGAAAAAGGGCCTCTGCTCTTTTTCTTTCCTATACACATAATTTTACCCGAAGTATTTCTATCACACATTCACCCAGCCTTCTCTTCATTCTGCACCGGAGGGAATACTGAAACTCAGGTTGTTCAAGAAGATAAGTTACTAATTTAACTAGACTGGGCTGATTTTATTTGAAGTTCTATTTGTGCAACTTTTTCTTGTTTTCCTTATATTTTGCTTTTGCAACAAATCGGGTTGATTTTTTTTTTTTTTTACATTTTTAAAAACATTTTAAACGTTTTTTTCTATATTGGCTTCATTGACTTAATAAATACATTTCTTATTAAAAACTTCCATACTTGCAAGATCACATGCTATCTCTTGTGCTTCAGGATTAGCCCCAAGTGTACTATGTTTTGCATTTTTCTGCTTTGGGTAGGAAGATCCAAAATACCTTACTTTCTAGTTTTCTAAAGCTGGGCTGCAGAGAGATATTTTGTTAGAAAGCCAAATGCATAGGCCTCTTGCAGAGGTCAGAGTGACATCAAAATGATATTGTGCCTGTTGGGATGTCATTGCCCAAACGGTGCAAGTATGCAACACTTCACTTGTGTGAAGATATCATAGCACATGCAATATTACTTGCCCCCATGAGCATTTATTGCTAAGCATCTACCCAACAGGACAGATTAGGCGATGGATCATTTCGATGGGTGGCAGTGTATCATATTGGGAAACTCTTGGAAGAGAGGATCTGCCAAGTAAGTTTTTACATTGCCCCTCCCCACCCCCAGTTTGTAACAAAGGGTTCCCACCTCTGTTCCCATTCAGTGCATACTTGGCCAGACATACCAGGAACACAGATAAAATACTGAACATTTAATATAGCCTTTCCTTTGTTGCATTTCTTTTACAAACAACCTTTCCCAGCTGTGTAAAACGGAAACAGCCCTTTATCTATCAAATCCAAATAATCTCGGATGGCTAAAGTTGTTTCTCAGAGGAACTGTAATGGTTTTCTAACCCACAAGGCTTTGCTTCAGACAGATACTGTGACTGTTCTTTCACCCTATTATCTGCCTGGACTTTCAGCAAATGTTATTTGTTTGTCAAAACAGTACCGTCAAAGGGGCCCGTGTTCTCAATTAAAACCTTGACCCTCTTCTAACCTTCTCTGGGAAATGCTCATTAGTGAACTACTCTGCTGCAGGCTGCTGAAAATTTGGAGACAGCACTATAAACATGGAGATTCCAAAGCGCCTCATGTAAGACTAAGTAATTTCCCTCTGTGGGAGTCAAAAGAAGCTCACAAGTTTGATCCTGGGGTGAATGCTTTATGAAGTTCAGCCCCAGAATTTCAGGGCTGTTCACCTGGGGAAAGGGGCTTACCCTCAGAAGGATGAAAAAAAAATGCTTATAAACAGATCAACAATAAAACAGCTCTTCCTCTTTCCCGCTAGTTTATGGAAGACACGAAGGCTGACTAGGGCAAGAAAACAGGCTGTTTGGCTTTCTGGCTGACTCCCAGATTAAATGAATATAATGAACTGAACTGTTTCCTTGCACTCATCATTTTTGTATGTGCCTGGCTATTAGCAATTTACAAAGATGGGCCGCAGACACATTAATGTGCCTGCTATTTGACTCCTGCTATTCTACAAAGAAAAATACATACATGGTGGAACACTCCAACAGAAGTTCATCTCCCAGGAATTCTTTTCAGTCCTTGACCGCAGAAGCAACAAGACTCCATGGTAACAAGAGACGATGCTTCATATATTCTACTTTCAGATAATGCTCCAGGTCAAAGATCTATTCAGCTGAATGAAGTTCCATTCAAGCAGGGGGGGGGGGGGATCTCTTTTCTTAATCTCTTTCCTAAACTCCTGATGCTGCTTCCCTCTTCATGCCTCTCTACCTGAGATATGACATTATTTACAGTGGTGAAATTAATTTTTTTTTTTACTACCGGTTCTGTGGGTGTGGCTTGGTGGGCATGGCTTGTGGGCATGGCAGGGGAAGGATACTGCAAAATCCCCATTCCCTCCCCACTCCTGGGGGAAGGATACTGCAAAATCCCCATTCTCTCCCCACTCTGGGGCCAGCCAGAGGTGGTATTTGCCGGTTGTCTGAACTACTCAAAATTTCCCCTACCAATTTTCCAGAACCTGTCAGAACCTGCTGGATTTCACCCCTGATTATTTACTTATACATTGACACTCTTAAATGCTCTATCATCTGCCAAAAACTTTCACAGAATCCAGCCCTGACTCAGCTATTTCCAAAAAGATATTCTAGTCCTATCTATCCTAACAATTTGCAGCTGCTTTCTAGAGTTGAATAAAAGGAATGGTGATAGGGTCGGCCTCATTAGAAAGCAAGATGAATGCAACTTTTTTTTACAGTAAAATGTAGGCATGTTTTAACATGCTGCTTTTGGTGTGTTAATCTATAACTGTTGCATATAACTCACTGAGACCTGCAAGTTCTGGCTCTTCAAAGCAGTGTTTTTCAACCTTGGCAACTTTCAGATATGTGGACTTCAACTCCCAGAATTCCCCAACCAGCCATATCTGGAAAATTTAAATCTTAACTGTCTTCTAGCTCATATACAATTTGGAGAAGATGTTTCTGTCCCAAGGCATTTTATGCCTATACATATCTACTGATGTCTGCTGGACTTTAATAAAGGTTTCTGATTTATTCATGTATTTGTCAGTTAGATCTTCATTGTTTAAACATAAAGGCATAAGGAAGACTTGGATTATTATAAAGTGTGGAATAGGTTTTATATATGGTTGGAAAACAGAAATCAATTTAAGAAATAAGAATATGAAGTGAAATTTGATATTAACATACTGGATATAAATGTAAATAATGATCCTGCTAACAAAACAGTTAATTATGAATATTTAAAAATAAAAGAAGGAGCGGGAAGATAAAAGCTAAGAGTAAAAACAAAAGTCGATGCAGAAAGTTGTAAAATTGTATATATCTGTTGCAGGGGTGAAATGTAAAATTTGTTACTACCGGTTCTGTGGGCGTGGCTTGGTGGTGGTGGTAATGTGACTGGGTGGGCGTGGCAACTTTTTTTTTTTAACTTTTCAAAGCATTTTTTCTAATGCTTTGAAAAGCATCTGCCATCAGGCAACTCAGCTGGGATCATCAGAGAGACTTTTTAAAAAATACCTCTCTGACGATCCCAGCTGAGTTGCCTGATCGTCAGAGAGGCTTTTAAAAAAATACCTCTCTGCCGATCAAGCAACTCAGCTGGGATCGTCAGAGACTTTTCAAAGCATTTTTTTTACCACCTCTTCGGCCAAGAAGTTCAAAAAAAAAAAAAAAGCTTTGAAAAGCCTCTGATGATCCCAGCTGAGCCGCACGACCATCAGAGGCTTTTTTTTTTTACTTTTAATAGCATTTTTTCATCGGAAGAGGTTGTAGAAAAAATACTTTTAAAAGTAAAAAAAAAAGCCTCTGATGATCGCGCGACTCAGCTGGGCATGGGAGGGTGGGGTGCAGGGATTTTTGCTACCGGTTCTCCGAACCACCCGCCGCCATCGCTATAGGATTGGGCTACCGGTCCGAACTGGGAGCATTTCACCCCTGATCTGTTGTTAGTATTGTATTTTAACCTCTGATGTGCGTGTGTTTTTGTTTTTGTCTCTTGACTTCTTTTGCTATTGTGTGTTTGGTTTTAAAATGTAAAATATTCAATAAAAATTATTTTAAAAAAGAAAAAAAAGGCATGTTCTTGTTTACGTGTTATATTGTGGTCCTAATATCATCAGCAAAAAGAAGAATTGATTAGGCATTCACATAATTTTTTTGTTCTTTCTTGGTTTCCAGAATACCATCTCTCCAAGTGTTTTCAGTATTTTTTTCTCCTGGAGTTTCCTTTTGATGAGCTGCTCCCCCACCCCATCTTTTAGGTCTTCAGTTTGGTCCTGCCCTTTTCCCCCCTGCAGCATCAGAGGAAAAACTTAAGCCTCCAGGCTTGAATTACAACAAGCCTTTGCTTAGAAAACACACTATGAAATTTTATGGTTCCTAGTGCATCTACCCCATTTTTGATTATTTCTTTTTCAACGTAACCTTGTACTGTTGTTTTTACGCCCATTTAATATATTTGGTCTAATAAAATTTCATAATGCTAAAACAAAAATTAAGCAACTCTAGGGGGCACTCAGTTTCCTTATAATAATGTTATAATGCAATGGGCCAATTTAAAACTGTTCTGCTGTTTATCACATACCTCGTTTTGTTTCCTTTACAGTTGTGTAAACCTTAATGGCCCAAAATGTTCCTGTGTTGACTATATGCTGAAAGAGATCCTTCTGGATCTATACCTTTTCCTTTTTGCTAATCTGTTTCTGATTTACGTAGAATGTGATTCAAAGCAGAACTCTGCACCTTGGGCTCCATTCCATAGCAGGCCACAGTTCAAATGTCATGTCTCAAGATTGAAACAGGGGCCTCTCTCTTTCTGTAAAACTATGAGGATCAGATTCAAACAGCTTCAGTCTTCAGTTAAGTTTTGAACTTAGCCCTGCCTTGATTCTATTCTTGTTGTCAATAAACAAACTGCATATTTTTAGTGAGTGTCCCCATCCCATTTAACCCATAGTAAGGGTAACTGGACTTCACTTGTTGCTCAGAATTACTTTCCCACTTGTAAAATCACTGACTGTCCTACTCGGTTTCCAATACCGAGTATTTACCTAAATACTGAATTTAGGTAAATTCAGCTTCTCTTTTATGTTTGCTTGGTTGCTGAGAAGGGGGTACTCTTAATGGTAGAAACAAATATGACATTGAAACCTCTTTGTTTTCATTGGGTTGTCAAGAATTATAAGAGATTGCCCTCAGCAGGCCTTGGGAGCTGTTTATATTTTTTTTGTCTAAAATTTCATCCAATTTTGAATGGCTAAGAAAATGTATGTTCATCTCCTCCTTATCCAATACGTATACCTTTTCTGCAGGTTGTTCTGGTTGCATCCTATATAAACTCTACCCAAAGTATTAGACAAGAAAGAAGCTGTTGTAGCTTATAGATAAACATAGAAAAGTAGCTCACATACTAGTTTTGACCTTGAGTATTATATCCCCATTGACATATGGCTGCCGAGGGGAAATGTAGAAGGCAAAGAAGGATGTGCTCATACCACTTCAGAGCTGATAAAGGCATGGGCTTTGTGGAGCTCATCTAATTCATTTTCTCAGCAGACCTTATTGGGTCAGGAATAAAGTACAATCATATATCAACCCATTTTTCTCTCCTCCGCCCCATAATACAAAGCATTCTTTTAGCAGAATAATGAAGAAAACTGTGATGTCTAGAGCAACACAAAGAAACAGAACATTCCAATCAGGGAAAAATGTTCCTATGCTACAGCGACTGTTAGTGGCGAATTTGGAGCTTGGGATGGAGCCAAAATTGTGATGGAATGTAGTTCAGATTCCAGGATGGACGAGGAGTATTTTTTCCGTGTTTTTAAGACTGTAAAATCATCAGTAACAGCAGCATCATTTTTTCTCTTGGCAAGTTTATTCTCTCCCTCCCCCTGGAATCAATAAAATGGTTGATTCCAGAGGAGCAAGAGACAACATGATTCAAATAGCTTGTGTGAAAAAAAAAAAAAAGAGTGAAGATAGTTCCTCCGTAATAATTCCCAGAGTACATGTTTTATGGGGATGATAGCATGCTTTAGTTTGGCAAGACTCTGTCTTTAAGTGAGGAACAATAAAGAAATCTGCTTGTAACATTCACAACGTTTCTTGATTTTTGGAACCTGACAAAAGTTGAGGAACTAAGCCCAGAGTAATAAAAGGAAAAGGTTGGTTTCTGACCCAAGGGCCCTCACAGTTTTAGCAGACCCAGGGAGATAAGTAATTTGTCAGATTCAGCTTGTTAAAAAGGGGAAAGAAAGGAATGAAAAAAAGCTGGTAATGAAACAAATATATAAAGTCACTCTACTCTGTATATGCTTCTTTGCTTCTAATAGAAAACAATATATCTAGCTGAGAGTTGAACTGTGGAGTCCTTGGTGCTCTCTAAACACCAAGCATCAAGCTCAGACCAAGGATTCCTATTCTTTGCTTTCCTATGTCTAACAACAATGGTTGGGGAGTATTAATAGATTATTGGGAGAGACCTAACCCCCTGTGTCCTTGAAGCAAATATCCAGAAACCATTATGTAAACAAAAAGGACAGAAGCATTAAAATGGTAAGGGCAGCACCAGCTCCAGTGTTTCTCTTTATTGAGGTAAGCAGCACGTTTAATGCCAGCATACCATTTCATCAACTCACCAACGGCAGGATAGCATGTTAATGAGAGTTCCTGACTGTTGGAGATCAGCATTTTGTAGAGTTAACCTTTTAAAGAACTGCTTATGGCCAACAGCCAAAGAGAAGAGACTTCACCATTTGACCTTTTTGGGGGTGGGGGTGGGGAAAGAGTAAACTTGCCAAGTGAAGAAATGATGCGGCTGTTATGGATGATCTTACAATCTTGAAAACAAGGAAAAAATACTCCACATACACATTCAGCAAAACTACATCCAAGAATTGAATAGAAAAGTGTAGTGTGGCTGTGTTATTGCATTGTGACTTTCAGACAGATGTTTAAATGGAAGGATCAGCTCACTGAGAAAATTTTGGTGGGTGGGTGCAGGGTGATGATGAACTTTGGCTGGCTACGTTCTGTCCACAATTATTATTTTTGCATGTACATGTCAAGTTAACTGAAGAATTAAGAAATACTGTATGGTTTGCTGAAATTGTGGAGACTCTTTGCATAACCATCTTGGCAGTTTGGGTCATCTGAAAGGGCAAATGGCCAAGGCCTGTTAACAGAAAGCACACCAGGAACAAATATAAATGTCTTGGTGGCAGGTGCAGCTGGATTGCCTGTCATTTGAGCATCTCTGCAATCTCCAATTGTACATAAATATAAAGCTGCATGGCATAGAGAGGAGCTCCATACATCAAATCTGCCCTAGATTGTATCAAGGTCAATTTCAAGTAATTCCATGGATTGCTATAAATTTATTCTGGATTACTATTCTTTTTATCATCTGTCCCATTGATTTTATGGTCCTGGGGTTTATGATAGTTTCCAAATACTAAGACAAATTTAAGAGATACCTACAAGTATGTTTCTCTAAAACAGAAAATGTAATTTTGCATCTAGGTTTCTATTAATGAATAATTATCTGAAGCTGAATACATCTGATGCAGGTTTCAAATAACCTTCAAGGGCCATCCCAGGTAGAGTGCATTGCAGTCATCCACTCGTGAGATGACTGGATTTGTGTGACCATCTCAGGGAGAGATGTGTGGGGAAACAGATTTATTACAAACTGAGTGGCATTCAAAAACACAACTGGAGCCCAGGGCCATCGAGAATATAATAAACTAGATTTAGGGGTGAGTACTGAGGGCTAGATGATGGGACAACTCTCAAACAGAGAGCCTTGATGGTACAGTGGTTTAATGCACCCTGTTATTAACACAGCTGCCTGCAATTTCTGCTGGTTCGAATCTCTCCAAGGCTCAAGGTTGACTCAGCCTTCCATCCTTTCTAAGGTAGGTAAAATGAGGACCCAGTTTGTGGGGGCAATAAGCTGACTTTGTATAAAATATACAAAAGAATGAAGGCTATTGCTTAACGCATTGTAAGCCGCCCTGAGTCTACGGAGAAGGGCATCATATAAATCAAATTAAAAAAAAAAAAAACAGACGCCTGAGTGCCCCTGAATCAGTGGTGGGTTTCAAATTTTTTTACTACCAGTTCTGTCGGCATGGCTTGGTGGGCATGGCATGGCTTGATGGGCATGGCTTGGTGGGCATGGCAGGGGAAGGATACTGTAAAATCTCCATTCCCACCCCACTCCAGGGGAAGGTTACTGCAAAATCCCCATTTCCTCCCGATCAGCTGGAACTTGGGAGGCAGAGAATAGATGGTGGCGGGGCCAGTCAGAGGTGGTATTTACCGATGTCCAAACTACTCAAAATTTCTGCTACCGGTCAGAACTTGCTGAAATCCACCTTTCAGCAGGTGGTTTTCAGAACTGGTTAGAACCTGCTGAAACCCACCTTTGCCCTGAATGCAGTCCACCCACAGATTCCCAATATATCCACCCTGTCCATCATGACCTTGATGATAATCCCTGCCCTGTCTTCTGCTCACAGTTTCCTCAAAATCTTAGTTCTCCCTTCCTGAACTGCTCTTGCCTCAAGGTACATGACACCTAGCCAGCTATGGTACTTAGTTGCTGTGGAAAGCCACACAAGCCCCATCAAACTCCAACCCTCGCTGCCCACTGCCATCCAGTTAAAATTGCAAGTGGTTGGCTTTCTAAAAAAACTCAGGTCTAGCAGAAAGGCTTTAAAAGGTTGTCTAAGTTCTCAGTCATCCAAGTCATGGTTGTCCCCAAGGTGATTTTTTTCAAGAGGCAACTGGACTTTCTGTTTTTTTTTTTTTTTTTTGAAGACATTTCACTTCTCATCCAAGGAGTTTCTTCAATAGAGTGCTATAAGATTTTGGTAACATCTGAATGTAGATGTTATATAGGTAGCCCTTGACTTACAAGCATTCATTTAGTGACAGTTTGAAGTTACAAGAACACTGCAAAAATGACTTATGACTATTTTCATATTTATAACCATTCCAGCATCCCCATGGTTATGTGATCAAAATGCAAACACTTGGAAACTGGCTCATGTTTATGACGGTTGCAGTGTCCCAGGGTCATGTGATCACCTTTTGCAACCTTCTGATAAGCAAAGTCAATGGGGAAGCCAGATTCACTTTACAACCATTTTACTAACTTAGCAACTGCAGTGATTCACTTAAAACGGTGGCAAGGAAGAGCATAAAATAAGACAAAACTCACTTAACAACTGTCTTACTTATTTTGGACTCAATTGTGGTTGTAAGTTGAGGACAACCTGTAAAAGCCTTTATTCCCAATTGGCAATTGAGCAACAGCTCCCGGCTATGATCATAATTAGCTGTAGTCGCCTTCATTCATCCTTCCAAATTTATACTTCATATACTCCACATTTTATTAGATTAGGATTCCAAGTCTGCCGATCTTAGTAGTACAGTAATATCGACTGGTCTTATTTAGCCTGCGGTGGGAATGAAAAGGAAGCATACTAAGTGGCTGGTAGAATGTGCTCACAGGTAAATGAGGAAAAAGATCAAATGCCTTGAGACCCAAAGCTGACTTGGTAATATTAAATTGGCCTGATCTCTTCATTGGAATGTTTTAAAAAAATGACTTGAAAGTGTTGGTTGTTGTGGCCTTTCTTATTCAATTGAACGTCATGCCAGCAGTCAGCTGGTGTTTTTACAGAATCTGGATGGTGTGTTAATACCCACAGACTGAATTGAATGCCTGTTTAATTCATTGCTTTTTAATCCAATCTTCTCTCTTTTTATCCCATCCTGTTTGCATGTTGTTGCTGTTGTGTTTATAGTTTGCAGAGTAACCAGATGCTCAAGGAACAAAGGGAGTTGCACGGATGCAAAAAGACTTAAGCCAATGAAATAGGTTTGTGCCAGAAAATATTTTATTCATAAACCACCCTGACTCTGGGTGGTTTACAAATAAAAACCATAAAAAAATGATGTATTTTAGAGAAATAAGCGCAACTTGCAATAACAATATGAGTTATCCATGTATAGGTGAGATGGGCAATGTAGAAATGCAATAAAAAAATAAATGAAATGGAAAAACAGCCATTTTGGAGACTCGGTAGTCTTGGCCTAATTAATCTGGGAAGATTAATTTAGGCAAGAAAAAACAAAACAAATGCACAGGTATAGTATAGCTGGTACCTGACTCAATAGTAGTAACTGTGGGAAGGATCTTGGAGTCCTAGTGGACAATCACCTAAATATGAGCCAGCAGTGTGCTGCAGCTGCCAAAAGAGCCAATATAGTCCTAGGCTGTATTAATACAGGGATAAAATCAAGATCATGTGAAGTATTACTATCACTTTATAATGCCTTTGGTAAGTCCACGCTTGGAATATTACATCCAGTTTTGGTTGTCATGATATAAAAAAAGATGTTGAGAATCTAGAAAGAGTGCAGAGAACCACAACAAAGATGATTAGGGGACTGGAGGCTGTTGAAGAATGTTTGCAGGAATTGGATATGTCTAGTTTAATGAAAAGAAGAATTATTGCAGTGATTGCACTGTTCCAATATCTAAGGGGCTGCCACAAAGAAGAGGGAGTCAACCTATTCTCCAAAGCACTCAAAGGCAGGACAAGAAGCAATGGAGGGAAACTAATCAAGGAGAGAACCAACCTAGAACTAAGGAGAAATTTCCTGACAGTTAGAACAATTAATCAGTGGAAAAACTTGCCTCCAGAAGTTGTGGGTGCTCCAACACTGGAGGTTTTAAAGAAAAGTTTGGACAATCACTTGCCTGAAATGGTAAGCAGGGTTTCCTGCTTGAGCAGAGGGCTTGGACTAGAAGACTTCCAAGGAGCCTGGTTTAGCTCAACAGACAGAAGCACAGGAATTTAACACCAGCTGTCTGCAATTAGAGTAAGATCGAATCTCGCCAGGCTCAAGGTTGACTCAGCCTTCCATCCATTCTAAGGTAGGTAAATTGAAGACCCAGTTTGTGGGGGCAATAAGCTGACTTTGTATAAATATACAAAAGTATAAAGGCTATTGCTTAACGCACTGTAAGCCGCCCTGAGTCTCCGGAGAAGGGCGGCATATAAATCAAATTAAAAAAAAAAAAGATCCCTTCCAATTTTGTTATTCTGTTATTCTGAAAATTCTAAAAGCATTGTAAATGTACTCATGGTCTATCTTTTCCTTTATTGATTTTTTTTTTTAAAAAAAAATCTTCAAAAAGCATTCCAGAAACAGAGAAGTGAAGTTTCAGCCAGTGTAGTGTGTTGGTCTCAGGTGCTGGATATGGATGGGCAACTAAATTTACCATGAAGCTCTCCTTGTCTTAGCTCAGTCTACTTGACAATGTCATTGTTGTGAGGATAAAATGAGGGAAGACCCCTTCATGTGTGCACAGGTAAAAGCAAGGATATTAAAGTATATATTTTCGGGGAGGGAGGGGAAACAACAAATTTCAAGCTTCTCCTGGATATAGACACTATGCTTTTCCCAGGGTTCAGCTCAAAGATTGTATCTCACCAAAAGGAGAGGTGGAACATTCTCATGTGAACTAAGAAAAAGAAATGAGGGGTTTCATTCCACTCTAATTATTCTCAAAATGCTACGTTATTCTACAGCCTCAGTTTACTTCCTTGGGGCTCTTGCTATTTGGCAAGGAGAAAGATGTGGGTTGTTACTATATAGGTTGTTGAGTGCGGATTTGTGATTCTGCCCACCTGCCTGTCTTTCCCCTCCCTCCTTCCCCCATGTGAAAACAGCAGCCTCCATTCCCAGAAACAGCCTATTGGTTACCATCACCACTTTCACACGCTTGCTTGGCCAGCAATATCCTTAGATATTAACTCCAAACATTTTTTTTTTTATACCAGAGGCCCCTAATAAAATTTCAGGCCAAGGGCAGAAGTCAATAAATATGGTTGAACCCCATATTTTGAAACATACACATTGCTGTCTAAAGAAACTCTCTAAGTCTATTAAACCCAGAGTCTAAAATGACCTAACTGCACTATTGAAAGAAACTCAGCGGGAGCCAATGCAAGTCCTGCTGGTGAGCTCATATCCTCAGTTTCATTAGTTCATTAGCTTGATGGGGTGGCAGCAGCAGCTAATTTCTAATGCATAAAGATGGACCAAATGCAAGTCTTTTGTAAAATACTTATTGGAAAAGGTCCAACTGCAGAGGGGCTTTTATACGGCTACATAAAGTCTACTCTATGAAGTTTCCCTCACCTGCAACTAACCTTTTCAAATGAAACAAGAAGATATTTTCCTTCAGGCAGCTGGAGGAAAAGCAACCTTGAAAGATTTCTAAATTTTGATGTTGAAAATCAGCTATTTCCTGTGCTGTATATTTCATGAGAACATATATTACGTTCAGTTTCAACCTCTGGAAATGCACATAAAAATGACCCCCTTTGGACACAATCAACACTGGAAAGTATTCTGAAAATTTGCTCAAATGGTAGAGCAGAAGGAATTCTAAATCATGGTCGTCCATTTAGATGACATTTTTGTAGGTTCAAAGTATTAAATATCCTTGGGCTGACCATTTGTACTTAAGATTAAATATTCCCCAATGACTTTATGAATACTTATATCACTTTGGTGTCAATAGGTTGATCCTTGTGCAATTCATTAGTGAACCCTTTATTTTTGTTGACTTTATAACTTGGATCTATCTCCTTGGCAAAGACATACCAACACTTTTTTGAGTTGCATGAAAATGGGCTGGGGTTTTTAAAATCATAATTAGGTCTTACTTTAGATCAAGGGCATACCCTCATAACATCAAATAGGTTAACCTACCAGGACTATAAGCCACTATTCATTTGTAGAGTAGGATTGGACCTCATCATCTTCTAGATACCGCCAGACTACCACAGATATATCTGCCCATAGTTTCTACTCTACTTTAAAAGTAGTACACACCTCTTTTACAGTGGTTCAAACTTTGCTATCCAGTTTGCCTGCTGTGCATTATTTTGTGAGGTGCACTGCAGGTATTTTACAAACTATGAATCGCAATAGCATAACTGTTGTAATATTTGCCTGATATATATAGGACTCACTGGCTTGAAACCTACCTTTTTTTAAAAAAATATATTATTTTTCTTTTGCTCAGTGCTTTAGTTTCCCCCCTTGTATATTTATTTATTTATTTATTTATGGAAGTCTACCAGAGCACCAATTAAAACATTTTAAACTATGACATGCTTTTCTCTTAAGTGATGGAAAAACAAGGTAATGTTGCTCCAATGGACATACACACACACAAACTTGGAGAAAAGAAGGTAGCTCAGAAAAAAAAAATGAACAACAATTGTTAATTGTTTCTGCTGGATTTTGAATCTTGACATTCTACATGTGAGACAAGTTCTTGCTTTATTTCTTAACAATAGCATTGACAGACCTTATTAAAAGTAAATTAGGAAAATGGAAGAAACAAAATTTTATTTCAAAGCTGTTTTTTTTTGTCCCTAAATATATGCACATATTGATTGCTTCATTGTGTGTGTGAATGGTTTAGCAAAATGCACACCATTTTGTATCTTGATCTGTGATTGTGTGTGCATACACACAAGTATATGTATATGTAGATCCAGTAAGAGCCACTCAGAGAAAAGATGCAAATTGTTTTCTTGGAACATTAAGTTGAAAGCGCGTATAAGCAGAGGAATTGTCTAATGTGAAGCTGTGGTAGTTTGCAGTCTGGATTGAATGCTTTGGAAGCAGTTGCCAGAGTATTTTAGTCTAGAGAAGATTTTTGTTTTTAACTAGATCAAAGTTAAGTCACATCAGGACAGGAACAACTTAAGAGTCCAGTAGATAGGCTCCAAGTCAGACAATTGACTGTTCTGCTCAGTATTACTTACACTGACTGGCAGCTCTCCAGGGTTTCTGGCGGGTAGTTTTCCCAGTTGTATTTGGAGATGCTAAGAATTTAACCTGAGGACCTCTATATGCAAAGCACATGATCTGCCATGAAGTACAGGATTCTCTCAGCAGAGGATCTAGTTGACAGAAGGACAATTATGATAGCGTGTTGCCATAAAAACCAAAACCAGGTCTGGTCTAGAAGGAAATGCTTGAAAACCAAAATGTAATGTGGTCTGTCTTGAAAAGACTTCCAGCTCTATAATTCTACAGTTTAAGTAAAGTATGAATTTTCTTTAGAAGCCATAGCTTTTCATTTGCTTCCTTTAACACTTGTATATTTCACATAAAATAGAGTGGGCATAGAGTGGGCATTATTTAAAAAAATAATCCAAGTCCATAATTAAAAAAAAAAAGTAAATTAAGAGTTAAGGTTGAATCCTGTTGATGGCATCCGTGGAAATTAAGTCAGTTTTCATTAGCCAACTGAAGAATAATGTTCAAGCTTTCAGGTTTCTAGGAATCTTTTAGCTGAAAAAAATTCAGAAAAAAAAACCAGTTTGCTTTTTGTATGATTTTGAGATAAATAAATAAACAACATGCCTCCATGGATAGAAGAAAAGCACTCCCTGTTTACAACTTCATGTTCATCAAATTCCATTTGACATAGGGTGGATATAGCAATAGCAATAGCCCTTAGACTTATATACCGCTTCCCAGTGCTTTACAGCCCGCTCTAAGCAGTTTACAGAGTCAGCATATTGCCCCCAACAATCTGGATCCTTTCACATCCTCTTTCTTTCTATAATTTCTGTCCTTTATATAGTCAGAAGATTCTCCCAGCCTATGCTTTGGTCACTACATCCATACATGGGGCAGAATTTTCAGCATAGTTTTTCCTTGCAAGATTTGTTTCTCTTGCCATGTACATGTATACATCCAAACTAGACTGTGTTGTTTCACTGAGTCATATAATATATGTAATTTCCTTTCAATGTATGCTGATTAGTGTACATTCAAAGTGACAATAAAGTATTCTATTCTTTGATAGCAAGAAAATTAGGCCCTCTATTTTTTCAAGGTGATCAAATGTAATTTTATAATTACAGCTCTCTGCCAACTCTGCATCACCTGGAAGATCTTTATATCGTTTGACCTGGGGTGCCAGTTACCCCAGTAATGGGTTTCAATTTCAGTCACTACCAGTTCACTCGTGGGCATGGGTGTGCTTCTGCGCATGCACAGAGACGTCTGGGCAGATGGGCGGAGCCTCCTGCCACCGCCGCTACCGATTCGCCCAATCCGGGGCTAATCGGTAGCAACTTACCACTGAGTTATGCCCTTTCTTTTTTTTCTTTTTTTTTTTTTTATTGAAAAAGTTTTCAAATACAGGTTTTTCCCCTTTCCCCCCCCCCCCTCTTCCCTAACCCACCCTTTCCACCCAACCCCCCCCTGTGACTTCTTCACAACAATAGGCTATTTCATAACTAGTTACATACATAATATCTTCCCTTTCCCTTAATCCCTTCTCGGAATACTGACCCTTAACTTGTTAATCTTATAACTCCCATTTTTACGGTAATCTGCCCTTTTTCTCCTCCCCTAAACTTATTGAGTATTATTACAAATTAACCTTTAATCTTTTATATATATTAATATAACATTTTAAATCGGCCTTCTCCCTGCAACCAAATTTGTTCAATTCTGTCCACTTCCTCCACTCCTCTAAATATATGACTTGAAATCAGACAATACAATTCTAAATATAATCCACTACCCACTTTACTAGAATATACACATATCTATATATGCATCCCATTTTATAACAATCAGTAAACTAACCTATTTCAGCCCTTCAATTCCTACAAAATCATGCAATACGATTCTAAATATAATCAACTGCCCACTTTACTAAGATATACACTTATCTATATATGCATTTCATTATGTAAAAAGAGAAAAGACAATAACTTTAAGTTTATGATCCATATAATATCTTCTTTGATGTCTTTCCACTAGATTGTTAAATCCATCACCCATAATAGGGTAAAATAACATGCTGGTGCAACAGTTTGTTCAAAATCTTCAGTCATCTTCTGCCCCCATCAGTAGTAGATATCCTCACACCTGTATAAAAGTAAAAACAACCACCCGAGTGACATTATAATTATGAATATATCCGTATGGTTATAGTTGTGGTATTCATCAGGATTGTTAATTCCCGTCATCCTACTGAGTAACATCCAGATCTTCTGCATGCCCCAGCAAAACTCTCCTGCCTTATAACTCAAAGTAGTTATAATATATTTCCAAGAGAAAAAAAAAGTAAATAAGAAAAAATTAGATGATTCAAATCCAACAAAGTGAGGCTCTTTCCACTTCCCAAAATCATGGCCTTGCAGAGATCTGCCACAATCCTCAGGATAGTATCAGACAATTGTTCGCCACCACTGTCTTTTCTAATATTCATTCATTTTTTAAAGCGCCTGGCTTCACTGTTGCTTAGTTTGGAAATTGCTGTTTCTATAAGATCTGTTTCTTTTCTTTTTCTTTTTCGGGTTGAATTTCCATCCTCTTTTCTTGCTTACCAATTGTATATCTGCTGGTTGATTTTCATTCTGCTTTGTGGATTGTTCTTGTTGGGTTAATTTTATCATCTCATCTTTCTTCTCCATCACTTGTATATCAACTGATTGATTTGCGCACTTGTCTGTGACTTGATGATTCATCACCTTGGGTTCGGATGACACTGCTCTCTTATTTATAAACAGTCCAGCTGGGGTCTCCAAGGAGTCCAAAGACAATTTATCCATCACAGCCTCTGTAATTTGATGTTTTCCTTTTATTTCCAACTCCTTTTGCTTATCCTGTATTATGCCTAAAGGTGTTAAATTCATTTTTAGAATTTTTTGATAAAAATCTTCCGCTTTTTCAACAGTGTGCAATTGATATCTTACGCCTTGATATCTCAATATTAAACCAGCTGGGATGTCCCACCTGAATAGGATATTTCTTTTTTTTAATTCAGTCACTAAAAAGCCAAATTTCTTCCTCTCCATTAACATCTTGGGCGGGAGCTCCTTGAAAATCCAAATCTTTCTTCCATGAAATTGCAAATTGGAATTAAAAGAGTTCTGCACAATATTATTCCTAATTTCTTTATCTGTAAAATAGATCACCACATCTCTAGGCAGTTGCCTTTGCTTTGCCCACCAGGAGTTTATTCTATAAATTCTATCAATCCTGCAATATACTTCATCAGGTTGAACCTTTAAGATCCCAGCCAGAATTTCAGAAGATACTTTCCTTAAATCATCTCTATTATTTTCCTGCAGACCTCTCAATCTAATTGCATATTCTGTAAAATTATATTGAATCATTAAAACTTCTCTTTCAATCCTCTGTTGTACATTTTCCTCATTACCAATCTTTTGGTCAGTCTCCATTTTAGATTTGTCTTCCAAGCTATTATCCTGAATGTTTATCAAATCCTTTTTAATTTTTTGAGTCATGTCATCCAAATTCTCCTTGACTTCCTTCATTTTAGTCTCTAATAATTCAGTCTTTGCCTCCATCCGAATCAGAAAGCCTGATAAACCATTAGCAACTTTTGAAATCTTTTTATTCAAGAAGTCAGACTCTGATTTCACCAATTCACCAATTTCTTTAATTTCCTGCTTAAATTTTTCAAGTTGCTGATTCACAATCTCATCCCTTCTTACAATCTCTTCAAGGATAAATTCTAATATATTAAAATCGGGTTTCTGACGCTGGAGAATTGAAATTTGTTGGCGCAATTTCTTAAGGGGGGAAATTCCCCCCCCCCTGTTTGTCCAGCTGTATAAGTCCTGATGCCATTTCCCACACAGACAAGATTTAGCAAAAATAAGAGAAGAAATAGAAAACAAAAAGACTTTCCCTCATTAAAAAAAACTTCTGAGCAGCACAGGAGCGAGGTTTCTCTAGAAATGTAGCCAATGATATTTATTCCGCTACATTGTAATAATGAAAAACGGAAGGACTTTCCCTTTTAGCCCTTCTCCAGCCACAGCAGACGCCATTTTAGAAGGCTCTTTTTCCCTCTTTTCCTCTGCTCTTTTCTTTTAAATAGTTTTTGAAAGGGTAAGATACTTGCGGTTCAGTATTAAGGGTCCAGTTCTTCATTTCTTTAATTATTCTTTTAGATTCACAGGCTTGCTCTTGACGCCTGGCTCTGCATAGGCAGAGGTCTCCCAAAGCCCGGAGCAGCGGCAGGGGATATGGGGCTTCTCATCCGCTCCGTCCCAAAAGTTAAAAAAAAAACTTTTGGGACTCTGCGGGGAGTTCTACCCACCCCTGCCGGCTCTCTCTCCGTTTCCTCTTGGAAACGGAGTTTTTTCGAGCCGCCATCCACTGTAACGGCGGCTCTATACAGGCAGAGGGAGCTGACGATCCCAGAGGAACGTCTGGCGGCGGCCAGCAGCAAACCGGAAGTCGAGTTATGCCCTTTCCTGGGTTGGGGAGGGCTTATAGTTAGTTACTCATGCCCTGGTCACTTCATGGCTTGACTATTGCAATGCACTCTAAATAGTGCTCTCCTTGAAGACCACTCAGAAGCTTCAACTGTTTCAGAATGCAGCAGTGCAGGCAGTGATGGACATGGCTCTGTATGCCCATGTTACAACTCTGCTTCATGAGCTGCAGTGGTTGCCAGTTTGTGTGTGTGATTTAAGGTACTGATCACTACTTACAGAGCACAGGGCCTGGTTACCTGAGGGATTGCCTGTCTCCCTGACCAGTCCAATCTGACCAGCTTGGCACACTCTGGATTCCTTTAATTAATAATGCCATCAACTGGAACCCTGAAGCATGTCTTTTCTGGTGTAGAGTTTGCCCTTTGGGATGAAGTTCCTCCAGAGAGTTGAATGGCCCACCCTACTGCTGTTTTGAAAGCCCCTGGAGATATAACTACAGACCTTTTGACACAAATGATTGAGGCACCTTTTCTTTTTCTTATCCCCCCCCCCCCCGTGTTCTTAGGCATCTTTATTTCTTTTGTGGTGTTGGGTTTTGTGTGTCCCCCTCCCCCATATGTTGTATTTTAATTTTTTTAAAATGCTTTTAACTTTTTGTAAATTGCCCAGAATCAGTGGGAGTCAGATGGCGTATAATTTCAGATGATGATGATGATTTTTGTTTTTATTGTGAAGATACATCAGCACAATACTCATCTATCATGTTGGGTAGCTAGAGGATGTCAGTTTCATGGCATTATGTGCTTATCCATACAGTTAGGAGTTTGCATAATGTGTCCAACATAACATAATTTGTACCTGGTCATTTAAGCCACAAGTCAATATGATCGATCCATTTATTTATTCTCTTGGCTACCCATGATATTTTTAGGAGCCTTATCCAACACCAAAGTTCAAAAGCAGAAATACTCTATACTGCTTTTTCAAAGTCCAGCTGGTGCTTCCTCAGAGTGTCAACAATTTTCTGCATGATTCTGATCTTTGTACATGTAAACACATCACGGCATTTGACTATCCTTTCCAATGTCTTCATGACTACTCTACTACTGTGCAGTGGTGGGTTTCAATTTTTTTTACTATCAGTTCTGTGAGTGTGGCTTGGTGGGCATGGCAGGGGAAGGATACTGTAAAATCTCCATTGTCTCCCCAATCCAGGGGAAGGTTATTGCAAAATTCCCATTTCCTCCTGATCAGCTGGGACTTGGGAGGCAGAGAATAGATGGGGACAGGGCCAGTCAGAATTTTTACTACTGGTTCTCCGAACTACTCAAAATTTCCGCTACCAGTTCTCCCGAACTGGTCAGAACCTGCTAAAACCTACCTTTAAGTCTGTGGCATATTTAACAATAAATTAGGCATGTCTGAACTGAGTGGGGCCAATTGAGTCAACAAAATGAGTCTGGATTGGACTGCATCTCAAAGGGAAAGTGTAGCTTGGTCTGCTTTATTAAAAATAAATAAATAAACCAAGACATTTGTCTTTGGGCTGTGTAAATGCATAATGATCATAACGATAGCATTATGCTTACAGAAAGCTTCGAGTCACATAACACTGAATCCAAATGCTTCATTATGAGAAAATATAGTACATTTTACAGGTAGGAATTGTTAAGAGAAATGGATCAGTGTTTGTGAAGCCAGGAGTAAAACAATAGCCTCCCATAGAAAATCAATTTCTTATCAGTCAGGATGGACAAAAGCTAACAAAAAGTTCAGATTGTTTATAAAGCCACAGGGCAGTTTCAAGGACAGCATCTCTTATCAGAGTTGTACCAGATACTACATTCTGCCTATGGTTCAGAGTGCATCAGCAAACCAAACTAAACATACAAAATTAATGTAAGGTTGAACAATTAGAAGAAACCTTTACGTTTCACACACCTCTGCCAAACTTACAATGCTGGGAAGAGGATCTTCCCTCTTTTGACTGAACAAGTATTTGACACTTTAGCTTTAGCATAGATCTGGGGCCTTTCATTTAGTTGTATGAAAAAAGATTCATAAAAGGAGAGAAGAAAGGAGGGGCAGAAGTTGATATTTTGAGAGGCCCTCTTTACTAGATAATTTAGCTTTGTTGAATCATCATTTCAGAGATACGTCCTTACCTAAACAAAGAAACAGAATGACTACGGGGGGGGGGGGGGCAAAACAGCAGTGGGAGCAGGAGTGATTTCTGATTTCCTGACCGCTTCCTCATTGAGTTTCCTTCTGGGAATCCAGCAGAGAGCATCAGGAATCTTCCTTCCTGGTTGGAGTAAAGGTAAAGGGTAAAAGAGTAGTCCCAAAAAAGTAAAAAGTAAAAATGAAAGTTAAAAGAAAAGATGAATGAAAAATGATGGAAATGACTGTACATGTATATGTGTTATGAGAAATAAAAATAAAAAACTTTTTAAAAAGAGAATCTTCCTTCCTTTCTTCCTTCCTTCCTTCCTTCCTTCCTTCCTTCCTTCCTTCCTTCCTTCCTCTCTCATTCACTCACTCCTAACTCCCCCATTATTTTGCTTGACAGAAGCAAATTATACATCTCTTTTTATATAGATAAGTGAGAAAATCATGTAACAGCTAGTTAAATATCAAGTAAACCTTCTTCATACGACTACATCCTAATGGCTTTCGAACTGCTGCTGAAAATTGGACCAGATTCCTGTCCAGTGAATAGGATTTTGCTCTTTTCTGGAAGAGTAAGGAGGAAAAAAAATCACATTAAACTAATCAGTATTAACTACATTTAAGCATGTGCCTTTGTAAGTCAATTTATTTGTATTAAAGGCAGATTTTGTTCAGGGAGGGGGATGTCCGTGGAGGGTTATATGCTCATTCTAATTTATATGTTCCTCTCCTCCTCTCTCTTATACAAAACAATTTCTCTCCCTTTTTCTCATCCTTTCTGTCAATACAGAATAGAACATAGGTGTTCTCCAATATACTCTTTTTTCGCACTGCAATTGGAATTTTTGCATGCCATCCCGATTTTCAGAAATGTCATCTAAAAGTATTCCAAGCAAGCAAAACCCATTGTGGTATATGACTTGATCTGAAGAAAGCTGACTGTGATCATTCTTGGAAGTAGGTCTGAGGCATCCAGTGTTGGGTATAAATGCAGCAATGTGAAAAAATATCTGATCAATCAATATAACTCTGTTGCTCTTTGCAGAAAGATTTGTAGCCATAATTAATCTTTAATCTTCAAACAAATCTTTAAAAATAAGAACAAGCTTGGGGTAATAGAATTAGCCATGCTAATAGATTCTGGCTCTTTAAACTCCATTAATGGTTTCCAAGTGCTTTGTTTCTTAATTGGAAAGGCATAAACAAAAAATCCTAATTGGGATTTCTGAGTATTGTATAGCAACTACAAGAGATGGATTCCATATGGCAATCAGAGTTGGACCAGTCCCTACAAAGTCATACAAATAATGTTGATATATATAATAGCAGAACTATCATAGGCATTGGGATCATCATGCTGGAAAGGTCATAACTGTGAAAAACGGTCATGAATCACATTTTTCAGTGTCGTCGTAACTTTGAATGATCACTACCTGTATTCTATAATTCATTATGGACTTTTATGGCCAGCCTCTTATTCACTTTAATGATTAAGCAGGGGTGGGTTTTTTTGAGGAAAGTACAGGGAGCATCCATCAATTTGTGGTAGTAATGACTTACTGTATTTTTTGGAGTATAAGACGCACCTTTTCCCCCTCTAAAAGGGGGTGAAAATTTAGATGCGTCTTATACACTGAATGTAGCCCCGTCCACCCACTGGCCTCCACCCTTTGGCCTCTGCCTTGCAGCAGTTACCTCCTTGCAAGCAAACAGCAAGAAAAAGCAGCTCCTTTCAGCTTCAGCACAGCCTAATTAGCACAAGTTGATTGGATCGGCTTCCCGACTCTCAGCTGATTTGCTCTCAACTGTTTTGTGCAGGGCTGTGCTGCTTGCTGCAAAGAGGTAAATTGCTGGAGCAGATTTTTTTTCCCCCTTGTGCTAATCAAACTATGCTGAAAACGAAAATGAAAGTAAAGCAAGCTGTTTGCTGTAAGGAGGCAAAATTGCTCAGAGGCAGAGGGAGATTTCTTTTTCTTCTTTTCCTCACCAAAAAAGGCAGGTACGTCTTATACTCCGAAAAACACGGTATTTGTTTTGTTAAAAACTGGCCATTCAGCCAGACTTATGTCAACCAATTCTTCCCATACTTTCCAAAACAAATTTTATTTCCAAGCTACATTTGTTTCCACTTTGGCAAGTCAGGATTTGGTTCTATTCAGTGGTGGTATTCAGCCGGTTCTATCCAGTTCAGATGAACCGGTAGCGGCAGTTGCGGGAGGCTCCGCCCATTCGCCCGGACATCATCACATCCTGTTTCTGATGCTCTGTGCATGTGTGGAAGGTTCTGCGCATGCACGGAGGTGGTGCGTGCGCTCACATTTGCAAACCGGTAGCGAAGGTAAGTGAATTCCACCCCTGGTTCTATTGTTCCTTTTCCATTTGTAGGCTGGTAATGCCTAGCGAATACAGCCATACGAATATTCAGTTCAATATGTTCAAAACTGTCTTGGTCAAGTCACTTCATTTCATGGATTTGAAGAGAATCATGAAGTGAATTGGATACCTCCAAATCCTATGATTCTGCACATGTACAGAAATAGCTTTTTCTGAATAATTCAGAAGTCCAAATCAACTCAGTTTTATTTTCCAATTTCATTATTGAGATAAAATATTTTCAATGTTCTAAATCTAAAAGAAGACTTTGGATTGATTTAAATAGCTGATGATGAATATAATGTTGAATATCCATAATTATATTAAGAGGTTATGTTCCAATAAAGAAGGTTCGATATTTCCTAAGCTGCCATCTGTTAGATCTCTAACAGCCACTAACAATTGATTAGGCATTTATCACAGCTGTTAATAATTTATTAAATCTTTGTTAGCTATCAATAGTGTGACCCAGTTTATTAGGATATCTAGTTTAATGTTTCTCCTATTGATTTAAATGGCACTCAGCTAACTTTCGTAGTAATGGCAGGTAATCGTTGGCTCCTTTAATCAAATCAGAATATTTTAGGTATGCAACCCTCCTTCTGTCTAAGGTCATCAAGAACCTTTCTTCAATTACCAAATGTTGCCTGATTGATTGTCAGGAATAATGAAGTGAAAATTGCCAGCAAATAACAATAATAGTAAAAACGTTTCTGAATTAGGTCTTTAAAATTCCTCAGATTTGCTGTAACTTAAATTCTATAGATTCTTACCTAATGCAAGCACTCATAAGGCTCAGGAGGGACCATTTCAGATATAATCTACCAGTTTGTCCTCCTGTAATTTTTGAGAAGAGAGAAAATACATATTTGCCCCATGAATTGTGCTGTTTCCAACTTTGTGGGAAAATTTTTGTTGCATTGCCTTTAAGGTCAGTTGTGACGTTCTCACTATTTCTTGACTCATCCCACCTCTTGGTCTTTGTCAGATAAATGTATCATTTATATATTCATTTTTCATTCAGGAGCTCAAGCTGGCATACATAGCACTTCGTTCGTTTTTGTTCATAACAATACTGTTGGTTTCGGATCAAAAGAGAAAGATTGACCTTATGTCCTCTAGCAAGCTTCAGTAGCCATCACCTTAATCATCACATCACCTTAACTCTGCGCTGAAGCTTCTCTTTTATCTTTCCCTCCCCTCATTGAACTTCAGCATTATATTCCTGGGGGTTCTGCTGTCTGTTTCTGCACACACACACTTCTCTTTCTTTCATCTCCTCCAGCCAGTCCATAATCATAGTCATAGCTATTCGAAAAGGCACCCAAATGCAAACTTCCTATCCAAATGCCAACTTTCTATATCACCCTCTCAAGTTACAGGAATCTGGACCTGGTTAGTTCTTGAATAGGAGACTTCTGAGGAATACCAAAAATAAATTGGAAAGGTAAAAAAAAATATTTCTGGAGATGGTAAATCATCTCACCAAGAAAAGTCCATGAAGGCCAGAAGTCATAAAAGTCAAGATCTTAAAGGGAATTTTCTACCGGTACAATGATAGCATTTGTTACCAACACTGTTTGCATCAGCAGCATAGTACATGTGTCATATTTTTTCCCACTTTTTAAACAAGCGCACTTTTTATGTGTTCTTTTTTCTATTATCTTTGACATGTATTGCCAGCCTTATTATCTTTAATGTTGCTCTTTTCTTTCTTTCTTTAAAACAAAGCTTCTTTAAAAACAGAGCAATAAAAATAATCCATTTTTAAAGATCTTAAAGAGTTCCCCCTTTTAATCAGCATATTTACAATTTAAAAAATATTCCTGGTGAACACTCCCAAGAATTGTGCAGACAAACTGAATCTCGTGTGATAAATAATGATAGAATAAGGTGTGCATAGACAAGAAATGTTTAGCTGCTGCTTTTATGACATTATCAAAAATGATATTGAATAATCTTTGAAAATAAAATCAAGCATGTCCAGAATTTTGGTCCTACAGGGGCAGACCAGATGGCCATGAGAAGGCCACAAACAAGATTTAAGCTCAGTATCTTTCAACGCATTTATAGAAGAACTGCCTGCAATATATAATTGTCTAGGTTATCCATCTCCTCATACAGAACAGTTAATTATAACTGGAACTACTACAGAGGAACACTACTATCTAATACATTGTTTCTTTGGGGTCAGGGAGGAAAGTGGACCCATTTTCTTTATTTGTGTGTTTTGTAGCCCATGCTGGAGAATGAAGATAGCAGACATGATTGTGGTTCCACTCTGCATCATGCCCTATTTTTTTATAATTATTTTTAAAAATAATATTAAAATATAACAATAAAAATAGTATCTACCAAGTGGCAAAAAGGGAAAAAGGCCAGTATAGAATTTTACTGAACTTTGATAAGAGAGTTTCCACTTAGAGCAGAGATGTCAAACTCAATTTCATTGAGGACCGCATCAGGGTTGTGAGCTCGGGGGGTCGTGGCAGCGTGGCTGGGTGGGCATGGCCAGTTCGACATCACTTGTGTCATTTTCGGCTGCGACAGCCTCCTGCCGCACTCTATGGTTAAAATGGAGCTCGGGGGGGGGGGGGGGGGGGGGCTCATGTGGCCCTCTCAGGTCCTGTTTTTGTCTGTGACAGCCTCCTGTAGTGCTCTGCCAGCAAAAATGGAGCTCAGGGAGCTCCTTTGCTGTTTCCATGGTGGCCCTTAGCCCAGATCTAAGTACTCTGCAGGCTGAATCCAGCCCACTGGCCTTGAGTTTGACACCCCGACCTAGAGAGATAATCATAATGAGATGTTAATTACATACTGTCCTCTATAAAACAGTCAGGAACCACAAGTTCTCAGATATCTCAAGAACCTTGTTTATTCTATATCCATCATGGAAAAGCTCTGGCCTAGGACAATCCATATTGTGCTCCTAATCTGGCAAGGAAGCTGCTTCTTCTAGCTGGCTCCCCCTTCCCCACTGCTCCTCAAAAGCCTTTGTCTCTGAGTGGCAGTAGATCACAGATCATATTTTTCCTTCCATGCTGTAATAAAGCCTAGATAAATATTTGGAGAAACTTAAGTCTTCAGGCTAATTTTATGCCCTGTCCTGCTCTAGATGGAGATGGGCTCAGTGACTCCTTACATACCACAAGCCAAAATGGCTATGCCTTGATGGCACAGGATATACTCAAGCTTCTGATCTTCTCCATCTACAGAACATTCAGATAAACTTAACAGCTTTCAGGATATGTCCTTATGTCATTAAAAACTATTCTGTATCTCTCAACAGAGCCTTGATAGTACAGTGGTTTAGTGCACCCTGTTATTAACACAGCTGCCTGCAATTTCTGCTGGTTCGAATCTCTCCAAGGCTCAAGGTTGACTCAGCCTTCCATCCTTTCTAAGGTAGGTGAAATGAGGACCCAGTTTGTGGGGGCAATAAGCTGACTTTGTATAAAATATACAAAAGAATGAAGGCTATTGCTTAACGCATTGTAAGCCGCCCTGAGTCTCTGGAGAAGGGCGGCATATAAATCAAATTAAAAAAAAAAAAACAGAAAAGATCTCTGCCTTCAGAAAAAATGGTTTTAGCAATTTTATGTGTTTTGCTTTTCAAAAAACCTCAATGAATAAAAAATCCATGCACATACGGTACTTCTTTGTACTATATGAAATACGAACTGAAATATTTCTATTGAAGAGATTATTGTGGTTAATAATCTCTTAAATAGAAATATTTCAATTCATATTTCATATAGTACAAAGAAGTACCTTCTGTGCATGGAGTTGTTATTCACTGACAGCTAATGTAGGTCAACTCTCCTCTCTTGTTCATAGTTTAAACTTTTCTTTCTATATTACAAATATTGCAGCCATTTGCCGAAACAAGTGTAAGCAATTAAGCAATACACAGATGTTGCAGCAGTATGCAAACCAATATCTCCTTGCAAACACTAATTTTATTGTTCTGTAAATATCTTTCCACTCCTTTTTTTTCCAAATCCTTTTCTGTAAATATGAGTGTGGATGGTTATATCAAGAAGTTATATAGTATGTATATCTGACACAGCTGCACATCTGCCCATATAGCTCAAGCAAGGCTTTATTACTTAGGTGGATTGATATTCCTTTGGAAAAATATTGTTAATCCTATAGAGAAAGGATGTGTTAAATTTACATAAAACTGAATCCATGAAAAGTGGGAAAATATTTGTAATTGTTTAATTTCCAAGATACATTGACTGTACATGGGGAACAGAAAGCGTGCCACCAAAACATATTATCGGCAGATTTCTCATGCATCCAGTTAAACATGCATCCTACTTTTTCTTTTTTCCTTGCATTGGTAATTATGGATTTTTCTAAGACACCCTTTGCTCCATAACTTTCTACCAAACTTTTTACAGTTCATTTTACTCTGCCAAAAATAGTGACTTCACATGGATTATCTATGTCCCCAAATATTCATTTTTCTTGTTAATGTTGTTAAAATGTGGAAATCTGGATAGCCCTGAGTTTATCGGAAATTCATTATTAATATTAAAATTCATCTATGTAAACTTCAGGTTAAAATTAAAAGTAAGATTTTCAATATCCTAATGAATATTTTAAAGATCTTCAGATGCCAAATAAATCAGCACCATTGCATTGAATAATGTGTTGTGCATGATTATTACTGTTATTTATTACAGAAAGCTAAAGGAGTCTTGCATAGTTTATCTTGATATGCCAAATCACCAGCATGCAAAATCCTTAAACAGCAGATCCAAGGAGGTCTCACAAGAGTTCAAGATGTTGCTTTTCTGCTACTTCATTCATTTTTCTGCTAGGACCAATTCATCTATAACTTTATGGTTAACAGATAAGCTGTTTGCACACCAACAGTTTAAACAAGGTTCACTGAGAAATTTTCAGCATTCCTTAATGTTGTGTGGCTTTAATTTGATCCAAATCTTATAAGGGATTAAGATGTGGGACATCTGGAATTATCTGAAAAAAATAGTATTTTAAATATCTGAATAAAAATCAAAATAGCCTTTTCATTTCATGTAATGATGGGTTGGCTGATGTCTTGATTTATTTAATATACTAACTAGTAATTTGGTTTGTTTGGACTTGGTTTAGGGTGTTATACAAACCCAACTGGTTTTTAAAGTGATAAATTATTGTCTAAAGGTTATATGACTCAGACAATTTTGGTTGCTTCAGGGAACAGCAATTATCCCAAGCAGAGCTTGGAGTGATGTATTTTGTAAACTATCAGCTTTAGGGCCTGATTCATATATCACACTATGCCATAATGTGATTTATTGGTTTGGCTTAGCATGTTGTGTGAATTCACCCACTGCAATTTAGAAGCCATGCTTTGTAGTTTAACATAATATATTAATTCAGCCAAGATCTACAATTTGCTTAAGTCTGATGCTGGCTCATTAGAAAGACTCTAATAGACATTAGCAATAGACAGTATGCTTGAATATGGTTTAGATCATCTTTGAAAAACCGGACTCCCACTCTGTGTTAAATTATAAAGTGGTTTGCTTAGTTTTGGTTTAATGTGGTATACGAACATAGTCATTCTGGTTTATAAACTATGATTTATGGTTCAATATAAAGATACGAAGAAAGCCATTTAACTTATTCAGCAAAGTTGGATTGACATGCAACATTAACCAGCTAATATGGAAACTGGGCTGCTTGGAGAAACTATATTGGAGATATTGTGGGTAGTATGTTTCTTGATCTGTGATGGGTCATTCTGAAGGTGACACTTCTCCTACTTCCACTGAAGGATGCTATAGGTAACATAAAGTGTCAAAGGTGAACTAGTGAACTAGTCCAGTTATTAAAGGTATTGGCTAGCTTATATTGTGAATAGTTTTAGCCTAGTTTGACAGTAAACATGATAAATAAGCAAAGAAGAAATAAATTTTGAATTTCTCCAACTCATTGAGCAGTGCTGTTCCTTTTGTTTCCACTAAAGAAGAAGCAGATGCAAGGCCAACATCTAAAGTGTCTATAAAAGTTTGGATAATTATTTTCCTTTTGTGCCCTCCCCATTTCAATATGAACATAACTAATTTGGCCTTGTTTGACCTTGGAACAACTTGAATACAACAAATGAATACATTTGAGATCATTGAAGTCCATGGAATGCTGATCACCGAGTCTTCAAAGGAGAGAAGAGAAAATCAATAACCCAGTCTTAGCTGGGAATGGCTGGACATCATATAAATGGCAATAAAACTGTTAAATTTATTTGCATTTCACACCCAATAATTTCAGAGTCCATTTCAGAGAGCATCGCTTGAAAGTCAGCCCTTTTAATTGTCCAGTAAATTTCCTTTTAGGCAGCTGCTTCATAAGCAGCCATTCCTCCTGCACACTCTGAGGAAAAGCAGATCTCTGATTTATCTCTGGATAGAGACTGGAATGACTATTTGTATGTCAGTTTCTCTGGTCTGTTTCACTTAAAGAGAAAGCCAGATCTCATGGTTAGAAGTCTGTGACTTCTCTGTGGATAAAAACTCAAATACATGTGGAAAAGCCAGCCAACAGCTCACAATCTCTTTCCCTGCAGCTTTCACCATCAGCCTACAGAGACCCCAATTCCCTAATAATCAGCTACATAACTTTTAAATTTAATTAGAATTTCTAAAAAAAAAAGAAAGAAAGAAAGAAAAAAGAATCTGAGTTATGCTGTGCCTGTTAGGTTTCCTCTAGTTCCTTGGAGGTCGTAATATTAGGGTAATGGAGAGCCAGGAAGGTGTTGACTACAAAATAATAAAAAAACTGGCAATAAAATTTTATGGGATTCCTAAAACAGACAGGGCCTGCTAAATGTCCATATCAAGTTAAACAAAGAAAAAGAGGGTAGACAGATTTTTTGAGAAAAAGCCCAACTTACTTTAACAATTCATTTTTGTTTGGTGTTGTAAGATCAATCAAGTACATTTTGCTGCTATCCTTTTGGTTTCTGTCTGCTGATTTCCAGAAAAGGTACTGCAAAATCTAATAAATGTGTAGATGCAGTCTTAACATGTTTATTGAGAAATGACTTTAATTGAGTTTCATTAAATGAATTAAACTTAATTGTATGTTACTTTAAAACATATTGTACTTTGTTATATCATGCACCATTTCTATTCCCGCAAGGGATGTAACAATGCTGGAGGGGGTAAATTTAGCTATGTTAATTATTAAATCATAATGAATAGATGAGCATATGCATGCCAAATACTTTAGGAGCACTTATTATATTATTACTTTCTATACTGATTGCATGTGGTCTAAAAGATAATTGAGGGTAGAAACAGGAATATTTAATAGGATTCTGAGTCTTTGAAAAATGATTGGAAAAACTCACCAAATTGTTTCACAGCATATATATATAAGGGCTAGTCATTAAAGAAGCTAGCCTTTGGGTTTTGGTTTTTGTTTTTCACTTTTCTACACTTGGTGAAAAAAGCTACCACTGCTTTAAGAGGCACTTTCATAGAATAGAATAGAATAGAATAGAATAGAATAGAATAGAATAGAATAGAATAGAATTCTTTATTGGCCAAGTGTGATTGGACACACAAGAAATCTGTCTTAGTGCATACGCTCTCGGAGTACATAAAAGAAATGATACATTCATCAAGAATCATAAGGTACAACACTTAATGATAGTCATAGGGAAACAGTCAATAAAAATCTTAAGCCAGCAACAAGGTTACAGTCATACAGTCATAAGAGGAAGGAGATAGATGGTGGGAACAATGAGATTAATAGTAGTGAGGACTTAGTAAATAGTTTGACAGTGTTGAGGGAATTATTTGTTTAGCAGAGTGATGGCATTCGGGAAAAAACTGTTCTTGTGTCTAGTTGTTCTGGTGTGTAGTGCTCTATAGCATCGCTTTGAGGGTGGGAGTTGAAACAGTTCATGTCCAGGATGCGAGGGGTCTGTAAATATTTTCACAGCCCTCTTTTTGACTCATGCAGTATACAGGTCTTCAATGAGTTGCTTGCTTAAAGCAACAGTAATATTTTTTTCCAGAACTGAATAGAACGATGAAAAATGTTAGCCTCCTTTGATGACTAATACAAAACTATTGACCTCACACTTCCATGAAGTTTCTGATAGGCCACCCCAAAGGTAAATAAATACAAACACCTATTCAAACTGCAGACTTGTTAAAGGTATCAAAACATATTCAGGTAATTTTATCTATACTCAGAGATGAACTTATACAAAAATTTGAAATGATGATTGTTTCCCGATTCAAACTGTTGAAATGGAATAGGGTGTAACTTCTTTGCTAAGTATTTCCTTTATGCCTATTTGCAAAGGAATGGGAGGAATAAATCCTCTTTTTAAAAACTTCATTATGTAGTTTGTTTAATTTGATTTCTAAACAATGCCTTTCCTGTGGTTCTCAGCAGGCAATAAACTTAGGAGCCCATAAAGCCAACAAGATAAATACTTATTTAATTATAAAGTGCTATACGATGGCATAAATCATCCCACTGCATCAACCATTAGAATCCAGCTAAGTAAGAGAGAACTGTATAGCTTCAGAAGTTTATTTGGAATTGGTTTGAGAAGGTAGGAGCTGACCCACTGAGGCTTTAGCACAGAGATAATGCCTCCCTTGGTGTTTGAGATTTAAACCCCCAGATGTTCTTAAGTTCTATTTGTCATGGTACATACATGGCATTGGACCTTTATCCATTTTCCACTATGTGAGAGGATTCACACTGCATTTACTCCATTCTTGACACTAATGACCCACTAGGGAAGGAGCAAGGGGCAGCCGTAAAGCCCCTGCTTTGCTTTTAATGGTCATCCTCACTCACAAGGCTAAATGCAATGGTTTATTCCTAATATTCCTAAGCAGAGGTGAAATTCAGTCAGTTCTATCAGGTTCGGGCGAACCGGTAGCGGCAGCTGCGGGAGGCTCCGCCCACCCACGCGGACGTCATGACATTGCTTTTTTGCGACAATTTTAAGCTTCTGCATATGTGCAGAAGGCTTTGCACATGTGCGGACGATGTGAACCGGTAGGGAAAGTAAGTGAATTTCACCCTGTTCCTAAGTTCCATCGTTCTTTTTTTAAAAAGTTTTAGACATGACCAAGCTCAAACCCAGCTTCTCTTTTGCCTAATCCTATCAAATAGAATCTTTTTTGCAGTAATATATCCCTATCAGACCCAAATTAAGCCTCCCTACCTCAGACAAATCACCACTACAATCCCATCTAAACCAAAGAATAGAAGCCTCACCAGTTCACAGTACAATTCAATTGCAACCAGAGGTTTCCTTCCTCCATCGGTTCAACATTCTGTCTCCTGAGGGTCCCAGCTCTCCTGCCCTCTAGAAAGGCCAGTTTTGCCTAACAATAGAACTAAGCCCAGCTTGTATTCCTCAACTTTTATAAAGATCTTTGCTTTCCCATTCTTTGAGGTCCCTCTTCCTCATAAACTAGGTTACTTGATTGTTTTCCTCATGTTGTGCTTCTTCAGACTTAATTCATGACAATTCTTTTTGGGAACTGCTACCTGCTTCCAAGTTGTGATGAGTGAGTCTTTTATTTTCTCAGAGCAGGAAGATTATATAGAATGTCTTGCTTCAAAATATAGCATTGATGTAATAGAGAATAATACCTTAAAATGTAATTTGCCATAATGAAACTGTTCATTTCCCCCTTTAACTAGTATTTTTTTTAATGGATTTGAAATTAAGGCTAGGAGTATTCTGGAGCAATAATGACCATGTTGACCAGGATGATGGATATCTCTTTATTGATAGTAAAAAGATACACCTCAAACATTCTTCTGCAAACTGATGGTCTAACTGTGCCAGAAGAGTTCATCAAGGCCAGTATTGTGACCCATAGTCAAGATTTGGGAGAAAAATGATAACTGTCAGGAATCAAACAGAGGAGAATTCTGTAAGCCTTTAGAAGGATAATGGCATATTAGGAAGGGGTGGTAATTTTATAGAGGAGAAGGAGGCAGGAGGTGAAAGAATCCATAACAAGACTTCATTATAGCTTTGGTAATATTGATTTTGTCATTGATAGCATGAAGAATGTTAAGTGAAATTCAAGTGTTAGTGCCAAGTGGGTTATTCCTACAATAAATGGCAGGTCAGGCAACCATGAACATACTATTGATAAGATAGAGAAAAGAAACAAAACATAGAATTTTCATTAGTCCATACATAGGTGAACATTCCTATAGGAAATGCCCCTTTCCTTCTATTAAGCAGTATATTTAGAGGAACAACATAAGTATTCCGTACAACTTTCTGATACCTGATTTAGTTTCATATCTCTTACAATCATCAACTGGTATCCAACACTTAATGGCAGAAAGAGATCTTCCTTATTTTAGGTACAGTGTAGGCACCTGTTAGCAAATGGCTTTTACTATTTTGTAGATTTCATTAATCTATATGTCTGTGTGTGATCTATCTATCTATCTATCTATCTATCTATCTATCTATCTACCTACCTACCTACCTACCTATCTACCTATCTACTTACCTATCTATCTTTCTATCATGCATATATCATCTATCATCTATCTATCAATTAAATTTATATGCCTTCCATCTCACTATCTAAAGTGACTCTGGATTCAATGTTTGTTTGTTTATTTATATTTCATATTTCTTAACTGCCCATCTCCATCAAATGTTTCTTTCAAGAGAATATTCCATCATAATATTCTCATTCCATCAGAATGAGCCTTGGTGGTACAGCAGACTAAAGTGCTGTTAAGTAACACCAGCTGCCTGCGATTACTGCAAGTTCAAATCTCACCAGGCTCAAGGTTGACTCAGCCTTCCATCCTTTCGAGGTAGGTAAAATGAGGACCTAGATTGTGGGGGCAATAAGCTGACTTTATATAAAAAAGAACACTGCTTAGGGGGAGCCAAAAGCCCTACTAAGCAGGTATATACAAAAAGTACGAAGGTTATTGCTTAACGCATTGTAAGCCGCCCTGAGTCTCCGGAGAAGGGCGGCATATAAATCGAACCAATAAATAAATAAATAAATAAATAAATAAATAAATAAATAAATAAATAAATAACCCCTGCTATTCTCTGACTGGTCCCGCCTCTTATTTGAGCACATAGCAGATTGTTCTTAGTAAATGTTTGGGTTAGGAGGAGGTCCAAACCATCTGTCACTTCCAAGACCACTATCAGCTTCTATTGTTGCATAAGGTTATCAAGATCCCCTGACGATGGAGAAGTCCCACTGGAAAACCCGTTGCCCAGGGCTCCTTCCCACCAGCAGTTAACCCTGACATGAAGTTGACATTCATGTGGTCAAATGAGCAGATTTTGCTGCCATGTGGCTATTTCTCCAGTGCAAAAATGCAGTGTCTGTTTTGCACAATAAGCTGCTTCAAGTGCATTCCAAAAAGACAAAATGAGGTGAAAATGTAAAATTAGGTTTTCTGTATTATCAGGGACAAAAGGAGTGACTCCTACCATCTGTTCAGTGACATGTCACCTCTTGTTTGATCAAAGCTGGTACTGTCCTTAGATTCCAATTTAATTAGTTTTCATAATATACCCCTTTAACTGTTATTTAAAAAATTGGCATAGGAAACAATAAAGCCTACAATAAATGTTGTTACTCTTTCAGTCCTGGTTTGAGCCCCTTATTCAAAAAAAGTATGTATGATAACTTTTTATTTACTGCATCTTTTTGCATTCAAAGTCTTTGTGAGGAAAATAATCCCGCTTCCTTTGTTTTAGGGGGGAAAAAATCCTCTTCTCAAATCAGGCCTCTAAGGAAAATAATAATAATGAGTGAGACACATTTACTCCTTAATGCTTTTACCACTTACACTCTTATTTTGCTATCGTTTTAGAAGGGTTCAAGAACAATCTAGAGCTTTCTTTTCAAAATGTTCTCCATAGGAATCCAGGGCTTACCTGCACTTGTTTCAAAATCTCACCCACCCCCTCCCACTCCTGAAAATAACAGCCACCTTCAGCTTCCTATCTTTTTCTATTTTTTTTTCTCTCTTGCCTCTTTATCTTTCCAAGCAGCTATCCATGTCACCCCAGGCAGGCTATTATTTACTTTCTCATCTCCCTCTTCAACTGGATTAGGCTTTCACTGCGTCTATATGGCTTATGTCACCTTCCTATCTCCTTATTTAATTCAAGTTCCTTTTTTTCATCTTTGTATAAGACTATTTTTCCATCTCTTCTGGTCTTTCTTCATCTCCTAGCTCCTATATTGATTTTACCTATAAGTGCTGATTTAATCTGAATGCTACTAAATAGAATCCAATCTAAATACAATCCAGTAGGTTCCCAGTCAACATATCTTTAGTCCTTTCTCTACTTCAGCTTCATTCTTGCCAAGGTGCCTAACAATTTCTGAATATGTGGAAACAAATGATAAAGTGTTACCATTCTTCATACTGTTTATAATTACCATTTGGGAGTGTATTTTCAACAGTTTGTTTTTTTGGGGGAAAAAATAATTTATATTCTAAATTTGATAAATGTCCATTTTGTATAAATTGTTGTATGAATCCATTGTTATTACTGCTTGTTTAACCTAGAATTCACTTCTCAGACACTAACTGGTTTTTTACTGCTTACAGTGGCATTATAATAGTCACTTTTTCAGTTAACGATGATGGTAGATGAAGAAGAAGTTGCAGTAATACATTGTCAAATAGATAACACAACATATCTAGAAGTATGCAAATATGACAAGGAGAAATTATTTCCATTTCCTTGTTCAACAAACAAGGAACAACAACAGCAGAAGGGAAGACTCTCTACACATTTAGTTTGATATTATGAATAATGAGAATCTCATATTGGCTTAGTACAGTATGACCACATTTTCTCTTAAGCATTTTATTCATTTATAGAGCAGTCACAAGTATCAAATCTGGGTCAGTCAATGGGACCAGAGTTCCCACTCTTCCAAGCTTTCAGACTCATTCTGGAGCCCATCTTCAGGGAATTTCTCCAGCATGAGTCCGAAAGCTCAGAAGAGTGAAACTCTGGTCTCATTGACTGACCCAGATTTGATACTTATGAGTGCTTGTGACTGCTCCATTGTGCTCTATCGTGCTTTACTACTCTATTGTGACTTCAGATTCAGTCTTGCAACATTATCTTGGAACACACATATTTGCCTTCCTTCACAATCACAAGTATGTTTATTTGGAAATTACTTATTTATTTAGCCAATAGCTACCCATCTACCTACAAGAATTCAGGGTATTCTCCATGGAATATACACTGCTCAAAAAAATAAAGGGAACAGAAGCAGAAGGCATCCGAGATCTGAATGAATGAAATAGCCTTATTAAATACTTTGTTCGTTACATACAGTAGCTTTGTGTTCCCTTTAGTTGTTTGAGCAGTGTATAAAATACTGTATGTAAAGAATGAAGTATTTAATAAGGCTATTTCATTCATTCAGATCTTGGATGTCTTCTGCTTTTGTTCCCTTTATTTTTTTTGAGCAGTATATTTACCCTTGTGTATAGTCATAATACACAATCCAATGCATATTTGATCAAAGCTAAGACATAAATTATACACTGGAAGTGCTTCCAGCTATGTGTGATTAAATTGCAATCTTTTTAAAATTAAATAAAATCCTTGATAAGAGTTACATTGCCCTTTTGATCTTTATTCCTGAACATGCGAAGACTTGGTCGCATTAGGAAGCTCATGGCTGAGTTACACAAAGCTAACACTCCTCTGGAACTGTCTTGTCTGAGCTAATGTCTAACTACTAAACTACCAGAGCAACTTAATATGAGTTCATTTGCAAACAAGGCAAAGAAAGGAACTATATAATACCAATATGGGTTCTAGGTTGTAAACTTTCAGGAACTAAAATCATGCAATTCTGATGCAGAGAACATCCCAGAATTGATTTTTTTTGGTGGGGAGGTATGCCATTTGTTCCTCGAAGGTGGTAACTTGATGGTTTTTTAAATGCAACATGCTAATGAGAGCAATGCTGATTTCCACCATCCCATTAAAACCCAAAACCAATTATGTCTAACCTCATTAAAGTTCTAACATGCACATTGAACACCTTTCAGATAGCCAAAGTTACTGATTACTTAATATAAACACTTCTCAACCTGAGAATGTCTGCGGAAGCAATTGCAAAGCCCCATTGTGCTACATGGATTGAGCAAAGTGCAAAATGCAGGCAACAGTAGCTGCAGGGTGCTTCTGAAAATGTGTTTTTACCAGTCAAAAAACAAAGCAAATTATAGTTGTGTATCTTGTTTTTTAAGAGGGAGAAGTATTCTTCTGAATTTTTCTTTGTGCTTAAATTAAATTTGTGCTTCCTTATGCATCTTCTTGGATGCTTCTTATGGGATGTCAGAATGAAATCTATTCAGATGAATTCCTAGTCTGTTGAAACTTACTTTTCTAATGTTAAATATCTGCCTTTTCCCCAGGCACTTAAACTGAGGGATACTGTTAGGATTTTCTTTCTACTTCCATCATGAGATCAGTAGCCCGGTAAAAGCAGTACTATATGTAGGGAATCCAAAGGATCAGGAGTCTGATGAAATGAGCTAGAGTTCATGAAAGCTTATGTCTTTTAATAAAGTTTTTTGGAAAAGGTGCTACCAGTTTCCTGGTACTAACCAGGAACTAACATGGCTTTCCTCTGCAAAGTGGGAAACCCAAATAACTCAATAAATTGCATTTTAACTAATTAGTTTCATTGTCTGGAATGAAACATATTTAACTGTTTGGATCATTTGGGTTTAGATGGGCTCTTTTCATGGATATTTGGGACAATTGCTTTGGTTCTTCTTCCACTGCTCTAAGAAAATTCTGACTTCTCCACCTCTCCCTGCTGAAAGGGGCTTTCAGAAAAGACCTTTATCATATACCTAAACTCCCTTATTTACTGATGGTCCCAGTGTCTTCTGGTTTTTATCATTCTTTCCATCTTTTTTCTTATTGGAAAAGATCTGTAATAAAGGGAAAGATGCCATCATGGCACAGAGTGCCATTTAACTGGTAGTGTTAAGTATTGTCCATCTGGAAGCCACCATAGATGTTCTAGTGTCTGATAGCTGACTCATTCTGTAGGTAGGTAGGAATGAGAACATTGCACTGATTAACAAACAAGTAGTGATTGAACCCAGTGGAAGACTACTGAATCCAATAGGAAGACTGAAATCTTCACCTATGAAACATAGTGTAAAATAATCCCATAAATGTGACCCATTAATGCTGTGGCCAAGTCTCCATCTGTTCTTAGCTGGCCACCATCAATATCAAAAACCATAGGATTCTACTTGACCCCTATTAAAGGAGAAAAAGCATGAACATTCATTAGCATAAACTAAAGTCACATAAATCATTTATAAGAACCCAACTGCCAGGATCATTATGGTTTTAATCAACAGGACATCCATTCCTGTCTGAGCTTCTCTAGCCACAACTCCTCCACAAAGGAGAAACAGACAACCGATTTCAATTTAGCTTTAAGCAAGGGACACTCAATTGGGTTATTAAATTTCACAGACTAATTGACACACTTGCTGTAAAATATAAATCTCATAAAGACAATTTATACTAATGACACTAGGGCAAAACCTTCTGCCTCCATTTCTTACCAACCCCTTTTGGGCCCATGGAGAGTTCAGCCTTAATTGTATCTTCATGGAGGGTAAGCTGTTTATAAAGGTGAAAGGTTAAAGGGGTGGAGGAAAGAGAGCAAAGAATGAAACCGAGGAAGTATGATGGGCAGTTTTCCATTTGGATCCGAACTGCCACATGAGTTTGTTCAAATGTGCGCATATATGCATGTCCAAATGTGCTCATCTTTCTTTGTTGAAAGGCGTTTGTTCCATTCATTCTCTAATGCAATTAGAGCATGGATGTCTGTATGCACACATCCCAAGACACATCAAACTTCTAGTTAATAATGCTTAATGGAAACAGATTAACTGTGGCTTGGTCTCTAGGCGTGCATTAAGAACCAATGTTCTACAGACCAATTTTTGCAAACTGATTTTAAGATCGTTATTGTACAGTGACAGATCAGATGTTGGGGGATGGGATTCAAATGATTTTGCCTTTATTCAGCTTCATATGTTACTGAAAATATTAAGAATGATTTCCTCAGTTCATAAATTACAGAAATATTATATTGAATGTTACAATCAGCAGACGTAAAGAATGTTTACCTGCAAATGTATGTTGGGAATGTATTATACAATACTGCGAATGTATTGTAACAATTTAACATGTGTTTCATTAATCAATTTTTATGCAATCTCAATTGTAGAAATACGCTTCTATATAATAGACTTGTAATCTTATTTCAGAAAATAGGAATTCAGTAAATGCTACAAAACACTTAAAATTAGCAATGTATCTTGAACGGAAAAGAAAAAGAGCAATAATCTATGTTATTAGTGCTACGGGTACCTTCAGATGGAAGGCTACTAATGTTATTCGTGGAAAGTCAGTATAAATGCTATCTTTATCTCTTTAATGATTTTTTCCTGGGAATGGAAAAATGGTTAATAAATCCTGCTCAGTACATTAGAGCAATTGCACAATAAAATCTTTGTCTGGAAGCAATAGGTGTAAGTTGTGTTACAGGTTGACCTTAACCTACAACTACAATTGTGACCAGAATTTCCATTGCTAAACAAAGGCAATTGTTAAATGAGTTGCATCTGATTTTACCGCCTTTTATTGCCTTTTATGAAGTGGATCTCTGTTAAGTGAACCACGTGGTTGTTAAGTGAACCCAGCTCCATTTGTTTGTCAGAACCTCTCTAGGAAGGTGGCAGATGGTGACTACATGACCCAAGGACACTGCACACATTGTAAATACCATGCTAATTGCCAAGTGCCCTAATTTTGATCACATGAATATGAGGATGCTGCAGCAGCCATAAGCGTGACAACCAGTCATAATTCGCTTTTTTTTCATTTGTCATTGTGACTTCAAACAGTTACTAAACAAATGGCTATAAGTCAAGGACTACCTGTATTAAGGAATCAGAACTTACTGATTAAAAGCGACATTCCAAAACTGAACTCTTCAGAGGCTTATGTGAATCCGTGAGGAACTGAATCTGAGATCTTCTTGCATATGCAAAATGTGCTTTATTACAGTTCTTCAAATACAATAGCCTAAATACAGCCATTTAGGAGTCATCAGGTCAGGCCTGATTCTTGGTATTTTTATGGAAAACTGCCCACAATCTCCAACTGTTTCCATTCATAATCTACACTTCTTCAAAATACATTCCAGCCATTACTTTGATCCCATCCATCTTCTCCTTTTCTCTTTCTCTTTCCTCAACCTTACCTAGCACAGTAGTTTCCCCCACCCCCTATGATCTTCTACTCATATTTCATACCCAAAGTATATGACAAATGCCAATTTAGGGGTTCATGAAAAGATAACAGATTGTTAATTATGGCATTTCTAGAGCTTGGAAATTACATTTTTTCTCCGGCTCTGTGAGCCAAAGTACCAAGATCAGGTATTGTGCATTTTGATTTAGGAAAATAGACATATCATCTGTTGCTCTGTCTTAAGAAGTAGAATATTTTGGAATAGGCCATGGCCCTAAGATCTACAGAATGGGTGGGATTTGATCTCTAGCAGTGGTGGAATGCGCTTCGTGCTGAAAATGGAAGATTTCGAAGCTTAGCTGCTTACCTTCCAGGTGAGCAATGGTAAGTATAACAGAAGGGGGGGGGGAATCAGCTGTGCTGTGTGATTGAGTTGAGCTAAAAAACAGGAAATAAAGGACAGGATAGGGCAGGAGTGGGTGGGCGAGGCCAGCTGATCGTTGGAGCAACTGGTTCGCCTGAACCGGTCCGAACCGGCTGAATTCCACCTCTGATCTCTAGAGCTTTATGGAGCTTTTATGGAGCTTTTATAAAGCTTCTAAAACTTTTTGGATGAGAAGCTAAATAACTTCAAGGGAAAACAAAGAAAGTCCAGCTGCCTTCTGAAAAAGCACCTTTGGGATTCCCAAACGATTAAAGGTTCATGGGAAATACATGACTTTTGCCAAAGCCCTTTTTCAAGGATACACATGGGTAGGGTAAGCTCACAAGCAGGGGCCAATGAGACAAGTAGGAAATCCTTGTAACTGTGATCACAATGTTTTAATTTAAAAATTGTGGGTGAGGTAGTAGCCAAAGAACCTGGGTTTAACTGAGAGTGGAATGTCAATTTTTGAGACATAAACTAAGTCTGGCTAGGATATATGCAGCCTCTTTCTCTATCCATTTCTGAGAGCAGAATCTAAGATTCAGATCTGAATGCTGAACTGGTTCATTTATATCTTGGATACAAGTACCTTGTGCTTGTTTCTAATAAAGAGAATGAGAGAGAACAAAAAGAAATGTCTTTCATACCACCCATGGATATTTGTAACAAGGACCAGTAATATTTGTAGTGAGATTCCACTTTCTGGAATTTTTGAGAAAATACCTTAATTGAACAATACTTGAAAAATGGTATAATTATAACAGAATCTCAACCCTGTATTTTCTGACAATTAAATGGAAGTGCAAGTTTTTGTGCATGGTTACCTAGGAAAAGTTAAAACTAATTTTTAATGGAAGTAAATTATAATTTCTTCAGTTCTGTCAAAATTTTCTGGCAGTTTCTTTCAACCATTTGGCTCTCATGCCTGTTCTGTTTTCTAAGATAAAGCAGCCAATAGGGAAGTTATAATGAATTTAAAATGAGAAAGAAAAAAAATCATTTTCAATACTATTCCAGGAGTAATACATCAAAAAAAAATCTGAATTTAGAACAAGATGTAGACTTGAATGGTACCATAGTACATTCTTATTTCTTGGGAAACTATTGTTGGATTTTGTATTCATAACCTGACTTATTTATAATGTAAGTGAAAATAAACTACTAAGATGGTTTTTCATAATTTTTACTTATAACTAATAAATGGATTTATATTATTATTTATTTATATTATATTATTATTATTATTATTATTATTATTATTATTATTATTATTATTACTATTACTATTACTATTATTATTTATTAAATTTATATACCGCCCTACTCCTGAAGGACTCAGGGCGGTGAACAGCCAAAAGATAAAATACATATAGTACAAACATTAAAAAACCATTTAAAATACATTAAATACTTTGGCCCAAAACAAATTTAAAACACCCCAATTTATAAGACAAATTTAAAAGCAATTTAAAAGGGAAATTAGGCCAGGCCAGCCTGCTGGAATAAAAATGTTTTGAGGGCACGGCGGAAAGTGCGCAGATTCAGGATCCTCCGTATCTCTGGGGGGAGCTCGTTCCAGATGGCAGGTGCCCCCACAGAGAAGGCTCTCCTCCTGGAGGCCACCAGTCAACATTGTTTGACCGATGGCACCCTGAGAAGCTCCTCTCTATGGGAGCGTACTGGTTGGTGAGAGGCTACTGGTGGCAGAAGGCGGTCTCGTAGATACCCCGGTCCTAAGCCATGGAGCACTCTAAAGGTGATAACCAAAACCGGAAGACCACCGGGAGCCAGTGCAGCTCGCGCAGGAGGGGAGTCACATGCTACCCTCCATGAGGGAGGAACTGGATATTTTGCAAAAGTAAACATTTTTTTTAAAAAAAGTTCAAAGATAAAACCAATACAGAAAAAAACAAATCTATAAACAGTTAATCACAAAATGTCATCAAGAGAAGCAAAGTGCAACTATAATGTGAATTTTTATTAAGCATGAAGAACTAACAAATATTTAGGGCTCGGTAACTATCACTTTAGTGGGAATATCTTGTCAATAGTTTATAGATACTTGAGTCCACTTTTAAACATATTTTTCCTTCCAGTTAGGAACAATATTTTCTTAGATACCCATACAGAGAGCTCATGATTAAACCCTAAGACTAGGACCTTGGAAGAAAATGCAAATTGCTTGATTGATATTGATCATTTCGCAAGTATTAATAGTGCTTGTAATATAGGATTTTAAATGCATAGGTATAAAAATTAGAAAGAAAAATGCATCGTGAAATCAGTATCAAAAAGTCACTGGGCACAAGAAATTCTCATAACTGCAGAGTAAATAGGCCCTGCTGCCTTTTCTCATCTCAAACCCCTCCCCACCTTGACTCTTATTTTTTTTTAATCCCAGTCAACTTTTTTAATTGAAAAAAAAATGGATTTCATTATGTTGATTGCTCAATTTTGTTATTAACAAGTTACAAATCTCTGCATTAGTCATTTGCAACCAACAGGTCATGACCTTTGAGAGTTAGCGATGGGAGGTCACCAGCAGTTCAGCAGAAGGCCAGCTATGAAGGGATGCCTCTCCCCTGAGTTCTTGTCTGTCCCAGATCTATGATAAAAATCTGCTTTCCTTTTCAAACTATAGATAATGAAATCAATTCAAGAGAACGTGAGGTGGACTAGGAACTTGTAGATGCAAAGGTTGACATGAAATCATCCTTAATTATGCTCAAGTCACTTTCTTTCTTTCTTTTTTTACCTCAGCTATTTTATATTAGATAGGATTGACTAAAACACATGTACAATCTGCTTTGAATTTTGTTATATTTCAAAAATTAACACTGAAATTTCAATATAAAGAGTCCTGTCCCGTCTCCCCCCCCCCCAATAACTCACTTAGCCTTGATGGCCCTGACACCCTATAGTAACTCAACATGGTACAGTTCTGCAGCTTTCTATTCTCTCTTCTTCTTCTGACCTTCCTTTCAAACTCTCATTTTACTGGTGATACTTATCAGACTAGCTCTCCATTAAGTAGAGTGAATGGCTGCCTCAGGCGGATGACTTAGGGAGTCATGAAAGGCCAGCAAATTGGGGTTATTTAATATATTATTATTGTGTGTTTACTGCCAGGCTGAGATGCTTGTGGGATTTTCTGCCTCAAGAGGGAGATTAACTCAATCAGCCTTAGGTATTGTGGATTTTGATGTATGAAGGAAGGAGCACTTACTGCTCCATTTCAGGCAGCAAACCGTTGTAGGGCAGCTGGAGATGCCTTGCAGAAATCAGCAAAACTAAGCTTTCCGGAAGTGTTTATAGAGACTTGATCCTTGGAATGCTTCTCCATGGTAAAAACTCTTAGGATCCGCAAGTCACAAGTTAATAGTAATCATGTTAGATAGTATTTTGCAATGTGTATGTGGTCAATTAGATGCATTGATAATTCAAAATCCATCTCTCTTCTTCTGAGGATTTGCACTGGAGGTAAGTCTACTGTCAGTGTCGTTCATATTGGGTTACTGGTATGATCTCCCTGCCTGACATCCTAGTGCAGGCTTCTGGCCAGGATTGATGAATTTCCATAGGACCACAGAGCTAATAGTTAAATAGTTGCCTCTGTCTTTCCAGACAGAGAACTATTCATCTGTTGCATAGAGGATTTATGAATAAAAAATGAAGACAGATTAGTATGTTTTGCGCAAATGTATATCATCTGATACATCTGGAATCTCTTTTGTAGAAGCAGCTTCCATAGTTTATTCTGAAATAACACTATTTCACATAAAATGTGGTCCAAAAAGAAGTCCCTCTGTCTGCTAATGTTCCTTTGAACACATCCAGCAAAATAATTGTATAGAACCAGAGCAGATTTTGGCAGGTGGCTTGCTTCTTCCCAGCTCACCTTAAGAAGAATAATTGTTAGATATCTTTCTGACCAGAAGCAAGGGATGGAAGGACAAATGAAGAAAGAGGATTCCACTGCATCCTTTCCTGAAGATGTCCCACTTCAGAGTAATAAGAATGGCACCACTGTCTCTACTGGACCTGTTACTGAGACAAAATAGGGGCCCTGGAATGAGAGTCATGCAAAGTATTCTAGCATGCTTTTCTGGTGCTCAGGGACTAGAGGAAATATTGCTATAAGGAAGAGCCCATTGATTGAATTCAGAGATATGCAGCAACAAAATGATCTAAATGAGACCCTAATTATTTATTAGTAGACAATTATCTCCTTATATTTAATTTCATTTTGTTTTGAAACTTAGCTTTAGGATTGTGTAGGGACCAATCAGTTCATTCTGCAGCTGGATTTTGGGTTCAGTTGTGCCTATCATATGAACCTATTTTGACTGATTCATAATTCTAGAGCAGGGCTGTCAAATTCCTGGACTGCAAGTCTGATATGTCATGCACTGGCCACGCCCATGCCCAGTTAAGCAAAGAGGAACAAAGTCCCGATATGTCACGTGATGCCGCCGTGACAATGTGAGTTTGACACCCCTGTTCTAGAGTATGAATTGGGGGAAAAGGGAAAAACTTCTTAATGATTCTGCAGCTTTTTGTTTTCTATTAAAGACGGTTCTTTTCACAGAAATCAGCGCAATACATTTTTTAATCGACAATCCTTTGACCTGAGTAGCCACTTGTTTAGACCACTTTTGCCATGTTCTCAAAACTCCTAGCAATTATTTTCTATAAGTTTATTTGGATTCTGTTAAACCCTCACCACTTTTAATTATCTGAATACATTGTCTAGTATACTAACAAATACATAGACCTATTCCTAGAAGGAGAATAGGACAAGGAAATGATGAAACACAGCTTACAAAATGAAAACAAAACAAAACAAATAAACAAATATAAAACTAGCCATGTCATGAAATTCAAAAACCAAACCCCAAAATGACTACCTTCGACTTGAGTCAGAGTAACATTGATTTTGTTAGTTTTGAAAAATGATTTCTATATTTCCCTTTAGGTTCCCCAAAACTAATATTCCCCACAATTGAACCAAGGATCTAGAGTAGGGTAGATTAATGGTTTCTCTCTCCCTCCCTCCCTCCCTTTCTTTCTCTCTCTCTCTCTCTGATGTTTATAACAATTTTATTAATTTATGCTATAACATACAAAAGAAATACAAAAGCAACAAGGAGAAACAGGGAAGGGAAAGGGGAAGGAAAAAGCATGGAGAAGAAGAGGAAAAAAGAAAGAAAAGGCATTGATTTCCAACTCCCTTTGGTGCGGTAGAACCTCAACTTCTTACTTTTACATAATAATTTAAACTAGCCATTTCTACAACAAGTAATGGTTTCAAAGTGTGTCTTGATGCTGGTCCAAAAAAGTTATGTCTCCCTTAAGTTGATTCAAATCCTGGCAATTACACAAACCATCCACATTATTCTATATTACATAAAGTCTTGTAATAGGTTTAGTGACTATAGACAATTAGTGCCCCATTGGATCATCCTTTCAGAGATATTTCTTTACCTAAACAGAGAAACAAAATGAGCATGAATGGGGGAAGGGAGGGAGGGTAGGAAGGAAGGAAGGAAGGATTTCTGATGTTCCCTGCCAGCTTCCTACAAGAAAACTCAGTGGAGAAGCTGGCAGATAATCAAAAGTCACTTCCACTCCCATTTGTTTTTTGCCCACCCATGGCCATTTTGTTTCTTTGTTTAGGAAATATATTTGAAATGATGACCCAATGGGACACTGGTTTTGTACTCTTAATTAATTTTGAGATAAATGTGTTAAAATCCCATTGAGTTTATAGAAAAGGATAAATGTGAAAAGGAGCTCAAGATTGATATCAGTACTTAGAGGGATTTCTACAGTAATATTTGTAAAGTCTTTTAAGTAGATGGATAAATTATTGAGGAAGTTTTTATAGGAAGGATAAATCTCTGGATTTGTTTTATCTAAACTATGACTCCAATATGATGACAAAGGTTACAATATTCTTGACTTTAAGGTTAATCAGTGGGCCTATATTCCAACTTCTATTTCTCTATGGAATTCAAATGATCCAATCCAAAAACCATTAAGGAGACAATTAGAAAGCTATTACATGATATCTTGGCAGAGTCTGCTTCCTAGTATTGTGTGTGTGTGTGTGTGTGTGTGTGTGTGTGTGAGAGAGAGAGAGAGAGAGAGAGAGAGAGAGAGAGAGAGGGAGGGAGGGAGGGAGAGGGAGAATTCACTTTACTGTTCAGCATTAAGGAATGCAGAAGTATTTGGAAAATGTTGAGACAGAATTATAATTTTTACTGTTATTTTCATTATACCCTCTAAACAGGGATGTCAAACTCACATCGTCACAGTGGCATCACATGACATAGAGAGAGTTTTTTCTATTTTGCTAAACTAGGTGTGGGCATGGCCAGCGCATGAGGCATGGGCCAGGAGTTTGGCAGCCCTGCTCTAGAATAATTACAATATGAAATAACATTTTTTTAAAAAAGTTCAGATATATACTACATTAAATTAAAATATCTTTTGATTTCATAGCTTGGTCTAGATGCATTTGCAATATCTAAAACTCTAAACTGTTACTAGCTCTGAAATAAGCTTGAAGAATTCCAATTATATGTTTGCTTATGAACAATTAAGCAGCATTTCTAAGGTAGATGTTTGTTATTTGCAAGAACTTTGGGATGAAAAATTGCAGTGGCCCATGTTAAGAAATCACTGATTAAAAGTCTTGAAAATTAATTATGTTTCTCTTGATCCTAAGACAAAATCAATATGTGATAGTTTCATGCTTTTGGGATGCTTCAATTGCCAGCTGTGGTCATAGTAACTCATGTCCTCATCATTACAAGATTAGATTGCAATATGTTCTACCCTGAAAATGACCCAGAAACTACAATTGCTACTATGTATGGTTGCCAGGATGTTATGGGACAAACTGCTACCTACCTATTATCTAGTTACTTCATTGGTTACTTAATGGTTTCCAAGTTCTGTTCAAAGTCTTGCTTCTGAACTCTAGAGCTCCAATGGTATGAGAATTTCCCTGATGAATGAGAGGAAAAATGCTGCTTAGAAAACGATCAGATACGAGAAGGAGAGATCCCAGTGGCTTGGTGGTTAGAGGAAGCAACTTGGGAAGGAACAATTGGGCACAATTAATCAGGTGGTTAAAAAATGGCAGCAAGATATTTGTTCCTTCAGACTTGAAATATTCTGTTAATGTAGTCTTACAATGACATAGAACTAGCTCATATGGTGGTGTTTCCTTTTTGGTTTACCTGTGAAGACTGATAAAGGGTCTAGGACAACTCGGCATGGCTAACTCGGTGAAACCAACTCACTGCGGGACAACTTCCCACAGGACCAGAGTTGCACTAATTTCAAAGAAATAGTGGAATAGAATCATTAAAGAAAGGATGCAAAAGGAGGGACAAAATGAAATGTGAATGACAAAAATTAAAATATTTTTAAAAATTATTCTAAATACTTAAATTGAATTGTTGAATTGTCCCACAGCGAATTCCTGCAGTGAGTTGTCCTCCTGAGAGTTGGCTGTGGTGAATTGCCACACTAAGTTGTCCCATTCGGCTGACAAAAGCCCAGCATCACTTAAGAACCATCTCCAGGTAGAATCTGCCATGCCCATGAGATAAGGAGGCATGAGAGGTGAAGGCAATCCTTCTCCATAACGCTCCATGGACTTGATGGATAGCTTTTAAGTTTTATTTTTTTTTAATTTTTATCTCATTACTAATGGTCTGCTGTTGTTGATTTTTTAATGGTGGTTGTGAATTTTGGTTTACATTTGTGTTTTTAATCTGTGTTTTTAATTCTGTTATTATAAATTGTCTGATATATATGACCTGGAGGGTGTGCATATTGTGAAAACAAAAATAACTATTATTGAGAAAGAGGAAATGATGGAAGGGACATCCGTTATGATAGGGGCTTGTCTCCTTTCATCACACTTTAGTTTAACACCCAATTGTTAATGTAGTTTTGAGGAGTGGAATGATACTCAAAGATGTTAATATAATCTTTAATCATATATCCACCATCTGGAATCCACCAATATAAACATGATGTATTGTGAAAACTATTCTGTTATTATGGAAGGCTTACTGCTTCTCTGTATTGAAATATTTGATTGATGGTATGCATTTGTTCCATTCATATAATGGAAAGACTGGTGGCCAATATTATCTCATGGGGGAGGGGGGGTTGGGGGTTGGCATTTTATTTACTTTACTTTTTCCCCCAATAGTTTTTCTTATTTTCTGAATGTTAAACAGTTTTTTTTTAAATCTTCAAAATACATTTTCATAGCAGATGATTGAAGGTTCTTCAGAAGATAAGTCAGTGGGGGGGGGAGGGAGAAGTGCTGCTCTAGGGAATATTAAGAAGGAAGGTACTGTTTTCAACATAAACTTTGTGAAATTGATTATGGATTTGAAGATCTTCCATATTGCATATTGTGAAAATGACCAGATTTTATGATTTATAGTATTGTGGGGAGGCAGGCATACACATATGGCATGCTATACTATACCACACTATTATATTTGGTATAGTCTGACTCTGTATCATATAATGTGTACAGGCTATATGTAATAATAGACATCAATGAGATCTCTACTACTGAGATGCTCTACAAATGAGAACACTCAAAGAAAAGAAAGAAAAAGAAGACAGGAAGAAGAGATTTAAAATCTCATGTAAGATCAACCTCTTCCATTATTGTTTTACTTAAAAAAAAATTAGGTTCATGGGTGCCATCTGTGGACATCATACTGTTTATCTTGAGACTGGTAAACAACTAGATCTGATATCAGCTTCCTTTGTTTCCATAAGGAAAACATAAAAAAGAGGCTGTGAGAATCAGGCATATTTCATTAATTTATCCAACCCCCAACCCCCCTGAAGATTTGTATTCATCTATGTATTTTAAACAGGTTTCTTCCTACTAGCACATGGCTGGCAGGTTATGCTTACTCCTAATTAGAAGGCAACTGGTGTACATGTGATTCAGTATTACATACCAATAGCAATAGCACTTAGACCAGATGTGGTATTCATCTGGTTTGCACTGGTTCACGTGAACCGTTGGCAGAAATTTGGCCATGGTTGCCAAACCGGTAGCGATGGCCAGCTGGCCATGTCCCCGAACCGGTCCCCTGGTCGCCACTTGCTCGCCCCGCCCACCATATTTGTCATTGCCATGTTCTTCACACATGTGCATCCCATTGCCTTATATGTCCAATGAGATGCACATGCATAAAGAACATGGCGGCAATGGCAGCAGCTTTTTCTGTGACCTCCGGTACTTTTCAGCAGTCTGCGGCCAGCCACCACTTCTTTGAGAGAGCCACTTTTCTTTGCCAGCCACTTTCCAGCAGCGGCGGCTGGCTGGGGGCCACCAAAAACTCCGTTCAGCTTGCCTTCTGGACCCTGGACCCTGGACCAGCCACTGTGGAAGGTAAGCAGCCTGAACAAAGAGGCGGTGATGGGGGAGGAAGAGGGGAAATGAGGGCGACTGGCAAAGGGAGGGCAGGGGTAGCTAGGTGGAAATTCCAAAAAAATTTCTACCTTTTCCTGTGGGCATGGCTAGGTGGGATCATGTGACTGAGTAGGCATGGGTGTGGGCGTTAGTGATGTCAAGTTGGCCACACCCACTCAGTCACATGCCCCCCACCTAGCCATGCCCATCGAACCAGTAGTGGAAGTTTTTGTAACCTACCACTGACTTAGACTTATATATGACTTCTCTAAGTGGTTTACAGAGTCAGCATATTGCTCCCAACAATCTGGGTCCTCATTTTACCCACCTCAGAAGGATGGAAGGCTGAGTCAACCTTGAGCCTGGTGAGACTCAAACTGCCAAACTGCTGGCAGCCGTTGATCAGCAGAAGTAGCCTGCAGTACTGCACTCTAACCACTGCGACACTGTGGCTCTCCAAGAGTACTTGGAAACCGATAGAAACAATGACCTATGATCCATTCATATTTGCTTTGCTGCTCATTTAGGTAAAGAAGGGATAAATATAAGGAAGAATTATTACTAAAGGTTGAATATGAACTATGAAACTGTTTCTGCACCTTTGAATAAAATATGACCCATTGAATAAAGATCAAGTCTTAGCCCCTCTTTTGGCTATTAAATATTTTGAAGTTCAAAAGTTGTATCAATTGAATAAAATTATGCTTTCTATTATGAGTGGATGGTATGAAATAATCATTCAAAGGTAACTTGGAAGCTTCCATTCAGTCCTTCCTGATATTTGACCTCTTTCCAAACTGGTTTACTTTCACCAACAACTGTCATCAGTTCATTTCTGGGATCAAGATAAATATGTAGAAAAATCTATGAATGATGTTTTTTGTTGACAAACTGCAATCACAAGAGGCTTGCTTCAGTGTCCGGTGTGAATACAAACATAATGGTGGATGGGGATGCATAAGCCTTTTTAAATGGCTTTAATAATTACTAATATGCTCATAACTGTATTCCTTGGGGTATTTGTTCCTTTGTGCAGAAATGATAGAAAGCACAATTTCTTTCCTTCTAAATCTAGGAAAGCTGTTTTTAAAAGAGGAGTGATTTTGAACAGCAGGAAGGGGAAAAGCTAAATAATTCTTCCAAGCCGATATAGGATGATACTTTCTGCTTTGTCTAAAAGCAATTGAGACTTTGTCTAAAAACAATAGTTACTATTCATAAAATATTAACATGGGTCACTCTCTTCTTGCTTTCCACATTCATGTATTCCATTCCATTTCCTGGACACCTCACATTCTCTACTCTGCCACAAGCTTGTGCACAGATGGCATCTGCTTAGCTTCATAAACATGGACACTTGTCTCTGAATATCAGAATTGAAGCAAATTAGAATAAGCAAATGTGTCTTTTATGGTTCCTGAACTATAATTCCTGCTTATATTAAGGTGAAGATAGTTTAAGAAAGGAAACCATCAAACCAACCACAGTATATAAGACTTGGATGCTCCCCTGGTTTTTGTCAGCTGCCTCTCACGGTGGACCAGTCTGCTTGCCTTACTTCTCTAGCACTAGATGTCCTTCTTCTAGTCTCAAGGACAATTGCAGAGTTGCTTATCATCCTGTAAATCAGCTACAGCAATAAAACGCTGGCACCCCATGCAATAGCTTTTTTACTAATGTACTACTTTGCAATTGCTGTGCATATCCAAAGTATTAATGACACAAATTCATTACAATAAATGAAGACCTTGACTGGCTGAAGGCCAGTGCCCCAAACAGTGTCACTGTTATTGCCACCATTTGGCAAGTTGAAACTTTTTAATACAAATATAATGCTGTAGCAGCAGCATTACCAACTACATCTAGAGATGACTAATCTTACACTTCGTTTTTGGGCTGTTAATAAGAGTTGCTTCCACATACCATTAATAAGTCTTTCCCAAATAAATGTTATACTTTTCGAGGTAGAGATGAGATTAAAGGAATTCTGGGATTGAAGTCCAGACCTCTTAAAGTGGCCAAGGTTGAGAAATACTGATGTAAAGGTTGAGAAGTGATAAGTTGTTAGTCCTGGCCTGAAGTCTAGGAATAATTATTGAAACACTATAAGAAGGGGAGCAATCTTTGGACCATAGCTGCTTTTTAATTTCAAAACGATTGATAAAGAAACCAAGATTAGGAAAGTTTAGAGATTGCATTCACCAAGCATTAACCTTGATGTGGGGGAATTTTTATCTTTGCCATCAGTATTTAAGATGGAACTTCTATAGCAGGGGTGTCAAATTCCTGGCCCGCGGGCCAAATGTGTCACATGCTGGCCACACCCACGCCTGGTTTAGCGAAGGGGAAAAGGTCATGATACGTCACATGACAACAAAGTTGTTCTACAGCATCTTGCTGAAGACCCAATACCAGTGTGGTGAAGCTCCATATTCTTTGTAAAGAATTGTGAAATGAAGCTTCTGCAGCTGATATATGAATCAATTGCATATAAATCATATAAGCAACGATACTAGTTAATAAAACCCAGTACAGATATTTCTGATTACCACCGCTGAAACATCTTCAGCACGGAGTGATCTTTCGTATCTCTGATTTAGTGTTTCATCCAATACTCTCAATTCTGATATTTTAAACATTTATCTGATCATCATTTTAACAAATTATATTTAACTATCTATAAAACAACATTTCATGCATCATGATCATCAGGGATATGCATAGTCACACTTGTTGCCTTCAAATGGTAACCTGTGGTGTTCCTTTCATTCAATTCTACCTGGTATAATTGTGTATCTGCTACAGGGGGACAAAGAGCAAAGGAAATCTAGCACTTTTTTACTCTGTTGTTCAATTTCCCAGAAACTTCACAGGGTAAGCAGAATTGTTGGCTAGATCAGCATTCCTCAACTTCTTGTCCAGTGAGCAACTTGGATCACAACACCTCCTTGTCAGGCTAATTGGGAGAATGGTATTTGAAGCCCAATCCATCTGGGTGAAGAAGCCTGGCCTGCCAATTCTTTGTCTAATTCAGCAATGCAATTTCTGTCTTCTAATCCACAAAAAAGACAAGAAGGAGATGCTTTATTATGGAAATAAAGTAAGGATTTAGAAATGTGATAGATCTTAAAACAGAAAGAAAGAAAAAACAGCTGTGAGTCTCTTTAGCCCTCACTTTAAACTGCAGCTTAGTTTGCTAAAGTATGTGGGTTTAAGATGATTTAGCCCAAACTGTAGTCAATTAGACTAAATTAGCTTAAATCCAATTATTTCATCTTAACTGGCTTGTGGACTAAGCAGTAAAAATTAGTGAGTTTCAACTGGGTGAAGATGATTAAGGGAAGATAAGATTAAGAGAAGAAAAGGCAAAGGAATCTCAAATTATATTCCTTTAAAGATGATAGCTTGCTCCAAATAAAAGAATGTTGTTGCCTCCTTCCCACCCCAGCATTGATACAATATATAATTAATTCATTGTATGAGTTTGCAAATTGCATTAAAGTACTGGTACAATGTACTTTGGTTTCTACTTAGCATCTTATGTGAGCCAGATGCAAAGGTGTGTAACTTGTAACTGATGGACCACTTGCACCCTTCCAGAGCCTTGAGTACAACTTCCCAAAGTTGAAAAATTGTACGAGAAACAATTAAGCACATGGAGAACAATAATGATAAAGCTTGTTAATATTATTTAATATTGGTTAGATTTAAAGGCTATCCTTACTTTCCAGGTCTCACTCATTTCTGTTTCACTTTTGGAAAAGTGCCCACAGCATACCATGCAATTCCTATATGTGGCCTTGGGGTTGAAAAGTTGCATATACTTTATTGCTTTATATATACTTTATATATAGTTTATATCATGATATGTGAAGCCAGTCAGTTCATTCAGTAATTATTCTGATATGTGGTTCTGTTGGAAGAATTTGGTTGCAAGGCAAACATAGACTTTAAGGTTTCATAGTCTACTGTCGGCATTCCTATCAGTATCCAAAAATATATAGCTAGAATAGGTATTTTAGCTGCCAAATACTGCATTAAGACCAGTGGTGGGATTCAAGTAATTTAACAACCGGTTCTCTGCCCTAATGATTTCTTCCAACAACCAGTTTTCTAAATTGCTCAGAAAGTTAACAACTGGTTCTCCCGAAGTGGTGCAAACTGGCTGAATCCCACCACTGATTAAGAAATATAAGTATGCAGAAAAAAAATATGAAGAACGATTGCAGGAATTGGGTATGGCCAGTCTAGAGAAAAGAAGGACTAGGGGTGACATGATAGCAGCATTCTGGTATTTGAGGGGCTGCCACATAAAAGAGGGGGGTAACTTATTTTCCAAAGCACCAGAAGTCAAGACAAGAAACAATGGATGGAAACTAATCAAGGAGAGAAGCAACCTGCAATTAAGGAGAAACTTCCTAACAGTGAGGACAACTAACCAGTGGAACAGCTTGCCTTCAGAAATTGTAAGTGCTTCATCAATGGAGGTTTTTAAGAAAAGACTGGACACGTGTCTGAAATGGTATAGGGTCTCCTGCTTGATCAGGGTTGGACTAGAAGACCTCCAAGGTCCCTTCCATCTCTATTCTGATTGAAAAGTCTGCACCATTAGTATTTAATGCAAGTTCAGGAAGAAAGAGATGAATTAAGGCTACAGAAGGTAGAATCCACTGGGATATTTCTGTTATTCAAACTATCCAATCACAAGAACTGGGAAAGGACAATTTTCTCTCCTTTTGCTGTCTCTTATTTATATTATCTGCAAAATCAGCTGTAATCCTCTTGAAGCAGATTTTGATGAGGCATAGTTGATTGTTGGGGGAAAGTTGAAAAAAAATTCTCAGAAGCCCTCCTAATCATGTGAAATTAGTTCCATCTGCAACCTTTGTCTTAAAGATCACAGTCCTTTCCATACAGAATTAGACAAACATTTGTCTGAAATGGTATAGAGTTTCCTACTTGAGCAGGGGGTTGGACTAGAAGACCTCCAAGGTCTTACTTCCAACTCTGTTATTCTGTTACTTGTGCTGAACTGGGAGTTTTCACACATGGCTACAAAATTAGAAATCCAGATCACTCCAAGTTGATCTTTTATGGGCACCTTCTTCCCTGAGTGATAACAATGCTGAAACTAGAACTAATTTTATATAGTTTCAATTTAAATTGCTTAATCTCTATTTAGTCCATGAGCATTTAACCAAACAGAATCATAATTGTTTGTAATTTCAATATCTCTCTCACAATCTATTTTGCATCTAAGACCAATTCATTTTAGAATAAGCCTAAAAGAGTACACCCCAACCCAGTATGACCAGATCTATTTCTACCTAATACCACACTTTTGCCACATGTGTTCCAAAAAAGATCATTCCACTCCACTCCAGGAAGGTCCTTGATTTTCCAGATATGAACTTTCGGTCCATATGTTCTTTACACGTGATAAGGCCATGCCTATGAATCTACAGTAAGGCAGTCTCAAAAAAAAAAAAAAAAAAAAAAAAAAAAAAAAAAAGAGGTGCCACAAAGTAACACTCAAATAGAACATTGCATTTCTTCCTCCACATTAAGATCGCAGAAGGCTAGCTGGCAGAAAGTTCCTGTTAAAAATACTAAGCCTCAAAATATTTGGTCAATGAAGGCATCTCCATTGTTCTGCATCTGTTGCATAGATGATCCCATAATGACCTAGAGGCAGCCAAGCAATCTAGGTTGGCTTGAGTAAAATAGATTGAAAATTCCCGGATTAATAACATTTTGACACACCTTCTGAGAGATGTGTCAAGCTCACCAACAGAGAAGAGGGCTTTTTGCATGTGGCCTAAGGGAATTTAGCAAAAACCAAATGCTACAAGGGGGAAAGAAAAAAAAAAGCATCACTAACTCAGAGATTAGCAGAGACCAATAATTGTCCGGGGATAAAAGTGTCATTATCTACAATTTCCAAGCACTTAAGGTCATTTTTTAGGCCATTAGCAATTTTGTCTCTTTTTCTCTGCATATATGTATCAACTAGTAGACATTCCTGAAAGTGAGATGAAAGATGAGCTGATTGTCTTCAAATGTGAATGGCAGGCTTTCAGAAAATATCTTGGAGAAGGAACCTGATTTGTTGATTTCAACCAAAGCTGTAAAACTATCTAGTCTTGAAAATAGATTGATCTGCCCTCTTTTAAAGGCTGAATACCCTGTTTGGAAACTTTTAGTTTTTTAAATAATGTTTGTACTTAGTCTTTCTTGGATGCTAGAGGGAATTTTATTTCTGTCACCAACCAATAAAACAAATACATTAAGGTAAACTAAGATCAACTAATAGTAAATTAGGAATATATACAACTTCAAAACTGTTTTTCTATCTAGCTATTTGCACAGTTCAATAGTACCAAAATTTGGCTACCATATAAGATAGAAATAGCACTTAGACTTATATAATGCTTCATAATGCTTTGCAGCCCTGCCTAAGCGGTTTACAGAGTCACCATATTGCCCCCTACAATCTGGGTTCTCATTTTATTGACCTCGGAAGGATAGAAGGCTTAGTCAACCTTGAGCTGGTGAGAATCAAACTGCCAAACTGCTGGCAGTCAGCAGAATTAGACTGCAATACTACATTCTAATCACTGTACCACCACAAGTCCCATTATGCAGGTAGAAGTCATTGGAGAAATCAGGAAAATCTCATTAAAGGAGATGTAATAGAGTTGCATGAGTCTCTACAAAGACAAAGAACAGTGATTCCACGGGGGTCACAGGAACAAATACATTTTGTACAAGGAATTTCACTAAATCTAACAACTGTTGAGGGGATGATGCTAAATTGTGCCATTGTATTGTATTGTAAAATTGTATATCTTGCATTTAGAAATAGAGAATGAAAGTGCTTTAATGGTTTTCTAGAGCAACTGAGTTAATTCCCTATAATTTCACTGAATAGAATTTTACTTCTGGCTTCCCACAGGTAATACTCTTTGGTTAAGAACTTGTTCAAGTCCCAAGGGAAACAATCTCTTCAAGGAATACCCAAATAGATAGATAGATAGATAGATAGATAGATAGATAGATAGATAGATAGATAAATAAATTATTTATTATATGGAGTTGGACTGGAATTTGTTGATTAAGGCCTTTGGTGCAAAAATCAACTTCAGTGAAAATTAAAGATAAAAACCTGTTCCCTGGTTTCCATTTTGGTAAGACCTGCTTTCATTTAGAACATCACATATCATGCACATTGATACTGTCCTCAAAGCACAGGTGCATTTCAGCAGGTTCTGACCAGTTCTGGAGAACCAGTAACGGAAATTTTGAGTAGTTCGGAGAACCAGTAGTAAAAATGACCCTGCTCCCATCTATTCTCTGCCTCCAAAGTCCCAGCTGATCAGGAGGAAATGGGGATTTTGCAGTAACCTTCCCCTGCCACGCCCACCAAGCCACGCCACATTCACCAAGCCACATCCACCAAGCCATGCCATGCCCACCAAACCACACCCACAGAACCGATAGTAAAAAATTTTGAAACCCACCACTGCCTCAAAGGTATTTAATTCTAATACCTTTTGAGGACGGTATCAATATGTGATGTATGATGCTTAATTGAAGCATCACAATTGAACATTATAAAGGATTAATGTCTTTGCTTCATGTAACTTTAATGTTGCAGGGATATTTTTATTGGGGTGGGGTGGGGGAGGCCACTATGGCAGAAGATTCTAAAAAAAACAGTTTGCAATGCATCTTCAACATGACTGTCTATGGCAGAGCTGTCAAACTCCCAGCCCGTGGGCCAGATACGTCACACACTGGCCATGCCCACGCCTGGTTTAGCAACACATTATACCTGGTCCATACCTGGTCTATGGTATGGAAGAGCATGTCAATATTTAAAATGATTTGCTGCTATATTTTAAATCCGTTGAATGATAAAGTTCTTCTGGGCCTTTTACAAATTGCACAGATTTGTTTTTAAAGTAATTAATCTCGAAATGTTCTATTCTTTAATACATCAGCAGATGCCTGCAGAATTATCCTTAATATCACATCATCTGTGAAAAGAAACACTTCAGTATAATTGTTTTCCACCTTTGTGGGATGCTCTGCTAAATAATTTAAATGCTCAATGATGGCTTTGATGTAGGAATGGGGGGAAAAAAGCATGTTTGTTTCATCACCTTCTCTTTACTAGCTGGAATTTCATCTGAAAGCAGACCTAATGGATTACATCTGACTCTCAATCATTAATTTATAAAGGAGAGCAAGCAGGTGTTAATCAATTGTTGGACTCTTAGGTTTAGTCCAAGCGTTTCCTCTGGAAATGCAGGATGGTGGAAAGAAGCTGGCTGGATTTTACATGTAAAGTTGCATCACTGCAGTCTTGGAAAAACAGGAGTGCCTAGTGAAAGTGCTGTACTTTCAAAAGCAAAGAAAGCATAATGGATGGATGTAAATATACAGCTTGTTAGGTCTCTATTGAAGAGTAATTTTTATTGGACACATTTTTTTCAAAAAATAACCTTTTAAAACTAGTATATTCTGAATATTTTAGCAAGAATTACTTTCTTTTACAAGAGACCTAAAAATTCTTTAGCACAAATGTAAAACAATAAACAGAGAAAATTAGGAATGTACACATCTGCAAGTCTATATAAGCAAAGGCATTTGCCCACTGTCACCACCTTGGTGTCCCTCAAGTGCAGGGGTGTCAAACTCATGTTGTCATGGTGGTGTCACGTGATTTATCGGGACTTTTTTTTCCCCCCTTCACTAAACCGGGCATGGACATGGCCAGCACGTGACACATCCAGCCCTTGGGCCAGGAGTTTGACTGCCCTGCTCAAGTGTGTTGGGACTGTAGTTCCATAATTCTAAGTCTTTGGTCATGCTGGTTAAGAATTGTGGGACATGCAGTCAATCAAATCTTTATAACAGCCATAGACTAGCGTAATGACTATGGAGATTCTCAATCATCCAGGTTATGGTTGTCCCAAAGGTGTTTTTTTCAAAAGGCAACTGGACTTCGTTTTTCCTTGAAGATGTTTTGTTTCTCATCTAAGAAGCTTCTTCCGAACTGAAGAAGATTCTTGTATGACAAGTGAAATGTCTTCAAGGAAAAACAGTTCAGTTGCCTTTTGAAAAAACAAAAGGCAACTTTGGGATAGACTAACATAAGTTCCAACACATTTAGAGGAACATCTGGTGAGATGGCAATGCAGGAAATTGCACATAAGTGAGCTCCATCTGATAATGTTAAAGTTTATTCTATAAATATTGGGTAGGAGCTTTTTAATTGGATTTTTATTGAAGCTCGCGGTGTCAGTATCAGCTGTGGTTTGACTGCGACAAGCTAAGTTTCCAGAAGTGCTGCATGCCGATAACAAAGACTGTAACACACTTAGAGGACACCAGATTGGAGATGACAGGGATAAGCAAATAGATTCCATTGTGTCTGCCCACCCCATTTTAAATACAGAGGAATTCTCACGACAAGAACCAGTCAGAGGATGAACAGAAATAACACAATTCAGCGAGAATAACAATTGCTCCTTTTGATCACCAGTTGTCATTCTAAGTTTGATTTTTTTGTTATGATAATGAGTATGGCTGGCTGCTTTGTATTCAAGTTGTAGAAATTCATGTAACCAACTTTATAAAATCCTGTCATAAATGAATATATTTCCCCTTTAGAGTATATATTATAAGTCTAGGATTCTGAACTATGATCAGCTCAGTGGCCACATCGGACTTGCCATAGTGTGGTGAAGGCCATATTCAAAATGGGCAGGATCTGGATATCTTGGAGAACATGATTCAAAGGTTTAAGAAGATCAATCAAGATGATTTAAGAAGAATCTTACCTTCTGACACCCACCCATCCCCCCAAAAAATATGCAAAGCAAGGATTGGTATTCTAAAGGCCAATAGAGGAGAATATTTGTAGCTCAGGGTTGAAATGAGGGGTCCTTGTTTTCTCTCAGCTTGCTTGTTTTCTTTCAGATGTTTCATTACTCAAATTAGGTAACATCAGTGCTAGTAATGATGTTACCTACTTTGGGTAATGAAGCATCTGCAAGAAAATAAGCAATCTGAAAGAAAAACAAGGACCCCTTATATTCTGGATAAAAGATGAGAGATTTCAAAGGGGACAGCCTTTCTTTTCATTTTTGCTGTTTAAGGAGATTGAGGACCCCCCCCCCCCCCAAATATGTTACCTAAGCACTTAAAGTTATTTAGCAAGCAATACCACCACAATTCATCTAGAGAAAGCCAGCACAGTTCCAGTTTCTCATGCTGAAGGCCCTTTCTAAGAGCGAGTGAGAGGGCAATAATCTTAATAAAAAATTCTGAAAGAGAAACCCCTCTGCAAATGTTGAAAATGTCACATCATAATATGCCATTATTTCCAACATATTGCAAATGACAAGAACCAAAGGGCAATATTAGGAAGGAAGGGAGGAAGAAAGAAATAAAGTTGAAACAGCCCCGGGATAGAACTTTTCATAGAAAATGCTATAAATTTCCCAAAAAGACTGGCTGCCGGGGTTGCTACTGCCATTCAATCAGAAGTGAGTGGGAGAGCCTCATTTATAACCACCTTGAGAGAAACGTCATGCTGAAAATATAGGTGTCAATGTGCTCAGCAACCTTTCCAAGCTTTCCAAGGAGGCCTCCTTTCTACTGCTGTCATTCTGAGTTGAAAGAAGTCTTCTTCCCATCTTCTACCAGGAGAGAAGTGGCTCAGCTCAGGGGTGGATCCAAATAATTGGGAAGAAATATAAATTAGCTGTAGCTCAGTGGCAGAGCACAGGCATGACATGCAAGAAGTTCTATGTTCAATACCTGATATCACCAGGTACAATTAAAAAAAAAACCTTTTGTTTGAAGCCCTGGCAATGGCTGTCAGTCATTCTGGTGAAACAGCCTTGTGCGTGATTTGGTGGAGCATCAGACAGCTTCGTTTGGTTTCCAGGACAGGAAGAGTTGATGAAGCAAAGGTTTTCATTTCTGTTTTTTTTTTGAAAACCCTTACTGTTGCATCTTTCTAATTAGTGATAGGAATATTGTTATGATTCTTGGATGAAAGAGGGTAAATCTGTTGAGGAGCAGTGAGCTTCCTGATATGAGCCCCATTTTCCTTCAAATGATATCACAATCATAGGCTTTCACAATTGGTGCCCTCCAGAGACTGCAATTCTCAGAATTGCTAGCCAGCCTGATTGTTTATAACCCCAACTGGAGAGCACCAGTTTGAGCTGCTCTTATGAATTAAAGTGCTTAATGTTCAGGTAGCTAAAGATACCCCTTGCATCCTGGACATAAACTGTTTCAACTCCTACCCTCAAAACAATGCTATAGAGCACTGCACACCAGAACAACTAGACACAAGAACTGTTTTTTCCCCAAACGCCATCACTCTGTTAACCAAATAATTCCCTCAACACTGTCAAATTTTTACTAAGTACTAATACTACTATTAATCTTCTCATTGTTCCTATCACCCATCTCCTCCCACATATGACTGTATGACTGTAACCTTGTTGCTGGTATCCTTAAGATTTATATTGACTCTTTCCCTATGACTATCATTAACTGTTGTACATTATGATTTTTGACAAATGTATCTTTTCTTTTATGTACACTGAGAGCGTATGCACCAAGACAGATTCCTTGTGTGTCCAATCACACTTGGCCAATAAAGAATTCTATTCTATTCTATTCTATTCTATTCTATTCTATTCTATTCTATTCTATTCTATTCTATTCACATTTGACTATTTAGAGTTATTTCCCCTCCATGTTTATTAGCAATGAATTGCTCCCCTCATTTGTTTAGGGCAAAGGATAGGGTAATTTTGAATCCTACTGGATGGGCACTGAAAGGTAGTCCTTGTTTAACAACCACAATTGGGACTGACAACTTGGTGGTTAAGCAAAGTGGTCACTAAGTGAAAATCATGTGACCGTGACCATGCTTGCCATTTTACTTCAGCTTTCCTTTGCTTTACAGCAGGGCTGTCAAACTCCTGGCCCGCGGGGTTGGCCACACCCAGTTTAGCAAATACATCACCTGACACAGCATGGGGAGGATACTACTTCAAACAGCTGGGTGACCCCAAATGGCAGGGAAGGTTCCTACAGATATACTACTTTGGCAGAGATTTTGTTACATAAGGAATCTAATAAGACATACTTATATGTTATAATACCTTGGTAAGGCCACACTTGGAATACTGCATTCAGTTTTGGTCGCAACAATGTAAAAAAGATGTTGAGACTCTAGAAAGGGTCCAAAGAAGAGCAACAAAGATGATTAGGGGACTGGAGGCCAAAACATATGAAGAACGGTTGCAGGAACTGGGCATAGCTAGTCTAATGAAGAGAAGGACCAGGAGAGACATGATAGCAGTCTTCCAATATCTCAGGGGTTGCCACAAAGAAGAGGGAGCCAAGCTATTCTCCAAAGCACCTGAAGGTGAATAGCACCTGAAGAAGCAATGGGTGGAAACTAATCAAGGAGAGAAGCAACCTAGAACTAAGGAGAAATTTCTTGACAGTTAGAACAATTAATCAGTGGAACAACTTGCCTCCAGAAGTTGTGAATGCTCCAACACTAAAAGTTTTTAAGAAGATGTTGGATAACCATTTGTCTGAAGTGGTGTAGGGTTTCCTGCCTAAGGAGGGGTTGAACTAGAAAACCTCCAAGGTCCCTTCCAACTCTGTTTTTCTCTTCTATAACTTGACTCTCAAGGAAGCCAGGTAAAATGTCAAATCTTACAGCACCTTTTCCCATTCCACAGCTTTTGGAATGCTCATCCCAGGGCTAGAATAATTAACAAGAAGGGAATTTATGTTTCTATTTACATTCATTGGAGAGGGAGGGATTACAAGAGAGTAAGCAGGCACACAATGGGGAATATATATTGAAAGAAATGTGCTGGTCTTGCTGCTTTCCTAGTGCACTTGAGCCAGCTGCTTAGGAATCAAACAAAAGCCATCAGTGTGAAACAAATTAGGGTCTTGTCCATTTCAGGCAGCAATTGCCCGACCTCATCAACTAGTTAACATTACCTGAATAAGAGACCCTGCAAAGATCATAAATGTGGGCATTGCTCACAAAGTTACTTTTTCATCATCATCATAGCTGCATTCAGGCAGAGTCCAAAGCAGTCACTAAATGAAGACTACCTTTATTTGATCCTATAAAATCTAAGAAAGAAATGTCTATTTTGGAACCAGGTTTTAAAGGGACTAGAAATCTAGAAATGAATCTGGTAAAGAGATAGAGTAATTCCAAGATCTGAGTGAAAGAACAAGGTAGCATTCAATCGCCAACTCTTTGAACCGACACTTAAAATGGCCATTGCAGTATCTTACAATTCAGTTTGAATTAAGGCAGTAAATGCAGAACGGTGAAGGTGTGTGTATGTGTGTGTGTGTGTGTGTGTATAATGACATATTGAGCATTTGGGAATCTGTCATAAATTAACATGCAATCCACTAATGATCAAAGCAAGTTTGAGAATGCTTTACTAGAAAGGTCTTACAGCTTCAATACCATGAAAAGTGATAGCCCTTAAAGTAACTTCTGGCTTCTGAAAGTACTCCTAAACTTTAATATCAAGTCATATTATTTCCATAACAATGAGCTAACAAAAGCTCTTTAATATCAATTTAAGAGTTATTCTTCTCTGCGCACACAAGGGGAAAGTAATATTTCTGATATTTTCTCTTTAAACAGGTTTACTGAAACGCTGATAAGCATTACAGAAATGGCAATCAATTAATTTAACTGAACTTTAACAGCTCTGCCTTCTAACCCTTATAGTCCAGGTTTAATAATTTAGCTCTGAAACCTCTAGGAATGCTATTTTTCACAATCATTCAATCTTAAAGGGCAATTTGGCTGCTACAAAACTGTCTCACCTTTCATAACTAGGTCTGTCAAGACCACTTCCTACTAAATTAGAAACCCAAACCAGACTTGTTCAGATTAAGCGTCATGTCCTACTAGTTCAGCCTGCTCTTTGTTGCTAGGAGAATAATGGAAGCTGTGTGGGCGGCTGCAACAATCTTGTGCAGATTTTTTTGTTTCCTTCTTAGACTTGAAGAAGAAAAGAAAAAGCAGCACAGGCATTTTAGCAGGCCTTGCTAGCTCAAACTATTCCATGGCACTCTATTCCAGCAGAAATCAGATGCCTCTAGACACAGTTCTACCATATGATAATTATATACAATTCTTATTGGCAGCATTTGGATCTCTCCCTTGTTGTTGTTGTTAGTAGTGAAGTTGTGTCCGACCCATCGTGACCCCATGGACAACATTCCTCCAGGCCTTCCTGTCCTCTATCATCCTATAGAGTCCATTTAAGCTCACGCCTACTGCTTCAGTGACTCCATCCAGCCACCTCATTATCTGTTGTCCCCTTCTTCTTTTGCCCTCAATCTTTCCCAGTATTAGGCTCTTCTCCAGTGAGTCCTTCCTTCTCATTAGGTGGCCAAAGTATTTGGGTTTCATCTTCAGGATCTGGCCTTCTAAAGAGCAGTCAGGGTTGATCTCCTCTAGGACTGAACGGTTTGATCGCCTTGCAGTCCAAGGGATTCCCAGGAGTCTTCTCCAGCACCATAGTTCAAGGGCCTCAATTCTTTGGTGCTCAGCCTTTCACATGCGTGAGGATCATGGCAGTGTGACAGAACACAATTAATGCTGCTAGTTTCTGGTTAAGATCTGTTTAATTTGTATACATTTTAATCTTGTTTTCTATATTTTAAATTTTATATCATATTCAATCAGAACACAGCTGGAAGGAACCTTGGAAGTCTTCTAGTCCAACCCCCTGCTCAAGCAGGAGACTCTATACCATTTCACACAAGTGGCTGTCCAGTTTTTTCTTTAAAACCTTCAATGATGAAGCACTTACAATTTCTGAAGGCAAGCTGTTCCACTGGTTAGTTGTCCTCACTATTAGGAAGTTTCTCCTTAATTGCAGGTTGCTTCTCTCCTTGATTAGTTTCCATCCATTGTTTTCTGTCTTGCCTTCTGGTGCTTTCGAAAATAAGTTGAACCCCTCTTCTTTGTGGCAGCCCCTCAAATATTGGAATATTGCTGTCATGTCACAAAATAAGGTATATAGTATGCCTTATTTTAATTGTGATGCTTCTGACACAAATAAGCAAACAAGGAATGCTTCTAATGCTAACCTACTGTATATAGTTATCTAAAAATGTGAAGATCTGTGAATTCAGTTCCAGGTAGAAGGTCAGAACTTCATAGAATAACATCTGGCTACTAATGTCTGATCATTCCCAAATAGAATAAGACTGGTAATATAATTCCCCTCTGATGGCCAGTATAACCTGCCACATGAAGATTTCAGTTAGGGAAACATTACAAATCATTCATAAACTCATATCTCATAAGAAAAATGTAACAGTAAGATGGATTTCTATACTTATTGTTAGGTTGACTCTCATTTAGGAAAAGCTAATCAGTTTAAGATGCACGCTTGGATCCAAGCTTCATTGCATGCTCTAATACACATGAGGAAAATATGGGTGCTGCATGCAAAGGAAGCAATTGTCTACTGAAATGAGTCTATCCATTCTACAGGTAGCCCTTGACAATATTACTAAGTCTTGTATTATTAGTTCAATTTATATGCCGTCTTTCTCTGGAGACTCATGGTCTCCAGAGATTATAAATTATGATTTATGATGAATTTATTTTATGATGATTATGATCATGATTTATCGCTTGTTACTTGTATATACACTGAGAGCTTATGCACCAGAGACAAATTCCTTGTGTATCCAATCACACTTGTTTATTAATTTATTAATTCAATATATTATTATTTATTAATTCAATTTGTATGCCGTCCCTCTCCGAAGACTCAGGGTGGCTAATAAAGAATCCTATTCCCATTCCCATTCCCATTCCCACTGCTACTGCTACTGCTACTCCTACTCCTACTGCTACTCCTACTGCTACTGCTACTCCTACTCCTACTCCTACTGCTACTGCTACTGCTACTCCTACTCCTACTCTACTCTCAATCTTTGAGGCTGGATCTTCCATCACTAAACAATGTGGTTGTTAAATGAGTTACAACATTTTTTTTGTCACAGTTGTTAAAATAATTTGACTTCCCTCATTGATTTTGTTTGTCAGAAACTGGCTGGGAAGTTGACAAATGGCTATTGTGTGAGCCCAGGATATTGCAACCGTAATAAATGCATGCCAGTTGCCAAGCACCTGAATTGCAAATACAGGTAAATACAGGAATGTTGTAACAGTTGTGTAAGATTGGTCATAAGTTACTTTTTTCAGTGCTGTCATGACTTTGAACAGTCACTAACCAAATGGTCATAAGTTAAGGACTACCTGTATTATTTTTTCATTGAAAATATCCATACCACTGATTTATTATCCAGTGCTTGCTGTGGCAAAATAAAGTCTATCCACTTTAGCACTGGTATTTCATAGCAATAATGTGCATAAAGTATTTTATTCACATTATTTAAAAATGAGAAGCTGAGTTCTTTTTCTGTTCTTTTCAATTTTCCAGTGATTGTAACTTTCCAAAGAAACACAAATATGCCTATTAAAATTGTATACATATGTAGATATAAATATGTGCAGTTTAAATAAAAATACATTTGTATATTTCTGTCAGTGTCTCGGTTTTTGGTTCTATTCTGTCATTTCTTTATACTATTTCGTTACTCAGCATAATCAGGGACCTTGATCATATATATGACACGTCCCTTAAGTTACAGTAGCCACAGGAAACTAGGAATAAACTGAATATACCGGAAGCTCCCTCCAGAATTTCTCTGTATGCTGTCATGCAGTTTTCTCTAGAATATATGATGGCTACGTCATTTTGAAAAATTGCGTAATGACACTACATATTCTAGAATCTTCATCTTCATCTTAGACATATCAGATTTTGTGCTTATTATCCTGTCTCCATAAAAGAATTTTCTTCTTTTATTATATTATTTAACCATTTGAACTGGAACTCAAACAATGGTTTGATAATCAGTTTTTATTAAAGGAAGCTGTCATCTTTCAACTATTATTGAGGACATGTTTCCCTGACCCTCCAAAATGTACTATTCCCTGAGCTTCTTTCTGAAACAATAAATAGAAGATGAGTGAAATGAAAGAGAAAGAAAGAGAGAGAGGGAGAGAGAGATAGAGGGAGAGAGGGGGAGGCTAAGATCCATCAAGCACCATCAGAAATAATTGGTCGTGACAGCTGGCTTACAAAACACTGCAGCTCAGACACCTTAATCATCCCCTGCTAGATGCAAATGATTAGGGACTTCTCCATAGAGTTGTCTTCTGTAGAGACAAATGCAGAGAATATCTGGCCTGTAGAATGGACTTATGTCTAAGAACACATAAAAGGAAGGGAGGAAGGGTAAAAGCAGAAAATGATTTCAGTCTCAGTATATCATGATTACTTCATGGGATTTAGTAACATCTACTTAAGTGTAGAATAAATATAGCTTCAAACAAATCCATTTTCCTTCTCCAGAAAACATGATGAGATAACTGATTCTTCTTTATTGTATTGCTGCATTAACATTCTGCTAAAGCAAGTCTGAAAATACAAATTTCTCACCATCACTTTTGATACATTAGGTTTGATCCTTTTAAAGATTCTTTCTTTGCCCCTTAAGCAATTAAAGACCCCTCCCCCTTATATCCGATTGTTCCCTAGGCAGCATCTCTTTCCCTGTCCCTCAAAATCATTCCCACATGCCATTACCTTGATTCTTTTCTGTACAGATCCAAACTACTCTAGAAGTAATTTGGGGGCTGTATCCTATGATACTTGCCCTTCTTTGAAAGCGGTTTTTGCTCACTTAAGTCAGCCAAATCAATTTTCATCAAATATTTTATCTTGTAAATTATATCTATGCCATATCCATTCTGTTCTAGACAGCTCCCACTGGACAGGTAGGATACATAGCTGAACCCTTAGCTTCCAAGGTAACAGGAACTGAAACATAACATATTTTGCATCATGTTGTTGGTTGCTGTTAGCTTATGGGGGGAGGGAGGGCAGAGAGATACTACTTTACCACCAGTACTTTAAAAGATGAAATAAGCTGCCTTACTCATGGCCGAGGTGTGATTAAAGCAGTGTCATGGGGCACAGTACAAAGAAATCAGGATATGGTTTTGTTATGATTCTGTACAAATGAAGAAAAACATAAGAAGGTGCAAAAAGGAAGGGATTGCCATGTTTTTCTAGATCTCCCACATGCCTCTCACTTTGCTGGTAAGCTCCCAAAGACACAGCATCAAGATAAACTCTTTCATGCACATTAAAACATTAGCAACATTTGCACTAATTCTCATAGCCCCAGAATATTGTACAGTAGTGCAGTGGTGGGTTTCAAATTTTTTTACTACCGGTTCTCTGGGTGTGGCTTGGTGGGCATGGCTTGGTGGGCATGGCAGGGGAAGGATACTGCAAAATTCCCAGTTCCTCCTGATCAGCTGGGACTCACGAGGCAGAGAATAGATGGGGGCGGGGCCAGTCAGAGGTGGTATTTACCGGTTCTCCAAACTACTCAAAATTTCCGCTACCGGTTCTCCAGAACTGGTCAGAACCTGCTGAATACCACCTCTGCAGTAGTGGCAACAAACTTTTTGGGCACCAGGGACTGGTTCCATGAAGAGAGGTTTTTCTGCGGACCAGAGCGGGGGGCGTGGTTTCTTGTGCTGCCTGCATCCCACAGATGGAGCTTTGCTTGTTTGCACAACCCAGTTTCTGGCATGCTAGGGCCTGGTGCCAGTCCACATACCAGGGGTTAGAGATTCCTACTGTGTAGTATATAATTTTGCAACATGATGTATGGAAAACATTCCTTTAATAAACAATACACAATACATTAGTATAACACCTCACCGAGACATATATAAATGATTTAATAAAGCCTAAGTGATGTCTGTAGCGAAACATTTCTGAATGAGAGGCTGTAGTTCATTTGTCTTGGCAACTTACCATGACATGAATTCTGATAATGTATTTGGCAAAAGGACTATGGCTCATAACTCGGACAATCATTTTTCATGTGATGTATAAGAATGCTAATCCCTCATTTAAAGTGTACTAACAGGTCTCCCAATGGCCATTGTGGTGAGTCAGGAAGCAGGAAGTGGCTGAGGAATAATTGAATGAATTCTTAAGTAAAAGGGGTGTGTTTTATTAGGCTATTATTTATTCATTCATTAGATTTCTAGCTTATATTTTCTCCAAGAGCAAAGGGCAGGGGAAAAGACATTTGTCTTCCATTTACCCCTAAAACAGCAACCTTGAAAGTTAGATTAGACTAAGAGCATATGACTTGCCCAAAGACCTCCAGAGACTTCCATGGCTAAGGACAGGCTTCAACTGGATAATGTAACACGCACTCACCAAGGCAAAGCATGGTTAATTGTCATCTTGCCCTTCATCCTGTGCTCTGCTTTACACATGGCATAACCTAGACTGATTGAATATGGTGCAATTTCAAAGATAGTTTCATGCTCTGTTTATATAGCTGTCATATACGATTCATAATCTCTTCCTAAACCATTTCTCAAGGATAATTTAAAAATGCAAGCTTACTTGATTGCTTTTTTTTTACCAGCACACTCTGTAACACATTTTAGAAAGTTCATGTGCTGCGGTAGAAATCAACTCTAGCTCTGTTTTTAACTTATTTTGAACAGCATAAAAACAGTCTAGATCTTGGCCATCAGATATGCCTTATTAAAATTTACCTTCCATGCACAGACAGAGATGTTTTCCCCCTCTTTTTTTAAACAGATGATTTCTTTTATTCCTTTATGATCTACTTTGGACTCTAAGCTTCCTTTACAGTAAAGGGGAAACAAAGGAGTAACAACTGTATAATATGCATTTCATTTAGATTAATTCCATTTATGCAAAAACCCTAGAGGGACCTGCAAGATCAAACAAATGTTGTGAAGCATGGGACATGTTGAGTATGCGAACCATTTGTATTCAAGTGGAAATATCAGAACCTGGTAATGATATAAAACCAACTCTCTGCTATGGTGTAACTTGATCCATAACTTTTTAGGGTTCAGCTGTATGGTGCATATTTTAAACATCTATGTACCAAATCTCTCGCTATATTTGCATTAATCAGATGGAAAGCATCTCACTGGACATTTGTGGAGCACATTTCATTTACTAGGGAATATCTTAGGTTTCCTAGCTCTCTAATTTAACAATGAAACTAAACAATCTTCTATGAAATTCCACTTCATTTCATGATCATGGAACTATTTTATAAATAAAAATAATTAGCATTTACAGAAGCTTGCAGGCAAACTATGGCAATAGAAGTCCCTCCCTTCCATAGAATAGTTTGCTCCTTGATATCTGGATCACACCCTCCTTGTTGAGCTTCCAGAGAGCTTTGAAGACATGGCTCTTAGAGAAAGCATTTAGAGACCCATTGGGTGATGCCTTTAGGCATTTAATGTTGTTTTCATTATTACAATGTTCTTTAGACTAGTGTTGTTTAATGTAAGTTGCCCAGATTGTTTGGAACTAAGCAACATACAAATAAAGACAGAAAACTAAATAACTGTAACAGTGAAGCCATGGCAATCAAAAAGAAATCCAATTACAACTCCCCTACCCCAATGTCCTTCCCTCCCAAGAAAGGCACTCAGTTTTGTTTAAGGCAACAAAGAAATATTCCTTACTGGCTTTGGAATGTATATTTGCTGAAGATTATGGGACATTTTTGTTTAGTCTGCATTCAGTTTAGCCCACTTTGCATCTTCAGGATTGCTATGCAAATTGGAGTGCAATTATTGTGTTGATTCCCTGTTTCTCTGACTATAGTGATATGGTTTGTTTTCGTTTGTTTTCTGTTCAAAAATGCTTTTACTAGGAAAAACTGCATGCCAAAAAATGTATGAGAGTGGAAATTGTGCATAAAACTTGAATCATGGAAGCTTAAACTACTATTTACATTTGTGTAGCAACCAACAAATATTCATTTAATCTCATTTAAGGGTGGGAAAGGACCAGATATAACTGAGGCACCTTTCTGTGAGATTTTAAAATATGTCCCATTAGGTTATAACCATGATTCCCTTAGGGTGAGTGAATTCAATTGCATTGTTTTCAATAGCAGCATGAATGTGTTCATTTTATTTACAGACTTTGCCGATCTCATATAATTATTCTAGATGGCTGATAACAATCTATATAAATATGATTAAAGATAAAAGTACCCTTTGCCCTGGTATCAGACCAAACATTGTCTCAGCCCAATGCATGGGGAAGAGTCAGGTCATTGTGGTCATTCAGAAGGTTAAAAGCAGTGGTAAAATCCAGCCGATCCGGTAGGGCTGGTAGCAGGAGACTCTGCCCACCTGCCTAGACATCATCACTTCCCATTTTTGACCCTCAGCAAATGCACAGAAGGCTCTGCGCATGCATGGAGGAGGGACACATGCTCACATTTGCAATCCGGTAGTGAAGGTAAGTGCATTTCACCCCAGTTAAAAGGGTAGGGATCACATGTGGGAGTCTGCTCCAAAGACACAAGAAGGCATGCCTCCAAGGTCCCATGAAGTAACATTTTACCTGGAACTGACCTACTCTACCTAATCTAGTAGGATGGACAAATACCCTCAGGTCATTAACCTCATTGCCTTTCTTTTACTCCAGATTTCTGAGTTGTCCCTGAAATAATCATAGTACTTCTATAACAAAGGTACAGTCTCTGCTTTTCATTCAGGAAGTGGCAATCCTTTGCAACTATTTTCAAAATTCTGCAAAACAAAAAGAATTCATGAACACATTATGCTTCCTAACAAGAAGAAGTCTCTGTTAGGATTTGAAATTTAGGAAACCCTCCTCCCACTTTCTAATGAACTCCAATTCTTTCCAACTGTTCTTCTCCCCTTAACTCTTGCATGTCGCCTTCCTACTGTCAATTCTTTTGCCTCCATGCTCACTTGTGCTGAAATAAGTGCTAATCTGTCACATCAGATGCATACCCATAGTTCATTTGGCCAAAATAATAATAATAATAATACCCAAAACATCCCAATGATGGTAAAGAGCCATGACAAAATTCTATAGTTTTCTCAGCATGTTAAATTGCAGGCAAAGGAAAAAAACACATAGAAGCATGATTTCCTTTCTGTATATTTTCCTGTTCCATTTGTTTTATTACACTTGGGTGAGGTTGCTTCCATTTGTAGTAGATTTCTTTTTAAGGAAACTGACTCTCAGCACTCAGCTGGAAGAATTACTGTGGGACAGTATGTAACGAAAAAAATAGGAGCAATGGTGTATAACTCTTCGGCACTCTGCTCATCTCTTTTTCATTTAGAAGGTTTAGAGGTTGAAAAGATAAACACAGAGGTCTGAAAGGGTAGGAAGTCCCATTGATATCAGATAACATATACAATTTATAAAGTTCCAAAATTCCAGGTTGGTAGCCTAAAGCACAAGAGGGATTTTGAGCCTTCACTGGTTTTGGTTTAAACTGTGGGAAACGTTGTTTGGAAGTTGTTGTTATTGTTGACATTGTTTGGATTACTGCATATACAACTTGAAATTTAGCAATACAAAAGCCTTCAGTGGTTGCCTCCAATGCTACATTCCAAAATTTTTCCTGTGAGCTCAATACATGCTCCATAACGATTTCAGAAGGAGAAACATTAGCGTTTAATACAGAGTTGGAGAACTTTTAGCTCCCAATCTATTTATCTGTAGCCTTGAATCCCTCTTCAAAATTCAACAATGTGACTGCTGAAAAATCATCCGTGCAGTTTGAAATGCGCATACCTATACACACACCTATCCATCACACCATTTTCTTTCAGGGTAAGCAATGTAATGCAGAGTGCAGAAAAGAAATAAGAAACAGGAATCAGAGAAATGAAAGTTATATTAAAAAAAGGAAAGGAAACAAAGCTAAAGTTATTTTACTCTAACATCATTCACATGCCTCTTGATATCTTTTTATACATTCTATTCTTACTCCTACCACATTCACATGCTATTTCATACATTGCCTTTTGTTGCCTTTGATCTCTATTTTAAAGAGTTCATCAGATCCATCTAAATTCTTTCCCTTTCTCTCACCCCATTCACTCTTCCTTCAGATTTTGGTTTTGTGGTTTGTGATTTTTTTTTCTTGTGAAACTAATTCCATGGGAGATGTTGTTAATGGCTTTATGTACAGTGCATTCTCTAGTTGAACCTTTTTTGATAATTAGGAGTGCGTCATCTGTATAATGCATCCACATTTTAGCTTGTACTTATGGAAATATTATTGTTTCTGGACCTTGCATGACTGTCCCTTCTATATATCTAGAAATGGTTGATTTTATGGGAATTCCTCTGATTTCTCTGTGCATTTGTCTTCCATATTGTACATAAGTGGTGAGGTGGAAGTCTGTAAGCCCTGTAAATTACAGTATATCTAAATCAATTTAAAGGCAATATAAATCTATATAAATAAATGTAAATGTGGGTGCTTTAATTTTTGTCTGTTGTGGTAGATTTGGTATGTTATATACCAGTGCTGTAATTGATATTTTGGCTGGGTTTGGATCTATGGATGTGAAAAGGGCTGTGGGATCTCTCAACTTCATAAACATATAACATACCTATTTTTCTTTTGTTTCATTTGTTTATTTATAATTTTTACACTCTATTCCTCCTAGATTTGAAGTCACAATTTTTGTATTCCATGAACATTAGTCTACAAGCCCATAGATATTGGCTTGTGTTGCCCATCATAACTTTAATCAGTCAAGAATTTCAGATAATGCTTTTTTTTTGGCTAGAGAATGTTTAGACTAGGTTAGCAGTCGAAGTCTTACCATATGCCATATGGTAAGTGCCAATGCCATATTCAGTATTTTCTGTTAATTATAAAGGCAGTATGGATTTGTTTGGGAACATTTTCCAATATGTCACAGATGCAACTTAAGCACCTACAGTTTAATTCAAGAATGCTTGTACTATTATGATAACTAGGATAACTAATTTAGAAGATGCCTTGAAAGCCAACTTACTGTTGTATGTAACCTGAAAATTATATGGAGATTTAATAGAGATTGAAAGGAAAGATGATGCCAGATCCTGTTCTCCAAGAGTGAACATATTATTTTTTCATCTTGATGAAAAAAAAAATGAGAATAATATTTATCATTTGTAAAGTATAGTACCTTCTAAACATTGAAGTTATGATAGACACAAGTTCATAGTGACCGGGTCTAAACAGGAATATATGGCTGTTGCGTCTTTAGTATTTATGTAGAAAAGAGGATCTTAGCAGATGTTGCTTTCGTGAAGAATAAAACCTGCAGAAATTCTTTCTTCTGTGCAAGTTTTAAAGGATAAATTTAAAGGAACAATATTTTACATCTGGCAATTCCATTTCAGTAAAATCACACTGTGGCCTTTGTGGAGAAAAATCAATCTTTATACTGAATTACTATTTCGTCTTGTACAATGGAGTTCATTTTCCATAAGAAATTGTGTTACTTTCAAGATATTTTAGCAACTATGAAATGTTCAACACATTTTAGAACTGCAGATCTTCTTCCTTCATTTTAATGTTACAAAATATTTTTTTTAAAAAATAATAACAGGAAAAAGGGTGATGCAAAGAAATTGCCCAACTAATAATCTGTTAAACTTGATTTAGATCATAATAATGTGATGTATAAGTATTCATTCCTTGGAGGTTTTCATATGTAAAAAAATAGACATGTATTTTTCAGTTTTTAGAAACCTGCACAGTAAAAAAAATAATAAAAAAAATCATGATTATAAATCTTTAGAAACTATTTTTCAGGATTCCAGCTAGGGGACTGCTGATGACATTTTCCCTAGCCAGAAAGGAACACATCATAACACAACACATTGGTTATCATAAATTCTAAATCATTCAATCAACTAATCCATTTAAGCTAGATGGCAATGATATCCTAGTGGGCAGGGTAATGCATAGATTAGTTTTTATTTGCAGATAAGATAAGGCTGAGGTTTTTATAGTAAGATTCTGCTAAAATGAGGTGTATCCTCAAATCCTAAATATTTATTGAAACTTTTATGTTCTCTTCTATTTGTTCCTTTATAAAATCCATTTATTTCTTAAAGACATATTTGTCTGCTGAGTTGCTCATTGCTGATGGCATTGCTGGTATTCCTATTGTACTATTAACATATTTATTTCTTTATTCATCAAATCTATAGGGTTATCCATCTCATGCAAATGTGACTCTAGGCAGTATATAATAGGACTATAAAATAGATAATATATAAAACATTTATTATAAAAAATAGAATATGTAAAAATCATAAAGGTTATTTTCAGTGAATAATAATATCCTACTGTAGATGGCTATTCAATTTGTTGGTCAACAGTAGCTAGATCAGCTGTGCAGAACTGAATATTTAATATATTTTTTTCTGTAATGACCTTATCTAAATCCATATATTGGATTATATTGGGTTCAACACCCCATAGGAAAGAATATCTTCTTATACTGACATTAAGTATTAAAATATTAGGCGTTGTCTCTACTATTTTGAAAATTGTTCAAATATTATGACTTCCTCTAAAGAATCTTGTTTCTTTCACAGGAATCTCTGACTATGAAAGAAGGAGGAGGTGGAAGGAAAGGTAAGCAATGACACCTGGAAGAAGATTCCAAACTTGTCTTCTGTGAAGCCATTCTAAAATAGCCTTATCGTGCAAGGCAAGGGATTCTTCTGCATATTTGAATCTTAATAAGAGCTCCTTCCTATGAAACAATAACTTGCTGATTGTTTTGAAAAAGAAACAATGTGGGAAAATGCCAGAAAGGAAAATGCATATGGATATTTCATGATCAGAATGAGCAGGAAAAAGCTGGAATCCAATGTCCAACTCAGGAGTTCTGAAACATCCAACTGGAAAGTTAGCAGCCCTGTCCCTGACACAATCATATGGAGATTAATTGACATATTTAATATATTGTATGTGTATCCCTGAATATGAATTACCCCCAAATTTGTTCCAAACAAAGATGACCTTGAAAACATCATCAAAGTCAATTCTGAGGATGAAAAAGAAGAGGCTTGTGAAAGAGAAGTTTTCTTCCCAGTTTACAGGAAGAATTAGTAAATTATCTTCTGTTTGTATCCAGTTGACTAGGGAATAGATGTAGGAATCAATAATGGGCACCCTTTTTCTTAAGCTTATTAGTGTCAAAGAAATTAGTTTTTCTGACATCCTATTCTCAAAAGATTTCCTAACCTCTTTCTTCTTTCCCTGCATCTAAGATATTTACAATTATGGGAGTGTCTCAAGATTACTCATAGAAAAAGCTCTAGGGGAAAAATAAATATTATTAATTAGCCATGCTTCTTCTGTTTTGTGCTCTGGTTTTTCAGGACTAATGTCAAGGACAGACTATTTTTCCTATCTCAGCTTTTCTCCTCCTAGAATAAGGTCCATGGATATTTTACGAAGTGAACCAATGGCAAAACAGATTAAAATATGATACCCAATTGGCACCTTTTAGTTTGAATTGTAACTTAAACACATCAAAGTTTGCAATAGATGAGACTTGGCACAAGTCCTAATTGTTTTTATATCCAGATAAAATAAAGTGGGAGCCTTATTAGCCTCTTGAAACTATTGTCTTTTGATCAGACTTCCTTGTTCTTTACTGCGGAACATCATTTGCCATAACCATCATTTATGTGCAAAATACCTTCCAGTATATAGTTTATACTTACAACTTATCATGCAACTTATAGTCATTGTAATTTATTTGTTACAATTTTGGCTTAGCCTATTTTATAAACCAGATTGGTTTAAATTGTGTCTGCCCGGACAATGGTGATTTTATTTAAATCATGGTTTGACATGATGTCCGAACCTAATTGCTATATTTAATATAAAATATATATTTTCTAAAGATGTGCTTTGTCATTGGGTGACAGGAGTGCAAAGGAAAAAAATAAGTTCACATTTTTATGTTATGATACATTAACAAACCATTTGATCTAAACCAACATTTAATACTCCAATTAGTCTGTATAATCTGAGATTAAAACTGAGAAATGAAGAGAGAGGAAAAATATTTGGACAATTTGACCAGATTGATGAAAACCCTCTGAAAACTGGCATAAAACCTTATCAATTAATTCATACTCATAAACCATTGCTGTGTAAATTTATTTTTTCTGATGCCATATCATAATTCTTTTGGCTACCCAACTCTACTCCAAATTAAGGAATTACAAATCATAAAAAGAACTTTTATTCAAAAGATCCCAAATGTTGATGTCCTGAATGCTGAGCATATGGAACCAGAGACATTTCTTTCTTTAAAACAGCCTTTACAAGTACAATCCAGATTTATGAGGATTATTCTTCCAACCTGCTGCTTCATCCCCTACTATGACTTGGCTTAGAATCTCTTCTCACAGCCGCACAGATAAGAGGCTTTTCCCCTTAAATAGTATGCAATAGGTGAGACTTGGCACAAGTCCTAATGAAATTGTTTTTCTATCCTGATAAAATAAAGTGATAGGCTTTATTAGTCTTGTGAATTTTGTACCTTCTGATCAGACCTCTTGGTTTCTTGCTGCTGTAAATAATTCGCCATAACCATCTATTATAGGGGTGTCAAACTCAAGGCCCCCACAGGGTGCTTAGATCTGACCTGCCGAGCCACCCTGGAAACAGCAAAGGACTGGCCCGCGGTGCCTCTGGCAGTGAAAAATGGAGCTCGGGAGGGCTGCCTGCAGCCCAGCTCCAATTTCACTGGCAGAGGGTTGCAGAAAGCCACTGCAGCAGAAAATGGAGCTTGGGAGACCATTTTCACTGGCAGAGCACTCTGGCCACCATAGCTGCCCCCAACATGAGTAATGTTGAGCTGGCCATGCCACCCTCGCCATACTCACCCTGCCCCCCCCCCCCAAAGTCAAACACAATCCTGATGCGGCCCTCAATGAAATTGAGTTTGACACCTCTGATCTACTACATGCAAAATATACTGTATTTTTCGGAGTATGAGACACACTTCTTTCCCTCCTAAAAGAAGCTGAAAATTTGGGTGCATCTTATACTTCGAATGTAACCCTGTGTGGTGCCCAAAATGGCTACCCGGAACAGCTGCTGCCTTTTCTTATCCCTTCTGCACTTTGCCTGCTTTAGTCACTGGAGCTCCCTCCAAGGATCAGCTGTTTTTCAGCCCCAACGTGAGGGAAGCGATCTTCCATGCTTTGCCTGCTTTTCTAATTGCTGCTCCCTCTGACAATCAGGTGTGCTTTAGAAGCTGTTTTTTAGCCCCAACCAGCCCCAATCTCAAAACAGTGAGCGAACTAATGTACTGAAGGAGACCAGACTAAGGACTAGCCGTATGTATACCTGGTAGGCAGAATTTTTTCTCCTATTTTCCTCTGCAAAAACTAAGGTGCATCTTATATTACGGTGTGTCTTATACTCCAAAAAATACGGTATTTCATTGTATGGTTCAGTTCAATACCCTATCCACAAACCTTGTGGGGGTATATACCATTTTATAAATGGAGCAACATAAATATTCAGGTGACATTTTTGGTTACTTCAGCAGAAATCCTAGATATGCTTTCTTGGATGTAGCACTTTCTGTTTTGCTTTTTAATAAACATCTTACTTGAAGCTTTCTCTATCCCGAAATGCCAGATTATGCAGAACCCTCTAAAAATAGGCGGTTCCTTCCCTTTGGTTTATAATTTAAAAGCTATCATATGAAAAATGAATATGAAGATGAAAGAAGAACATAAGAAAACTCAGCCCCAATTCTTAATGCTATAAAAATTCTAATAATGACCAAAGAGACTGGAAATAGGATTTTCACTATCCCAAAGCAAGTATTGGAAGGCTTTTGATTAATTGCCTGGCAACCTAACCTTTCTGGAAGTAGATATAATGGAGTTAGAAGTATTCAATGATTTTTTGAATGGAACTTTAGCCTTCTTGTGACTTTCTAGAATCTCTCAGCATTTCATTTTCTGCCATGGTGGATAATACTCTGATGCTGCCGGGGAGCATATGTTTAGAGAGCATATGGGGTCATGTCTCCCCCCCATATGCTCTCTAAACAAATAGTATTTTTATTCACAGTGAGTTTTCTTATCCACCAGGAGAACTTTTGTTCTCTGGAAGGTTAAAAACATAATAAATAAGGACTGTTGTTACTGCAGCTACTCTGTGTTTCAGCAGCTGTCAGGATTACTTCTATTCATCATCAGAAAATAGTATTTTGTGATTACGGAAAGCATTTGAAAATTGGATTTATGCTACATTTTTCATAAAAGGCCTACAACCGTAGGTCATACTTTTTACAAAGTGGCACTCAGATACAACCCTAGCAACCTTCATAGGAGCCATGGAGAGTTCTGCGGGTTTTGGGGGGCTGCACAATCCTTTTAGTATAGTAAGAAGAAAAGATATGCCTTGCTTACTGGAGACCTTGAAAGATTCATCTATCACTGATTTTTCTCAGGGTGATACGGTTACACAAAGTTTCAAAGGATCCGAGATGTTGTCTCTCTAGCACTCCCTCTCTTCCTTCACTTGTGTAAGAAGTCGTTACATCTCACTTCTGTTGCCCTCAGATCATCCTTCAATGTTGCAAAGAAGTGATCTAATGAAGAACTTAAATGGAAGTTTTCATATGATGCTGTCAGCTATTAACATTTAGGAGGTAATCTCCCTCAAACCATAAATGCTAAATACTTTGGCATGCCCTTGACAGGTATAATTGCCTGCAGTCCTGTAAAATATAATGACCATCTGGCAGAAAGCAATGAAATCATGGGAGAGAAAGAGGAGTCTAGTAAATAGACACGTTAATATCAGATCAGTGTGACATCCATGGTGCATATAATGTCCCCATTACTTGGCAATGGAAATAATTACATTTTTTTTTCACACTTCCCACCAATTTTACAATCACCAGGGAAGCACCTTTTATTTTCTTTTAGATAATAAACATAGGGCAATTTGATGTCATTCAGATCAGGAAGAAACTAATTTCTGCTTAACTTTAGCCAGACAGCTGTGTCAAAGAAAACAGACCTGCTAGAGATCAATCCTCTAGCTTACAAAACTAATAACTTTTTATGCCCGCAAAAGTATGATGTCACTGTAATTATATATTATGTAAAGGCTTGTCTGTTGTGTGACAGTCTCTCTCTCTGTCTCTTTTTTTACTGTTTCATTACTACTGTGTTCTCAGAAATGGACAATGAAGTATAAATCCAACAATGTGTTTTTTTTTTATACCATAGTATATATTTTATACTATATAGTGTACCTCCAACCTAATTCCAGGAATAGGACAGAAAAGGATATTGTTTGATAAAGCTGTTGACCCTTTTCCAGTGAGACTATTAAAAACAGTCCAAAGGAAGCCAATATTTGTTGGTTGTCTTAAAAGCTCAGACTTCTTCAATCACAGTCACTGGCAGGTATCAGTAGATTCATCCATATCAACTAGGAATTGTTGTGGCCCCGCCCTCTGAGCCTGTCCCATCGGAGGAAGAAAGCTCCGAGCATGAGGAAGAAGAGTCAGCCAGGCCTCCCTCTCCAGGCCCCTCCCCTCTGGCACTGTCTCAGGTGCCGGCCGAGGGAGAGGAGATTAGCAGGGAGACAGGTGGCTCGGATGAGAGCGAGGGAGAGCCATCATTCCTGGACGCACGCCTCCGAAGGCGTGATAAATGATTGCAGCAGCTCAGGAGGCGTGCTAGGGATTAGAACTGAGTCACTGGACCACACCCCAGAGACTATATAATAGAGGGTGATGGCCAGTGATCCCTGTGACGAACAAAAGTAAACCTTTGATAGTCACTAAAGCCTCGTCCGGAAACTGCTGAGAGAAATATTATTCTGATTGGACTTTTGTACACTAAGTATCTTATCTTTCTGTTTTGTGGGAATAAACGCACTTGGCAGACGGTATGTAAATCGCTGCCAAGTTGGAGATAAAGACCTGGGTGTGTGCCAAAGTGTTTCCTTAATCCTCGGCTGGCTGTGTTTGTGTGTGTGTGTGGACGGGGACAGATCAGGAATCATCTCAAATTTCTGTACCACTTGAAAGCAAAAGTTAATTTTTAACACATGTTTCAAGGCAGCTGTTTTTTATCTAGATGATGATAACACAAGGGCTATCAATAGATTCAAACTCAATGTAATTCGCTCTAATCTTGATTGTAGGAAATATGACTTCTGCAATAGAGTAGTAAATGTCTGGAACACTCGACCTGATCCTGTTGTTAGTCTCTCTAATCCCCATACCTTTTATCTTAAACTGTCTACCGTGGACCTTTCATGTTTCTTAAGAGGTGCCTAAGGTGGCATGCATAAGCGCACCAGTGTGCCTACCCTGTCCTACTGTCCCCATTTATATATAATCATTCTATGTGTTTATGGCTATGTTTTGCCTATTTATATCCTTTTATTTGTGCCAATTTTTTTTCATGTGTCCATGTCTATGTCTATACTGTTACTTGTTTCATTGTACTTGTTGACAAATAAATAAATAAAGATGATGATGATGATGATGATGACGACGATGACACTATCTGTTCATTCATGTCCAATTCTTGGCAATTCTAGCTGTCTCCACATTTTCCGATTTTGTATGGCTTGTTTTACACTCCGGCTACTATCAGCTTAGATGGTACTATACCATAAATATATTTGATATACTAAACATACATAATGTGATATATTTTTTCAAATATGTGGATTTAATTTAGGCTCTCTAAGATACTAATAACTTTTCTCAGACATTGACACTTCACTTGTTAATATGGATGAATTCTTCACCCAATGCCATATCAGAATGAACTTTAAATTTCAGTACTAAATTCTGGGTGAGGAAGTGAGATCTTGCAGCAGTCTTCCACAGCCTGAATTGCAATACTCCTTACAAGTATTGTAAACTAAGAAGTTAGTTTAGTCGTGGATAGTATAAGATTGGAGAAACCTCATACTATCCACAAGAGTCTCCATTAGACCTTTGACACATGTCCAGTAAATATAACTGCCAAGAATCATAATTCATAGTCACAGGCAGTAATCTCTTCACTACCCTTTGAAACCTTCCCTTCATGAATGATCTCAATAGATTTTATGTGGACTGTAGCTGTAGTATTTTAAACTTATGTCAAAGGGCCAAAGTTTAAAATGGAAGTGTGCTCATTATTAAATATTTTCAGTCTTATTTATTTATTGTATTTATTTATTGGTTCGATTTATATGCCGCTCTTCTCCGGAGACTCAGGGTGGCTTACAATGCGTTAAGCAATAGCCTTCATACTTTTGTATATACCTGCTTAGTAGGGCTCTCCCCCCCCCCAGCAGTGTTCTTTTTTATACAAAGTCAGTTTATTGCCCCCACAAACAGGGTACTCATTTTACCTACCTTGAAAGGATGGAAGGCTGAGTCAACCTTAAGCCTGGTGAGATTTGAATTTGCAGTAATTGCAGGCAGCTGGTGCTATTTAACAGCGCTTTAGTCTGCTGCGCCACCAAGGCTCTTTTTAGCTTTGGTGCCAATATTATTTGGTGAAGTAGTGTAATGGATTCAATATAGATTATTCCTATTCCTTAAAATAAAAGTAAGGTTTTTTGTTTTTGTTAAATGGGTTCTAAGCACATCATTTTATGTGGGGTCCTTGGTGTTCTCTGAGCTTGCCAGCACTGATAATGTTACCTAGTTTGGTAATGAAATGTCTGGAAAAAAAACAACAAGCAAATTCAGAGAGCACCAAGGACCCCTCATTTCAAACCTGAGCTACAAACATTCCCCTTTATTGATACCATCAATTTATATTGTAAACTTTGTTTTGGTTTTGTTTCTCTTTTTTATTTTTGGTTATAAATGTTGATTAGATCCTGTAATTTACTCATTTCCTTTTAGTCCAAAACTTCAAAGTCTGACAGGCCAGTGGGATAGAATAGTAACTCTTTTGTAAATGGCTCCAGTACCAACTATCATTTCTGAGAATTTAAGTTTAATTTTACCTAAAGTCTGTTTGGTCTAATTCTCTACTTTTAAAAAACAAAGATCATTAAGATTTTCAAGGTATGTTGGTCAAGCATAAGAATATTATTATAGAAAATCAGAATAGAATAAAGTATTGGGGGGCTGACTGTAGCAGTAAATCTTGTAAACAATAATCTTATTCCATGGTCATTTTTCCTTCAGTCCTAAAAACTATATTTGACTTTGTTCCCTTTCATAAGCCTTGTAAGGGTTTAAGGAAATGAATCCTTTTAGGTTCTTTATCAAACCTTATCAGCCCTTATTATGAATCTGTTAAATTATTAAGATTGTAGGAATCAAGAGAGGCATTCTTGAAAGTGATAAAGGTGCATCTTTCTGGCAGTAGGAGATTGCCTTCTGTTGTGTCACTCTCAGGTTGCGGGAAACAGTTCCTCTGGAGTTATTCTTGGCCTTAGTTTCTTAGTATTAAAAAAATTCTACAAAAAGATTATTTTTCCAATATTTCAATCATCAGATTATTTTAAAACTTTATTTAGTGTTCAATTTAATCTGACTTTCTGTCTTATTTTTTGGCTTTGTTTTAAATCTTCTTGTTAGCCACGAACAAGAAGGCTTGTTGTAAAAAAAACAGAATATCAATCAGTCAATCAGTCAGACTGACAGATCAATAGTTGATCCCCTTTGAGTCAGCCCAGGATATCAAATCATATCTATTTGGGCAGTTTTGGCCACAATAATCAAATCATACAAAACCCACCTCATTTGCAAAACAGAAATAATAGAGCCAGGAATTCCACAAAAGCTCACTGAAACAATGTGAAATCCCTGCAGAGCTGATGATGGATGCATCAGTTTTCTCTTCACATGGAAATACCTTTCTAAAGAAAGATGAGCCACAGACCTACAAAAAGGTTTTTTTTTTGCCTCTACACAACACCAAGATAAAGCCTAGGGAACAACTTAGTTTTTCTCTCAGATAAGGAAAATTAACAAATCGGCATCTCATGGCCTACATTTGTCATCTTTCCCCATAGTGTATCTTTGTTAGGCAACAGAGGTATCACTTATCTGACTGCCTTTAGCCACATTGTTCTGATGTTACAATCAAAGTAGTCACGTGGAGCTGACAAACTTTAGAACTAGGGTTCCCACTTGTGCAAACTGACATCAAATTCATTGCTTTGGGAACATGAGCATGTCTGCTATATGCCTCAGGACAGGGGTGGGTTCTAAATTTTTTTACTACCGGTTCTGTGGGCATGGCTTATTTTGTGGGTGTGGCTTATTTTGTGGGTGTGGCTTGATGGTCATGTGACAATTATTTAGGATTTAGCAGAGGTACTGGTCTACCAGGCTGTATTGATCTACCCATTTATTTTTGTAGGCACTGGTCTACCCATTTATTTTTGCAAGCACTGATCTACTCATGTATTTTTGCAGGCACCGGTCTACTCATTTGTTTCCTTTTAACACTGATCAGCTGTAGGGCGGCCCTTTGAAGACTGTTGGCAAGAGTTTAAACAGTTTTTTCCCTCTAGCCATCAGCTGGGACTCAGGAGGCAGCAACAGATGGGGGGGCAAATAAAAGGTAAGACTAATGTGGGGGGTGGAGGGGCGGGGGCGGGGGGGCTGAACCAGTTCGGTGATGTCATATCATCACCACTACCGGCTCGGTGGAACCGGGCTGAACCGGGAGGAACCCACCACTGCCTCAGGACCATAGGGTGGTGCCTTATGGTACCTCCAAAAGAAAGGCATCCTTACTTTCAGGTAAAAGATGAATTTGGGACAAATGCCAGATGCATTCCATATTAGGTACCAAACATATTTTTAAAATGCCTTTGGATATCTTCAGAACTTGTTATCTTTACAGCTCATATTTCTGGCTGGCAATAGTTCTTCAAGACAGCTAATAATATTGTTTAAAAAAACTTACATAATAAATGATTTTTTTTAACAACTACTGGTCTGATGGGGAGGAATGATAGAAAATATCCATTATCTATGTCTTAGCTGATGCAGATGCTGAGAGTGCTTTTCTTTGAAGATGATCATAGGGGAGATTATCCATCCCCTTGTGATACAGATACACATGGCTGAGTAAACAGGCCAAAGAACACCAGATGTTTATGTCTATGGGAAGCAGACCATCTCTGAGCTGATCTGAGCAGGGTGTCTCTTGACAAGAGGCTATGACGAAGACTCTGGGAGGAAAGATAGTGCAAAACAGATTTGCCCCAAGTTTCAGATGCTGCTGATATTTGTACAAACACTGAAAAAGAATCCTTTCTGATCCAATCCATTCTTTAAACTGTATTTGATGGAATTACTTTGGGGGGGGGAGAGAGATTCTCCACATTCCCCCCTCCCTTGGCATCACTTCATTAATAATGTCGGAACATTTTGCCAGAAGGTAGTTCAGTTTGAATAATTAAATTCTGCAATACTTATATCAGTTTCATCTGCCTATATGTAATTATACCCAGATGCTTCTCAGATCCAAAAAGATAAGTAGGATATGATTTTTCTTTTATATGGGAAATGTAAAAAAAAATAAAAATATCTGTAATGATTTTGATGAGGTCCAGATTAAACTGGGAAGACCAAGATAGATTACAGGGAAATAGGAAGTACATTCTGTTGCTGTATAAAAATGTGAGTTCTTATTTTTAAATCTATTACTAGTATGTGTTTATAAGAAGCAGCTGTATTTACCAGAGCTTCAAGAGACAGATATAACAAGGGGTAAAACTCATTGGCAGACAATTTTGCCTTTGTCAGAAAGGCCCCACACTAATGCAGAGGGTACAAATGTCCTATACTCAGGTAAGCCACCCAGAGTTACTTTGAGGTAAGATGGGCAGCCTATTTTTAATAAATGAATAAATAACAAATAACCTGGAAATTGTTATAAGACATGGGAAATAGATTGCTGAATGGAGGGAGCAGATTGAGGTTTACAATAAGACAATGCATCTTCAACAGAATAACAGGGATGTGTTTCATTTTTTTCTTCTTAATACACTCAAGTATAGCCACCCTGAGTCTCTTTTAGAAGTGAGATGGGTGGCATGTAAATTAAATAAATAAACAAATTAGTAAATGGGGTATGGTAAAATTATTGAGGCTTGCTAATCCTGGGATATGAAGAAAGGGGATTTAAAGAATCCAAAGCAGAATTCATCAAATTCTGCAGATATACTGTACAATGTCCACCATGCAATACTCTTTCTAGGTCAGCCTCGAAGGACACCAATGCTGCCAGTGTACTGCAGCAACACATGGTATGTTTCATTGATTGGCCAGAAGCTTATGACAACAAGCAATCATGTCTATGGCAGTGGTGAGTTCCAACCGGTGCTATCACTGGTTCTGTTTGTGCACTCGCTTCGCGCGCGATTGCTCTGCGCAAGCGCTTTAGGTTTCTGCCCAGCTGAGGTGCAGCAATCCACTCTGCCACACCTATCAGCTGGGCTAAAAACGAGAAATAAAGGTAGGTATAATGTGGGGGCAGGTGGGAGGGCCCAGCTCCCAGTCAAAGAGAACCGGTTCAGTGACGTCACATCATCACCACTACCGGCTCGCACGAACTGGCCCGATCTGGTAGCAACCCACCATTGGTCTATGGAAAGCCCAACAAAAAAAAATGAAGCCAGGTAGGGAAGAAAGATTCAATCCCAAATGGCATTAAATAAAAAGCTCAGGTGTTCAGGTGCAAAGATCTCCAAGGGATCAAATATATTTCAGCTCTCCGTAAAATCTATACTGAATATACTAAAAATACATTTGACTGTAAGCTGCATTTAGGCTCTTCTATATTTAAATAATATGCATCCCATATATGGTTTAAAAAAAAAGAAAGAAAGAAAACCCATTAACCTGAGAAGCTACATCTATCATCCTTTCCCCCCCTCTTGCTGTTTGGCTTATTAATGCATATGTCATATTTCATTTGATTCCCTCACCAACACCTCCCTTTTCTCATTTATTGAACCAAAAATTAGGAGACAAATTTCAAGTAAGGTAGCACGAGCTGCTTCCCTTGAATAAGTGTCATTAATTGCTGTACAAATCTTACATGTCATCTGACAAAGTTTTTGAAGGCATTAGTGTGCAACATCCACTTTTACAACACCAATTATTATGAATTATAAAGACACTCAGTTGCAGCTCTTTCCAGCTGGGCTTTCTTCCAGGTGTATTGCAACATAGGCTTTTAAGCTTCTGACTAATCAGTTGCACTTTGACGCTGGGATTTAAGCACATCCCTATTGATTAGAATTTGGCATAATGTAAAAAGCATCTGAACTGGTCTCGGTCTCCTCCTCCTCCTCTTCTTCTTCTTCTCCTCCCCCTCCTCCCCCCTTATAAAATTTGCAATTTATAGGATTAGGGTTAGAAATTTCATAGAAAGAAATTTATTGCTATATCCAGAGTGAAACCCTGGCCTGGTGGGTCAGCAGAGAAGTATGCCACCATAATTGACCTTTCTTGGTGGTTCCTTGATTACCTCAATAATGAAACCAGAGAGAGGTGCTGCCTTTGCAGTTCAAATACGATAAGTTAAAAAAAGTAGTTGGGGGATTCTCCTTGGTTTATATTCCCTCCCATTTAGTATTACCTATCTATAGGATAAGCAACTCTAATCATTCGCTTAAATGTATGGTAGGGCAGGGCAGGGCAGGGATGGGCAATGTGGGCAGATGCTTAGGTTAATTGGTTTAGCCATCCATCAAGTTGCCCACATGTCACAAATGGCAAGGAGCTCTGCCCTTGTTCGCTATAATAACGGGAATCTCTGATTCTTGAACTCTAGCCAAAAGCTCTTCTGAAACAATGCTATCAGGGAGTGGCAATACTAGCTGGTGGCCATGATCAGCAGTTTATGGAAGTAGTCTATGGAGAAGGCAGATTGGCATAGGCATAATGATACTCCCACAGTCATGAATACAGTGGTGAAAAAAGGATTTGCAGTCTGAAATCCATAGTTAGCAGAACAACTGAAAAATCTCTCATTGCTGACTAAACCACCAAGTCTAGAATGCTTTCAAAAGAGCATTACATTTAAATAGTGCTAATAGTCTTTCAACAACATACAAGAATAAATTATTGCAAGAGAAGAAATAGAGGATGGGATCGGGGCAACAGCAGTTTAGAATAGAATAAGGAAGTCATACAAGTAAAATATATCCACCAGCAACTGATTAATTCCATTAACAAACCAGGATCATCACTGTGCCGAAAATTATTATATACCATAGCACTCCTTTGTAGTCACCATCTCTCTAGAAAACGCGCAACAGAAGCAGAAAGAACTGGAGGGAACACGCTTGTTGATAACTCTTTTGTGATTCACAAGACCACTTTGAGAGTAGGAGAAGGAATCAATGGGTTTTTTGTTTCTCTCATTGGCCTTCTAAGAATCCCCTGACCTTGTACTGTAGGTCTGTTTATGTGAAGCAGGGGTATTTGCAGTACCTTCCATTGCTCATTCTAAACTTGGTTGCTAAAATGCAGAGAATGTTGGAAGAACTGTTTTTACACATCAGAAATACAGATAGTACTTCAGTGAATATGAGTTTGCCGATGAGGGATTAAGCAGATTATTGTATCTGACAGTGGTTGGTTGCCACAATTAGCCTTATTTGGAGATGTTTTTGTGTTCACATTCAGCATCACAAACCCTCTTTCTTGTAGTGCAGGGCCCTCCATGATTGCCTTTCACATAGAGGCAGCTTAGAAAATGGTGAAGTGAGAGGAAAGAAGTCACAACTTCTAGACAGGGATGTTTAATGTTTCCTTCTGAAGGGGTGATGGCAGGACTACTGAAAAGATGGGAAAGCAGAAAGAATGAAGCAAGGGCAAAATGTGAACCTGAAGCTTTTTCAAAGACAATGGAGGAGCCTAGAGAGACATCAGTTTTCAGGGTTGCACATTCTTTGAACAGGAAGATTCGAAGAGCCAACAAAGCCTGGTAAGCTTCATTGAATTTGAAAAGCTACAAGCATCCTTTCTTCCTCATTTATTTTTCCTTCTCTTATCTCATCCATGTGAGACAGTAGGTCCCCTTTCATCCATAAACCCAACTTTCAACCACTGGATCTATATGAAAGCAAAATTAAAATATCCATTTGAAACATTGAATCATTCCAGGAAGAATCTATAGTGTGATAGGGAATGTCACACACACACACAAAATAGTTGGACATCCAGACACAACGATGGAGGGGGGGGGTTCATAACTGAAGCAGCAAATAAGAATATGTATTGTGTATCTTTTCTAGCAAGAGTTCTCAAGTCACTTCCCAACATATTTCTGGATTGACGCAAGAAGTTTTCACTTACTTGACAGCTTTGATTTATATAGCTTTAGCCAACCTTGGAGAAGTTCTTCAGTTTGGGAGGCTCTTTGTTTGGTTAGTCCGGGTAACATTACCTTTTCTTTCAGCAGGTGTGGGAACCCCACATAGAATCCTTTCTTGTGAACTCTATAGTACTTTCACCCAGATTACACCACTGTAACTTTTTTAAAAATGAAGCAGAATGTTTTGAATAGGCTTAATCCCTAATTTTGCTTTAAAAGTAATTAAAGTAATTAAGTAAATGAAAATATTGGCACTGTCTATCTTGGGATATCACTGTCATGCGCACACCTCCCATCTCCCCCTTTATCACACAATCCTATGCATACCCCTAAAGACCTGCTTCTCAGCACAGGAGAATATTGTGAAATGTGCCAGATACTTGGACTGCAAGTGACATGGGAGTCAATAACTTATCTCAAACGATCCAGGTGAGGATCAAAGCAAACACACAGGAAACCAAACAGCTCAGTAACCCAGGCTTTAATCCATAACAATAGGCTGGAGCCTTGGTACACGATGAGTATCACACATAGTTATGTACAAAGTCAGCACTGAGAGCTCTCGCCTCCCAATGCGCTTTATAGTCCAGGGCCACACCTTCTGGCCAGCCAGACATGCCCATTGATCACCCAGCATCCGGCCACCTGTAGCAAACATCTGGCTTCAGCAGCCTGGCCGGGCCAAAGAGAAGCTTCAGGGCCCTGTGCAACCTGGCTGGAGCTGCATGCAGGGACACAGGAGTGATCAGGTGATGACCGGCTGTGTAGCGCTGTCACTGGAAGTCCCGTTGCCACCGTCACCTCCTCGTTCTTCACACTAGGCACCTGCCTCATTGCCTGCTGCCAAGTGCCGCTTGCGAAAAACCAGCCAGGAGAGTGGCCTGCTGATAAGCAGCTGGTTGGTGCCACTCTGGCTGCCACCGCTACAGCCTGAGTCGTCACTTCAATCGCTGTCTCCGCTGTGTGCTGCTCTGTGCCCTTCCCACCCCCCACCCCACAGATATGGTGAGCCCTGGATCGGGCTCGACAACTTACTTCACTCAGGGCAATATAGCAATAGCAATTGCACTTAGACTTATATACTGCTTCACAGTGTTTTACAGCCCTCTCTAAGCGGTTTACAGAATCAGCATATTGTCCCCCAACAATCTGGGTTCTCATTTTACCCACCTCAGAAGGATGGAAGGCTGAGTCAACCTTGAGCCTGGTGAGATTCAATCTGCCAAACTGCTGGCGGCCGGTGATCAGCAGAAGTAGCCTGCAGTACTGCACTCTAACCACTGCACCACTGGGATTCATAGGATCTATCTCTTTAGGGGGAAGTCATTAGGTCAACATTTTCCAACATGATACTCTCCTGATGTATTGAATTATAAATCCACAAAGTTCCTGACAATGTGATCATGAAAAACTAAATATTTTAAATACAGAAGAATCCATTTTAGTTGATGGGAACATTATAATTCTTTATTTTTTATAATATATTTTTTATAATATATTGCAATAGCAAGACAAATCTTCAATACATGGGAAAGTATATGGATCGATATGTTGAGATTGATTCAGGTTGATGACATTAAATGGAAAGCAGTTTTTTACTCCATTCTTTTGAAATGAACATTATTTATTCATTTATTAACTTATTCAGAACTTGAAAACATATTTTATGTGTTTACATACAAAACTTTTAAAAGTGTTTCTGCATTCATGCTCTTAAACAAAATTCAGCAGATGAGACAGGCAGGACCCTAGAATCTGAGGGTGAGAATGAAAGAGAGTTTATACTGATATTACACGATACAGAAAAGATTTTTCAAAACAGAACTAGTGCTAACATCATGACTCAGTGTCACAGTAGCTCAAGCTGTCAATGAGATCTGGCTACAATGAATTTTCATCTATTATTCTGAGATGGAAATGCATTTGACTGAGATATTAATTCCATTCCAGGCTTCTCTTATGAGAGAATATAGAAGTTTAGAAAGAGCATATTTTCAAATATAAATATATGGTACATTCATGCCTTTCCCAGGGTGAACATTGATCTGGATCCAGACTAAGAGCTCTTTCTAATAGTATTGTTAAAGGTCCTCCTCCATATGGGAGAACTGTTTGATAGCATAAAGTTCATTACTCTGACTACTGAATTCAATTATATTCCACAAATGAGGCCAGCTAGTGATGCTGTCTTTAATATTTTAATACAGGGTAAGATAAGAAAAGTTAGACTTGCTGAAAATGAGAAGCTCAATTCCCATTTCAGATAGGCAGCTACAAAGAAAAGGAGGAAAAACAGTTCCATTTTTCATCCTGCTAGAGGAACCAAAACTACAAAAAGTTACATTTCAATTTGATTTCTCTGTTTCAAATGACCAAAGTGTAGTTTCAGATATAGTGATGAACTATATCTGAAACTAGTTTGTCTGTGGTTTGTCTGTATTTTCAGACATGTGATGCATCTAGGGGGAAAAAAATCTTAATGTTTTCTATGATCTCTCATCTCTGTATTGGACATGGAAGTGGACCCTTACCTTTCTCTTCATTCTTTTTAACTTGTTCTTTTTAGATTGGTTTTCTTTATCTATAGATTTATCATTTTTTTTCAACTGCCCATCTACCTCACAGAGGTAGTATCCATAGATATATAATCTACTATCTTTCGGCATAATTGTATTCAACGTATGAAAGCAGTCAGGTTTCTTATCAAGCTGGCACATAGTGAAATTACTTGTCATTCAAAGTTATATCACAAAAGATTTTCTCATTGCAAAAAGTATATGATCGCTTACAATCTCTCTCTCTCCCTCTCTCTCTCTCCCTCTCTCTCTCTCTTTCTGTTGTACTTCTTGTGACCCCCTCCTTTGAACCTCACATGCTCTAATAAGCCTTGTTGCCTAATAACATCTACAGTAGAAAGCAGCAGTTCTAAGCAGTAATGATTTCTGTTTTTTTTTTTTCCTTTCAGAAATCAGCAAGACATTTTCACATAGCCTCCAGGTAAATATATGCAAGGAATTTGGCCAGATCCCAAGTCCTACTGAGTCACATTAGATTCTGAGGTTTTATTAGATTTACGGTAGGTCTAAATCTTTTTCAACATTGTTGAACAATTTGGAGCTTTGGAAGTAAATGATAGCTCTATTATCTAATCAGGAGAAACCATTTACAGGGGCTTTCTAAACACAATCCAAGATTTATGTGATACTTTTCTATGTGTTCTGTGTTCTTGGCTTATGCCTCCTTTGAAGAAGGTGGTTTCAAGAACTTTGATGGAATAAGGGAGGTTTATATACTTAACTTTGAATACCTTATTCAGTTGCTTATCGTTTTAGTTCATCCTGATTCATTCAGGTAATCCTTATTCCAAATTCACAGTGGTCTTCCAGATGTTCAGCCTTTCTATCTCCCACGTGTTCTAAATCCAGTGTAAAATGTCATTGACATGAGGTGTTTTGATTAGATATTTCCCCACCAATTTGGAATGAGAATAATATAAGTGCAGACATGGTTTAATGCAGAGGTCTTCCAACTTGGCATCTTTAAGACTTGTGGACTTCAACTCCCAGAATTCTCCAGCCAGCATAGCATATTTGTATTTTGAAAGAAGTATCTAGTATATAAATGAAATGTAGAATCACTTTATTTTATGGTACAAAAAGAACATTGCCTCCCTCCTCCATTGTAAAAATACAACCAGTGTTGTTTCTATGGATCTCAGAATGTTCTGGATCCAAAGACCACCAGCTGAGTGCAGATTAGGCTCTCAGTATGCTAGCTCCAGGCTGCAGCAGGTATTTTTATTCCTGCTGCTTTCAATAAGAGAATAACAAGACAGTGCAATGCTGTAAAGGAGTGTTTTGATTTGCTGAGGCTTTGATCAAATCATCCCCATCAAAACAGATTTGTGAGTCAAAGTGGGCACCTACTTCAAAGCAGCAAATCAAATCAGATGGCTGGGAAGCTCTTTGAAACCCTTCACAGCTTCTGTGGTTTTTCTGCTGTGCAAGTGTATAGAGCTGCGAATTCAAGACCAAATATGGGAAATGGACTGGAGTGATGAACTCTCTGACACTGACATGAATAGGAATCTAATGAATGTATCACTCGATTAAACTCTTTTGAGATACCATGTCTTTTGGCTTCAATAAATATATCTTCGAACATACTGCCACAATCCAATTGTTATGAGGTCAGTTCATAGATCCCAAAGCTCAATTATCACTTTTAATTTCCATAAAGTGGTCTCTAGCAAAAGGCAATCATTTATGGGCAAATGTGAAAGAATAGTAGAAAATTAATTTTTAGCTTATGAACCAATAGGTAGAGCTAGGATACTGCAGACAGTCATGATTTATAACTGATAAAGTATGTACTAAAAGACAGACAAAAAGCAATTAATAGAAGTCAGCCACTGTTTGTATAATCTGTAGACCTGTAAGCATAATTGCTATCAACTCAGTAGTGGCAAATACTTTTCCATGCTTATGCCTGAACAATAGTATTTGTGTTTCAGGAAAGGGTGGTGGGAGAAAGAGATGAGAACAAATCATAAAGGATTCAGATCAGCTAGCTGGCTACCCACAACCAATTGTGATCTGTTTTACCAAGTATTAACATGAATCCAAAGATACCTTTCCTATAGTCAGAGCACCTGGTAGAAAAACACTATCCTTTCTGTTCCGTTCCTTTCCTGAAGTCTCAACTGTCATGAAATATCACTGTTTCCTCTTCTGTGGTTATCCCAGCATGTTTCTAAGAATCTTTTAATATGTTTGTATAATAGGGCTGCCACTGTGAAGTATTTTTATCAGCAAACAGAACTGAGACATGCACTGCCTTACAATTTTGCAATTATTCTAAATTCCAGGTGAAGGGCCTGGAATTATAATAGGTCAGATGCCAAGCCTGTATTGTTTATAGCTCTTTGTGGGAGCAGTCAATATTCTGTAAATCTCTTTGAAAATGATTAAATGAGGCAAGGCTGGATGGTAGAACTAATGAATTAACTTCTTTTTCCTCACCCCCAACTTGCCCTACCATTAGGCAGATTGAGGCAGTTACCTTAGAGAGTAGATTTTGGATGTTGTGTTAGGGCAGTGCAGCTATTTCCTTTGCTGTTAAGTCATTTTCACATTTCCAGGAATGGGGAGAAATGTTGGGGCTTCTTTTTCAAATTTTATTTGTGCCAACATTACCTTAAAGGTTTGTTTGGGGAAGTAGGTACTTAGACTTGCTAGTTGGTGGTTTTGCTTCAGACAGCAAAATGACTTGGGCTGCTTCTGCTGGTAGAACAGAAGACAAACTGGAAACATTCCTTAATAGGTGTGAGATAGGATGTTATTTGACTTTTTGCTTGTCTCTTTCCATTTATCTTTACAGCTGTTAGGAAGCTTTCTGGAAAAGCACGAAGTTAAATTCCTTGCAGAAAACAGTTTCAGTAAATCTGCTTTGATCTTTCAGAAAAGAAGCAAATTGGAAGGAGTCAGAGGAATGCATTTATTACTTCTCACTGATAGATGCACATCCGGTTTTGTACGTATGTGCATAACCGTGAGCTTAAAAAAGCAGGGATATAAAAATAAGCTAAGATTTTTCACCAGGGACTGCAGGGTGTGAATGACACTTGGCTAGTGGAAATAAAATGTTTTGTTTGTTCTCAGATGAAGATAACAGTCACTCAAGTGTTGTAGGAATTAAAAAAAAACAAAAAAAAACCCTTGAGGGTACATTTTAAAAAAGGGGAAAGAGAAGGGATCTGGGTCAAAGAGTAGTTTCAACAAAAGGCTTGTTAGTTGTAAGCAACTTAGATCTTGTCTGTGGCTAGTGTTTAAATACTGACTGTAATTTAGTTCCATTAGTGTCTCAGAAGTGGCATTTGGAGTTCCTGAAAGTCATCCTCGACAAAGCTAAATAAAGCATTAAACGTAATCAGGGAAGCCATGGAAAATCAGAGCTACAATATTTGAAAACTGTTCTACTTTTTTAAACTGTTATATAAAAAGTGAAGAAAGAAAGAAAGAAAGAAAGAAAGAAAGAAAGAAAGAAAGAAAGAAAGAAAGAAAGAAAGAATAATCCATCTTTGTACACTGATAGGCTAGGAGGTTTTTAAGAAAGAAGCCATCCAGTGGGTATATGAATATACAGCCATAAATGTTGAAATAGTAACTAACTGAAGAGGTTTTTCATGGCATGGTTTCAAATGGCAGCTTTTCCATACTTCTTTGTCTCTCTTATCATAGAGCCATCACTGGCAACTACTAGTGTGTGGAATTCTGTCACCACTGAGGAAATTCATAACAATGCTAGCCTTCTGATGAACAGACAGGAAACTCTGTTGCTTCTGAATTTAGTGATTTTCTTTGTCCTTCCTATATTATCCAATGTATCCGAATCTCCTTTGCTGTCAACTCTTTAAGGAAAGCTACAAGAGGTATCTATAGTCACTTTGTTGTCTGAATGATTTTCAAAACAACATTGATTTGTAAGCTTCTGGTAGTGGGAAAGTTCAGGGTTTTTTTCTGACTGGGTTGAAAGCTTAATGAAAATAGAGAAATAAAACTCTGACAAAATGTAGTGCAAAATATTCCTGAGGCATGATTGATAAGTGAGTGAGCCCATCCAAATAGCTTGCTGAATGATCATTAATGTGTTCAAAATATTACCAAGTATGATATGCAAATTGTGCAGGAACGGGATTTTCTTCCAACAGTAGTAGTCACTTTTTCTCCTACAAGTAATCTAGTCCAAACCTATTGATATGAAACCATGGATTAGATCATGAAGTTTATTAGGCAAGATGTTTTGTTTTTAAAAGATTTGCCACTGTCTTCTTCCTACAGCTGAGAGAAAGTGATTGGCCCAAGACCACCAAGCTGGCTTTGGACCCAAGGTGGAACTAAAATTCATGATGTTCCAGTTTCTAGCCTGGTGCATTAACCATTATACCAAACTCACTCTCTAATTAACACTTAAAACAAAACAAAACAAAAACCCCTGAGTTGGTTAAATTGATGTATTTGTTTTCCTGAATAAGGATCCAGTCCTTGTGCTGCTGCTGCTATCGCTATTACTAACTCAATATGTTTTCTGCTCTTCCTGTGAATTCAATTTTCTGCTCTAATGTATCTCATGGAGTGACAGCCAAAAGCAAAAGCAAGAATCTTGTTGAAATATGCATATACCCTCTCCCTCCTTTCATGACATGATATGTTTGCAACGGGCTAAATGATGCTAAAGTCTATGGAACAGCCATCAGAAGAAGTTAATTGGCCACATTCCTGCTGTAGCAAATTCAAGGAAAAGAAATCTTCCAGTACAGATCTCGTATATATTCTCCTAAAGGGTCCTTTCATAGAGAAAGATAGAGAAACCCAAGTGGCTATGAAAACTACTTGGAATTAATCTCCATGAATTGGTCCAGAGTGTGTTACTGTCAGGAAGGACCCCTCAATTAGTTTTTGAAGGGTAAGTTTATTTTATGCTATTGTTGCTATTTTTGTTTGTTTATTTACTATATTGATAAATAATAAAGCAAATAGATGAATAACTAGGCTGAATCTAGATGGGATATTTATGGTATTTAGAGTGGCCATTAATAAAATTCTCTGTGTGACTCACAAAGATAAATATAATAATCTTTCTCATCTACTATTGTAAGTTACACATAGACCTGATGTTTATAATCATCTTTTTGTAATATATAATAATGTTCATAATATAAATATAATCATGTAGTGCTGCTCTTCTATAAGAGCGAGATTGCCTAGTTAATGTTTCACCAATTTGAAAGGGGAAAAAAGGCATTTCTTCATTTAGAAGATTTCCAATTTTAGCCTAATCACTTCCTGAATATATCATTTTACTACATATTTTCATATATGTTTAGAATACATTTTAGAATATGTGTATTCTAAACATTTATTTCAGGGGTTGGTTTAAATATGGTCAACTAGAAGTAGCATCAGTTGTGGTGTACATGCAGTATCTGAAACTATGGTTGGGCCTGCTGCATTGGAAACAAATAATATGCTACTATGGTGAATGAAATACTGTATGAGCAAAGGGGGAGAAGGGGGAAATATTTTAATTGTTTATACTCCCATTCTGCAGTATATCTCAGAGCACCTGGTAAGATAACAATACCCAGGCTGTGAGCTCTAACAAAATGGAGGCTTAGAACTGAAAGGAATGAAGGTTTTTTTTTTTTTTTTTCAAACAAAAGCCAAATCTTAAGAAGTCAAGAAATTTTCAGAACCCTGGATAGCACAAGCAAAGGTGACTGCCTGGGATATTCTCATATCAATTGAGCTGTAGCATGTAGCAAAGTTTTGCCAACAACAGAGCCCAATAAAAGGCAAACAAAGTCTGATATTGTAGTAACTAAAACACACATGCATATTGAATACCTTCCTGTCTTAAATTGCCACAGAGAGCCAGATTGGTGTAAAAATTAAGGCACCAGGCTGGAAACTGAGAGGCAGTGAGTTCTAGTCCTGCCTTAGGCCAAAAGTCAGCTGGACTTTGGGCAAGTCACTCACTCAGTCCTAGAAAACCACTTCTGAAATCTTGCTAAGAAAACTGTAGGATCTTCTCAGGAACTTATCAGTAACAACAGTGATTATATATATATAATTTCTAAGCCCTGCTTAGCTTAGAAAAAGAGAAGCTTGTTAAAATTCAAAAAACAAGATAAAAGAGGATAGAATTAGGTTCAGAGGTCTGCCCTTGAAATGAGGTGCCCTGAAATTCAGCACATATTAATTTCATCTTCACAGTTTTGTGGAGTCCTCAACCAATGTAATCTAGCAGGCAGCGTGTCATGAACGGTCAAGGAACTAGATTGTTTATCTGCTAAGGATGGGGTTGCACTTGACATTGTAGAAATGATATGTAGTTTATGGTGTTTCTTGATTCACCTCTGAATCTCGAGATCAGATTAACCTTAGCATACAACAGTATCTATTGCCAGCTTCAGCATATTGTTACCATATTTCTGGGACAGAGATAGTTTATCACATAGTTCCTCCATTATTAATCTCAAGATTGATCGATTGATTTTATTTGACAATTGACTCTGGAAAGCACATTGCATCAAAATAAAATAAGTGTACTACCATAATATACCAAGGTACAGTAAACAAGATGGTGTATCTGGTCAACAATAACAAATATGACATGACATCCAACAAAGAGTTCCCACCACTCTAGTTTAGAGCCTGAGATAAGAACCAGGTCTTTAAGGCCCTCCAGAGTACCATCAATGTGGGAGCCACACAGATTTCAGGGCAAACCCTATTCCAGAGGACAGGTGCAATTCAGAGAAGCCACACTTCCTGGGTCCCAATAAATGGCACTGCCTAATTGAAGGGACCCAGAGCACATCAATTCTTTTGGATGCAACTGGCTAGGCTGATGCCACAGAAGATAGGCAACCTTGAAGCAACCAGACACTATCTCATGTAGAACTTCATAGGTGATAACCAGCACCTTGAATCACACCTGGAAGCCAGTGCAGCTTGTGAAGCAAGGCTGACACATGGGAATAACATACCCATCACTACCTGCCCAGCTACATCAACCTGCCTTCCATTGGGGATCTGTATACTGCACGAGTCAAAAAGAGGGCTGTATTATTAAGACTGTATTACTATTATTCTTCTCTTCCTTACTAGTATCTATCTCTTACCGGTTATTACTATAACCATGTTGCTTGTATATTTCAATTAATATTGTTTTTATTTATTTCTATTTGTTATTTGTTTGTTTGATAGCTTATTAGTCACCTTGACTATCACTAAGTGTTGTATCTTTTTTATTCTTAATAATGTATTTTATTCTCCTTAAGTACACTAAGAACATATACACCAAAGACAAATTTCTTGTGTGCCCAATCACACTTGGCCAATAAAGAATTCTATTTTATTCTATTCTATTCTATTCTATTCTATTCTATTCTATTCTATTCTATTCTATTCTATTCTATTCTATATTCTGGATCAGTTGAAGTTTAATAGTGGCTTTCCAGGACAATCCTGTATAAAGCACATTACCATAATCAACTCAAGATTATTCAGTCCAATGAATTTCAAAGTCTACAGTCTGAAGATCTGAGAAGGTTGCAGCTAAGCTACTCATCTTTAGTAAGATTATATATTTCCAAATAGACAATGAGCCATTTTCAAGGTTTTGCTGTTTATAAAAAACTTAAATAGTTTAGGCCTTTTTAAAGGTAATTACCTGCTTCCTCATATGATAATTCAGTCTTCATACTTCGGTGAGAATTATACAGTAGCCTGCTAATATTTATCTGGTTGCAGCATTCTCTATGCTGGAACCAGCTATATGGAATAAACAGCCAAACAATAAGATGGGGATCAGGGGAGAGGGTTTTTATCTTTTAAAAAAAGGGAAGGGGGAGTATAATTTGCTCAGGACTTTCCTTGTGTTCCCCATTTCCTTTTTATCCAGGTACCCAAGTTGTTATTTATTAACTCTATCACTTTAGGATTATTACACATTCTTCTGTTTTTACAATATCATTTTATTGCAAACCAGTTTAATTCATTTTAAATGAAAACAATATAGAAATAAACTGTATAAAATAAGAATAATATTTAGGTAAAGGTATTAATATACGCCAAATATTAAGTTCAATTGGCCAGTTTGTTTGTTTGTTTTAAAAAGTGTGCTTGTTAATAAAATGCAATTTTTGAGTTTCTATTTCTTCTACCTAGTGAAACTACCACCATCAGAAATTCAAGATATACTATTTTTTTTATTGCAAAAGTTTTACAATTACATTTTCACCCCTTTTTTCCCCCCTCATCCCACCCCAAACTTCCCAACCTCCCTAACCCACCCTAACCCTCCCCTCTCCCCCATACTTCCACACAATATACTCATATCAAGTAGATGGAAAAACCCTCATTTGTATATAAAACTTGAACCCCTCCCTCCCCCTTAAAAATTTTCATCTTCATTACCTTAAAATATTTCTATCTTAATATAACATTTTGAAATAAATTTTTCATCCTCTTTACCTTAAAATATTTCTATCTTAATATAACATTCTCAAATAAAAGCTATTTGATACTTTCTAGTTTGATATTTGTTCTGAACATAATCTATCCACCTCTTCCATTCCCATTCATAAGTCTCTTGTGAACAATCTTTTAGGTATGCTGAAATCTTCGCCATCTCTGCAAAACTGGCCATCTTCAAAGTCCATTCCTCAATCGTAGGCAGCGCTTCATTTTTCCAGTATTTACCTATCAACAATCTTGCTGCTGTTATCATATACAATATCAGTTTTGTTTCACCCAATGTAAAACCCTTAGCTATACCCAATAAGAACAATTGTGGAGAAAATTGAATTTTTTTCTTCAAAACATTTTGCATGACCCACCAAATTTTTATCCAAAAGGCCTTAACTTTCTTACAGGTCCACCAAACGTGATAATATGTAGCATCTAGACAATCACATCTCCAACATTTGGGCTGCACATTAGGGTACATACACGACAATTTTTGGGGGTCTAAATGCCATCTGTAAAACATTTTATAAAAATTTTCCCTCAAATTCTGCGACTGTGTAAATTTAACATTCTGAACCCAAATTTTTTCCCATGTTTCCAACATCACTGGTTCCTCAAAATTTTGTGCCCACTTAATCATACAATCTTTAACTAGTTCAGTTTCTGAATCCCTTTCTAACAGAACATTATAAAGTCTTTTAATATGCATTGGACCTTTCTCTTTTATATGTCTGACCAATTCTTCCTCATACTCCATAATACCAGTTTTTTGGTCCTCTTTCCATCTCAATTGCAATTGATTATATTGTAACCAAGTTAGATTAATCCCTTCAGCCAACAATGTCTGTAAGGTCTTCAGCTGCCATCTGCCCGCATCTGTAAAAAGAACCTCTTTATATAAAAACCCCCCGAGTGACATTATATTTGTATTCCACAAAGTATGACCAAGATCCAGCCATAGCGGTATTTTATAATCCCAATTGATTCGGTGCTTCTTCCAAACTCTCAACAAAGAATCTCTAAGTATATGGCTTTTGAATACTTTATCCACTTTACTATCATAAAATAAGTAGGCGTGCCATCCAAGTTCCAAATCAAAACTTTCTGCATTTAATATTCCAGTCTTTTTTCCTCCAAACCAATCACTTGCTAAAGTCAAAGCTGCTGCATCATAATATAACTGTAGGTTTGGAAGTTTGAGACCTCCCCTTTCTGGAACGTCTTGCATAATTTTCAATTTTACTCTTGGTTTTTTCTCGTTCCAGACAAACTTGTTCACTCCAGTTTGCCATACTTTTAGTTGTTTATCATTTTTGAGCACCGGAATCATTTGAAACAAAAAAAGAAATCTTGGCAAAATATTCATCTTAACTGCTGCTATTCTTCCAAGTAAAGACAGCTGCAGTTTTATCCAAGTCTCCATATCTTTTTGCACCTCTCGCCACAACACCTCATAATTATTTTGAAACAATTTCATATTTGATTCTGCAACCTGAACTCCTAGATATTTTACCTTTGGTACAATCTCAAAACCTGCCCTCCTTTCAAGCTCATGTTTACGATCTTGTGTCATATTTTTGACTACCATCTTAGTTTTTTTCTGGTTCAATCTAAAACCTGAAACTTTACCATAGTCTTGTATAATGTCCTTCATCTGGATTATTGATTCCATTGGCTGTGTTAGGGTAACAACCAGATCATCTGCAAATGCCTTTATTCTGTAATCCTCTTGCCTTATCATTATACCTTTCAAGGTATTAGAGTCCCTTATTGTGTTTAACAAGACTTCTAGTGTTAAAATAAACAACAATGGGGACAACGGACATCCCTGTCTTGTTCCTTTTTCGATTTTGAACTCTGTTGTCAAGCTTCCATTAATAATAATCTGTGCTTTTTGATCTTGATAAATTGCTGAAACCGCCTGTATAAATTGGTCCCCAAAGTCCATCCTTTTTAAAGTTTTGAGTAGAAAATTCCAGTCCACTTTATCAAAGGCCTTCTCTGCATCCAGAAAAACCAGCACTGCAGGGATCTGTTTATTCTTCTCAAGATATTCCAATAAATCTATTACTTGCCTTACATTGTCTTTCATGTGCCTACCCTCAATAAATCCCGCTTGATCATCATGAATCACCTTTTGAATTACTGGCATCAATCTGTTGGCTAATACTTTTGCATAAATTTTATAATCCGTATTCAAAAGAGATATTGGTCTGTAATTCTCTGGTTTTTTGGGACCACCTTGTTCTTTTGGTATCAAAGAAATATAAGCTGTAGTCCATGATGGGGGTACTTTTCCCCCTTGTTGTATATTACAAAATAAGTCCCTAAGTTGTTCCACCATTTCTGCCTGCAAAGTTTTATAGTACACTGCAGTCAGACCATCCGTTCCAGGAGCTTTAGCTGTTTTTAATTGATTTATTGCTGCTATTATCTCCTCCTCTGTTATAGGATAGTTCATTCTTTCCTTTTGTTGCTCGGTAATTTTTGTAACTCTTTTATTGTCTAAGTATTTTTCTATAAGTCCATTCTGCACCTCCTCTCTGGCATATAGTTTAGTATAATATTCAAGAAAGGCTTCTTTTATTAATTTCTGTTGAGAAACTTCTTTCCCTCCGATATCAATACTATCAATAGTCCGTATGCTCTGTTTTTTCCTCAATGTGTAAGCCAACCACCTGCCCGGTTTATTAGCGTTGCAGAATGTGTTATGCTTCGCATATTGTAGATTTGTTGCAACTTGTTCCGCTATAAGCATTTGAAATTGATCTTTCAAAAGTTTTATGACACCACGTATTCTTTCATCTGTTGGATTTTTGATAAGTAACTGTTCTTTGTTCTTTATTTCTGCTTCCAATTCAAGTCTTTTCTTTTGTCAGGTCAACCTATGTTTAGAGTTCATATGAATAAGCACCCCTCTCATGTAAGCTTTGCTTGCGTCCCACACAATTTGCATTGGGGTGCCTTTATTCAAATTCATTTCAAAAAACTCTTTCAAATACTTTTTAAGTTCTATTATATTTTTTTCATATCTGAACAAGTTTTCATTTAATCTCCAAGAGCGTCTCTCAGTCTTGCATGTCTCAATTTCTATCCACACTGGGCTATGATCAGTCAAAGTTCTTGGCAGAATCTTTGTTCTTTTTGTCCTAACAAGTAAATCATCTGACAACAAAATGAAATCGATCCTAGAGAAGGATCTATGTCTGTCAGAAAAGAAAGTATAATCCAGTTCTTTTGGGTTATGTATTCTCCAAATATCTTTTAATTCCAAGTCTTCTTTCATATCAAAAAAGGTCTGTGGTAATCTAATCCTTGACTTCGCCAAAGTCTTTTTATCTAATTTAGAGTCAATTACTCCATTCCAATCTCCCATAATTAAAATAGATCTATAATCCCATTGTAGTATTTTAGTATGTAGCATTTTATAAAAATAGTCCTGTTGTTGATTAGGAGCATAAATTCCTATCAAAAGAATTTGATTATTAGCAGAAAGTAATTCAATTGCTACAAACCTGCCGTCTTGATCCGCTTCTATAAGTTTGGCTGTTAATTTTTTATTTACATAAATAACCACACCATTCTTTTTTTGGTTAGTTGAAGATATAAAATGTGTTCCTAATTTGGAATTTTTCAAATAATTTTGATCTTGAACTGTAATATGCGTTTCTTGTAGACAAATTATATCATTGTTATGTTGTTTTAAATATGCAAATACTTTCTTCCTTTTCTGTGTTACATTCAACCCATTCACATTCCAAGATAAACATTTAACCATCATTATTCTCTTTCTGGAGCAGAGAACAGAATAATCGGATTTCATCCGAAATCTTCTGTCCTGCATTCCCCACGGCCCCAGCCTTTTCATCTTGTCTTTCCTGCTGTAACTTTTCTTTAAGTAGCTTGGATTTTGCTCGGGTTATACGCTGGTCCTTGACTTCAGCCATCCAAGCCGGCTCCAAGATTGGAGAAGGTTCCAGCACAGGCTCATCCAGGAAACCTCCTTCAGCGCCCTTCAACTCCTCTGATTCCTGCTTAGATTGTTGTTGCGATTCTTGAAGTTGCTTCTTATCACTCTCCTTAATCTCCAAAACTGTAGATGTGCGTGGGGATGGTGTTCTTTCTTTAAAGATATCAGTATAAAATTGCTCCGCCTTCTCCACAGTATTCAAACGGTGTTTCTCTCTCTTATATCTCAAAATTATGCCAGTTGGAGCGTCCCAACGAAATGGGATCTGATTATTCTGCAATTCTTTAACAAGAAAGCCAAAATCTTTTCTGGATTTCAACATCTTAGGTGGAAGCTCCTTGTAAACTGTAATCTTCGATCCGCCCACTTGCACAGAAGTGAGAAAAGATTTTTGCAGAATATCATTTCTTATTGCTCTGTCTGTAAAATATATGACCACATCTCTAGGCAATTGTCTTTGTCTGGCCACCCAAGAATTGACTCTGTAAATTTTGTCTATTTTACAGAAAACCATATCAGGATTAATTTTTAAGATCACAGCTAGGGCTTCAGCACAGATCTGTCTCAAATCTTGTCTCTCCTCTTCTCTAATTCCTCGAAGCCGTATAGCAAATTCCATTGCCCGGAATTGCATCATGACAATCTCGTTCTCAACTCTCTGCATCTTATCATCAACATCAAAAAATTTGTGATAATTATTTTTCATCTTAGCATTAACTTCTGATTTAAATTCATCCACTTTTGACTCAACTTTCATAATAAATCCTGCCAGGCCAGACGCCACATCTGTTATTTTTTTGGTCACCTTCTTTTGGTTCTGCTGCAAGAAATTCAAGATATACTATTGATCAAGATAATAAATCAATCTCCATTAAATTACTTTCATTAATTTCATATCCACATACTATAAATATAGGTCTCAGTCTAGTCTCTCTAACAATATCTAATTAAGAAGCTAGCAATAATTTCTTTTTACTGTAATATATGAAATGAACTCTTCATAGACTTCTGCATCTATTTCAAAAATTAAACTTCCACTTATGAAGGTACATAACTAGTTACACAATGTTGACTTAATGAGATTTATTTGGAATTCTGTATCTGAGAATGTTGCTTTACATTATTCTTCCTGTTCTTTCCTTTTTCCAAACAAACTTCTTATATTTAGATATTTAACTGCATTGTCTTGAAAGTAGATTTCTCATAAAAATCTTCATTAAAGGATATGAGATAATTGCATAATAGAATATTAAAGAAATTCTACAAGCTGTGGAAATGATTATTGTAGATGATGATGATGATATTTCTATCTATCTATCTATCTATCTATCTATCTATCTATCTATCTATCATCTGGTCAGTTCTAGTCTATGATTTGTTATGAATGGCAAAGTCATCCATTCATAACAATGAGCAAGCTCAAACTTTGGTACATTGTTATGGGAGAGTGGGGAAATAAGTAAACATTTTAAAAAGTATCAAATATAAATTACTAATAATTAATCTTTATTGTATAGAAGAATTGCTGAACCAGTACCTAGCATTGATCTAGCATGTAGTTGAATTGAATAATTATAACATCCAACTCAGTGGTGAAATCTAAAATTTGTTACTACTGGTTCTGTGGGTGTGGCTTGGTGGGGGATAATGTGACTGGGTAGGCGTGGCCAATTTCTTTTTTTAACATTTAAAACCATTTTTTCTACAACCTCTTCGGCGAAGAGATTGTTAAAAAAATGCTTTCAAAAGGCTCTGACTATCCCAGCTGAGTTGCCTGATCGGCAGAGGCTTTTTTAAAAAGCCCCTGATGATCGTGCGGCTCAGCTGGGATCCTCAAAGGCTTTTAAAAGAAAAATAAAACTTTTTTTCTTTTAAATGTCTTTGACGATCCCAGCTGAACCACGCCATCATTAGAGGCTTTTTTTTTATTTTTAAAAGCATTTTTTGGCCGAAGAGATTGTATATATTTGTAGCTAAAATATCTGCAAGTATTACCAGTATTGAAATTTGGTGTTTTAGCATTTTTCCAGAAGGATTGTTGTTTTGCAGCCTTTTGCATTTTATGATCATGAATATCTTTAATTCTTTGTTAAGTAATCATGCTTGAGTTATGATTGATCAATGTATTTAGGAGGAACAATAATTTGTTCTGGTCACACAACTTTGTGAACTGAAGGATTTGGGGCAGATTGTTCCCCCTTAAAAGATATTGACAGGCTCTCTTGCTTGAAACAACTGGCATATCTTTCTTTTGTTGGACCCATCTGGTCCCAGTTTCTAAAACACTATACTGTAATGTGGATTGTGTACTGGATCTGTTTATTTGCAGAAAGATTGAAAATATATGGCCCTATTCAAATGGTAGAGGAAAGCACTAGAAGTCCATATTTTGTGTTCTACATAATCAAAATAAATGTGCTTACAATCCTCTTCAGACACTGGTGAAAAAGCATATTACAATATTAAAACTGCTTCTTTGTGACGAATGTTTCCCAACAATAGAAAGTGAATATTACAAGAAACTTCTGTTTTCTAGTCTTCCTTCTGAGATACTAGTTGTCTGGGATTATGCGGATCCATTTATGAATGGAGAGAGTTCAAACAACTGTGTTCTGTCCTGAATATTAGAAAAAAGCTGTACAATGGGCATTTACCAAATGTAAAGATCAATTCTCCTTGAATTTATTATTCCATCTTTATTACAAAAAGAATAATTGGTGGGAGAGGTTTTGGCCAAATTGTTCTGCATCTATAGGATTTTTTCCATATATTATAAATTTGCAGAGCAAAATTCTTCTATTTCCAGTATGTAAATGCAATAATCAACTAAAAAAAAAAAGAATGAAAAAACAAAGGCAGAACAATAAAGCAACAACATAATATTATCAAATACTTCTAGTAGCAAGTATACATAATTGATGGCAGGAAAGTGCATTAAAGAGCCTTAAATTATACATTATTTAAACAGCTTTTTATAGAAAGAGATGAATGTGATTATTTCAGGCAGGAGGAGCAGATGTGTATGGAAAAGAATAAATAAAAATGTTCTTAAAAATAGCAATTTGGAACAATTTAAGAAGGAAATTCAAGAAAAGAGCCTAGAAGCAGATATGTTGGTTTTGGCCAACTTCTGGTCTAAAATAGGAAGATAGCATGCTCACAAGCCAATTGGTAGAACAATTGCAGATTAGGAAATCAGTGTTTTGAGGCAGAATATGGAGAAAAGGGGTTTGGAAAAAATGACATTAAGATAGCTAGGGTTAGAGTTATCTTATATACAGCAAAAATCCAGATGGCTCTTAAATAGCAGTATAGAGGGACAGGAAAAAAATTGGCAACTCTCATCTGGAAACTAAATACTCTCACTCTCTCTCCCTCCCTCCCTCTCTCTTTTCCTAATAGTTGTTCATATTCTAAAGATGTAATGAGCTCCAGCTCTTGAACACTGCACAAAAGATGCAAGCAAGAAATCCTTAGGGCAGGGGTTTTAAACCCATGCTGTGCCCATATAATGCATCTGATTCAATTTGTGTTACTTCCAATTAGCTGAGGGTAAGGCGTTTTCCATTGTTACCACTCAGTTCACCTGAGATTAGAGCTATTGGATCTGAGCTTTTAGATCAATGGCCTCCAACCTTTTTGGCACCAGGAACCAGTTCTGTGGAGAGAGATTTTTCCATGGACCAGAGGGGGTGTGATTTCGTGTGCTGCCTGCATTCCACTGATGGGGCTTTGCTTGTTTGCATGGACCGGGTTTTGACATGCCGCAGACTGGTGCCAGTCCACGGAACTGGGGTTGGGAACCCCTGTTTTAGATAACTAATAAATGGCATTGAAGAGATATCCAAAATTCTAACTCTTTCTTCCTCTCTAGTAATCGTTCAAATATTTATAACCTAAATGTTATAGCCTACTTAATAGGTTCATCCTGGAATTTTTTTATTTTTCATTTAGAACACCATTCAAAATACGGGTAGAATAGAGGAGGTGGACATTTAATGAAATTCAAAACAATTTGACCTTGATTCCTTCCAGTTGTGGCCAAACTTTGTTGTTGTTAGCTGTGAAATCGTGTCTGACCCATCACGGGCCCACGGACAATGTTCTCCAGGCCTTCCTGTCCTCTACCATCCTCTGCAGTCCATTTAACCTCACACCTAGTTGCTTCAATGACTCCATCCAACCACCTCATTCTCTGTCGTCCCCTTCTTCTATTACCCTCAATCTTTCCCAGCATTAGGCTCTTCTCCAGTGAGTCCTTCCTTCTCAGAAGGTGGCCAAAGTATCTGAGTTTCATCTTCAGAATCTGGCCTTCTAAAGAGCAGTCAGGGTTGGTCTTCTCTAGGACTGACCAGTTTGATCACTTTGCAGTCCAAAGGACTCTCAGGAGTCTTCTCCAGCACCATAATTCAAGGGCCTCAATTCTTTGGCGCTCAGCCTTTCTTATGGTCCAACTTTCACAGCCATACATTGCAACTGGGAAAAACCATAGCCTTGACTACGGTTGACCCAAGAAAGTTGTCCACCTCATACTGAAATATGGAGGTCTTGGGATATGCATTCAGAGGAGACAAATCAAAATACACTGTCCACATCTTTCCACATTTTCACAGTAAGCTAGAAATTTTCCAGTGAGTAGAATTCTCTTCTAGTGGATGAATCATGCTTTTATTATGATATGCAAACTAAGGAGTCTCCTTAACAAACTTTTGTTGTTCTTGGATTGTTATTCCAGCTGGTTCAGTGAGGCAAAATAAAATGTTTGCTCCATATCTGATGATAAATAATGTGGTTAGCCGAGACAGGAAGGTAGTTGGGAACAAAAGAGAGGGCATGCAGTAGCCTGCTGCTTATTTGTGAGTAAGTCACTCCTAACAAAACCTTCACCTGATCATGCTCTTTGTGCAACCTTAACCCCTATAACTGGGTTTTGATTGAAAATGGGTGCACTGCTAAGACTACAGTCAATAAAAGAGTTTAAGGGAAACCCTTTCCTTTTAATGCTGTACCAGTTATCATCCTCAAGGTCTTTACATGGTTCAATATGTTATTTGTGCAAGTAGCTGCAGGGCACTCGATGGATGCAGCAGCTGCTGCCCCTCACTGACTCACGGGTGCATCCTTTCAGGACGTTTGATATTCCTGTCATCTCACTCCTAGGGCTGCAAGTGTTGGCAAGCAAGAAACTGAGAAGAATGAAGGGTGTTGAGAAGCAGGAAGTAGGCTCTGAAGAGATGCTTAGGGAGGAGGGGATGCTTTTCCTCTCCACATTAGGAATATCACAGCTGCTGCCTATGGAAATGCATCCTCCCTTATCATAAATGCCAATCAATGGATGGTTGAGACCCATTGGCTTCCACAGCAATCCTCTACTCAATGACACTTCCATATTTTCCTCTTCCAGGAGACAAAGGTGAAGGAAGTGGGGCCTGGCTCTTGTCAAGTGCTGGGCTGACAGCTTTACAACCACACTCTGGAGAGGAGCTGAAAAGAGGAGCATTAGATTTAATCAGTGCTGACAGGAATAGGTGATGGATATTTTTATAGTAGAGGAAATGTATCAAGCAGGGGAAATTAGACTGAAAGATGATAAGGATCTCAGCCTGACAAAGCCAATTAATAGCTGTTTACCAAGGGCCAAACCTGATAGATCAAAGACAAGTCACTTCTTTTGTCTCCCAAAGTTGCTTCCAATGTTGCTTCATCTATGAATAGCACTTTTTCAGGAAACAAAAACCTTGCAAATCTAAAATTTATCCAAATACAGAGGGATATGATTTGTATAAGATGCAAAACTAAGAAATTTACATTTCTAAGGGGAGAGGATGGTGATGGCAAATGTAAAGAAGGCAAAATAGAATAGAAGCATGAAAAACATTACATATGCTGTTACCAAAAGATAAATCTGTACAAGAATGTAAGGACAATGACAGCTTTCACTGAGTGGCATCAATTTTCCAGCTACTTCATGAATGCATAATGAAAATGTGAATTTTTAAGAACCTTGATTGCAAGAACTGCAAAGGAAAGATTTAGGAAAGATTACATAGTAATGATAGCATTTCAAAAAGTCCCCGTTTGTCACAGAGAATGTATTTATAAAATGATTAGATTTAAAATGATTTAATTAACTTTCACATAATGGTTAAAAATATATAGTATCTATATAATCTATAGTATATGGTAAAATCTCACTTTGGTCAAGGTCTGTGAATTTAATGGACTTTGCTGAAAACCAACTATACTGCGTCCAGATCTATATCTTGCTTTACTATAGATCAAAGATTTTGTAGATACTGCAAAAGTAATTTGTACCTTAGCAATTACTAAATATTAAAGGCCAGTAATCAAATAGGTACAACTACTACTTTTAGCGAAAGACAGTTTACTTTGGAATATAATTTCCGCTGCAATTTTGTGGTTCTTGATTGAAGATATTTGGGGCTACAAAACATTAGATAGTTAACATATGGTATTGGTTTCATTAGTAGAATAACTCTAAGCCCTTACTGTGGAGTAAGTCCCACTAAACAACAAATTACCTACATGTTTGTGTTATTAAAGCTGCAATCTCAGACACACTATCTATGAATAAATCCCAATGAACCTAGTGTGCCTTACTTCAGTATAGACAGTAAAAGCAACCATAAGTCAGTTTTGGGGAGCATCATGTGTTATTTTCATGTGTTGTGATCTTTTCTTTTGCTTTTTCCCTATGTTTTTTCTTGAGAACAAAGTACTTGGAAGGAGGAAAGAAGTGGAAGAAATAGGGAGGGCTTGCCTAAAAATATCAAAACAGGTAGTCTTGATTATCTTTCTCCAACCATCCTTTATGCAGTGCACAACAGACTGAAATCCAAAAACTGATTTTAAGAAAAAAGCCATTAGTATGAGCAAAGATTACTTTAATTATGAATTTTGTGTTTATGATGGTTGCTTCCTTTTGTTTTTCCTGTAGTTCTCATTTTTTAAAAAAAGAAATCTATAGATATGGCTTAGTTAGTTTTATAAAAAAAAATTCCCTGTCACATGCAAAACTGCATAATTCCATAGGTACCTCTTGAATTTGAGGGAACCAGTTTTGAGGAGCCTGTTTGGTGTAGTGGTTAAGGCAGGGGTCCCCAAACGTGGCAACTTTAAGACTTGTGGACTTCAACTCCCAGAATTCTCCCAGAATTCTGGGAGTTGAAGTCCACAAGTCTTACAGTTGCCAAGTTTGAAGACCTCTGGGTTAAGGTGATGGCCTAGATAGCAAGAGACTGAGTTCTAGTCCTTCCTTAGGCATGAAAATCCGCTGGGAGACTTTGGGCATGTCACTTTTCAACAGCTCAAACCCACTTCAGAGTTGTTGTTGTAGGGAAAACAGGAGCAAGGAGGAATATTAGATATGCTAGCTACTTTGAGTTATTATTGACAAAAATAATAAAGACAGGATAAAAATCAAAGAAAGAAAATGAGTTTCAAGATTGGTGCAAGGTTTGTAAGGTCTGTATTTTGGAGGTTGGGTAGGAAGATCCAAAGAATTTATTTTCTAGAGTTTCAGGAGCTGCTCTAAAAGGAGGTGTTCTAAATCAGGGGTGTCAAATTCATGGCCCATGGGATGGATGCATTATGCACTGGCCATGCCCACCCCCATTTTAGTGAAGGGACATTTATTTATTTATTTTATTTATTGATTTGATTTATATGCCACCCTTTTCCGGACATTCAGGGCAGCTTACAATGCGTTAAGCAATAGCCTTCATACTTTTGTATATACCTGCTTAATAGGGCTTTCGCCCCCTCCCCAAGCTCACCACATGATGACAACGTGGTGAGTTTGACACCCCTGTTCTAGATAGACTGGCTTAGAACAGAAGAGAGTAGGCCTTGTCAGGAGGTTCAGCCTGATTGAAAGCAGCCTTTCCTAAAGGTCTTTTATTGTGGCACACATGGGAATTATTTTTCCCTCCCTGTTGATTAAAACCCATGATGGCTTTTTGGTTGCATCAGATTGCATCAACATAGCCAGTATCAATAAATTGTGGGAATTGTGGCTCAGAAGATCTACTGGGTATCAGGTTGATACCTTTCCAATAGATCAAAACACTATGTTGCAAGTCTGCAAGATTGTTTACCAACCATAAGTCTTTAATCCATTTCTAAAATATTCTTTGAGTACTGACAGTAAAAGGCCTAAAATGTCTTTTAATTGGATTTCTGTTGCTACCCCTCACTGGGGCCAAAGCTCTTATTTTTACAAAAATTAAAGTGGTAAAATGAAGTGCAGGGAAACAGCCAGATATTATGAGTATGCATATCCCAAACCAGCATGCAGAAATATAAGGCATTCCGCAACTAAATAAAATAAAATAAACCCTACATATTCTTACTGATATTAATTCCACTCACTAAAACAACATTTCTGACCTATCAAATCTCTTTAAAAATGAATTCATTCTCAAAAGAGATTATATCCTATTTTATACATATGACGCATGTTAATACAGATAAAAAAGCAGCAAAAATAGATTTTAAAAAATCAGTTGGCTATTATCCTTATAGGAGCACACACACACACCTTTTAGAGATAGACAAGTGTTCTTAACTTTCTCTGCTGAGTAACTGCTACTTTAGCTTCCCACCAAATAGATTTGATATAATAGCAGCTGTATTATATTTGCTTCAGTGGTGGGTTTCAAATATTTTTACTACTGGTTCTATGGGTGTGGCTTGGTGGGGGTGTCAGGGGAAGGATACTGCAAAGTCCCCATTTCCTCCCAATCAGCTGGAACTTGGGAGGCAGAGAATAGATGGGGGTGGGGCAAGTCAGAATTTTTACTACCGGTTCTCCGAACTACTCAAAATTTCCGCTACTGGTTCTCCAGAACTGGTCAGAACCTGCTGAAACCCACTTCTGGTTTGCTTCTTCTGGAGCAAAAGCAGATGCAAGACTTTTCTACCAGAAGTGGGGGAGTGGGGAATCACATTCTTTTATTTTAGATGAGGTCTCAGGAACATGTTTAAAGAACTATTCCATTAAAAGCATTTTACGGTTAAATTTTATTAGAAAGGAATGGCAGTGGTTTAGAAAACAGAGCAGAGTAAGAGGTACTGATAAGGAGCTGTTATGGTGTAGACAAAATGTTGTGCAGTTCACTCTTGAGGGTGATTTTAGTGCAGCACTTGCAATGGGTTGTATCACAGCCGCTTAAGAAAAGGAACCTCCATGAGGCAAGAGGGGCTATTAAAAACCCTTCAAAGCTCTGTTCCCTAAAACAGTTCCATCACAGGCGTCTTGCTCTATGGCACTGAGCCCATTAAAACTTCAATGAAGGGCCTATTGATAATCCCACCCAGGAGTCCAAAAAGCTTCCTTGAATCAAATAGCTGTGTCATTCTTTAATGGAATTGTGGTTCAACAGTCGAGATGTTTTATTCCAACTTTGGCTGATCTCAAAATGTTAAGCAAGGTCAGACATGGGTAGGATTTAAATGGAAGACCACCAGATAACCCAGGACTTTAGACTAGTTTAGAAAGTTTTTTAAAAGGGAAGAAGAAAGAAAGACTTTAGAAGGCAATGGCAAAACACTTCTGTGGTTGTAAGGAAAGCAACATGGATCTGGTCATAAAGTCATCAAGAATCAAGCTTGATGCAAGTTGATTGTTATTTTTCAACCAAAAGGCAGGCAAGCCTTAACAGTGGTTCAGAGAAAGTAAATTTGTTTTTGCACTGCTATTGGGGAATTTTTTTAACATCTGTGTTGTATAACTATAGTGACTCATGGAAGATGTACCGATTTCCCTCTTCCTTCCATTTCTTCAACTTTGGTTGATTTAGTTTGCTGATCCTGTGACACATATAAGTTTGTGCATACCGTTTCAGCAAAATGTGTTTCTAGTCCACCAGAGCCCATGCCATAATTTGCAACATAATATATTCTCCATTTTTAAATCTACAAAACTTCTTGTTCTGTATTTTTTTTTAAAGAAACAGACTTGCTTTTCTTCTAACACACTAATGGGGGCATATATCATTTTTGTGGGGTTTGCTTTTGAATAACAAAAGTGAGCATATATTATTTAAATTGCTTTCTGGAGGAGATGGCCATTTGATCCGGAAATAGGAGGATGAGATTGCCTTAAACAATTACTGACAAGATGACTGTTATGTTAATTTGCATTTCCTGGAAAGTATTTCTTCAAAAACTAGGGAAGGAGAGCTCATTAAGGGTAGGTTAGGGCTGACTTGACTTTACAGCTTATGTAGCCAAAGGACCATTAGTACTATAGAAAACTGCAGCTTGATTGCTGCTCCCTCGTTCTCTACTACAGCTTTCAGTGTTGCCCAGAAACAACTACCCTTCCAGGTTAGAATAGAGTAGAATAGAATAACAGAGTTGGAAGGGAACTTGGTGGTCTTCTAGTCCAACCCCGTTTAGGCAGGAACCCCTACACCACTTCAGACAAATGGTTATCCAACATCTTCTTAAAAACTTCCAGTGTTGGAGCATTCACAACTTCTGCAGGCAAGTTGTTCCACTTATTAATTGTTCTAACTGTCAGGAAATTTCTCCTTAGTTCTAAATTGCTTCTCTCCTTGATTAGTTTCCACCCATTGCTTCTTGTTCTTGTCCTCAGGTGCTTTGAAGCAGTGTAAATATACATGAGTGTGAAGAGAGGTCCCGTCTCTCTTCACGCTCCTGTACACATATATGGATAACAACCAAAGTAAAACTATAGCTTTGTTCCCATCCAGGGTTGACCGAAATCAGCATTTTAAAATTTATTTATTTATTCAAAATTATTGGTTAACTCTAGTGAACTCTAATTTTTTTAAAAAAAACCTATTCCTGAAACTGTGATATACGGTACCCCTTTGTTAAGAGTGTCCCTAAACAACCAGTTCAGTCACCAAGCTCTTCTTTCAAGGAAAAGTTACTGACAGGATGATGAATGAGTAATAAAGTGCCCTAGAAGAAACTATCTGGACCTCTTTCAGTCAGAATTCACAGTTGGGTATAGAGCAGAAAAAACATTAACCATATTGTTGGTTGACCTTTGTCAGGACCTGGAAAGGGACAATGTACCGGGGTGAAATCCAGCAGGTTCTGACAGGTTCTGGAGAACCAGTAGCAGAAATTTTGAGCAGTTGGGAGAACCAGCAAATACCACCTCTGGCTGGCCCCAGAGTGGGGTGGTAATGGAGATTTTCCAATATCCTTTCCCCAGGAGTGGGGAGGGAATGGGATTTTGCAGTATCCTTCCCCTGGAGTGGGGAGGAAAATGGGATTTTGCAGTATCCTTCCCCTGGATTGGGATGGGAATGGAGATTTTGTAGTATCCTTCACCTGCCACGCTCACCACACCATGCCCACAGAACCAGTAGTAAAAAAAATTGGATTTCACCACTGGAATGTACCTCTCAGTTGAGACTTGTTGACTGCCTTCAATGCTATTGACTATGATATCCTTCTGGACTACTTGCAAGAGTTGGGGCCACTGTTTTGCAGCATTCTGGGCAAATACAATCCATGGTAATGTGAGAGAATATGTCAGCCCCCAACGATCAGACCTCTCCTCCTTGATGTTTTTAGTATCAACATGAATCCACTGGGAAAAGTCATCCACTGGTTTATGGTGAGGCATTGTCAATGTGATATGTAGTGGTACATATACTGAGCCCATGATGCTTTCAAAGTCTTGAAAGGTTATCATAGTCTAGGTGGGATGTAACAGGTTCATATTGCACTCAAGCAAGAAGCAGTTACTGCTTGTTCACCATAGTTCTCTGGCGAGTCTAATAATCCAAAGATTATTATGGTCTTGAGCAAAGTGAGGGAACACTTAGGAGACCTCATGGACTGAAGTTATTTTTAGATAAGCAGGTGAAAGCTGTAGCCAGGAGGGTTTTTGTTCAGCTCTGGTTATTATACGAGTTGCATCCCTAGCTCAAAGACCTCACAAAACCAATGCATGCCTTTATCGCTACTTAGCTAAACTCCTGTAATATGCTCCATATGTAGCTACCTCAGAAGATCACTTGGAAGCTGCTGCTGCTATAAAATGCAGCAGACAGCTCCTATTACTAAGAATGCATTACACCTGTGTTCAGAGAGGTTCCATTGCCAGTAGGATTCCAGGTGCAGTTCCAAGCATTGCTTTAAATCTAAAAGTTTAATACCAAGGCAGTGGCATACATAGTAGATTTGATATTCAGAATGGATCAGAGGATTGAGCAGCAGCTGCAGGATCCAGGCAGGCCTAAAAGTAACTAAAAAGTAATTGAGATTCCTTTGAAAGAGATAAGAGAGCAAACCAGTATCTGAGCCTGAATTTTAGCAAATATTAAAATGAAACAGCAGGTTGATTTCTAATTTCTTCAAATATTCTCTACACAAGAGGCATTCCAAAATGTGTAACTGCAACAACTGTATATGAGCTTTCATCCCTTTATATCAAAGAACACTTTTTTTTTCTTCTGTTCAATTTTGTCCAATTCTCAAAGACTGCCTGGAGAAGATCCTGCAGTTTCTTGGCAAGGTTTTTCAGAAGTGATTTGCCCTGGCTTGTCCCCTTCCTAGGTCTGAGAGAAAGTGAATGGCCCAAGGTCACACAACTGGCTTTGTGCCTAACGCGGGACGATATCTCCCAGTCACCCGGTTTCTAGCTGATGCCTTTAATCAGACTATAGTAAATCTAGAGTAAATAAACCAACCAGATCTTGGTAGTTAAAAAGATTAAGGAAGGGGAGAAAGAAAGTCTAAATTGCAATTCAGCTATTTACATTTTTTCCAGATTTTAGGCCTTGAGTGCCTAGTGTGAACTTGCCTCTACTGTCCTGCTCCTGTCTTTGTAGCTTTTATCCTGGCAAGATTTGTTGCAAGATAATTCTAAAGGACCATCTCCCTTCCACAAAGCCAGCCCCTTTAGATGTGTGTGGATGATATAGAAATGGGTGGTTCAGGCCGATTTCATGAGGCCCTAATAAATCTTCAGTAAATTAAAGCTCATCCACTCTCCTCCCCTCTTTAGGTCTTTGTCTTGCTAATACACATTAGGCTTTGGCTGGCTACACACTTTGAGGCCTTTCGGAGGTGAATGCTGTACAAAGCTGCAGATGTGGGGGCCTTCAAGGACCTCTACCCTCAATGTTAGCCATTAACATCAGCCATGCCAACACAAGAATTTCATCACAGTTCCCAAAAAAGAACTCAGAGTAACAACTTTGGCTTTTGAAACAGAAAGAAAGGAGGAAGAAGAAGAAGAGAAAACCAAGGAGTAAAATAAAGGTTCTTAAAGAGGCTGGCCCCTTGTAAAAAATCTGACTTTCTCCTTCAATCACTGGCTACAGATGAAATAGTTTAAAAAAATTGTGAGTTTCTTTCAGACTTTGGCACCAATAAAGGCATTTAATGGGTATGAACAATCTCCTTTGCTCTGCTACTTATGACCCTCATAGAATCAGGCCAGATCTCTGTAACACTTTGGCACACTCATCACATACTTGTGGGTATCGCTGTTTCCCCCCACTCCCAGTCCTAAAATAAATGAATTTACTAGGGGAATTCTCTTGATCCTAAAGTGAATTTAGCAAAAAAAAAAAAAAAAAGTACAGGTTTTGAAAACTGTGACTTGTCAATGTACATTCTCAAAAGTCCTTCTATAGAATTTTAGATCTTGGATAACTCCATAAGTTATTTCAATAACACTGCAGCCTATTTTCCTTGACAAAGAACTCTTTTAAAAAAGTGGCTGTACTTGTTTTATTTATTATTAAGTTTATTTGCTGCCCATCTCACTAGACAGCTTACAATAGAATGTAAATTTATAAAAAGTGTAAACATAACAATAGAAAAGTAATGAAACAATAAAAAGGAATAATGCAAATACAGCAATATGAATTAAAAGATGGGTAGGGAGGGAACAGGATGTGTGTGGGGGGAGGTAGGGCCTGCTATTAATTACATAGCTACCTGGACTGTGGTAGGGTCTTTCAGAAGTACAGGAGGGTAGGGGGGTGGATCTCACATGAGGCGCATGAGGTGGGTTTCAAAAACTTTTTACTACCGGTTCTGTGAGTGTGGCTTGGTGGGCGTAGCATGGCTTGGTGGGTGTGGCTTGGTGAGCATGGCAGGGGAAGGATACTGTAAAATCTCCATTCCCACCCCATTCCAGGGGAAAGTTACTGCAAAATCCCCATTTCCTCCCGATCAGCTGGGACTTGGGTGGCAGAGAATAGATGGGGGCGGGGCCAGTCAGAATTTTTACTACCGGTTCTCCGAACTATTCAAAATTTCCACTACCGATTCTCCAGAACTGGTCAGAACCTGCTGAAACCCACCTCTGATGAGGGGTATGATGTTCCAAAGGGACAGTGGGAAAGCAGAGAAGGCTCTTCTCCTAGATCCTGCCAGCCAGAATTCCTTGACCAACACATTCTCTCACAGACTTCTTCTGCCAGTACAACTAGGAGAGGCCTCTCCTAGCAGTATGAGATGATTCATCAAATAGCAAAAATAGGTTTTTGTCATTTCTTTTGAAGGAAGATTTACTCATTGGGACCAACTTCCACATACGGTATTATAAAAACAAAGACATAGGAAAAATGTTGGACTGCAGTCTAACTTTGAGAATATTGTATAATTTAACTGGCAAATCTTACTTTTAAAGGGAACTGGCTTGTGATTCAAAAGTATTTTTTGACATTTTTTATTTCTCAGCTATATACCTTAGGAATGCTAATCTAGGCAGGAAAGTGAAAATGTCCCACCTTTTCTGCAAATTTTTCACTTTATGTTTAAAAGTTAGAGGAATGTGAACTAATTTAAGACGAAACTATGATATTCTTGATAATACTAATTCACAAATAACCATACCATGCGTCCAAGCATGTTTCTACCAAGTTCTGATTACATAGTAAATAACATAAATTGGAATATTATACAAGTACTCTTTAGGCAATTGTCATTAAAATGGGTGAAATTTCTCTGTGCAGAGCTGTTGTTCACAAAATTTCAGGTTGAAACTATAAAGCAAAAAAGGCAAACTTTTTCACAGGTGAATTGTTCTCAAAATGTCATTTTCTGAACAGGCTCCATTTGATACAACTCGCTGTCCATTCTAAATGCAAAATACAGTTTGAGAATGTTATAAGAAGAAACTTCTTTAAAAGAGAAATTGGGTGGAAAAAATAATAATGGACACTGAATGCATTAGCCACTTGTAAATGTCCTGCAGTCCTGTTTCCTCTACTTTTTAAACTCGATATCTGGATAATGCTCAATTTTTTGACCTCTCCAAGTCCTTCTGTGCTGCCTCCTCATATCTGGGTATGTTCCTAGGAAGGATGGTCAAAGAACATTGGAAGAGTATGTCTAAGTATATATTCCCAGCAAGGTCATCCAAAGTTTGAAGGTCGTTTTAGCTGCACAGCTAAAGCAAGCAGACAGCTGCTTTGGGCAGTAGCAATATAGGAAGATGCTGCAGGCAGGCAGGTATCGGTTTAATGACAAGATCAAATGCCTGTGGCAAAGAAAGAAGAGGTAAACTACTCCTACATTTTTACCAAGAAATCCATATGGAAGAAAATACAGAATGATTGACTGTATAGCACCAGCTGATAGACCCTTTATGCTTCTGCAGAAGAGCTGAGGATCTTTCAAATAATGATGATGTTTATGAAGTGGGAACAGAACAGAAAAGAACAGAACAGAGTTGGAAGGGACCTTGGAGGTCATCTAGTCCAACCCCCTGCTCATGCAGGAGACCTGTACTAGGGATTCGAACTGCTGAACTGCCGACCTTTCTGATCAACAAGCTCAGTGTTTTAGCCACTGAGCCAGCTAGTCAGGCTAATCTTCTAGTTCAATCCCCTGCTCAGGCAGAAAACCTTATATCATTTCAGACAAGTGGTTGGCCAATCTCTTCTTAAAAACGTCCAGTGTTGGAGCACTCACAACTTTTTCAGGCAAGTCGTTCTGCTGGTTAATTGTTCTGTCAATACATTTCTCCTTAGTTCTAGGTTGTTTCTCTCCTTGATTAGTTTCCATCTGTTGCTTTTTGTCCTGCCTTCAGGGGCTTTGGAGAATAGATTGACCCCCCCCCCCTCTTCTTTGTGCATTAAAGCCTTCTGAATGTCTAGTTGCTGATGTTGTGTAGGATGAAAGACAGAAGTACAGTAGGAAAATGATGAAGTACAGTATGATGAATTAGCACAGGAAAACTCAACACAGTGAAAGAATAAATGAACTAACAACAGAGTGATTTCTTAGACAACAGCAAATTGAGAGCACTTGGTAGAGCAGTCAGGAAGGCCTTCAAATAAATTATCCAGATGCTATGATGTGTCTATACATTCAAAGATCAGTATCATGCAAGCAATGATATTTCCTGTGACCATCTATGCAAAAGTTAGACTCTGAAGAAAAAGGAGAGGAAGAGTATTGAGACTTTGAAGGTTGGTGCAAGAGAAAACTCCTGAGAATCACATAGATAGCAAAGAAAATAAACAAATGTATCAACAAATTAACCGACAGGTTTTCCTTGAAGACAAGTGACCAGAATCAAATGCTCCTACTTTGGACACGTTATGCGAAGACTGAGCCTTTAGAGAAATCCCTGATGCTGGAAAAGGACAACCAGAAGCAAGATGCATAGACTCAGTTATAGCAGCAGCACTTCTGTTGGAACACCTTGATAGACCAGGTTACGGACAGATTGTCATGGAGATAATCTATTTTTGTGGTCAACTAACAGTTGACAATGAATCAATGGCACATACTCAATTATCAATTCCACCCTCTCCCCCAAAAAGTGCAGTGCGACAGAGAGCAGTATTCTTAATCCTTTAAATAGGGGTGTCCAAACTTGGCAACTTTAAGACTTGTAGACTTCAACTTCCAGAATTCCCTAGCCAGCCAAAGTCGGACACCCCTGTCTTAGAGTCTTTTGCTTATCCTGGAATTCCAGGGCTGAGTTTTGAAATCATTCTGTACTTCAGAATGGGATTACGTATCTCTTCTGTGAAGTGAGTGTTAAACATACTTCAGTATGAATGGTCACAATGAGAATTCATAGTAAATCGTGTTAACTCTACAGAAACAAAGTCAAGGCAGTTCTTACCCTCCCCATATAATTAAACAAAGTTAAATGCTGATTAAAAAAAATGTTAAAAGATGTGTAATTATGTGGGGCAAACTAGAAATCATACCCTGTTTTATATTAATTTCATAAATCAACATTTACCATCATTCAATTAAGCCAACAATTTATCTAATCCCGCTCATATAAACCAGAAAGATAATGAAACATCTTTAGGGGTTTTTTAAAGATTATTTTTTAAAAAGGCCAAAAGTCCATAGAAATCATATCATGGTTCATATATCATTTTTGATGGCAACTTAGTTGGGCAAGTTAAAACTGTTGCTGTAATTACTGTTAATATGGTTATTAGCTCAAGTTGGTTGAAAAGAAGAAAGTTTTTTTTTTTAAAAAAAAAAAAAAGGAACGGTCAAAAAGCACTCCCTCCAGCTATTTAGTAGCAGATTAACATCCACAGGATGAAAACATCTTCACAGCCCTACAAGATTAAATTCTTTCAACAAAAACTCACATTTTCTGCCTTTTATGGTACTGTGCATTCTTGCATAACTCACATTGATTTCACCTGAGACTGCCCAAGATGTCTTCTTATGTTAAATCTGTAATATTTTTTAGTTATTTGACATTGAAAGGCAAATTGTCCTATTTCATACATCTCATGAGTAAAGGGCATCAGATTTTGTTCTGTATGCTAAACTATCATTTTAATTATGAGTTGATTCTGGCTTATTCAAAATATTACCAATGAGCAAAGTATTTAATTTTTTTGGGCCACAAGTAGATGTATTCCCTCCACCATTGCTATTTTTAGTTGACTGTGCTTTGTGCTTCCATGGATCAGTTAGAGACCTCAGTGGAGTGCAGAACAAATCAGAAAAGAAGAAAAATCACAAGCTATGTGGGTGTCTGTTCCTACTTTATATGAAGCAGCTATTGCAATCGGTAAAACTACAAATGGACCTTGATGCAGTAATCAAAGAATGGATATCTTATATCAGGGGTCCCCAACTCCCAGGCCATGGTTCACTACTGGGCCTTGAGTCCTTCAGACTGGGCCACGGAAGTGGAGGAGGAGTGTGCATGCGCGCAAATAGAGCTGTGCAAATGCTTGCCCACTGTTCATGTACAACATCCTCTCTCCCCCCCGCCTCGCCCCAGTCTGCAAAGTTGGAAAGATTGGGGAACTCTGCCTTATATGGATCAGCCCCAGTGGTGGGATTCAGCCAGTTCACACCACTTCGGGAGAACCGGTTATTAACTTTCTGAACAGTTTGGCAAACTGGTTGTTGGAAGAAATCTTTAGGGCAGAGAACCGGTTGTTAAATTACTTGAATCCCACCACTGATCAGCCCCTCCCACTTGAAAAGACAGAGGACAAGGTATCAGTGAAAATGTTCATCTGCTCAAATGTAGCAATACAGTAGAGCAAGATTTTGCAAGCTATGTTCCATGACTCCCTAGGATTCCACAAGAGACTAAATGCGTACACACCAACAAATTCACTTGAACTCAGCTAATTTTGAGCCAATGCTTTAAAGTGTTTTGCTGTACCCTGTCCCACAGTCAAAACATGCTGCCATTTATTAATTAATATTAATAAAATGAGGAAGATCTTTTGTTATTAAGTCCTTTTTCTCTCTGTTGGGTTGTTAAATCCTTAATCTGTTTCTCATCATGAACTGCTTTGCTGTGTCCCTAACGAGGAGATGAGTTTTTAATCAGTGATTTGTGACTGTGAGGACATGCCTAGTTCTGTCCTTTCCGGATTGTTCTAGTAGCCCATGGGAACTGAAGGTGTCAAGATCAGATAACTCAGAATTCCTCCTCCAGACCACTTGTCTATCTGATCTTTGCTTAAATTACAGCTGAACTGACATCCCACCAAGTCAGTGTTGGCACTGAGTTGTAGAGTGGAAGATAAAGCACCTCATGATGGTCTGTGTTAGTGTTACTTCTTCAGCATGTGATTAAAAATGAAGAAAAAGATGAAAACATATACAAATATTATAGATGCTCTTGAAAATTGCTCCTCCATAAACATGAAATAAACTTTCTTTTGGTATCCACATTAGAGTATAGAAAGAAAAGACCAACAACCAATAAAAATACATTTTCCCATGTTACCATATGGTAAAGGAAAGTGAAGTTGGATAACATCAAAAGTGAATAACGTTGAGGAAAAAAAAACACCTTAGATATTTGCTGCCAACAACAAAAGCAGGCTGCAGGGAGTGTGACAGACTGTTTCAGTGTGTGCTAAGGCAATGGAGACATAGGTAAAGGTTCTCCTGCACATGTGTGCTAGTCGTTTTCCAGCTCTAGGAGTGGTGCTCATCTCCCTTTCTAAGCCGAAGAGCCAGCGCTGTCTGAAGACATCTCCGTGATCATATGGCTGGCATGACTCAATGCCGAAGGTGCACGGAGCACTGTTACCTTCCCACCAAAGTGGTCCCTACTTTTTTACTTGCATTTTTACGTGCTTTCAAACTGCTAGGTTGGCAGAAGCTGGGACAAGTAACGGGAGCTCACCCCATTAGGCAGCACTAGGGATTCGAACCGCTGAACTGCTGGCCTTCTGATTGACAAGCTCAGCATCTTAGCTACTGAGCCACCGCCCCTTAATGAAGACATACAGGGCAATATAAATCTTCACTGCCACCTTATGATCATCAAGATTTATGCAGTTGATCGCTCCAGTATTGCTACAATTTGCTGGTGCCATTCTGTCCCTATTTCACAAACCTTTCAGATACCAGTTTCTGCATGAATGACCCAGACCTCTGAGCAGTGGCTTATAGCCACAATGCTTCCTCCTTAAAATGAGGCCTTTGGAAATCTTCCTCTTCTTCTCTGCTATGCCTGAGCAGACATTCTTCCAATAACTTTTGGTGTATGCTTTGGGACTGGAATAACTGATTGACATGCTTCTCCCACTTTCCAGCCACAACCAGAGATAAGTCTTCAAGTGGTGCTACACTAGCATGAAAGTCAGTAATAATGAAACAGTCTCCCTATTTGTGGGAAAAATTGCAAGGACATTGCACTTCACCATGGTGGGTTGATCTGCCACCATTAAAAAAAGAACCTTTATTTTGTTTAAAGTTAGTATTTTTTTACAGTTTTCCCAAACACTCAATGCATCTACCCCCCCTCCCCCCCATCATGGTGAATGTTAATCAATAAATACATGCACACATACATGTGGAAAGAAATTAATGAACCTTGCAGGGCATGCTTGAAACATTTTTAGGGTTTTATTTTTGTATTTATGAATTCACAGAAGGTGGGGGGAGGTGATATCAAATGGGAGAATAGCAGGCTTGAGACAGGAGACTTATCGGGTACATTGCTCAGCCATTCCCTGTGTTCAGCTACTATATTTGACAGATGACAGAATCACCTGAAATCACAAAAGGTAACATAGTTAATATGCTTGAGTGTGCCAGGGATGAGGGCCAGGCACAATGATACCTAGTCCTTGGGATGGATTGGCCTGCAGTAGGACTCTAGAATGTTCTCTAATAGCTCTCCTCTCCTGCTTTCCATTCAGGGCAGGGGTGTGTGTTTTGCATCCTGAACAACCATTGATGCCTGCCTTATGCTTGCAAGAGTAACGGTGTAAGATGTCTTCTGGATAGCAGTGAGGTTCACAGAGAATTTTGCTAGCAGGACTCATATTAGGGCTGCTCAGTGCTTCAGATTCAAAAGCAAAATGGTGCCAAAATGGTGGTCAATGATGTTGAAGAGAACATCTCTAGCTTAGGATAGAACTGTAGAGTCTATGCTCTCTGAGCTTTGTCGTTTGCAGATGTTTCATTATCCAACTAGATAAGTTCATTAATGTGCCAGAAAAGGTACCACCAAGATCATAAAAGATGCCCCCAAGGACATTCCACCAAGGATGCCCTACAAGGGTGCTTCAGAGCATGCAGATGTGTCCACATGGCCTTTTCTGCAACAATCACTACATCTTTTCCTAGGAGCAGAAGGCTGCCCTCTGCAGCTGCAATACAGTCCTGGGGGAATGTATGGTTGAGAAAACAAGCTCTATTCATTATTAAATCAAAAGGATTTGTGGAACTTGGAGAGGCTCACCAGAGGCATTATATTGAATTATGGCTTATTCTAGCCTTTCCGAATTGGATGGAGGACTAGCAGTTTTGTTGTAAGTAAATCTATCATTGTAATGGAGCTTTTGGATAATAGTTTGCTCCTATTCCTTCCTCTTGGTTCTCCAATTTCACATTTTTTTTAACTATCTGCCACTTTCTAACCTAGTGCCTTAACTACTAGATCAAACTGACAAAAAGTTAGGGGTGGTCACAATAGCATAAATGTATGTTTCGTTTTTTCTGCTATTCTTGTTTTTCATTATTTAAACATTAAAAAAACAAAGCAGATTCAAAAGAGGAACAGAGAAGAAAAACAATATTAAAAAGCACAAAATAAATAGAAGAGGGATTTACAAGTATGATATTACCTAAACTAACTCCAGATTCTCAGAATAATGTTCAGTGAATTCTATATATTTAAGTACCTAACATTAACTTAAAATTACAAATCATAGTTAAAATCAAGTTAATCTACAACTACCAATTTGAATAATCAATACATAATGAAATATAAAATAAAATGGAAATTATATTTAGTCAATAAGAAATGTCTATTTAATAAACCACCCATGAATTATCAACTGTAGCAACCAGCACTGAAGTGGTAAAATATACCAGTTTACCTAAATATAATTTTCATTGTAAATTTATTTATTTTTTCTTCCCAGCGTTGCATGCTAAGTGTTCTTTATGCATTCTGCATCCGTTTAATTATGCAGCCTTTTACTTGTTTGGTTTCTATGTCATATTTCACCAGCAAGTTATAATAAGACCCAGCACATGCTCCAAATTTTGTGTCTTAACTTTTAAGGTTTCCAAATTCAGTTCAACCTCTAAGGATTCCTCCTTGTTTATATAATACCTTTAGAAAGAGGGCTGTCAAGCTCCTGGCCTGCAGGCTGGATGTGTCACGCGCTGGCCACACCCACAGACGGTTTAGCGAAGGGGGAAAAAGTCCCGATACGTCACGTGATGCCGCTGTGATGATGTGAGTTTGACACCCCTGCTTTAGAACACTGCTGCTTAATTGAAGACATTGGAACTAACCAGGTGGTTCTCAGCATTCCAAAAAGAGATTTTATCATTGTCTTATTGTCAATTCAATCTTACATTCTATATGATTTATTTCTCTACTGACTGGGTTACTTTGCAATTTCATATTCATAAATGTCTAATAATGAAGAAAGAGATGATAAATCTTAGTTAATTCTTCTTCCATCTGATACTTTTAATATACTATTTATTATTGGATGGTTTCTTATTATTGTCAATTTCTGACTATATAAAACCAGAAATATTTGCATAAGCCATCTGGAAATCCTGGTACTCAGCAGAGATTTTCTAGCCATAAGATGATAGATTCCACTCTGTTTTCCAACTTAGGCAACTGGCTTTGTAATGTAATTTGACATTTGGTAGCATCACACTGCTTTGTTCTTTTCAGACTTGTAATATTTTAAATGAAACCCTTATGGTCTTTTTTTAACGTCAACAATTAATTGTCACTACTTTTTTCATATTCTGCAGAATTAATGCAATCATATAATCACTTTTCTCTTTAAAGGGTTTTTTTATACTAATTTCTGTCTCCATCAGCTCAAAGAAAGAATCTTTGGTTATTCTTTTATGGATATTCAGAAATGCAAAATTTAACCAAAGTGTACAAAAATCCTGGGAACAGAATCACGGTTGGGTAACCATTCATCTTTTAACACAAGAAAGATTTTGGAAATACTTTGCGTTGTGAAACTATATAACAAAATATTTAAATATAAAAAGGCCACTACTTTGCAAAAGAAAACAGAAAAAATGGAAACAAAGCAAATGATATTTTTTAAGAAATCAGTAAAAATTCTCTAATTTAAATATGTACATATTACTTGCTTGAACAGAACACATGTGGTTTCTATGCATACAAATAGATTGAAGGTGCTTCTGGCTTAGATTTTATTTGCACCTACTTTCTCTAAATTTGTAAGCCACAGGAATCTGGAATATTTGAAATGCAGCCTTTTAATGGAAACTGATTTGTTATTTTGTCCAGTTGTTCAATATACATACTGTATTTTAATATTAAGTATCTAGCAAAATAAAAAATTCTTAGTAAATCATAATCTCAAAGATTTTATACAGATGATAAGGGAGTTTTAACTGGATAAAAGGGTTTATATTTCATATTAGGAAGAAGCAGTGGTGGGTTGCTACCGGTTCGCCCTGGATCGGGTGAACCGGTAGTGGTAGCGGCAGGAGGCTCCGCCCACCTGCCCGGATGCTTCTGCACAGAAGCGTCGCACACACGAGAGAGAACACATGCCCAGGTTGTGAAACCCGCTCCTGGGAAGAAGATATCAATTCTGACCTGTTTAGCTTCTCAGTATTCAACAGATGTAGACTAAGGTTGCTAGAGAACTAATTAAATATAGGGATATATTATAGAAGCTTTCTGAGAGTTTTCAGGGCCTCAGTCAGACCAAACTCTTTAGTATCTGCAGAATGTAGATCATCTGCTATGACTTTGGCAAACCATGTTCTACAACATATTCAGCTCTAACTCCAGATTTGAGTAGCCTTTCAGAAAAACAAGATCGGTTGTATAGGCATCAGCTTCTAACCTTAAGAATGCCAAAGTATGAATTTTAATGTCATAATTTTTTTAAAAAAAATTTGATTTATATTTATATAATTAAGTTCCATTTTTTCATACTTCTATTGCAATGGTACATCACTGACCCCCTTGCTCTTCTCATGGATGCCTATGCTCTGGTGAGCTGCTTCCCTATTAGTGAGATCTAGCAGACTTACAGCAACCCTTTAAACTATGTATAAGGTAAAGGTTCTCCCACACATGTGTGCTAGTTGTTTCCGGCTCTAGGGGGTGGTGCTCAACTCCATTTCTAAGCTAAGGAGCCAGCGCTGTCCAAAGATGTCTTTGTGGTCATGTGGCCAGCATGACTAAATGCTAAGGGAGCACGGAGCACTGTTACCTTCCTACCAAAGTGGTCCCTATTTTTCTACTTGCATTTTTTACATGCTTTCGAACTGCTAGGTTGGGAGAAGCTGAGACAAGTAATGGGAGTTCACTCCATTACGTGGCGCTAGGAATTCAAACCGCTGAACTGCTGACCTTCTGATCGATAAACTCAGCATTTCGGCCACTGAGCCACTGCGTCCCTTAAAAAACTATGTATGAGTCAAATTCACATATTTTTCATGATGCCTCTTTTTAGCACTGAGGAAAAATTAAAATGATTGTCAGATGCTATAATAACCTTATTGTTATTGTTATGTACGATATAAGAAATATGGATTGCTTATCCCAAAATTACAGAGGATTATCCCCACGAATGCACGTTCTCTTAAAGAACAGGTATGTAATCTGAGAGTGCTCCAAAAATCATCAATACATTGCATAATATACTGTGTAATATTTTAATAGTAGCAATACAAATTCCATATTAGCATGCAAAGATTTTTGGGTCATAAGAAAAGAAATTGATATACAATATTAAAATGATAGGGCATAAAACCAACTTTATTGAACAGAATATATTTTTGTAAGGATAGATCAAGTCTCCAGTTTGGTCTAGTGGTGAAGGCATCAGGCTAGGTCCCAGGAGAGTTCCCACTTTAAGCATGAAAGTCAGCTGGTTAACCTTGGTTTAAGGTTAACTTGGTTTAGCTCCAATCCACCTTACAGGGTTGTTGTTGTTGTGGGGAACATAGGAGGAGGAGGGAATATTAAGTATGGTCACTGCCTTAAATCTTTACAAAAATAATAAAGGCAGGATAAAATAAATAAGCGAACATACCTGGTACTTATTTGCAGAGTCACCATTATGTCATCAGTGAGGGGATGAAATAACTTCTGCTCTCACAATCAGAACAAGCTCAACTTTCTCAGAGCTCTATCTGGAAGAAAGTTCTCAGAATGCATAGCTTGTTTTAGCCACAAGATTTTAAATTTACAAATACCTTCACAATGCATCATTGTCTAAAGGCTGCACATATTCCTCTGCTTCACAACACTGTAATTGCTAATTCCCTTTGGGGGAGGGGAGGTTGGCTTCTTAGTAAGGGAAATAAAATAAATGAAATGGAGGATATCTCTGATTATCACACATGAGTGGGCTCCTTCCCTCTCTCCTCCTTCCCCTTTCAGGGACATCTCCAGCAACAATGCAAGAGACCGGAAAGGAAAGCACCCCCTTCCCCCCCTCCTTTCCAGGCCTAAAGAAATTGCACTCCATTTCAAGAGCCCCGCTTGTCTACTTCTCTTTGGATCCAGCACGTTGTTCAGAGAGGAGGCGTTGTTTGAAATTCAAATGCTTGGAGCTCAAGGAAAATAAAACAATAAACTTAAGCCACAAGAGCATCCTGAACAAGCAAGCTGCTTGCACAAACAGAAAACCTTCCTCCTCTGATTTTTTTCTTGGGGGGCAGGGAGGTGAACGGGTAGAGGATAGGAGCTGCAGAAGAGATATTAGACAGGAGAAGAAGGGAACTCTTGTGGAGCTGAGAGCTTTTCATTCTGTGGAGTACAAACAAACATATTCTCTCTCCTCTAGGTGATGTCTTTAAACAAACATGACTACAGCAAAGAGGGGTGATTCAATTCAGTCAAATCTTTCCTTACCTGCCTCAGGCCTAAGATGAATGTTGACCAAAGGATCAATGGATTTCAAGAAGTGCCAATTATTTCTTTGGTTGTCAATTCTAAAATGATCTTTTAATCAACAGTTGCCCTTTAGCAAATACTTTTCAGGAGCTGTTGTAGGCAACACTGTCACTGGATGTCTTGATTAAGATTGCTTTAAGGTTGCTTTAAAATCAAGAATGGATCTGCCAATGTATTTGCTTAAAAGAAATTATTTTCCTAAATTGTTTGGCAATATTCACCTAAGTTAAGAAACAGTTTGCTTCTTGGGAATGAATACTAAAGATTTACAGTCCCCACCATTTATAGCCATATTCATATATGTTCACAATTTCACCTTGCAGAATGATATTTTTCAGTCTGATCTTTTGGACTGGAGAAATTAAAGTCTGAGGGACAAACTCTGATGGACGTACACAACATTACTTGCATATAATACATAATTCACTATTCTTGAAGCTATGTGGATGAACATAGCTCAAGATGATGCTGTGGACAAAACTAATTCAGAATCCTATCGAAATCCTTAAGGTGGTTGTTCTAGGTTTACTTAGATGTGGTGGTTGTTACCAGTCATTGAAGTTCCTTTAGAATGTCAACATTAAATAAGTATTTATTCTTGTTTCATTAAACTTTCTACTTAAAAAGAAGAAGAAGAAGCCACCACTGCCTTCACAAAAGTAACCAGACAGGCCATTGTTCCATTATGTTAAACTTAAATGAGATGTTTAATAAGTAAAAATGTGTTAGTATTTTTAATGGATGATTTCCCCTTCCCTTTAACTTAAAACGGACGACTTCTCTTCATTGAAGTGTCTGACAGAAAACCAGCTTGAGCTAAAGTAGAGTGGTACAATTTGTGTTGGCTTTTTTGTAAACACAAAAGTTTAAGCAACAAAAGGAAACATGGTCTAGCAGGAGCTTTGAAGGAGAAAAGAAGTTCACATACTCTTCTGAATGCATCTCCAATAGCTGAGTTGTTAAGACATTCAGCACCATTAATGGGTAATGTACTGTCAGGCTCCATTGTAACCTACCCTTTAATCCCAAGCCTGTCAGTTTTGAAGGGAAGCTAAAGAAGAGACAGTAGTGCAGCAAATGGATGTCCATTGTCTAATCGCTTTTCCTCCTTTAAAAGAAAAAAAAAAACTAAATTCCTTCCTAAAGAAAATTTTATCCCACATTAGCAAATTCTTTCTCCTCTGACTCCCTCCTCCGATGTTTTTCTTAATCATAAAATGCTTTGTGTCATCACATTTCCCACCCTACCTATGTGAACAGGAAGTGCAGGAATAAATAGCCACACAATATCTTTGCAACTCTAAAACATGGATACAGCATGGTCATGAATTGTATCTTTGTTACATAGAAGACTGAGATGGCACCATCACATTTCTGAATCTGCCCTGAGTCCCAGAAAATTTACTAATAGTTATTCCAGTTAAAACATTTTGAGGCCAGAATAGAGATTCTTAAGACCAGGATAAGAGCTAAACTTGATTTCATTAAATTCACATAAAATAATTATACTTAATGTGAGTACTCCCTTGGTATTCATTTTTCCTGACATATTAAAATTTACTATTTCTAGATATTTTGGAGAACTTATAGTGCTACAGAGGTATGTTTCAAGGTGGTAAGGATTGCAGGTTGTGTAATGTGGTTTGAGAACTGTATTATTCTGGAAAATGTGTTTCATTTTCCATGACATTTCTTCATAAAGATAAAAAGGGCCATTGTATTAAAATGTTACTGCTAGGTTGGGAGAAGCGGAGACAAGTAATGGGAGCTCACCCTGTTACGTGGAGCTAGGGATTCAAACCGCTGAACTGCCGATCTCCTGATTGAGAAGCTCAGCATCTCAGCCACTGACCAAAATTAGAGCTGGTTATTTACAATATGAAAAATAAACGTATTAACTGTAACAACTCCACTTGCATTTAACTTATTTAGCTTTGTGTCCAGTGATATTCTATGAGTGAAACAAACAACATTGGCACAGTAAATTGGTCTTCTTCTCTGCAATATGGAAGTTATGCTTCTTTGTGTGTCTGTATGTGCATGTGTGTCACCCCATGATGAATCTCACTGCAGAAATCTTGCAAAAAGTGAGAATAGAGTGGTATATAATAGAACAAGATACTTTCACATTACAAATCTTTCCTTTAGAGGAAAAAAACTCCTAACTTTTTTTTATAATCTAGTAATGTATGCCTAATTTGTATTAGACTGGAAAATTTGTCTTTTGCAGTATCTTGCTATTTGCTACTAGACTATAAATGCGCAGTCTAGTTGTTGCTCCTTAAAGTGACAGATGATTTAATAAGAAGAAAAACCCCATCATCGAGATTCATGGACAAAGAAACAATGGAGGATTGGCCTATTTGGGCAGGATATTGAATCATTCAACCCTCCATTTTCTCGCCTGTGAAGATCTGCTGTTTTACAAAAAGACCCAGTCCACAATTGAAAAGCAGTGCATAGCAGGGAGGGGGTAAGCTTAAAAGATAAACAGATATGGCAGAAAAAGGAAGTCTGGGAGAGGGGACTAGGGCCACTGGAAAAAGAGAGCCTATTTCATTTCCAAACACTCTAGATGAGTAAAAATGCAAGGCAAAGAAAGGGCTGGCCTGCCTTCACAGTAGGGATCTTGCCCTTTATTTGGCCCTCAGCTTGGCGAGACTGACATGGGCCCAGATTTTCTACCCACCAGGAAAAAGAAATCATCTTTCTTTAAAAGGATCAGGCAGATGCTGAAGGGTTAAAATGCAAATTCCCCAATTTTTTTCTTGTTTGAAGGTGGAAGGGTCAAGGTTTTGCAGATTTCTTCCTCCTTCCCCATCAGCTCCCATCCCACTCTACTTCTGGGGATGGCAGGATGGCCGCGGGCTTTTTGTGTGAGCCTTTCAGGGCTCTGAAAGGGACAGAGCGGTCCCAGCGGAGGGAGCAAACTTTTGGAGGTCAGTGTGGTCAGCTTAGAATAAATGTGTCGTATTGTTTGTGTTAAGGGTAGGTTCTCAGCAGGGAGCTCTGGAGCCACTGCAGACAACACCAGGGACTATTTATTCAACACTGAATTATAAGGACTCCACTAGCAAGAAAAACATAAACTGCTGCAGTTAAGAGGAACGTCTCTGGCCTCCAGGGAGGCACAACCACCCCCTTTATATTTATAGATCATAAATAAACATAAAGGGCTGCGCTTATCCACTGACACATCTTCATAAAGAATAATTAGAACTGAAAGTTAATGCTTTTAAAAAGAAGTCCCTTGCTCTCCAGATAAATAGATCAGGTCATTAAAGGGCCTAAGCGAGAAGCCGCTTATTTTTAGCAATGTTTGGAAACAGGCCTTTGTTTCCATGGCAAATGTACAGGCCCTTTGGGGTTTGTCTCTACCAAACAAGTGTCACAGGCCCAGGGGATGTGGGGAGAAGCCAGGGAGGGAGAGGCGAAGAGGGTCTCAAAAAGAATGGAATGCAGTTCGGAGTGCTGGAAGGCACGAGACAGGCAAACATGAAATCAAAGTGGAAAAGCAACACAAAAGGGAGTGAAAGTTACTCCTAGGTTGGAACTGGCTTCCCCACTGCTACAGAGGATGGCAGTGTGGGAGCAGACTGTGAGGAACAAGCATCTTCTGCTTGAGGAAGCTTTATACTAAGACACTGGTTCCCAAATGAGCTTCCTCCCTTTGCCCTGTAGGCTCATACCCCTGAAGTTGGATCTCTCTCTCTCTCTCTCTCTCTCTCTCTCTCTCTCTCTCTCTCTCTCTCTCTCTCTCTCTCTCTCTCTCTCTCTCTCTCTCGACAAATATCCATCCAAATCCAAATGGTGTGTCGGGGTGGGTATACACCTCCTCATGTGAAGATCTCATGCTTTATGTTTCTGAAGTGTCAATTATTTAGCAAAGGATCTTTGAATGCTTGAAGACTCCAATTGTATCTACAGCTTCAACCATCCTAGAAAGGGAGAGCCTTCTCTGTGGGGGCATCTACTATCTGGAATGACCTCCCCCCGGAGATACGGAGGATCTCGGATTTGCGCACCTTCCGCCGCACTTTTAAGACTTTTTTATTCCACCAGGCGGGCCTGGCCTAACTTTCTCCCTCTTTTTTAAATAATTTTTAATATTTTTTAATTTTTAATATTCAAAGTTTAATTTGCTTTAAATTGATTGGGGTTTTTAATCTGTCTGGGCCAAACTATTTAATTTGATTTTATTTCTGCTTTTTAAATTTTGTATGTATGTATTTTATTGTTGGCTGTTCACCGCCCTGAGTCCTTCAGGAGTAGGGCGGTATATAAATCAAATAAAAGTAAAAGTAAAGTGAAGAAAGTTGTCTAGAATGAAGCTTCCTCATTCTCTACTACTTGCCCCTTTTACATGAAGACAAGAAAGTGCTGAAATTTCAAAGAGCTAATACCTGTGTTTAAGATACCAGTCTCATCTAATAAAAGTGTGAGTATTATTCAAATGCTGGTTTTAGGGGTGTGGATACATTTGTTTGTACTTACCTTTCTTACATCTGGAAAATAATGTTTCCCTCACACTGAAAAACTGACAGATGTGAAATTTGCAGGTGTAATCATGACAGCTTCTTTGCTCTTCCTTCAGCAGACTGTGGAGCCACCTTAGATCTTTGGTAGGAATTTCCATTCTTCTTATCCTCAGAAGCTGTTTCTCGGTCACTACCTGACATTTTAAAACAATATAGTTCAATTTTACCCCCATTTTCACATACATTACTTCTTTTTCAAAAAGTTCCCTATTTTATGTTGCTGTTAAGGAAATGTGCATATTTAAATCTTCCCAAACATTTTTGAATACAGAACTTTAGCAATGAGCCCTTATGAGCCCCTTAATTTCAAAAGTAAAGAACCTGATGTGAAAAATACATTAGATAATGTTTCTTCCTCCAGTCCAAATTCTCCAGAGGTTTAAGCTTTAGCCTGAATGGAACCAGAAACCAGGCAGATAAATTAATTAATCTTGAATCAGGATAATATCTAGCTCCTATCCTGAGATATAGCTGACAGGATTATATTTCCCTATATTTCCTTCAGAAGGTATATGTAGGTAGTTCTCAATTTATGATCACAGTTGAGATCAGAATTTCCCTAGCTAAGCAAGGGAAAGTTAAGTTAGGTGAGTTGCACCCAATTTTACAACAATTTTTTTGCCATGGGGTTATTAACTGAATCACTCTAGTTGTTAAGTGAATCATGTATAAAACGAATCCGGCTTCCCCATAGATTTTGCCTGTCAGAAGCCAGTTGGGAAGATTGTAAACGTGACCAAGGGATACCGCAACTGTCATATATACATATTGTTTGCCAAACTCTTAAACTTTGCTCATGTGATGCTGAGATGATTATAAGTGTGAGGATCAGTTGTAAGTCACTTTTTTTTCAGTGCTGTTATTATGTCAAACATGGAAAATCAGACAGTCCAGGCAATTCAAATGAATATAAAGGTTTGTTGTAAACTTATGCTTTCTGCAAGAATCTGAAGTACTAAAGGTCAAAGCAAATTGGTGGTAGATAAGTGTCAATGGAATTTAAGGTGGGCTGGAGTTATATCTCTTGTGGGCACAAAGGAACTTGAGACTGATGATAGGTTTGACCCCCCCCCTCGGGCTCAGCCTGGTCATCTCCTACATATAACTTCAAACGGTCACTAATTGAATGGTTGTAAACCAAGAACTACTTTTAATGCTGATGTTATATTAATGTAAAAGTGGACTGTTACTAAGGTAGATCTGATTATGTTTCATCACCTGGTCTTGCAAGCCAAAATAACTGAAAAGAGAGGGAATTCCAAAGAGGGACTAGCTATTCTGGTATCTACTAAACCATGGGCAGTGTTCAAAGGAATTACACCTTTGTGGAAACCTGGCTGTGTCCATCATGTTTCCAATTGGATTTATAGTCTGATATTTGTTCATATGTATTACTTCAGGGATATCTTGATCCTCTGGCAATATATTAGGGATTGCAGCTGAAAGCATACGGAGCTAGAGATGATTACTGATAGAATCTGGGGGGAAATGCCTAATTTATATTTTGCCTTTGTCTTTCCTTTTTGTCTCTGCTTTCCCCTCTTTCAGAGTGTTTCCATCTGCTTGCAAGCTCTCTGTTCACACTTTAATGTTTACCATTCCAGCAATTCCACTATGAAGGACTATCAATATTGCACAATACAAATCTAAAATGTACTTATTTTTGTTAATTGGTGGTAGTCCTGATATTTATGTTTTGCAAATTTACTTTGCATATTTTACACTTTACCTAATCTTGTAAGGATGTTATTTAACAGCCAGTCTTAGCTAAGGTGCTAAACATGTTTTTTTTAAAGTTAATGTTCCTGTTTCAAAAAATATAAATAGCATCAGATCATTGCTGTAATAGCAACAGCTAAGGGTAGGTAACTTAGTTATTTCCTCCCAAAGCTTCATGGGAGTGATTTTTTTTCTCAGAAATGAAGTAATTGTTAAATCCTCTCCATCAAAAATTCCATCTTTCTCAAACTACACCTGAAGGCAAAAACTAATTTAGTAGTGATTTTTTTAAAAATGTATAGAGAATAGGTAGGAATAGAATAAGCTCTAAATATTCCTGAGGAATGCATGTGTGTGTATATACATACATACATACATACATACATACATACATACATACATATATGTACATACGTACATGCATACATATATGTATGTGTGTGTAGTGTATGTGTAGTTTAGAGATTAGTGTGCATATAAGTTATTTATATTTTAGCTGCAGATGCAAAATATCTCAAGCATATTATTTCCACTGCGGAGGGATAACCATTTGTCCAGTTTAGTTCATATGTACCGTATGTACCCATCAAACTACTTCCTTGAGTAGTAAACAACATTATGCTGAGCAGACAAAAAAGAATGAAGAACTAATAGATGAAAGAAATTAAAGCATGGGATATAAATGGCTAAACTAGTTTATAGCAATACCATTCACTAGACATCTCCATAACATTTAGTTTTTATCCCTCTGGTCTCTCCTGGTTTCAATCACATCCCTCCACTGCTTCATGCTTAACTTCTTTAAACATCTATCTCTATCTTTTTTAGGGTCTCGTCACTCCATTCAATCAGACTTTTGGGATCTTCCTCTTGAGCATTCATCATTCTTTTATATTTTGCAGTTCAGCATTCATTCTTCCTCTCTAAATGACCAACCAACCTGAACAAATTCCTTGTGTACTAGGCACTTACTTCTATATTCAATGCAATATATCCATTCAAACTTGGATTTAAAGCTATTTGCATTGTTCTATCACACATATTTCTGAAGTACCATTTGCTTCCTATGTTAAATATTTATTTCTTGAAATAGATTATTTTCTACTCACTGGTCTTCATCTAGCATTGGTAGGTCTTAATAGTTTTATACACATTTTCTCATTTTTAGTAAATATTCTATCAAGGTGTATAGATTTATCTATGCACTAGTTTTTTGTTTTCACTCTTATATATAACTTGCAATTATTTTCTCCCTTTTGCCTATCCAGCCTCACTACTTTCATCTTTCATGAATTTAATTTCATATCCATTCTCTTTGTTGCATTATCTAAACTACTTAACATTCACTACACATCATTCAGTTTTTCAGCCAACAACCTGACATTAGCTGCCTACACACTCAGAACCCTAGCAACATATTTCTAACATCATCACAAACATTACTATACATTTAGCTATAAATGTCTTAAACAACTAAATTGACATTACATAGTCTTATCTTACTTTTTGCTCAGTGTTGAATATTCAGATTTATAGAGCAGGGTAAGTCTAATCCAAGGGTGAAATCCAGCAGGTTCTGATAGGTTCTGGAGAACTGGTAGTGAAAATTTTGAGAACCGGCAAATACTGTTTCTGGCTGGCCCCAGAGTGGGGTGGGAATGGAGATTTTGCAATATCCTTCCCCTGGCATGCCCACCAAGCCACACCATGCCCACCAAGTTATGCCCACAGAACCGGTAATAAAAAAAATTGGATTTCACCACTGGCCTAATCTCATATTGCAATGGGCCCAAATGCCTGGGCCAATTTTCTATTTAAATATTTAATATGACCATAAAAAACATTAGAACTCCTAAAGTAGCCTAGATCCAAATTCTTCTTCTCCACTATCAGCAGCTCATTAATAATATTATTTGCCATGTTCTTACAATGCTGCTTCATGTTGCTTCCAGGAAATGTTATAAGTTCTTAATACTGATATATCAAGAGAGGAATTGCAAGGAACTGGAACAGGAATTCCAAGGGAATGTCCTGTTCATGACCAGGTATTGATTGTAACATCCCTCCATTTCAGATTACATCATCACTGTATTGAGATAAAAACAACAGAACAAATGTATAAATTCCACAGTGGATTAGGCCAAAGATAACTAGGGTCAGGTCCATGGCACCCATGGTGGCTATGGACTGCCAAGTTGCCTCTGAGTTTCCACCCAAAACTGAACTCCCCCAAGACTGGAAAATATCACTGCCAAGTCAACCATAGCTTGAAGTAGCTCAGATAAATAGGTTGTTCTGCACCAGAGAGGCCAGGACACCAGCATCAATTCCGTCTGATCCTTGCAGCTCAATTTCACAAACAAGGTCTCACAACTTGCTATATGCAGTGCTCCTAGAATCCATCATAGTTGTTGTTGTTGTTGTTGTTGTTGTTGTTGTTTTGATAGCAGTAACTACATCCCCTTCCCTGCCTTGGAGTCATGACTGATGCCAAACACAGAACTCCATCTTGGCACATTTCGAAAACAAGACTTCAGTCATTTGGACAGGTTTTGTTAAGTCGCACAATATTGGCCCTCTGGTTTACAATTCAGTTGTGGATGTTGTGAAAGTTTTATTTCAGGCTGAGTAAGAAAGATGTTACATAGTAAAGACACTACATAAGGGGACTACAGAAAGCTAGGCTATTTCGAGACCCTTGCTACATCTTTCTTTAGTTCAACTAGTGCTGTCTTTAAATGGGACATTAGCTGGACTGTCCTTGAGCATGCTGTTAAATAGAGGTTTCTGGTATATAAATCTTCTGTAATGGACAGATTGCCTATTTAACATCACATTACACTGTTTCTCAATCTGTCAAATTTCTATGTAATTGAAGTTAATTGCATGGATACACTGTTGTCAGGTGGTTGTTTATACCGTAGATCAAAATCTCATGAATGCTTTAATGTTTCCTGCCAACCTCAGTAAGAGAAAAACTTTATCTGAAGTCTTCCTACCTCTAACTTTGGTGGAGTGTTCCATATCTCCTCCCATTATCGATGTTCCCTGAGAATCTTTTATTTTCTACAGGATCTGGACTATAATCACTTTCTGGTGGGAGGGCCTCTTTTTTATATTGCTGTTATTCAGTTGTTTTTTTAGTCTACGGCACATGGAGGTTGTACCTGGCCTCCAAACAAAGGCTTGATAATTGGACTAATAGTCGTTACCATTTGAATGACAATGAGTATTGCATTGAAAAACCCTTCAGTAGTGTGAACACCCAGCATAGACCAGAGAATAAAATCACAAAAATTACACTTGGCACTCCGAGTGTTGACAATGTCTCCAGGGGACAAGTGGAATAATAAATGGTCAAAAAGTTTTTTTTCCCCTGAAAGTGCTAGTAGCACTGTATTATTACAGAGTAGAAATAAATGTCTTTTTAAAGGCAAGCTTCAATAGTCAATTTCAATGACTTTATTTCATTCATTTTTTTTTTCAGTACAGTGCAGACTCAAAAAAACCCTGAAAAGCTGTCATCTTGTACAAATTCATTCCATGAGAAAGAGAAAAATAGAGTCTGTTTTGCTTTCTGGAAACTTTCTGCAGATTTGAAGAAATAAATAAATAAAGGCAAATTTAATGTTCCTCTATGGAGGTTTTCAAAGAAACCCTTTTTATAATAATATATAATATAAGAATATCTGCAGAAAATGCAGGTTTTATTTACAGGTACATTTTGTTTTAGAGGAGATATGAGTAGAATGATCTTCTTTAGTAGTAATTCTTAATCATATTTCATTTATATAATTTATTTACATTTTTTTTAAAAAAAAATACTTGATTCTGTGAGACTAGGGGATCTTTATGCCATTAAAAGCCAGAAGAATAAAGGAGAAGAACAAAAAGGTGTACATCCAGGAAAGTAACTGCAACTAACGAAACAAAATCTTACAAGGGCTTACCACTATCCTATCACTATCCTATCCTATCTCCACTCATCCTGAGAGAATGACCAGGTTTTCATTGTCTTCTGAAACATCATCAGGTTGGGAACTATATGGATTCTGGAGGGATATGGATTCTGCAGACGGCATGACAAAGGAAGCACATTGATGATATAATGTTGCATCATTAAAGGTATCTATGATATCCATAGTACAAAGTGATAACTATAGACAAAATAATTATTCATTCATAATGAAATAGGACAGGTATAATGTGAAAAATGTTGGCTTATTATGGTGTATTGTTACTTCATGATGTTGTATAATTATGTTGAAAGTGAAGTTAGTTTTACACACACACACACACACACACACACACACACACACACACACACACATATATATATATATATATATATATATATATATATATATATATATATATATATCTTTTTCGTAGGTTTTATGTGTATGTCTCTTTAGCCAGGTTCTATCTACATAAACCAAGATATTATGCAGCCCTAGTTCAGTGAAATCACAATTCACTAGTTTCTGGGCTTTTTTTTTTTTTTTTTTCCTTCTGGCAGCCAGCAGACCAGTCTCCCAATGGGCAGCAAAGAGTCTGCTGGCTGCCAGAAGGAAAAAAAAAAAAAAAAAAAAAGCCCAGAAACTAGTGAATTGTGATTTCACTGAACTAGGGCTGCATAAATCTTGGTTTACGTAGGTAGAACCTGGCTAAAGAGATATATTTATATATATACATACATATACATATACATATACATATACATATACATATACATATACATATACATATACATATACATATATTCATGATGTTAATAAGTACTAGTGAATGTGTGGGGGTTTGCCAGTAATATTTGGTAACATTATTTTTTTAAAAAATCATCATAAACATCTATTGCATTTTAAATCTAATGTTAGATTTAGGCATGTTTGCTTAAATGTAAGTTACACTGAGCTGGATGGCCTATTTATAAATAAATGTATACAGGATTGCTCCTTAATTCCTTCACAAACAGTGATTATCTATCTCTGGCTTTCTCTTAATATAATAATGTCAAGGTTGCATTATGAAACTGTGTTACAACTTCACAGAAAATTACCCTTTTCCGCTTTAATGACATATGATGGCCTTCAATTCCTAAAAGCTCAGGAGGAATTCAAGGCTGATTGTGTGTACGTCCAATACCTTTGAGTTACATCCCCATTGAGCTTCCTGACCCCTAAATGGAAGTCATTGACCTTAAAAAGGTTCCATATACTTCTAATGCTGGTGGTGATTTTCAAGGGTCGGGTGTTGTTGTTTTTTTGCTCTTTGGTGCTGAAGCACAGACCCTTTTCATTCCTTCAAATCACAATCAATGCCACAAAGTATGCTGTACTGAAGCATCAATTATTATAGAATTTCCTACATTCATGGGACCAGGACCTAACAGTTTGGCTTGTGTCTTTGTTTATAGGTTACACAGGCTTCAGTGAAGTCAGCTTCAATGGCTTCAAATGAATTAATGACATTGAGGTTGCTCAATGAAAGGTGGGCAGGAGGGCTCCAGAAGAAAAAGAAGAAAAGAAGGATGAGAGGAAGAGGAGAAGAAAGCAGCAGCAGCTGCTATTTCCTATTTGGGGGGTGGGGTTGAGGTGAGAAAGAATGGAGAACAAATGTACATCTTTATATAGGGGCAACATGTTGAGAGCCTTAAAGAAAAGAACAAAGAGTTTATGTTGAATGCAGGTGGAGAAGAATCTGAAGAGACTGTTGATGAGTGATGTAGATACACAAGAAGACAAATGGGGTTATTTTAACCACAGTGGTATGGAGATAAATAAGAGTCAGATAAGGGTCTAAAGAGGGAACATGGAAAGAATGTATGACTGTCAAAATAAGAAATCATTTCTGGGATTAGAAGACTGACATATTATTTTAAATATTTTCTTTTTTCTGTTTAGTTGGCCAGAAAAAAAAAAGCTTCCTCCTTGGTCATTGAAAGAGACTGCAGAAAATTACAGAATATCAAATTATGGTTTGTTTGTTTTTTTAAAAAAAGTTACCTTCTAAGTAGTTATAGATTTAGAACCCTTACTGATGCTGCAAATCTATTAAGATGCAAACCAATTAGACACAAAAATATCCCTCTCCCCACAGTCAATAATTCTAAATAAGAGTTCAGTGAATTTAAGGAGGCTACCTGAACATAGCAACAACAGTTGTTGTTAGCTGGGACACAAGTGCCCCCAACGTGAAGGATAGTAATGAGTATAGATTTCCCTATGGATGCTTTTTGATGAGATCTGTGAATTAAAAAGTATGTTTGAACATAGATTACAAACAGCTGTATGTTTTGATTTAGCTACACTTTATTCTTTTCTCTCCTTTAATCTTCCTCTTGAAATAATATGTAGCCACTGTTATGAAAAATTACATTGAAATCATTTTCTTTGAAAAACATTTTTTTTTTAAAAAAAGAAATCTTTCTTTTCTTGGTGTATGATGACAAAATAAGCTTTTCTCCCAGATAGCAGTTTGTGAAAGTTAAGGAATAGAAGGAGAATTGAGATTACCCCGTGATCATATGGAAGTAAGGTTAGTGGTCATATGTCTCACTGTGTGGGCAACAATGTATAGATTGGGACAACGTAAAAGGAAGAGAAAATTGTCTACTGTATGTCTGAGGGAATATTAATGATATAAAGCAGGGGTGAAATATACTTACCTTCCTTACCAGTTCAGAAATGCGTGCACATGCATCACATGTACTCGCAGACCTTTACCCTCTGCACATGTGCAGAGGGTAAAAAACACAATACTTCCTGGTTAAAACCAAGAAGTAACGACACCCAGGCAGGTGGCCAGAGCTTCACTCCGCCATTGCTACCGGTTCTCCGAACCACTGGCTACAATCACTACTGGATTGCCCGATCCGGTCTGAACTGGGAACATTTCACCCCTGATGTAAAGGTTATCAAAGACTTCTGTGTTTTCAAAGCCTTTGTGCTAAATATGTAGAGATGGATTTTTCTTTCGTTTTGGAAAAGCTGTAATCACTTTCTAAACAGTCTTGATCCCCCATCTAGCTTGGTTGCAGACACATTGCCTCTATTCTGCCTCCTCCCATCCTCTTGCCACACAGAAAAGTTTGTTGATATAGCATTGGGGAATTCCTTCCATTTTGCTTGATTGCCAAGTAGAACTTTGAGAGATGCCTTAACAGACTAAAAATATTACTTTGCTAAAACTGTTTTTTTTAAAAAAGAAGGATATTGGGTTACTTTTTAATTGCCTGCAGACTTCAAGGCACAGTAGATATTGACCTGTTGGCACTAACCTCCCGTGCTTATGTGGTGTCCCTGCAGTTGGTCTGATTTCCATACAAAGTATCTAGAGTGAAATAAAAATAAATAAATTAGCTTAATGCTAAAATGTCTGACTATTTAATTGAGAATGAAATGTTTCTCAAAGTGTTTTCTTATGAAGTACAAAGTAAAATATTCCATATAGATGGAACTTAGATAAGGAGAGTATGCTAATTTTGCTATGGTATTTGTACGGCTATGGTATTGGTATGTACTAGTACATACCAATATGTACTAATAGAAGTAATATACAAGTACAGGTTACTTATGAATGTTAAAGTGATTGAAAGGAACGGCAAGATGGTCCTGAGATTCATCAATGGTCACAATATTATACTCTTTGTTGAAGTGTCCAGAATTGCTACTTGCATGTTTTTTTACCTCCTCTCCTCTCCTCTCCTCTCCTCTCCTCTCCTCTCCTCTCCTCTCCTCTCCTCTCCTCTCCTCTCCTCTCCTCTCTTCCTCCCCTCCCCTCCCTGCCATCTTCATATTTTTGTACCTACTTGCCTGATCTAAATTTTGTGTCAATTCAGGGTAACAGTATTGGATTGGGAGTTTTTAAACACTGTTTAAAGAATTATTTTGCAACAAGGTTAGTGCATGTTGCAATATGGCCTCACTGTGACAGCAACATAGGCCTACTGAAGATCTCTCTCTTTCTCTCTCTTTAGAGATACTGTAAATGAGAATTTCAAAGATAAGACTGGAAATTCTGTCATTTTGGTAGATACTTACTTACATACTTACAGAATTGTATAGCCTCCAAACCTGAATATTCTAACATTGCATTGAAATTGTTATCTTCTTTTATTGTGGGGAGGGGCTATCACACACTGCTCAATTTCAATTAAAATCCAGTCAGACATTAACAGGGAACCAACATTTACAGCTCACTCCATATGGGAATTCCAATCATCCTGACCCCAAAGCCCAAGGAAAAAGTTAAAAATTTTACTGCCTTTCTGAAGACCAACTAGGTTTGGCCAACCTTATCTCAAGACATTGTTCCAGAGAGTAGGTACTGAACAGGCAGTTCTGCTGTTCTAAGTTCATCTTGCCCACAGTGATATTGGAAGAGCATCCCAAGGCACCTGCAATACATGTCATTGATGCCATTTTACCCCCTCTGTGAAGAGACACTATTTACTCCAATCCTCTATTCCAGCTTTGGCTGAAGTATAAGAGGAACTGCTCAGGAGCCAATATTCAACTGGGAATGCCAAAGGTTTGTGAAGCAGAATGTGGGCCTAATTTTCCATTGGTGGGATTTCTTGCCTGACCCTGGCTCCTGGCTCCTAAACTCTCCCGGTAGAGTTATTTTGTTAACCTACTAGGAGTAACTTTAAACTGAGCAGAGGGAGAGCACATTATCAGGTCTACTTCATATTGGTTGCTCTTCTTCTTCTTCTTTTTTAAGTATCATATCCCATGCATGAATTCCTTACTTGCCATAGATGGGTGGAACATTGATTGGGGATTGTTTTTACATTTCCCTAGTAGTCAATTGGAACAATTCATCAATTCATCTGGTATTTTAAGGCTCCCGTTGTGAACCGGTAGTAAAGGTAAGTAGAACCCACCCCTGCTCCAGAAGTAGTGATATTTGCAAGGAGGGTCAAAAAAGTCAAGATGAATGCCTTCATGATCAAACCACTGCCCCTTTTCAATATATATCATGCACATTGGAGCTACAACAGGATTTCAGGAGGAGGGAAGCCCCTTTAGTAAGAAGCAGATTTTTTTCAAGCAAAAGGCATGTTGCTGCTTCTAAAGAAGCATTGTTACCTCTTAAGTATCTCTTCCCCATTCCCAGACACAAGGCCCCTGATGTACAAGGCTGACAAGGGCAAGCCCTGTCTCTGTTTTGTGTAATTGATGGGGGACTCATCTAGCTGAACCCTGAGCTTCATTTGGATTACCTCACTGAATCAGTTCCTCTAAAAATGATCAAATTCCTCCTGGAATGCCTTCTAAAAGCATTTTAAAAATACTTGGTGGCTGCAATACTATTTAACCAATACTATGTCTGTGTGGCACTGCTTAGAATAGCTACAAAACTCAGACGAGGAGGCCATTTTAAATTGATTGTTGTACTGTATTCTGGGCATTCCACCAGTTCCCACTCAGTTTTTTCATGGATCACCAATCTTTACCACTATCTTTCCTCACTGGCCTATCCCAAGGCTCCATCTGAGAGTTTTGGCCAGTAGAGCCAGTTGTGTAGTTAAATATATTGTAAAATAAATGAGATTAGAAATATAGAGGCCTTTTTTCATGAATTGTTTCCTTAGAGGCTTTCCAACCATTCATATTTGTCCTTCAATGTTTAATCACATTTTGTCATCAACATTGTCATTAATATGATTTCATTTCCCTGGGTCTGTCAAAAAAAATTCTTTGAAGATTTTACAACTCTGAAAATAGGCTAAATATTTTGGCAACAGTACCTTACTTTTTAAAGATGAATCATTGTTGAGTTTGAAGTGCCCTCTAGTGGTCAATAATGACAAAAGAAAGGCAAAGGAGCAGAACAGACCATGATTGAATTCTTCTGAAGGTATCTAAAGAACATGATGTCTTTTACATACATTTCCCATCAAATGTAGTTTTTGAAACTTCTGAATCACTGGCTTTGTTTTGGATTCTTCTTTATATTTAAGCAATGAAAGAGAAGCTATCAGTATCAGACCTATTAAATGTATTGATGATGAGGATTGCAGCTCTGGCAAATCAACAAATATATTACGAAGTTATTTATATACCGTATTCTCCGTAACTGCATTAATGTGACTGTATAAAAATAAATGATAATAATTAAAGATAGAACATATTTTAGTGCAATTTCAAATCTTTAAATGGAACCATTGAGGTAATAGGAATCTGACTGAGACATTAGGCTAAGTCAAGTCCTATTTGAATTAAACTGGTACATTTTTGGTTCCTGTCCATTGCCATATTTTATTCTTTTATATTTGTTGTTATATTTTTTTCCTTATTTTAATGTTTTTATTCATGAAATATCTGGAATAATTGGGAGTCAGGCAGCACACACATTTAAATTAATAAAATATTTATAGTATTTTCTAGTTTGTCCCATTCATTTTATTTAGACTTACATGCAATTTACTTTTTCTGTGGTTAGAAAAATGTAGCATAAAGGGCTAATGGAACAATTATATACCATCTATAGGCACATTTATAAAGATATCTCAGTACTATGGTTGCTTCTGATCTTGATTCAGCACTTAGAAATCCTGAATTTAGATAGTTCTAATTTTTTCTTCATTATAGTACTAATTTATTTAGACAGTGGCTTATTACTAAAAGCAAATGAAACTGAATTAGAGGATTGTGAACAGATGGGAAGACTATGTAATCATTATATTTTTCAGTTTTTGTTGGGTAATTTAGTAATTCATATAGCCTTTCTCGGAGACCAAATTTTAGACCGATCTTTGACCCTGCACATGACTATATTGTCATGCCTGTATTTTTGTCATTCAAAACCTGATGCTTTGCTTTGATGTTGAGGTGGAAGTGGTTGCCAAGGGTAGTTTTTGGCTTATCCATTGGCTTTGACCCACAGATGAGCCTTTGGCAGTCTCTGATCTATGAATTAGTGGTTATTTGCATTTTGTGAAGGCTAGGGTTGTCTGTATTTTTGTCATTCTGATGCTTTTTCTTTGAGGTTGAGGTTGAAGTCATTGCCAAGAGTAGTTTTTGGCTTATCCATTGGCTTTGACCCATAGAATTAGTGGTTATTTACAAGGTTTTCTCATCCATTTTGTGAAGGCCAGGGTATTCCCCTTTTGTATCCCAATCTCATTCAATGGCATAGAAAGAAAGAAAGATTTATTGGAGAGCAGCAGAAGACAGGACATCTTCCTGAACGTCTGTCTCTTCCAATAATCACATTTTTATTGAGTTTAAAATAAAATAAGATACAAAATACGAAAGTAAATAGGAAAGCAGTGGGGGTAAAGAGGCGGAAGAAAAGTGAGGAAGGGTTGGGAGAAAGAAAAGGAAGCATTGACTTCCAACTCCCTCTGTTACAGTAAAATAAAGCATTAATACCAAACCACAACGTCGATCTCTTGATAGCCTCTGTCCCACAATATAAGTGGAAGGTAAAAACCAGGTTTTTGACCAGGTGTAGTTGGTCACCTCTACAACAGGAATTTACATCTCTTCATTCATTTTGTACAGTGGAAGGAAAAAGCCATTAATTACTTTTTGTCAAGGGAGCAGTTTGTTATTTTGCAGGTGTTAAGAGAAGATAATGTGGAATACAGATTATATAGAGCATCATATTATACACTGTGTAATTACTAAATAATTACTGTGTTATGCAACTGGACAATTCATTACAAACTTTCCCTACCTGGAGTCCTTCAGAGATGTTGGGCACATTCTCTGTTTTCTTATAATGTCTTAATTTTGCTATGAATCAGTCTTGGCTACTCAGCAGTCAAAACCTACTTCAACACTGGTTTTATCATTCTGCTTGTCCTCATGGGACAAGAAGAATGATAAAACCAGGAAGGAGAAGGAAAACCAGGAAGGAGAAGGAAAGCTACAGATGCAAATATCTCTTCCTTCATTATAACACTTAACAGCATGGATGGCTTTTATTTGGCTTATCTGAATTGGCCTAATCAGGAATACATTTGTGATTTGCAGGTTTCAGATGATCAAATTAGCTCATCTGAACTCTCCTAACCTTTAAACTAGAGCTGTAAATTGAATATTCAAGATATTGCTTCAAAGCCACCTCCCTGAATGAGTGAGGTCCAAAAAATGGGCCTTTTGTCATAAGGATATGGGGCTGAAAGAATAGGTGCCTTAAGATTTACAGTTGTTTAAGGATGCCCATAGTATCTTCCCCTTTAAAACTCACAAACTTCTTCTGAAAACAGCCCTGGCCCCACACACTCTGGTGTGAGTCTGGTGAGGCCCTTGAGTCAATGGATATTGTACTTGTACTTGTCTGCCTTTGTCCTAATCATTTTGCTGTTATCAGAATGGCCATATTATAGCTCCTTGTGCTTGCTTTATTTTGAGAAACACAGCCCTTTCCCAAATGTGAGATGACTGAGAACATATACAGACCTGCCAAAAAGTGTGCTGTAATATGGGTTTGCATAGGGGAATTAGGCTGTATTCTGGTTTTACTTTTCAAGTTGTTTTCTTAATAGTTCCCAACAAGCTTTTGCCTGTTCTTTTTCCCTTTTCTTCCCTGACAGCTTCAGTGCACGAAGGAGATGTTTTCTGGCTGGCTCTCTAAGATCTCTTTCTTGAATGGCAAGGCACATAAACACAAGCATAAAGAGTGTGTCTGATTCCTCCCAGAAAGCTGTGTTTAGACGAGTCTGTTTTATAGTGAGGCTCACAGATCTGATGAACAGACAATAAAAGGCAGCAGAGAAAGAATACAATGTGCTTTTTCTCTATCAGAGTTTGGCTTCAGGCAGTCCACTCAGCGCCTCTCCCAAGAGAACCAAATAGGCATTAAGGCACAAAGATTCAAACAGCCTTGACGGAAGATCTCCTATTTGATGGAAAACAACATGACTTTCTGGTAAATATTTAACCCAGGGAACCCAACAACCCGCCCCCCCCATATGGATCCAACTTGCTGAGGTAGCAAAAGGGCACTTTGCCCTGGGGAACATGCCAGCACTTTCCAGTATAAATACCCATCATAATGATAAAAACCATCAAGGCCATGGAATGGTGTGTTATCATTCCATGGTGACCTTAGAGGCCTGGTTGAGTAATGAAAGAAAATGAGCCTGCAGCCATATCAGCCTCTTTCTCCATGCTCTATACTGGTATCAATTTAAAGATGCATGTGACTGGCATTCTGAATGTGTGCTTCATATCATAACACCCAAAATGGGATGCAGCAAGCCAAGATGGAATTTGGCTGCTCATTGCATATAATCACATACAGGTGTGAAGGAAGAAATCAACACAAGGATATGGTGGAATCAGAACCACACGTTTATAAAGCTGTCCATAGGATTTTCAGTGAGGTACATTTGAACAATTCATCCAATCTACCTTTCAGCTGAGCTTTTTTACTTTGGGGAATGAGGCAGTCAAAGCAAAGTTTTTCCATAATGACACAGAAGCTGTCAGTCCTCAAACAAGATTTGATTTGAGGCAATCAGACTCTCCGGCTATTTCCTAGCAACTTTTATCCAAAAACATGTGGTTGCTAATCATGAAAGCATTAAACTCTATAATCTCCATATATTTGTGTAATCTCCTTGAAGAAAGTCATCCAAGTTGGTAGGTTTACTAAACCTACCAGACTTGGACTGCAAAAATCCTGATGACCACTTACTGCCATCTAGCAGTTGTCCCAATATTTGCAGCTCAGATCTGCAGACGTAATAATTACACTGTACAGTAGGGAATCCATAATTTAACTATGCAATACATTTCAGCTTCTATAAATAATCATTCACTGTATAGTTTTTTGGATGATCTTTGGTCATCTCCATGTTTGAGCAATTAATTTCTGAATATTAGTCTTCTGAATATTAGTTGATACTTTACTTGGTTTACCATACCCAAATGTTTCAGTCTGAATTAAGAGAAAACTTTCTGAATTAGTGACTCCTTCAGCCAAATAGCCCTGAGAAGGCAATATTGAAAACCCCATGTCCATTCTTGTCTCTGTTATTGTGAGTTATGTAACTCTAGGAGTTTGGGCTGAAGAAACATCTTGTGATCATCTCAAACAATCCTCATAATACTCGCTGTGACTGCTGCCTCTCCCATATTTTCTTAACTCTGTCTTAACACTGACTCTGCCTGTTGTAGCAATGAAAATGAACTATCCAAATAAATAATCTTTATCACAAACCTGAGACAAAATAGTGCAAATTTTCTATGTTAGCATGAAAATCAAGGAATAACAATATAATTATTTCAATCAATTAGGTTAAAATGGGAGAACCTCTTGCCTGACTTTCAGTTCTTTCTCTGTTAAGCCAAAAATGTGTATGTGAGTCTTTGGACTTCAATAGTGCAGTCCATTGATTGATTCTTGCTGGCTGTCTTACATGAGTAGCACTAGGAGCTACAGTGTAAAATCATTTATTTATTTATTTATTATTTATTTATTTATTTAAAATCATGACAGCCTAATCTCATCCTCAATTCCATATATAATTTACATCCCAGGTTCTTACTGCAGGATGAAGAAAAATAATTGAAAATGAAAATAACACCCTTTTACAGTCATAAGAATTAATCAATCTGTGACTTGGTTAATTCCCTCCAGAGAGAATTAACAAATAGTTATCTTGGTAGCCAATTTTTTTTTAAGTGTGCCTGTGCAACCTAGTACAAGTTCCTGACCAAACTTCCCCTAGAAGATATTTCATTTTCCAGATCAGCTATTGTTTTTGTACTGAGCAAAACTTTCTCACTTAATGGGGGGGGGGGGAGACAGAATTTATTTATTTATTTGTATCTTGCTCTAGTTTTACAAACAACCCAAGGCGGTGTCCTTCTATTTTCCCCACTACAACAATCCTGTGAGGTAGGTTGAGCTGAGAGAATGTTTGGCCCAAAGTCACCCAGCTGGCTTTCATGGTTATGGCAGGATTTGAATTCACAGTCTCTTACTTTCTGTCCTGGAATTTTGACCATTAGACCAAACTGCCTCATGTGTTTTGCTGACAATTATGCTTCAAAGGATTAGTTTCCCTATATTTGTTGTCTTGAATGTTTTTGAGGAACAAAAGATGGGAACGGTGGCATCAAATTCATATATTCCATTCTTCTATAGACATATGTTCTCAACCAATGAGAAGCCCATTTCTCTATCTGGAAAACAATTATTTTCTAAAAAGCTAAAAATAATTTCAAAATGTGGACAAATGGATGGAGATGACCAAAGCTATAAATATTTAATGCTTCAATCTGAAATTGAGCATCAAGGGAAGTAAATATTTTAAACTCCAGCAACAGCTATGGTGGATACAGAGAAAGCAACCCTGATGAATATTTTAACACCTGGACCCACTTAGTGGTAGAAAAACCACTTTTGAGCTGAAGAGGGATGGTTACATTTCTCTTGCTGGACATAATGTCCACTACCTTAGTTAGGCAACTCTTATTCTTCATTTCATGGCTGCCTTGCCTGAACTCAAGTACAGAATATTTGGTGAGGCCATTAGCCCATTATTAGAATGTACTCAGTATATCTATGTACCTATGCTTTATATATTTTTAAATAAAATTAGAACATGCTTCTGGTCCTCATGTTTATAAGCCAGTGCAAGAAAACATGCAGTTAATTCTCTCTAGAATTTTTTTTTAATGACTGGCAAATCTTGTAGTTTACTAAATGCAAGACATTGGTTCAGCAGTGTCAAAGCCCAAGTAGCTAAGTAAATATTTCCTATCTAACAGAAATTCCCATAATTCTCAACACCTGAGTCTTTAAAGCATTTGCCCAACATTTTAAATGAGTGACATGTTATGAAATGCAGAGGTAGCCCTTGCCTAATGATGGCCCATTCAAAATTACAACGGTGCTGAAAACATAACTTTAGGTTGCACTTATGATCACTGCAGCATCCCTGTGGTCACATGATCACAATTTAGGTGTTTCACAACCAATGAACATTTATGACCATTGCAGCATCCTACAGTCCTATGTTTGCCATTTGCACACTTCAAAGACAGCTTCCAACAGAATCAATGGAGAAGCTAGGAGTAAAATGGCAAGTCATGGACATATGATATCTCACTTAATGACTGTGAGTGTTTCATTTAACAATTGCAATAGAAGTGAGGTTGTCAGTCCATAAAGATAATGTGACTTATACTATTGCTTAGCAACAGAGTTGCTGGTCCCAATCGTGGTTGTTAAGCAAGGATTACCTGTATGTCTTCATGTACCCATGGATCCTTAGAAACAGGACAACATTTTACTTTCTTTGAGGTGACCTGCATTCATCCAGGAGTAGGCCCCATTGAACTGTATAAAGCTTACTTTTGCATAAGCAAGGCTGAACACAGTAAATTTGTGCTATAACATTGGGCTATAGGTGGTGCTTGAGATTTCTATCAGAAAATAAAGGTTTATAATGAGCTTTCCCCAATAATGTTTCCTTTGGGCATGTAAGACTACAACATCTGTTGTTTATAGCCAGCACTGTCCCACTGTCCTTAAATAATAGGAGCTGGAGTTTGCATTCAAAAAGCTAGTCCATGACTAGCAGCCAGGTGGATGGACTCAATTACAGTGGTGATGGTTGTACTATTGGAGGACCTGAAAGGCTAGATTAGAGATAGATCATAATGGAGAAAATCTATCTATGGGGTCACTGTGAGTTGAAAATGTTTTGATGGCACTCAATCAATCAATCAATTTGGGCTGTTTTAAATCATCAGGGCAAAACCCTGCACAGATCCCTCATGGACACTACCATTTAAGTGGGTAGTGGAGTTTAGAACTGCCAGAATATTATGGGAATATGAAACTAAGCCCAAGCAATGGTTAGCAATGCAAGAACACATGCCAAGCTTTATGTTAGGCTATATTTCTTTTTGGCTCAATTGATTAGTCTGGCTAATTAAACATATAACACATTCTATTATCAGGCATTCACCGACTCTATTTTATAGCTCTTGCAGATATAGATTCTATTACCCAGTTCTGACATAACACATAGGGCCATTAGAGAAGCCTTTGAAGAAGCTATTTTTTATGGATGGCTTTTTGCTAAATTGACTGCTTAATCAGAGTTTTATTAAAAGACTTTTCTCCCCTCCTCCTTCCTGGTTACATCTTTGAACGTTCAACCCTGGTTGGAACAAAGACAAGAGTCCACAGTACGGCTACGTACAGCTTTCCAGGACATGAGCAATCTTTCTATTCAGATTTATCTGCCACCAGAGAACAATAACCATGAAACACAATTAGTTTATAACACCTCTGGTACAAGACCTGGTTCTTTGCTGTTCCACGGTCCTAACTTCATTTAGGCCTGTGCTTACCTAGTATAAAACTAATGAAAGCTAATTAGCTAATTAGTTCAATTCATTCAACTAAAAAGGAGGCAGTAAACCTCTGAATATGCTTTGCATGTGACATGGCACAGTGTTGAGGCATGGCTCCTCTGTTTTAGCGGTGGTTTTAAAGGGTAAATCTCATGGGTTTCAGTAAAGCCAAACAGGATTGGCAGAGGAGGCTTTGAAACAACTTAATCCCCAGCTTGTTTTGTACATTTGTAATATATTCTGTTTTAGATCATTGACTGATAGGCATGAGTAAGCTGAACCAGATATTAGAGAAGAGGACTGTTTAATATTTCATTATTAGTATGAATTTCTCATAACCCCAACAATATGAGATATAATTCAGATTTCATTTGTGTTGTGAGTAGTTAGGAAAAGAAATTCTTGTCAGGTTTATGGGATTTAATGATACACACAAATGGGCAGCTAACCTGCTGTTTCTCCAAGGAGGCTTGAGTTTCTTCTTATCACTGCTACTTTTTTAACAGACTTAGAAGAAATATGAAAAGGGGGCAATCAGAAATATTTTCACTATTTACAGAATATTTCCAAATACTAATGTCATGCTTTCTTGCAATCCCCTATAATATGCATTTAATGTATCGTTTCAATTTGGACTTGAGGTTAGAGCATGACTATCTCAAGAGAGGCTCCTCTTCCACAGGTCTAAACATTGGAATTTATTTGCTCATATTAATTTATCTGGGCCTAAAAGAAAAGGCTAAAAAGAAGCTGTCTTGCCTGCAGGGCTGGGGAACATTGTGGAATCCTGGCTAGTTCCTACGGTACTTCACTGAGCCAAAACAAAAGTTGTAAAATATGGGGGCTTCCGGTTTGCTGCTGGCCGCCGCCAGACGTTCCTCTGGGATCGTCAGCTCCCTCTGCCTGTATAGAGCCGCCGTTACAGCGGATGGCGGCTCGAAAAAACTCCGTTTCCAAGAGGAAACGGAGAGAGAGCCGGCAGGGGTGGGTAGAACTCCCCGCAGAGTCCCAAAAGTTTTTTTTTTAACTTTTGGGACGGAGCGGAGGAGAAGCCCCATATCCCCTGCCGCTGCTCCGGGCTTTGGGAGACCTCTGCCTATGCAGAGCCAGGCGTCAAGAGCAAGCCTGTGAATCTAAAAGAATAATTAAAGAAATGAAGAACTGGACCCTTAATACTGAACCGCAAGTATCTCACCCTTTCAAAAACTATTTAAAAGAAAAGAGCAGAGGAAAAGAGGGAAAAAGAGCCTTCTAAAATGGCGTCTGCTGTGGCTGGAGAAGGGCTAAAAGGGAAAGTCCTTCCGTTTTTCATTATTACAATGTAGCGGAATAAATATCATTGGCTACATTTCTAGAGAAACCTCGCTCCTGTGCTGCTCAGAAGTTTTTTTTAATGAGGGAAAGTCTTTTTGTTTTCTATTTCTTCTCTTATTTTTGCTAAATCTTGTCTGTGTGGGAAATGGCATCAGGACTTATACAGCTGGACAAACAGGGGGGGGGAATTTCCCCCCTTAAGAAATTGCGCCAACAAATTTCAACTCTCCAGCGTCAGAAACCCGATTTTAATATATTAGAATTTATCCTTGAAGAGATTGTAAGAAGGGATGAGATTGTGAATCAGCAACTTGAAAAATTTAAGCAGGAAATTAAAGAAATTGGTGAATTGGTGAAATCAGAGTCTGACTTCTTGAATAAAAAGATTTCAAAAGTTGCTAATGGTTTATCAGGCTTTCTGATTCGGATGGAGGCAAAGACTGAATTATTAGAGACTAAAATGAAGGAAGTCGAGGAGAATTTGGATGACATGACTCAAAAAATTAAAAAGGATTTGATAAACATTCAGGATAATAGCTTGGAAGACAAATCTAAAATGGAGATTGACCAAAAGATTGGTAATGAGGAAAATGTACAACAGAGGATTGAAAGAGAAGTTTTAATGATTCAATATAATTTTACAGAATATGCAATTAGATTGAGAGGTCTGCAGGAAAATAATAGAGATGATTTAAGGAAAGTATCTTCTGAAATTCTGGCTGGGATCTTAAAGGTTCAACCTGATGAAGTGTATTGCAGGATTGATAGAATTTATAGAATAAACTCCTGGTGGGCAAAGCAAAGGCAACTGCCTAGAGATGTGGTGATCTATTTTACAGATAAAGAAATTAGGAATAATATTGTGCAGAACTCTTTTAATTCCAATTTGCAATTTCATGGAAGAAAGATTTGGATTTTCAAGGAGCTCCCGCCCAAGATGTTAATGGAGAGGAAGAAATTTGGCTTTTTAGTGACTGAATTAAAAAAAAGAAATATCCTATTCAGGTGGGACATCCCAGCTGGTTTAATATTGAGATATCAAGGCGTAAGATATCAATTGCACACTGTTGAAAAAGCGGAAGATTTTTATCAAAAAATTCTAAAAATGAATTTAACACCTTTAGGCATAATACAGGATAAGTAAAAGGAGTTGGAAATAAAAGGAAAACATCAAATTACAGAGGCTGTGATGGATAAATTGTCTTTGGACTCCTTGGAGACCCCAGCTGGACTGTTTATAAATAAGAGAGCAGTGTCATCCGAACCCAAGGTGATGAATTATCAAGTCACAGACAAGTGCGCAAATCAATCAGTTGATATACAAGTGATGGAGAAGAAAGATGAGATGATAAAATTAACCCAACAAGAACAATCCACAAAGCAGAATGAAAATCAACCAGCAGATATACAATTGGTAAGCAAGAAAAGAGGATGGAAATTTAACCCGAAAAAGAAAAAGAAAAGAAACAGATCTTATAGAAACAGCAATTTCCAAACTAAGCAACAGTGAAGCCAGGCGCTTTAAAAAATGAATGAATATTAGAAAAGACAGTGGTGGCGAACAATTGTCTGATACTATCCTGAGGATTGTGGCAGATCTCTGCAAGGCCATGATTTTGGGAAGTGGAAAGAGCCTCACTTTGTTGGATTTGAATCATCTAATTTTTTCTTATTTACTTTTTTTTTCTCTTGGAAATATACTATAACTACTTTGAGTTATAAGGCAGGAGAGTTTTGCTGGGGCATGCAGAAGATCTGGATGTTACTCAGTAGGATGACGGGAATTAACAATCCTGATGAATACCACAACTATAACCATACGGATATATTTATAATTATAATGTCACTCGGGTGGTTGTTTTTACTTTTATACAGGTGTGAGGATATCTACTACTGATGGGGGCAGAAGATGACTGAAGATTTTGAACAAACTGTTGCACCAGCATGTTATTTTACCCTATTATGGGTGATGGATTTAACAATCTAGTGGAAAGACATCAAAGAAGATATTATATGGATCATAAACTTAAAGTTATTGTCTTTTCTCTTTTTACATAATGAAATGCATATATAGATATGTGTATATCTTAGTAAAGTGGGCAGTTGATTATATTTAGAATCGTATTGCATGATTTTGTAGGAATTGAAGGGCTGAAATAGGTTAGTTTACTGATTGTTATAAAATGGGATGCATATATAGATATGTGTATATTCTAGTAAAGTGGGTAGTGGATTATATTTAGAATTGTATTGTCTGATTTCAAGTCATATATTTAGAGGAGTGGAGGAAGTGGACAGAACTGAACAAATTTGGTTGCAGGGAGAAGGCCGATTTAAAATGTTATATTAATATATATAAAAGATTAAAGGTTAATTTGTAATAATACTCAATAAGTTTAGGGGAGGAGAAAAAGGGCAGATTACCGTAAAAATGGGAGTTATAAGATTAACAAGTTAAGGGTCAGTATTCCGAGAAGGGATTAAGGGAAAGGGAAGATATTATGTATGTAACTAGTTATGAAATAGCCTATTGTTGTGAAGAAGTCACAGGGGGGGTTGGGTGGAAAGGGTGGGTTAGGGAAGAGGGGGGGGGGGAAAGGGGGAAAAACTTGTATTTGAAAACTTTTTCAATAAAAAAAAAAGTTGTAAAATATTCAGTAATTCAGAGTGCATGATTTTGGGGTGGTGGTGATTAAGGACCATACTTCACTTTTGGAATGCCAAGAGTCCATATCCAAAAAATAGAAGTGAAGGGACAGAAACAGATTAGATTAAATTAAATTAGATTAGATCAGATCAGATCAAACTATGGTTTGGTCTGTAAGCTCTCTTCAGCTGCTTCACTGAAAAATTTAGAATATGAAAAATATGGGTGCTTGCCCCCATATTTGATGTCTTTGCTTTTTTTTTTTTAAGAGATTAAAGCTTTTACTTATGTAAAGTTCAACTCATTTCAGCTTCAGAAAGTCATTGATTCTAATTAAGGAGGGCTACTCCACTGAAGTGATTTGATTTGAACAGAGTCACAATATTCTAAAAAGTAAAGTGCTGAATTTCTCTTCAGCACCATGGCTAGAGCTTGGGGGTGGAGATTTAAAATAAAAGGAAAAGATAGCCACTCACCCTATTTTTGGACTGATTGATTTTCACAAGTGGTGAGTGCATGGAAACAATTGTCTTAGCTTCTCTTGACTTTTCCCTCTAGAAATTAGAGGACTCATTGGATCTGTATTAGTTAGCCAAAGCCTTCCTATTGACATGTGTGCTCCCTAGTCATGTATGACTGTTACAAATCAGGCCCATGTATCAGAAGGGTAAATTTAGAACACTGCTGCTGTCGTGGAATTTCATCTCTTCTCGATATAAAGACCTGGAATTATTCCTGGAACTGCTCATTATCAGCCCTTTGAGTCTATATACAAACACTAAATCTTAATACAAGCTAATTATAATTACATCTGATGGTTCTTCACATCCTAGCCATGTACTTTTTCATTTCATTCATTTGAAGTTATTCTTATATAATGGCGGTATGCCACATAAAGGTTGCTATTTTCCTGTTTGTTCAGATAATTCAGATGTTTGTAATTTGGGAAAGCCCTCCACAAAATTTGCTTCAAAACTCATTGTAAACCTTTGTAAAGAGTCTAGTTCTGTTTACTCCATCAATGTCATCTCTTCTACAACTCCTAATATTTCCAAACAATATCTTTATCTGCCAACCAAATATTCTAATTCTAATAGTTACTGGTGCTCCCAAATGAAATAATGAGTCTATTATTGAAGACTTAATCTACTAGGACATGCACACTAGTCCTATTTGCAACATTCTTCTGGTGGATACATGGACTTTGTTTTGGCTTTTGCTAAAATGAGTGATGTGAATTGAAGAGAGAATATAGACTGAAGAGACCCTGGTTCATGCTCACTGAGTGACTTGGGCAGTGGTAAAATTCAAAAATTTTCCCTACTGGTTCTGTGGGCGTGGCTTGGTGGTCATGTGACCGGGTGGGCGTAGATGCACAACTGACTCACACACAATGCAATAGCAGCTGGACTTCACACAAAATGGCCCCTGCAACAAACAGGAACCTCACAGAGTCACAGAGAGTTCAAAAACCAACTATCACACTTTACACAAAAATAACACAAAAGCTTCACAACTAACTCGATTCACACACAATGCAAAAGCAGCTGGACTTCACACAAAATGGCCCCTGCAACAAGCAGGAACCTCACAGACAATCAGGCACAGCTGATTGTCACACAGCTGATTGTTGGAACTTTTTTTTTTTTTTTACTTTTTAAAGCCTTTTTTTACTACTGGTTTGGGCGAATAACTAGTAAAAGAATGCTTTAAAAAAGTAAAAAAAATGTTCCAATGATTGTGCAGCACAGCTGATTGTCGCACTTTTTAAAGCATTTTTTTTACTACTGGTTCGGGTGAACAGTAGCATTTTTTACTACCAGTTCGGGTGAACCGGCCCAAACCGGTAGCATTTCACCCCTGGACTTGGGTCTATAAATCTTATAAACCTTACAAAACTGTTGGGAGGACATCTCGAAAGAGGAAGAGAAAGAACATGTTCACTGCCTTGAGCTCCTGGAGGAAAGGAAGACAGGAATGCTAATTTTAAATAATCATTTTTATCTTGCACTTGTCAACCTTGCTTAATACAGACTTGTCAAACTAATTCTATAAATGTAAAATGCATAACTGATGCTAAATTACAACTTTGAAGCAAAGCAGTTGCTCAAAAACTTTCTTGTGCAACCAGCAACATCTTTCTTGTGGTCCCTTTGCTAGCAATGCACCTGGATTTCTCTGACACTTCAGAATGCAAGTATTCTGGAACAAAAGGGAATGTGCTTATCTGGATATGAATCCAAATATATACTTCTCAAACTTGTTTGAGAGGACCTTGGTGCTCTCTGAGCTTGGTTGTTTTCTTGCAGATGTTTCATTACCCAAAATTAGGTAACATAATCCGTGCTAGAAGGAGTGGGGTTTGCTCTCAGTTTATATTCTAGTAGCTTGCCCCTTAGGTGTTGGTGGGAGTGGTCTACTGCCCCAAAGGCAGTTGGTTCAATCCTGAGCTACAAATCTCATTGTTTCCTTTAATAATTGTGCTCTTTCATTTCACGTTCTCTGTACACTTCTGAATAGACTTTGACCTTAGACAATGTCACTGGAAGGGGTTCTGTAATAAAATCTTCTTAGTTTCTGTCTCCAACATTGAAACAGCTCCCCCATCTGTCATAGGAGTCAGGATTTAACTCTATTAGTCTTTAAAGCCATTAAAAAGATGGTTTGGTTTGGTTTGGTTTGGTTTGGTTTGGTTTGGTTTGGTTTGGCTTGGCTTGGCTTGGCTTGGCTTGGCTTGGCTTGGCTTGGCTTGGCTTGGCTTGGCTTGGCTTGGCTTGGCTTGGCTTGGCTTGATTTTTCATAGGCCTTTTGGAGGCTGAACAGAACTTAATCTCTGTTAGATGGAGATTATATTGTGGTAATCTTTGTGCTTGAGATGTTATATATGATATTGTTGTATTTATGTTATTCTATTGATATTTAAAGTTATTCTAATTCTGAAGATCTGTAAGCCACTCATATTCTGACATGATTGGAGTGGCATATATGCCTAGTAAAATAAACACATTTCAGGTTCAGAATAGACCTGCCGCTGAGAAATTAGGCTTTCTCTGCTGGGGCAGGAGACATCTTTTATGCACAACATAGAAGATGTGAAGTAACAGATCAAGGGTAGCTGGAAATTGCTAATCTCTTGCTGGAGTTTACTAATTTGTTTTTGGCCTTTGGTATATTACAACGGAAACATTTTGTGGCTGCGCTTTTATGAAAAAGCCTTAACTCTTTGACAATTTCCGTAACAGCTTTTTTCTTTTAATAAAGCATCATATTAAGTTAATCTTTAAATGAAGTTAATTAGAGTTTCTATCTTGGAAATCAAATGCTGTTTTAAATCCTGTGTGATGTGAGGGCAGGGGAAGGATGCCATTTATGTAAATATAGTCATTGGCTCTGGCTGGAAGTGGATGACACAAAACATTACAGGATAATGTTACTTCTAATATTCTAAGATTATACGGTCAAAACTCATAGGAAGAATACCTCTGGTAAAATACCCCCAAACATGATCTACAGAAAAAGCTTTAGATCATTTTGAGATGAGTAGCTAGGTTCATACTTTGAAGATTTTCTTTTAAGTTAGACTTGCCACCAGCATTTTAGACTACCATACTTTTCTGTGAAATGTTTATATAATCCAATAAATTAACACCTAAGCTTTGTAAAATCATTGTATACAAAGAGGATATGATACTGATGGTGCTTTAACTTTTTTAAGGTCCCCAATCAAGATTATTTATATTACTCACTAAGATAGGCATTTGTTAACAGTGCTAAAGGTTACATTGTTCACTCAGTGTGATGCTTACTATTTATTTATTTATTGAATTTATACTGCCGCCTATTCACCCATGGCGACTCAAGGCTGCTTACAGAATATAAACCACATTTAAAACAATAAAACTAATAAAAAGAAACAAATAAATTAATATAGTATAATATAATAAAATCACCCCCCACACCCCGCCCCACACCCCGGTAACAGCAGATCAGATGAGCCATTTAATTGGCTCCATCCCACTCCTAGAGGTAAATAGGAGGCTGATAGTTAAAGGATGCACTTAAACATTTTTGAAGAGAATAAGGCTAGAAGGTTGGCTGATGATATGATTGTATGATTGCACAGTTGTCTTACACATGAATGAGAGTGGGATTTTCTAGTCCCCCCCCCACAGAGGTGAGTTTCAGCAGGTTCTGACCAGTTCTGGAGAACTGGTAGCAGAAATTTTGAGTAGTTCAGAGAACCGGTAGTAAAAATTCCGACTAGCCCCACCCCTATCTATTCTTTGCCTCCTAAGTCCCAGCTGATAAGGGAGGAAATGGGGATTTTGCAGTATCCTTCCCCTGGAGCGGGTTGGGAATGGAGATTTTACAGTATCCTTCCCCTGCCATGCCCACCAAGCCACATCCACAGAACCGGTAGTCAAATTTTTTGAAACCCACCACTGTTTCCACCCCCCTCAATAAATTTGGGCTAGGACTAAGGTTTTTTCTTTCTTTAGTAAATCATGTAAAGAAGCATATAACTCTTAGAAGTTAAAATATGATTTTTCATGTATTTCCCTTCTCAGTGGGAAAATGCACTTCTGGTTTCAGTTAGTGTTCCGTAGAATTTTGGAGTGGATTTAAAGGCAGCAAAACAAGTACCTCCTTTAAATAAAAAAAAAAACACATTTTTGCAATCTGGATCTCTTTATGGTCTTTTTTCTGCATAAGTAGATGAAGGGAAGTGATGCTTCAAACCTAATCCTCCAAAACAGAGCTAGAAAAAACATAAAAATGAATTGTATATAGTCGGGAGATCTTAATCCATATTGCTGGATTTTTTTTCCCACCAGCATTGCTCATTTATGTTGTGCTAAAATTTTATTTGGAAGCAGCAGGGTTCTTTAAGAGATAAATTGTACCTTACTTGCAAATACAGATGATATTGCTCCAATGATGAGAAAGAGAAAATGAGGGGGAGAAAAAAAATGGAAAGGATGCAGCATGGGGTGCTGCTTTGTCTAATCTTGCAGATTTTCTCTCAAAGGAAGGTGTATACATAGTCTTAGCTTAGAAAGAGATATTGCATCAGAGCACACGGGCTGTTTGACCTTTTCCAAATGCTGCCTTGCAGGCACACTGCCCCATTTGTATTGTTTCCTATGGATTTTACTGAGGAAATAATCGGTCCTCTCCAGAGAAGAAAATACTAATCAACAAGAAGGCTGATGCTGATCAGCCTTCCTTAGTCCTTGACTGCAGTGGCTCATGAGGCTAGGATAGGTGGTACGGAGGCCATTGATAGGTCAACAGCTCAGTGGTTCAAAACCAAAAAGCAAACAGTATGATGGAATGAGCTCCAGTCAGTTTGTTCCAGTTCCTGTCATCTTAGCAGTTGGGAAGTATGCAAATGTGAGTAGATAAATAGGTACCATTTCAGTGGGAAAAAATAACAAAGACATGCAAGGAGCCCCCTCAGACGTACCGTGAGCAACGGTGATGCCACCGGCTAATTCTTTCAACCCAGATGTGCCTCGGTAGGCACTTCTGACACAAATGTAGGAGTAACTTTTGACCAATTGAATTGAGGAAAGTGGTGTAAAGACTCAGGGACCAACTTTTTCCCTTTGCTACATGGAATGAAATTTCCATGAACCTCAGAAGAATCCCGATTTAGCCTCTCTCCCATATATATATATATATATAGGCCATGGAATGAGGAATGTGATTTTTGGCACATGAAGAGAGGGAAGGAATGATGATTACAAGAGATGTACCCTTGTACGTGGCTCTTATTTATGTATCCTCACCCAAGTGAGGGAGATTTTAAGAAGAAGAAAAACAATAAGGATTGTATCACCTTTTTCTTAGCAAAACATTTTTATTTTACCTTCCCACCTCTTTCCCCAGAATTCTAGATTTGAATTTACTATACATCAGCTTTGCAGGTTTGGGGCTTCATATCACCAGCATATTATGGCAGCAGGAAATGCTCCTTTACTCCCAGGGTAATTGAGAGGAGGCAAATCTAGCTTCATCCTTTTTCTGCCCGAGCAAAATGATGACCAGCTAGTATCACATTACAATTAGATTCCTGAGAAATTTCTAGAGTGGAGCATTTCTGGGGCACTTTGTTTTTCTTTTCAGTAATGGTATATCATTAGAAGAAGCCACACCAGCACCCAGGATTAAGGAAGGCGGTGTTCATCGCTCCTTTTCCTGCTGTTCCAGGCAGATTTGCAGCAGGTGCCCGATTCTGCATTCCACCAGGCCCTTCCTTGGACGCCAGCCAGTCTGAAGGCAACAGGGAGCAGCTGTCTACACAGTCTGGTAGGTTAGGGGAGGGCTAGGTTCTCCCTGCCCCCATGACTGGGAAGGACATGTTTCATGATGGCCTTAGTTCTAAGACAAGCTAATTCTCTTTAGAAAGGTGATCACATTCGTATATGCATAGCATCAAGAAGCTACCAGGTCCAGGTTTGGGCATATGAATGATTTTATTTTCTTGCTATAATTACAAGTGTGTCCTTGTGCATTTCCTCAGCCTGATAAACCTGCCTAGAACAGCTGAGCTTTAAGCATGACATCTTACATTTCTAGTCCATTTCAAGATATTTAGACACCTGGTGTCTATCAAGACATACTTCAAAGCCTCATCGCCTGTATGTCAACATAACAAACTATCAGAGATTTGATCTTTCAAAGTTTTTGTTGCCCTTTTTTTGTTCGGTTTTTTGTTTCCAGTTTAGCATTCGGAGATAGGTGGAAACAATTGGGAATTTTACCTTCAATAAGAAAGGACAAAGGAAAACAAATGATACTCCCACCTTGAAATTGCTACATTCTAAGGGAAGTCAAATGATATATATGCATGCATTTGAAGCAGACAATGACAAACAGATGTATTTTTGTTGTTCTAAGAAAGCAATATTAAATAAAACTGGAGCCAAATGCTTTGATTAATAATAAACAAGTGTTGGGAATCCATACACCAAGGTTTTAAATCTAATGTCAGTGGAGGTTAAACAAATTGACGTCAGTTTGTAATGTTTCCTCCCTCCACTTTACCATTCCATAATTATTAATGTTAGATTTATATCTCTCTTTTCTGCCATTCAGCTCACAACCCTGTGAGAAAGGTTGGGTTAAACAATGTGTCTACTCCAAAGTCATTCAGTGAGTTTCTGTGGTGGAGGTGGGGACGCTGACTTGGTCCTTCCCAGCCTTTGTCCAACATCTTAAATTACAGTTTAGCATTTGTTGGGCCTTCTAGAGCAGTGGTTCTCAACCTTCCTAATGCCGTGACCCTTTAATACAGTTCCTCATGTTGTGGTGACCCCCAACCAGGGGTGGGTTCTAAATTTTTTTTACTACCGGTTCTGTGGGCGTGGCTTATTTTGTGGGCATGGCTTGGAGGTCATGTGACTGGGTGGGTGTGGCTAGCTGGTCATGTGACCGGGTGGCCATGGCTATGTGTATAGGGACTACTCAGAGGGCTGAAAAAAGTCATTTCTGACAGATCCTCGCACTTTTGACTGGTCCTCACACTTATGACCATGCTCACATTTATGCCTGTGCAGCATTCTTAACAACCATGTTGCTCATTTCACAACTTCTTCTCTTCAACATGGTATAAGATAGGGCAAAAAATGTAAAATGTGAGGACAGTCATAAATTCGAGGAGTGTTCAAAAGTGCGAGGACCAGTCAAAAATAACTTTTTCAGCCCTCTGAGTAGTCCCTGTGCACAAAAGGACTACCCAGAGGGCTGAAAAATGTGATTTCTGACAGGTCCTCGCACTTTTGACCGGTCTTCGCAGTTATGACTGGTCATCATTTATGCCCATTGTACATTCTTAACAACTGTGTCACTCATTTCACAACTGCTTCTCTTCACCATGGTGACAAGATAGGGCAAAAACATAAATTGTGAGGACAGTCGTAAGTTTGAGGACTGGTCAAAAGTGTGATGACCAGTCAAAAATAACTTTTTCAGCCCTCTGAGTAGTCCATATGCATAAAAGGGTACAGCAATAGAGAGGGATGAAGGAAGGGAAGGGAAATTAGAGTAGGAGTGACGGTAAGAGAGGGAGGAAGAGAGGAGGAGAAGGAGAAAGGAAGAGGAAATAGGGAGGAGGAGAAGAGGGTGAGGAAGAGAAAGTAAGAAGGAAAGAAAAGAGAGAGGTGGTAGGTTTGAGGAGAAAGATTGCTGTACAATAAAAAAGATGAAAGGGAAGAAAGCCAACCCCAAACAAATATAAAGATATTAAGATAAAGAATGAATTGTTAAACTTTAAAGAATAAAAGAGAACAAATAGGAATAAATAGCAATAATTAGAAACACACATACAAACATACAACGTATTTTCTTTGAACAGAGTATTTGGCCGGTCCACAAATTGTAGGAGGTTAGCACCCACCCCTTTCCTAGAAGAATGAAATATTTGGGGAAATATTAAAAAGGCAGAATATTATATTTCCCTACCTGGATGAGAAATGGAGAAGCATATTTTACAGATAAAGCAGCTCCCACCTTCCTGCCCCCCACCCTTTGTTAATGGGCCAGAGGCAGAAAGTCAATCCTTTGTCAAAGGACATTTTCAACACAATAGCAACAGAAACTAACACAATGGGCCCCATCAAGCCATGTGATCCTGTCCACCATTAAAACATCTTTCCAAGCAATCTCCATGTTTCCAGTGTCTTTTTCCCCACTTGGAGCAGAACCCAGAAGGATATTTCTTCCAACACAGTATTTAGTCATTTCAATTAAATTTACAATTTCTATATTTCCTTTTTACCATATTTATTCCTCATCTATTTTTTTAAAAAAAACAATATTATCCTTCATCCTCATCTCTAACCTTAATCAAATTCAATTTTTCCCTTCTATTCTATATTATACCCCTTCACATTGTCATCTATTTTTATATCCATCCTCACATTGGTTAATTATGTAATACAGTTGTTTAATACAAATTCAACATTTTAATATAAATCAATTAGTTATATAACTATCTTTTTTGTATATTAATCAATATGAACATGAATATTCCAATTATTTCCATGCAATCCAATTTCTTACAAATCAATTAATTATATTTACCAATAATAATAAACCAAATAATTTCCCCCATATATTCCTCCAAACCATTTCTGCTTTCAACACAATATACAATTAATAGTATCTCAATTATTACAATTCCCTAGTTAAATAGAGCTTTTTTTCTTTTGTGTTTTAAAATCTTGAACCTCCTCTTGCCCTAAATTTCCCATTGTTTGCAGTTTTGTACCTATCTTTTTTGGTGAGGAAAAAGAAAAAGAAATCTCTCTGCCTCATTTTGTCACGTTGCAGCAAAGACCCTGCTTTCGCTTTCTCTTTTCAGCATAGCTAGGAGGAAAAAAAATTGCTCCAGGAATTTACCTCTTTGCAGCTAGCTCTTTGAAACCCCGCAGCAAGAATTTAAAGTTTTTTTTCCCTCTAGCCATCAGCTGGGACTCCGGAGGCAGCAATAGATTGGGAGTGGGCAGGGTAAGCGAACGGCGACCGGGCGATCCAACAGAGGCAGAGGGTGAGAGTGAGTGAAGGCATGGGGGGGGGAGCAGAGAGGGCTTTGGCAACCCCTGTGAAATGGCCATTCGACCCCCAAAGGGTCGCGACCCCCAGGTTGAGAACCGCTGTTCTAGAGGAAAAGGTATACTTCATAATCTGATGTGACATAGTTTACCCCATAAAAGCATATATGATCATAAAGTGGTTAGTTTTTAATACATCACTAGTTTCTTTCTTGCTGTTGTTTTACTTAAAATACAGGAGAGGAAGATGGAAGCCTGACTTTTAGAGCTCTACAGTAGGCAGTCACAAAGTCAGGACATGATTCTGGTTTGTCATGGGCTGTGGTCAGCTTAACAAGTTCAAAGTTCAAATAATGTAATATACAGTATCCTTAAATTATATGGCAAGAAGGAAAAAAGGCTGGTTGAATGCCCTACTAGTCCTTTTTTCATCTGAAAATATTTGGCATTGATCTCACATCTATGACAGGCTAGCTAAGTAGCATAGCTGATGTGGAGAGAATTTAATTCATTGCTGAAATGTTTTTAGCTAAGGCTAGACTGTCATTGCTAAAAAAAAAACAGAGTGTCCTTTGTGCCTACAATTCATAAATGTCTGTTGATAGAGGAGAAACATTTATCCTTCAGAACTATAATCTAGCTCATAATAGATCATTCTCATTAACGATAATCCAAGTCTTGCCTTTTAAGAGGTCTGCCAAGCTAATAACAGTGAAGACATTGGCCTGAGTGTATGTGAAACTATCATCTACCTTCTGACAGTCACTAAATGAACTGTTGCAAGTCAAAGACTATCTGTATCTCATTTTCATATAAATTGCCTCATCCCCCCAAAAAGAAGCGAACACGTGGAATTAGTAAGGGGAAGTTAGTGCCTTCATTGCCATGGTCCCCTTCTCTGCTGTGGCCTCTGGAAGATTCTCCTTCAGAGGTCAGAATGATCCTCTCCTTCCTTCTCTCCTGTGGTAGGCATGATTTCTCATGCCTACCACAACCCACAGAGATGATTAGGAGACTGGATCTAAAACATATGAAGAACGGTTTCAGGAATTGGGTATGCCTTGTTTAATGAAAAGGAGGACTGGGGTGACATGATAGCAGTGTTCTAATATCTAACAAGTTGCCATAAACAAGAGAGAGTCAAGCTACTCTTCAAAGCATCTGAAGGTAGGACAAGAAACAATGTATGGAAACTAATCAAGGAGAGAACCAATCTAATTAGAAATTTCCTGACAGTTAGAACAATTAATCCGTGGAATGACTTGCCTTCAGAAGTTTCAGGTGCTCCTACACTTGGAGTTTTTAAGAAGAGATTGGAGAACCATTTGTCTGAAATGGTATGCTGGATCAGGGGATTGGACTAGAATTGGAAGAATTAGAATTGGGACCCAAGATCCCTTCCAACTCTGTTATTCTGTTATTCTGAGTGGCTCAAGGTTGACTCAGCCTTCCATCTTTCTGAGGTGGGTAAAATGAGGACCCAAATTGTTGGGGGCAATATGCTGACTCTGTAAACCGCTTAGAGAGGTCTGTAAAGCACTATGAAGCAATATATAAGTCTAAGTGCTATTGCTATTACTATTCTCCATTGAAAATGCCACTTTGCAAATTTACCCAATTCTGTCAAAACATATATGTTATTTTCATTTTTCCAAGAAGCAAAATTTAAAATGTGGACTTTTCATTTTAAGAGATTTATTTATTTATTTATTTATTTATTTATTTATTTATTTATTTATTTATTTATTTATTTAATTGAATTTCTATACCGCCCTACTCCCGAAGGACTCAGAACGGTGAACAGCCACAGAATAAAACACATAAATACAAAAATTTAAAATAGAATAAAAACAAATTAAATAATTAGGCTGAGACAAATTTAAAATACCCAATAATTTAAAAACAAATTAAAATTTACATTTAAAAGGGGAGAAGATTTAGGCCAGGCCAGCTTGATGAAATAAGAAAGTCTTGAGCATGCAACGGAAGGTGCGCAGATCCGGGATCCTCCGTATCTCCGGGGGGAGCTCGTTCCAGATCGTAGATGCCCCCACAGAGAAGGCTCTCCCCCTAGGGGCCGCCAGTTGACATTGTTTGGCCGACGGCACCTGGAGGAGCCCCTCTGTATGGGAGCGTACTGGCCGGTGGGAGGCTATTGGTGGTAGCAGGCGGTCCCGTAGATAACCAGGTCCTAAGCCATGGAACGCTTTAAAGGTGATAACCAAAACCTTGAAGTGCACCCAGAAGACCACTGGGAGCCAGTGCAGCTTGCGCAGGAGAGGTGTTACATGGGAACTCCACGTCGCTCCCATAACCACCTGCGCGGCTGCACTCTGCGCCAGTTCGAGCCTCCGAGTGCACCTCAAGGGGAGCCCCATGTAGAGAGCGTTACAATAGTCCAGACGAGAGGTGACGAGGGCATGAGTGACTGTGCGTAGGGAGTCCCAATATAGAAAGGGGATCAGGCGAACCTGATGAAAAATCCTCCCGGTCACAGCCATCCTGAAATGGTATTAGTCCTGAAATGTTCACCCCATTTTAGCTATAGCAATAAATATAGCTTCTTGCTATTTTGAAATGATTATTAATAAGATATCTAGGGAATCCAGACTGAATTTCATATGCAGCCCCTGAAATCAAATAGGGATAGATGAAAAAAAATTCTTAATCAAGCAAAAGCTTTCCAGAACGAAAGAATTAGGATCTGTACTGAATTTTGTGATTTACAGATTACTTATATAGCATTTGATATAAATGAGACTGTGTTAAGATTGATGGACCAAATTTGAAGTCTCATAGTAGCAAAAAAAAAAAAAAAAGCATGGAAATATAAAGAGCAGAATCAGAGTGCAGAGCTCACAATGAATCTAATAGAAAATATATTCATAATATAAATTCTACACTCTCTTGCTTACTAGCTGTTCTGAATGAAAATGAAGAACAGGGTATAATAAAGTGCAGCATACAGAAAATGTTCCAATTATGTTCCAAATAGGGCATGAGATGCTGGGATAGATTTTGCTGTAGTAATCCCTCATCACTAATTAAGGAGACTATAAGATCTCCCATCTATGTCCACCTGGAGCTATCACCATTAATGTTCTTCCAGGGAACCAACCGAAAAAGAGAATGAGGCTAGATGAGACTTCCATAAATCTCTCCCACCCTGGCTAGTATAGGCCTGGAGGGTTCTAGAAGTCCTAGAACTTGAATCCTTCGATAGTGCCCAAATGCACATTTAAGATTGTATTTATGATGAAATATATAAACTTTGAGGATCACTCTAAGTGCTTGTACTAGAATCAATGGGGACATACCTCTAAGCTGAGCTATATAGAAATATGAGGCACATTCAGCAGAAGCAAACAATTTTTTTATGGCTAAGAGAGATGCTAAATTAAGCTTCTAAAAACTTTGGATTGTGGCAGTCATCTTTTTTTTTTCTCCTATTCCCTTCCCTTTTCATTTTGGGAATGTTAAGTTTAGAAAACAAATTTATTTTAAAATTCATTTCCGAACACCAAGAGAACAGTGCACTGTTTTATTTCATTTTTATCAAATTTCAGTATGATAACCTATGGTCTTTGAGGCTTTGGGGGCGGGGGAGGGGATACATGTGCTCATCCTTCTTCGGAAGACTTTTCATTCTGATGAAGCCTTGTCTCCCACACTCTGTGCTATCAACTCAAGCCTATAATCTTTCAGACTATGAAAGCAGAAATTCTGCCATTCTTTTTTTCCTCCGTCACGATCCCTTTTTCCTGAGTGTCATCATCACCACTCTAGCACTTCCTCACATTCCTTTTCAGCCCTCCTTCCAATCTAACTGGTCTTTTATTGGTGAAAAATATAGGTAAAGGCTGGAAACAACAATCTTTCCCTAATGGCAGCGTTGAACTCCAAAACCGGCCTTTCAGAAGCATCCTTATTCTTTTTATTGTGGCTTCCCTTGTCCTCATACTGTTTGTATCTTGCTGGAGCCAAGCCTCTGGAACTTCGGCAATCCTTGTGGTATTTCCACGGAAGTTGAGATCTCAAAAATGAGTAAATAAATGGGGTCCCATCTCATTGCCTCGCCTCCTTAGAATGGAGCTCTTTTCCCTTCCAATCCTGCTTCCCCGAGATAAGCCACTGGCATTTTTCCTCTGGGGCTCCAATCAGGCATTATCATAAGAAAGTGCAAGGCATCTATCAGCCATACAGCCTGGTGATTTATGTTCAAAGTTAGGATTATCTATTCCGCTCCAAATCCCTTCAAACAGCAAACGGGATAAGAAAGAATCACATTCACCAGATAAAATTGGAATATAGGTTCATGTAACAGAATGACAGCCAGGTCTTTATCTCTGAACTGCTCCAACCACCTCATTTTGTCAGGAATTGTTCTTTAGCCCCAGTATGGATCTCGGTGAAATTTAAATGGCACCTTTGCAGCTCTCTTCTACTCTATTCTGCATAACTCACTGTTTACATAGATCTTTTCCAAGGCTATGGAAATATCCCAACAATCATGGAATGTATGAGAAATAAAGGATAGAACCGTGTGCAGCAGCTTCAGTCCTGAGCAGCTCTATCATACCTGCTACATAGCACTACATTCTTTCAGCTTGCTATGACCTGCTGTGTGAATGTATAACATGTTTCTGTGATATGGGATAAGATCCAAAACAACTCTAAAAACATGACATTAGTTTGGGCCCTTTTCTAAGGCAGTTTAAAAACTATTGCTCTTGTTTGTTCCACTGTTATGTTTTCTAAAGACAGAAGTCACCTAAGAAATTCAAAGCCTCCTAAATTGAAGATTAGCTTCAGAGAGGAAATGCATGTGCTTCAGAATGTGAAGCTCATCTAGGAAAGTTAAATGTCTCTTAGTAGTCTATTCAGTTTGAGAGAGAGAAAAAAATCTTCCTTGGGGCATTAATTAATTAATTAATTAATTAATTAATTAATTAGATTTTTATACCGCCCCCTCTCCCGAAGGACTCGGGGCGGTGAACAGCCAAAATTAAAAACATACAATATAAACATTAAAATATGTTTAAAACAGAATTAAATCCAAAATGGCTCCCCAATTTAAAACACCTTACCCATGACCCTATAAATAAGACAAATTTAAAATTTCCACATTTAAAATTTCCACATTTAAAAAGGGGGAAGATTTAGGCCAATATGTGGGTAGAGGGAGAAGAAACTTACATCCATAAGTTTTCCTTGACAAGCCTCTGAAATCTTTTAAGAACCTTTTCTATCAAGTCAAAGGATACGTCTTTAAAAAAAACCCCACAAAGAGACACAATGAGGACTAGTAATCTGAGAAACTGAATACTACATAACCAGAAGATATAGGATAGATGCAGGATATAGGAATAGAAATATTGGTAGATCCTTTGTTAGCATAACAAAAATAAAATGATGGATCTATGACATCTATGGAAACTTTTTTTTTATTGCAATCTCAAAAACTTTAAGGTATGTAGACTTTGACTCCCCATATTCTTCAGCCAGCATGCTGTAAATTCTGGGAGTTGAAGTCCACACATTTTAAAGTTGTTGAAGCTGAAAGTTGTTGATGTTGAGAAACACTGCTCTATTGGTTAGGTTTCATAGATACGAAATGTGGAAATTATCCCATTTCATTAACAAATTACAGAGCTATAGTTTTCAATGCTGAGCAAATAAAATAGGTTTAAAATGGGTCATTGAAATATAGCACATATAAAAAGTATGTAGAATAAATAGGATTAAAATTAAATGACATCAGGCCACGTTGACAGCATTTTCTGTCACCAGCATGAGTTTTTCCTCCATAAGTATTGTACCATATGATTCTTGAGGAACGTATCTTTTCTTTTATGTACACTGAGAACATAATGACCAAGACAAATTCCTTGTGTGTTCAATCACACTTGGCCAATAAAAAAATCTAATTCTAATTCATACATGTTGAAGGATGTTGTATGAACTCTAGTATATGTGATATGGACTCTTATTCACCACATTCACACAGAGTATCTAGTATAGGGAAGTCCCGTTTTCTTAGATTGTGCTTTGAACTTCCTACTCTGACGCACAGTCTATTTAGCTAGTTGTGTGGTTGTGCCCAGTTTCCTGGTACAAAAAAATAAAAATGAATGAATGTATAAAAATGGAATCCTATCTCTCAGTTAATCTCCTCAACTGAACATCCGCATGATTCCTAAGGCTGCAATGCTCTCCAGGTCCATTCCAAAGCAAGTAGAAAATCTATACCTAGAGAGGCCTACTCTGACAAACTGAATAAACAAACAAAAAGTTCTACTCTTTCTTTTTCATAAGATCAACCTAGGATCCATACAATGTTTTTTATCAGTGCTAAAATTCTCAAGAGTTGCTTAATTCCTCAAACAATAACTAATGTCAGCCATGGCTTTCTTGAAAGAAATCAAACTGGTGCTTAATTCAGATTAAATGGAGGTGGATCAAAGAACTGCTAACCCTCTTCAACATTTTGTAGAGACAGTTAGCATATAAGTCTAATAAATGAATACATATTTTCTTTGACTTTCTTTACCTGGGTAATCCCACTTGGTCAGGCTTGCAAGCTTTACGTCTCTGCCCTTGGGTTCTTTCACAAGATAGAATATATTGAAATTGGAGGCCCTCAACATGTCTCAATGTCAAGGCAGGCTCTTAAGAGAGAAAGTCAGTCCCTCTCCAAGAGGTAAGAATGAGGAATTTTTAAAACTTGCTTAACACCACATTTCATACAGCTAAAGCCTCTTCAGTTAATAAATTACCTTACTATATAATCAACTTTGGTGTCTCCTTGCGGTTCTCTCAAAAAGGAACAGGATATCAGGAGGCTGGCCAGAACATCATTAAACTTCACTCACCCAATCCCTCAAATGACCATGTATCACAATACAGGATTACCTTACAAGACTGGTGTGATTTATATGCCCTCAGCTGTCATCCTTTCTTTTGAAACCTAAAAGTAAAAATAATAGACTTTATCTGGATTCATTAGGAGCATAATTTTTAAAGTGGATTTAGAAACTCCAAAAGCTCTCTTTTTAAAAATAAAAGATAGGAGTTAGAAATATTATAAACTCCTGGTTTTGCTGTCACTTGAAATCTAGATTAAAAAAAAATCTCAAAAGAACCCCCTTTTCCATACATTGTGTGTGCTTAAGTTTCTTTGTATATTGGCTAAAACCACTGAAAAATGTAACAGGTTTTTCTTACAAAATGAGCAGAAGACTGACTGCTCTATAAAGCAAAAATGTTTTGCTTTATATTTTAGGTCTAGTCTTGTCTTTTGTTTTCTTTTTAATGAAAACAGGGAGTATTTATTTTTTGGGTTTGATTTATGTAACTATTTATGAAACACATGACTTTGGGCAGCAGTTTACAAGATTAAAATACAGAAAAAAACCAGCAGATCCCAAGGATAAAACCCCACTCCCTAACCCCATATTGAGAACAGCAGAGTTCATCTCTTCTACCCCCAAATCCAAATGCCTGGGAAACAGCCAGGTCTTCAAGGTCTTACAAAACTCTAACAGGTTTGAAGGCCATTCATATCTCTGGGGAGATACTTTTCCATAGGACAGGCAATGCCATTGAAAAGACACAACTCTGGGGACCAACAAGACAACATTGTTTGATAGAAGGAGCCCAAAGCATGCACCCCCTAAAGAGAGCAATCAGAAACTAAGGGAGATAAGTTGGCCCTGTAAATTTTCCATTTTGCCCTCAACTGGACAGGTGTTTCCATAATAAAAGCTTTAAAAAACTATATCTTGAATTAATTGAGAACTTAAATTCAGGGATTTTGCATGGTCACCTCCTGCACTTTGAACTCATAATATATTGTGGTGAAGAACCTTGGAGTCATATGCTGAATTTCCATAGCCATTTTCTAGCTTTTCCTCACAACTTACATTCCCTGGCCAGTCTTTGTCAGATGCCTAAACATCCCACAAAGCTTCATTGCTCATGCTGATGTTTTCCTTGTTGTTGTTGTTGTTGTTGTTGTTGTTGTTGTTATACAAATGAGATGGTTCTTCAGGTAACCCTGGATCACAAGGTTTCATGGTCCACCTGTATCATAATACCCTTGATATATGGGTGATCAGCACATTCAAGCTTAAACGCTAACTAGTTTCTCAACAGCAGCAATGGGGAACACCCCCCCCCCCATTCTTTCATTATCATGATCCCTATTCCAAGAAACTAAGAAGTTAAAATAGTTTACAACTAGCCACCTTAACATTATTTAGGGAAGAACAACCTGGCAACTGGTAAAGGTATCATGAACAACAGAGAGAATTTTTTTTCCAAAGGGTAGGTTTACATGAAATATCATGCACTTTATAGGCATGATAGAATCTATAATACTATTCTGGACAATAGGATTCTATTGAAGGGAATTGTCCCATTCTGGCTAAAGTAGGCAGTTCCTAATGCTGAGTTGCTTGTGAGGAAAACAAAACTTCTCTATCATTCTACCCTGTTTCCCCAAAAATAAGACATCCCCTGATAATAAGCCGAATCAGGCTTTTGAGCTAAAATAACCCCCCCAAAATAACCCCTCCCTGAAAATATTAAAATGCATGTGCAGCCGGTTCCTGCCATTTCCTCTGGTTACGGTTAGGGAGACAGAGCTGGAAATCAGGTAAGATGGCAAGAAGAGCCCCATATTGCTCCACGCACCCCAAAATAATAAGACCTCCCTGAAAATAAGGCCAAGCGCTTATTTTGGGGTTCAAAAAAATATGACAGGGGCTAATTTTCAGGGAAACACGGTATCATTTTGGTAGCAGGAAAACCAGGCAATGTTTTTGGCCTACTAAGAAGAAACCAGTTAATTTGGAAATGAGATTGATTGATTGAGTGAGTGAGTGAGTGATTGATTGATTGATTTCTCACCTTTATAATACTGAGACTGCAATTTTCTGCATTTGGCTTATTTGTCTAACCTCTGATTACCACAGGTTCTCTGAAATAAGGCAGGAATTTCAATCACAGCTTTGTTTTCCTTCTACTCCCCCCCCCTTGATTTTGTACTACTGCTTTGGATTTAAAACTGCCTCTCTTCCAAGGAGTCATTTCAAGCCATTAGAGCTCTAGACCTTATAAAGTTGTTGGTGTGTTATCCCAATTAAACAGATGTGCGTATATCTGTTCTTTTTAAAAAGAGCCACCCTATTTTTATTCTTAATATGTTTGATTGAAGATGCCAGGGAGGAGATTAAGTAAAGTGGTGCTGCGCGATCATTTCTTCTGAGCTTTCCTAAATAAGAGGGCAGGTTCATGGGATGAGAAGTCTGTAATTTATACTGTGCTACATTAAGCTTTGGAAGAAGTCATTTTGTCTTCAGCGAGGATTTCACAGTGGTTTGGAATATTTCTCATACGCATGAAGAACAGGGAAGCCTTCAGAATGAAAGATGAAATTATGATGAAATCCCCCTGCCCGTCATTTGCGCTAAAAGTTTGTCAAAAGGCCTACAAAGGGGGCTAGTAAGTGATTAATGGGAATAGATGCAGCTAGAATCTTCCCTCCCACAACGATATGTAGGCACTTGTGAAAGATCATTTGTATCATAAACCATTGCCATTGTATTCAAAGCTCTTTAGGAACACAATATAAAATAATAAAAAGGAATGCTGTTGCACCAATGGAGATGTGAACCCTTTCATGGATGTCTCTGCCTATGAAAAGTTCCATTAGCATAAATTTCAGATGATGGGATCCCCTTAAAACCAATTTGACCTTTATCTTAACCGTGTTCCAAGGTGCACTGCACTTTAACTTCATAAATTCAGTGCAAGCAATAAAAAGCTATAAGCAATTGGATATTGTTTCAAATATTCTAAAGCAAATAAGAGTAAGTCATCAGCGGAACATCTATTGCCAAAGCATCCTTACTACTTGTGCTTGGGTATAATTCAAGGGCCTGTCAGTACTGAAGTTTCCCTTTGGTCTTTGAGCACAGCTGGATGGGAACTGAAAAAAAAAAGCCTAGTGAAAAATGATGTGATTTAAAATCCCAAACATCTGATGAATTTTAGATTTAGGGAAAGTTAAATCAATTTTGAATTGATCTTCTCAATAACATTTATATAAGTTATGAATCTATACCTTCTCTTTTTCAGCCATGTTCTCATAATGTTTTTTTTTCCTGCCAATTGCCTTTATGTATGGTCCCACAGGAAATCAGGCTTTCATGAATGAGAGGAGACAGAAGCCTTACCTTTCCAAATATCCTATGCACATAGAATCCAGAGTTCTGATGGAATTGGGCTGCCTTTATATCTAATAATAAATAAATAAATAAATAAATAAATAAATAAATAAATAAATAAATAAATAAAAAAAAAATAGCATAGCATAGCATAGCATAGCATAGCATAGCATAGCATAGCATAGCATACCATAAGACTTGGAAGAAGTTATTTAGACCACGGGTGTCAAACTCGCTATGTCACATTGCTGTTACATGATGCTTCGTGATGTTTTTTCCCTTGGCAGAGCTGGGGTGGACATGGCCTGCGCGGGATACATCTGGCCTGTGGGCTGCCAGTTTGACACCCCTGATTTAGATCATCAAATCTCACCCACTGCTCAATATAGCAATTCAAATTAAAGCATTCAAGCCATATGAACATTTAGCCTTTACTTAACATAAGTTCAAGCATAGAAGATTTCAAGGACAGTTCAAGGAGAGAACCAATCTACAACTAAGGAGACATTTCCTGAAAGTGAGAACAATTAATTAGTGGAATAACTTACCTTCAGAAGTCCCAAAGGTGCTTTTTTTTCAAGAGGCAACTGGACTTTCTGGTTCTTCTTTGAATTTTTTAGTTTTTCTCATGAGCTGAAGAAACTTCTTGGATGAGAAGTGAAATGTCTTCAAAGAAAAACCAGAAAATCCAGTTGCCATTTGAAAAAAAAGCTTCTTTGGGACAACCATGTCCTGGATGATTGAGACTCTCAATAGACACTTACCTTCAGAAGTTGTGGATGCTCCATCACTGGAGGTTTTCAAGAAGAGATTGGACAACCATTTGTCGGAAATGATATAAGGTCTCCTGCTAAAGCAGGGGCTTGGACTAGAAGACCTCAAAGGTTCCTTCCAATTCCATTATACATTACTAAATGTACAGTGAAAGAGACCATCACATCTTTTAAGTAATTGGTTCCACTGGAAAACTAGGAATGTTAAGAATCTGCCTTTCTATAAAACTTTGTTCTATTATTCCATATCCTGTGAATGAGAAAGATCCTATTTTAGGCTTTTAAAGAGTATTATCCCCTTTATATTATTTTTTTAAAGGTTAAATATACCCAGTTCCTTCCATCTTTCTTTATAGTACTTGGTTCCACACCTCGATCAAAGTCCTTTTTTGAAACTGTTACAATTTCTACAAATCCTTCTTAGATTTTATTACTGCTTTCTTGGATATTGGCTAACTTACCCTAAGTTGTGCCATCTACAAAGTTAATAAACATTCTCTCTATCTGTTTATCCAAATCAGCAATAAAAACCCTGAAGACCAGAGGACCCAAGAAGAAATTTTGCAGCACCCCATTCAGCACCTGTCTGCAATTTGATGAGATGTCATTGCCAAACATTCTTGGAGAATGATTGTTTTTCTACTTAATTGTCCTGCCATTCAGTCCATATTTAATTAGCCTAATAATCAGTATGTAATGGGTGATGTAATAATCAGCATGTAAAGGGATGTGGTGATTCAGTGAGTAAGACGCTGAGCTTGTCAATCGAAAGGTTGGCAGTTCAGTAGTTTGAATCCCTAGTGCCACATAACAGGGTGAGCTCCCGTTACTTGTCCCAGCTTCTGCCAACCTAGCAATTCAAAAGCACGTAAAAAATGCAAGTAGGAAAATAAGGACCACCTTTGGTGGGAAGGTAACAGCTTTCTGTGTGCCTTTGGCATTTAGTCATGCCGGCCACATGACCATGGAGACATCTTCGGACAGCGCTGGCTCTTTGGCTTTGAAATGGAGATGAGCACCACCCCCTAGAGTAGGGAACAACTAGCACATATGTGCGAGGGGAACCTATACCTTTACCTAATGGGCGATGTACCAAATGCTGAAGTCCAGGCATATAGAAGCCGTAAGATTCCCACAATATATTAAATAAGCTACCTCAGTAGTTCTCAACCTTTTCTTCACCACAGACCCACTTAAAATACATTTTCTGGTCACATACTATGGTCATGGATCCCCAAGACTTAACTCAAGATTTAAATCATAACATTTCTGCAAGTTTTTGTGGAACCCTGTGATGACATCACGGCTCCCCAGGGGTCCACGGACCAAGGTTGAGAACCACTGAGCTACTTTATAAAAATGAGATAAGGTTAATCTGGCATAAATTTATGTTGATATACGTCTGTATTATCAATCTATGTATAAAAAGTGACCTCTTAGTGCAGCTCTTGGCTTTTTGATTTCACCTACTCTTACTCCAGTAAGACAATAATTAAAGGCAGAAAGTGATTTGTAAATATCTTGTATTTGCTTCATGTGGAAATGTACTGTGTGCAAAAAATTAATCTTCATTAAAACTTCTGAAATGTAGATTACCTAAAGGGGCCTAGTAGGCAGGATCAACAGAATCTATGCCATCCATGTGTATTTGTGTCCATTTTTCTTTCCACATGAGACTCCAGCTTAGCAGGCAGGTGATAATAAAGACAGGTCCAGTGGTGGGTTGCCCCCAGTTCGGACTGGTTCTATAGAACCGGTAGTAAAACCAGAAGGAGGCTCCGCCCACTGACCCCGACGTCATCAAAACGCTTCTGCGCATGCGCAGAAAAGTGCACATGTGTGGCCCCATTGCGAACCAGTAGTAAAGGTTAGTAGAACCCTGGACAGGTCCTTTACCCATTTTGCACACAACACGGTTTCTTGCATTGTATCCATGAATTGTGATAAAATCAGGGGGAAAGTAATTGGAGCAGTAAAGATCTCATGTTATTTGCATTTATAACAAAAAAGCAAAATAGAAGCCACTTTTAGCACTGCAACTACAGTGCAGAGGTAGGAGGTTGCACTGCCACTTTAGGTTGCTTGTTCTTCTAACAATCTAGGTAGTATATGCACAGCATCACAATAGAAGTATTGTGATTATTCATAGTTATTTGACAATGTGTGGCATGGAAATTTGCTTTTTTTTTAAAAAAAAAAATCTAATACATTCCTCTGCCCTGTTTGAAAGTAGGCAATATCGCAAAACATATTCTAAAATAAATACATAATTTATAAATAGATAAGTACATTTTCAGAATCAAATACAGTGGGAGAAACTGAGCTAGGAGACCTAGCTGCCCAGTACAGCTAGACACAGCTAGACACTGTAATAAAAGAGTAGTACAGACAGGATTCTGATTATCTCTTTGTTTTTCAACAGCCACTTGAAATGCCAGCATCAGTTGATAAATCTTTTTACAGGGTGGATAATCTTACTATGTCAAGTATCTATAGATCAAGCTGCTGTAAAGTCATAATTTGAACGGTTGATTAAAAACTTGAGAGATATGCCTTGAAGATCAGACTAGCACTGAGGGTAGAATGGCACTTCTAGCCAAAACATCTGGAGGGATCTCTAGATCTGATGACACAGTTCTTGAATTGCTACAGTAAGTCTTTACTATACATGTAGAAGAGAAATATGGTTGGAATAGAATTATTTATATCTGTATAAATCTTTATTGTCCCAACTCTTACCTTTTACTCTTTCCTGGCCTGAGAAGATAAATGTGATCTTATCTTTGAATCCGGAAGTTTTTTTTTTAGTTAGAGTCCTGGATATATTTCATTCCCGTTACCTTTTTTCTTATCCAATATATTAAGGCAGAAGAATTCAGAAACTGTTAATCATCCATCTGAAACGGAAGATAAGCACTTTACATTTATTGCTACTTTGAGGTACAGTATCATTTTACCCCTGTTGGCTATGAACTGATATATTTGATCTTTATGTCTAATGCCTGCTGCCCCCATTAATTTCTTAACTTGTGGGCTATTGAATTTGGATATTAAAAAAAAACATGCATGTATGCACACACAGATCCTTCTATTTTCCATTTATTCAGAGCTTGACTAGAAAAGGGTCATCAAGAGTGGGTTTTGTTATTAAAATAACCCACTTTTTCTTCCCAGTGCATTTACCCATTCACACTAAACTTCTGAAAACTTGAAATTAAGTTTGCTTTCCTATGTGAATCAATTTCTTTTCTTCTTTCCATGCAATTTTTTCTTTTCTTTTTCTAAGAAAGAGCAAATGGAATGAGCCACACATTCAAGTGTGGCTAATTCCCTGGGATTTTTTTTTCTCTTCTGATACATCTTCTGATATTTGCTTGTTTGCATTTAATATTCTTGGAAAATGAAAATTAAGGTAGATTGTAAAAAGGTAGCCTAAACTTCCTTTGGAGTTTAGGTGGGAGGGGGAGGGGAATGGAAACGGTCACTCATTTCTATAATGTGCAATTTCAAACCAGTAGCAGCCCATCCATCTCTTACCCCTTAGATAAGATGAGATGGCTTTAATGAGGGAAGAACAGCTAATAGAACTTGTTTTTCTGCAGGAGGAAAAAGCAATTTACCGTAGGAATCTCCCATTTATAAATGATATTATGGGACATGTAGATAAGGGGCCCTATATACCCACAGAGGCTTCAAAGAAGGAATGAGAAATCCAGAGGCTTGGAAAAGATATTGAAGCAGAAGCTGGGCTTTTAAACCAAATTTGTTTAGCCTCCAACAAAGCCGAGTAATCAGACTAGTGATATTGCAGGAATTTCCAAGGGCAGCTATATCAACTTTTCCTATGTCCACCAGACATGGGTCAGTAGATAAATTATCCCACCCACTCCCCCCCCCCTTTTTTTTTTGTATTTTGCCTTTGAATCAGCCTCGACTCTAGGCAGCTACTCTAAGCAAGCGTACAATTGTCCAGGCAGTATTTTTAGAAGTGGCATACATTTTAGCTACACAAATCTGGACAATCGCTAGATGGCATCCAAGAGGCACAAATAGTTATAGCTCTTTCCTACCAATAGTCAATAGTTTACAGCTCAATAATAAATTTGGAAAAATAATATGGATACACCTGAGAGCAAGCCAGAAGCAAAGACATGTGTTAATATACTTCAGCTATGAGAATACTTATACAGCAGCTGCATTTCAGCTGCACAATTTCAGCAACCACTATGTTGCCATTAAGAGAGACAAGCTCTTTGGTCCCATTAAATAGTTGTTAGGTTGAGAGGTCAATAGTCCTTTTGGGGGGGGGAAGCAAAAAAAAGTGATTGGATGGAGCTTTAAGGCCTTATAAGCACACACCCCCCTACACTTTCTGTAAAGTGAATGAAGGTAGCTCTTCCATTCAAATTGAAGCCAGGGAAACCCATTAATCACTGTAGTTACAATGTCATGTGGAGGAGCATAAGGATAGCAGCCCAGCATGGCCTCATTCTGGATGGACATTAAGGGCACACTGTGGGGGCAGCACAATTAATGCTGACATGGTTTCTTACTGGCTGTGAGATGGGTGAAAAAGTGCTGCAAAATGTCTACATGTCTGTTCTAAATCACTGCTGAATGGTTTTGCCTGGTTTGTGAGTGTGGTACTTATTAGAGTCAATGGGACCATTTTAATACTTATTAGAGTCAATGGGATCACACACACACACACAGAGAGAGAGGTTTTGCTGCCTATTCTTTTAGCCTGTCACCATGAGCTGGGTCTCACTTTCAGGACTTGTCTTCTTAAGGTTGGTTTGTCTGCTCTTCACCTACATTAAAATAATTTGAAATGAAGAAGGTTACATTAAAGTAAAGACATCAGGGCAGAGGAATCCTGAGAATTATTGTGCAACCAGCTAGGAAACTTTGGGGCTGCTGGGTAACCCCCTTTCTGTCTTCATAATGAGGGAAGGAGTGATTTAAAGTGGGAAAGACAGGAAAACTGACAAATAAGGAGAGAATAATCTCCTGTTCTTCACCAGATAAAGTAAGACCTGCTCTTTTCTTTGTTGTTGAAAGCTTGGAGAGAAATTGGTATCAAAAATAGATAAGCATAAATATGAATAAAAGGCCCTCAATAAACAAAATACTAATAGAATAGAATAGAACTCTTTATTGGCCAAGTGTGATTGGACACACAAGGAATTTATCTTGGTGCATACGCTCTCAGTGTACATAAAAGAAAAGATACATTTGTCAAGAATCATAAGGTACAACAATGAATGATAGTCATAGGGAAACAGTCAATATAAATCTTAAGGATACCAGCAACAAGGTTACAGTCAGATAGTCATAAGTGGGAGGAGATGAGTGATAGGAACGATAAGAAGATTAATAGTAATGCAGACTTAATAACTAGTTTGACAGTGTTGAGGGAATTATTTGTTTAGCAGAGTGATGATGTAATGGAGGAAGAAATGTGATACTGGAATTTGGCTAGTGAGCAGACTTCTCTCATTCTACCAAACCCATCTCTGATTGTACCAACTACTTGATCACAATCCTTTGCCCTCTGTGCGACCAGCTATTGTAAGCGACTTTATACACTGTGAGGCTATGACTGGATGGGCTTGAAATAAGGGGGAATATATTATGACTTTTATATTGGAACTGGTATTAACCTCAAGGCTATCTCATGGATTGGGATTGAGACCAGAACCAGATCATATGGGGATATAAAGGAAAACTGCTGTTCTTGGGCCGGACTGCACCTTGCGTCAATGTAATGAGGACAGTGTTTGAGCTATTAAAGTGACATATGTTACTCTGTAATAGACTCAGTGAGCTTTTCATACATGTATCTTGGGGGTGGGAAGGCATAATGAAAAGGACCATCCTGACCATGAAAATGACTGTGACTTGTCTCAGCACACTCCTTGCATAGCAGTGTTTAAAATGTTTCCGTGTGTAAGTGAAACATAGAAGGTAGATCAGAGATACATGAAAGAATCTACCTATAGAACAAGGGTGTCAAACTGGCAGCTTGCGGGCCAGATGCATCATGCACATGCCATGGCCACCCTGGCTTCGCAAAGGCAAAAAATGTTGTGATATGTCACATGACATCATGTGACACAATCGAGTTTGACACCAGTGTTATAAAAGAAAAGCAGTCACTAGTTGTGGAAATCAAGTACCAATGATGAATGAAAAGGCATTTGTCATCTCAATAAAACCCAGATTAAGTGTCTTGTCAGTGAAGAACAAGATCAGTCTAGCTCATGCTTTTTCTGCCAGTTTCAATATTTTTCTATTAGCACTGTTTCAAGAGTGTGCTTAAATCAGAACAGGGAAATTTAGTTTCTTGGTTGTTTTTGAACAGCAAACACGCAAGCTGCCTATTATTAAAGAATGTGCTGCAAATTTAGAAAAATCTGAGCAAATTTGATTAGTGATCTAGAACATTCCACTAAAGAATGGACTTAATCTTGGATTTGTGGTGTCTACGTTTTATCCTGATTAAAGCATGGTAACAGAGACAGAGAAAGTGATTTTATCTTTCCCAGGAGAATATTAGTATAGGAAGTTGAGAATCCAGCAATATTCCCAGTCTAAAACATACAAGAACTGAGACAATTTCTTTGAAGTGAAATACTTGCTTTTATCTACTGCATCTTTTATTCTTATTGGAAATTTCCCTAAACCAGAAATATGGCTGTTCCTGATTTGGAAGCTATTGTTAAGTATGGAGGACAGAATAAGATGGCAGTACACATGTGCTTAGTAACGAGATGTTTGGCTTTGTGTGAAAGTAATAAAATTGCTTAGTGTAAAAATTACCACAACCTCTGATATGTCAACCTGCAAGCATAGCAGAGGAATGGAGTTCAATCTGGGAGATAAATTAATGTCTTCATATCACCCACAATGAACATACATGCTTGATGCCTTTTTATTTATTTATTTATTGAAATTTGTCTGATCTCAAAGAGCTAAATAGAATCAGCCCTGAAAGACATTTTGGAAGAAGGCAATGGCCAGTAACTTTTTCTTCTTATCAAGAAAACAACAGATACTGTATGTCCATAAAGTTAGCAGCAGTCAAGTTCAACTCAGTGAACTTGAATTACTATTTATTAATTTATTATTTATAAAATACAAGATTTATTTTTCTGTTGATCAAGATATCTGATGGAGAGTTAAAGGTCACATGAAAACAGTCTGAGAAACAAAAAGATCATTACAAAAATCACCAGAATTGTGCCTTTTTGTGGTTTATCATTGCATAGTTAGCCAGATGTTTAGGCTGGATTTGACACTTCTGTCCACCTATCAAGTCCTTCCCAAGAACCTGGGATAGTCAGATGTTCTTGTTTGATGGTCTTAGTGGCATCATCACAATATGTAAACTATTCCAAGGAAAACTGCCGTTTGCAACTTACTGATGGTGATTTTCTCAATGCCAAAGGTGCTCCAGATGTTTTAGGATTGCACCCAAGGTGCCTATTACTATTGGTACTATCTTTGCTTTCTTTTGCCATAGTTGTTCTACTTCTGTTTGCGGGTCTTTGTATTTTGTGATTTTCTCCAGTTCTTCCTCTTCTCTTCTATTGTCTCAAGGTTCTGCAATATCCACTGTACAGATTTTTTTAAAATATCTTTCTTATTAACAGTTATTATGTCTGGGGTGCTGTGTGGCAGGTGCTTCTCTGTTTGAATTCTAAAGTTATTATTAATCAAATATTTTCAGTGTCCAACACAGGAAACATAAATGAAAGACATCAGAAATTCCTCTTGGAAGAGATTCTTGAAGGTAAATGATTCAACTCTAAATGCTTCATTTTGTACTTTGATAGTGATTTTAGTAAAATTAGAATAAAGTGCACTGCACACTGCAAACTAAGGATTATCAATCCACTCATAAAAATGCAAATGTGATCTTCATGTACTCTTTGTTCAGGTTGTACTCATGTTTCTTTTTGATTTAGTCAGACATTTTTTAAAAAAACCCATGCTGATTTAGATGCAAATCAGATGTTTAGTATCTGCCCTGAAAAGGCACTGCATGTACAGTTTGATATACCTTCCTGACCCTGCTACAGTTACATACCTGTATTTTGACTGGTCTTATTTGAAATCTTGGGAGGACTCCTGAGAGCTGATTGCTTTCCCCAGGCATATTACAATGAGGAGAAATTGCACAAAAGCACTTTCATACCATTGCACACCTCTCTTTCAATACAATGACCCAATCCAGAAATAGTCACAACAGTTACAACACCATAGTGAGTTTTTCTTTGGAATTATACTACATGTTTCAGCTATTAGGCATAATACAGCCTGTTTGCTCAACCTGCTTGTAGTATATTTTACAATTAAGAGTATTTTAATAACTCAAACATTTTTGAAATAAAGTTGAATATATGAATTGACTCTCAAGACCAAAATTTTGGGAATGTTTTTAGCAAGACGTGTGACATCTCTAAAGGTGGCATAAGGGTCCAATGCCCAATGCCTGATCAAAAGCCACTTGGACTAAGCTTGAAAAATGTGTATTAATTTTTTAACTTGATTGCATTGACAGAGAGAGTAGAAACTGTCTTGTGAAGAGCAGTGGACTGTTGAACCAAAGGTGGGGGTAGAGTGGGTGAATAATAGAAAGATGAAAATTTTGCAGTTCCTTCATTAATTTATTTCAATTAATCACATTGCTGCACTTGGAAATTTGGAAGACAGGGTTTTAATGTATTCTTATCTTCCCCTGTCTGTAACTTTTTAAGTTTATAGCCATTTCTTGTTAAATTTGAATAATTTGTCATCAGTGGCAGACAGTTCCTTAACTATAGCTAGGTTTGAAATAAAAGAACCATTGTTAGTTGGAAAGTTAATTTCTATAGGCCTACAAAGCAGACAAGTCTTGAATACTTAGGAATTAAAGATGGGAAAAAATCTGCTATAAACAGACCATAACATCTGACATATCAACTGTCTATTGTGATAACGAGAGAACAAAATTTCACATAGCAGTTAACTTCATGGCTCTAAATATGTGCCAAATGCTGCATCTAGCTGAATTCATTTTCAAGAGAATGTCTCTAGAGAAATTCTGAATGCTGTGCTGGGAACACTGAATTTGTCTGTATCTTGGAGGAAAAAAAGCAATATATAAAGTGTGAGGTATTTAAGACAGGGTTCAGAAGTTCTATGAAACTAAATAGAAATATTAAATGGGACATGTGATCCAGCAGCTGGGCTTATTGTATCTTATCAACAGAATCTTAAATGACTCAGAATAGAACACACCTTGCTTGTTATTCGACCTGAAACATATATCATTCTTATTGAATGTTACCTTGCTCTTTTTTAAAAAAGTATCTTCCTTCTCTTCCCTTTCCACCACAACTGCTATCTGTATATATTATGTACCTTTTATGAAAACTATAATGCCTTGCCTCTGATGAAGGCAGTTGAGATCCATGAAAGCTTATGTGATAATATATTTCTTAGCCTTTGAAGTGTTATAATATTCTCTGCAAGAAACTGGCACAGTTACCACTCAGGGATCTGAGAAAATTACTATAATTGAGATATCCCTAAGCAAATGTGTAACTGATAGGTAGGAAAGGTTTCAACCTGAATCTGTTTTTAAGTTGTTACTAAAGCAACAGGCAAAATGACTGCAGCTAATCCTATTTCAGCTGTATTAGTTTTGCCTGCTCTTTTTATGAAACAGCACTTTTTTTCCTAACTTTTGCAAGGTTCTAGACTCATTTCACAGTACTGTGTTCTAACTACTAATATATGTGTAGAAATAGACATAGTCAGCATTCTATGTTATTATTTTAGAACTTGATTTATAATATGGAGCATTTGGGAAATTACCTTCTGTTAATATTAAGGATGTGGGTCTGTTCTACCCAGGCATCTGCATAATGCAGGATTTAACAGGGCTTAATTTTTCCATACTTAGCATACATGGGGGAACATACATGAGTAAGGGCCATATGCAAGGGTACATCTCCTGTAATTACTATCCCTTCCCTCTTTCCATATGCCAAAATAAAATACATGTCCCTCATTCCATGATCTACTGGAGAGAGCCTAAATCAGGATTTTTCTGAGATACATGGAAATCTCATTGCACCTACCAAGGGGAAAAAATAGTTCTCTGAACTGAGTCTTTACACAACTTTTTGGGACTAGAAAATCTCCAAAGTCCCTTCCAACTCTGTTATTATGTTCTGTTCTGTTTCTTCAATTCAACTGGTGAAGAGCTAAGGAAGACTGATCTGCATAAGCCTTCTTGTTGGTTCTTTTCTCTCCAGGGAGGACCAATTATTTGCCAAGATGAAATTCAAACAAACCAATACAAATGGTGCAGTATGCCTGCATGATGGGGCTTGAAAAAGGTCAAATAGTCGGCCTGCTCTGATACAATGTCTCTTTCTAAGATAACATTATAAATATACCCTCCTTTGAGAGAAAATGTGCAAAATAAGGTAAAGCACCTCCTCATGCTACATCCTTCCATTCATTCCTTCTCTTCTCTCTCTCTCTCAGTCTCTCATCACCATCATCATCTCCTCCACCAAACTCATCTGTCCTCTAGTTTGTCAGACACAGGAGAAGATGGATGGCATTTGCAAATCTCTGGTCAGCAAAGGGGAACAAGGGCCATCTGTTGCTGACTGAGAACATCTCCTAAACAAAGAGGGGATGAGAGCAGAGGTTTGTCTTCCTATCCCCACAGGGATCTTTGGCACTCATCAATCACCCTAAACAACCCAGCAAGTTGCAGGCTGCTCCATCTTGTTTTACTATCCTCAGTTTGCCACCAATTGTATACCAAAGGGCTAGCTCCTTCCCTAAAATCCTGCAGGTAAGAAAGGTCCATTTGTCTCTCCCATCTTCACTTGCTCTTAAAATGATGGGTGTTTCAGACAAAGGTCCCATAGAAGCCAATTATGAGTGTAAGCTTGAATTGCCTCATTTTTAATGCAAAAACTTTCTAACATAAGAAAATGCAAACATTTGCAGATTTCATAGCAAATGTTCTCCTTTGCCAGAGATGTTATCTGCAATATCTCAAGGAAGAAAGCACTTGAGTGAGCTACTGTTTAATGCCATGTAGTATAAGATTTTCAAAGGAAATCTAGAAAAGGGCCAATATGAAATATGTCATGGGGATAACCAATACTGAAAGCATCCATCACATGGAAACTGGACCTTTTTGCTGTAAGGAGTCAACAATGAAGGGGGATGGGGTAGGGAAAGACAATAAATTATGAGATTCATTCTGAACTGGCAGTTTCTTCATTGTTAACAGAAATACAATTCAAACTAACACTGACATTTCCAAATTTACAAGGTTTTATTGTTAGTAATACCAGCTCACTGTTAGTTTAAGTGGTCCCGTAGCACAAAATGTTACCGAAGAGAACATTATTAAAAACTTGCTATTTTACAAAAACTAAGATGGAAATATCATTACGGATAAAGAACTGAAATTACCAAATCAATTTTGTCCTGATTTTGAGAGAAATATAAATGATGTTTTTTAAAGATTCAGTGTTTTCCCCCTCCCCCGCCTTCTTTTTAGAAGCAGCTCTGCAAAATGAAACGTGGAACTTGGTAATTTTAGCCATGTGAGTGGTGGTATGCAGCTTCTCAGCATTGATATGTTTCCCATATGGCCAAGAACCATTACAGACCAAATGAAGTAATCCTTTGATAAAGTGCAGTCATTTATCCGAAAAGTATAGCCTTGTCATTAAAATGCAAATGAAACGAGGCCTAATATATTAGCCTGAGATAGAAGTTGAAATGTTTTATGAGAAGTGTGCTTTCATGTGGAATTTATTTAAGTACTAACAGTGGATTCTTAAGGGATGTTTGTTTATTGAATATATTAATGAAGGACAGTGATTGAAGTGTTTTGAGCCTTCTTACAGTCTTTCATTAGCTCTCTGATCTTTAATCTCAAATTGAGGCTTCTTTTCCTCATCTTTCCTGCAGGGATTGCCACCAAAAACATTTCCCCACCCCCTTTTTTTTAATCCGAGATCATTGAAATCTGCAGAACTAAAACCCTACTGCAAGCACAATGTTTTTGACTGCAAATCTTCCCGTTGGACCTTGACAGTCATCTCGGGGAGAGGGGTGATGATATAAATTCTCAGAGAATCCCTCCCTTACGATGCGGAATTTGTTGGTTATATAAATTCATTGGTCTATTTGAAGAAAAGTTCAGAGGCAAAGGAACTGATAAGGAATCGTGTGAAAATAGGTATCTCCCACAAGATCAGCCATAAATAGCGATTCCGAATGGCTCTCCTGTGTGCAGACAAGTTCCGCTAGCTTGTTTTAAATGAGAAGCCAGACTGCCTTATCTTTTAGTACATTTAACTGTGGGTGAATTAATAGCAACCAGGAAGACAGAATTAGCCACACAGACATAAAGAAGGCAGCCGATCTGTCATGTTTTAAATTATTTTTTTTTTGGATTTCCCAAGAAGAAAAAGAATTGTTCTCTCCTACAGCTTCCCACTGGGCTATGAAGCTCATTTAAACCCGTCTCCACCTCTCGGCCTCATTCCCCCTTCAGGGCTGCTGATGTAAGGTTAGAAGAGAAGGGGAAGAATCTGTCACCCGAAGCACCCCGTAGTTAGGATGCAATTATTTTTAAATCTCTATTAAAAAAATAATAATAATAAAGGGCGGGCTTTACTGTACTAAATGGTGACCCGGCCTGATGATTAACTGGCCCAACTATTCATACGATTAGCAGGGACAGAGGATAGCCAGCGCTCTTCCAAGATTTGCAAAGTTCCCTGTGAGTCAAGCCTTTAGAAAGAGGACACCAGCCAAGAGGCGTTTGGGAGTAGCAGTTTGGAGACAAAAGTGAATTGTTAACTAGCCATTCAGATGGAGAGAGAGAGAGAAAGAGAGAGAGAGAGAGGTCTGAATCCCCTCCAAGGGCCTTGATTTATGGCTTGTGATAATATGTTTTGGAGCACCACAACCCAGACTGCTGTGCGGCATGACCTGTAAAAATAAGTCTATTAACCCTAATCAATCTCCCATTATCCCCCCTTGCTTGCAATTTAGCCAGCCAAAGGAGCTCTCAGCCTAGTTTGAACTAAACCCAAGGGGGCTTTGGAAGAAAAGCAACTTCTTCTTTCACCAAGCAAGGGTAGAATCATTCTGGGTGGATTTTTAAGCTCATCTTTTAATGAGAAAGTGGAGAATTGTTTTCCTTCTGAATTGCCCGGCTAATTGAGGGCTTGGAAGTCTTGCAGTGTTTCAGGCCCTGGTGTCTCCTGGTTCCCAGGGCTTTGCAAGGCTCTCTGTCTCAGCAGTAGGTAAACGGCTCTGACAAAACTTCCCCTGCTAACAACGGAGGGAATTGACTGAGAAACCATTAATTGCTTTATTATGGGAGCTAATTATGAAGGTTATCGCAAATTCCTTGGGCGTCTGAGGAGGCTGCCTTGGCCCTTTGTTGTATCCATTGCAGAAACAAGTTGTTTTATTCTCTCCAGGGGGTAGTGGGGAGAGGACAGAGGCAGGAACTGGCATGCTTCCCCCCTATGGTCAGCAGCTAATGTATTCAGCAGAAAATATTGCTTGAATCTGTGTTAGGAAAATGCAGCTTACAAAACTATTTTCTGACTGAATCCACTTCAGTTGGGCAGATTTTACAGCTCTCTGAAAACTTCTGTATTAATGATGGTTATTGTAAATAGAATTTCAGATAGTTCAAAGTGCTTCTCAGCTACTATCTTCATAATATCTCCGTATATAGCATTCCTTTGGTCAGCCTTCTGTCCTCTCCCTGTTTATCCCTAGCTTTTAGTGCTTTTTATAATAAATTACTTATACTTTAAACATGTACAATCTGCCTTCTTCTCCAGGGCTTTGAGGTAAATATTATGTATACTGTAGTTTATTAAAAGGAGCTGAAACTACAACTAGATTTCCCCTTTTCTCTTCATCCTTCAGCAGGAAGTAAAGAAAATAGATACGGTGGGAGAAAAAAAAAAACTACAGCAAGAGCTATTTTCTAGGCAACAGTACGCCTTACAATTGCCTTGTTCAGTGATCCTTTTTTCACTTGCCAGTCTAGTCTGGAGCACCCCATTCAAGGATTAACTAGACCCAACCATACTTAATTTCTTAGTCTAGACATGATCAGCTTGGGCTATTACTTATCTGGGGACACATAGATGGTAGAAGAAAGTACAGTAGTCCTTGACTTAGAGACAGTTTGAGGTTACAACAGATTTCCCCCCGCCCCCCAAAAAAGAACTTACAATCTGATTTCAAAGTTCCAACATTGCCCTTCCCTTCAGTCACATGACCCCATTTTGGGTGCTTGGCAATGAGCCACATTATGGCCATTTGCAGAGCCTTGCAGTCACATGACTACAGTTTACAACATTTTTGATGGAAATTGGTGTTTACTTCCAGTTTCCAGCAATAACTGGCCCAAAGCAAATAATGGGTACACTTTAAAAATCACAACGTTCACTAATGACTGCTCCAAAAAAGGTCCTAAAATTGGGTCCAGTCACATGGTGATCTACTTTGCAACTACGAAGTGGTGAAATCCAATTTTTTTTACTACCGGTTCTGTGGGTGTGGCTTGGTAGGCGTGGCAGAGGAAGGATACTGCAAAATCTTCATTCCCACCCCACTCCAGGGGAAGGATACTGCAAAATCTCCATTTCCTCCCCACTCCTGGGGGAAGGATATTGCAAAATCTCCATTCCCACCGCACTCTGGGGCCAGCCAGAGGTGGTATTTGCTGGTTCTCCGAACTACTCAAAATTTCCACTACCGGTTCCTGTCAGAACCTGCTGGATTTCACCCCTGCAACTACGGTATCACAACTGATTACCATAATTGCCAAGCTCATTTATGTCCCTAAATCAAGGAATACCAAAACCAATATTACTTAAACATTGAGACATTTTATTTACGGGGGAGGGAGAGCCTGGAATAGAGGAACAGATTCACAGTTATATGCATAGATAACCTACACTATATTTAAAAATAAATAGATCTACAACCCTTTTGTAAATTCATTTTCTGATGCATCACAGGTCCAACAAATTAGCTGAACACGGTTATAAAAAATAAATGTAGGATGCAGCTGTTTAAGATTATAAGAGTTGAAGTACAAAATGTCTGAAGGTTACTAATTTGGTTAAGGATACAGATGGCTCAATTGAAGACCATATCTGAGTGACATGGAAGTATACAATGAGACAGAAACCAGGAGAAAAAGATAAGGATAAGTTTAACAAATAATTAGTTCATCTCTGCTCAATAGTAATGAATCAGTTGGCTACTTGCTAAACCAACAGCTGCTGACTATATTATCCCCAAATACTAAAAAAAAAAACCCAAGCATGATGTATTTATTTAATAACTTGAATTGAATCTTGGCTCTCATTAAACTGACTTGGAAAAACAGTTAAGTGCATTATAAATATCTGTCCCCTGTTATTTCTTGTGTCATGGAACTTGTATACGAGGTTAAATATTTACTTTTTACATATGATTCCTTTTAGTGGAGAATGTGGCTTCAGAACAAGAAGTCTGGAGCCAAAACGGAGATTCTGAGAAACAGGGATCTAAGAAACAGATAATTGGAGCAGAGGATAGCTACACCATGACATTTTAGAAATCCACTTAATTTTTAAAAGTTGGTAATGGGGGAAGGAAAGAGCCATACCTAGAAAATAACATGAGCTGGGTCTTAGGTATCTAAGCTCCATACAAAAGCAGTGATACACATGCTCATCTTCCTGTGCCTCTACTAACCATGGATGTTGCCTCAGAGATTCCTCCAAAATTCTCACACCATTATAATTTTCTTCCTTTAACAAATATGAAAAATTAGCAATTACCTATTACAGTGGATTAAACGCAAAACACTTAGATATGAGTCTGAAGCTTTTGTCTGGCCCACCTGTTTCTTTAACCTGCCTCTATCTGTTTCTTAGAACATGCAAAGGTTAGGTGTGGTCCAGAGGTGGGTTCCAATTTTTTTTTACTACCGGTTCTGTGGGCATGGCTTATTTTGTGGGCGTGGTTTGATGGTCATGTGACAATTCTTTAGGATTTAGCAGAGGTACTGGTCTACCAGGCTTTTAACTGCTTGCAGAGCTGTACCGGTCTACCCATTTGTTTTTGGAGGCATCGGTCTACCCATTTGTTTTTCGAGCGCACTGGTTTACCACCACACTGCCTTTTAACACTGATCAGCTGTAGGGTGGCCCTTTGAAGCCCCGCGGCAAGAGTTTAAACAGGTTTTTTCCTTTTAGCCGATCAGCTGGAACTCCGGGAGGCAGCAAATAGATTGGGGGAGGAGCCAAATAAAAGGTAAGAATAATGTGGGGGGAGGGGCGGGAGGACCCAGCTCCCGAACAAAGAGAACCGGTTCAGTGACGTCATATCATCGCTACCAGCTCAGCCGAACTGGGCCGAACCGGGAGGAACCCACCACTGGTGTGGTCCTTGGTTCAAAAAGCTAGCAGTGGACAGTGGACAAACATGCTCCTTAGACATATAGGCAGTTATGATTCCTTAAAAAAATAAACTAATGATGTTCTTCCTCTTCCTACCTTAATATTCTGAATGGCTTGTAGCTGAATTCTGCATACAATAAAATAATTAACATTATATAGGTCTATCTGGCCTACTCTGTCAGGTGGTTCATTATTTTCATGTTTTGCAAGGATTGAAGTTAGGGTTGATACAAAATGAAGAAACCATATGCAAGCTTTAAGTTTCAAATTGCCTTTTGAATTTGCTCTAGATTGAATCTTAATTGGAAAAAAAGTCCCAATCCAAAAATTGGTTTTCTACCAGTTCCACTCACAGTGTTTATTGATGTGGGACACCAAGTAATGATAGTGAGCTATGCTGGCACAGTGGTTAGAATGCAGTATTGCAGACTAATTCTGCCAACTGCCAGCAGTTTGATTTTCACTGGTTTAAGATTGACTCAGCCTTCCATCCTTCCGAGGTGGGTAAAATGAGGACCCATATTTTTGGGAGCAATATGCTGACTCTGTAAACCACTTAAAGAGGGCTGTAAAACACTGTGAAGCAGAATATAAGTCTGAGTTCTATTGTTATCCCAATGTTCAATGGATAAACTCAGTTATGAGTAAGTAAACATTCAGAAAGCCTAGCTGACAGAATCAGTATTTCATTTCAAGGGAACGTGTACCCACTGTTCTATTCTGGGCAAGTGTAAGAAAGATGATAAAAATGCTCAAATCTGCTGCAGTATGTTTGATTAATGTCTTTACAAAATGAAGTCATGCAAAAGGAAAGATGTGATTGTATGCTTATTTTTTAAAAAAAAAAAAAACTTAGGACACGAACACTGTTGTCAAGCCTTTCAACCATTTCACCAGTTGTCAGAAAGCATGAGGTCTACCAATCTTGCTAGTAAGGGAAGTGTGAAAGCTGTTTACCTAAGTTTGGTTTCTCCCTTGAGAAATTTCCATCATTCCCCATTTGGCTTTTATTTGATCTCTGGGAAACTCAACTGTAAATCAGATCTGAGCTGCCTTCAAGTGCATTGGAGATAAGCTGTTTCAACCAAAGGGGGGAAAAAATGAGGTAATTTATTTTAGTGGTCTTTTTCCATGAATCCACTTATTGTTTGGCAAAAGTGTTGTATATCTGCTGCACCTCTAAAGAGGCCTGTCTTTACTGGGATTATGGGGCATAATGGGCATTTAATAACCAAAGGGAAAAAACCGAAGCACTGAAATAAACATGCATAGCTGAGAACATGTAGCGTGATGCTGTAAATCAGGACTATCTGCTAGTTACTACACCCCCTGGAGAACTAGGCTTCCATAAAGAATAAAGTTGGATAGGAATGACTGAACAATAACATCATAGTGTTCTCTAGTTATATTTTCATACACGTTTCCTACACATAGTAACCCTGAGAAAGCTTTCCTATTAAAGGCAGGGAAAAACCATAGTTCAGTAATAGATCACATGCTTTCTGTGCATAGGATCACAATTCCAAGCCCTGGAATGCTGGGACTGGACTAGAAAATATGCAGGCTTCTAGGAAGGAAAGGTGTTGCAAGGAAGGTGCAAATTATGGACTTGCACCCCAAAACAAATCATGAACATCCCAACACAAATCAGCATTTAATTGTGACATCACAATGCATGCTTTGAGATAAAATACATAGGGAAGTAGATAGATAGCTATTAGTCACTGTGGCTTGCAGAGGACATCTGTTTGGGTGTCTTAAACCTTGTAGAGCCATTTTTAGTTGATGTTGACAAGATTAGTCTATGGATTAATGGTCAGTCTCATTAGTATTACGAACATGTATATTCTTGAAAATATGATGAGAAACAGTGCTCCTATTGTCTTAATTCAGATGTATGATTTAGATACATTGCTTCTTTCACAGTTTTCGTGAAGATAAGAATAAAAGGTCCCAGAGTAACTCTGCAACTACCATTTCTTTACAGTTCTAGATGTGGTATAATTGACTGAGAATCATACTGCTAAAAGAATATCCTTAGTAACAGTCAATGGAATCAGACTTATTTTGGATCCTAACATAAATGGTGGATGTTAATCCTGCAGCAATAGCCATGCCTTTTTTTGTTTTGTTTTAAATGTCGACTTTTGTTTGATCTTAAATAGATAGACCATAGATGATAGCTAGTTAGCAGATAGATAAGATAGATGATAGATAGATAGATAGATAGATAGATAGATAGATAGATAGATAGATAAGATAGATGATAGATAGATAGATAGATAGATAAGATAGATGATAGATAGATAGATAGATAGATAGATAGATAGATAGATAGATAGATAGATAGATAGATAGATAAGATAGATGATAGATAGATAGATAGATAGATAGATAGATAGATAGATAGATAGATGATAGAGTCTGCCTGTCCACTTACCTATCTTGAAGGCAAACAGTCATGGTGATCAAGAATAAGATCTTCCTTGATAATATCTCAGCTCAGAGAAGCTAGAGGAAAGAGGCTATCATTAGACTGAATTTTTTAAAAAATAGATTTTAAGAGACAAAGGTCAAATTCCTTAGTTATACTTTTTCATTATTAGGAATCATTTGGATCTTAGCTTCATTCTGCTTGAAGAGCCAGTTTTTCATTTTATTTTGTGTATTTATTATAGTGGGCTCCTGTTCTTTGGTAAGCTCATAACACTGTACTGGCTGCTATATAAGTAACCAATATTCTGCAACATTTTTTTTTTCAAAATGATATCAGGTAAGCAGCTAATAAGGACATGCCTTCTTGTTCCTTCTAGATTCCTAATCTTATGACAGCTGGACCCACATTCATCAGGATATGCACTCAGTTTTGATAGCTGTGAAATTCTAACATTCATAGTAAAAGTTCTCGATTCACCCTGAAACCTTGACAGATATTATGAATAATAACATTGTACTTTTGTTTTCAAGCTCCTTTGAGGCCTATTAAGTAACCTACCCAACCAGAATTTCTCTTAGACAAATTACTCAGCTGAACAGCATTCAATTTAGCTAAGAGCATAACTATTTAAAAAATAATAATTTTGAATTGGTTTTTAGGCTCATTTTAAAATTTAGGTTATTCTTGCCCATGGCAAAGCCCAATTAGATAACACAAATAACAAATAAACAACAAACAATAAGTTTCTGTTCACAGAATTTATGGGGAAGAAAACTTACTGGGTGACAAAATGTAAGAAAGTACCAAGTGAGTACACAAACTGAAACTCCAGTACTTTTCTAGAGAATACCAAAATATTCTGTGTGTGAGGTTATTGCAATATAGGTTAATGGAAATATACATCTTTTTCTATTATGGGTGAATATGATGGTAAATGATTTGCTTCAAAAGATAAATTATTACACAAATGCAATATGACATTCAAGAAAAATCACCTTTCTGACTTGTCTACTGCAATGTATTGTTCAAGGCTGTCCTTGGAGATTACTCAGACACTTCTATTATTTCAAAGTATTGGGGAAGAAATGGCTGAAAGTAGTTGATATGACCATATTAGATTGGTTCTTTATTATCTTCATTGGCTTCTAGTTAATTTTTGTCCCTCAGTTCAAAACCTGGTGTTAATCAATAAAGAAATTGTGGAGGAAGATAAAAATCTGGCTGGATGAAATAGCAGGGCAGAAAATAGAAAAAAAGCCGGAACTATTCCTATTGGGCATTCTAGAAGGGAAAATGGAAAGAAGTATACAATATATCACATTACACATATTGACGGCATGTAGAATTGTGATAGCACAGAATTGGAAGCATCCGGATATCCCACCGGATCAAATTATAATAAAAAAATATGAATGTGCAGAAATGGACAAATTTTCAATGGGAATGAAGGAGAGGGAAGATACTATCGAGTACTATCGAATATGGAATAGATGGTTTTCCTGGCTGGAGAGTAAGCCTAAAACTTAAGAGAGATTTTTGTCATGAGACTGAATTCTGAATAGAGGTTAAAATAATTTAAATAAGAATGTTGATTTATAGAGATACTTAGAAGTAGAACCTGTATATAGAGGTTAAATAGGATAAGAGATACCGATGTAGGAAAAGCTGTTATGAGTAATGTAATTTTGATGCATTTGTCTTTATGTGTTTTACAGTTTGTTGTTGTTGTTTTGTTTTTGTGTATTGTGCTTTTTGTGTATTGTGTATTTTAACTTTTGGAAACTCAGTAAATATTATTATTTTGTTTTTTAAAAAAAGTTCAGGGTTGGGATTACTTTATCTGAAAGAAAGATCTCTACCACTTTCCCCTATAAAATTGCCGATGCAAAGTCAGCTCCAGGTGCCCTCTTGTCCTGTGATGTGACAGGTAGGCACCTGTGATTGGGTCTTTCAGTGGTTGCCTGACTTTAGATTAACCTCTTCAGAAACCCATGTTTGTCATTGTCTTTTTGGTGTCAAAGACATCTTTGTTCTCTGAGGCCTTTTATTAAGGTATAGATGCTGCTGTGATTTTTTTTTTTTTAAAAAAAATGCTGCTTTCAATATCTGTTATTGTAAGGATTGTAGTGGGAAGTCCAAAGCTAACATTTTAAAGAAATAAGAAATGTATTGTTTATTTATAAATGAATTATTTATTTCAACAAACTAACCTGATTGCATCAGTCATGATTAACAAAAGGAAATCTGTGTGCAGATTTGTTGGTTATAATAAAGTAAGCAAGGATAAACAAGAAATATTCTATTGACTCAGATACACTTTCCATGTACTATATATCAAAAGCTAAGTAGCAAATCAATGCTATTATATAATGATATAAGTGATGTTGTACAATATGAACACAATCCAAGCAATGCCAAGTACTTTCAACTTGCATTGATTTCAGTGGTAGAGATTTATGTACAGTATGTGCTTTATTCTGCCAATAATATATATATATATATATATATATATATATATATATATATATATATATATATATATATATATATTTAAAAAAACAACTTTTAGACTACTTAGCTTTAGTTGAATCATGTCCTAAATTTATAGTAAACAAATGAAATCTGATTTATGTTATAAGCTTCTTTTTTTTCAAGCTTAACAAGTCTTAGAACATAAATGAAAAGGATGGGGCAATAAAGTATATCTGAACCAGATGTAGGAGAAGGTATTATTTTTCTAGCAAATAATTGTACATTTAGGAAATGTTCTACTATAGAACTATAGTGAATCAAGTAACTTTCAAAAAGGAACAACACTGATGAATTAATTAGATGTCATCTTGTGGGAATTAAATAATTTAAAGCCACCATTATGTCATTGAGCCAAATTCTTTTAATCATACTAAAAATATGCACAAGTTTCCTGCTTTGTCTCCTATACATTTACTTAGCCAGCTATTAATTCCTTAAAATTTTCTAAAATAATTATATTTAATGAAAACAAGACTTTTTTTTAATGCAAGGTTTCCAATGATGACCCTACAAGTCTATTCAAAAATAAGTTTCATTGAATTCAGTGAGACTTAGTCCTAGAAAATGTGGATTTTAACATCAGTTCATAAAACTACTTAAAGCCTTTGGAAGTATTAAAGCTTGATTCATACATACATGCACACCTACTGTCATCTACTTAGGTAACAAAGGGGATATTGTTTAGCTTACTTGGTTTGCCAAAGAGAATTAGAGGAACCACAGCTATGTACCATTTTAAGATTATGAGATGTTTCTAGTCAGCTCCTAAAGTTCCTGCTGAAGCAGCCTTTTTTTTTTTTTCATTTTCAAGGAAACATTTCTATTAAAGGAGCAATCAGAAAAATGAGGTGGAAAATATGTAAGACAACAATGTGTAGTGATCATAGATGATTCTATAAAGGCAGCAGGATATCTGTAAACTAAATGTCTTTTCTAGAAGCCTCCTTGATCACAAGTACCTCACACAATAGCACATTTGATGAGCTATAGGGACATTTCACTTCATTTCAAGGCATCCTTTGAAAATACTTGCATACAACATTTTCAGAATTATTACTATGGTTTATTACTCTGTCAGCAAGATGTTTATACTGGATTTGCCCCCCACCCCTCCCCCCCCCAAAAAAATCTGGGATAGGAAGATGATGGTGTTTGATGGTGTTAAAGGCATCACTGCAGGATGTAAGCTATTCCAAGGAAAGCTGCCTTTTGCAATTGACTGGTGGGGATTTTGTCAGTGCCAATGTGTTCAAGAAGTGCTCCAGTTGTTTTGGAATTGCACCCAAGGCACCTATTACTATTGGTACTACCTTTGCTTTCTTTTGCACCAATCGTTCTACTTCTACTTGCAGGCCTTTGTATTTGGTGATTTTTCTCCATTTCTTTCTCTTCTATTCTGCTGTCTCTGGATATCCCACTATCCAGATTTACTTGTTTTTCTTATCACCAGTTGTTAAGTGAGGTATTGTCTGGCAAATGCTGATCTGTTTGAATCTTAAAGTCCCAGAACACTTTTGCTTCTTCATTTTCCTATTCCTTTGTCTGTTTTGTGACCCCACCAGTTCTTGCTTGCGGGAAAGTATTTTTTACCAATATTCAATGCACCATTGCTATTACTTTATAATATTGTTGTTTGTTATCCATCTGTGTAATCTTCTTGTAACAGCTAACTAGGTGGCCCACTGTTTCTTCAGTTTCTTTGCAGAGGTGGCATTTGCTTTCTTCTTATTTCGGGCTTATTTCTGGCAGCTATTCTTAAGGCTTGATCTTGTGCAACCCTCCATCTTTCTTCAACTTTGCTGCATTTAGCCATTGCCAGTTCTTGTTACCTGCTTTGCCTGCTAGTTGTTTTTTTTTTTTTTTTAATGTACTGGCTAATACATAATACTTTGTATTGTAATACTTTGCCTTGCCATGTCTCTTTTCTATTCTTCATCTTTTTTATAGGTCACTTTGAGCTCTTTGGTATTTAATAATCCTTCATGATGTACTAGAGTCAGTGTATCTTCTTCCCAGCCTATCAGGTACTCTTCCAATAGCCTTTTTAATTCTTCAACTGTCTGGTACACTTGGAACATTTTATGCCCAGCTTTGCTTCTTGATAAGTAAAGTCTGTCAAAGTCACTACATAGAAGAAAGGCATGATACATTGTCACTATTTTTCTGGTCTTCTTATCCAAGACTTCTAATTCAGTTTGAGTCCAGTCCACTATTCCAGTTGTACATCTGTTGACTGGAACTGTCCAAGTATTAATCACCTTGTTTGTCCCAAAGGTGCTTTTTACAGGAGGCAACAGGACTTCCTTGTTTTTTTTCTTTGAAGACATTTCACTTCTCATCCAAAAAACATCTTCATCTCTGACTGGATGGTGGGGAATGGAAGCCTGTGACACAGAACCTGCAGGTGGCCTCAATGACTCTTTAAAATAATGCAAATGCCTTGCTGTCTGCAAGGAATATATATCCTTCCATTCCCCACCATCCAATCAGAGCTGAAGAAGCTTCTTGGATGAGAAGTGAAACATCTTCAAAGAAAAAACAAGAAAGTCCAGTTGTCTCCTGAAAAAAAGCACCTTTGGGACAACCATGACCTGGATGACTGAGAATCTCCATAGACTTTTAATCACCTTGATGTTATTTTCTACACTGATGTCAAACTTTTAAGATTTTCTTCAATCTTTTGATGTACTCACTACTAACGTCTTTCTTAACATCCATGTGCTTGATGTTGTCAGACTGAAGGATGCCCAGATATTTGTGGTAATTGTCTTCATCCACATTGTTGATGTTATTTTCATGGGGCATCTTGATTCCTTCAGTTTTTACTATTTTTCCCCGTTGATGGAAAAGATGGAATGTCTAGCCAATCCTGTATATACCAGTGATGGCTAACCTTTTTGCCATCGTGTGCCAAAAGCAGGCAGAGTGCAGGGGGGTCGCGCATGGATCCATACCCATAATTCTATGCATCCTGCCCCCCCATGCATGCGCACATGATACCACCACCCCGCTCCCCATGCTGTTGGCACGTGATGGCCCGGTGGGCCCGGTAGGCCTGTTTTTCACTGTCCCCAGGCTCCAGAGCCTTCCCCACCCCCACCCCCCCGGAGGCCCTCTGGAGGCCAGAAAAGGCCCATTTGCCGACTTCTGCTGGGCCCAGAAGGCCCGAAAATTGGCTGATAGAGCTGAGCTCGTGTGCCGATTGATATGGCTTCATGTGCCACCTGTGGCACAAGTGCCATAGGTTCGCCATCATGGGTATATACAGACAGCGTTCAGCAGCAATCCATTTCAGACGCTGTTTTTCCATACAGTTTTTCCACACAGATCATCTATGTAAAAGAGATGGGATGGCCTGGCAGATGTTTTTTGATGTTTGATATCTGTGACCCAATTTGTTCAGTATTGTAATGTGCAACTCAAGTTTTGTGTCTGCTTATTTTTTTGGCCATAGCTGTTATTTGCTGCTTTATTATTTCCAGGGCTTCCTTGCGGTTCTTTGTCTCTAGGTGATATTTCTTCATGAGATATTCTTTGATCTTCTTGTTCTTTGGTTTATTTTCTTTCATCTGTTCTAGTTTGTTTGCATCTGATCTTAACATGATTATTTTAATTTCTCAGCTGATCTTCCATTTTTGTGGTGCACTGTTTGGCTTTTTTTTTTTTTCTTGTTTGTTAATTTTGCATCCAAGATTTTCATTTGTGAAGGCTATTTTTTTTTAACAAAGTTCAATGCAGCCAACCTTATTCTGTTATTTTTTGGGCTGTTCTAAATGCTCAGTTATTTTTCTTTTCAGTTCTCCTGTTTTTCAGTTAGACGACCTTGTTCTTTCTGACAAGAAGATAGCGGAGGGAGTGCTTGGTTTGGGAATGAGAATGGTTTAATAGCAAGACTTCTTCTCTACTATTGACTCCCCTTGGATTGTCTCAGCTATTTCTGGCAAAATTTCAATTTCTTTGCCGTGAGTAAATCTTTACAGTTCTTCCCATTCTACTTTTGTGAATACATTATTTTGTATTTTAAATCGACGTGGATCTGTTCTCTTATTTTTATATTCTGGGTGTTGCTTTCCAGAAGTGGTGCCTTCTTTTCAAATAACCTTGTTGGACTTGATTTGTAATAGCAAATATTTTTTCCCTTTGTTTTCAGTCTTTGTATATTAGTGATGTGTAAACAATTTTTCTTCCAGTAATCCTGAAGCTTCTGGTCCTGGTTCCTCAGCCAACAGCCTTGAGTCCTATAGCAATAGCAAAAGCACTTAGACTTATATACCACTTCACAGTGCTTTACAGCCCTCTTTAAGCAGTTTACAGAGTCAGCATATTGTCCCTAATAATCTGGGTCCTCATTTTACCAATCTTAGAAGGATGGAAGGCTGAGTCAACCTTGAGCCAGTGAGATGGCATGCAGAGCCATTTTTCGGGGCACATGACCCATCGCCCATTACTCTTCCGGGTTCTGGTGCACCAGCCAGCTGGTCTTCACACATGCAGGAGTGCCAGAAACAGGAAGAGCAGTTGCCCAGTGCCAATGAGCGTGCCAGGAAGATAATCTTCCGGGTTCCGGCATATGCATGCACACTGACCAGCTGCTCTTCACGCACGCAAGCACACCAGGAAATGGAAGACCAGGTGGCCAATGCGCATGTTCATATTGGAAACTGGAAGAGCAGCTGCCTGGCACGCACATGCATATCAGGCATCTGCTCTTCCGATTTCCGGCACGTGCGTGCATGTGCATGCTCCCATTTTGGCACTCAGGGCTGAAAAGGTTTGCCAACACTGCTATTGTGTTACTGGTAACACAATAGGTGACGACTGATCCAGTATAGGTTTCTGCAAGTTACATCTCACCATACAGAGAGAGTCCCTCTTTGATTGGCTCATTTGATGAGCACTTTCAGTATGGTTGAACCCCTAGCATAGCTCTAATCCTCAGAGGAACATACAAGTCCCACTAACACATTGAGGTAATGTCTCACTGTGGGTTATTATCATTATCGTAATCATTGCTCTTGTTTTAGAAGAAAAAACGGAAATGGCATTCTTATTTGTCTTTTTTTAAGTTATTAACTGAATCAGCATCGGTATCAGAGGTGGTATTCAGCCGGTTTGCACTGGTTCATGCAAACCATTGGCGGGAAATTTGGCCAAGGTTGCTGAACTGGTAGCAATGGTCGGCTGGACACGCCCCCGAACCAGGCCCCCACTCGCTACTCGCTTGCCCCACCCACCATGTTCGTCGCCGCCATGTTCTTCACACACGTACATCCTATTGCCTTGCAAGGCCAATGCACGTGCACAAAGAACATTGCGGCAATGGCAGCAGCTTTTTCCACAACCTCCGTTACTTTTCGGCAGCCTGCGATGAGCTACTGCCTCTTTGAGAGCCGCTGTGCGGCTGCAGTGGCTGGCTGGGGGCTGTCAAAAACTCCAGTCAGCTTGTCTTCTGGACTCTGGACTAGCTGCTTCAGAAGGTAAGCAGCCCAAACAAAGAGGTGGTGATGGTGGAGAAAGCAGGGCTAGGGCTGGGGCCACTAAAGGAGGGCAACTGGCAAAGGGAAGGCGGGGGTAGATAAGTGGGAATTCAAAAAAAATTCCTACCTTTTCCTATGGGCATGGCTAGGTGGGGGGGTCATGTGACTGAGTGGGTGTGGGTGTGAGTGATGTCAAGTTGGCCATGCCCATTCAGTCACATGACCCCCCACCTAGCCACGCCCACTCAACCGGTAGTGAAAATTTTTGAAACCTACCACTGATCAGTATGTTTATGTGAACTCTTAGAACTGAGACACTAATTATTGAACACTTATTAAACACTTATTCAACCCTACTAATATTTAAAAAATAATGTTCTTACTCCAAAGAATGTGACATGTTCTAAATTGCTTTTAGCAACATGTGCAGAGGAATTCTTTATCAAGAACATATCATTTTTCCTCATAACTTTGGCTTGGTTGCTTATTTGAGAATCTTGCAGGGCAGGAAGTTGAGATATTCCTGTGTTCTCTTCAGTGCTCTGGAGAAAGAAGTGAGAGGCTGTCAAAAGGAAGCTGAAGAAAGAGGGAAGAGAGGCATCATTTTGCAAATGCACTGAGCCTGAATTTCAATGAATTAGCACTAATTAGAAAAAAAATCATTCTCTAGCAAGGGTAAAGGTTTTGTCATGAAGAAAAGTTGAATTCATCTCTGAGTAATGAGAAGTTGCTCTTTAGACCACAAGGTCAACACTTACAAAACCAATTTAGATCAACATTGGCCAAAAAGTCATTTCTGTCCCCATTATAATTTGGTGACTTTTTCTAAGTAAGACAGAGATTGTATAATTTCAAAACAGAAATTAGCCAATGTAAAAACATGCTGAAAATCACAGTTCTACAGTTCTTTAATTTATTGAGCACCTTTTTCATTCTTCAAGTACCAAATTCATTTCCATAAAAGAATTGGAAAATTGCCTATGTCTAGTTTAATGAAAAGGGGCTGCCACAAAGAAGAGGGGTCAAGCAGTGATGGGTTTCAAAATTTTTTACTACCGGTTCTGTGGGTGTGGCTTGGTGGGCGTGGCATGGCTTGGTCGGTGTGGCTTGGTGGGTGTGGCAGGGGAAGGATACTGTAAAATTTCCATTCCCACCCCAATCCAAGGGAAGGATACTGCAAAATCCCCATTTCCTCCATATCAGCTGGGACTTGGGAGGCAGAGAATAGATGTGGGTGGGGCCAGTCAGAATTTTTACTACCAGTTCTCCGAACTACTCAAAATTTCCACTACCGGTTCTCCAGAACTGGTCAGAACCTGATGAAACCCACATCTGGGGTCAACCTATTTTCCAAAGCACTAGAAAGCAGGACAAGAAGCAGTGGATGGAAACTAATCAAGGAGAGAAGCAACCTAGAACTAAGGAGAAATTTCCTGATAGAACAATTAATCAGTGGAACAATTTGCTTCCAGAAGTTGGATACTCCAACACTGGAAGTTTTAAAGATGAGATTGGATGACTATTTGTTTGAAATGTTATAGGGCTTCCTGCCTAAGCAAGGAATTGGACTAGAAGACTGTCCAGCGTCCCTTCCAACTCTGTTATTCTCTTATTCTGTTTAAGAGTTTTTGGTGCAAGAGCTTCAACAATATTTTCAACACATTAACTCTGAATAAGTTATAAGCAAATTTACTGTCACTATCCAGGACAGAGAGATGAACTGTAGAACCTTAAGAATAAGTGGTTTTGAGGCACCTGTTTGATGAGAGAGGTTTCTATCTTTTACTATCGTTTATCTTTTATCATGGCAGTAATTTGAGAACTCTATGGAAGGGTAGAAATTGATCATAATAACTTCATCACCAAGTTATACTGTAATGTATTTGCTTTGGTTTAATCATATGTCTGTGCCCAACCATTCTGATTTGTAAATCATGATTTACAGAGTGAAGCATAAATGAAACCAATTATGATTTATTCAGCAAATGTTAAGCAAACATTTGGTTAGTATGATTTGTGAAACCAATTGCTGCTTCCCTAATTCTTAACTGAGGAGAGAAAAAATGGGGATAATTTGTTCTCAGAAAGAAAACTGCCCTCTCTGCTTATAGCGATCACTTTTTCATATCCATATGGAAGGGTAGAGGAGGCTGCTTTTGGCTTTTCTTTTCTTTTTTTTTGGTCATCAGAAGCCTGTCACATCATATCAGTTATGGTGCTTTAACAATAAAAGGGATTCTAGTCTTAATCCTGTTCTAGTTACTCGATTCCATCCTCTCCCACTTATCCATTTGTCCTGTCTTCACTTGACAGAGTATTGTGTGGCCAGTGAGCATAGTCAGGCTTAATTTAACTGTTTAAAATTAGGGCTATGTTTTTCTTAATTGTTATTTCTTTGTTAAATGTCTATGGAGATTCTCAGGCATGAAGGTCAAAGTTGAGACCATCGTCTCAGAGGTGTTTTTTCAAAAGGCAACTAGACTGATTTTTTTCCTTGAGAAAGAAGAAGTTGTTTCATTTCTCATCCAAGACGCTTCATTGGTTCTGGCAGGATTTTTTTTTTTGTCAGTTTGTTGGATAGATGGATGGATGGATGGATGGATGGATGGATGGATGGATGGATGGATAGATGGGTGGATGGATGGATGGATAGATGGATGGATGGATGGATGGGTGGGTGGGTGGATGGATGGATGGATAGATGGATGGATGGATGGATAGATGGGTGGATAGATGGATGGATGGATGGATGGATGGATGGATGGATGGATGGGTGGATGGGTGGGTGGGTGGGTGGATGGATGGAAAGAGTATTTGTGGGAACCTTAAATTTTCCTGAATCTGTTGGGCCCGCCTTCTTGTAAATGGCTATATAGCCCTGATTGTTCATAACCCTTTCCAATTATACAAAAATCTTGATGTCTTTTGAGGCATTATACCACACTATTTTTATTACTCAATTCTTCTAAATCATTTTGAAGCCACTGACAAGCTCTGTAAAACTTTAGAGTTGTAAAGGATTTTCTCTCTTCATACATGCTGTAGCAGAAATAATTAAGTTGAACCCAGACGAGGTATGGAAACCCATACAGTAACTTAAGAACTGCAATGGTAAAAACAGCCAATGTGAAAATACATTTTAAGTAGGTTCCAGTAATACTTTTTCCAAAAGATACTAGTCTTATAAAGATTGTAAACAACAGAAAGCTGACCATTACACCCTTTAAAAAGGTGAGCTAGATTGTGAATATTGGTATGTGACTCACAACTGCTATTTATTCCCCAGCAGTTTTGATTACAGAAGACATTATCCATCAAGATACATGTTCTGGCTTTCAAAATACGATACTGATCATAAGCACTTCTTGAGATAGAATCAATTGCAGGTGTTTACATTGAAGGAAAAAAAATCCCAAAAATTGAAGGATTTCATAATAGAATAAAGAGACTTCTATACATTGGTCATAGATTCGATCCCAATGGAACAAAATAATGTAAGTTATTGACACAAGATAACTATCCTGAAACATCTTTATTGTTAATCCAAAGCAACTGCATATTTTCAGTTTCTGCTTCTCCCAGCTTATGTTTCCATCCCCTAAATCATCAACTCAGCTAACATGGAATAGGATGCAACTAATAACTTTCCTAATTGCCATTTCCTTCTTGGATGAAGCTTATTGAAAACCCCTTCATTCCGTGAAGTAATGGTCCAAAGCCACATCACAGGCTGGAATGAAATCTGGTGTCTCCAGCACGGGACTCATATTCCCTGTATGCCAAAGACTTGTTTAGGATATTTCCTTTGGTGCACTTCACACTCTATCCCAGATGCTTTTTTTCCCATTACAAATTATTATATTTATTTAAAATGAGAAACTAGAATATTGTAAAGGTAGGGGACAACTTTCAACATCATACCAAAAGCTTTCTTAGAAATATATCAAGGAATGGTAGCATCACAATGCTTAATTTGGAAATGTGTCCAGCTCTTCAGTGAAAGAATAGTAAATACATCCTGAAAGGAAGTGAGCTACTAAGATTAACAGGCAGCATTCTGGGAAGCTCATGCTGTGTAAATTGATCGTGTTCCTCTAACAGCCAAGTTGTAAAAACCTCCACAAGATCTCAACATTACAGTAGGAATACACACCTCCACTACCCAAACACTGAAGACCTTAGTCTAAACCAGTGGTTCCCAAAGTGGGTGGTACTGCCCCCTGGGGGTGGCAGAGGAGCGGTAAGAGGCAACGGGGGTAGTAGAGGAGTACTGGAGGTGGACCCCTTGCAGGGCGCAATTCTGCCTGGGGCTATGTCAGCCACCAGTCAGCTGAGCACTTCAGGTTCTGGCCCGACTCACCCCATCACCTCCTGCGCCTGCGCATACCGTACGCTGGCAGCCACACTAAGCCTCGTGTGTGCTGCTCTGTTTTGCCTGGCTCGGCAAACTTTTACTATTTTTTTAAATTAAAAAAGCAGGTTTCTACTACTCCCCACCCTGCAACTGTAACTCTTTTCAAATCAGGTGTGAACACAGGCATATTGTAAGTATTCTGATTTCCAGAGCAGAAATGGCAGAAGCAGAAAAATCTGCTGAATCTGCTGCAAAATGACGTTGAGCTGAAGCCAAAGTTTAAGAAATTGTACCAAGAGTTTTGGTTACAAAAGGAAATTTCTGATCGCTATCCTGCACTATGGACAGTGGTTAAGAAACTCCTTGTTGCATTTCCAACATCTTATTTGGTGTAATGTGGTTTCAGTGTGGTCATCTAACTTCTCTCCAAGCAAAGAAATCGACTCCAGATTACTGAACGTGGTGATTTAAGACTCCTGCTAAGTGACTTAAAACCAGACATTGGGAAATTGGTATCACTTCATTAAGCCCATCCATCATATTAAGAATTTACTGAACAGTGAAGTGGTTACTAAATTTTACTGAGTTTACTAAATTAGTAGTTACTAAGGTTCTTGATAAATGACTATCAGACTTTGAAAACCTGGTATCACTGGATCATGTTCAGCAATTTTGTTGAATTAAGAAAAGATTTTTAAATTGGATTTTGAATAAATGTGCAATTAATTGTTACAGTTTTGAATTTTACTGTTACTATTTTCCTTAGTGAGTCGTGCAAACCGCTATTCTGAACAATGCTATTTATAGGGGGTGGGGAGCACTGAGGATGAATTTGTAGCACCAAGGGGACGGTGGTCTGAAAACGTTTGGGAACCATTGGTCTAAACTAAATAGCTTTTGTATATTCTGTAAAGTTTATAACTCTTAAAAATCAAACTGCAGGAGTGTCTATCTATTTGGAAGGAGTAATTGATATTGGAGGTAATCATATCATGTAATAAATTTGCAAATGGTGTACAAAGAGGTGGGCAGCATATGAATTAACAAACTGGTTCACCCAGCACTGAAAATGTGAGCAAGTACCATCCGTGCATACGCTTTGCTCTTGCACGTGGCTTGCACGCATGCGCACGGCTTAAAAACACAGCTAAATAGGACGCCATAGCACCGGGGTGGGTGGGCTGACCCACCCTCAGGTCGCAACTACCAGCTCGGCCAAACTGGTCCAAACCGGCAGCAGTCCACCACTGGGTATACATGTATTATACTTTGATTACATCAAAACACTTGACTAAGCATTCCATAATATTCTGATTAATACACTAGTTATATGTGGGATAGATTGCATGACAAAGAGCTTCATAACTGATTTAAAAACTATATAGAGTATTTCTCTTGAGTTCCTGATCTAAAAATCCATGCAAATTCCATGAAAGAAGTTTAGCAACTCATAATGGTTTATCTCACCTCCACAATTTAATGAAAACAAAAGATAATAGAGAGGTATTTCTTGTAGCTTCTGAGAGCAAACTGCTCCATGAATACAATTTTCGGCTTCATCAACAATTTCAAAATCATAGTCTTACTTCAATCTGCTTTGGTCAGTGTCTTCCAAGTACTGTAGCTACTTCTAGGCTTTATGAGAGATCTTTATCCAGACCAGATTAAGAGAATACCAGTGATTTGCAAGGTACTAGAAACTTTTCTTCAGATAAATGGGAGAAACTGAGAGTGCTTAGTCTTGAGAAAAAGAAGACTGACAGAGTTGAAGGATATAATATCGCTCTTCAAACACCTGAAATAATGTCACACAGAAGAAGGTCAAGACCTGTTCTCTCTTGTTTCAAAGTCCAGGAGATGGAGTAATGGATTTAAGTTTCATGGATGCAGATTCCAATTAAATTCTAGCAATAAGAGTAGTTTACCAGAGAAATGGTTGACTTGCTTTCACTGGATGCATTGATGCAGAGGCAAACTAACCATCTGTCAGGGAGGCCTTAATGTGGGCTTCTGCACAAAGCAGTGTTGGTCTTAATGATTCAAATAACTTCTTCCGACTCTATGATTCTGCAATAAATGAACCATACACTCATATGCTTTTGTGGCACAGCCATATCTCAGATTTGATTTGCCACCCACTCAATAGATTCATCACCGCCATACTTTTTAGAAATATTTTTTTTAAATGCTGCAGCTTTGCTTAAAAGGGCAGAAAGGAATGGAAAGGAAATAAAACTTCAGCTGGAGCAGCCATGAGGTCAACACACACACACACACATCTGCAAAACAAAATCCATCTAAAAATAGAAGAGAAGACAGTGGGGGGAAATCTGGAATGCCATAGTTCCAGTGATGTATCCTAGGTTATCCATCATACTAGAATTCCTTTAGACAAGTTCAGAAAGGAAAGGGGGGGGGGAAGCTTAAAAATAGCCTGTGTGCCCAGAAGAGATTTCTTCCTGTTCCTTAGTAATAATAACAGTTTGCTTTTCTATACATTTCTATCTGATTTACTAAAATGTTGCCTTTCACTTGCCTGGGACTGGAGGGGAATTATTCATAGCAGATCTAATTTTGCCACCGTGGAAGGCCCTTTTTGTAATATCCCCCTGGAGCAGGAAGCAATGTGGGTGTGCAAATTACCATAGATGCCAGTTAAGATGGCTAAGCTTTGCAGGGGAGGAATTGCAAAGAACAAAGACTTACATATTCAGTAATGAAGTAGTTATGGCACGTAATCCCATTGGATGTGGAAGGGCAGTGGTGAGAAACAAGGACAAGAAAAGCCTTAAGCAGTAGTAACACATATTTGCATTGGGAAATCACTTATGGAAATAGAATTAGAATTATGGCATGGATGCTAAATGCTAGGGGAAATCGCCCTGTAATAGATAGAGTCCAGCGATATAAAGACAAATGAAAGACTCAGCATCTTATCTGGGTCACTCACAGCTGCAGAAAAAGGGGGCCCTTTTCTTATTTGGGATAGATGTTTTTCCCAATCACGTCCAGTGCTTTTTAAATGAATAAACAAGGAGGCTGAACATACCAGCCCTAATCATGGGCCGGTTTGAGGAATAAACTGCGTGCAGTTATTATCAGTGCATGCCTAAGCCTCCAGGGATCGTATGTTTGAGGTGACCGATAATGAGATAAGTGGCCTTTGACCACGAAGCCATTCATCTGAGTTTGAATCAGTTCAATAGTTGTTGTTTTGTGTCAAGCATCTGGCCTTGTATAAATGAAACTAGAGCAGGTTGGTCAATCAGGGGCAAGTAAGCACCCATTAAAAAAAATAAAATAAGGGGGGAACTATGATTTATTCCGGTACAATAAGGTAAGAGATCAGGTGGATACAGGGTAAGCTAAGTTTAATCACCAATATTTATTTATAACTGCTGCATCCTGTATTTCTTGTAAAGGATTCAGGCAATGTAAGGTACGAATGATCTGATTACATGCTCCTTTCTCTGTGATGTAGGCTAGGCTGACAAAGAGTTCAAGGTCACAAAGTGAAATCTGTGATTAAAAGGGATTCAAACACAAGCTTCTCCTTTCCAAGCCTAAACTCTACATTGATTCTCTAGCATTACTATGTGAAAATACGGGACACCTTCTTGGTCATATTTTCCAGCGACAGGTATACTGTTCAGATAGCATGAGATATATAGTGTTGATTTGGAATTTATCATTGTTTTTGATTGATTGATTTGATTTATTTGCCACCCATCTTGTAATGAAACGACTCTGGGTGGCTTTATACATGAATTATACAGTTTATACATATATTTTAATGACCTTGACTGTAGTCTGTGATTCTGAAATGGAGCATAAACTTCCACAGGTGCAGTAGCCAAGCATTGGACAGAAAATGCCAGCAAAGACAGAATTAAAAATAATCCTAGTTTTAAACTGCTGCATACAAGATTCATAAATAACTCGATCGGAATTCAAAACGTATGACATTTCCGAATGGTTCAAATGCAGTAGACAAACACAGAGATAAACTGATTATTGTCAGCCCCAAATAATTCCACAGCAGGATCAAGACTGAAGGTTGACGATTATGGACCATAGTTTACAATGCCGAGAAACAGAGGTTAGTTTATTTGTTTTCTTGTAATAGAGTTGAAAGAAAATGACTACCCCAAAATCACCATTTAACTTCCATATCAAATGAGAGGATAGAACCTGGGACTCTATTCTCCTAGTCCACCAACTTAACCATTATACCATACTGGCTTTCATATACATGTACAGATGAATACAGGCACAAATTCTATATTTTTTTAAATGTCACTTGGCCCGAACATTAATTAAAAAAGTATGAAAATGATTCTGTTGATACTGCTGTTTGAAACAGCAGAAACTTAAATGAGGGAAAGGAAAAAAGTATTAAACTAAGTAGGTAGAGATGATTGATTGTTAGGCCCAGAACCAAAAATGACACATGGTAATTCTAAGTTGAGTTCTTGATTGTTTCACGCCTATAGACGAATTCTTGTCAGACTGAAGACTCTACTATCTATATCTACAATATGCTCTGTGAATTATTAGGGAGGAATTGCCTTCACCCTCTGTCTCTCACACATAATATCTGGGCTGAGTTGCTTCGTACTCCTCTGGAATATACACCTTCCCTCATGATGATCCACCTCCTCACTATGAGAAAGAGGGGGGAGGGGGGAGAGAGAGAGAGATTATTCTGTTTTTAAACAGTACATTACATTTCAACTGCACAGAAAATTATTGGTCAGATCTTCCTCCACATTGACCTTCCTCTGTATGAAACTACCTCACTGCCAAAAAGTGAACACATTTCATCCATCCCAAAAAAATCAAATATAAATGGTTCAGGGGTAAATTAAATCTCTCCTCCCCCCTGATCTGGATATCACTCCCATTCTGCTGGCATTCCAGAGATCCATAAATATCTGCCAGTTCTTCTAAGCTACAGTGGTTGGAGTCTACTCTGCTTGCTATTAGATGTTAAATATTTGAGAGTATTGCTTTTGCTATCCTGTCTCTCCCCCCACCCCCAGTTTGGCTTTTCTTTATGGTGACAATTTATATGATTTAGTTATTGAGAGTCACCCAAAGTTGTTTGTAATCAGGCAGCACCAAATTAAATAAGGTGATGATGGTGACGATGACGATGACGATGATGATGATGATGATGATGATAATTTTTATTAAGATTCAGATGATGCTAACATCTCATTCCTTCAGGATCCTTCAGGTTCTGCTTGCTACCTCATTGTGGTGGTAATAGGGTATGTGTCCTGGGAGGGAGGAGGGAAGAATGCCGGGAGTGTATGCCTATATAGTGAATATATATTAAGGCAGCTAGATTGGAAGAAAATGAATTTGGTTATAAAATTACAGAAAAAAACTCAATAATCCATGCTATGGTAATAACATTACAATACATTGCTGTATTCTGAAAGCTGTAAATATTCTAGTAATGAAAGTCAAGAAGCACTGTGAAAAAAATTGAACTAACATTAAATATAAAGAAGAACAAATTAATGATAACAGGTATATAATCAATCAATTTGTCCCAAGTCAGACTACTCTTTTGTGCATATCAGACATTACCTCACAAAGATGTTTACCATTTTATCCTTTGTAAAGCTTTAATTTATTTAGACAATTTAATGCTGATAATTCTTGGCTCAGTTTTTATTAACTATTTAGCTGGCCATTCTTTCATTTTGGAGAATTCTAAGGCTAAGTCACAGCTAGCTGACCATCATATAAGTTCCAATGATGACAAAACATCTAACTCAATATTAGTTTAAACTGACAGAGTAACCTAAACAACAAGAATGTTTCTCAGAGGGCGACTATTCTAATGCCACCATTCATCAAACAATGTGAATACTTGATATGCACATTTGAAAACCATTCCAAGAATGGTTTCAGCTTCAGTTTTTACTCTTTCAATTAACAGAGCAGCCTTCTGTTCTGAAGGCTGATCTGATTTCACAACAATGGGCTTTGATGACATCTTTGATGCATTTGAAAGCCATTTCCTAAAATAGTTTAGCGTTTTCCATTTTTAAATTAATAAGATGCAGAACAATATCTTTCTGGGAAACGTAACAGGGGACTAAAGGAAGTGGTGTTTTGGTAATTGGTATTATGATATAGAACTATGCAAAACATTTGAATGAGGTGCTCATCAAAGCGTATTAGCACAGCAAAGCAAACTGCCTCAAAGTCTTCCAGCAAATTGGAAAGGCTGCAAGTTCGCTTTGAAAGCTGTTCTTGGCTGTCTGCATGTTTGTATGTGCGTGTGCATACCTACATACATAGTTCCTTTGCTATGCAGTTGCTTTATTGTCAGTTCTGGCGGAACTGATGTCTGTGTATGCAGATGCATGGAGAGATATATTTTTTTATTTTTTATTTGTCAAGAACGTATTAGATAACTATAAACACGGAAGGCAGGGCTGAGGATTTTGGACAATATCTGTATGACAAAATCACTCAGTTCCAGGGGGATTTGGACTCTGACTGGGTAGATTCGGGCAGGGTGGCGAGGAATAGTCTTGAGAACGTTATCTGGGAAGAGTTTGACTCTGTGACCCCTGATGACATGGACAGGATTTTGGGGAGACTTAGTGCGGCCACATGTTTACTGGATCCGTGTCCCTCCTGGTTAGTACTGGCTTCCCGGGAGGTTACACGAGGCTGGCTCCAGGGAATTACCGTATTTTCCGGCGTATAAGACGACTTTTTAACACATGAAAATCTTCTCAAAAGTCGGGGGTCGTCTTATACGCCGGGTGTCGTTCTCCTGTAACCAGGCAGACCAGCCCGAAAGGCTCTGATGAGCCTTAAATGGCTCTGGCAATCCCAGCTCTGACGATCCCAGCTCTGACAATCCCAGCTGAGTTCCCTGCAACTCAGCTGGGACCGCCAGAAACCATGTAAAAGGAAAAAAGTTTTTTTCCCTTTTACTCTGACGATCCAAGCTCTGACGATCCCAGCTCTGACGATCCCACGATCCCAGCTGAGTTCCCTGCAACTCAGCTGGGATCGCCAAAACCATGGCTCTGATGGTCCCAGCTCTGATGGTCGATCCCATCCCAGCTGAGTTCCCTGCAACTCAGCTGGGATCACCAGAAACCATGTAAAAGGAAAAAAGTTTTTTCCCTTTTACTCTGACGATCCAAGCTCTGACGATCCCAGCTGAGTTCCCTGCAACTAAGCTGGGATCGCCAGAACCATGGCTCTGACGGTCCCAGCTCTGACGGTCGATGCCATCCCAGCTGAGTTTCCTGCAACTCAGCTGGGATTGCCAGAGCCATGTAAAAAGAAAAAAGTTTTCCCCCTCCAGCTTGCTTACCTCACCTGCTAGTCGCAACGCTTGCCTTGCTTCCCTTGCCTGAATCTATTCCATCAGCAAGCAACTCCCTGCCTGCAATCAAGCAAGCAGGGAGTTGTGGACTTCAACTCCCAGAATTCCTCAGCCAGCAAAGCAAAGCTGGCTGAGGAATTCTGGGAGTTGAAGTCTACAAGTCTTAAAGTTGCCAAGGTTGGAGACCACTGTTCTATTGGGTAAGTTTTTTCCCCCTTTGGGAGCTTTAAAAAAAATAGTCAATTGGGGTTTTTTTAGTTGTTCTTTTTTAGACCTAGCCATTTAAAGTTTAGGAAGTTTTAAATTTAGCTTTCATATAAAAATAAAAATAAAATAAAATAAAATAATATTTGTGCAGCTTTCTGAGATTTAGTGTGTTTCTGTAGTGTTTCACTCTAACTACACAAACACACAAAATCTCACAAAGCTGTATGTGGAATTTTGTGTGTGTAAAGTGTGAAAGTTGGTTTTTTGGACTTTTTGTGGCTGTGTGAGGTTCCTGCTTGTTGCAGGGGCCATTTTGGGTCTAGCACAGATGCTTTTACATTGTGGGTGAGCCAGTTGTGTTGTGTGTGTGTAGAGTGTGAAAGTTTTTTGGGGGGCTTTTTGTGGCTGTGTGAGGTTCCTGCTTGTTGCAGGGGCCATTTTGGGACTAGCACAGCTGCTTTTACATTGTAGGTGAGCCAGTTGATGTTTTTTAATTTTTATTTGGTGTGCATTGGAAGAGGGGTAGTCTTATATGGCGAGTATAGCCCAAACCCTATATTTTAACAGGAAAAGTTGGGGGTCGTCTTATACGCCCAGTCGTCTTATACACCGGAAAATATGATATTAATGCTTCGTTGAGTGAGGGTTACTTCCCCACAGCCTTGAAAGAGGCTGTGGTGAGGCCTCTCCTCAAGAAGCCTTCGCTTTGTGGCGAAGGTTGTTGAAAGTGTGGGCACGTGACAGTTTCCACAATTCCTGGAGGAAACGTCTTATCTAGATCCATTCCAGTCGGGTTTCAGGCCTGGGCACAGCACGGAAACGGCATTGGTCGCATTGGTAGATGATCTCAGGAGGGCTCGGGACAGGGATTGCTCCTCTGTTCTAGCCCTGTTAGACCTCTCAGCAGCTTTTGATACCATCAACCATGGTATCATGCTGCACCGGTTGGAAGAGTTGGGGATGGGGGGCACCGTGTTACGGTGGTTCTCCTTTCTCTCTGACCGGTCGCAGTTTGTGTTGGCAGGGGGGCAGAGGTCGACCTCGAGGCCTCTCATCTGTGGAGTGCCTCTGGGGTCAGTCCTCTCGCCCCTTTTGTTCAACATTTATGTGAAGCCGCTGGGTGAGATCATCTGTGGCTTTGGGGTGAAGTACCACCAGTACGCTGATGACACCCAGCTGTAAATCTCCACCCCAGGCCACCCCAACGATGCCCTTAAAGTGATGTTTCAGTGCCTGGAGGCTGTGCAGATCTGGATGGGGAGGAACAGGCTCAAGCTCAACCCTTCCAAGACTGAGTGGCTGTGGTTCCTGGCATCCCGATATAGTCAGCTGACTCCATCGCTGACTATTGGGGGCGAGTCTTTGGCCCCCTCGGAGAGGGCGCACAATCTGGGAGTCCTCCTGGATACGCAGCTGTCCTTGGAGGAATATCTGACGGCTGTAGCCGGGGGACCTTTTGTCAGGTTCGCCTGATTCGCCACTTGTGACCCTTTCCTGATCGGGATTCCATGTGCACAGTCGCTCATGCCCTCGTCACCTTTTGTCTGGATTACTGCAACGCTCTCTACATGGAGCTCCCCTTGAAGAGCACCCAGAGGCTCCAACTGGTCCACAATGCGGCCGCACGGGTAATTATGGGAGCTGCATGGCGCTCCCACATAACACCGCTCCTGCGCGAGCTGCACTGGCTCCCAGTGGTCTTCCAAGTGCACTTCAAGGTGTTGGTTACCACCTTTAAAGCGCTCCATGGCATAGGACCTAGTTATCTTCGAGACCGCCTGCTGCTACCGACAACCTCCCATCGACACGTGCGCTCCCACAGAGAGGGCCTCCTCGGGGTGCCATCAGCCAAACAATGTAGGCTGGTGACCCCCAGGGGGAGGCCTTCTCTGTGGGGTCACCTACCCTATGGAACCAGCTGCCCCCTGACATAAGGAGAATCTAAGACCTCGGTGCCTTCCGCCGTGCCCTTAAAACTTTCTTTTTTCATCAAGCCCGGCTGGCTTAACATATTTTTAAATTTTTAATTTTTAATTGGTTTGTCATTTTAAACTGGGGCCAAATTAATATATATTCTTTTAATTGTCCTTAATGTTTGTATTGTATGTTTTTATCTGGCTGTACACCACCCTGAGTCCCTTGGGAGAAGGTGCGGTATATAAATTTGAAATAAAATAAAATAAATAAATAAATAGATTGGATACATTAAATAGATACAAATAGATGAAACATTAGGACAGGGACGGTAGGCACGCTGGTGCTCTTATGCACGCCCCTTGCAGACCTCTTAGGAATGGGGTGAGGTCAACAGTAGACAGTCTTAGGTTAAAATTTTGGGGGTTTTGAGATGAAACCACAGAGTCAGGTAGTGCATTCTAGGCATTGACCAAAGCCTTTCAGAAATGTGCCCACCTCAGTTTCAGATTTGGCATCAACCAAAAGAGTCCAGGGAGCCATTATCTAACAACTTGTTATGGTTTTCAGAAGCTCTGCCCTGAAAGTAACTGAGTGGCCTCTGTTATTTCAACTTTAACCCTTTCATATTTCATATTTTGTGTCAACTTGATGAATGGAGATGTCAGCTATGTGGATTTCTTTGACTTCCTTTATTAGGAAACAGCTAATGGCCTTGTATGATCAGTCTATTTTTATGTTACTGTCATATCTCTAGCAAACCTATATCTTCCCTGGCTTCCCATTGTTCCGTTGAACCCCAGGAAATCACCAAGAGGGAACCTCTTCCTGTGGGCTTTTTCAACAGGAGGACTAAGAGAAACTTTGGGGAAAAGAAATCTCTATTTCCCCTAGGAAAAATGTAGATAATTTCTCTGGCCACAATTTTGGATAGTAATCTTAAAAGCCATTTGTAATCTACATCATTAGGTTCTTATTTTTAAAAATATTTTAGGAACATGAAGGTATTTAACAAATCCCTATCCTAGGTCAGAGGTGAACAGGGTTCAGTAAAGTTTATTTCAACCTGTCTATCATGGAAAGAAGGTGAAGTAACAAATAAAACATATTCAAGGATAAATAGGCAGAAGGTTGAATTACCAATTGAGCAGAACACAGACAAAGTCAGACTGAGGTCAGTTAGAGAATAGGTAGCCCTGTTAGTCATGGAGCTTCTAATTCAGCTATGCCCAGGTAATAAAGCCATGCAAAAACATCTCCTTTATGAAAAACCATCTACTATACACAAAAAAGAATCCCAGACCACAGAGAAATGAAAGGTGGATATTTAGGGCAGGTCTCTATTTTTTTTACCACACATACACAAAGCTATATAATTAGATGAGTAGATGATTAGGGGAGTGGTTGCTAAAACATATAAAGAACGGTTACTGGAATTGGGTATGTCTAGTCTGATGAAAAGAAGGACCAGGGGTGACATGATAGCAGTGTTCCGATATCTCAGGGGTTGCCACAAAGAAGAGGAAGTCAAATTATTCTACAAAGCACCTGAAGGCAGGACAAGAAGCAATGGGTGGAAACTAATCAAGGAGAGAAGCAACTTAGAACTAAGGAGAAATTTCCTGACAGTTAGAACAATTAATCAATGGAACAACTTGCCTCCAGAAGTTGTAAATGCTTCAATGCTGTAAGTTTTTAAGAAGAGATTGGATCAGGGGTGGGCAACTGTGGCCCTTTTACAAACTGTGGACTTCAACTCTCAGAATTCCTGAGACAGCCAAGCTGGCTCAGGAATTCTGGGAGTTCAAGTCCACAGGTCATAAAGGGGCCATATTTGCCCACCTCTGGATTGGATAATCATTTGTCTGAAATGCTATAGAGTTTCCTGACTAAGCAGGGGGTTAGAGTAGAAGACCTCCAAGGTCCCTTCCAACTCTGTTATTCTATTCTATTCTATTCTATTCTATTCTATTCTATTCTATTCTATTCTATTCTATTCTATTCTATTCTATTCTATTCTATTTGAGTCGATTCATAATAAGAATATGGATAACCTAATACATTGGACATATTATCTGGGAACACAAATTGCTCAGGAAAAAGTGCAGGCAAGTAATCATGGTCCTTATTGTTTGGACTGAATTCAAGGGTGAAGTCTTTATAATGTCAAGTAGCAAACATTGACTTCTGAGGTAAGCCAGGCATATTCAGGCAGGCTGAAACTGGGGAGTCAAAGGCCCCTTTGAACCACAAAAGTTACTGATCAAGATTTGATGAAGGTTTTAAAGTTTTATGCAGAAAAGTTCTATTTTTTCCCTTACTCATTATTTTTGTATTAGTTTGTGTTCATTTTTATATTGCCTTTACAGCAGATAGATAGATCAATAGATCAATAATTCAACCACCTGTTCAGAACATCAGCATCCTTGCTAGTCATGGAACTTTTTTCTTTGCATTCTGAGTTTTAATTTCTGTTGTGGTTGCAATGCGATTGATGATTTCCAGTTTTTGATGTTTCTTCCTGTTGTTTAAGATGGAATAACATGCCATCTTTTTGTGATGCTTTTCTGAAAGCAGCTTCTTTTATTTCAGTCATTTGATTGTGCTATTAAGCTTTAATACTTGATATCTGTCAGTGTTTGATAGCTAATGTTCTTCTTATTAAATGTGATTTGATATCACATTTGGCATATCTTATCAAAGACTTTGAAGATTGTGTGACAGTGAAAAACAATGGCATGTTTGGCAATGATCAATTATTTCACAAGTTTTTATGCTTGAAAGATCAGCTAGAAAATATTGGATTTTGAAAGTAGTGTTTTGCAGATCATTCTGACTTTAAGTTGTAAAACTAGAATTGTGTTTGCATTTTTTCTTTTAATGTTTGAATGGTAGAATTTAAAAGCATAATTCCTTCATTGGAGCAGCTCTCTGTTCCATAGACAGACAAACAGGAATTGTGGTTGCTTAGTGGTTGACTTTATTTCAAAATGGCATTAAACAATTGTGCTTTGGGATGGGGGTTCATTTCTTTAGTAAAAGAAATATAACTACAAGCAAGTTAGAAAACCATATTAGTTGTCCATGTTCAAATCCTGCTGCCATATGATTTTTAGTCAAGACAAAGCTAAGGTCTTGGTATGTGTCTCTAAGTCATATCTTTTGAACTTTGATAGAGGCTGTCTCAAAGGTGTTTTTCGAAAAGGCAACTGGAGTTTCTTGGGGTTTTTTCCTTGAAAACATTTTGCTTTACTTCCAGGAAGCTTCTTCAGTTCAGAAGTGAACTTCTTCAGAACAGAAGAAGCTTCTTGGATGAGAAATGAAACATTTTCAAGAAAAAAATCCCAAGAAACTCCAGTTGCCTTTTGGAAAAGCACCTTTGAGACAACCATGACCTGGATGATTGAGAATCTCCATAGACATTTGATAGAGGATAAACTGTGGAGGAAGGATTCAAGGAAAAAAACAAATGGAAAACCTGTGGAGAATTAGACTGAATGTTTCAAAGTACTTGTTCCATTTCTTTATATAGTAGTAGTAATTACCCCTGAAGTATATCAGAGCCTGAAAAATTAGAAGGACTGCAGAATTCGTGTCAATTTGGTCTCGCAGTTAAGGCACCAGTCTAGAAACTGAAAGACCATGTATTCTAGTCCCATTTTAGGAATGAAAGCCAACTGGCTGACATTGGGCCAGTCACTCTGTCTCAGCCCAACACACCTCACAGAGTTGTTGTGGGGAAAATAAGAAGAAGGAATATTGTATGGCTTGCAAGCTTGAGTTATTTATTTACAAAATAAAGGTAGGGTATAAACAAACCAATTTTTAAATGAAGATTATAGATACTGGAAAAACATCAGGGATAAACAATCTGATACCTCTAGATTTGGGGTATAACTGCCATTATTCCCTAATAGCATTGCAATGATCTGCGATTATGGAAGCTGTGGTCCAAAACATCTGGCAAACGCTAGATTTCCTATCCTATAGGGGCATTTTGTCGAACATTACAAATTATACATGTGAGCCACTAAAATATTGGCAAAAAAGTTAAGTATAACCTAATTACATTATTACTTTGGCTGGAAACAGGAAATTAAACACTGTGTGTAGTCTTGGAACAGTTTTGTTCCATTTCCGTTTTTGGAAACAGAAAATCTCCATTTTCCTGTGTAGTACTATTGGGCAAAGACTCAATAAGAAAAATAAAATAAAAGGAAAGTGCCATTCCTAATTTTTTAAAACTTCTTTTAGCCCAATTAAAAATACTCTATGCTTTTAAAAAAGAAGAGATGGCTTTTAAAAAGCTTTTTCTAAAAGAGGTCATTTGGAAAGTAATACATGCAATTATCAACATGACTGATAGGATTGCATGCCAAACAAACAAACAAACAAACAAACAAACACTTCAAAAAATAATTGATTAATTTGTATAATTTATTCCAAGTGGTAAAATATGGAGTTTGCAGGAATTTTACTGATAAGGTAACTTCATCTATGCTTACATGAAAATTACGCACATAGTATCCAAAGAGTCATGCTTTCTAATAAATGGGGGTTTTTTTAGAACTGCAACCTTTATAGCTATTTGCTGTGCTAATAAACATTCCAGTAAAATAAAAAACCCCATAAATAATAAAGGCGGAAAGTATCATGCTAAAATCACAATTATAGATTTTATTTTTACATAAGCAGAAACAGTTTTTTCCAAACTGTCTAAGAAAATCCCACTAGAAGAAGAAAAGAAATGGACTTCATTTCTCAGTTTATTTCAAATACTGTATCTCTGAATTAACTGAATTAACAGAACAGGACTTAATTCAAAGCTCTCTTCAATTATTTTTTCCCAAGTCACCTGCATAGAAAGCCCCTGTTTCCTGCCTGTGAAATAAACGAGGCACTTTGTTACCTGGCCTGTCTCTGTGCGGAAAAGGACAGGCCCAGGCAAAGGAGCATCCATTAATTTGTGTACTGCTGACACCATTAACCTCGGACATATGTAGCAAGTGTTTCTGCTCTTCAAGATGCCCCTAAGGATCTTTCAGTGACATAGGCTAATTAACTCCTCATTAACAACAACAACAGTGTTCCCTTTGATGGATACAAGTTAATTTGTTAATTGTACTTTAATTACAAAGTTATTAAGTGCTTAGAGGTGGGTCTAGGCAGAAGACTGCAATTAATGTACGCTCCAGATTGCTTCCAGCTATTGGGAGATGCTAACAGAAACCCTCCTAAACTCCTCCCCCATAAAAGGAAGAAGCAGAGCAAGCGAGAGAGATTTTACTGGCTAATACCAGAATCCCCATTATTTCCTAAGAAGATGCTTGGAGCAGAGGCAGTGAAGCCCAACTGGGCAATTTGGAAGTGCTTTACAAGCAGAATTGTGCTCAACTGATTTTTATTGGCTCAGAGACTGCAAAAAAAAAGAAGGTGGAAAACCTACCTTCTAAACATGAAATGTTAATAGTCACAGGTCAAAATGTTCCCTGTTTTTTATTCCCTTCCCACTCCCACCCACAAAGCAAAGGAAATAATCCCTTTCACCAATTTTCCCTAGTAAAAATAAACAAAGACCATTTGATGGCAGTAGATGAGCATTTTCATCCAACTGAAAGAAACAGAAGTCTATTAGTGCGTTAGTGAATTGAAACGGCCCAAATGTGTGGAAAATGATGACATAATTGTTGAAAAAGATGGCCGAACCTACATTGAAATGGTTGGATTTCTACAATAGAAACTATGTGCAGTTACTGCTTCTAGATTACAGAGAGATTGGCTAATGGACAGGAAAGCTTTTCTGGAGACTAAAAGCAGGGAAGACAGCAGGTTTTTCACCTCCTGATATGCCTACTGCTGGTGACCATTATCTCATTCATGCTTGATTTCTTGCACAGGAGGAACACAAGCCTTTTGGAAGCAAAGATGACACTTGGCCTCCGAATACTGTACAATAGAATGCGTTCCCCAAAACAGAGATAATTGGGACAAAGAAGCAGGGGTGGGCTGCTGGGGGTCTGCAGGGGTTCAGAAGAACCTCTAGCTAAAATTCTGTGCAGTTTGGAGATCCCACTCCTGGCTGGCCCCGCCCACCCCATCCCTCCCAGGAATCCCCACGCAGCCCATTTTGGATGCAGGTAAGTGCAGGGCGTGCACCGAGGCTCGGGAGAGTGAAAAATGGGCCTACCAGAAGTCCAGGAAGAGGGCCGCTGGAGCCTGGGGAGGCTGATTTCACCCTCCCAGAGGCTCGAGAAAAGCCTCCAAAGCCCGGGGAGGGCAAAAACACCCCCGCCGCTGCCACCATGGTGCAGGAGACCGACTAGACTACGCCCACCATGGCTCCACCCACCCAGCAACCAGGCAGAGAACTGCTTGCTAAAATTTTTGAAGCCCACCCCTGCAAAGAAGTAAGTGGAGGAAGGACAAAAATGAGTATCTCTTAGGGCTGCATCCAAGATGTGAGGACCATCTGCTATCCTGCACTACACCAGGGCCAAAGGGCTGATAAACTGGGAATTGGGGATGTTGTAATCTCCAACCAAAGGATTGACATTCTGCTGGATAAGGTGGTGCAGATTATCCTTTCCCTGATCCCACAGGGTCATATGTTTTCTCGAGCTGAGTTGTTTTGTTACTGATTCTGCTCTGGTTTATTTGAAACAGCTGCAAACTGGTCTTTTCTTTCAAACCACTGTGGCTCTGAAGTCCTTGTGGGCTGTTCATTTTCCTATTGAGAGGGACTCTGGCCTAACTCGGCCTCTTAGCTTCTGGATTCAAGCCAGCCATTATTCTCTCACTTCAAACACTCTTCTTAGATCTTAGATGCATTTGGAAGTCTTCTCTCTGATCCACCACACCTCCAATCCAGCTGCTGCAGCACATGTAGACATGGTCACAGCTATTGGGATAAGGTTGAACTTGCAAAATGGATAGCCTGCAATTAAGGTATTTTCAAAACTCACCAAAGCTTTTAAATAGAACAAAGGAATGGTAGGGAAACTTGGAAAACTCTGGAAGATTTTGATCCTTTTGTATTGGAGTGCCATTTTTACGATTCAGCACTGCATGACTTCCTCTCAAAAAGTAATATGCTTTACCTAGTTGGATTGGTTAGCAGAAAAGATAAAGTATAATGACTGGCACATTTTGTTGCCTATATCTTCTCTATTTTTTGCCCTTGCAGTAGTTAAAATCAATTATGCTTCAGCTGCTTTGTAAGAGATTGAGTGGTGGAAGTGCTATGAGGTTTCTTTAGTTCTATTACTTTCCTCCAATTTATGCATCGGAAAATATGAATATGTAGGCAAAATCCTCAAGCTCATCCCTCATTCCCTTCAACAGTTAAATTAAGGGTTTAATATATGTGGAAGTCCCAAATTAATTTTACAATATTCATTCCATTGTCATGGCTTCTTGTAAGACTTTTGAAAAGTTTTATCCAGGCATGGATGACTCAGAATCTTAGTTTAGGGAAATGATCGGATGAACAATACTCCTAGGTTCTCTTTGCCAACTGTTAAACTAGCTAAGAATGTGTTTTGTCTTTTACATATCTTTCTTATATAGGGCAAGTCAGGTTACAGTGAATTATTCTCCAGTTCAGCTGACTTAAGAATAGCAGTGAACCCACCCAGACTTAAAAGGTGAAGTGTCTGAGATTGGGACATGTCTAGATTACAGGTACTCTTTGATTTACAACAATTAATTTAGTGACTGGACTGTTTGAAGTTACAAAGGCACTGAAAAAAATGGCAATTTTTCGCTTATGACCACAGCAGCATCCTCATGGTCACATGATCAGAATTTGGATGTTTGGCAACTGATTCATATTTATGATGGTTACAGTGTCCCAGGGGCATGTGATCCCTTTTTGCGACCTTCTAACAACCAAAGTCAATGGGGAAGCCAGATTCACTTAACAACCGTGTTATTAACTTGACAATGGCAGTGATTCACTTAATGACTGTGGCAAGAAAGGTCATAAAACGGGGTTTAACAAATGTCTCACCTAGCAACAAAAAGTTTGGGCTCAATTGTGGTCGTAAATCAAGGACTACCTGAATAGCTCTACAATAAGCAAGCTGCAAACTGGACCCCACAATAGCAACTATGTTAATTTCACATAAAAGCTCTGTGGAAGATTATAATCCCATACATTCTTCTGGATAATGACACTATTATAGCATGCTGGCTTTCTGTCTATGACAGAATCAGTCTTGATTACAATGAACAGAGATCAAGAGCAAACTGGAACATATCTATTATATCCTGGATCTTATTAAATCTGTTTTAATAAGGGAAGAACCAGGGGAGACATGATAACAGTCTTCCAATACTTGAGGGACTGCCACAGAGAGGAGGGGGTCAAGCTGTTTTCCAAAGCACCTGAAGGCCAGACAAGGAATAATGGATGGAAACTGACCAAGGAGAGATTCAACCTAGAAATGAGGAGGAACTTTCTGACAGTGAGAACAATCAACTAATGGAACAGCTTGCCTTTGGAAGTTGTGGGAGCTTCATCACTTGAGACTTTCAAGAAAAGATTAGACTGCCATTTGTCAGAAATGGTGCAGGGTCCCCTGCTTGAGTGGTGGGGTTGGACTAGATGATCTCTAAGGTCCCTTCCAACTCTGTTAATCTGTTTAATCTGTCTTTTTCCCCCTCTTGTCACCTGAAATTTGTTGTTTTTCCACTGGCATTAGCAGTTGGAATATGGAGTGATGCAGTGGCCTAAAGGGGGAGCTCTCGCCTCACAATCAGGAGGCTGTGAGTTTGATCCTAGGTAGTGGCAGTTATTTCTCTCTCTGGGCACAGTGAGTAATTATCTGCTGCGAACTCTGCATTGGTGACAGGAAGGGCATCCGGCCAGCAAACACTCAGCTCCATTCAGTTGCCCCGAGTCCATCCCGATGTAAGGGATTACAGGGTCATTAAAAGACCCAAAAAAAATAATAATAATTAGCCGTTGGAATGTAGCAAATTGTAGCAGGAATTCCTATGCAGTATGAATGCTCTGGAGCCCAGTAAACACAGATGGGTAGATCTAGGTCACTGTCATGATGGAACCTGTTGTGTGAACTGGCTCTTAAGGTACAATCCTAAACATACTTACTTGGAAAACACCCAGATTTCAATTCATGGTTAAGTTTGCAAAAACGATGAAGTAATTGTTGTTCAAAGCACTTGAAATCGGCATTCAGTTAATGTAAAACAAATGGAAATCAGGCTTTAGAGCTCTCTGCCAGAGGATGTAATAAAAGTAGCTATAGATAATAATGCAATCTGATTCAAGGACATACGAAAGCTATAGAAATCTGGCATCTGAATGGTCTTTAACCACAACACTAGAGGTGACACTTCCTTTTTGTTGCTTAGCATCTTGCTTAAAGCTCAAACTGCCTGAAGCTTTGAACGTGCAAGCATAATCTGCAAAGCAAGTGACATTGAGGACTAACTCCTATCAGGACAGATCTTACTGAGCTAAATGGGCCATTAGAACAACTTTGCTGGGGTTTAGCCACATCCTTTCCTCGCCCAGCTGGATCCCCATTTATTTCACTCTGTCAGCCAGTGTTAAGAAGTTCAAGCAAATAAATGTCACGCACCAGTGTTTTAAAGGCCCTTCCCTGCAGCTGATCTCGGTCCAACTTTTTTTATTTAAGTTTTCCCATTGTAGAGGACAGCAAAATGATTGAAGATAAACATACAGCTGCTGCAAGAGGAACAGGAAAGGAAGACAGATGGACCAAACAACCAATCCAGCCCTTCTTGTGGCTCCTTATTACTGGGACTTCTCAACACTTAGCCTATAGCAAAATTCTGCTAACAGCCCAGAAATGGAAGCCAAGGACCTGTCAGCTTCTTTCACACTGGGCTTTTGCCAGAAGGCCTATAAAAATGTCATTGCCTGTCAGCGGCTGATGATTATGTTCCCCCTTTGTCTAACTCTTGGTAACATACTTCTATGGTTTTGTTTTGTTTTGTTTTTTAAAAAAAGAGTGAACATCATTTTTGAACTACTTTGGCCTCCCCTTTGCCTTTTTAAAAAAATAATACACTAAATATGGAGAGACAGAAGCTGTTACTTAAGTCTTTAGCTGCTGCCAAGAAAAAAAAAATGAATAATTAAGAACACATTACTTGCCTGGAACTTCCAATAATGCTTTTAAGTTAAGGTTTAAGTGGCCAACGCTTTTAAACTACGTTGCTCCTGTCCCCAACTTGCCTCTAGCTAGCCCTAACATCTTTCACATTGTATATACATGCACCAATTTAATGCTTTGGAATAGCTCTTAAAGAAGAAAATAAGGAGGAAGAGATGCTTCTTTCCTTCTTTCACACCCCAACAAGGTGGCGTTAAGATAGCAATGAGACTAAAAGTGTCTACTATTGTACTCACCCCTCACACACACACAATCACATCTCTTTTGTTATGCATGTAATAAAAATGAAAGGTCATACTTCATATTGTTCTTTGAATGTTTCATTGCCATTTTATTTCTCACTTGATGAACAGTTCATAAATCTACAGGTAGTCCTCGACTTATAACAGTTTGTTTAGTGACCATTTAGAGTTAAAACGGCATAATGTCACTTACAGACATTTTTCACACTTACGACTGTTGCACCATCCCCATGGCTACATGATCACAATTCAGACATTTGGTAAATGTTTCATATTTAGGACAGTTGCAGAGTCCTGGGGTCACGTGATCACTTTTGACCTTCTGACAAGTCAAGCCAATGGAAACATCTGATTCACTTAACAACCATGTTACTAATTTAACAACTGCAGTGATTCGCTTAACAATTCTGGAAAGAAATGTTGAAAAATGGATCAAAGCTCACTTAACAAATGTCTCATTTAGGAACATAAATTTTGGGCTCAACTTATGGTCATAAGTCAAGGACTACCTGTGTTATATAGATATCCAATGATAGAGCTCAGTCATAGAACAAATGGTTGGAAGGGATCTTTTAGGTCAGCCAGTCCAATCCTTGGTCAAAAATCCAGCAAACCTTTCCTGAAAGCAGTTGTATCTCTCCCTCCCTGCCCCCATTTGAAAACCTGCAAGCAATGGTGTCTTTTCTATATTCCAGAATCTTTCTTGAGAATTTGTAAGTTTGAGAGTCAATGCATGATTGTGAACATAGATAACTTGTCAACATTTCATACATCAACACGCATATTTTATTTTACGGGACAGAAGTTTCTTGATAAAGCATGTTCTGTGTGTAATATTTGTCAGCAGAGATACAACACACGTTCCCTTTTTTTCTAGGCTTTATACGCATCCCTACCATCCTAGCAAAATTCAATTCCTCTAAGAATATTCCTCCAGTGACAAGTACCATTCTGGCATTGATCGAGTATCATGCTGGTAGTACGTAATGGCTCTCTGGTGATTAATATCAGCTATTTATTCAAAACTAACAGCCACAGTGTGACAGCAACAAATAAATTAACAAGGTTAGAAATAGGTAAAAGAAAATATTTACCATATGTAATGGATCAAGTACAGTAAATGATAGCTATATACTTCAGTTATGTATATAACAAGCCATCAGTATAAGGGTCATGTGTTTTAGTAATATCCTTTTCCTCCCCAATATCTTTGTAATTGTCCTGAAGTCATTCAAATGCAGCTTGATAAAAAGAAGCAGGCTTGTGAGGAGGTTAGTAAGTTTTATTTGCTTAGAAAATAATATTGCAAGCAGGTGGACCCGAGGACAATTTTGCCATTAGAATTCTAGCAAAAAAAGAATTTCTTAACACCCAAATAAAGTCTAGATTTGATTTCTGCATTTTTCTCTGTGAAAAAGCATTTCCTTGGTCAGATTGGGAGCCTGGGAGCCCTTACCTCTGCTCCAGAAAGAAGCAGGAGAGGAAGGAGAAGAAAAAGGAGAAGTATTAAACAGTCTTTACAAAAGTACTTTGCAGACATCTGTAAGGTAGGCAAGGATCTGTCGTGAAAAATTACTTATTCATGTACACTGAGTTCATTTCCGTATACAGGAGGTGTCATTCTATGAGGAAGTGCTAACAAGACCTCCTGTTTGCATGAACAATTTATTTCTTTAGCTGATGCACCTGCTTCTTTGCACTTTAATTTAAAAGTCAGATTTGCAGCTCAGGGATGCTCTCAAAGTCATCACTTATTTTGGATTCATGCATAGTGGTGTTTGCACAGAGTGCTCTTCACCACCTGTGCTGGTATACCATCTGTCATATTTCTGAGCTTGTGGTAGTTTGACAAGAAATTCCTTTCCATGCTGAGATAGACCCTTTGCTTCGATGCTAGCATTACTCATCTCTGGATAGCAGAGATGGCATTCAGCCAGTTCAGACTGGTTCTGGTGAACCAATACTGAAAATTTTGAGTAGTTCAGAGAACCAGCAAATACCACCTCTGGTTGGCCCTGCCCCTTCCCATCCTGCCCCTTCCAGGAGTCCCCACTTTGGCTCCCAGGGGGCTGCAGGGAGGCCTAGCCTGTAAGGCTGGGGCACCTGATCGATCTATTCATTGCCTCCCAGTCTGTCAGCTGTTCGGCGTGGTCTGTTTATTCCTGCCTCCCACCTCCCAGGTGATCGACTGGGTCTTCTTTTGTTGCCCTGCACAGGAGAACGGAGCTGGAAAGGTGGTTAGTGGAGTGGGGAGGGAACGGGGATTTTGCAGTATCCTTCTCCCAGGAATGGGGAGAGAATGGGGATTTTGCAGTATCCTTCCCTTGGAGTGGGGAGGGAATGGGGATTTTGCAGCATCCTTCCCCAGGAGTGGGGAGAGAATGGACATTTTGAAATATCCCTCCCCCAGGAGTGGGGAGGGAATGGGGATTTTGCAGTATCCTTCCCCTGCCATGCTCACTAAGCCACACCCACAGAACCGGTAGTAAAAAAATTTGAATCCCACCACTGCTGGGTAGCAACCTACTTAAGTACTGAAATGGGCATTATGAGGTCCTGTTTTTGAAGTCTTCATGGAAAGTTCAATGAATAAATACAGAAAAGTCAGATAATAATCACTTGCATTAAAAGCGATTCATAGGCTTCCAATATCTTAAGAACACATTGTCCTAAAATGTAACCTGCCCACATTCATAGGTAATTTTGGAGGGGCCTTCTTTAAGCAAAATTTCTGTAGAAGTTAGTGGGTAGGGATTACAGCTCAGTTTTTCACTGTGGTAACACTGTATCTTTGAAAAATGTCCCCAGAAGTCTCCCCATGTCTACATGCCTACCAACCATTATTTTAAATTCCATGTATCAATTCAACCTTGGTCTTGTAATTCATTTTGTCACAATTTATATCAATTTTTACTATTTTTACTATTCATAAAAATATATTTGTTTCAGGACATTTGTTTCTACTTGTTGCCGTTTTAACGATTTTAAGCTGAAATGTGAGTGGTAGATGTGTGCTTGAATTTTGTTAACATCCGTATTATGTATTGATGCACTGATGTCTGAATTATATTTCATGGGGCTGTGTACACTTCAGAAATAATTCGAGAGAGGTGATTTTGGAATTTGCATGAACAGAACAATTTGTTACAGCAGTCTGTTACAGCAGTCTGTCATATTTCAGTCTTTCACACAAGTCTGAAAAAAGAGAGGTACAGCTACTTTAATAGTCACATTAACTTTAATGAGTTGACTTTTTCTGAATCGTTTTTGAAGCATGCAAAAGCACTAATATTTTATAGTATATATAAGCCAGTCTGACAAATATAATTTTGAAGCAAGGTAAAAATAAAGCAAATAACTGCTCTAATAATTAATGTCATTGCAATCAAGTCACCCAAATTCCTACTGAACAAATAAAGGCATTGTAGCCTTGCATAGAATGGACCTAATTTGTATAGTCTAATAGAATTTCTTACAAATATGAAACTCAGGTTTCCTGAGGCAGGCAAGGAAAGAGCTAATGTTTTTCAGGTCCATTCAGCTTCAAGGTACCAAGTAGGCTTTGGGCTTTAGTTTGGAAGGGGAAGTAAAGACCTCAAGAAAGCTTAAATGGGAAGTTACCACTGTACTTCCCATTTACTACTGTACTACTGTGACAGATTCCTTCTGTCAAGGAATTGTCATGGTAGGCCAAGAGAAGCATTCTTGTTCACCAAGGTTACCTGATCTCCCAATGAGAAAGAAGAGTACTCACAAAATATGTACTTGTCCTTTCAGATGGAGTGCACTTCTTCCTTGACATATCATTTATCCCCTTCACAGGTCCAAAAGCCATCCATTAACAAGACCTCCAGTTTGTTGGGATACGATTTCAGTCATTTGCCTTCATCCATGCATTACATTTTGCATTTGCCATAGTTCTTTGACTGGGCCCTCACAATTATAGACAATGGGGACCACTAACATCCTATGAAATTAAGGGAAAACCATGCTGAGGCTTTTAGTGAAAGATGTATATAGAATTTATTATAGAATTCAGAACAAAATAGTTTTAAAAATTCAAGGGCAGAATCAAATTTGGAATACAAGTCACAAATAATTCTCAACTGAAGCAAAGCAAAGAAGTATGTTTTGACTTGGAAGAAAAATTGAGAACATTATGTAATAAAGTATTGCCGTTTTATCCTGAACTTGCAGCCACAGCAGTTATAGTGACAATGAAAATATAGTCAAAATAAGTATACTGGAGGTTAATTTCAGAGCTAATGGAAATCTTGATTTAGTTTAGCAAAAAAATGTGCATACCTTACTCTATGCTTTCAAAATTTCTATATCCTAGGTACATAAAGCATTTTCATTATGCTTTATGTAGTTTATGAGCTTTATGGGAATCCCATACACACATACTTGCATAAAATTGATTTCAATAGATTGTTAAACAGTACTATCTTAAATGAAAGTCAAACTATATGTATATGACAATGCATTATATTGTAAACAAATTGAGAAAGTGCTTTTGCTGCAGGAACTGCATTCTGTTCTGTTCTTTTATTCATTCATTCATTTATTTATTTATTATTTCAATTTGTATACCGCCCTACTCCCAAAGGACTCAGGGCGGTGAACAGCCATAGAATAAAACATATAAATACAAAATTTAAAATAAAGTAAAATGAATTAAAGAATTTGGCTGAAAATTTAAAACCCCAATAATTTAAAACCAAATTTAAAATTTCCATTTAAAAAGGGGAAAAAACTTAGGTCAGGCCAGCTTGATGAAATAAGAACGTCTTGAGCACGCGACGGAAGGTACGCAGATCCGGGATCCTCCATATCTCCGGGGGGAGCTCGTTCCAGACAGTAGGTGCCCCCACAGAGAAGGCTCTTCCCCTGGGGGCCGCCAGTTGACATTGTTTGGCCGACGACACCCGGAGGAGCCCCTCTCTATGGGAGCGTACTGGTTGGTGGGAGGCTATTGGTGGTAGCAGGCGGTCCCGTAAATAACCAGGTCCTAAGCCATGGAGCGCTCTAAAGGTGATAACCAAGACCTTGAAGTGCACTCAGAAGACCACTGGGAGCCAGTGCAGCTCGTGCAGGAGAGGTGTTACATGGGAGCACCACGTCGCTCCCATTACCACCGGCGCGGCAGCACTCTGCACCAGTTGGAGCCTCCGAGTGCTCCTCAAGGGGAGCCCCATGTAGAGAGCGTAACAGTAGTCCAGATGGGAGGTGACAAGGGCAAGAGTGACCGTGCGTAGGGAGTCCCGATCTAGAAAGGGACGCAACTGGCAGATCAGGCGAACCTGATGAAAAATCCTCCCGGTCATGGCCGTCAAGTGCTCTTCTAAAGACAGCCGTGAATCCAAGAGGACACCCAAGTTGCGAGCCCTTTCCGTGGGGGCCAATGATTTGCCCCCAATAGTCAGTGATGGCACCAGCTGACTATATTGGGACGTCGGAAACCACAGCCACTCGGTCTTGGATGGGTTGAGTCTGAGCCTGTTTCTCCCCATCCAGATCCATACAGCCTCCAGGCACCGGGACATCACTTCAAGGGCATCGTTGGGGTGGTCTGGGGTGGAGATGTACAGCTGGGTGTTGTCAGCGTACTGGTGGTACTCCACCCCGAAACCACGGATGATCTCACCCAGCAGCTTTACATAAATGTTGAACAAAAGGGGTGAGAGGACCGATTCTTGTTGCACCCCACATATAAGGGGCCTCGGGGTTGACCTCTGCCCCCTGTCAACACAGACTGCGACCGGTCGGAGTCGCCTTTTGGTTAAACCTGAAATCTCATCTTTCTGTCCAAGATGGCTAACAGCACTAAAATATGTCCAATAAAATATAATGAGAAAAGTCAATAAACCTAATGGAGAAACTGAACAGAATAAAGAGAAATCAATAAAAATATGATGGCCACAACTGACTGATTGTTAATGGAGTAAAATCAGTATGTTAAAATTGTTCAACTGAACATCACATATCTTTTTGCTTTGGATAATCCAGACACTCCATTAAGTGGAAATGTACAGATAAAATGGCCAATGGCATAATTTTTAGTAATGGAATGGGATATCACGTTCTTCTCCTACTTGATACCTTGCAGAGGTGTTGGACTTCCATTCCCATATTCGCCAGAAAATATAATTGGTCCAACATTTCTGGAGGGTTTCCTGAAAGAAGAAGATTATGTTGTAGCTTGAATGAAGATGATCAAGAGAATAGGAAGTTGTCAACATGATTTCTGAATCGGAAGACAAAAACCACTTTCTGTATAAAATATGAAAAAGTTCTTCAAGCAACTATGAAAGAAAATATTGCTTATTAATGGAATGAAAACTAACTGGAGATTTTAAGTTGAATTTTATCAGAAACTGGTTTTCTGGGAAGTTCTGTAAGTATGTGGTAGAAAGCCAAGAAAAAGTATTGGGAAAATCAATCATTTAAAACAAATAGTGGTTAATTCCTGCACAGAACCCAAATTTTAGCTGTTGGGGTATATTTCAATGAGCTGCATCTTAGCCTTTTATTGTTTTTCTTGTACTTAAGGGAATATGTTATCACTTTGGCTAAAACAATACAAAAATGCATTTGTTCTTTAGTGCTGACTGGAGTGCACAGTAAGCACTTTTTAAAAGTCCAAGTGAAATAAACATTAAAAGGCCAACAGCCAGTAAGGCTCATTAAGGATTCAAGAGGCAAGCTCTTACTTATTTTAAATGAAAACAAAGAAAACTTTTCATCTCTTTGTGCCAACAACTTAACTTCTAAGTTTCAAAAGATAATTATAAGACTAAATTTATTTCTAATCTGTTTCAGTCATGTAAATATTTATTCATAAATATGTTACATTTCTTTATTAACACTTTGAATGTTAACTACACAACATTCATATTATTGTATAGGCATTCCACCCTAAAATGTCTCCTGCTGCACATTTTTTTAAAATTATGAATTGTGTCACAAGTATGTAAATATATTAAAAATCATCTGCATTCTTAGTCCATGAAATACAAATTACATCCGTTAAATGTGGACCAAACCAAGCTATTAAGCATTGATTGACCCTACAAGTATGCAGGGGGGGAAAAAAACAGTTCTAGGGTTCTGAGATGTAGGGAGTCATTTTGGATTTGGAAAACATCATACCTGATCTTTAAATGTGTTAAAATAATGAGCATAAAATTTGAAGAGATTCTAATGAAACTCCAGTGGGTGCATAGCAATTATTACAATTATTAAAATTGCTATGCACCCACTGGAGTTCCGTTTCATATATATTCCTGCACTGAGTTTTTGTTTAAAAAAAAAAAACAAATGCTTCACAAAAATGCACATTGCATATTATACCACTGAAAAATTAAATTAGAATGTCTTCAATTTTTCTGCTTAGCACATTTTTGTATAGATCACATTTAAACACTTGAAATACAGTGTTTGTTGATGCAGTTCTCCATGATGTAAATCAATCTTTGTCCCTAATGCAATTTTGTTGCAGATCAGGCCACTCTGTTGCTATTTAACACTAGAAGCAAACAATTCTTTTACGGAAGGTTTTCTTATAGTGCCCATATTCAGAAAAGGCTGCCCTTCTCCCTCCAAAAAAAGCCTGGATATGAATTAATATAATGGCAGAGATCATATCAATCAGAATTTCAGAGAATCGGAAACCTTAATGCCCCCCCACCCCACATATGGATTGCTTCACTTTGTACCTGAAATATTGCTGCTCTTTAAGAAATACACAAACAGGCAAGGATAAGAAGGAGAGGATTAGGATTAGGATTGGGATTGGGATTGGGATTAGGAATAGGAATAGGAACCTGTGCAGACACCTTTGCCTAGGTTCTGGAGAACCGATAGCAGAAATTTTGAGCAGTTCGGAGAACCGGCAAATGCCACCTCTGGCTGGCCCCAGAGTGGGGTGGGAATGGAGATTTTGCAATATCCTTCCCCCAGGAGTGGGGTGGGAATGGAGATTTTGCAATATCATTCCCCCAGGAGTGGGGTGGGAATGGAGATTTTGCAGTATCCTTCCCCTGTCATGCCCACCAAGCCATGCCCACCAAGCCACACCACGCCCACCAAGGCATGCCCACAGAACTGGTAGTAAAAAAATTTGGATTTCACCACTGGTCCAGCCCCCCTGCTCAAGCATCTCAGACAATGACTGTCCAGTTTCTTCTTAAAAACCTCCAGTGATGGAGCACCTACAATTTCTGGAGGCAAGTTGGTTAATTGTCCTCACTGTTAGGAAGTTTCTCCTTAATTCCAGGTTGCTTCTCTGTTTAATTTGTTTCCAACCATATCCTTCATAATTAAGACTGCTGTTAAAAGAATCAGAACATCCCTTTGATTCAGGATCCCACCCACCCCAGCTCTGAAAGAACTCGCAGAACTCTTCAGAGCACTTTATGGAGCCTGATTCTTCCCTTCCTTTGGCTAACTGTGTTCTTTTTCCTTTCCTTCATAGGAACTCACCTGCCCACAAATGTCTTTCATCGATCTCCACCAATCCTATATTCTTCTAACCCTCCTTTACCAATTTGATGCTGTCCAGATGTGCTGAACCACAGCTCCCATTAATTTGACCACAGAGATGAGGTCTGGATTCTAGCATATCTGGCAGGTACCTAGTGAGAGAAGACTGTGCTCATCAGTATCAATATTTGTCTAAGCATTGCTCAACTACAATAATGTCATTGTACATTATTCAGTGGCTGTGGAATAGTACTTAATTCAGATATGATGACAAACTAAGGTTTTATATTGTAAGGATTTGGTTTGGGCACCTCCTCAGAGTCTTAAATCTGTAACCATTTAAATCCGTTCCAGTCAGTGGCATGGCCACTGGTAAAGGATTGTGGACGTTATAGTTCAAACCCCTCAATGATACCAGACTAATTATCCTAGCTTTAAATCAATCATCTGTTTTGCTCAAATGTGGCAAACCATCAAATTAGAATCAAACCACACTTTATCACAAATTAAAAACAAATCTCCTAATCTTGTCCTTTTATGTCTAGATTCTAGGCCTATTTTTAAAGCTCCAAAATTCTGGGATATAATTTTGTGAACTGAAAAAAAAGCTCACAAAAGCAGCAAAATACATGTGTTAAAACCTCTACTATATTTAATACCCACAAAGCCCTTCCTCAAAGGAGGATATCATTGTTATATCCATTGTGGACTTCAATGGCTATAAAAAACAGTAGTGTACTCGCATCCACAAAGATATTGCCTTTCTCTGTCCAAGAAGAAGAACAGATTGGGAAATATAAAACTAAAATTTGTCTGGGAGGTTTATTTTGTCTTCTGAACTCTAAACAGGTACAGTAAATTATGAGTTGGCAAAAAATAGGAGAAACGGGGCTTTGTAAATAGAATTTGCTTTAAAAATCTCATTGATTAGAATATTAAAATCCACCTTCAGTTATCAGTTCTGTACAACTTTTCCTGTGCTAACCTCATTGCTTGGTCTCAAAAGTATTCCTCAGATGTGGACAGGGACCAGGAAGAAGCATCCTACAAAGCAAATTTAGTACTGCTAGACCATAGTAGTGATGCCCAAGCCAGTTTTGCCCTGAACCTAGTAGACTTTAACCCAAACTAGGAACCTCTTTTGATCCTCTAGAATGTTGATGAAGAGCATCACAAGACAAGTGGTGTAGAGATGCTTGGATGCGCCAAAAGGCAGCTGGATCTGGCAAGCCTTCTCAGGGGTAACTTTCTGATAGAAGCGAGAGCTAAGCAGTGCCTACTGTGCTTAGGCCAGGCCAAAGGGTGCTGGTAAAAGTCATGAGAACAATGATCTGGAAAGGCCTCCATGATTCCTGCCTTGGAATTCCTAGCTCCCAAGTTTCTGTCCTGAAATATTGGCACGGTTTCTCTTGTGATTCTTCATTGAACACAACCTGCCTAGAGAGCCTGTTACACCATGTATGAAATTGGAACTACTTTTACCATTTTGAGAGACGTCTGAAAAGTTTATACTTTCTTAAACCATAAGCACAGCCATTTGTGAAACTAAAGGCCATACTTTGTTTGGAGCCCACTTCCCAAAGTAACAGTTAAGGCTAAAAGAAAAACAAAATTTGGTGCAATTATACAGTTACTTTCTGGTCATGTATTGTAACTGATTTCCCCATTCTGTCACAGTAGAAAGCCACAGCTGGATAACAATTGTGGAAAAATTTTGAGGGCTACATGAAGGCTTTTAAACTGCAGTTTTAGGCATGAAGTTTTACTGTATATCTTGTTCTGTAAAGTATTTTGTGTCGTGTGTGTGTGTGTGAGAGAGAGAGAGAGAATATCCGCACACATTATAAAGACATATGCACACCTGTAGCTATAATATTATGAAATGACTTGGTATTAATCCTGTAATTGTGAATTGCTTTTACTTTATCATTCTACTTGCTCTTCCATTGTACAAGTGATTCTATAAATGCAGAATTAAAGATGAGTTGAAGTCTAATGCCTACTTCTGCTACCTCAGATTTGGAACTGTTTCCTTTCATGTGGTTTTCAGACATCTCTCTAGGCCTCAAATTTATTTATTTAAGTATTTTCTCCCCCTGAGCACCTAGTTTTCATATACAACTTTAAAAGGGTGAACAGAAACTAAGGCTATGCCTTTTTTGCTTAATGCAATTCCAGCATATATTAACATCTTTTTTTTTCCCTTTCAAAAATCATAATAATGAAATGGGGGGGGGGTGGCGAGGGAGAGAGAGACAAAAATCTGTAGCATAGTGAAACAGGAGTCTGGAGAAAATGCCATTAGTAAAGGAGAATAAACATACCAAGCAGGGATTTCAAATGCATTTAAAACCACAAACTTTCCATGGCATTTTGCCTGCTAACTAGTAAATGGAACATATCCTGAATTATTGCAATCTGTCAAGGAGAGCCAGGCTGTGTGAAACCACTATTCTATGCTTCAGAGGTATTTAATTCCCAAAATCAAATGGCCTACATAAGTTTTGCTTCAGCATGAAATTTTATTTTCCCCAATGGCAACGTGCATTTTTTAAACTGAAAGATTACAGATTTTACTCCCTCCCGCCTTCATTTTCTCCCCCAGAAAATGCTCATGAGAATTATCCACTAGTTGATATATTAGTGAGGTTATCTTTTCCAAGGCTCTCCACAGAACAAGCCAGAAGCAGGTTTAAATACAATAGTCTGTTAAAAGTAGTGCACTGCTAGCTAACTGTATTCCCTCGCCTTGTTCACCTGTTCACTTCCTATGGAACTGCCATCCAGGGAAATATGAACTGTCCCCAGTAGGATTTTGGAAGCCAAAGCCAGGATATAATTTACATTTTCCATATAATATTATCAGGACCAACGGCATATCTCGTCTAGCTTTCTGTTCCCACAATGATTAAGCATAAGCCTCTGGAAAGCCACAATGGGGTGGTGGAGTTAGGTGCAAAAGCCCATTTCTATCCAACAATTGGTATTCAAGAGTATAATATTCCTGATACTCAAGGGAGACATCTAGTAGTCCAATTACTTTTGCTAAAAAATTGATTCAGTTCCTGCTGTACTGGTGCCTGTATTCAGAATCTTTCCCAACTTCTGATTTGTTGCAATATCCCTCTTATTGTGCCAGAGTTCTTTCTGAAACCATGGTGATCAACTGGACATCACAAGCTGTGATGGACCATGAAGAATTATGTAGAAAAGATGATATTACTGCTATTCTAAATATGCAACAGGCAGTATGTCCCTGTCATATATCAAGTTGTTCAAGGAAATGACAATAATGATGGGTTACAAATAAACAATACACATTTCATCCAGACACTTTTCTCTTTTCTCAGTTGAAAAAAAAAAAACTACATCTCCTCTTTATTCCCCTTTCTGGTTGGAAACTCTAAAAATTGTAGGGCTGATAGAAATGCCTCTCCTCAATTTAAACAAGTAGTCCTTCTCAAAAAGGTAAAGTTGCAGAGGTAAAGAAATTTGTAGATATCAGAAAAATAGGGAGGGAGAAAGGATTGATCTACTTTGGAGTGTACTGCAGGCATGCTTTTGAGTAATGTGTTAGAGGCTACACTGAGAAAAGTACTAAGCAGGGCCGTTATAAATACTAAATTTGAATTTCCTTTCAATTT